>CM053787.1:65834107-67241607 GCA_028749045.1 Cupressus sempervirens | reverse complement strand
GTTTAATATCTTTTGTGAAGCTAATGGAATCAAAAGATAGTTTTCAGCTCCTAGAACCCATGAACAAAATGACATTGCAGAAAGAAGAAATAGGTTAGTAATAGAAGCAACAAGAGCTATGTTAGCTGAGAATGATGTACCGAAGATGTTTTGGAGAGAAGCTATGAATACAATAGTCTACACTATAAACAAAGTGAAAATTAGGAAAGACACAAACAAGATCCCTTATGAACTATGGTTTGGTCACTCACCTATAGTAAAGTATTTCAAAATTTTTGGTAGCAAATGTTATATCAAAGGAGATGATGATGTTGGCAATTCGATGCTAGAAGTGATGAATGTATGTTTCTTGGTTATTCATTAAAAATCAAAGCTTATAGATGCTATAATTTGACAACTAAGACTATTTTTGGAAGTGCAAATGTAAGAGTTGAGAAGTTCAAGATACAAGAAAGAATAGTTGACTACAATTCTGATGATGACAATATTGTTGTCACTGAACCAAGGAATGATGAAGTATTCTTTGAGATTAACAATGATTTGCAGAATGAAGGAGAGATAAGGTAGGAACAAAGTTTAGAACCTAGAAAAGATCTAAGAGTTGAGATAATAACTCTTACTTTTGGTAAGAATATAACAAAGAATCATCCACCACATAAAATCATCGATAGTACAGATAAAGATGTGATGACAAGAAGTAGAATCAATGAAGAATTATGTCTGATATCTCAAGTAGAATCGAAGAATGCAGACGAGGCATGTAAAGATGACTATTGGAAGCAAGCTATGAAAGAAGAATTCAATCAAATAGTGAAGAATGAGACTGGGAATTGGTCCCTAGACCAGTAGAAAATAATGTAATAGGAAAAAAATGGGTATTTAAGAACAAGATGAATGAACAAGTTGAAGTTGTAAGGAACAAAGAAAGATTGGTATGTAAAGGTTACTCACAACAAGAAGGAATAGACAATGACAAAACATATGCTCCCATGGTAAGAATAGAAGTAGCAAGATTATTCTTAGCCTATGCAACACATAAGAAATTCAAAGTGTATCATATGGATGTCAAGTTAGCATTTATGAATGGAGAACTTGAAGAAGAGGTATACATAGAACAACTTGAAGGTTTTCCTTTAACAATTGATAAGGACATAGTATGTAGATTGAAGAAATCATTGTATGGCTTAAAAAAAGCACCCATAACTTGGTATACAAGGTTGGACAAACATTTGATCAAAACTTAGATTTAGCAAAGGTATGGTAGACAATAATCTATAGTAGAAAGAAATAGATAATAGATGGTTATTTTGGTAATATTTATTGATGATATCATATATGGAGGAGATGATGATAAAAGTGACAAGTTTGCAGAAGAAATGAAGAAAGAATTTGAAATGAGTATATGATAGGAGAGATGAAATACTTCCTAGGATTACAGATTGTGTAGGATAAAGAAGGAATCTTTACTTCTTAGACTAAGTATTTGAAAGATCTATTGAAAAATTTTGGTTTGGAAACATGTAAACTAGTTGGAACACCTATGATAACTAGACACATGTTATCTACAAAGGATGAGACACCTACTATTGAGAAGAAGTACAAATCTATGATTGGAGGATTACAATATCTGACTCACACAAGGCTAGATATAGCAAATGTAGTTGAAATTATTGTAAGATTTCAAGTTGATCCTAAAGAAGCACATTATGTAGTAGTTAAAAGGATATTTAGATATTTGAAGGAACACTAGAGTTTGGATTATGGTATAATAGATCTAATGATTTCACTTTATATGCTTATACTGATGCTAATTGGGTAGGTAGTATGGATGATAGAAAGAACACCAGTAGTGGAGCCTTCTTTCTTGGAGGAAGATTGGTTTCTTTGTTAAGAAAGAATTAGGACTATCCTCATAGAGTACAACAAAGGTAGAATATACTGTAGCAACAAAAAATTGTAATCAAGTTTTTGGATGAAGCAGATGCTAAATGATATAAGTATAGAATTCAATGAACCTATTGTCATACATTGTGATAACACAAGCACAATGAATATGTCTAAGAATCTAGTGTTGCATTCTAAGACTAAGCACATTTATATCAAATATCACATGTTGAGAGAGAAAGTTACAGAAAAGAAAATTGGATTGGAGTTTGTAAGCACCAAAAAGAAGAATGTAGATATTTTCACCAAGCCTTTTCCCAAAGAGACTTTTGAGTATTTGTGAGGTATGCTAGGGGTTATGCCCCTACCTACATTAGAGTAGAAGATGTAAGAGTGCATTAGTCTAGTGTTATAGAGTTCTATTGTTTATCTGGACTGAATGCTGATGCTTCCTCTAGGACTCTTGATAGATGCTGTTTTGAACAATATCTTTTGACACTTGAGCAAGTAAGAGACAATTGTTGCAATGATAGATGGTTGGTGAAACCTTTGGCATTCATGTCAATGGGGGAGAGATTACAACAAGAAAAATAGTTTGATATAGAGCACATTGAGGTATATCAATGGGGGAGAATGATTGATGAAGATGATTTGAAAAGAAAGGATAATAGTCTTTAATGTTGGTATTCTTAGAACTAGATGTTTTTCATCTATGTTGCCATCAATTCCAAAGGGGGAGATATTTGGAAGCATGAATTATGATGATACTTATATGGGGGAGTATTGTAGAAACATGGTTAGATCATTATCATGATGATATATTACATTCATGACTATGTTTTTCATTAATGTCAACATAGCAATTTTCTGTGGTATCTGACAGAAGAACAATGATAAAGATCAAGTTGGTACAGATAGATCATTGAGCATTTTCACTAAGTGAAGTTAAAGAGAGGTACTACTAAGTGTCTAGTATATGAAGCTAACCTTAGAAGCATAAGATATTAAGTCTAAAATAAGTTATACAAGTTTTAGTGAAGACTATTCTAAGATAAAGTTTATAAAAGCATGTTCTGGTAAACTTGTTATATCTCTTAGCAGAGTTGTTATTTTGAAAAGAAAGGTTAAAGGCATGTAGAAGACATGTTGAAGAGGACATGGTTAATCTAACTCATCATGATAATACACATAAACAAAATTATTCAAGTCACAAGGCGATAGATTAATGTTATCGCTAAGTGTAACGTGTTCTTAATAAGGTCCTATACTAATTAATTGAGAAGGTGTTATAGCCAACTCAGGGAATTTTTTTATGGATTTGGTATAAAGGAAGGACATTTTCCTTTGTTATGTATGAATGTATGAATTACTGGATGAAGAACAAAGAGTAGAACATAAGAGAAACAAGTTGATATGCAAGGATAAGTAGAGCAAAGAAAAGTTGGAGAAAACTTCATTGCCCAGGTTTTATTACGAGATCTGAGGTTCATGATCTAGTCTACAAGGTCTCATAGTGATTGGTCCAATTGATAGGATAGTTAAAAGAGGTTAAAGTATAGTAAAAATAATTATTCAGCAAGGAATAGTTGAGAGATCAGTTGGAAAGTGAAGTTCAGTGGTCTTGCCCCAGAAGTTGTATGGACAGTGGGTTCTTCTGCCTTCTACAACTCCTAATAGGATTGGAATCTCCTAATAGGGACTCTTATGTACTAAATGTGTTTATATATTCCTAATAGGGTGCATCCTCTAACAAGGAATATATATATATGGACATCATTCCCACTGAGTTTTTCCCTCTGATCAAGGGTTTACCTAATTAACAAATTTGGTGTAATTGTGTATGTGCATCTAGTTATGGTTGTTTACTTTAATTGAATGGTTAATATTAATTAAGGTTGATAAATGTTTTAATTGGATAACTGATTCACCCCCCCTCTCAGTTATCTTGGTGGACTATTGTTTCTAACATCATGAATGCAACATATCACTACTCTCTAATGCTTAGGATACTCCCCTAATGTAGTATCATCAACATTCATGCTAATAAACACCTTGTCAAGGTGCATAGGTGTGCAACTACACATAAATAAATATTTAGGGGTCATTAAGCATAATTAGTGCACCTTTAAGGGTGTGCAAGGTGTGCTACTTTGTATTCTAGGGCTCTCTAGGAGGACTTAAGTTGGTTTTTCATTGTTTTGGTGTTTTGGATTAGGTTTTATATCAATTAGGGCTTGTTTTGAGTTACATTTTTAGCTCTTTGGACTAATATTTTCTCTTTTGTGTAGATAAAATGGTGTCCTCATCATCCTCACTTGCAAAAAAGATGGCTACCAAACCAGTAATGTTCAAATACCAAGGTGCACCAAAGAAATCATGCTTTTAGGATAAACATGTAGGAATCTCAGATATTGAGCTGGGACATATTCATTGCAATAGATTCCTCACCATATGTAACAAGCATAAAGAGAGATCTACAATGGTGTCAATACTTATAAGATCAAGGTTAGTGAATATGGTATCACATCCTAGATCCATGTAGTTTTCTAAACTCATTATGACATTGGAAGACCACTATGTTACTAAGGAAAAGGTCATCAAGAGTGTCACAAGTGAGTTAGTCATGGACCTCTATGTATGCTAAATAAATTGACCTATTGGAAGAAATTGTTAACAAACAAACATTAGTTGATGTGCATGCATTAAATATTCAACAACAAAAGAAAACTAACTAACATTTGCTTGAGTTTTGCAACTCAAAGCAACCAAAAACTCAAGTCCTCAAGCAACCTCAAACAACTCAAAAAAGGCACCCATGAGAGGCCTTGTTGGTGTGTTGGATTGGAGGGATGTTTGGTGTGCTCTCCCAAACACAACTATGTTTGAATCTCTTGATGTGAAGGTGCAAGTTTGATTGATGTAACTATGAAACTAGGAGGTCTTCTATGCTTTAATTGTTATCCTTTTATTGACATCTAGGAGGTCTTCTGGAAGTCCCAAGAAATGAATCATCTTCAATGTACATAGGTTCAAACAGGATCCATTATCTATAAGGACTCTTTTAATCTTATGTCACTATATAAGGACTTCAATGTGGAGTGACAAATTATGGTGGGGATCAGGACCTTGGAAATCTTTATCTATGAAGACAAGGTGTTGTTGTGCGGCAAGGTTTCCAATCATGGCGGTGAATTGGGAAGCATTAATGTTTTCAAGAATAAGAGACTCTAAAAGAGCCTTCTCTAAAATTTCCTTATGGGTGGGTGATGTGGTCAGCAGCTCAAGAATGGATATTTGTGTAGGAGTCTTACCTAATTGGGATAACACATCACAGTGAGAAGTGAGCCTTTGTGAAGTGGATGATGCAGCAGGTGCATGTGGAATTGATGGATTAGTGTGATTGGGAGTGGCAGGTTGCAAAGTAAGTCTTCCTTGTCAAGTGGTTGCATAACAATTAGCTGCTTGTAGGACAAGGGTATTCACATGAGTGTCTACCTATTCAATGTGACCACGCATGGAATCAAATCCACACATATCATTTACCATAGAAAGAGTCAAACCTTGATATGTGGTTAGTAGAATAGTCATAAGGTAATGCATTTGACATGGAAGCTCAATTTGCATTGTTCGTATTATTGTTTCCATTGTTGTTATTGTCATTGTTGTGATCAGGAAATGGCTTTTGGAATATCTTCAACTTAGCATTTTTAGAGGATGGTCCTCCTTCTACCTCGATTTCTCCATCATCAACAAGATTTTGGATGAAGACTTTGAGTTTTATACACTTGTTTGTGTCATGTGCTTTGCTGTGATGGTATTTGCAATATTCATTTTCCCTATACCATTTTGATTTGGGTTGATTCTCATCAAAGGGCCATGTATTGGGAAATACCATCAAATTGTGATCCACTAGTTTTTGGAATATGGCTTCCAAGGGTTCATGAAAGTTAGTGAGCACCCTATTGCGATCATAGTCATGGTTGTAATTTCTATTGGTATTGTTGTTGTTGCAAGGGAAAAATTGTGTTTGATTGTGAGATTGCTAATTGTTTTGATTTTGATTGTCATGGTTTGAATTTTTGTTGTTTTGGTTACAATAGTTGTTGTTGTTTCCTCCTTGAAGGTTTTGCATGTTTTTAACATCAATGATACTGTCATGTGTGACACCTTTGTTCTTGGACCAAAATTTGGGTTTTCTATTGTTGTTTGTGTCATTGTTTGAGGATGATGAAATATAATGTTTAATGAAACCTTTGTCTAAAAGCCCATTTTCAATGCTCTTGCCCCTCTTGACTAATGTAGCAAAATCTTTAGGGCTAGCCATCTTTATGTGAAAAGACATCTCTGGTATCAATTTTTTGATAAATATGTCCACGAGGTGGGAATCCTCAATTTTGTAGGGCATGTGGTTAGCAAGATGCCTCTGCCGTTGTAGAAAGTTGGCAAATATTTCACCATTTCGTTGTTTTGTGTTGCACAAATCACTTAATGAGGTATGGTGTTCAATGTCGTAAGAGTATTGTGCTACAAAATTTGCTGTTAAATTATTGAAAGAGGTAATGGAACCCTTGGGTAACTTCATTACCCACTCTAGTGCGGGGCTCCCAAGACTTCATGTGAAGAGCCTCTTAAGATAATCTTCATTATAGGCTACTTCTTGACACAAAATTGAGAATTCCTTGAGATGCATAATAGGACATGTTTCTCCCGTGTATTTGTCAAATTTAGGAATCTCAAAGTTTGGTGGGAAGGGTATCATGCTAATGGATTTATCAAATGGGAAGGAACAAAATTCCTTAAAAGAGAAATCCTTCTCCCCTTTCTTGGTCATGGAATGTACCAAGTTTTGAAGTTCCTGTAATTATTGGGCTAAAGCTTGGTTTGGTTGCACTTGTGATTGTCGAGAATTTGCAATCCCACCTCCTAAGCTACCCACAGGTGGTTAATTATGTGGTGTTCCATGTTCACTAACAATCATGGCTTTTGGTGCAACGGCAAATGGGCCCTACAATTGGTATCAGAGCTTGGTTTTGGCTTGCTCATGGGTTCAAATTTCCCCGGTGCCTTCTCGACCTATGAAAGCACCTAGTATGCACATCAAGGGGGAGATTGTTGGGTGATGCGATGCACTCCCCTACCCACAGGTGGTTAATTATGTGGTGTTCCATGTTCACTAACAGTCATGGCTTTTGGTGCAATGACAAATAGGCCCTACAGGGAGTTCTAAACATATTATAGGGTGGTGGGAGTGCTTCACTTTGGCCAATGTATTGATATGCAGTTGTTGGAATCAACGTAGATGTTTTTACCATACTTGTGAGAATTTGTGAATAAGTGGAATACATTGGTTGTGTTGGAATTGCCATCTATTGAGTAGACATTTGCCCAATGTTTAAGCATCCCACATTTGAACCTGTTAAGGTGGACTGCAGAATACTAGTAGGCATAGTAGTGTTGGATATGGCATTAATGATTTGTTGGATATGTTTTGCACTTAATTGGAATGTTGGTTGTGTGGTGCCACTTGATGTAGATGTAGCACTAGTTGTCACCATTGGTCCTTGGCTAGATGCTTGGTTTGTGTTTGGCAATATGGGAGCACCACCCTTTGTAATCTATCTAAACAAGGTGGTCTCATAAAAGCTTGTAGGGACATTGACACCATCTTTAACAAGGTTTAGGAAGATCTTAGTTTTGTTTGCCCTAATAGATTTTTCCATCATTTTGAGATTGTATGGATCTACAAGGAATGTCCGAGTATCATTAGGGATATTGTTGTTGTTAGTAGGGTTTTTCTCTTGGTGTACTTCCTCATCATCATTTCCCAAAGTTGTGTTGTGAAAAGGATATTCTGGTTCTTGTGTGGATATTAAGATAGGCATGCCAAAGTTTGAACTAGAGGGAAATCCTCCCCCTAATGACATTATGTGTGGAGAAAAGGGGTTCTCCATCTCTTTTTTCCTCATTGACTCCAATAAGTGAGACATGGGATTAAATGTGAATCTGTCAGATCATGTATGTACCATATAATAGTCACCAAACCAATGGGTGGAAGACTATGGAAGAAAGAGAGGAATGTGGGAGCAAACTATGGAACCTTATGCAATGAAAGGGGCCAACAACCTCAATGTAAACAAAAGACCTTGGTTTAGGAAAAAAAGTGTGATTACTCACTATTTGGTGATGGACTTGTGATCCCAAATAAGTGATAGGTGTTTGCTTGTGGATAAAAGGTCTAGTGTTGTGATCTCGGAAGGCATCCTTATGCCAAAGTCTTTAGGTTCAAATGGTCAAGCTCTCTAGAGGAAGTTTGCAAATGAAAGACTAGAAATGTGGAAAAAGAAAATGGTATGTGGAAAATGCAGGTGTGGTGGTCACTTATATGGTTAACTCAATCCTCACTCATTGGGAACAAAAACCTAGGGTTTACTCTTGGGAAGGTAGACCAATTTCAAAGTTCTGAATCGTACTCAATTATATCATAGCAGTCTTCTTTAGCTTCTTCTTTTTGGATGTCTTTGATAGCGTATCAAAATTGTTTGTCACCATGTGCTAGGTTCTTCCTTTCCTTGTAGATAAATGGTTTGGACAATTTCACCTTCTTATGTTTGACTTTTTTGGTCATGGTAGGAACAAAACAAGACTCAGTTTCAAGCACAAACTATGACTAGACTCAACCAATTTCAAATACTAGACCAATATAAGACTTTTGAAAATAACCATGAGTCAAGAGGACCCACCTACCATTGTTTCACTCACTAAAGTTTAGCTCACAATTTCAATCATTTTGCACTTGTTTGATGTTTTGTGTTGGTTTTGAATGTTTAAACAAATAGGCACATAGAACATGCCAACAATCCTAATAAGGGTGCAACTAGGATATACAAGGCTTATCTAAAGGGCATTCTCAATATATGCAAGGTATGTGAGGCTCAAATCTGTAGATGAAAGAAAATAATGCCACATAGCCAGGGGGAGACGATAAACCAAATCTCCTCCTTCACTTCCCAAAGGTATAAATTTCTTTGGGGCTTAGCCAAGAGTGATGAGATTTTTCTTCCAAGAGAGGTATCTTTTGATTCACCTCCCAATTCTTATGCTCCGCTAGAACACTAGAGTTGAGGTCATCCCAAGGGGTGATGAAATCCCCAAGCAGGCCTCCTAAAAAATAAAAACAAGACTACTTATTTCTTGTGCACACAAGATTGCCTGAAGGCACGAGGGGAGAGAATACATAAGTGGCCTTAGGGTTTAAAAGACACGTTCTTTCCCAATGAAGCTTTAAGTTTTGTAATCTACTTGAAGACATACATGTTTAAAGCATACAATGTTCTTTCTAACTTGAAGTCGATGTCAACATAAATGAAAAGCATGAATTCATCAACAAAAAAGTAAATTAAGTGTGCACATAAACAAATTGTTGAAAATAAAATCAATTTCCTTTAAGGCAATCAAGAGTATGTGAATTCATTTTAAGCACCAAGCCCAAATGTTTTCTATCCTAAACATGCGTGTTCATTCCCTTAAGACATTCAAGAGTGTATGAGTTCATTTTAAACACTAATTCTAAATGTTTTCTACCCTAAACATACATTCCAATGAAAAGATAGTTCATTCCTTAAGGGCATTCAAGATTGGGTTTTCTACCTAAACATCCATTCCAATGAAATATGAATAAATTCCTTTAAGGAATTCAAGATTGGATGAGAAATTTTCCTTTAGGCACTCAAGAGTGTGTTTGGATATTACTCATTAATTTGTAGTATTCATTCAAAGGAAAAATGATTATAACATGCAAGTTAATTAACCTTTAATACTAAAGTGATAAAAAATAACTACAAATTTTCTTAGTAATAAAAATCACTATTAGTTTCTTTTAAGTTTTTCAAGGTCTATTTCTTGCATGAAAATTTGTTAGCAATCCCTGCAAACCACCAGTTAGCAAATACTAATGTTTCAAAGTTTCACAACTCTGTCAAAAAGTGCAGATGATAGATCACAATCACAAATGATAGTATGCAAAAACGTCAAAATGCACAGACACCAAAACTCACAGATGCTTGACAACACAGATGATAGAAGACAACAATGTACGGTTTTGTAGTCAGATGGTGTTGCTTGTCAGGCACAGATGATATTTTTAGGTGCAGAGATGTTGAAACATGAAGATGACAAAGTATAGCCAGCACACAACCCAAACGACGAATGGAAAATCGTAGACAACAGAATACTACGTAGACGACAGATTGATTTTTTGAAATTAAAAAACCCACCCCCAACACAGACGACATAATAACCTATGTAGATGCTAAAACTATGTTCCCAAATGCAATGCGAGTGGATAAAAGTAGAAGGGTGTGGAGATGCTAATATGTACAGATGCTAGTCTACGGAGATGATAAAATGCAGACAACACTACATGTGACATAGACAACAATGCGATTTTTTTTGTGATGGATTGCAAATTCTTGATGAATTTTTGAGATAAAAATAGGGATGTGGTCCCATCGAGCGTGCCAAAATGTATGCTAAAGAAATTGACCTATTGGAAGCAAGGGTTAACAAAAAAAAAAAAGTTGATGTGCATGTATTAAATATTCAACAACAAAAGAAAACTAACTAACATTTGCTTGAGTTTTGAAAATCAAAGAAACCAACAACTCAAGTCTTTAAGAAACCTCAAACATCTCAACAAAGGCACCCATGAGAGGCCTTATTGGTGTGTTGGATTGGAGGGATGTTTGGTGTGCTCTCCCAAACAAAACTATGTTTGAATCTCTTGATGTGAAGGTGCAAGTTTGATTGATGTAACTATGCTATATGATATGAAGAACACCTCAAACAATGGCTATGGAGGAAGCTATGTTTGAAAGCATTCAAGGATGTGGAGATGGAATGCAATAAAGAAAACTAAGCTAATGTGCAAACTAAGCTAGTATGCAAATGAAATGAAGAACTAAGTGCATGAATAAGCTAAATGTAATAATGCAAATGAAATCTAAAATTAGCTACCAAAGGTTAGTATGCAACATGAAAATCACTATGAAAACTCTAAAACTCAAACTAGCATGATAACCCTATGCAAGCTCAAAACTCAAACTAACATGATAAAAATGCATGTGGAGGAGATGAAAATGCTTGAGACAAGGGCTCTATTTAGAGGCTGGAGAGAGACCCTAGGTGAGGTGACATCTATGTGGCATCCACATAGTGCCATAAGGAGACACATAAGCAAGCCATGCAAGTGGTCAACATTCAAAGTTTTCTCACACATGTGTGAGCAAATTTGGAGAGAAAAGTGGGGGACAAAGCTTGCAAGAGGGAGTGGTCTCACCCATGTGTGAGAACACACTTAGGCTTAAGAAGGGTTTAGCAAGATGATTAAGGTAATTAAGTGGGGCTAAATGGTGGATAGGCTTAGGAGGATGCAAGTGATAGGTGTAGACTAGGTTTTAGGCTAGGTTTAAGATTAAATTAAATAAGATTTAATTTAATCATAGGTTTAGAGGAATTAATGAGATGGAGGGATTTAAATAAATATAATTTATTTAAAAGGGGGATTATGGGGGATCATGTATTAAATAATTTTAACACATTAAGGATGGAAGTATTTAAATCAAATTTAAATACCTTAGAAAAGTGAAGCCACTTAATTAAATAAATTTAATTAAATAGGTAGAAGAATATGAAAAATGCAATTAATTAATAAATAATTAATTATAATGTCAAGGGAAATATTAAATAAATTCATATATTCTTTAGGACAATTTTAAGTGTCTACAATTTGACCTCACAATATTGAGAAAATCTTCCAATTTCTAAGAGTTGATTAGTACTTAGAGATATTCAAATATTGAGGGACCGTACTCAAGAGTAGATTTTGGAAGAAGAGAAGTACTATGATACTACTGCCCTTGAGATTTTTGAAGATGAGTAAAAAATAAAGCTCAAGTCAGTGCAATTAGTTGTTCAACAATTTCGAAGAACTTTTGAGGATGCTTCGTCGAATGAAGATATTAGGTAAGCATTTAAGATTGAAGAGGTATTGTTGGAATTGGACACTAAAATGGAGGATTTTGCAGAGACCCATATGGAGGCTAGTAACTACTAATAGATAGTTCAAGATAAGTATAAAGAATTGGATTTTCCAGAAGCTTCCCAAGTAGCAAAGATAATAGAGAAATTCAAGAGAAAACATCTAGACATCACAATGGTATAAAGGGGTACAAAACCCAGAAGCTAGAAATTTAGTTTTGACACTTTAATTTTTTTTGGATTTTTTGAACCTGTCATGTAGGTGTCTAGGTGCACTTTTCATAGAGGTGCACCGACAATTTTGAGGAACTAACAGTGCACTAACAGTTAACTGCCAGTTGCTATTTTAGAGCTTTCCATGCACCGAAAGCACATTTTGATGGTAATTCAACTCCCAATAATACCCAGAGAAGGTCAACCTTCCATTTGTAGAGCTTCCATAGACTCTAAGATCCTCCTAAAGCTTCCTTCTTCTTTTATTGTTTTAAGTCATGTAAAATATCATACACCCATTAATTGATACAAACAAGGGTGGAGACTATTGCCCAAGTTTCAGTCTATATCTTTACCTTAGGGTTTTTGAGTCAACTCAAAATTAAAGTCTTGAGTTTGAGTCTAGATTTCCCTTAGAGTGGTCTTTCTTCTCATCTCACTTTAAGTGAATCTAATGCGGGAAATCGTATGAGAAATACATTATTTCTTGACTAGGTGATAAAGTTTTGGGAGGGTTATGCATTTTCCTAATGAGAATAAGATTTGGATATCTCTAATGATTCATATTCTTTGTTCCTAATCATGTTGACTACAAGATTCATGTTGAGAAGTAGTTCTTTATGAAAGCATTTCTTCATCTCTAAAAGTTTCTAACCCTATGGTCAAAGATCTATATCTAGAGAAGGATACATTTTCATAGATATATACAGAGAAAAATGTAGAAGAGAACATTGAAGACTGAAGTTGAAGATTGATATACAAATTGTGAGAATAGTTCAGAATCAAGTTTAGTTGAATTCAATAGAGAATGAATTCTTAAAATGTAGAAATGGTGAAGAACCTGGTCAAAGGTGGTAAAGACCATAGTTGGAATCAATTCGACGAATCAAACACATCTAATTGTCCCCATCATCAAGTTGAAAACTCAATTGAATGAAATAATGCATGCTATTGGCCAGTTGAAAAGTCAAATGCTTACATGTAAGATTGCGTCACATTTAATTATTAAACAAAAGAGAATGCATTCCATTATCAGATCTTAAAAGATCAACTCTTCTCACAATGTTGCTATGGAAAGATGCGTAGAAATTAGTAATAGTGACATAGCGAGTATTTGACATGTGGAATTGTGGGGCCAAATTTAATTTGTGAGTTGTAAAAGGTAAATGGGTTCCAAATTGGTGTACTATTATTGGATAGATTATCTAATAGTGATAGAGGTGGGTTAGTTTTGTAAGCACCATCAGATCTTAAAAGATCAATGCTTCTCGCTATGCCGCTATGGAGAGATGCATAGAAATCAGTCGTAGCAACATAACAAGAGAAAGAAATGTGTACTCAATTGACCCACAATGGAAACCATAAAGGAAAGTCTTAACATTTAAAACATGAACATTGATTTAATGTTGATGGTCAAAATTTGAAAAATGTGGTGACTGTTAGAATATGAAATATATGGATTTGGCACAAAAAGACAGAAAATGAAGAATAAATGATTTTCTATAGGATTTTATGAGACTGCATGAAGATGAACAGTCATGGTGTGTTTTCAGGAATATCATGGATTCAAAATGATCAATAGAAGAGATAAAACATGCTCGTATTGTGATACAAATTGGATATTTCCATATTTTATTCTCTATTATATGATTGTTGCTCTGCCAAAATTTATAAATGATAATAATAGACTATAAATGTAACCTCTTTTGACATAACAAGGGTTGACAAAATTGAGAAGGAATGGTTCTATAATTCCATTTACAATATTTTCTTTTCATGTTTTGTAGTCCATGCTTTAGGTAGCTTTTCACTTAGAGTTGAAAGACAATTGTGTATGATCCTATAAATAATCAAATGGATTCCACTTCATTTTGATATTTGTAGTACAATAATTCTATTTTATGCTTCATTTATGGTTCTATTTCTTCTCTTGATAGTTTCATACATGTTAGATTTTTCATTGGGAATTAAAGGATAATGTATGCAAATCTATTAGATACTTATTGAATTCCATTTCAGTCAAGGCTAATAGCCAAAGCAATTCCACTTAGCCTCATATGTATAATCCTTTCTTTCCTATTTCTACATTTAGATGAGTAATTTGCATTTAGAAAAGAATTGGAAGTTAGAAAATATCAAGATTATCTACTGTAATCATTTCATTGAATGTGATAGGTTATTCATATACATCTTGCTTGAGTTCTTTGTGCTTGCAAACAATTTGGTCATCCTTTACTGTTCTCAGGTTAAGAGCTTATAATATCAAGAATTTATAATCACATAAAGACATATTCATTGAATATTATTGTAAGAATCATAGGGAGCTATACCTAATCAATTTAGAGGGCAGTGATAGAATACATACACTGACCCAGTTGTTGGTAAATATCCTTTTCTCTTTCCAAGCATTGGGTATTAAAGAGTCAAGATTATAAAATCTAATAGGAGGAGAAACTATTAATCAACATAGATCTACTTAGCATCTTTTAGAGAGTCAATTTGTATATAATTAGATTTATTTTATTAGTTTTAAGCATATATTTGCATGAAGAGATATCTCACTCTCAACACAAATTGAGGAGAAGATTTCTTATAAATTTAGGAATTTAATATGTATTCCAAACCATTATTTTGATGTAATAATATATGCTATTGGTGCTCTCATTCTGAGTGTAATTATTCTTGTCAGAGTGTGTTATTTTTGTGAATTTTTGTTCATGAATAATAATGGAGCCAATGGTTTTGTTGTGTTGATTTGATTGTGCAATCTTTTAGCTCTAGTGTTTGCCATGTGTTGATGAATTTTGCTAATGTACCAAGTTGGAGAAGAGATCCTTATTGTTCATAAATAGCTTCTTGTCTCGCATGAGTGCACTTTTTGTGGCCTTGCAATTCGATGAGAAGTGAAATATCTTTCAGTTTTTACTAAGTTCCCATCGACAAATGCATTAATGGATTTGAGGAAGTGCTGCTCCTATTTTCATTAGTTTTCTACCCAATCTTTTCAATGATTTAACTCACATACATGTTCTTACCATGGTTTATGTTTGTTAGGAATTTCAAGTTATTTGCTTTAATCTCTCATTACCTTATATTTTTTATTTTCTTTGCTAACACTTGGTTAAATTAGGAATTCATATAGTTGCATTGTTAAATTTTTATTTTATCATAAAATAGACAATACCAAAAATATGTCTTTTTTGTGGTTACTCTCGAAACAACAGGTTACATATGTTATCCAAATTGGTTTGAACTAGAAAAGGCCTCCTTATGGACAAACACATTTATCTTAATTGAGTGGATTTTAGTAGGTTGCAAGATTGCTCAAAATCTTGGAGTTGATCGTGTATGCCTAAAATGTGAGCACACTTCTATGAGTCATTATATCCAAGATTGCTCAAGAATGAGGTCTCAAATGGTGGTTCATAGCTCTCTATTCATGGAGTGCAAGGGTTTATAATGGAGGCCCTCAGTTTGACGTAGTTTGTACCCATGCAAGTACACCATAAAATGAGAGATTTAAATATCAAAATATGAATGCAAATGAAGATGCAAACTAATCTAAATGATGACAATGCAAAGCAATGCAAGAAAGGAAATATAATCTATGAAAGAAAATAACAATGCAAGATTAATCTATGAAAGAAAATATGGATCTAAGCTAATATGAAAATGCAAGGATGGATCATGATGATGGAAGCCATGGATGCATGAGAGAAGAAGACAAGAAGATAGAAGTTCTACACAAAGAGCTTTAATGCTCAAACTCCTCCAAAAATCACTCTCCAAACCTGCAACATAGCAATAGCGTACTCGTGGATGTCAAAAATAAGGAGAGGGCTCTCCTTTATAAAGAAGAATGGATGATTAAAATTTAATCAAGGGTGGAGAAAGAATGATCCGTGTGAGACAAAATTCCACCAATGAGAAAAGAGGAGGAAAATTAAATGGAATCTAACTTAGAAATATGTGCATTTAAGTGTAGAGGAAAAAACAATTTATTTAATTTTTATTTCCTTTTTGAAGTGGGATTTTATTTAATTAAAAGAGAGCAAGTTCTTTTAATTAAATAGGAAATATTTAATTAAATTAAAAGTGGGGTTTTTCTCTTAATTAATTAAATGTGGATTAATTATTTAATTAAAAGGGAGGTTTTATTTTAATTAAACAAGACTTAGGATAAAATGATTAAACCTTAGGAAATATTGAAATAATTAATTAATTACAATTTGACCAAAGAAATTGATTTAACAAAATATTGTAAATCATTGATTCAGAAAATTGATAAATTGAATAATGGGGGCTTATAGTCTAGGTGACCATTTTAGGGTGAATACATTTGCCTCTCTTTGACTAATGTGTGATCAATTTGTGAACACATGTAGTCAAAGAAAGAAATTGAAGTGTGAGATTGATTTGAGATCACAAAGCAACTTAGATGTGTGGTCGATCTGAAAACACATCAAGACAAAGAATACAAATAAATTTTGACTTAAAAAAGTTGAGGATAAAATTGATAAAAATGAATCAAAGATTGAAGTTGATAAATACTACCCCCTCATGATCGAAATCGAAATGAGTTAGAGGAGAAACAACAAATTGATAAATTTGATCAAATAGAACAAAATATATAATTCTTGATGTAAGATGAAAGATATAAGAATCATAGAACCAAGGTAGATCATCAAGCATGAAATATTATGCCTCAAAGGTGAATTAGAAGAAAAGAAGTGGGCTGAAATTGAATGGTGTTGAAATCTGAATGAAAAGATCATTGGAAAATAGATTGTTAAGAAGGAGATTGTTGAAGAAGATTATGTGTTTCAATCATTGTTTTGTCAATGATATCAAACCTGCTATTTGCTGGTAAGACAATTGCTTATAAGATTCAAGTACTATCACTTAGTTGATTGATGAAGAGGATTTGATCAATGAGATGTGACAAAAGCACCTAGAGGAAAGGTTGAGTTATGATTATGTAATGAAGTACAAAGATCAGTTAAGATAATGATGTTGGCATTATGATACATTTTTGTCATTAGTTACAACACTTATTGGATTCTGAATGCTTACCGAGCTCTCACCAGACATTCCTTTGTAAGCCAAGCTTTACCTAGTTCTTAGTGTTTACCGAGTGATCGAGGTGAACAAAGAAGTCAGTGTTTACCGAGTGATCGAGGTGAACAAAGAAGTCAGTATTTACCGAGTGATCGAGGTGAACAAAGCAGCCAGTGTTTACCGAGTGTTCGAGGTAAAGAAAGGAATCAGTTTTGACCAAGTGAAGATGTACTTAGTATTGATCGAGAACTTTGTGATAACCGAGCTCCTGAGGTTATCAAGGAAATTAATTTTACCGAGCTCAGACGATTATCAAGGAAACTAACTATCACTGAGTCACAAGGTTCTATCGAGTGTTTCCTTTGATCACCGAGCTACAGTTCAGATAGAAGTGTTCACCGAGTGACATCTCTTCTACCGAGTCTCCAGTGGTTACCGAGTTCAGAACTACTCGAAGTGTTTAGTATGGACTGTGCCTTCACTTCTACCGAGTGCATGACAATGCCGAGTAACGCAGTGGACACCGAGTATCAGAAGGACACCGAGTCAGTTCAGTGAACCTGAGTTTTTTACCTTGGGCCGACTTTGTATAGAGATTTGCACTTGTTGTTTTGGCCGACCTTGCATGTATTGTTTATTTTGGATGGTATATATATGCAATGTATTGTATCATTCAAATGTAATAGTAACAGTAATGGTAATGAATGAAAATGCGAAAGTGTGAAAGAAATACATGCGTGCAAAAGTATGTGTGCTGAGTTGTGAAGGTATTCAGCAAGGTCAAGTTTTGGAGCATAAAAGTTTTATCTATCACATCAAGGTGAATCAGAGCATAGCGGATCTTATCAGCAATCAGTTGTAATCAGATCCACTGTTTCATTCTAACAGGTGAATCAGTTTTTGTAAATCCTTTAACAAGGTAGACTTAACAGTCTTTTGTAAATCTCCTAACAGAGTGCATACTTTATTGTATGTTTGTAAATCCTCTAACAAGGTGGATCTAGCAATCCTTTGTGCTCCTAACAGGGAAGATCACCAGAAGTGGTCATTGTAAGCCTTAACCGGCCAACTTCATATTGCAGTAACGAAGCTTTGTGGGTTTCATCCCCACCCCAGTTTTACTTTCTATTTGGAAGGTTTCTGGGTCACCAAATCTGTGTGTTCAAGTGTTGCAAATGATTTTGTTTCATGCTTGCAGTAGGTTACTTGGATGAATGGTGAATATATCAGTATGCAGTTTTATTGTTTGAAATTTTAAAAGTTACTGATTCACCCCTCCCCTCTCAGTAACTTGTCATATCTTGAATATTTCCAACAAATGATGACATGATGTATTGATGATCTACTTAAGGTTACAAAATGGCTAGCTACACTTAGAAAATTTAGAAGAATAAGTTAAATAAAGTTTGTCTACCAAGCTTGACTGAGTGGATAGTAGGTGTCGAGCAAAGTTAGTGCAAGCTAAGTAGAAAGTCAGTTGGAGCCTAGTGAAAGCAAATTCTAGTGGATTCCAACCAACATAGTTGATGCCGAGTGAAGTTTAGTTGATCTCGAGCATCAATAAATTTTACAATTGATGCCGAGTAATGTAGCATGTGTTGAGCACTATAAGATTGATAATGCTGAGCTACTGCATTGTGATAAAGATCAAAGATTCACCAAATTTAAGCTGACAAGTTTGTTTTCTTCGAACTTGTGAACTAGGAAGAAGATAAGATTGATGAGCTAGTGGCATAGAATTTGATGTAAACCATTTTTAGGATAATTCAAATGGATTCTAGGAGAAGTTTCCAGAAAAGACAAGATATGGGGTAGATACATTGTATCCTACCTAATCCATCCAAAACCTTAATTTGAACGATGTATAATGAGCGAGAAAATATTCTAATTTCCTTTATATAGGAATGTTTGGTCATGAAGCAAAGATGTTAGAGAGGTTGGTGTCATGTGTGAAAACCTAAGGAGGAGACATAATTAAGAGTTTTGCTTCATCAAGTGACCCAAGAGAAGAGTCTACAATGGCATACCAAGCAAGAAGGCTTAAGGAGATTAATGCTTGAAGGGTGAACAAGCTATCAGAGCTGAAAAGTATGAAAGTCAAGCATAATTGAGGACTAAATAGAGATCTATAATCTACAAGTGAAGTTGTAAGTTGTATCAGATCAAAGCTCTTGTATTACTCTCTAACAATAGTATCAGTCTAGGGTAAATCCTTTGGATTAAGGTTGACCTAACAGTAATTGGAAAATATTTTAATAGGGTGGCATTCCAAGTGAATGGCCTAAAGTCCTCTAACAAGGCTCACTTTTAATAGGGTTATTGAAATCCCTTAACTAGGTCACATTTAACAATGTGTAGTGTAACCTTTCACAAGGTTGGTCTTTCACAAGGCATCACTTCAGAAAAGTGAAAAGAAGAAGCATGTTACTGGTGGTTTTTCCTAAATGGGGTTTCCACATAAATCATTGTGTTAAGTGTGTTGATGAATGTGTTGTGTTTCATGCTTTACATTTTTACAACTTGATTTGACAGTGACATAAAAGTTTTAGTAAATACACAATAAATCCATGCATGAGTATGGATGTTTTATGGGTTCACTGAATTGTGAAAAAGTTTTATTTTATATATCTAGACCTTGAATAACTAATTCACCCCCCCTCTTAGTTATTCTAAAGTAATTCCAACAATTGGTATCAGAGCCATTTGCTTAAGAGGATTAGTTTTAAGGTACTAGAAGCACAAATATCAAGATGTCTAAAAGGGAAGTACCCAAGCTCAAAGGAGATAACTTTCTTGCATGGAAAAAATTGATGAAGCTATACCTTAGAGGACTTGGAGATCATGCATAATCTACCATTATAGTGGAACATGTTGATGAGCCCTAACTACTAAAGATATGAAGAAGAAAAAGGAACACAATCAGGTGATGTTGGAGATTGCCCCTGCTCTAAGTTATGCCAAATTTGATGATTTCAAAAGCTGCAACATTGTTTAATGTGGGATGCCTTAACCACCATCTATGGAGGAGACAAAAATGTTCAAAGAGCCAAGTCTAAAAGCATTAGAGGTAAGTTTGATGCTATGAGAATGGAAGAAGGTGAAAATATTGCTCAATATGTTACTAGGATAAAAGAAGTTGTTAGTGCAATAAGAGGAGCTACTGGTCATATACATGATGATATTGTGCTAAGTAAAGTCATGAGAACATTATTGCCTATCTATGTTATTAGAGTTTTTACAATCTAGGAGTTGAGATGTATTCTAGGAAATGATCTAACTCTTGAAGTTCTAGTAGGTAGACTCACTACTTTTGAGCTATCTAACTTTGACAATTACAAACCAGAGAGTCTTGAATCTACTTTCAAAGCTAAGTTGTTATTGAAAGATTCTTAGGAGGTAAAGCAGAAGAAGAAGAGAAAGATAAAATATGCATCCAGTGATAGTAATACAGATGAGAAAGACATTGAACAATTGGAAGCACTACTAGCAATGAGATTTCACAGAGGTAAAGGAAAGTTCAAAGGTAAGTTACCCATCATTGGTTTCAATTGCAATGAAGTTGGTTATATTGCTGCAAGATATACATAGAAGAAAAATTACAGAGAAGACAAAAAATACAAAAATAGAAGAGAAGATGATAGCAGAGATTATAAAGAAAAAGGCAAAAAGTCATGCTACATTGTTGATGAACATGACTTTGATGAACATGATGATGAAGTGGTATATGTTGCAATAAAGGACAAATCTGATGAAGATGAGGCAACTACACTTGTGACTTGTGTGAACAAGAATGATAGATGGATCATTGATAGTGGATGCTCATGTCATATGACTGGAGACAAAAGTAAGTTCATTAACTTAACTTGTTATGATGGAAATAGTGTAAGATTTGGTAATGATGCACCATGTTTGATAAAAGGAAAAAGGGTCTATCAAACTCACAGACAAGATTTCATGTGACAATGCTTACTATGTTGAAGGATTAAATTATAACTTATTAAGTGTGTCACAATTAAATAATCTAGGATGCAAGGGTGAATTTGAAAACAAAATTGCCAAGATATATGACACAAATGGGAATCTGATTGGAAAAGGTGATCAAACTAGAAGTAATCTATTCTATTTAGATATAGAGGATGTTATTTGTCTTATCACAAAACTTGATGATGTATGACTTTGGCACAAAAGATTATGTCATGTTAATTTTGATAATTTGGTTAGTATCAGTAACATGAAAAGTGTTAGAGGATTGCCTAAGTTGAAGAAACCTAATAATATAGTGTGCAAACAATGTCAACTAGGAAAAATGTCAAAGTCAAGCTTTAAGAGTAAAGCTTATACCTCTAAAAAAATACTAGAGATTGTTCATACTGACTTGTGTGGACCAATTGAAGTGCAAAGCTACAAAGGAGATAAGTACATAATGGTATTTGTTGATGATTACTTTATTATGATGACAGTCATGTTTCTAAAATAGAAATTTGATGCTTTTCAAATGTTTAAGTGGTACTTGGCAAGAGTTGATAAAGAAACATGTAAGAGTCTAAAATTCTTGAAATCAAACATGGGAGGAGAATTCACTTACAATGAGAGATGTTCTATAATGAAAGAGGAGTCAAAAGAAAGACATTTGCACCCAGGACCCCTCCACAAACTGGAATTGGTAAAAGAAGAAATAGGCCTATAAACTGTGTCATAACACTTACGATGAAGAAGAATGTTGCTCTGAAATGCTAGAGAGAAGCTGTAAGTACTAATGTATATACTTTAAACCATGTGCAAGTCAAGAAAGGTGCTCATTCAACACCTTTTGAACTATGGCATGGATATCCATCTAATGTAAAATACTTTAAGGTATTTGGAAGTAAGTGTTATATTCTTAAAGATGTTAGGAATAGAAAGTTTGATGCAAAATGTGAAGAATGTATATTCCTTGGATACTCTACAAGAAGCAAAGCCTATAAGTGTTTAAATACTAACACTAACAAAATTGTGAAAAGTGCAAATGTGAATTTTGATGAATTTATAGAATTATATGAGGCTAAACATATGAAAAAATTAGAAGAATACAAATCATTTGTATACTTCTATGAAGGAATTCCTACTGAAAAAGATGCTACAAATCAAATTACAAATCAACAACAAGTTTCAGTAACTGTTGAGTCACATTCTATGAATGTTGAGTCACATTAAGGAATCGAGCTACATTCAGATGCTGAGTTGTAGAATGAAGAAAATGCACATTCTGATTCTAAGATTAGTACACGTGAAAGAGATATTGAGATATCTAACAAAGATGTACATAGTGACTCTAAAGCTGAAAGAAAAAATGTAGAAACAAGAGCTGAGCGAAGATTGTCTAAATATATCAAAAGACATCATCCTGCTAACCAAATCATTGGAAACAAAGATGGTAGGCCAATGACAAGAAATAGATTGAGAAATGAATCCTAGTTGTTAAGCATGAAGGAGCCCAAAATAGTAAAAGAAGCATTAGAAGATGATGATTGGTACAAGGCCATGGAAGAAGAAATTCAACATAGAGAGAAGAACAAAACATGGAGTCTAGTTCTTAGACCAGAAGACAAGATTGTGATTGGCACCAAGTGGGTATTCAAAAATAAGCTATATGAGAATGGTGAAGTGACAAGAAATAAAAAAAGATTAGTTTGGAAAGGATACACACAAGAAGAAGGAATTGACTATGGTGAGACATTTTCCCTTGTTGCAAGAATTTAAGGAGTAAGAACTCCACTTGCTTATGCTACATACAAAGGTTTCAAAGTCTATTAGATGGATGTTGAATCTGCATTTCTGAATGGCATATTAGAATATGAAGTTTGTACAGAACAACCAAAAGAATTTTTTGATGATTACAATAAGAACATGGTATGTAGACTGCACAAAGCCCTATATAGATTGAAGCAAGCACCAAGAGCATGGTATAAGAGACTTCATAATTATCTTGTGAAGATTGGATTTGGAAGGATTAATGATAACAACAATTTTTACATAAAGATAGAAAAAGAAAAAGGTATTTTTCTATCTAAAATATTTGTTGATGATATCATATTTGGAGGACACGATGCTTTATGTAAAGATTTTGCAAATCAGATGAAGCAAGAATTTGAAATGTCTATGTTTGGACAAATCAATTTTTTTGTGGAAAAGCAAATATATCAAATGAAATATGGTATATACATCACTCAGTCAAAGTATGTCAAAGAGATATTGAAGACATTTGGACTAGAGGATTTCAAACTAGTAAGTACACCTATAGTGATAGGAAACAAGTTGTCAAAGAATGATGATTCAACTGAGGTGAATCAAACATTGTACAAGTCTATGATTGACAAATTGGTATATGTAGTACATATCAGACTTGATATTGCATTATTTGTAGAGATAGTTGAAATATTCTCTGCTAATCGCAAAAAGAATCACTTAATGGTTGTGAAAAGGATAACAAGATATTTGAAAGGAACGTAAGATTTTGGTCTATACTAGAAGAAGAATGAAAGGTTTGAATTGAGAGACTACACTAATGCTGAATGGATTGGAAACATTGATGATAGAAAGGGCACTAGTGGAGGAGAATTTTTCTTAGTAAAGAGTATGGTTACATGGACAAGCAGGAAACAAAGTTATACTTCCCAATCTACTACTAAAGTAGAATATGTTGCTACTACTGTAAACTACACAAACATTGTATGGATCAAACAACTACTCAAAGGAATGAAGGAAGAAATCACAAAACCAATGATATTTTATTGTGATAATACAAATGCTATCAATATATCAAAGAATCCAGTGATGCACACAAAGACAAAGCACATTGCAATCAAGTATCATTATGTAAGAGAGTTAGTTCAAGACAAAGACGTGAAGATGGAATATGTTAACTCAAAGGAGCAAATTACTGATATCTTCAAAAAACCATTACCTAAGGATGCTCATGAGTATCTAAGAGGTAAACTAGGGGTGATACCCCTATCAAAGGCTATGTAAGAAATAGAAGCAATGCCCTACAAAAAACAAGCTTATGTTCATACAATACAAGTTGATGCAGTAGATCTTACTTTAGGAACTGCCTAGAGTAATCACAAAGCTAAAACTTCAAATCAGTCACAAGCAAGGTGATAGAGGGAGAAAATGAGGAATTTGCAAAGCTTATAGCTACATATTTTAAGGGTGACAAATTTTTGGTTTAGATCTTTGGCATTGTTGTCAAAGAGGGAGAAAGTATATTAAACTGATCATCATCAAAAGAAGAGTTTTACTGATCAAGTGCAAGAGATAAATGAGAGAAAATCCTAAATTGATCTGCTGATTAGAGAGGGAGAAAAATATCAAGAATCAAGTTAGAACAAGAGAGGTAGTCATTGATCAGAGAATTAGAAAGAAAGAGGAAGAAATCCTAATCTACCTAGTAAGAGAGAGATACAAGAAGGAACTCAGAGGGAGTTTTAAGAAAAAATTTTGTAACCTAATTAGAAGTTGTTGATAGAGGGAGGAATACAAGTTCTTTCTTTGGTATTGCCTTACTATCTTAACCTAGTTAGATTGGTTGAACAAGATGTTCATCATTTGATTGACTTGGTCGATCAGTTTGGTTTGCCATCAATGCCAAAGAGGGACATTGTTGAAATTTGATTGAAAAGATCATTGGAAAAGAGATTGTTAAGAAGGAGATTGGTGAAGAAGATTATGTGTTTCAATCATTGTTTTTTCAGTGATGTCAAACCTACTATTTGCTGGTAAGAAAATTACTTATAAAATTCAAGTACTATCACTTAGTTGATTGATGAAGAGGATTTAATCAATGAGATATAACAAAAGCACCTAGAGGAAAGGTTGAGTTATGATTATGTAATAAAGTACAAAGATCAGTTAAGACAATTATGACATGATGTATTGACAATCTACTTAAGGTTATAAAATGGTTGGCTACACTTAGAAAGTTTAGAAGAATAAGTTAAATAAAGTTTGTCTGCCAAGCTTGATCGAGTGGATGGTAGGTGTCGAGAAAAGTTAGTGCAAGCCGAGTAGAGAGTTAGTTGGAGCCAAGTGAAAGAAAATTCTAGTGGATACCAAGCAACACAATTGATGTTGAGTGAAGTTTAGTTGATGTCAAACATCAGTAGATTTTGTAGTTGATGCCGAGTAATGCCGTATGTGCTGAGCATCATAAGATTGATAATGCAGAGCTGCTGCATTATGATAAAGATCAAAGATTCACCAAATCTAAGCTGGTAAATTTGTTTTCTTGGAACTTGTGAACTAGGAGGAAGATACGATTGATGAGCTAGTGGCACAAAATTTGATGTAAACCATTTTAAAGTGAATTCAAATGGATTCTAGGAGAAGTTTCTAGATAAGACAAGATATGGGGTAGATACATTGTATCCTACCTAATCCATCCAAAACCCTAATTTGTGTTGATATATGATTAAAAAGATCATTTGAGTAAGAGAACTATTGAAAAAGTGTTTTCAATCATTATTTTTTCATTGATGTCAAACCTGCTATATGTTGGTAAGACAATTGCTTATATGTTTCAAGCACTATCACTTAGTAGATTGATGAGTAGGATTTGATCAACAAGATGTAACAAAAGTACCTAAAGGAAAGGTTGAGTTATGATTATGTATTGAAGTGTAAGAATCAGTTAAGACAGTGATAACATAATGTATTGATGATCTACTTTGAGGTTACAAAATGATTGGCTACACTAAGAAAGTTTAGAAGAAAAAGATTGGACAAAGTTCATTTGCTAAGCCTAACCAAGTTGATAGAAGGTGCCAAGAAAAGTTAGTGCAAGCCAAGCAAAAAGTCAGTTGGAGCCGAGTGAAAGCAATTTCTAGTGGATGTCGAGAAAAATAATAGGTGCTGAGCAAGTTAGTAGATGCTGAGTGATTTTTAGTTGAGCCAAGCACAGTAAAATTCAGTTGATGCTAAGTGATTTTATAGTAGATGCCGAGTAACCCAATATGTGCCAAGCATTAGTAAATTGATAATGCTGAGCTGCTACACTATGAAAAAGATCAAAGATTCGCAAAGTAAAAGCCTACAAGTTTGCTTTCTTGGAACTTGTAAATTAGGAGAAAGATAAGATTGATGAGCTGGAGGCACATAATCTTATGCAAACTATTTTGGAGGCAAATTCAAGTGAATTCTAGGAGAAGTTTCTAGAGAAGATAAGATATGGGGTAGATACATTGTATCTTACCTAATCCATCAAAAACCCTAATTTTTGAAATGGGTAATAAGTGATAAAAGAGTTCTAATTTCCTATATGTAGGGATGTCTAGTCATGAAGCAATGTTAGATTGAGGTTAGAGAGTTTTGGAAGTGAAAATATGATAAGGAGAAGGAAGAGGGTTTTCTTCATCAGGTGATCCAAGAGAAGAAGTCTACAATGGTGAGCTAATTAAGAAGGCTTAAAGAGGATGAATTCTTGAAGGGTGAATGAGCTATTAGAGCTGCAAAGATTGGAAGTCAAGCAGAGATGAGGACTAAATAGTGATTTGTAATCTACAAGTAAGGTTGTAAGTTGTATTAGATCAAAGCTATATTGCTACTTTCTAAAAATTGTATCCAATTAGGGTAAATCCTTTGGAGAAAGGTTGACTTATTAGTCACTGGAAAATCCTTTAACATGGTGGCATTTCAAATAAATGGCCTAAAGTCCTCTAACAAGGCTCACTTTTAACAAGTTGATTGAAATCCCTTAACCAGGTCACATTTAACAGTGTGTGTTGTAACCTTTAATAGGGTTGGCCTTTAACAAGGCATCACTTCAAAAGAGTGAAAAAGGAGTAGCATGTTACTGGTGGTTTTTCTCAAATTGGGTTTCTATGTTAAATCATTGTGTCAAGTGTACTAATGGATATGTTGCATTTTATGTTTTATACTTCTGTATGTTAATGTTATAGTAACATATCAGTTTAGATTGACACACAATGAATGCATGCATGGTTGAAATTTTTTTAAGGGTTCACCGAATTGTGAAAAGTTTTATTTTGTACATCTGGACCTTGAATAACTAATTCACCCCCCTCTCAGTTATTCTAAAAGAGTTCCAACAATTGGTATTAGAGCTTAGTTGCTTAAGAGGATTGGTTTTAAGGTACTAAAAGCATAAAGATCAAGATGTCAAAAAGAGAGGTACCCAAGGTAAACAAAGATAAATTTTCTACATGGAAAAGCTTGATGAAGCTACACCATGGAGGACTTGGAGATTATGCACAAACTTGCATTTTAGTCAAACATGTTGATCCAGTAGGAGCCCTAACTACTGAACATTTGAAGAAAAAGAAAGAGCACAATCAGACGATGTTGGAGATTGCTTCTGCCTTAAGCTATGCTAAGTTTGATGATATCAAAGACCTTAAAAGTGCAAAGAAAATGTGGGATGCCCTAGCCACCATCTATGGAGGATACAAAAATGTTCAAAGAGCCAAGTCAGAGAGCCTAAAAGGTAAGTTTGATGACATGAGAATGGAAGAAGGTAAAAATATTGCTCAATATGTTGCTATAATAAAAGAAGTTGTTAGTGTAATAAAAGGTGCTATTGGTAAAATATATGATGATATTGTGCTAAGTAAAGTCTTGAGAACATTGTTACTATGTATGCCATTGGAGTGTCTGCAATCCAAGAGTTAAGATGTATGCCAAGAAATGATCTAACCCTTGAAGGTTTGGTAGGAAGACTCATTGCTTTTGAGTTATCTAATTTTGACAACTACAGACTAGAAAGTATTGAATCAGCTTTAAAAGAAAAATTGTTACTAAAGGATTATGAGGAGGTAAAGCCAAAGAAGAAGAAAAGAAAGATATAGTATGCATCCAGTGATAATAGTACAGATGAGGAAGACATTGAACAATTGGAAGCATTGCTAGTCAGAACATTTCACAAAGGAAAAGGTAAATTCAAAGGTAAGCTGCTTATCATTTGTTTTAATTGCAATGAAGTTGGCCATATTGCAACAAGATGTACATGGAAGAAGAACTTCAGAGAAGGGAACAAGTACAAAAACATAAGAGAAGATGATGGAAAAGACTATAGAGACAAAGGCAAAAAGTCATGCTACATTGCTGATGAACATAAATCTAATGAAAATGATGATGAAGTGGTATATGTTGCAATGAAGGATGAACCAGATGAGGATGAAGCTACTGCACTTATGACTTGTGTGAACAAGAATGAAAAATAGATCATTGATAGTGGATGCTCACATCACATGACTGGAGACAAGATTAAGTTCACTTATGATGGAAATAGTGTGAAATTTGGTAATGATGTACCATGTTTAATAAAAAGAAAATGGTCTATCAAACTCACAAACAAGATTTCATGTGATAATGCTTATTATATTGAAGTATTGAATTATAACCTATTAAGTGTGTTACAATTGAATAATTTGGGGTGCAAAGTTGAGTTTGAAATCAAATCAACAAAGATATATGATACAAATGGAAACTTGATTGGGAAAGGTGATAAGACTAGTAGCAATCTGTTCTATCTGGATATAGAAGATGCTACTTGTCTTATTGCAAAATTTGATGATGTATGGCTTTGGCACAAGAGATTATGTCAACTTTGATAATCTAATTAGTATAATAACATGAAAAGAGTTAGAGGTTATCCTAAGTTGAAGAAACTAGAAAATATAATGTGCAAACAACGTCAGCTAGGCAAGATAACAAAGTTAAGCTTTAAAATTAAAGCCTATACCTCTAAGGAAATACTTGAAATTTTTCATACTGACTTATGTGGACCTATTGAAGTGCAAAGTTAAAAAGGAGATAGGTATATAATGCTGCTTGTTGATGATTACTCTAGGATGATGATAGTCATGTTCCTAAAACAAAAATCAGATGGTTTTCAAATGATTAAATGGTACTTGGCAAGAGTTGAGAAAGAAACAAGCAAGAGATTGAAATGTTTGAGATTAGACAGAGGAGGTGAATTCACTTCACATGAGTTTGAGATGTTTTGCAATGACAAAGGAATTAAGAGACATACATCAGCACCTAGGACCCCTCCACAAAATGGAATTGCTGAAAGAAGAAATAGGTCTATAATGGACTATGCTAGAACACTCATGATGGAGAAATTTTTTTCTCTAAAATACTGGAGAGAAGTTGTAAGTACTGCAGTATACACTTTGAATTGTGTGCAAGTAAAGAAAGGTACACATTCAACACCTTTTGAACTATGGTATGGTCATCCACCTAATGTGAAATATTTTAAGGTATTTGGAAGCAAATGCTATATTCTTAAAGATGTTAGGAATTAAAAGTTTGATGCAAAGAGCAAAGGAGGTATATTCATTAGTTACTCCATAAGAAGCAAAGCTTACAAGTATTTAATTACTAACACTAACAAAATTGTGGAAAGTGTAAATGTGAATTTTGATGAGTTTGTAAAAGAACATGAGGCTAAAACTACAAGAGAATCAAAATATTACAAGACATTTGCATACTATTAAGAATGAATTCCCATTGAAGGAGATGTTACAAATCATGTAGCAAACCAATAGCAAGTTTCAACAACTGCACAGTCACATCCTGTGAATGTTGAGTTGTATTCAGATGCTGAGTTATAGAATGAGGAGAATGCACAATCTAACTCTAAAATTGGCACGCATGAAAGAGATGCTAAAACACTTGACAAAGATGCACATAGTGATACTAAAGCTGAGAGGTAGAATGCAACCACAAGAACTGAGACAAGACTATCCAAATATGTCAAAAGACACTATCTTGTAGATCAATTCATTGGAGACAAAAATGCAAGGCCAATGAAAAGTAATAAGTTGAGAGGTGAAGCATGTTTTTTAAGCATGAAGGAACCTAAGACAATGAGAGATGCATTGGAAGATGATGATTGATACATGGCTATGGAAGAGGAAATTCAACAGATAGAAAAGAACAAGACTTGGAGCCTAGTTCCTAGACTAGAAGACAAGAATGTGATTGGCACAAAGTGGGTATTTAGGAACAAGCTAGATGAGAATGGTGAAGTGACAAGAAAAAAATCAAGACAGTCTATAAAGGGTATGCACAAGAAGAAAGAATTGACTATGGTGTAACATTTTCCCCTATTGCAAGAATGGAAGGAGTAAGAATTCTGCTTGCTTATGCTACATACAAAGGTTTTAAAGTCTATCAGATGGATGTTAAGTATACATTTCTGAATGGCATATTAGAAGAAGAGGTCTATATAGAACAACTAGAAGGTTTTGTGGACAAAAACAATAAGAATATGGTATGTAAACTGCACAAAGCCCTATATGGATTGAATAAAGCACCAAGAGCATGGTATAAGAGACTTCATATTTATCTTGTTAAGATTGGATTTGAAGGGATAGATGACAACAAAAATTTGTACATGAAGACAGACAAAGAAAGAGGTATTCTATTATCTAAAAGATTTGTTGATGACATAATATTTGAAGGACAAGATGCTTTGTGTAAAGATTTTGCAAATCAGATGCAACAAGAGTTTGAAATGTCAATGTTTGGTGAGATCAAATTCTTTGTGGGATTAAAAGTCTATCAAATGAAGTATAGGGTATATATCACTTAGTCAACATATGTCAAGGAGATATGGAAGACAGTTGGACTTGAGGATTAAAAACCAATAAGTACACCTATGATAACAACACTCAAGCTATCAAAGAACGATGATTCAGCTAAGGTCAATCAAACATTATACAAATCCATAATTGGCAAATTGCAATATGTAGTATATAGCAGACCTAATATTGCATTAGCTATGGGGATAATTGCTAGATTCTCTGCTAACCCTCGAGAGAATCACTTGATGGCTATGAAAATAATAATGAGATACTTGAAAAGAACAGAAGAGTATGGCTTGTACTATAAGAAAAATGAAAAGTTTGAACTGAATGCCTACATTGATGTTGATTGGGTTGGAAATATTGATGATAGAAAGAGCACTAGTGGGAGAGCATTTTTCCTAGGTAGAAGACTTGTTACATGGACAAGAAAAAAGTAGAGTTGTACTTCCCAATCTACTACTGAAGCAGAATATTTTGCTATTGCTATCAATTGCACAAACATTGTATGGATCAAACAACTACTAAAGGGAATGAAGGAAGAAACACTTTATTATGATAATAAAAGTGCTATAAATATATCAAAGAATCTTGTAATGCATACAAAGACACAGCACATTGTAATAAAATATCATTATGTAAGGGAGTTGGTTCAAGACAAAGAGGTGAAGATGGAATATATTAACACAAAGGAGCAAATTTTTGATATCTTCACCAAAGAATTACCTAAGGATGCTTATGATTAGCTGAGAGGTAAATTAGGGGTGATACCCCTAACAAAGGCTGTGTAAAAGACAGAGGGAGTACCCTGCATCAAACAAGTTGATATTTATTTCATACAAATTGATGTAGTGGATCTTACTTTAGGAAATTACCTAAAGTAATCACAAGAGTTGGAATTTTAAATTAGTCACAAGCAAGGTGACAGAGGGAGTAAAGATTGAAGAGCCTACAAAAGCTTATATCTACATATATAAAGATGTCAAGTGTTAAGTATATGGCTTTGACATTGTTGTCAAAGAGGGAGAATGCATAGTAAACTAATAAAGTGCTTATTGATCAAGAGGGAGATGATTAGATGTTCAAAGTAGACAATCAAGGGAGAAAGAAGAGTTCATCATCAGAAGATTAGAAAAATGAAAGCAATAAAGAGGGAGAAAGTAGAAAGAAAAAGGGAGATATTCAGATATTTTACTGATCCATGATAGAAGAAAATCAGATAATAAAGAATTTAGAGGAAGAAGTCTGGGAGAAGTCTTGAGTTATATTTTGTAACCTAAGAAGAATTTGCTAATAGAGGGAGAAGTGTTATTCACAAGATTTATTTTTGGTATTGCCTTACTATTTTAACCTAGTTAGTTTGATAGAACAAGATGTTCATCATTTGTTTGACTGGTTGATCAGTTTGGTTTGCCATCAATGCCAAAGAGGGAGATTGTTGATATATGATTGAAAAGATCATTTGAGTAAAAGAATTGTTGAAGAAGTGTTTTCAATCATTATTTTTTCACTGATGTCAAACCTACTATATGCTAGTAAGACAATTGCTTATATGTTTCAAGCACTATCACTTAGTTGATTGATAAGGAGGATTTGATCAACAAGATGTAACAAAAGTACCAGAGGAAAGGTTGAGTTATGATTATGTATTGAAGTGTAAGAATCAGTTAAGATAGTGATAACATAATGTATTCATGATCTACTTTGAGGATACAAAATGATTGACTACACTAAGAAAATTTAGAAGGAAAATATTGGACAATGTTCATTTGCTAAGCCTAAACAAGTTGATAGAAGGTGCCGAGCAAAGTTAGTGCAAGCTGAGCAAAAAGTCAGTTGGAGTCGAGTGAAAGAAATTTCTAGTGGATGTTGAGCAAACTAATAGGTGCTGAACAAGTTTGTAGATGTCGAGTGATTTTTAGTTGATGCCAAGCACCAGTAAAATTCAATTGATGCCGAGTGATTTTATAGTAGATACCGATTAACACAATATGTGTCGAGCATTAGTAAATTGATAATGTCAAGCTGCTACATTATAAAAAAGTCAAAGATTTGAAAAATAAAAGTTGATAAGTTTTTTTTTTTGGAACTTGTGAATTAGGATGAAGATAAGATTGATGAGTTGGAGGCACATAATCTTATGTAAACTATTTTGGAGGTGAATTCAAGTGAATTCTAGGAGAAGTTTCTAGAGAAGATAAGATATGGGGTAGATACATTGTATCTTATCTAATCCATCAAAAACCCTAATTTTTGAAATGGATAATGAGTGAGAAAAGAGTTCTAATTTCCTATATGTAGGGATATCTAGTCATGAAGCAATGTTGGATTAAGGTTAGAGAGTTTTGGAAGTGAAAATCTAACAAGGAGAAGGAAGAGGGTTTGCTTCATCAGGTGACCTAAGAGAAGAAGTTTGCAATCGCGAGCTAAGAAAGAAGGCTTAAAGAGGATGAATGCTTGAAGGTTGAACAAGATGTTAGAGCTACAAAGATTAGAAGCCAAGAAGAGATGAGGACTGAATAGTGATTTGTAATTTGCAAGTAAGGTTGTAAGTTGTATCAGATCAAAGCTCTACTGTTACTTTCTAACAATTGTATCAAATTAGAGCAAATCCTTTGGAGAAAGGTTGACTTAATAGTCATTGGAAAATCCTTTAACAGGGTGGCATTCCAAGTGAATGGCCTAAAGTCCTCTAAAAAGGCTCACTTTTAATAGGGTGATTGAAATCCCTTAACTGGGTCACATTTAATAGTGTGTGTTGTAACCTTTAATAGGGCATCACTTCAGAAGAGTGAAAAAGGAGTAGCATGTTACTGGTGGTTTTTCTCAATTTGGGTTTTCATGTTAAATCATTGTGTCAAGTGTACTGATGGATATGTTGTGTTCTATGTTTTATACTTCTATATGTTAATGTTATAGTAACATATCAGTTTAGATTAACACACAATGAATGCATGCATGGTTGAAATTTTTTTAAGTGTTCACTGAATTGTGAAAAGTTTTATTTTGTACATCTGGACCTTGAATAACTAATTCACCCCCCCTCTTAGTTATTCTAAAAGAATTCCAACAATTTGAATGATGGATAATGAGTAGGAAAATATTCTAATTTCCTTTATATGGGAATGTCTGGTCATGAAGCAAAGAGGTTAGAGAGGGTTGTGTCATGTGCGAGAGCCTAAGAAGGAGACAAATTTAAAGGTTTTGCTTCATCAAGTGACCCAAGAGAAGAGTCTGCAATGACATACTAAGAAAGAAGGCTTAAGGATATGAATGTTTGAAGGGTGAACAAGCTGTCAGAGCTGTAAAGTATGAAAGCCAAGCATAATTGAGGACTGAACAAAGATTTGTAATCTACAAGTGAAGTTGTAAGTTGTATCAGATCAAAACTCTACTGTTACTCTCTAACAATTGTATCAATCTAGGGTAAATCATTTGGATTAAGGTTGACCTAACAGTCATTTAAAAATCCTTTAATAGGGCAGAATTCCAAGTGAATGGCCTAAAATTATCTAACAAGGCTCACTTTTAATAGGGTGATTGAAATCCCTTAACCAAGTCACATTTAATAGTGTGTATTGTAACTTTTAATAGGGTTGGCCTTTCATAGGGCATCACATCAGAAGAGTGAAAAGAAGTAGCATGTTATTGGTGGGTTTTTCCAAATTGGGTTTCCACATAAATCATTGTGTCAAGTTTGTTGATGAATGTGTTGTTTTTCATGCTTTACATTTCTACAAGTTGATTTGACAGTGACATACAAGTTTTAGTAAATACACAATAAATGCATGCATGGGTATGAATGTTTTATGGGTTCACTAAATTGTGAAAAAGTTTTATTTTAAACATTTGGACCTTGAATAACTGATTCACCTGCCCTCTCAGTTATTCTAAAGTAATTCCAACAAATGGAAGGTAGAAATTTGGAAGATATGGAAACAAATAGAAAGAAGAAAAGAAATTTTTTTGTAAGAAATATAATTCCCCAAAATCAATCAGCTATTTAAGATAGAAATTTTGATTGAGATCTCAAAAAATGATAAGAAAATGAAGATCAAACATGACCATAGTTGATTAAAAGTCAACAAGAAAGATGAAGGGAAAACCCTCTCAAATTCATAACGTAGCCTAAATATACAAACTAACATGAAGTCTAATAATGCAAGCTACATGAAAATGAAAAGGTGTACTTGCACTAGAGTAACTGTAACATAGGATTTTATGTTTATCATTCATTAAATAATGTAACAGAACTTATTTTCATCATTGGGCCATTATTAACAGACATCAGAAAACCACACAATCATCACTAGTCACAAGCGCAACTATGAATATATGAATGTGAATTATATTGGATTGGAATGTGGAAAGATTCTAACATAAGCATCAAAGACATAAAGGTCAAGATGACTTCGATGTTAGCTTACCCAATTTAATGTAGCGAAACCATGCTCACATCGAGGCATAAATGCCAGGATGACTATAAGAATGATTGTGCAAAAATAGTCAAGGATGATGCCTCAAATCTCCTAAGTGTTTCAAGGGGACACCAAGAGACACTCTAGAGTTTCAAGACCACACCCAAAAGAAAAAAATGAATAAAAACATGCCCTATGCCCCAAGTCCTCTAGCTATGCATCCCAGAGATACTTGTTAGACAAGGACACTCAATGAAAATCAATAACAGTTAGCACACAAAGAAAAGATCATGACATAGGTCAAGCATTAAGTGTTTGTGTTTATAAATTTAAGTGTGTTAACTAATACTGATTTTTGAGGATAAGGATCGAATACTTGCAAGTAGGTAAGATCACATGATGAAACTGGGTAAGACCAAATCGATAAGTGTTAAGACCAAATCGATAAGTGTTGAAAAACACTCAATGTTAGGGGTTGTATTAAAAAATATAGTTGGGGTGGTGTTGAAAAACACCATTTTCAAGGTGTCCTAAAGACTAACACAACCAAGAAACCAAAGCTAACATAGTTATGCCCCCTAGACAAAGACCAATTCCAAATGAAGGCAACAAGGACAAGGCATGATGGAGAAAGGCCAAGTGTTGACACGTGCTAAGAAATAGGGGTCCAAAGGCCTCAAGTAGTGCCCATTTTGAGGTTTTCACCACTTGGATTATTATTTTTGTTCCTTTTTTTGGAGATACATCAAAGCACTTATTTCTAAGATGATCATTTTTTCAAGACACTTTCCAATTTTTAGAATTTTGACAATATATCATTTTTTTGTATTTTTGAAATATATCATTTTTTGTATTTTTTTAGGATCAATAAATATGTACAAAGATTCCCCTAGACAAAATAAGCATCATGGATACTAGACCCAAAATTTTGTGTAATAATGTAAGGTCCAAGCCAATTAGGTTAAAATCTACTCTTTTGATCTCTATTCTATTGATTCTTAGGATTTTCATGTAGGGCAAGATCTCCCACCTAGAATTCTCTAGGGTGAACCTTTTTGTTGAATTCTTTTGACATGCACTTTTGATAGACCCTCATATGGTCAAATGATGCTTGGTGTTTCTCATCTAGAAGTTCTAACTCTTGAAATCTCATGGCGTGGTAGTCTTCATTTGTAACTAGACCTTTGAGGGAAACTCTAAGTGAAGGAATATCAACCTCTAAAGGTAACACAACTTCAACACCATATATAAGGGAAAAAGGAGTAGCCCCAGTAGGAGTAGAAATACTAGTTTTATAGGCCCAGAAAGCGAGATTTATCTATAGGTGCCAATCTCTACCATTATTATGAACTATTATATGTAAGATCTTGAGAATGGTTTTATTTGATTCTTCTGCTTGACCATTTCCTTGTGGGAAGTAAATGGAGGACCAATGTTGTTTTATCTTGAATTTCTTACAAATTTGTTTAAGGTCCTTATTTATAAATTGGCCTCTGTTGTTAATGACAATCTTGGAAGGAACTCAATATCTATAGATAATATGATTAAAAATAAATAGATAAAATATCTTGCCTGAGGCAACAAAAAGTGGGACAACTTCTACCCATTTAGTGAAGTAATCAGTAGCAGTGATAATAAACTTGTGTCCATATGATGAGTTGGGATGAATCTTCCCAACAAGATCAAAGGCCCAATGCTGAGATGACCAATGAGAGATAGAAGGAATGAGTTCCCTGCTTGGAGCATGTATCAGGTTACCATGTTTTTGAAACTTTTTACATGACTTTGCAAACACTACTACATCAATCTGCATCATGGTCCAATAGTACCCCACCCTAAGAAATCTTCGAGCCATTGAAAGACCATTGGAATGTCTCCTGCAAATGCCCTCATGGATGTCAACTAATGCTTGATCGGATTATTCCTTTTCTAAGCATCTAAGAAGTGGTCCATCTAGAACCCTCCTATACAAATCTCCAGAGATAAGAGAATGACGAGAGGCATTTCAAAAAAGGTTTCTGCATTCAGATTAGTTAAAGATTTCAAGTATAATGCCATCATGAAGGTATGAATAAATGACACTGTAATGGGATGATTCATGACCAACAAGGGTGCAAATAACATGACTTTCTTTGAAATCATTGATAGGGTGATGTAGCTCTTCCACCAAGAATTCAAATCTTGATTCATGTTGCTCTAATTGAAGAAGTGAAACAAGTATAGCCATAGCATTAGCTGCTTTGTTTTCTACTCTAGGGATTTGCTAAAATGAGACAAATTTAAAGTAGTGTCTCAAGGAATCAACCATTTGTCTATAAGGTACCAATTTCTCATTTTTTGTTAAATAATTGTCATTGACTTGGTTGATTATTAGATATGAATCCCCATAGATGTGTAACTTTGTAATTCTCCATTCTATAGCCATCTTAAGTCCATTCATTAAAGCTTCATACTCAATAATGTTTTCTCGTAAGAACTTAGTGTAGGCTTCTTTTTCTTGTGATGACAAAGACTGAACCCAATTATACCATTTGTGGAGCTTCATCCATACCCAAATTGACTAATTGTGTTGGTTTAATAAGCACTGAAGATCTATCTTGAAAATAACTAGGGAGATGATCAAGTATCTCATTCTCAAGCACCTTAGAGAGGTTTTTACACTCAGATACATCCTTTCTTTTTACTCGTTTTGGTTCTGACACCGCCACATAATGGTTTTAGCCATGAGAACTCCTATTATTTTTAGTTTATTTTCTTTTTATTTTGTGAATGAGGTACTTGATGTCTAGCTCTATCATTTTGGTAGCTGGTTCATTGGTGGAAGAGAATATGGGTTCAATGACATTCAAATAGAAGGCTATCTCATAATCATTTTGAAACTTTAAAAGCTCATATTCATGATTGCATTGGGACCAATCAATCAAATTAGGATGAACAAGGGGTAGATCAATAATTGGTTCAAGGTTATGAATATGAATGATATCTCTAGTGACCAAAGAGTTACAGTCTATCAAGTAACTTCCTAAACTACCCAAATCAAGATTCATCCTAACAAGTGAAGAATCATCCACTCAGGTAACATGTGAGTTCAAATCATATGATCCTACAACAAATCATTGACTAACTTGGGTTGAGAACTATATGTATGAATAACATCAATGTCCATATCAATTATAGATGGCTTTGAGAGGGAGTCCCATTCATACTCTTGGAATCTATTTCTAAATCTCAAATAGGACGCTTACAACATGAAGGCTTGGAATGCTCATCAAGGGTCATACTCTCTTGTTCTAAATTTGCAACTATCTCATGAGATACTAGACTATTTGAATCTCCCCAAAGGAGAGTAGTAGAATGGACCCAATCTTCACACATATCTTGTTGATTTTCCAAATTAGGTATGTACTCTTGTTCTTCTTCATTATCTGACTTATCAAGGATAGGAGCAACATTATTGTGATTTTCATATCCTAGGCCAACCAACTTCTTAAACTTGCATTTGAAAAGACCATGATCAAGGGGTTTGGCTCTAGCATCTAATCTATTACTAAGAGGGCCATGTCTAGGATAGCCCATCTTCTGGACAAAAGTATACCCTCTTCCATAAGCTTTAAGAGGGGGAGTGAAGTTCTCATTATGCATATACTTCTCTTCTCTATTAAATCCAATCTCTAACAACCACACCTTCTTTCTCATCTTGAATAGGCACTAACAACTATACAGATGTGTCAAATAATATCATAGCTGAAGAGAAATGTTTCATCTCTTGTGAAGGTTTATCATAAGACCTAGGTGAAACTAGTAATGCTATGAGGGAGTTGAGTTGATATCTCCCCATGCCAAGGTCTATGGATTTGAACTTGTCTATACATTTAACTAAAGTTGCATCAAAATCAGCTACTTCTCTATTGAGGGGAACATGAGTACTTGCTGAAATCAAGTTAATAGATAAAGTATTATCCCTAGGTATACAAATCTTTGTTCGATTGTAAGGGAACTTAATATATTGATAATAGGTAGATGGCACTACTTGCATATCATGAATCCATGGTCTACCAAGTAAAATATTGTACACAAGAGGTCCAACATCAACTATTTGGAATAAAATATCTTTTTCAACATGACCAACTCTAATGGGAAGGATGACCAACCCCTTTGAACTTGTCTCTACCTCATCCTAGGATTTGATAATAATCTTCCTTCTGGTATCAATAACTTGTTCAAATAACCTGATGTCTTTAAAAGACTCAAAGTACAAATATTAAGCCCAACACCCCCATCTATAACTATGCACCTAACACGAGTTCTATGAATCATGACCTCAATATGAAGGGTGAGATTGTGCAGATGGCTCAAAGACTTATCATCTTCCTTTGAAAAGGAAAGTTAATGAGGGCTAGCAATATGATTAACCATGTTCTAGAATTGATCGACATCTAAATTTTTGGGGACATTCACCATGCGCAAAGCATCTTCAAGGACTTGTTTGTGTCTCAGAGACAACTCTAAATGCTCAAAGATCAAAATTTGAATGGGGGTTCTTTTTAATTGATCAACAAGATTATAATTCAACCTAGGATTAACCACTAGTTTTGATGGAACATACTTGGATTGCACTTGTTTTGGCTTACTTGGTTGGTTTGAACTAGGTCCTTTAATGGCAAGGAGAGCTTGGCTCACGTAACAACATTGAGACTTTGGGAAGACACTTGCTTAGGTCTAGTTGAGTGGTTTAAATTGGGTCCTCTAATGACAAGGGGACCTTGATATGACTCTCTAAAGTGAGCACCCTGGCATCAAAAAAAAGTTTTTCACCAAGTATAGGAGAGCTCAAGTTTAAATCATAACCACTGGGATATTTATCTTCCATCATGTTGACACTTTCTTCTACAACCTCAAGCATATTGACAACATTTTTTGCATTTGCATAAGTGTAATTGATTGCAGCCTTACCATTCTTAGGTTGGGAAGCTTCCCCTTTCTCATACTTGAGAAAAGGTTCTTTGAATGTTGTGTGATAAGCATTGGTATTTAATACATCTATTTCAAGTTTTCCATCCTCAATAAGATCTTAAACAATATGCTTAAATCTCCCACACTTTTCAATATCATGTCCAATGCCATTATGAAGCTTGTAATAGGCCTTCTCATCCCATCACCATGGCTTAACTTTAGGTATGCAAAACTTTACAACATCATAAGGGTGCACAAGATTATGAGCAAGGAGCTTCGTGAATATCTCTTCCTATGACTCACCCAACTGTGTAAAGTTACATTTCTCTCCTTTAGGCCTTTCTTGATATCTTGGCTTATTACTTTGTTGATTGACACTAGCCAAATGGAGAATAGCTTGATCTTTAGGCTTAAAGGAATCCACAATGCGTTTATTAACCACTTGTTTGTTCTTATTCTAATATGTGTTCTTTCCTTTATCCTTGTTATTGTTGTTATTCTAACCATTGTTGTTGTTGTTTCCATTTTTTTTCAAAATACCTTGCTCTCTCAAAACATCCTTAATTCTAAATGTGGCTTTAACCATGGTATCAAAGGACTCAAAAACAATCTTCTTAACTTCATACTTCATCTTAGGAACCATGTTACTAATGAGGATTTCAATATTTTCTTTCTTAGGAATAGTCCTAGAATAGTGAGAGCACTATCATCTCCATCTTTGCAAGAAAGTAACAAAGGATTCTCCTTGATTTTTCTTTGTGTGACATAAGTCCAATAGTGAGACATATCATGAAAGATTGTATGCAAAGTGTTGAACAAATCTTTGAATTAGCTTAGGGAACATCTTAATAGGAGGATTTATATTGGTAAACCATTCCATTGCTTGACCCTTAAGACTCCTTGGAAATAATCTCATAAGGTATGATTCCTCATGATGAAACTCAAAACTCATAGTATAGAACTGACACACATGATCATTTAGATCCCCATTTCAATCATATTTGTCATATTGGGGGATCTCAATTTTTCCAAGAAAATATTTCATGTCAATACTCTTATCAAAAGGATTAGGACAAATTGAATCAAGTGAAAAAGAACTCTTGGGTGCTGATATTTGCTTTAGCTATTTCTTGAATTGGTTAATTTCTTCTTTCATAGAGGGATCATGATTTTAAATCTTTTTGTCTACATCAAAGTTGTAAGGGACCTTAGAACACTTGTTGATTAAACATTGAAAGCATGCATCTCTATTTTGGTCCATATATGCTTCCATATGTTGCTGAAAATGTGGGTTTGGTTGCATAGCCATGAAATCATAAGAATTACAGTTAAAGTTTGAGCTACCACCTTCATATTGTGAACCATGATGAGCTTATTGTGAAGGTTGTATTGAAACTCTAGGAGGTGTTGGTATCCTATAATAATCATGTCTTGAAGCTCTCCTTCCTCTAGGGCTAGGAGATCATGAAGGATATCATGAGTGCCTTCCACTTCGTGGAGTCTTAGGAGAGGTGGATGGAGTAGAGTTGTTTCCACCACCAATGTGCATATTGTTGAATTTATTGTCAAGTTGCAAAGCCACGACAAGGTCTTGTGCTTCTTGATGGGCTTTTATTTCTATCTCAATCATAACTTGCCTTTCTTCCTCTAGGCATCTAAATTGTTCTTCCTTCTTAGCTTGTTCTTCTAGAAGGGATTTTCTCTCACATTCAAGTACTTTTAGTCTACCACTCGTATAACCTAAAAGTGTCATGAGTGGTGTACATGGTCTTGACTATCTAAATTGATTACCAGTAAATGTTGCATTCACATGAGCACTAGAAGGCTCATTAATTTGATCATCATATTGGGATTTCTCTTCTTGATAGGTGTATATGCTATATTAGTATGTTAGAAACACTAAATTAATAAATCAAAAGCATTTACAAACTAAAATACCATAACATAAATGAGAGACTAAAGAGGAAACCCCAATTGGAAATATGAGCCAAATGAATGGACTCTCCCAATAGGATTTAGCTCTTTGCTTGGTAGATGAGTCTAAGGATTGAGATGGTAGGATTATGGGATGTATGCTCAAGCTTCAAACTAGCTTCAATGGTGTTCTTGATGGATTTTGGCTTAGGTGAATGACTTTGATATAAAACTTGCTCTCAAAATGGCATTATAACTTTAGCTCAAGGATTGTGATGAAATGGCTTGGGAGGGGATTCAATTTATAGGCTAAGGGCTTGAGGGATGGAGGGTTAAGATGCAAGGAGAGATGAAAGCTTAAGGAGGGCTAGGATGCACTCAAAGGGGAGCACATGGATTGTGCTTTTTTAGCACCAACCAGGGAGTGACACATGTCACAGGGTGAGTGGATGGAGGAAAGGAGAAGGATGAGTCAACAAAGGAGGCTCAAGGGATAATATGTTCATAAATACCCTTCATTATGGCTTGTAAGAGCAATTAATGGGCTTGTAAGAGTCATTATGGCCTTTGTAAGAGCATTGAAGGCTTAGTGGTTGGGATATTTTGGAGGGAGTCGAGATTGTTGACTTTGCTTAGACTTACTTAGGGAATGTGACAAGGTTAGGGGGTGGATTAGGCTTGGGTTTAGGATTAGATTAGGCTTTTTAGAGATATGCAAGTGGATGGCATTCATGAGGGTTGGTGAGTTAGTGGCTAAGCTAGGTTAGTATGGGTGGATGGGGTGGATTAGGCTAAATGGAGGATTTAGGATAGTTTAGGGGTTATTAGATTTGAGGGTTTTATTAATCAAATAGATTTATTTAATAAATGGGGATTTTGGAATTAGATAGAAGAATAGGATTAATTGATAAATGATAGGTTATTTGATTTATCAATTAGGACTATAGATGATTAATTAAATAAATCAGCTAGGGGATGGCAAAGGATTAATTAAATAGGAATTTAATTAATGATGCCTTTAGAGATAACTAAATAGGATTACCAAAGTAGTGTAATCAAATTTAGGTGTCTAAAATAGGTATAATTCTTACCTTTATCAACCCTTTGGAGTGCATCAAAACATCTATCCTCAATATGGGGTGAGGTTGGTATATTTTCATGATTTGGATCACCCCTCAAAAGGTCAACATAGTATTCACCACTTCGATTTTTGTTTTGTGGAGCCAATATAAAATCCATATCCATATCTAAGTGAGGTGGTGTACTCAACTCAATAAGGTCACTACTATGGTCAAACAAAGCTTCTAGAATATTCTTAGGCAATTGAACAAACATAGGTTCTTTTCCCTTATGTCGTTGACGAGTTTGAACTAAAGATAATTGTTTAAAAATGACTTGAGGTCGATTTCCTTGATCTACTTGATATATTGTTGTAACTAGCATGGAAGAAAAGGTACTAGGTGATAGGATAACCCTAAGAAATGTTGGTACTAAACTAGGATAGTAAAAGTACTCACTTTTCCAAAAGAGATGTGATAAGATAGAATTTTGCAATAGGCATAAACCAACACTTCCATAGAGGTGCCCACAACTTTGGGTGAATACCCTAGCACATATGGACCAAGATGATGATTTACCCAAATTATAAATAATTAAAATTGAATTTTTGTGAAAGTGGATGGACAAGAAATTACTAAGACTCTGCAAGCATAATATCAAAGAATCCAAATGTATATCTTTCTCAACAAGGACAATCTCTAACTCACTAAATCTAAACAAGGTCACTTGTAAAATAAAAGATCACTAATTCAAGGGGTCGAATCACAATAACCCAAGGTAAAAAAAAGTTCCTAACAATGGGGTAAGTAGCCTAATCTAAACAGGATCAACCTAGTGAGACTAGAAATAACAGGATAGCAAAGCAATTTGATCATAAAGTCTAGACTCAGGAACTTAGATTTTATTCATTCTAAATATCTAACTAGGTGTGATAAATTTTGAATCATGAACCAAGTACACAAGAAAATAATCATGAATTTCAAGAAAACATCTTCAAACAATGAGCAACGAACAAAGCAACCTTGCACATGAACAAGAATAGTGTCGTAGTATCAGTCTAATCCCTAGAACCACCACTGTGTATGTTCTTAAAAATTTTTCCAATCACACACATAGTTCTAGAAAAGAAAATTTGGTAGCACTATGGTTCTAAGTAATGTTCAACTCTGTAGCTTTTGCAATCTAGAGTGGGTGAAATCCAATCCCGATGCACTAGGGTTTTGAAATATTCCAAGAATTTAATCAATTGGAGATACTAAGGAGATCCAAAAACCTAACAAAAGACTACACCTATGAGGATTTTCCTTGCAAGGATATTTATATAGCGGTTGTTACTACTACATCAATAACGACTATTACCACTTGAGGTTCTATCTACGTGGTTGACCCAATAAAGACAATGTCCACTATGGTTAACCCTCTCTAATAAAGGAAGAATCACAAAGTTGTACCACATGGGAACTTGGTTTGGATTCAAGGGTTCCAAGTTTTTGATGTGCCCAAAAGGGAATAGAGCATACTCCTCTAGCTTCTTCACCTTACCCAAACATAGCAGACAAGCTTCTTTGAAATGCTAATTTGAAATCACATCACCAAATTTTTGGAAAAGCCAACAAAAAACACCACCAGTCTAAGAGAAAGTACTAATGGATGTTGAGGAAAAACCCAAGTAGAATAGTGAGATAATAATTAATATCTTTCCTATATACAAAAGGATCTATTGTTGAGAAGAGATTCAAATGTAAGGTAAGCGAATGAAAAAAATTCCCTCAAGAACTCCACAAATAATGTTCCTAGGGCCTAATTACTATGTGAAACATATATGCATGAAAGTAAATCTAGATCCAATTTTAGAGCACTAATTGAAGCGTGAATCTGTGAAAGCATGTAAAAGCACTCAAGCCAAACACATGAGAGGGTTCATTTCATTTTCAAATCCAAATGTTATAGAGATAAAAAAAAAACTTGATAATCCTTGCAATGTGTCTTTTCTTTGTTGTAGCTTTCGTTTATGCTTGAATGCTCGCTTGCAACGAACAAAGCAACAAGCAAAATAAGCAAACACAAGATATGCAATATATATCCAACTTATGCAAAAATAGGGTTAGATCTGAAAACCTAATTTTTATGAGTGATAATAACCAGTAAATAACCTACATGAAAGCTCACATCATGCATTGATCCATGTGAAAATTAAATGCAAGCTATTCATTAAATGCCCTTTTTTAATATTGATTTTTGACCTAGTCAACAAGATTGGACATATATGATATGAATTTGGATTCAAAATCCTAAATGCAAAAAAGAGACCCCTATAAAAATCAAAGAGCTTTCTAAAAATGTCAGAATTTTGAAAAGATCTTTTCATTTATGCCCTAGAAAGCCATTTTGTCAAAACATACCAATTTTTACAAATCAAATTATTGACCCTTAATATGATCTCTAAAATCAAAACACAAAGAAAAAAACCTATTTAGAATTCAGAGACCTTTCCAAAAATGTAGACTTTTCTAAAAAAATTGCTAATTTGTGCCCTAAAATGATTTTTCATGAAACATCAAGCAAAAATTATAAAAAATTAAAAATACCTCAGAAAAATTTAAAAATTTCACCGAAGCTTTGCTGATATGTCACCACACTACAAAAAAAATTTAGACCAAAACACCAAGCCAATTGAGAGATATGATCAAATCTTTTAGATCTAGGGTTTTGTTTGTCTCCAAACAAATCTGCATAAGGGGGTTATCTCCAAAAGTATCTAAAACTAGTATGTAAAGGTGTGTTGCCCCATAGTGGGAACCAAAGATATATGCCTAAAATGTGAGCACACTTCTATGAGTCATTATATCCAAGCTTATTCAAGAATGATGTCTCAAATGACAGATCATAGCTCTCTATTCATGGAGTGCAAGGATTTCCTCAATTTGACCTTATTTGTGCCCATGCAAGTGCACCATAAAATGAGAGATTCAAAGATCAAAATATGAATGCAAATTAAGATGCAAACTAATCTAAATGATGACAATACAAAGCAATGCAAGAAAGGAAATCTAATCATGAAAGGAAATAACAATGCAAGATTAATCTATGAAAGCAAATATGGATCTAAGCTAATATGAAAATGCAAGGATGGATCATGATGATGGAAGCCATGTATGCATGAGAGAAGAAGACAAGAAGATAGAAGTTCTCCACAAAAAGCTTTAATGCTCAAAATCCTCCAAAAATCACTCTCCAAACTTGTAGCATAACAATAGCATAATCGTGGATGTCAAAAATGAAGAGAGGGTTCTCCCTTATAAAGAAGAATGAATGATTAAGATTAAGAGGCAATAAGATTTAATCAAGGGTGGAGAAAGACTGATCTATATGAGACAAAATTCCACCAATGAGAAAAGAAGAGAAAAATTAAATGAAATCATACTTAGAAATATGTGCATTTAAGTGTAGAGGAAAAAAAGAATTTATTTAATTTTAATTTATTTTTTTTTCTTTTTCAAGTGCGATTTTATTTAATTAAAGGGAGCAAGTTCTTTTAATTAAATAGAAAATATTTAATTAAATTAAAAGAGGGGTTTTTTCTCTTAATTAATTAAATGTGGATTAATTATTTAATTAAAAGAGAGGGTTTCTTTTAATTAAATAAGACTTAGGATAAAATGATCAAACCTTAGGAAATATCGAAATAATTAAATTAATTACAATTTGATTAAAGAAATTGATTTGAATTGACTTAATAAAATATTGCAAACCATTGATTCATGAAATTGATAAATTGAATAATGGGGGCCCATAGTCTAGGCAACCATTTTAGGGTGCATATAGATCGTAGATTAGGTTTTCAAGAGAGGAGTTCGAAAGAATTCTTGACATTAAGTGTCATGCAAAATGACAACTCAACAAGTAGCACAATTTTGTAGCATATAATACATGGAGATATTGGCCTTGGTCCTTTTTAACTCTTCAATGGCACTGTACTTTTCAATTGACCAAGCATGATTCTTTAGTATTGTAGGTATATTTTCTTGGTTCTATATTTGTTGTCCAACATTGGTTACTCTTGTGGGTGCCAAATTATTATTCCCTGTTGGGTCTGGAGTCGTTGGCTACAATCTAGGGGAATTCCATTAGTCATGGATTCCCTTTGATTTCATAAATTGTAAGAATTCTAGTTGTCATTCTAAAAAGAGTACATCTTTGTTGGTTTAGGGTCATATTCTTGATTAGATGGAAAGACAATTTTTTTTGACTTGGTTCTTCATTTTAGTATTCTATGGAGAATCATAAGATTCTAACAACATTGCATTGTACTGAATAGGGGGTTCATTGTTAGTGCCCTATGGATTTTGGTTCACTTCTTGAATTCTATTCAAGTATGAGCCACCATCATTGGGTATATTTTGATTGGTGTCTAGTTGATTGATGTTCACAAATTGAGCATTATTATTATTTTTTGATAGGATACTTCTATTGTTTGGATGGGTATTCTGTTGTTAATTCTATCTTTGGAAATTGTTGTTACAATTTGGTGGGTTGATGTTATTCCCTACAATATTGTTTCCACTAAAATTATTGTTGTAATTTTGACCATAGTTGTTGTTGTAAGGGGCCACATTCATTATTTAGAAGTTTTTATTATACCCTTGTGACAACTTCAAATGAGTTAGCTCATTAGTAATCTAAGACATGGTCTTTTTCATTTGATCTAGCTTGGTTGTGACATTATTCTCTGCCTCGATAGATGGTGTTGCATTTTTCTCAAACAAGGAAACTTTTGGAGGTTCATATCTTGGGTAGGTTATAGCTAGAGTTGGCACAATTGGTGCCTATTATAGTAGGATTGGAGTTAGTTGAATGAATTGACTAGGCATCACTTGTGCTCTAGCAGGGTATGTTGGTACTATTGTACTGGCATGAGTTGGAACCATCATTCCTCCTCCATTGGGTTGGCCTATTTAGTAAAGGTGACTGCTTCTTTGAAGACCTTTTCTAGTGTACCAATATCTATAGTAGGCAATATCCTTAGTAAGATAACAATGAGGTGGTCCATAGAGTTAAGATAAATATGAATTGTAACACCAATTGGTATGGTGTAAGGAGTTTCCAACTTGTAGTATGCCATGTGAAAGTGATGGTTGAAGTGTGAAATGGTCTTTGTTGGATCCCTCTTGATAGATATGAATTGGTGGTGTATCACAAGCAAATTGGTGAATATTTTGAGTGGATCTAAGAACAACTTTTCAAAAACTACCCAATTTTGAATAGATCTCGATGACATATTCACGTACCAGTTAAATGCAACCTCTCCCAATATATATGGAAAATAATGAAGGACCACATTCTCTTGTTGAGTTTTTTTTTGATTGCATATTTCTTTAAAAACCTTGATGTGATCTTCAACTGTCTGTATTTCTCCATAGATGAACCTTGGGCAAAATTTCTTAGGGTTCTTGAGAAGGTCATCGAGTGGACCTTGTAAATTGATTGGTGAATCTACTAAATTTGTAAAGAATGTCATTGATGGAGGATTAGGTGGAGGTAAGTTCAAAGGTGGAATGGGAGTGGTAGAATTCTTGGTATCCCTTTATCATTGTGAGGCTTGAAAGTGACTGAGTTCTAGGGACTCATGTCCATCAGGTGAAGACCTTAAAGCTCATTGAAATGGAGATAGTGGATTAGGATATTTCAATTTGTGTTTATTATAGAAAAAAACACCTCTAAAAATTACACCTCCAAAAAGTGTGCATTGAAAAATTAAACCTCTAAAAAGTGCACCTTCAAAATGCACACCTTCTAACAATGACAGACTTGGTAAGTTTTTGAACTTTCAAAAATTGCAGAATTTTCAAACAACAACTTGGGTTTTTTGGTGGAATGGTTTTGGACCCTCCTTCTAGTGCCACTTTTGTTGAGTAGTCACTTTGCATGATGCTTAATGACTGAAATCCTTCTGAATCTCTCTCTTGAAAAGTTTATCAATGACCAACTCCAAGGTTTTGGATGGCTATTTTTCAAACCATTTGGTAACTTAATTGAAGATAAATGTGTATGTTCACAAGGAGGCCTTTTCTGGTACTAACCAGTTTGCACAACTCTACTAAAATGTAACCACAAAGGAAGATATATTTTTGTGTTTTCTATTTTATGATGAATGCGATTGATCAATGCAACTATATGAATTCCTATTTTAACCAAGTGTTTGAAAAGTAAATTAAAAAAGATAGAGTAGTGAAAGATTAAAGAAAATTACTAAAAGGGAAATTCCTAATTGACATAAGAGAAAGTAAAAATAAATCTATGAATTAAATTATCAAAAGGATCTAGTATGAAACCAATGAAATTAGGAGCAACACTTCCTCAACTCCACTAATGCAATTGTCGATGGGAACTTTAGTAATAACTAAAAGATGTTTCATATTTTATCAAATTGTTAGGCCATGGAAAGTGTGCTTACATGAGACAAAATGTAATATAAGAACAATAATGATCCTTTCTTCAATTTGTCATAACAATAGAATTCATTAACACAAGACAAACAATAGAACTAAAAAACTGTACAAGCATAATAGCACAATAAAACCATCAACTCCATTATTATTCATGAACATGCATTTGCCAAAATAACACACTTCAGAAAGATTTACTACACTTAGAATGAAAGCACCAATAACATATATTATTGCATCAAAATAATAGCTTAGAGTACATATTACATCAATTTATTTAAAATAAATCCTCTTCTCCTTTTGTGTTAGGAGTGAGAGCTCTTCTAATGAAAACTAATGATAAACAAAACTAATGAAATAAAACTATTTACATACAAAACAACTCTTTAAATGGTGCTATGTACGTCTCCACCCTTGTTTATGTCAATTAATGGGTGCATGAGCCTTAATACGACTTAATAAAAGAAGGAGATAAGAGGATAGAAGACATGAGATGATCTAGGAGTCATTAAGAGCTCTAAAAATGGAAGCTCAATCCTCTCTAGGTGTCTCTGGGAGTTCAATTCCATCAAAATGTGTTTCCAATGCATGGAATGCTCTAAAATAACAATTGACAGTTAACTGTCGACATACCTATGAGAAAAGTGCACCTCAGAGAGGTGCATCTTTAAAAAGAACACCTTGGTGAGGTGTGCCTTCAAAAAGTGCACCTTGGTGAGGTGCTCCTTCAATAAGTCCACCTTCATGACAGGACCCAAAAATCCAAAAAATTTCTAAATGTCAAAACTTGATTTCCAACATCTTGGTTTTCTTCCCCTTTATACCAAAATGATGTCTGGATGTTTTATTTTGAATTTATTTGTTATATTTTCTACTTCATTAGCCTTCATCAAATCTAATGAATCATACTTATTTTTACCTACTTTTTGGTAGTTTCTCATTTCTATTCTTGTATCTATAAAATCCTCAAGCTTAGAATCTAGTTCTAACAATGCTTCTTTAGTTTTAAATGCTTGTCTTACACCATCTTCTAATGAAGCATTTTAAAATGTATCTTTGAATTTTTGAACTACTATTTTCACTAAGGAAAGATTGGTCTTTGACTCATCTTAAAAAATTTCAAGGCTAGTGATGTTGTAGTATTTATTTGCTTCCAAAAATTGCTCGAGTCTTATTCTTAATTTGTTCAATACCATCATGTAAACCTCCATGAGTTTATTCCTTGAAGGTATCTTTTCTATCCAATAATCTAATTTATCTAACTCCTCTTTTGAGTATATCTCTATTAGCATCTGGTACCTTTTCCCTTTTATAGATTTGAGTGCTTACAAATCATTGGCCTAGGTACACATTTCATCTATCAACCCAAAATCTTGGTTTATAATAGAAACCAATTTGTCGGTGTTAGTCTGGATGTTGTGAAATAGGTTCAAATCAACCTGTATTATTTGTACTCCCCTATCCTCAAAACTGTGACACCATTTGTGACAAGCATCCAAAAATGAATCTATTTGTGGTCCTACCCGCTTCCTTTTTCAATGCAACTCTTGTTGGAAATATTCAAGACTATGCTATGTCATTGAGAGGGGAGGGGTGAATCAGTAACCTCAAAAAATTTATCAAATATTGATCTTAATTGTAATAATCCAATAACCATTAAATCATTAAATCAGATCTAACTGCATGAGAAACTAAAAATATAAACATTCATGGCAAATGAACAAAATAATTTGGTAACCCAGAAACCTTCCAAATAGAAAGTAAAACTAGGGTGGGGATGATACCCACAAAACTTGAATACTATAGCATAAAGTTGGCCTATTAAGGCTTACAATGATAAGTTTTAATGATCTACCCTGTTAGGAGCAATTAGGATTACTAGGTCCACCTTGTTAGAGGATTTACAAACATACAATGAAGTATGCACTTGGTAAAGAGATTTGACAAAAGACTGTTAAGTCTACCTTGCTAGAGGATTTTAACTGGTTCACCTGTTAAAAGTGAAACAATAGATCTCTGACTTACAACTAATTTTCTGATAGAGATTCTTTGATGTACTGATCACCTTTATGTGATAGATATGACTTTGCTGCTGCTTTGTTGATATGGCCTTACAATATACTTTGTTGCTGATTCACATTGGCATGCTTCTTACATATTCTTCATTCATGCATACTGTTGGGCATTCATTTTGCACAAGGTCAATGGTAGGAATCCATTGCATAATTACTCTCTTGAAAAGAAAATCTTTTAAGGATCCAATCCAAGGTTCAGTATTTTCCTTGCGACGTACCAAAATTTGCTCAGTAGAAGATAAATGTTAGTGTTCACAAGGAGGCCTTTGCTAGTTCTAAAAGCTCTTTTATCTTGGAATTGAAGTAAAATTTGTTCATTTTCTCAAAATATCACACCAAAAGAACAATATTTTTGTATTTTTTGTTTTTTCAATCCATGCAACTCTAACAATGCAGCTACTATGAGATCCTATTCTAATAGGGGGTTAGCAAAGAAAATAACAAAATTGAAAGAAAATAACATGAAATCAAATGACTTGAAATAGAAATTCCTAAGTGGACATAAGCTGCAGAACACAACACGCTGTGAGTTAAACCTTTGAAGAAATCGGTAGAAAATCAATGAAAATAGGAGCAGTGCTTCCTAGAATCCAATGATGCAATCTTCGGTGAGAATCTTTAACAAGTCAAATGATGTTTCACTCTTCATCAAATCACAAGGCCATGAAAGTGCGCTCATGCAAGACAAAAAGGAATGTAGACAAAATTGGGTGATCTCTTCTCAAGCTCATTACATTGGTGGAATTCATATATCTATAGCAAACACTAGAACTAAAAGATCACACATCCAGAAACAATGCAATAAACCTTTGGTTCAATCACAATCTCATGAATAAAATCCACAAAAAAATGATACATTCAGGCAAGCATAACTACACTCCAAATTCTAGCACCAAAAGCATAACTTTATTGCATAATAATGGTGGCCTTTCTTACATTTTACAATGGGGTATTTATAAGAAATCCTCTCCTCAATTTGTGTTCATAGTGAGAGATTTCTTGATGCAATAAAATGCTTTTGAAACATTAAAACAAACTAAATATATACAAACTAACAATCTAACTGGTGCTTAGAGAGACTCCATCCATATTTTATTCATTTATTGGATGCATGAGCCCTCTACATGTCAAAAAAAAAAGAAGTGAGAGAGAAAGTAGGAGGAGGCCATCAGTCAAAGTGGAAGTGCATGGAGGTGTCAAAAATGGAAACTGGCCCTTCACTAGGCATGTGTCAGAGTTAACTTGCCATCAGAATGTGCTCCCAATGCATGGAAAGTGATATTTTTGGAATTGGTAGTCAACTGTCGACACACCTTTGAATTACAGACCTGTAGACCTGTGGAGTTGTAGAGTTGCAGACCTCGACTGGGTCAAAATCTCAAAATTTTACTAAGTGTCAAAATTGAAATTCTGGCATCTAGGTTATGTTCATCTTTATCCTAAAGCTATATTTGGATGTTTTCCCTTGAATTTCTCTATAATCTCAATAATCTCAGCAGCATCCAAAAGATCTAAAGCCTCATACTTGTCTTTGACCTTCTGTCTATAGTTGTCCACCTCAATTCGAGTCTCTACAAAATCTTCGAGTTTGGTGTCCAACTCTAACAATGCTTCCTCTATCTTGAAGGCTTGTTTGATGTCTTCATCACTAGATGCTTCCTTTAAAGTCTTTTTGAAATTTTCCACAACTACCTCAACTAGCAAAACATTCTCTTGTTCTTCATCTTCAAAAATGTCCAAGCATGCATCACTATATAAATTTCTACTTCCAAAATTTGCTCTTAGGCTTGGTCCTTGAGCCTATGTATCTCATCATGCAATTTTTCCATTACTTTATTTCCATTTGCAATATTTTCTATCCAATCATCTATCATGTCTAACTTCTCTTCGGTATATACATCAATCATAATGCAGTACCTTTGCCCTTTTATGGCTTGTAGAGTTTGTAAATCCTTGCTCCATGCCCATAACTCATCCATGATGCTGAAGTCCTACCTCAAATTTGCCACGATCTTATCTCTTGTGTAGCATGCAATAAATTTAGACTTTCTATGATTATAGTGACACCCTTATCCTCAAGGCTATCTCACCAATCCTGACAAGCTCTCAAAAATGGACTAAGCCATACACCTTCCCCTTCTCTAAGAATGGTATTCGAAGTCTCCTTAGGGCATTTAGAATCAATAGGACCAATAACTTCAGCTAGATATCCCTTTAAGATCTCAACTTGCCTTCAAAGTGTTTTGATTTCAATCTCATCTTGTTCCATATGGCCGAGAACCTCCTCGACTCCAATAGTCATCATCTGTCAAGATGTATCCCATGTAGGCTTTCCCAAAATTATATCTTTCACTTCATAGTCCTCAAAGCAAATAGCTTTTGTATCTGTATCTTCCGGAGGGTGAACCACTTGTGCAACTAAGTCTTGGTTATGTGCAGTAGTAATGAACACAAATGATGTTACATCATGTAATGGAGAGTCAGGCTTGTTCAAAATCTTCACAATGTCACAAATATCATCCTCTAAAGCACAAAATTGATGCTTGGCACTTCTCATTATTTCCTTTCGAAACCATCTTGGAATATGTCTTTCTATAAACTTGGCTCTAGATGATGAAGGGATGTGTTCAACTACCTCCTTCCCTCTATCGCTCTTGCTTGGAGTCTCATATTGTGGGGATTCTTCTTCCATCATCTTAGTTTCTATTGATCCTGTAGTTTGATCCTCAACTTCCTGAGAAGGTTGTTGTATACATTCTACTATCTGTGCCTCTTTTGATGGCTCATTAGTAACCACTAGTTCTAGTTCTCCTTGTAATGACGGTTCCTTCTGAACATGTTCTTCTAAACTCAAAGGTGGAGGTGTTACTGAAACCTTATCTACCATCATAACTTGAGGTGAAGAAGGGGGAGTGAGATGAGGACCTTGTGTCTCGGGTGGCATTTGCATCCAATCTTGTTATTGAAGTTCACTTGTAGGGGCATCTTTGATCTTATCTCCAACTAATTCTGTACCCACAAGCATGAAATCAAAATCTAGGATGGAGAGAACATCATCACCTAGCTCCCTTTGCTCATTCACCCATCATTATACTTCATCTTTCAAAGAAGAGAGTTCTACCATTTCAGCTTGGGTGGGTAGTAGGGTATTTTTGACACTCTTCCTTCTTTCCAATTCTATGGCTTTGGCCAGCTGAGTTCTCCTTTGTAGAGGCACTTACTCCTCCTCTTCATCTAACTCTGTTTCCCCCTCATCTATTTCTTCCTCAGGAATGGTTTTAGGAATAGATGGATTAGGCACCAATATTTTATGAACTCTTTTCCTTTTATTCATTCTAATCTTGATCCTCTTTTTTTTTTGTGGAACCATAGGAGAAGTGGGCTCTTCATGCACCAGATGAATGGATGTCTTTTGGAATTTTTCCCTCTTCTTGTTGACTCAAAAAAATAGGAGGCAATGGAAATTCAACTTGAATATGAGAAGCTCCACCATCTTGGGGCTCTTGGGGACTGGATCCTAGTTGCTAGGAAGGGGCCTGTTCTTCAATATGCTTTTCCTAAAACCTCTGAGGAGAGGCTCTCTTCCTCTTTCCCTTCTTCTCTGGAGGGTGGTAGTATCCCACTGGATGATCTAGCTGGTAGACTATTTCTAGCCTAATAGGAGATTGGAGCACAAAGATAGGAACTGTGACTTTCTTTCCCTTTCCCCTTGTTGGGAGAGCATGTGCATGGAAGATCACTATATCTAGAATTGGATCAAGTGGAAAGGGTTTCTGTTGTCACTTAGGCTTGCACCCTTGTCCAAAGCCTATGTGTGAGGACAACCTAGTGAAACATGGAAACAACCTCCAAGCTGTGGGACTTGAATTGTGAGGTTGAGTCTTTGGAGAAGGCCAGCTTCCTCTTACTATCAAGGTGCACTTAACTACTCTAGGAGAGGAAAAGGGAGAAGGAGAGCATGAAAAAAAATCTACCTAGTCTAATCTAAAGAGGTGATACACCAAAATAGAGTGTTTAGACCAATCTCTGCCCATATATGCACTATTGAACTAGAATGAAACTAAGGATATACACATTCAGACTTGCTTTAATCAAATAACCACATGCAGATCAAAAAAAAAAAGATAAATGACACAAGGAAAGAGAGATTCACTTATTTATCATTCACAGGACAACATAGATATAGTCATGCAGATTACAAACTTTCACAAAATAATGGCGAAGTCAAAGAGTTCTTGCACTTTCATACCAATGGTTGAAGGAGATAAAATAAAGAATCATATAATTTAGAGGCATAGGGGAATTTACACTAGAATTTCAAAGCAATAGCAGAGAAAAGTCAGAGAAAGGTTGACCTTTTCAAAATCTACAAAATTTTCCTTTATAGTGCAGGCATGACTGAGATTTTCCCTCCAAAACTGTCCTACAACCACCACCATTGAGTCCTATAAGGAACAATCATGGAGAAAATCTGATCTCAGTACATATCTAGATGTAAATGATATCTGATCCTCTGTATCAAATAATGCCTTGAGAAGATAGAAACAATGCCATTAATTGTTTTGATTAGGTAGATGGATCAGATCGGAGTGGTAGAGTGTTCTTTCATGTTCAACATTCATTTCTAGGTGTTTGGGACCGATCATAGATATCAAATCGTGCAAAAAACTTGATCTCTTATCATTTTTGGTGCATGAATCAACAGAGTTAGCAAATCAACCGAACTCTACATCTAGAATGAGCCACGTAGGCCAATAACTTCCATTCTTTTTGCCACCTCGCAAGGTCTTCCGATGTTGACCACTCTTTTCTAACTAACCATGCCATCCTGTTAAAACCTGACCGTGACGGCTTACAACACAACCACCAACCCTTAACTGTCAACCTTGGCTAGGCTTGCAAGACATATGTCACCAAGACACTATGTCGTTATGAATATCCTCTGAGCACTTTCTCATAGCGAGATAGCGCCCACCGTAGATCTTCTCGAATCTGATGATCGTGAAGACTCGCCATTTCCTGCGCTTGCCTTTAAGACTTTTGGGCCCATGAACCACTGTCAGCACACTTGGCAACTGAATAAGCCCAAACTGGTACCATCCTCAGAGCTTTATAACACTTGACCCCACTGATCCATGTGGTGAAAGGGTGCTATGTCGCTAACATATACATCCTCACAGTTCTCCATAGTGAGATAGCACATGTCATGGATCTAATTCACATCTACGGTGCTCAAACTCATTGCAGGACTGCATACCTAGTCAACTAGATGGGCCAATGAGATCTGCCTTCATACTCTGACCTACCTGACAACTGCTATAGAAGACAAGCCACATATTGATACCTTATGAGAAAGTGGGCCCATGATGTCAACTGTGCCACACATCGCCGAGGCATTATGTCACTATGGGTATATATCGTGCAACTCTCAATGGCATGATAACACCTACCGTAGATGTTCCTTGATCTAGTGGCGAGTAAGATGGGTCTGTCCTGTCAGTATACCAACTAATAGAAACTGGCCACGCGCCAACCTATCTGACAATTGTTGTTTGCGGCCCACCAAGTGAAATAGGACCCACATTCTGCACAGTCATCTTTAGCCAATGAAAACTGACCAACTGCCAATGCGTCTGACAAATCACATCATGATATCTAACAGGGCACACTTGGGACCCACTATATTTCCAAACCTTGCCGCAGGATCACTTTTTGTCTGGGCACTATGTCGCTAATGGTGAGAAGCCTAGATTTTCTGATAGCACCATGGTGCCCACCGTGGAATTGGCAAAACTCGACGTCAGAGAAATAATCAGGGAAAAGGGGACCCACCTAACATGCGACAGAAGGGTGCTATGTCGTTAATGCAAAACATCATGCAACTTTCAAAAGTGACATAACATCAACCGTCAATATCCTCAGATCTAACGATGGAGAACTTGCGGGCCATAAAAACATATCATAAGGTTTGATTTTTTTATAATTTTGATATCCTTGGGATGTTTAAAATAATATTAAATTGGGCAGTGACCGTTGGCGAGTAAGCATTTAAAATTCAAATATTTGGCAGGGGGGCACAAAATGCAACATTTCTGGCAACTCACAAGGGATGCTAGCCTTCTATGCATAGACCAATGGCCTGTAGCATCCATTGGGTTACATAATCGAAAAGATTTAGATCCTGAGTATTGTGAAACCTAACCCTACCTCTGAGATAGGGTTAGGTTTCACATTTAAAATTCAAATATTTGGCAGGGGGGGGGGGGGCTGCACAAAATGTAACATTTTTGGCAACTCACAGGGGCTGCTAGCCTACTATGCATATAGACCAGTGGCCTATAGCATCTATTGGGTTACAGAGTCAAAAAGATTTAGATCCTGAGCACTGTGAAACCTAACCCTACCTTTGAGGTAGAAAAACACTGAAAAAAATCTGTCTTTGCAACTAGAATCAGAGATGAAACCTTCATCTGCAACCTTCAAAATTTCAAAACTTGTTGTCTCACAGAGACAACTGTTTGCTCGTGCACTTCTTGGAAAATTGGAAACCAATAGAATACAAAGAACTACTCTAATATGTACATGGAACCTCAAACCCTGTCAGAAACATGGCTTAAGATAAATCCCATTGATTGGGAAAGGCAAAATTTTGCCACCAGGCCTGCTTAACTAGAAAGTGTTGGCCTGCTTACAACTAACAATCAGATAGGGACCACTCCACAATGCATCAAACTTTGAGTGTCTTCCCAGTTTTTCCCTATCTGCATCCTATTTCAGAACTAGGTCTCCCTCCCTAAAGATTTTGACCCTAGCCTTCCTATCAAAGCTCCTTTTTACTTGCTGCTAGTGTGTCTCTAGGGTCTGCATGGCTTTACTTCTTTTCTCTTCCAGCTCCATCAGTTCTGCCATTCTCACTGTCATGGCATCATTTTCAATTAGTTCTAACTGATAAGCTAAATCTAGGGTTGGGAAATCCAATGAAATTGGAAGCCTTGCTTCTCTGCCATATACCAGTACAAATGGAGAGTTCCCTAATGATCTTTTAGGTGTTATTCTGTCAGCCTACAAAGCAGTCCTTAATTTTTTATTCCAACACCTTTGGTTATCCTCTCTTTTCCTTTTAATAATTCTAATCAAGTTCTTGTTAGATGATTCAGCCAGGCCATTAACTTGAGGATGTGCTTAAATAGATATTATGGTCCACTACCCATGCACAAATTTGAGCTCCAACAAAAGACTTTGCATTATTTGAAATAATGGTTGAAGGGGCACCAAACCTGGTCATAATTCCATCAAGGAATTCAATAACTAAAGATTCAGTGGCATCCTTCAATGCAACTACCTCTATCCAACTGGTGAAGTAATCCGTAGCAGCTAAAATCCATTTGTGACCTGAACTAGAAGGAGGATTGATAGGGCCTATGAAATCTAACTCCCACTGAGAAAAAGGTTGATCCACCTAGATAGGATAAAGGGGAAGAGCTGCAAGTCTTTGTTTTCCAGAGAAGAAGGCACATCTTTCACACTTCCTCACATAATTATGACAATCATGAAATAGAGATCGCCAATAATAACTAGCCCTCATGACCTTCATTGCAGTTATTCTAGCTGAGAAGTGGCCACTATCAGGACCATCATGAAGCTCTTTGATCATTCTTTTAGCCTAGTCTTTATCAAGGCAACTTAATAGGGCTCCATTAAAATCTTTTCTAAAAAGGATACCATCAACTATGACGTAAGGGATTGATTGTAATTTGTACTATCTCCTTTTAGTCCTATCTAATCCTTGAGGGTATCCATTCCCTAATAAGAAGCTCTTCATATCATCCATCCAATTCCTTGGGCCATCATTTCTTGCTTCTTGTTCTTTTGTTAATACCATGTCAACTTCTTCATCTAATTCTTGAGATGATAACATTTGTTTACACAATCCTTTCCCTCTTACCAACCTGGTGACCTGGATGTCAACATCATATTCCATCACTCTAGTAATCCAGCCAGCTCTTTTCTCACCAATATCTTTGTTCAAAAGGAACTCCTTCACACTAGCATGGGGTACTAACAAATTAATCTTGTTATGGGATAGGAGGTGTCTAAATTTCTTTAAAGCTCTGATGACTGCAAGGGCTTGCTTCTCTACATAACTGTACCTATCTTCATACTCCTTGAGCCCTTCACTAAAGAAAGCTATGGGCTACTCTTTATTTTTTTCATTTATTTGGGTCAAGACAACAAAAATGCTTGACTCACCACCTAAGGTATAAAAAATGAAATCCTTCTCAAAATTTGGGTTCATGAGAGTAGGGGCTGAGGCTATGGATGCCTTGATCTCTTCAAAAATTTCCTTCCCTTCCTTGGTCCATGCAAAGACTATAATTTTCTTGAGCATAACTATAAGAGGTTTCATTATAGTGGCAAGATTAGGGATAAATCTTCTCACAAAATTTATCTTGCCTAGGAAACTTTGCAGCCCTTTCTTGTGTTTAGGAAGAGGGAGAGAAAGTATTGCTTTTGTTCTCTCTGGATCAATGGTTAAGCCATCCTTAGATACAATATGTCCTAATAATTTCCCTTGGTTAGTAGTAAAGACACACTTTCTTGGGTTAAGGGAAACCCCAGAATCTCTACATTCTAAGAATACCTGTCTGAGATGATAAAAATGATCATCTACATCCTTTGAATACACAGTGATATCACCAAGGTAAACTAAGACAAACTTGTCAATCAATCTTTTGAAGGCCATCTCCATTGCCTTCTGAAATGTAGCACCTACATTGGTTAGCCCAAATGGCATCTTATAATAAGCATAGGTACCCCATTTAGTGGTAAATGTAGTCTTGTACCTATCAGACTCTTTAACCAACACTTGATTGTAGCCAGAAAATCCATCAAGAAATGAAAATCTCTTTGAACCACTGACCTTGGATAAAATCTACTCCATAGAAGGGAGATGATGGTAATCTTTAAGGGAAGCTTTGTTAAGGTCCCTAAAGTCCACGCATAATCTAATTTCCCCATTCTTCTTCCTAACAGGGACAAGGTTTGCTACCCATGATGAGTGTTTGATGGAAAAAATTATATTGGCCTCAATCAACTTGGATAGCTCCTTTCTCATTAAGGGTTCAATTTTGGGATTCACTGGTCTCTATTTTTGTCTTACTAGTTTTACATTATCAACTAGATCTATGGTATGCTGAAATAACCTTGGGTCAAAACCCTTCAAATCATCATATGTCCAAGAAAATACATCATTAAATTCTTGACATAGATGAATAAAATTTTCTTGTTCAATTTCAAAACATACCTTACCCATGTTCAAGGACTTTCCATCAAAAACCATGACTGGAATATGATCATCTTCATCAGTAGCTAGGTTCATGGCCCTACCTCTTACTTGGTCATCAGGATTAAAAACACTCTCTAAGATAATGAGACCTTTAGGCAGCTTTTTGGAGCTAAGGTTAATGATCTAATCACCATACTAATCCTGTAACCTTAACTGATTTCTTTTTGAAAATTCTACCTCATTCTGCAAGAAGCTGACAATTTGCTCATCAGACTCAAACACCTGCCAATGGATGTTGTTATTAGGGATGGCAGGCCTTACTACCACTCTGATTTTTTGCTTCTCCTCCTCCTCAAGGTTCCCTGGCACATCATAAGATGCACCTATTGCTGCAAGTCTATCAGCATGTCTGTTTTCCTTTCTAGGGATGCTTTGAATATTAAATGCATTAAAACCTTCAAGTAGATCCCATACTCTATGTTTATAAGACTTGAGCAAACCATTCTTAGTGGTATTCTTATTTCTCACTTGATTAACCACCAACTCACTGTCTCCATACACCCTTAAGGCTTGAATTTCTCTTTTTTGAGCAAGTAGGAGACCTTGGATCAAGGATTCATACTCGGCCACATGATTGGTGCAACTGAATTGGAGCCAAAAGGAGAAGTAGTACCTTACTTATGCAGGAGAAACCAACATCACACCAGCCCCTGATCCATTTTTATTCCTTGATCCATTAAAGTACATACTCCATATCCCACTTACATCTTCTTTAGCACCCATAAGATTGGGGACTAGAGCATCCTTTTCCAATATACAATATGTACTGAGACCTGTCTCAAGGATCTCTGACATAGGGTCAAATTGATATGCATCAGCCCACTCATCCAAGAAGAAATCAAATATCTCTACCAGGGGAGTGGTGGGCTCCTTCACTATGTCATTTTCATCCATCTCTAGAATAGGGCAATTCATGTTGATGGCATTAGGGGTGTAGGTTTCAATATGATGGAGGGATTCAGGCTCTGCTCTAATTGAAGCATTGGCTCCATATCTTGTTTTAAAGAAAGTATACAACCAATCAGAAGATATGTAACCACCCATTTGTGCAGTGAAATCTCTTGATAGGCAGATGGCAAAATATGGCTTGACCTTAGCAACAGAGATATCTTGGGTTATAGTACAACTAGGGCATGCATGTAAGGCCATCTCCACATTCCTAAGGATTCCTCTAGTCTTGAAAGTACTACCATCCAACTATAATACATCCCTAAAAATGGGATCATATTTCATTCCTAAAGCATTAGAAACAAACCTAGGCATTACTGAACTGCTAGCCTCAGAATCAATCATGCAATTATGGACTTGCTTGCCCCCTATAATTAGAGAAACATAGAATGGAGGAGGTCTAACCTTTTTACTTGTTTCTACTCCCCTTGATGGTTGTACTAGGCTTGTGGCACTTTCCATACTAGGTGTCTAATCCTTTGGTTCAATTCTTTCCAAATCTTGTTGCAACAACCTCTTTTGCATGGGTATAGTAGCAACAACATCCCACATGGAGATATTCACATTTTTTTTCTTCATTTTCTCTACCACACTGAATGGCATAGCAGGTGCTTTGGTAGACACTTTGGGAGCTGCAATCGTATAAGGTTGAGATGGAATAGCCTGAGGATCACTTGTATCTTTTCTGCCATGGTTTTGCCTTTGCTGCTAAAAGGTACTTGATTGATTATTTGCTGCTTGCTCATGAGATACTACACTCAAAGTTGAGGCTTGATTGGGAGGAGGAGGGAGAACATCTTCCATAGCTCTTCTTTTGCTTCTAGTGTTATGAGCAATAGAATCCTAGTTTACATTACAATGCTCCTCCATCTGATGATTCATAAAAGAGAAATCACCCTATCTTTGCATATCTGAGGCATCCTTAAATTGGTCCTCCTTGTATGCTTGTTCTGCTGCAGGTTCTTGGACTGTCAAGGCCATAAAAGATTCAGCCTTCTGACACATACAATAGGCATAGGAGTAGTTACAAGAGGGACAAAAATCTTGATCTTGGACCATATTTTTTTGAGGGACTATGGCCCTATTTTGGTTTACATTTGAGGTTGAAGCATGACCACCCTGACTACTCTGAAAAAAAAATTGTTCCAATGACTAGGATTTGGAGGCCTAACACTACTTGGAGTTTGATATTGCAATTGATGGGGCCGATTACCTTGAGCTTGCTGTCTCTCTAAAGTCACTACCTTGTTGCTCACTTTTTGCATCATAGAGAAATTATCCTCCAGCCTCTTTCCTTGATCTTCTAACTTCTTCCCTTGATCTTGCAAACTTTTCTCTAGGTTCTTTTCTCTTTTATCCATGTTTTGCATTAGAGATTGCATCATCTCTTTGATCTCAACAATTCCATTTGAAGATGTGGAAGCTTGATGGATTGGGAAAAGGGATTGAGATGTAGAAGTTGTGGGAAGGGGAGCCATTGTTGGTTGATGATTTGGAACATTAGGGAAGAAAGACATAGGAGACCTTGGAGCTAGTTTACCTCCCTGTATCAATATATTTTCTGCCCTTATCACTATATCATAAGCATTAGGCAAGGTATCTCCTCCCATAGTTTGGATTGTAGTGGCAATATCACTGTTAAAAGCTCTAAGGTAATGCAAGAAGACATCACCAAGGGTAGGCTTCACTGAAGTAGGTATTCTATCCAATGTCTTTTGAAATCTATATTTAAAATTAGTCATACATTCATGGGGGGCTCTTTTTATAGTAGTCAACTGCTCTAAAAGTGACAAATAGTCACTCATCCTCAAAATGTTTGCACAATCCTGTTCCTAATCCATCCCAGTCTATTATAGAACCATGAGCTAAACCTCTATACCATTGTAGTACTTTTCCGTTCAAGGATGAGGCTAGGAGCCTAACTGCAACATCATCCTCTGTGATGCCATGGATATTGTAGATATTTGCAACCTCTTGAATGTGTTTTGAGGGGGAGATAGAAGTTTCACCAGTAAACTCTAGTATACTTTTAAGTGTAGCTATTGATATGTCATGTCTTTGGGCTAACAAGAGAGGGATCCCACCATTAAAGGTGGAAAAAGTATGAGCTCTAGGCAATGCCATATAGACAAGTGATCTATTGATATGCGCTAATGGCAATCTAGGCTAAGATCTAATAGTAGGAGGAGTAGAGATAGATCTTGTAGGAGTATTTATTACTACTGCACTCCTAATTGGTGATAAGGATATTCTAGTCTTCCTTCTTCTAGGGTTTGAAAATGAAAGCTCTTGGTACTAAAACTTACCTCTAGAAGATGCCCTTGTTTCAGCTTTGGGCATAAATCACTACAACTTTGGCCTAGAACCAGATATGTATTTGAAGCCTAGAGTCACCAAGTACTTTGAAGAATGAGCCTCTTGAAGGCTTGAACACTGAAGCCAGTGCATACTCTTTAGTATTAATCTTGAAATCTTCTCTTTTGACACTAGTAGGCTTGAAATTTTTTGAAAGATGTAGTCCCACCGGGCATGCCAAAAACTGTTGTCACTTAGGTTTGCACCCTTGTCCAGAGCCTATGCATGAGGAAAACCTAGTGAAACATGGAAACAACCTCCAAGCTGTGGGACTTGAACTGTGAGGTTGAGTCTCCGGAGAAGGCCAATTTTCTCTTACTATCAAGGTGCACCTAACTACTCTTGGAAAGGAAAAGGGAGAAGGAGAGCATGAAAACAAATCTACCTAGTCTAATCTAAAGAGGTGATGCACCAAAATAGAGTGTTCTAACCAATCTCTACCCATATATGCACTATTGAACCAGAATGAAACTAAGGATATACACATTCAGACTTGCTTTAATCAAATAACCACATGCAGATCAAAAAATCAAGATGAATGACACAAGGAAAGAGAGATTCACTTATTTATCATTCATAGGCCAGTAGAGATAAAATCATGCAAATTATAGACTTTCACAAAACAATGGCAAAGGCAAAGAGTTCTTGCACTTTCATACCAACAGCTGAAGGAGATAAAATAGAGAATCATACAGTTCAGAGGCACAAGAGAATTTACACTGGAATTGCAGAGCAACAATAGAGAAAATTTAGAGAAATGTCGACCTTTTCAAAATCTACAAAATTTTCCTTTATAGTGCAGGCATGACTGAGATTTTCCCTCCAAAACCCTCTTGCATCCACCACCATTGAGTCCTGTAAGGAACAATCATGGAGAAAATCTGATTTGGGTACAGATCTAGATGCAAATGATATCTGATCCTCTGTATCAAATAATGCCTTGAGAAGACAAAAATGCTCCATTAATTGTCCTGATTAGGTAGATGGATCAGATTGGAGTGGTAAAGTGTTCTTCTGCATTCAACATTCATTTCTGGTTGGTTGGGACCGATCATAGATATCAAATCATGCAAAAAAATTGATCTCTTATCATTTTTGGTGCATAAATCAATAGAGTTAGCAAATCAACCGAACTCTACATCCAGAACAAGCCACATGGGCCAATAAATTCCTTTCTTTCTGCCATCTCGCAAGGTCTTCTCGTGTTGACCACTCTTTTCTAACTAACTATGCCATCCTGTTAAAACCTGACCGCGACGGCTTACAACAAAATTGCCAACCCTTAACTATCAACCCTAGTTGGGCCCGCAAGACACATATAACCAAGGTACAATGTTGCTATGAATATCTTCTGAGTGCTTTCTCATAGCGAGATAGCACCTGTCATAGATCTTCCTGAATTTGACGATCGTGAAGACTCGTCTTTTCTTGCGCTATGTCGCTAATGGTGAGAAGCTTGGATTTTTTGATAGCGCCATGGCATCCACCATGGAACTGGAAAAACCTAGTGCCAGAGAAATAATCAAGGAAAAGTGGACCCACCTAACATGCAGCAGAAGGGCGCTAGTCATTAATACAAAACATTGTGCAACTTTCAAAAGTGACATAGCGCCAACCGTCGATATCCTCAGATCTGACGATGGAGAACTTGCGGGCCATAGAAACATATCATAAGGTTTGATTTTTTAATAATGTTGATATCCTTGGGATGTTTAAAATAATATTAAATTGGGTAGTGACAATTGGCAGGTAAGCATTTAAAATTCAAATATTTGGCGGGGGGGGGGGGGGGGGGGGGGTAGAGGCACAAAAAGCAATAGTTTCTTGATCCAACTCTTTATCATTCTAATGACATGTCTTGCTCAATGATTAATATCATCTCCTTCCTCTTTATCAACTTCTGCATTTATAATGGGCCTCTTGCCAACTTTATCTGTATTGAATAAGGGATCCAGTAGCTCCTGTGAGTCTTGTAGCTTTATCCCATCTGGGATGGTTGAGAAGAACCTCCTTATAGCAATATCGTGAGAATGCTCGAAATAACAGAATACAAAGTGATAGCAGAACTCAGAATAAATCTACTGATCACAGGCCACTTCGAGGGGGTAACCTCCTTTGAGCAAGCTCAATACAATAAATTCGTCCGTGCCCATCAAGGGCCTCAACCTATTCTTATATACTGGGTACGATCTAGAAAAGTAATACTACCTATGCATGTGGGATAATAAAATAAACTCACGGGACGACTTACAAAGCATATGCGTCCAACAACTCTACTCTAACAAAATAAACAGAAGGAACACACAGGTTCCTAACATCCCCTCTCCCTTAGAAAAAAGCTTTGTCCTCAAAGCTTAAGGTGTGGAAATTGTTGTTGAATCTGAAGAAGGGGTTCCCAGGTAGCATCCTCTGGTTGCATGCCATGCCACTGAATCAAGACCTCAGAGATGGAGCGAGAGCGAAGCTGGCGAGTGCGCTGGTCAATGATTGCCACCGGCTCCAGGATAATAGATCCTTCCGTATCCATTTCAGGGAGAGTAGTTTGTGCTCTGACAGTGGTACCCAGAACTTTCTTTAGACAAGAAACATGAAAAACTGGATGAATGCGGGAAGAAGGAGGAAGTTCCAGTTTATAAGCAACTGAACCAATCTTCTGCAGAACCTGATAAGGCCCATAAAATTTTGGGGCCAGCTTATGACGCCCTTTCAGCTTTAGGGAGGATTGTTTGTATGGCTGTAGACGAAGAAAAACCATATCCCCAACTTGAAATGAGCGCTCAGAACGGTGTTGATCTGCTTGCTGTTTCATTCGATTACGGGCCATGTGAAGATTATCCTGTAAGGTACAAAGAATCTGATCCCTGCTGCGGAGAACTATGTCAACTGCCTGGACTGGTGAGCTGTTGGGAGTGTAGGGAAGGAGCACTGGAGGTGCCTGACCATAGACTGCTTCATATGGAGTCATTTTAGAGGCAGTGTGGTAAGAGGTATTGTACCACCATTCAGCTAAAGGGAGCCACTTGGCCCACTGATGTTGCTGTTCGGAAGTGAAGCAACGAAGATAAGTTTCCAAGCATTTATTGACAATTTCTGTTTGACCATCAGTTTGTGGGTGATAGCCCGAACTCATCTTCAGTTTGGTGCCAGTTTTCTGAAACAGTTCAGTCCAAAAATGACTGGTAAAAGTTGCATCACGATCAGAGACAATGGAAGAAGGGAGTCCATGAAGACGAAATATCTGGTCCATGAAGATTTGTGCAACAGAGGAGGCAGTATAGGGGTGGCTGAGGGCACAAAAGTGACTATATTTCGAGAGACGATCAACCACAACCAAGATCACTGTCTTGCCACCGGATTTAGGAAGCCCTTCAATGAAATCCATAGAAATATCAGTCCAAATCCGTGTAGGGATGGGCAATGGTTCGAGCAAGCCAGGAAGGAGGGTCGTTTCACCCTTGTGGCGTTGGCAAGTATCACATTCAGCCACCATCTGTTGAATCGTCTGTTTCATTCCTTTCCAAAAGAAGTTTCTCCTTGCTCGCTCATAAGTTTTGAGGAAGCCTGAGTGCCCTGCTGAAGGAGAAGCATGGAGTTCATAAAAAATAGCCTGATGTAGAGCTGGGTTCTGAGGAAGCACTAGCCGACCCTTGTATCGAAGAGAAGCACCATCCCAAGAGTAATGTGGTATAGCAGAAGGATTATTGGCTAGCTGGTGAATGATTTGAGATAAAGAAGAGTCACTGTCATAGCCCTGCTGAACAGACACTAACCAATTGGGAATGGGCTTAGAAATAGCGAAAAGGGAAGCTTGATTATCAAATGTGCGAGAAAGAGCATCTGCCACAATATTCTCCTTACCCTTCTTGTAGGTGATCTCATAATCATACCCCATGAGTTTGCTGACCCATTTTTGTTGTGTAGGAGAGGATACCCGTTGTTCCAGGAAGTATTTCAGACTTTGGTGATCGGTTCTGATGCAAAAATGACTCCCTAAGAGGTATGGCCGCCACTTCTGTACAGCATGCAAAATAGCCATCATTTCTTTTTCATAATTAGAGAGGGCTAGATTCTTACCAGAGAGGGCTTTGCTAGTGAACGCAATAGGATGGTCATCTTGCAGGAGAACAGCACCCAATCCATTGCCGCAAGCATCACTCTCAATAGTGAAGGGTTTGGAAAAATCTGGCATCGCGAGAACAGGTGTACTGCACATAGCCTGTTTCAGTTGTTCAAATGCAGTCTCAGCAACAGGGGTCCAGGAGAAGGCATCCTTTTTTAACAGAGCTGTCAATGGTGCTGCAATTTTCCCGTAATCTTTGACAAACTTGCGGTAGTAGCCAGTCAACCCCAAAAAACCCCGAAGGCTCTTGAGAGTTTTAGGATGCGGCCAAGTTTTCATGGCATCTATTTTTGTAGGATCCACCCGCACTCCATGGTGTGCAACAATATGCCCGAGATACTCCACTTCCTCCTGGCCAAACACACATTTAGATAGTTTTGCACAGAGTTGATGATCAGAGAGAAGTTGCAAGACAAGCTCCAGATGATGGAGATGCTCAGCCCAAGTTTTGCTATATATGAGGATATCATCAAAGAAGACCAGAATGAATTTCTGGAGGTATGGTCGAAATATGTTATTCATCACTGCCTGAAATGTTGAAGGAGCATTCGTGAGGCCAAAGGGCATGACTAAAAATTCATAGTGACCATCATGTGTGCGGAAGGCAGTTTTAGGTATATCCTCCTCATTAACCCGAATTTGATGATACCCAGAACGAAGATCTAACTTGGAGAAAAAATGAGCCCCATGAAGTTCATCAAGAAGTTCATCAACAACTGGAATGGGAAACTTGTCCTTTATAGTGAGATGATTAAGTGCTCGGAAATCAATGCAGAGTCGCCATGACCCATCTTTTTTGCGAACAAGTAGAACTGCAGAAGAAAAGGAACTGGTACTAGGGCGAATAATACCTTGCTTCAGTAAGTCACGGACAAGTATCTCGATTTCGGTCTTCTGATGAAATGGGTAGCGGTAGGGCCTGATGTTGGGCGGAACACTGCCAGGAAGGAGCTGAATACGGTGGTCCTCTGGACGAGAAGGAGGTAATCCCACAGGTTCAGCAAATATACCAGAATACTTGTCCAAAATGTGTTGGAGATCGGCAGGAGTGCTAGAGACTGCTGATGGCTGCATCTGAATGGAATGGAGCTGAGCGATGACACCATGTGAATTCTTCTTAAGAAGTTTTTCCATACGGTGTGAACTGATGATGCTGAGAGACCCTGGTTGTAAGCCTTTCAAAGTGTGGGGCCAAGAGTGCGTAACCATTGGGCACCCAAAACCACATCACAGCCACCTAAGGGTAAGGAAAACATGTCAGAGCGCATGTTATAATCTCCAATAGAGAGACGCACATTGCGACATTTCCCTTTACAAGGTAAAGTGCCCCCATTGGCAATCATGACTTCAAAGCTAGAGCAGGGATGGATAAAGCAATCAGCCTGTTTGGCTATTCGTGGATCAATGAAGTTATGAGTGCTACCAGAATCAATGAGTATAGTAAGAGGGATCTTCTTGAAGAAACCCTGGACCCGCATGGTTTGTGGAGTAGTGACTCCTGCCAAGGCATGGACAGATATCTCTGGTGGAGCTTCTGGGGAAGGAGGTTCAGGCTGGTGAGGCTCAACCTCAGCATCCACTGTTTCCTGAGCATCTACATATTCTTCCAGTTCTGGTGGAGAATCCACATCCAAGAGATAGAGCTTTTGCTGAACACATCTATAGCCCCGAGACCATTTCTCATCACAATTATAACAAAGCCCTTTGTCTCGCCTAACTCGCATCTCTGTTTCAGACAAGTGCTTGATCGGAGTAGTTCTGGGAGCTGGTATGACTGGAGGGTTGTGAGAACCTGTATTTCTGAATGGAACAAAATTAGATCTGGAGCGTTGTAGAGCACTAATCTTGTCTTCCGCTAACTTAGCCAACCCAAGGGCTTCCATCATTGTAGTAGGTCGAAACATTTTGACTTCTGAGCGAAGTGCATCCTTCAGACCACTGACAAAACAACTACGGAAGAATTCATCAGACAAGCCCTCTGTGTGATTAGCTAATTTTTCAAACTCTGTCTGGTATTCTCTTACAGTGCCTGTTTGACGCAGTTTAGTGAGTGCTCCTGTGAAATCATCAAAGGAACTAGGGCCAAAGCGCTCCAAAATGAGGGTGCACAATTCGCTCCACGTTGGGCCTACATTAGCCTTGATGTACCAACGGAACCATTGAAGAGCTTCATGTTCCAAATGAAAAGATGCAAGGGAGACTTTGTGGTTATCCAAAGTATTATGCAAGCTGAAATACTGCTCTGCCCTATAGATCCATCCAGTCGGATCAGAACCATCGAAGCGTGGAAAATCAAGCTTTGGTCCACGGAAATTGCCAGAAGAGGACCCAGTATCTCCTGAATGGTTTCGGCTCATGGCTGACTGCTGAAAGTTAAGACCCAGAATTTTGTCATCCAGATCTTGAAGTCTGGTTTTGAGGGATGCAATTTCCTCTTCCATGATTTTTGCTCCGGTACGCGTAACAACCATAAAACAAGGTTTTTTTTTTTTTTTTTTTTTTTTTTTTTTTTGGAAATGGGTAGAAGATGAGAAACAAAAACTTTTTTAGTTACGGCAAACTTGGATACGGGTAAAACTCATATAGGAAATGGGTGTTCGACGGGTGGTGGGAGACTATCTAGGGACAAGGGAAAAAGAAAAATGAGGGTTTCAAGGGTAGGGAGGCGAAATGAGGCGAACAGTCCAAGAGGGATAAGGGAGCAAAATGAGGAATTGAATCTTGTGGCTCAGTTTGGTGGCGATTGGATGAGAGGTGAAAAAGATAGGGCAAACCCTAAAATTAGATAAATGAGGGATTTAGGGCTTTGATATGTAAAATTTGGGGTTGGGTTGCCAAGGAAGGAAGTATGCGAAATGATATTGCAGACGTTCTGCGGAAGTATGAGCAGAAACAGAAAGCAAACAAGGAAGCTACGACTAAAAAACAGAAAAATTTTTACTTTTTTTTTTTTTTTTTTCTGAACAGTCGACTTAGAAAAATTCACTCACAGACAGAACAACTGAAAAGAGTTATTGCAATAACAAGAGATATTAGAAGTGAGAGGAACCTGAAGGCCACGACAGAAAAAAAATTTGATGTAATTTCCACCCAGCGAGCCCAAGAGAGTGCTCTGATACTAGATGAGAAGAACCTCCTTATAGCAATATCGTGAGAATGCTCGAAATAACAGAATACAAAGTGATAGCAGAACTCAGAATAAATCTACTGATCGCAGGCCACTTCGAGGGGGTAACCTCCTTTGAGCAAGCTCAATACAATAAATTTGTCCGTGCCCATCAAGGGCCTCAACCTATTCTTATATACTGGGTACGATCTAGAAAAGTAATACTACCTATGCATGTGGGATAATAAAATAAACTCACGGGACGACTTACAAAGCATATGCGTCCAACAACTCTACTCTAACAAAATAAACAGAAGGAACACACAGGTTCCTAACAATGGTCAAATGGAGAGCCTTCTCTGCTAAATACAAAGTCATTCTACAATAGTCTCTGATACAAACATCATAGTCATTTGTGGCATTCATCCAATGATCTTCAATGGTGTCCTCATGAGAGAACTCCTTTCCTGCCAAGCTTTCCACTTTACCAACATTGTTGAAGAATGGCCGAGGAGAGTTATATTCTTCAAGAGGATAATTCTCCCATTCCCACTCGAAAGTTAGAATATCTTGCTTTCTCTTTACCTAGTATTCTCCTATTACAGAAGGCCATTCCCAACAAGGCCTCCATTGTCTTTTGATCCTCTCATAAGCTGACTCAATCTACCAAGATATTTCCATTAGGACCAACTTATCACTTGGGTACCTTGGGAGTGTCTTTAGATTGATGGATGCACCACCTACCCAAATGTATGTGAATGTCCAGAATTGGATGAAATATGCACCGAGAGCTGTGATCTGTGTCTTGGCTTCATCAGAAAATCTCTTCTCATAATCCCCTTCAATGAATCGAATGATGGAAAAGATAAAGGAATCATTCACAATTTTGTACTCCTTGCTCTACGGTGAGAGCTTCTTCTTCACCAGCTGAGGATAAACTATATATGGCCATGCATTAGGGTCTTGCATAATGCCCTTCTTGTACAACTTGGGATAGTCGGTTTCCCTTGCTACAAGTAGATACACCACATAAGAAGTCATATAGAACTTCTTCTTGTCCTTTACTATCCACAACTAGTCACACAAGTTCTCACTAAGTGTGGTGGCCCAATCCAGTGGCATCTTTGCATGTTTGATGGTCTCAATGAAGTTGACCATGAATGGAGTGAGATGACCCACTGCAGGCAATCCCATAACTCTGCTCAAGAGAATGATTGAATATCTGATGCCATCCTTCATGTATCCTCAATTCATATCCACTTTGCTGATTGTCTTCCCCTGAGATGGCTTCTCAATGAAGTATAAGAAATATATGATGTCGATGGCCTCCTAGTAATGCTCTTTATGCCACCTCTCAGCTGCTTCATACGAAAGTCTAATGAAATAATTAGCTCTGGGTAGATGAAAAACCCTCTCAATATTATCAAGTCATAGATCCAAGACCACTTACCCAGTGACACTCTTTACCACCCTTTCATCATGAACAAAATGCCGAGATAGGGTCATAATCAATTTAGCTGACTACACGGTCCCAGGATGTGATGCTGCATTTACTAATCTAGAATGGATTAGGGTGGATCTCAAGGATGACTTTTTGGTTGGACTGTTAAAAACTCTCAAGAACTCTCCCAAGTCTGTGTTTCTGAGGTCTATGTCTTTGATCTCAGCGTACTCATCGTGTAACCGTGATTTTGGGGTTACGCCTTGGAACTTGTAAATAACTAATTTTGCTGCTGATCCGAATGTGGATGCCATGTGATTATATTACCTGAACATCATGGGAAAAAGAAAACATGATTAATCATTGGATATTGAAAAAGAAAAAATGTAAAAAAAAGAAAAAAAAGGTCCCCCTTAGGGACTTATTTGTTTTTTGTTTTTTTTTTTTTAATTTTTTAATTTTTATAATTATAATTTTTTAAAAATTTAAATGATGGAGAAGGTGCAGGCACGAGTGCTTGCACAAGGGCATGAGCGTGTGCCACTTTGGTGCACTAAATGGAGCAATGTGGGTGCCGCGTGTAGCAGTGCAAGTGTGCCAAAAAAAGGGGTATGGTTGGGCATGCCGCGTAGGCCGAAAAGGGCGTGCGACGCACCATGCGTGCACCCAAAAAGGGGCGCGAGCATGGGCATGGTGAAGGCACCATTCATGTTCCCAAAAGGGCACATGATGCACCTTGTGAGAGTGTCGTGTAAGAGTTGCACACACTCCTATAAAGGGTGCTGCTTGTGGTGCCGTAGCGACGCACTGCTCAAGTGCAATGCGCGTGCCACACGCCCTCTTGATTGAAAAAGGGGGGGGGGGGTGGTGTTCTTACCTCTCCCTCCTTGTTCTCTGGTAAGAAATGAGAAAAAAAAATGGGAGGGAGGGTTTTATAACCCCTCCTCTCTCTCTCTCTTGTGAAATGTGAAGCTCGCTGCACCTCGATGCACGTGCACACGAGAGAGTTGTTTTTTTAGATTTTTATTTTATTTTTAAATTTTATTTTTGATTTTTGATTTTAATTTTAATTTTTTGACTCTAAAACTCTAACTCTAATGCTAATTTCTTCTCTCAACTCTCGAACAATGAGTCCAGGAGTCGAAAAAGTAGGGGGTCCCCATTCTTAGATGAGGAATGGGGCATGTATTTTGGACACCACAACACATACATACATTCATATATTCATTGCTTTATATGTATTGAATATGATACAATACATTACATATATATATCAACCCAATTTACAAAACTACAAAGTCAACCAATATACAAGTTAACACCAATATTACAAAGTCGGCTCGAATGAAGACACTTAGGTTTTGAAGACTGACTTGGTGACGTTCTGATACATGATGTCCACTATCATTACTCAGCGTCATCATGCATTTGATAGAAGTAGAAACTTGGTTCATACTAATCATCTTAGAGTAGTCTCAAACTTGGTCTATATTGGTGACTCGGTAGATACTATGTAACTTGGTAGAAAATGAATTACATGTTTACCATGACTGCACTTGGTAAACACTGATCATCACATAGCTCGGTTAACACTATCTTCACTTCACATGAACTGCTGGCTCAATTTGAACTACAAAGCTTGGTAACCACTGAACTACTTGGGTTGAACTAATGGACTTCACACTACCTGAATTGACTTGGTAACCACTGGGATGCTCGGTAGGAACTATAAAGATCAATGGCTACTAAATTACATGGCAAGCACTATAAACTATTCAATGAGCTCAGTAGCCATAAAAAATCTGAATAAGTGTTATCACTAATAACAAACTTGACTTAATTTCAACAATCTCCCCCTTTGGCATTAGTGACAAAAATACTTATCAGCCAAAACTTATAAACATCACAGTATAATACTAGCTCGGTACTATATACTATTTTTGAGATTTTTCAAAAATTGTCTTTGTAAGTATATACAATATACTTTCCTTTTCTTTGCATGATTCTTCCCGATATAATATACATACTGTTTCTCATATACACATACTGCTTTTCCTATACATACTGTTTCTCCTACTATTTCTCCTCCTTTTTGACAATAATGCCAAAGATTTATTCAAAACTTATTTACATAGAGACACCAATTTAAGAAAAAAATTTAGAATGTACCTTAAGTATGAGTGCTAAAGTCTTATCCCAATTCTCTTGCAAAACTTTGCACGTATGTAAAACAACTTGGACTTCTGCAGAGAGTTCTATCATGTGATTCGCAATTGAGAAATTGTTGTCATGGATCAATGTTTTTTAGTAAACAATGTGCTTCTACATTGTGTCCATGATGGGAAGGATCATATTTTGAATATCTATTAGTGAAGACTGGATCCTTGCTTCTTCTCTCAACAACTCTACCTAAATATTTGACAAGAATCTAATTTTCATATGATGTGCAGAGTCAGGGTCAAATTGTAATTGTTGTGCACTAGCTTTCAGATCTTCATCAATCTTTGTTAGTTTGCTCTTTATTTCCTTTGTGAATTTAGTAACATTACATAATTTCTCAAAAAGTGATGTTATATTTGTGGAAGAATTTTCAAGATTGGTCAAAATTGAGGAAAGCTCCACTTGTTGGATGGCAATTTGTTGAGCAATGTGCTCAAGAACTTTGTTATCAAATTTCTTCTCTGCTTTCTCAATCAATTTGTCTTGACCAATGGAGTCCTTATTAAACTTCTAGACTATTTATTCTAATTGAAACAAAATGTGTCAACTTCAACACCTATTACCTTTGTCAAAATATTCTTAGCACTTTCTATGATTTTATATTCTTTGTTTCTTTCCTCTCTCAATTTCTTCTACTTTGCTTTCTTTAGGAGGAGCTGACTAGCTATTTGCATTTCATCTACAGTGGCATAATCAAAATCCCACTTTGGAATCTCAATCTCCTAATCTAGATCAATGTCCTCCTCTATCTCCTTTCCATTCAAAAGTCTTATGCTTGGTTGAGCCTTAGGTTCAATTGCCTTTGTAAAAATTGATATAGTACCAACAAATGGAACACTAATTGGTATGCTTATTGAATCCAAAACTGATATACTTATAGAAGTATCCAAAGCTTTAGAAAAAAAAACTGTAGAATCCAAAATTGTAGAACTTGAAACTGTACTTACTACTGGAGAACACAAAATTGTAGAACATGCTATACTCATTGCTGATTAACCTAACTCAAGAATTTAAGAAGAGGGAGCTTGCATCTCGATACGTGAAGTGGTAGACACTTCCATTAGTGTTGTACTAAGCTATGAGGGAGCAAAGAGTGATTGGACATTTGATGTATCTACTATGGTCATAATCAAACTTGCTAAAGCTATCTCTAGACTTGATGTAGCTTTTGATTTTCTTAGACAATGAGGAAGTGAGGCAATGACTACTACTACTATCTTCATAGGATTAGTTTCCTCATCATCTTCTTTGTCTTCCTTAGTAGCTTCTTCGTCTTTATCTTCTTCAACTTCTTCATTGTCAAATTGTATTGTCTCAAAGTATGTTCATTCTTCCTCATCATCACTGCCATCATTCTTGACTTCCACTGGAAAGTCACTTTATTTATGTAAGTGATAAATATTCTTCCACATACTGGTAGTATTCTTGACTACATGCTCTATATCTTTTAACAAAATTAAACAAGTATTGAATCTAAGAGTAATCTTGTCTTCATTTTTCTTCATAGACTCTTTTAGCTCAGCATCTATGATGCTCAGTAACAACTGCCTCAAGGTTTGTTCATAGATATCTTTTGCTATCTACGTAGCTAAATCCCATCTTGGCTTCAACTTCTCTAATATCTCATTTGAGATCTGAGAGGCTATTTGATCAGGGGAATACTTCCATTTGCCCATCTTTGTTAGCACCGATTCTTCAATCTACTTCTTCTCAACATCTATCCTGGTCTCATACTTCAATGATTTGAAGTTGGTTATGCATGCACCTTCTTCCAATTATTTTAGTTTTTCTTGGAATGTGGGAGGAGACTTGCTAAATACAACTTCACTACCTTTCTTCCTGGATCTCTTGGTAAATACTGCAGTGGATGGCTTGGGTGGCTTGGTGATGATCACCTTGCTTTTCTTCTTTACTTGCTCTTCTTCCTTTTCTGACTCTTCTTCATCCTCTGCATCATCATCATCTTCTCCCTTACCCTTGGTCAACATAAGAGGTGTGCTGAATTTGAGTTTTTCTGTTCTCCTCTTGCCTTTGTTAACCACTTGTGGAAGTTTGATTTCAAGCTCTATTCTTGCCTTGGCCTCATCATATGTTATAAAGTGTGGTGCCTTTGGATCAATAGGTTTGTTTATCAAGACCTAAATTATGTCTTTTGCTTCATCAATGTTTACCTCATAGGGAAGAGGTTTTACCCATACAACTCTTGGAATTACTACTTGAATGTAGCCTTTGTCACTGTCTACCATAAAACACACATCATCTTTGTAATCTTCAACCAATTTCTTGGGAATCCTGAATTTGTTATTCATTTTCTCCTTGAAGAAGTCAAAGTAATTATCCATTATGCTGAAAAAATTCTCACCCATTTTTGCAATATACTCATTAATTTGATACAAAACTAGCACATCCTTTCTCAATAAAACTATACCTTTAGAAGGGAAAAACTTTTGAACATAGAAAAATAGACATGTCAATAATGAACCGAATTTGCAAGGCTTATTATTGGATGCCCTTATACTTTCCATGTTTTTGTTAAATTGTTTCAACAAGTTTGCAAGATCATATGATAGATTGTTCTTCACACTTTGAATGCTAAGCCTACTACTTCACACGACACACTATTTAGATGACTAGAACTGTAGATCTTATTTTCTATCACATGTATGCCAAATTTCAATTTTACATCTGTTACACTACTAATCTTCATACCTCTACCATCCTACATGGCTAGAGTTTTCTTCTCTAACTTTTCCTGACCTAAGGTTTTAGAAGTTTTGGCTTTGGAGAGAAAAAATTAAAAATCCTTCGAAAGGCTTCCCCAACTTGAGATGTGTACAATATAAAAATTATGCTACCAATGTAGTATATATCAAGTTAATAATAGTCTCAATCATCTTCAAGCTTGGACTTCATGAATATCATCTTCTTAGTGATCAAAACTAGTTGCTCAAGCCATAACTAACCGTTGTGAACTTAGCTTAGGATGTATCTGATCCATTTGATTTGGAAACTTTGGGGTAGGTGGGAATGTGGGTTAAACCTTTATCTTCCAAGTGCTTATGTTCGAGTTTAAGAATACCATTCACACACAATTCACCTACGACATCATCCATATCCAGGGTTCCAATTTCTTGAATTGCACACCTAAAATGAGTTTGAATATCATTAATGAGTAGTACCTTAGGAGGGATTTGCAATTGAGTTCCATTTGGATTTAGGGTTTTTGCAATTGCTGGCACAAGTTTGAAATTTAGTGGTTTCCATTCAACTCCTCGAACCAAAATTTTTGACCCTTTCTTTTCCTTGCTACTACTGCTTGATGCTTCCATGGCTACTCAGTATGTTATGAAAAACTTCAAAAAATTTTACTACAAATTTTGCTCAAAATTGCTCTATCACTCTACAATTCACTTGATCACAATAACACTTTAAAATTTTTAGTGAAAAATGAATTTGATGTCCTACCCTTTTGATAACACTTCACTATTAATGCTTAGTATAAAAGTAGTTGTGATGTCATCATTATGCATGACAGGCTATCATCCACTATCTACTTAGATCAGTCAGTGAATGCTTCATAGCTCGGTAAACACACAGTTACTCCCGACCTTGCTTGATCGAGTCCATGACCCAACCTTGGTAGAAAAATTAACTCGGTGATAATTGATATTGATCTTCTGTGATCCCTTTGTATCTTGAATACTAATTTGGATCTTGCTTCCTTTCAATTTTGGAACTATTTAGATGTGATCATGATAATGTAGTTCCAATTCTTACTTAAGAACTTAGTTGGAGATAGTGGAGTCACCCACTTCTTGAATGACATGACCATCATTGCTTGGATAGCTTCCTCGATGGATTTAGGAATCCATTGTTGGCTCATTTACTTCCTGATGTTGTCTGCTGTATCTTTCTTTTCATCTTCAATTCTACTTGTATTCATGCAATTCTTGGCTAGATGACCAAGTTCTATACAAGTGAAACATCTTATGGTGGTATCTCTCTTCCTTATGTGATGTTTAACACAATTCATGCTAATGTGTCCATACTCTCCATAGTAATGACATCTGCACCAGGTGTTATAGTCCCAACCAAATATTGCTTTCACAATTTGCTCTGCTAGATTGAATGACTTGGTTCTGCAATTTGATGCCTTGTGACCTTGTTTCTTACATTTGTGACATTTGCCTTCAAATTTTGGTTTCTCTTTACATTCATTAGCCTTGTGACCATGCTAATTGCAATTGTAACATTTACCATTAAATTTTTCTTTACAATTACTCCAACATTTGTTTTATGTATCACCTATCTTACCATAGTGATTGCAAGTAGGTCTTTGATTCCTTTGAGCACCTTGTTTGAAGGATTTACATTCTTCTTTATATCTGATTCCTACTTTACCTTTTTGTTTGTAGAGATTCTGCTCATTTAGTTGATTCAATTGATTCATGTCTACTTGGGATTTCATCATTTTCTCATTGACTTTCTTCTTAGTATTTAGGTCATTCTTCAATATTTCACTAATTTTCTTTTCAAATCTTAGTTCACTTCTTATTCTTTCATTGATTTGTCTTTGACTCATGATTTCTTCACTTGCATTGGAGATTTGATCTATAAGATCTTCATGCTGAACGGATTGGTTTTGGATCTCATTATTTCTTCCATCCATTGCTTCTTTCATCTTGTTTCTTTGTTACAAGATTTCACATAGCCTTATTGACTGAATTTCTTGTTCTCTTTTGAGCTTTCTTATTTCTTCTTATAGGGAACCATTCTTCTCTAAGAGTTCTTTGATTGTATCATTTGCTTCATCTGAACTGCTTGAAGGGAAAAGGTCTTCAATCTTTTCTTTGATGTACTAATGATCATTCATCTAATTTTCAAGTTCCTTCCTTCTTTTTAGGAATTGGGAAAGTTGGTCCTTAGCTTTCTTGAGTTGAGTAATGGCCATTTCTAGATCTAGCTTTTCATTGTCAGTTACCTTATCAAGTTTGAATATCTTCATTGTCCTTGGTCTTTGCTCAAGTTGTCAAGCTTTATCCTAAGAACCAAAAATGCTCTGATACCAATTTTTGGAAATATTCAAGGCTATGCTAGGTTACTGAGAGGGGAGGGGTGAATCAGTAACATCAAAAACTTTATCAAATACTGATCTTAATTGCAATAATCCAATAACCATTAAATCATTAAATCAGATCTAACTGTATGAGAAAATAAAAATAAAAATATTCATGGCACATGAACAGAATAATTTGGTGACCTAGAAACTTTCCAAATAGAAAGTAAAATTGGGGTGGGGATGATACCCACAAAAATTCAATATTGCACCTTAAAGTTGGCCTGTTAAGGCTTACAATGATCACTTCTGATGATCTACCCTGTTAGGAGCAATTAAGACTACTAGGTCCACCTTGTTAGAGGATTTACAAACATAAAATGAAGTATGCACTCAGTAAAGAGATTTGACAAAAGATTGTTAAGTCTACCTTGTTAGAGGATTTTAACTAGTTCACCAATTAGAATGAAACAATAGATCTCTGACTTACAATTGATTTTCTGATAGAGATTCTTTGATGTACTAATCACCTTTATGTGATAGATATGACTTTACTGCTCCTTTGCTAATATGGCCTTACAATATACTTTGTTTTTGATTCACATTCGCATGCTTCTTACATATTCTTAATTCATGCATACATACATTCATATATTCATTGCTTCATATGTATTGAATATGATACAATATATTACATATATATATATATATATATATATATATATATATATATATATATATATATATATATATATATATATATATATATATCAATCCAATTTACAAAACTACAAAGTCGACCAATATACAAGTTAACACCAATATTACAAAGTTAGCTCAAATGAAGACACTCAGGTTCTGAAGACTGACTTGGTGAAGTTTTGATACATGGCATCCACTGTTATTACTCGACATCATCATGCATTCAGTAGAAGTAGAAGCTCAGTTCATACTAATCATCTTAGAGTAGTCTCAAACTTGGTCTACACTGGTGACTTGATAGATACTGTGTAACTTGGTAGAAACTGAATTACACATTTACCATGACTGCACTTGGTAAACACTGATCATCACATAGATCAGTTAACACTATCTTCACTTCACATGAACTATTGGCTCAGTTTGAACTAAAAAGCTTGGTAACCATTGAACTACTCGGGTTGAACTACTGGACTTCACACTGCCTAAATTCACTTGGTAACCACTAGGATGCTCAGTAGAAACTACAAAGCTCGGTAGCTATTGAATTACATGGCAAACATTGTAGATTATTCAATGAGCTTGGTAGCCATATAGAATCTAACTAAGTGTTGTCACTAATAACAAACTTGACTTAATTCCAATAGCTCTAAGAATGATCTTGAGATTAGCTAGGTCTATTGGCCCTAGCACCTCATTCAAGTATCCTCTCAATATCTCATTCTACTTCCCTAGCATCAAAAAAATATGATTTTTCTTTGTGAAAATGTGTGGACACTTGTTTGAGACTTGTTATGATTAGAAGCTTCATTATGTCCATTGTGGGTTTTCCTAATGCCACATCCTTTATTTGGTAGTCCTTAGGAGTCAATTCCTCTATATCTACGTGGGGAGGTAGAATGACGATGTGTTCCAAAAGGTACTAATCTTGATTCTTTATTATGAAGACAAGTGTTCTTGCATCACCCTTAGGTGGCTTAGGTTTCTAGATGGCCTTTATTAATTCTATCATTGCCTCCTCTTCTATCAGCTCCATTTGCCTCTTTTGTTTGAACATAACCTCCTTCTTTAACCATGATGGTGTTGTCCCCATTGGTGACATGTAATATATTGAAGAAGTTGGTTATGAAGATAGCTCCTATCCCTTATCACTCCTCTCTAGAGTCTTCTAGTGTCAAGGAAGATCTTAAGAAAGAGCTTTTGTGTCATGTTGGGCTAAGCACCTAGCATCTATATCTAGAGGAACTTGTTGCCTTTCTTCTGCTATCTATACTTCCTTGGATACTTCATTGACATCCAACTATACATATTCATCTTTCTCTATATTTTGACTCTCTGGTTCTACTTCAATAGTCAGAGGAGGTGGAGACAATGATCTTTTATCCAATACCATTGTTGTGTCCTATGCTAGTGGAGGAGGAATTCCTAGAGGTCCTTGAGGTAGAGGAGGTAATTGATTCCAATCCTCTCCTAATGGTTCATTCCTAGGAGTGTCCCTTATTTTCTCTCCTACATCTCAATTCCTATAGGAATCAAATAAAAATCTGAGAGGTAAAAAATGTTTGATCCCTCGCCCTCCATTTCTAGAATCAATTTTTTTTGCTCATCTTCAAAGGTCTCAACCTAGATAGGCTCCCTAGGATGAGAAGGTGGTGTTTGGGTTGAGCTTCTTCTTCTCTCTTCCTGAGCTGCAATAGTTGAGTGAGTCCTCTGATTCAATGGTAAAAACTCAAATTGTTCCCCTTTCTCCTCGTCTTCCACCTTAGGGATGGTTTCTGGCATTTATGGCAAAGGAGTGCTCTTTTTCTTTAGTCTTCTCCTTTTCATACCTACCACTGTCATCTCTATTTGGGATCTTTTGGGCAGAGGCTTCTTCTTTTAAGGCTCAGGGTGGTGGAACTCCTTCCTATTCTGGATGCTCTTTTTATCTTCTTACCCTTTCCTTTTCCTATTTAAAAATACTCAACCTCCTACTCATGTTAGTGTACTATCTCTAGCCTCACTAGTGATTTGGTAGCATAGGTTGGTATTGTAACCTTTGTTCCTTTTCCTCTCTTTGGTTGGGTTGTAGCCTAAAGAGGCAAGTCTTGGGGAATTGGATCTATTTGGAAAGGTTTCCTAATCCATTCCCTTATCAGTTCGACCACATGTTGACCCCAATGATCAATATCATTGTTCTCCTCACACCCAATTTTTGCATTCATGATGGGCCTTTCATAGATCTTGTCCCTATTGTAGAAGGGATCCATTATCGTCAAGACATCTTTTTCCCATCCTTTGATGGGTATATCTATGTTTAGAACCTTTTTTTGTTAGCTGTAGACTCATTCTACAATGGTCCTTAATGCAGACATTATAGTCATCAATTGCGCTCATCCAGTGATCTTCAAGGGCTTCTTCAGGTACAAATTTCTTCCCTACTAGGTGATGGACCATCCCGATGTTGTCAAAATATGGGTGAGGTGACTAGTAATCCTTGAGAGGATATTGGTCCCAATCTGAATCAAATGTAGAAATATCTTACTTTTGTTTCACCTTGAAGGCTATAATGGTGATCAACCACATCCATGTGTTCTTGTGTTGTTTTCTTACCCTTTTATATGTAGAGGCAAGCTGTCTAGCTATTTCTTGTAGTATCAACCTATCAAATTGATATCATAGGAGCTTCTTTGGGAACAAAAAAGTACTAGATACCTAGAGATAGGTGAACATCTTGAATTGTATATAATATGCCCCAACTTTTGTTTTCAATGTTGTAGCTTCTACTGATATCATCTATGCATAGTTCCCTTCTATGAACCTATTGATGAAAGACATGAAACCATCATTGACCACCTTGTATTCCACACTTTTTAGTGGGAGCTTCCTTTTTACCAATTGTGGGTATACTACATAGGGCCAAGAATTTGTATCCTACATGCTTCCCTTTCTATACAATCCCAGATAATCTATAGTCCTTGCCACCAAGAGATACACCATGAATGAGGTCATATAAAAATTAGGTCATTTTTCATAGAGATCAATTTCTTTTCTAGATTGTCACTGAGGATTGTGGCCCATCAATAGGAATCTTTCCCATCCTAATAGTTTCTATAAAATGTACTATCCATGTTTCCAAGTGACTCACTACAAAAAGGCCCATGGCTCTACTCAAGAGAACTATCAAGTAGTCGATATTCTCAATTATGTATCCACATGTCATATCAATTTTCCCCGTTATTTGGCCCATGGGTTTCCTATCAATTAGGTATTTTTCTTTTATTAACTCCTTGGTGTCTGCTTTATTTTCCCTATACCACCTATCTGCACCCTCATAAGAGATATGAAGATATTGATTTGATTATGGAAGGTAGAAAACCTTTTTGATGTTTTATAGCCTAAGATCTAGGACTATCTACCCTATTACACTCTTAACAACCTTTTCCTCAGGTACATAATGTTGAGCTAATGTCATGATCAACTTAGATGATTGAATTGATGTTGGGTCAGAAGCAACATTCACTAACCCACTTTGGATCAAACCTGACACCATAGCTAATATTTCTTTTGGTTGGTTACATAGGGTGAGGAAGATGTTCTAGTTAATGTACCTCAATTTGGTGTCTAAGATCTTAGTGTGTTTATCCTAGAATTGAGAGTTCTTCAGTGCATCCTAGTATTTGAATGCTACGATCTTTAATGTTATCTTTGCTATCATGGACGATGAGGATGATACTATTATATCTACACAAAAGGAAGAAATATCATGAATATTATTAGAAAACCATAACGACACTCAGATAAGACTTAGATTGACAATAAATTGAGAAAAATCATTGAAAAATGAAAAAAAACCTTCTAAGTTCCTAGACTATGCACTTACACATCTAGCGCACATGCACAGGTGCATAAGTGAGCTTATGATTTTACACTTAGGAAATAATGTACGAAGTTGTGCACATTATGCACATGCCTAAGGTGCACATGTGCATAAGGTATGCATGTGCACAACTGCACACATGTGGATATATTTTAATTCAATGTCAATAGGGCGACTTAATTGGGTTTTTGGTGCACATATGCACACCTATTGATGGTTTGCATATGTGCATGTGTGCACCTCAGTAGATCATTTTACCTTGAGGGACGTAAAAGGCTAGAGAGTTTGCATAGAAGTGAAGCTTAGGAAGGTGTGAAGGTGTGGTAGTGAAAGGAGTTGGAGATCACAAGTGAGGAGAGAGAGAATGGGGGGGTATTTATAAACCTAAGGGTCTATTACACACCTCTAGGGGTGCACACCTTTGAGGGTTTGCACATGTGAAAATCCTCTAAGAAGGTGAGAGTGTAGGTGGGAACTTAGCACACATGCATAGGTGCCCATGTGCATACTTCTACACTTAAAAACCTGAAAAAATAGGATTTTGTCCCCCCTTTATTGGCCAAAACTGCTTGATCAGAGATCGGGGTTTGGCCTAGACCTTAGAGCAGGGTCCTTTATGATTGATGAACCTTAGTGGGTGTCTCATAGAAGGTTTTGAAACTAGATGGTCCCTATTTTGTGATTCAAAATGGGGTGTGTCTTGTGAGACCACAATTAAAAGAAGTAAGTCTACTAATCACACCTTCTTTACTCAGGTCATTACCTTAAGTAGATCTCAGTTCTTGTATTACAGAAATTGTAATAGTATAGATAGGAAGTAGAGTTATCAATACCTTACTAATTATAGTTTCATCCACAATCTTTCCATTTTCTCCTCTTCTAGCATTTACACTCTCTTTGATTCTTCCATAATACTGGACTATATTCTCACCTTCTATCATTCCCATTTCATCAAGCTTACCTCTCAAGCTCTCCGATTTTTCTCTTAGGATATTCTTGTCTCCTCTAGAGATGGTTTATAATGTATCCCACATTTTGTTAGTACTCTTGCAAGTTTTAATATCATCAAATTTGACATAGCTTAGGGATTATGCAATCTCCAATATAGCTTGGTTGTGTTCTTGATTCTCTTTTAGCTACTGAGCTATCAAAGGGATTGTTGTTATCTCCACATATGCTTTATCTATAAAATGTATTGCACCTTCTCCAATTCCTACTAGATGTAGCCTCATCAAACATTGTCATTCAGGTAAGTTCTCTTTGTTCAACCTACTTAAACAACTTCAGATCTTAACATTTAATAGCTCGACCTCTATCGTAAAATTTTAGTAACATAAACTATCAATCCTCTATCCTAAATATAACACACTTGCATAATATAAATATTAATAATAAATGATCACAAATAACATCCACACAAGTTTGACACTAGAATTTAATGTGGAAACCCAATTTGGGAATAAACACCAGCAACATGTCACCAATATTTCACTCTTCTGAAGTGAGCTCTATTAGGAGCCAACCCTTTTAAAGGTTACTGTGATGAACCTCCTTATAGCAATATCGTGAGAATGCTCGAAATAACAGAATACCAAGTGATAGCAGAACTCAGAATGAATCTACTGATCGCAGGCCACTTCGAGGGGGTAACCTCCTTTGAGCAAGCTCAATACAATAAATTTGTCCGTGCCCATCAAGGGCCTCAACCTATTCTTATATACTGAGTACGATCTAGAAAAGTAATACTACCTATGCATGTGGGATAATAAAATATACTCACGGGACGACTTACAAAGCATATGCGTCCAACAACACTACTCTAACAAAATAAACAGAAGGAACACACAGGTTCCTAACATCCCCTCTCCCTTAGAAAAAAGCTTTGTCCTCAAAGCTTAGGGTGTGGAAATTGTTGTTGAATCTGAAGAAGGGGTTCCCAGGTAGCATCCTCTGGTTGCATGCCATGCCACTGAATCAAGACCTCAGAGATGGAGCGAGAGCGAAGCTGGCGAGTGCGCTGGTCAATGATTGCCACCGGCTCCAGGATAATGGATCCTTCCGTATCCATTTCAGGGAGAGTAGTTTGTGCTCTGACAATGGTACCCAGAACTTTCTTTAGACAAGAAACATGAAAGACTGGATGAATGCGGGAAGAAGGAGGAAGTTCCAGTTTATAAGCAACTGAACCAATCTTCTGCAGAACCTTATAAGGCCAATAAAATTTTGGGGCTAGCTTATGATGCCCTTTCAGCTTTAGGGAGGATTGTTTGTATGGCTGTAGACGAAGAAAAACCATATCCCCAACTTGAAATGAGCACTCAGAACGGTGTTGATCTGCTTGCTGTTTCATCCGATTACGGGCCATGTGAAGATTATCCTGTAAGGTACGAAGAATCTGATCCCTGCTGCGGAGAACTATGTCAACTGCCTGGACTGGTGAGCTGTTGGGAGTGTAGGGAAGGAGCACTGGAGGTGCCTGACCATAGACTGCTTCATATGGAGTCATTTTAGAGGCAGTGTGGTAAGAGGTATTGTACCACCATTTAGCTAAAGGGAGCCACTTGGCCCACTGATGTTGCTGTTCGGAAGTGAAGCAACGAAGATAAGTTTCCAAGCATTTATTGACAATTTTAGTTTGACCATCAGTTTGTGGGTGATAGCCCGAACTCATCTTCAGTTTGGTGCCAGTTTTCTGAAACAGTTCAGTCCAAAAATGACTGGTAAAAGTTGCATCACGATCAGAGACAATGGAAGAAGGGAGTCCATGAAGGCGAAATATCTGGTCCATGAAGATTTGTGCAACAGAGGAGGCAGTATAGGGGTGGCTGAGGGCACAAAAATGACTATATTTCGAGAGACGATCAACCACAACCAAGATCACTGTCTTGCCACCGGATTTAGGAAGCCCTTCAATAAAATCCATAGAAATATCAGTCCAAATCCGTGTAGGGATGGGCAATGGTTCGAGCAAGCCAGGAAGGAGGGTCGTTTCACCCTTGTGGTGTTGGCAAGTATCACATTCAGCCACCATCTGTTGAATCGTCTGTTTCATCCCTTTCCAAAAGAAGTTTCTCCTTGCTCGCTCATAAGTTTTGAGGAAGCCTGAGTGCCCTGCTGAAGGAGAAGCATGGAGTTCATAAAAAATAGCCTGATGTAGAGCTGGGTTCTGAGGAAGCACTAGCCGACCCTTGTATCGAAGAGAAGCACCATCCCAAGAGTAATGTGGTATAGCAGAAGGATTATTGGCTAGCTGGTGAATGATTTGAGATAAAGAAGAGTCACTGTCATAGCCCTGCTGAACAGATGCTAACCAATTGGGAATGGGCATAGAAATAGCGGAAAGGGAAGCTTGATTATCAAATGTGCGAGAAAGAGCATCTGCCACAATATTCTCCTTACCCTTCTTGTAGGTGATCTCATAATCATACTCCATGAGTTTGCTGATCCATTTCTGTTGTGTAGGAGAGGATACCCGTTGTTCCAGGAAGTATTTCAGACTTTGGTGATCGGTTCTGATGCAAAAATGACTCCCTAAGAGGTATGGCCGCCACTTCTGTACAGCATGCAAAATAGCCATCATTTCTTTTTCATAAGTAGAGAGGGCTATATTCTTACCAGAGAGGGCTTTGCTAGTGAACGCAATAGGATGGTCATCTTGTAGGAGAACAGCACCCAATCCATTGCCGCAAGCATCACTCTCAATAGTGAAGGGTTTGGAAAATCTGGCATTGCGAGAACAGGTGTACTGCACATAGCCTGTTTCAATTGTTCAAATGCAGTCTCAGCAACAGGGGTCCAGGAGAAGGTATCTTTTTTTAACAGAGCTGTCAATGGTGCTGCAATTTTCCCGTAATCTTTGACAAACTTGCGGTAGTAGCCAGTCAACCCCAAAAAACCCCGAAGGCTCTTGAGAGTTTTAGGATGCGGCCAAGTTTTCATGGCATCTATTTTTGTAGGATCCACCCGCACTCCATGGTGTGCAACAATATGCCCGAGATACTCCACTTCCTCCTGGCCAAACACACATTTAGATAGTTTTGCACAGAGTTGATGATCAGAGAGAAGTTGCAAGACAAGCTCCAGATGATGGAGATGCTCAGCCCAAGTTTTGCTATATATGAGGATATCATCAAAGAAGACCAGAATGAATTTTCGGAGGTATGGTCGAAATATGTTATTCATCACTGCCTGAAATGTTGAAGGAGCATTCGTGAGGCCAAAGGGCATGACTAAAAATTCATAGTGACCATCATGTGTGCGGAAGGCAGTTTTAGGTATATCCTCCTCATTAACCCGAATTTGATGATACCCAGAACGAAGATCTAACTTGGAGAAAAAATGAGCCCCATGAAGTTCATCAAGAAGTTCATCAACAACTGGAATGGGAAACTTGTCCTTTATAGTGAGATGATTAAGTGCTCGGAAATCAATGCAGAGTCGCCATGACCCATCTTTTTTGCGAACAAGCAAAACTGCAGAAGAAAAGGAACTGGTACTAGGGCGAATAATACCTTGCTTCAGTAAGTCACGGACAAGTATCTCGATTTCGGTCTTCTGATGAAATGGGTAGCGGTAGGGCCTGATGTTGGGCGGAACACTGCCAGGAAGGAGCTGAATACGGTGGTCCTCTAGACGAGAAGGAGGTAATCCCACAGGTTCAGCAAATACACCAGAATACTTATCCAAAATGTGTTGGAGATCGGCAGGAGTGCTAGAGACTGCTGATGGCTGCATCTGAATGGAATGGAGCTGAGCGATGACACCATGTGAATTCTTCTTAAGAAGTTTTTCCATACGGTGTGAAATGATGATGCTGAGAGACCCTGGTTGTAAGCCTTTCAAAGTGTGTTGGTGCCCCTCGGCTGAAAACTGCATCCAAAGTTCAGCAAAATCCCAGAGAATGGGGCCAAGAGTGCGTAACCATTGGGCACCCAAAACCACATCACAACCACCTAAGGGTAAGGCAAACATGTCAGAGTGCATGTTATAATCTCCAATAGAGAGACGCACATTGCGACATTTCCCTTTACAAGGTAAAGTGCCCCCATTGGCAATCATGACTTCAAAGCTAGAGCAGGGATGGATAAAGCAATCAGCCTGTTTGGCTATTCGTGGATCAATGAAGTTATGAGTGCTACCCGAATCAATGAGTATAGTAAGAGGGATCTTCTTGAAGAAACCCTGGACCCGCATGGTTTGTGGAGTAGTGACTCCTGCCAAAGCATGGACAGATATCTCTGGTGGAGCTTCTGGTGAAGGAAGTTCAGGCTGGTGAGGCTCAACCTCATCATCCACTGTTTCTTGAGCATCTACATATTCTTCCAGTTCCGGTGGAGAATCCACATCCAAGAGATAGAGCTTTTGCTGAACACATCTATGGCCCCGAGACCATTTCTCATCACAATTATAACAAAGCCCTTTGTCTCGCCTGACTCGCATCTCTGTTTCAGACAAGTGCTTGATCGGAGTAGTTCTGGGAGCTGGTATGACTGGAGGGTTGTGAGAACCTGTATTTCTGAATGGAACAAAAGTAGATCTGGAGCGTTGTAGAGCACTAATCTTGTCTTCTGCTAACTTAGCCAACCCAAGGGCTTCCATCATTGTAGTAGGTTGAAACATTTTGACTTCTGAGCGAAGTGCATCCTTCAGACCACTGACAAAACAACTACGGAAGAATTCATCAGACAAGCCCTCTGTGTAATTAGTTAATTTTTCAAACTCTGTCTGGTATTCTCTTACAGTGCCTGTTTGATGCAGTTTAGTGAGTGCTCCTGTGAAATCATCAAAGGAACTAGGGCCAAAGCGCTCCAAAATGAGGGTGCACAATTCTCTCCACGTTGGGCCTACATTAGCCTTGATGTACCAACGGAACCATTGAAGAGCTTCATGTTCCAAATGAAAAGATGCAAGGGGGACTTTGTGGTTATCCAAAGTATTATGCAAGCTGAAATACTGCTCTGCCCTATAGATCCATCCAGTCGGATCAGAACCATCAAAGCGTGGAAAATCAAGCTTTGGTCCACGGAAATTGCCAGAAGAGGACCCAGTATCTCCTGAATGGTTTCGGCTCATGGCTGACTGCTGAAAGTTAAGACCCAGAATTTTGTCATCCAGATCTTGAAGTTTGGTTTTGAGGGATGCCATTTCTTCTTCCATGATTTTTGCTCCTGTACGCGTAACAACCATAAAGCAAGGTTTTTTTTTTTTTGGAATGGGTAGAAGATGAGAAACAAAAACTTTTTTAGTTACGGCAAACTTGGATTTGGGTAAAACTCAAATAGGAAATGGGTGTTCGACGGGTGGTGGGAGACTATCTAGGGACAAGGGAAACAGAAAAATGAGGGTTTCAAGGGTAGGGAGGCGAAATGAGGCGAACAGTCCAAGAGGGATAAGGGAGCAAAATGAGGAATTGAATCTTGTGGCTCAGTTTGGTGGCGATTGGATGAGAGGTGAAAAAGATAGGGCAAACCCTAAAATTAGATAAATGAGGGATTTAGGGCTTTGATATGTAAAATTTGGGGTTGGGTTGCCAAGGAAGGAAGTATGCGAAATGATATTGCAGACGTTCTGCGGAAGTATGAGCAGAAACAGAAAGCAAACAAGGAAGCTACGACTAAAAAACAGAAAAAATTTTACACTTTTTTTTTAAATTTTTTTTTTTTTAGAACAGTCGACTTAGAAAAATTCACTCACAGACAGAACAACTGAAAAGAGTTATTGCAATAACAAGAGATATTAGAAGTGAGAGGAACCTGAAGGCCACGACAGAAAAAAAATTTGATGTAATTTCCACCCAGCGAGCCCAAGAGAGTGCTCTGATACCAGATGTGATGAACGTCCTTATAGCAATATCGTAAGAATGCTCGAAATAACAGAATACAAAGTGATAGCAGAACTCAGAATGAATCTACTGATCGCAGGCCACTTCGAGGGGGTAACCTCCTTTGAGCAAGCTCAATACAATAAATTCGTCCGTGCCCATCAAGGGCCTCAACCTATTCTTATATACTGAGTACGATCTAGAAAAGTAATACTACCTATGCATGTGGGATAATAAAATATACTCACGGGATGACTTACAAAGCATATGCGTCCAACAACACTACTCTAACAAAATAAACAGAAGGAACACACAGGTTCCTAACAGTTACAAAGCACATTGTTAAATGATTTAATCACCCTGTTAGGAGTAGCCTTGTTAGAGGAGTTTAGAACATTCCATTAGAATGCCACCTTGATTAAAGGATCTATATATGATTGTTAGGTCAATCTTTATTAAATGATTTCAAAATTGATATGATGTTTAGAAAGTAACAAAAGATTTTGATTTGAGAAATACAACTCACTTTGCAAATATAGGTCTTAGTTTGACTCATAAGTCGATCCATTGATTGGCTTTCATTTTCTTCTTAGTCTTTGATTCACTTGGAAACCCTTCAAGTAATCACACTTTACCTCCTTCTCAATTCTTCTTAGCCTTCTTAAATTTTCCAATCAATAGCATCAACAATTGATCCAACCTTCAACCTATTAAAGATTAGCCCCTGTACCTTTTTAAATAGGTAATTATGATCTTTTTCCACTGACACACCACTGCATATTTTAGGGTTTTTTTAGATTCATTAAATCCTTCCAATATAAGTAGGAGATAATTTCCATAGTAAGTCAAATTGTGATATTGCTATCAAGATTTAACTGTGTGATTTTGAGTCAAACTCCTTGACCCATGTTTCATGAGTAGTGATTCAACACAAATAAATCACTCATGAGAATAAATGGAACACTTATCACTCATTGGATCTAGGTGATGCTCATAGGGCTGAAGCACCGAGACTTCTCGGGAGGTCACCCATCCCAGAACTACTCCAGTCTGAGCGTGCTTAACTACAGAGTTTTCTCCATAGTTAAACCCAAAGCTTGCAACCCCATTTGCAAAACCTTCATCAAGTGTCATGCCTTATGAACCATTCATTAGAAAGCCCCTTAAGCTCATCAATCAATAAGTAGGAGATAATTTCCACAGTAAGTCAAATTGTGATATTGCTATCAGGATTTAACTGTGTGATTTTGTGTCAAACTCCTTCACCCATGTTTCATGAATAATGATTCAACACAAATCCATCTCTCATGAGAATAAATGGAACACTTAGCACTCATTGGATCTAGGTGATACTCACAGGGGTGAAGCATTGAGACTTCCTGGGAGGTCACCCATCCCAGTACTTACTGTGGAAATTATCTCCTACTTATCGATTGATGAGCTTAAGGGGCTTTCTAATGAATGGTACATAAGGCACAACACTTGGTAAAGGTTTTACAAATGGGGTTGCAAGATTTGGGTTTAAGTATGGAGAAAACTCTATAGTTAAGCATGCTCAGGCTAGAGTACTATTAGGATGGGTGACCTCCTGGAAAGTCCCGGTGCTTCACCCCTGTGAGCATCACCTAGATCCAATGAGTTCTAAGTGTTCCATTTATTCTCATGAGAGAAGGATTTGTGTTGAATCACTACTCATGAAACATGGGTCAAGGATTTTGACTCAAAATTACACAATTAAATCCTGATAGCAATATCACAATCCTTCCAATATTTCATCTCTTCTTTTCTCTTTTAGAAACTTCTCCAAAATTCTTCATGAATCCTTACATAGAAATGCACAAAAATGTTTTCTCTTGATTTAAATGTTCTAGATCATCCATCCTTATCTTCAACATGCTTTCCATATTCCAAGAAATCAACTTTGTTAGCTGAAAATTGTGATTTCTCAAAAACTGTCAAAATGCTCTCCCTTGACCAACATTGTATTCTGACACTTAGTCATCACCTATTTACTTGGTCACTACTAATTTAATGTTTGGCACATATACTATTACTTGGTCAATACTAATGCTCAGTCAACACTATTTCTACTCAGCTTATACTATGGTTTGATTGACACTAGAAGCACTCGACATTTACTTCAAGTTCCTTAATGTTCTACTCTATTGCTCAGTCAAGCCTATGCATTTGGTCAATCTTTGATCACTTATTCAATGCTTCAGTACAACTATCTTCATTTACAACATGATTTAAAGAATCACTTTATCTTGTCAAAGGTTAACTAATAAAGTGTTCATTATATTGTCTTCTCATAGCTCAACCTTTCCTCTAGGTGCTTTTGTTATGACCAACTTCTCAAATCCACTTCATCAACCATATAGATATGACACTCAAATCAAATAGAAACCTGTCTCACCAATAAGGTTTGACATCAATGACAACATAACAATTGTTTCATTTGTAGTTTACAATAGTATACATACATACATACATACATACATACATATATATATATTAAAAATAAATAGTACTCAGAGGAGAGAGGGGGGGGGGAGTGAATTAGTATTATACAAAATTTTGCTTACAACTAGATATTATTAATTACTAATTACTTTGCAACATGCATATGAAAGTAAACCAGTAATGCTAAATAGTAAATAAAACCATACACAAAGAGATCTCATAACATCATATTTTCTTAACCATGTAAACCCTGGCCAAGGGAAAACCCTAGTGGGGATGACACCCACAAAATGATCCACTAAACAAAAGAATCATGTTAAGGATATTGACTCTATTAGGAGTCTATGAATTGCATATAGTGTCTTAGTCCTTGTTAAAGGACTAGGCCCTTTTAATAGCCTCAACTCTATTATGAATTGGTAATAAAATTACAATTGTATGTAAGAGGAGCCCACTACCCTAACATGCAATTATATAATATAATGCCTTTATACAAAATGAGATAGATACAAAAACCTTTTTATTGTTGACTATTGTACTTCACATAGATCTGATCTAACATCAAAATTCTCATCATGGATCTCTTATACAAGTTCACATGTCATATACATAATTCAAAAACTCATCATAAACTTTGCATTCATATTACATCACATATATCACACATCACACACTTCACATGAAATGATTATATACTTATACTATTTTCTTTCACAAAAACTCTTGTGTAGTTAGGTTGATGCAATCACATGTTATACTAACTTAGGGTAAACATTTAGGATGTTGTCCCTACATAGATAAGTAATTATCAAATTACAAAAATAATTCCTTAACACTTTATTTCACTATTTCTACTATACTTTGTTCTATTGTGCATATTGGCTTAATTGGTATTTGACTTATAACTTTGGTTGTACTATCCATAATAATTTGTATATTTAGGTACAGTATCATGATACTCTATTATACCTATCTTTAACTTCTCACATTCCAAATATCTCTATAGCCTTCACAATACCAAAAACTATCTTTGCACTACTTAGAGAAACTATCTAACACTTTAGACAATTTTCTGTCTTTGCCTGTAGAATCTTCAATAGTATATTTTTCCATCTCATCCTAAGATATATGTTTCCATAAATGACAACCTTGACTCATCCTACTTGGCCATATTTCCAACAATCTCCTCCTTTGGATTTGATGGCAACATAAGAGAAAATTGGCTAGGTCTCAAAATGTTATACAAAATTTCAAAATTACAAAACTTTGTGGATCATTACACTTATAAACCATCTTCCTTATATCTAATAATAAAATAATACTAAGTAATATTGCTTCCCTTAGTAAATAACTATTTCTATACATATTGTAACTCTATACAAATTTCCTTCTTCTCCCCCTTTGACATCAATGACAGAGGTGTCACAACTTATTTACATGTCAAAAATGTGTTTCATTACCTCTTCTTAGGTTAACAAGTGAGAAATGTAGTCATTAAAACTGACTACAAGACTCTTCATATTCTTCTCCCATGAGTCCTTGACTCCTTCTGAAATGTTGAGAAGAGCAAGCAATCCATAGGATGCTATCTCCACTACATTCAGATCTAAATACACAAAACTATAAAAAGATGTTTTGACTGATAGACATTCCTCCAACTGTCACTCAATTGTGCTTAATTTTATAGGTAAGTGTTCTCTTAGAAGTGAAAACCTCTTTGTTATCCTTGTCTTCCTATCTTCCAACGAACTTAACTCATCATAAGTCTTTCTAACTTGTAATTCTACTACTTCAATATGCACATCATGTTGACTTAACTAACTAGTTGATGCTTCCACCTCTGTGCATTTTACTTTAGGCTCATTATCAATGTCTTTTGTGAAGCTAAAAGACATTGCACACTTTGTATATGGAGCTTTGCCTTTAAGCTTGCATTTCCTTAATGTCTTGATGCATACATCAAGAGTCAATAAGTCATTTCTAATGTTTTGATAGACAATGTCAAACATATGTGCATCATGCTTGGCTTGAGCTTGTGCTATTGCAACCTCTAAAAAAATTGTTAATTCAACATTAAATACTTGAATCACAGCTTTGGCTCTGTCCTCAAGGTTAGGATCAAGTGACTTCATAGTTATGACTCCCTACAATTTGTCAGTTACCTCCATGAGATTTTTCTGCAAACTATTGACCTCTTTATTCTTGATGATAATATTATTGAGGGATGATATCAAATTCGATTGATCATCATCATTAGAACCATTAAGTGTATCTATGGTGAGAGATGTGTTGGATGCACTTGGCTTCTCATCCTCCTCTGCTTTCTTCTTTCTCTCTTGTTCCTCTCTTCTCTTTTCCTCATCCTCTTTGTTCTTCTTATCTTTCTTTTTTTTCTGATTTCTTTGTCCTTTTTCCTCTTTTCTTCTTCTTCTTCATTTCTTTCTTCTTCTTTTCTCTTCTTTTCTTCTTCTTCCTTCTTCATCTTCTCTTCTTCTTCTTTCCTCTTCTTGTCTTCTTCTTCCTTCTTCCTATTCTCTTCCTCTTCTCTCCTCTTCTTGTCTTCTTCTTCCTTCTTTTTCTTTTCTTCCTCTTGCTTCTTTCTCTCCTCTTCTTCTTTCTATAGCTTTTAATATTTTAATCTTTTCTTCTTTTTGCTTTCTTCTTCTCTCTTTTCTTATGCTTTTCTATCTTTTTCTTTTTCTTCATTCCTTCTCTTCTCCTCCTCCTCATCTAAGATGGAGTAATCGATGGTATTGCCAATAATTTTTTTCCCAATATCCTTGAAAGGATCTTTTGTGATGTTAATTATCACACTTGTAATTCCAACTCGCATAATATCTATTCTAAGAGACCTATGAAGATAGATCTTCCATCTGAGTGTCCTCAAGTTTCACTACTACTACTATTGGGGTACTCTACTCAATAGATATAGGAATTGCTCCCCCTAACTTTGCAATCACTTCATTGGGTATAGAAGTCATGTACTTAACAATGGCTTCTTCTATGTCCTTGCTTACCTCTTCATAATTTCCTCCCATCAAAAGAATGACTCTTCTTTTATTTCTCAGTTAGGGCTTAATTCCCTTTATTATATTTTGCAAGTCTTCATTACTATTGACTTCACAAATATTCTTGATCATATTTTCTCTTATTTTCTTATCTTCACCAATGACTCTTCTTCTCCTATTCATCAACCTATTATATAGGTCCTTCGGTATATGTCTTTGTACATCTTAAATTCTTTTATTCTTCAAAGTCATATTCCTTACTACTACATTCTCTAACCAAATTCCATCCATATTGCTATACATACTATAAAATTTAGTTATTGGAATGAAATTATTGTCATTAATGATTTTTATATTCAAGTTTTCTACCTTTGGCTTCCAAGGCTTCTTTCTAGTTGCTGTTCTTTCTTCACCAACTACCTGTTCTATAGGTCTATCCTCTTCATCTTTAGATTCATCTGATTCAATCATCTACAATGTTTTTGTTCTCTTTCTAGGGCCACTTTATTGTTGCTTGGTCCTTTTCTTGGTAAGTGAATCAACCTCTTGTTTCACCTTAGTAAGTCTCTCTAATTTCCTCTTGGCTGGAGGAGTAGATGATTTACCTTCTACTATCTGTACCTCCTCTTCATCAAACTTCTTTAATGGTTGTATAATAGTGGGTTGCACTTGGGCTATTGTGGCATATGGAACAATATGTACCTACAAAGTAGATCCTGCTACTATTACTCCCTCTGAAGGTCCTACTATGGTAATAGGAGTAGCTACCAATACCTCAATTTGACTACTAGCCTTCATCTCCAAGGATATACTCTTTATTTCATTGAATTATTCTTTGGTCATTCCTAATTCTTTGAGAATTGATTCAATTTTCTTCTCAACATTCTTCTTTATATCCTTACTATAGATCTTTCTCTCTAATTCTTTGATTTTCTCTGCATAAGTTCCCCATCTAGAAGTGTCCTTATCCTCTTTAGACTTCAATATGATCTTTGCATACCCTTTAATTGTTTCTTCACTTAAATCGGAGCCCATAGGGTTTGTGAACTTAACTCTTGGCACAACTGTCTCCATGCATGTTACATCTATTTCAACCATGAAATATATGTCTTCCTTGTACTTTTCCTCTAGTGAAGGTTGTATCTTGTATCTCTTCTTCATTTTAGTTTGGAAACCTTTCATAATTTTGTTGATGTCTTCAACAATATTCTCCTTATACCATCTTATGTAATGATATGTCACCAAGCTCATGGTGCATTGATTCTTGTTGTCTTATTCCCTATCAGGTGTACTAGGGAATTTCCTAATTACTTAGAAGAATAGGTGTATCTGTAATGACTCAGATTTGAACATCACACTTCTTGTCTTCTTGAGTTTCTATAATTTGTCCAACAATTTATGTCTCATAATATTGCACATATTTAACTTTCCTTCTTAGTTGTCATCATGTATGATGCATGTAGGAATACAATAAGTACTGAGTTCAATATTGAACTACAATTCATCTTGTAGCTAATGATCTTTCTGATCACTCTCACATCTATTTATTTTATAAGATCAATCCTCATATTCCTACCATCTTTTTTCGTCTTCAAATTGGTTTCCACCATCTTCTTCACATTCTTTTCATTAACTGAGTTCCTTCCATCATTGTATAAACCAATTTAACCTATGTATCATGTCATTTTCAATCATGATAGGTACATCTCCAACCCAAAATATTCCTTCATGAATGAAACTTAGAATATTTCTACTCCATTTATGGTTGTCAAAGTCTATATAGAACATATGGTTCACAATATTTAGTTCCTTTAGGTGTGTGAACTCTTGCTTCAATGAAAAGTCTCCTTGGCACACTAGGTCTAGGCCTTTATGGATGCCATTATCTCTAATGCTCTCAAATTTTTTTGTGAATATATGACTTGATATCCTCTATATGAGGAAAATTCTCTAGAACTTGCAAAAATAATCCTAAGGGATCATCAATTTGAGATATGAATGGGTGCTTCTTAAACACATTTATCAGCCTCTCACTAATATCACTAATAGTAGATTTCTCTATTTTAGTTGATTCAAACACTTTATAAACTTCATAAAATACCTAAATATTGTGAAACTAGGGATTTTTCACTTTGCACTTTAAACACTTTGAATTTGCTTTTACTTGCTGTCAAATTGCTTTGAATTTCTCCTTAACTCTTCACACGATTGAATGGTACTCAAAATCTTGTTTGCATTCCTTAAATATTTTGAATTGAACTTTACATTAATTGCACATCTACTAAAATTCATAAAACTATTACTCTTTTAACTAGTAAACTTGTTTGACTTCATTCTCCTTGATTTGATTACCAAATGACTTGTGCTCATGATCAATGATTCCTTATAATGTTTACCACCTTGTGATAGTTTCACAACTCTCAACTCAACTTCTAACTTCTATTCCATCTCACTGATGCTTTTTCTTTGATAAAATATGCTTAATTCAAATAAGATGAATCACACACAATCTCTAACTTCAATCTCTCATTAGGTGCATTAAAATATTTTTCTTCTAAAATTTTATTTGAACTTTTTGGATCATTTTCTCTCACAAATACTTCCTTGAATTCTTCAACATGTTCTTTAATTTCTTCTTTCTGACTGTTAGTTCTACCATTATCATTTCTTCAATCATTTCTTAGGATTCTTGTTTAAATTTCTTCTATCCATTCTATAAGATCTTGCTATGTGTCCAAAGTTATTGCATAACTAACATATTGGTACATTCCTTCTCTGATTAACTTCATTCTGATTATCTGGTGCTATGCAATTCCTTTCAATGTGTCCAAGGTTGTTAGATTTGTAACATACAATTTGGTTCCTTACTGCATTAGGTCTTTCTCCATCATTGGATCTACTTCATGATCTCCTTTCATTACCTACAAGGTTAGTATCCCTAAAGATTCTATTATTCCCATTATTACTATCAAACTTAGGTTTCTTACAATCTACTTCTTTATGTCCAAAACCATGACAATTATAATAATAAAAACTAGTGATAGGCTTAAAAGACTTACCTGTGTGATCTCTTTTCATACGACCAACTTCATTGCATATAAAACATATACCTTTGAATTCATATCTAGTCTCCTTAGGTGGTTCAACTTGCTCTACTTTTTAGGTTCGTCATGTTTCTCAGGTTGATTAACTTGCTCAACTTCTTTAGATACTTCTATAGATATACTTGGTTCAATCCTATTCTAGTCAGTTTCTTTAGGCTTAGGGGTTTCAACAACTGGATCTGGTTTTTTCCTAACTTTAGTTTTCTTTGCTGATTTCTCTCTAATAAGATATCCAAGACATGTCTTATCATAAGAAGATCTTTGAAAAAATAATTGCTCATCAATTTTCTCACTACTAGAATAATGTTTCTTTAACTGTTGCTTAGCCTGAGCTAACTCTCCTTTAACAATGGTATTGTACTTCTCTAATTCTACATGCTTTGATATGATAGAATCTAATTTAGATGTTACTTGGGTTGGATGGGATCTTAGGTTTGCATTCTTAGATTTTAGATATGATTCAATCTTACTATCATCTTTCTTCAAACTAAACTTAAGTTCAACAATTTTTAAATCATGTTTCAAGGTCTCATTTTCTTTCTTAAGGGTTACTGATGCATCACTATCATTAGTCTACTCTTTTGATTCTTTTCTAGATTTTAGGTAATCAATCTTATCTTTTAGTTTACCAATTATCTTTTGCATCTTCATACCTTTCTTTCAGGTTATCTATTTCTTTTGTAAGAAGATCAATTTTCTCTAGGGCGTCTTCAAGATTTCTCTTTAACTGTTTCATATCCATAGGCATCTTACTCAAGATCTTAAGCCCCTCTTCTAAGTATCATCTATGCTTTGATAGCAATTTTTAAAAATAAATAATATTGAAGGGGGGGGGGGGGGGGGTGTGAATAAGTATTCTACAAAATTTTTCTCATAACTGGATATTATTAATTACTTTACAACATGCATATGAAAGTAAACCAATAATGTTGAACAATAAATAAAACCATATACAAAGAGAACTCATAACACCATATTTTGTTAACCAGGGAAACCCTAATCAAGGGAAAACCCTGTCGAGGATGACACCCACAAAATCATCCACTAAACAAAAGAATCTCGTTAAGGATATTGACACTGTTAGGAGTCTATGAATTACATATAGTGTCTTGGTCCTTGTTAGAGGAATGGGCCCTATTAAAAGCCTCAAACCTGTTAGGAGTTGCTTCAACCCTACTAGGAGTTGGAAATACAATTACAACTATATGCAAGAAGAGCCCACTACCCTAATGTGCAATTATATAGTATAGTGCATTTGTACAAAGTGAAATAGATACAAAAACTTCTTTATTATTGACTATTGTACTTCATATAGCTTTGATCTAACATAAGAATTCTCATCATAGATCTCTCATACAAGTTTGCATGTCATATATGTAGTTTACATACTCATCATAGGCTTCACATTCAGATTACATCACATATATCGCACTTTACACACTTTGCATGAAATGATTCTATACTTATAGTATTTTCTTTCACAAAAATTCTTGTGCAGTCGGCTTGATGCAATAACATGTTATACTAACTTAGGGTAAACATCTAGGATGTCATCCCTACATAGATAAGTAATTATTTCATGATTGAAATAATTCTTGAACTCTTTATTTCACTATTTCTGTTGTACTTTGTTCTGTTATGCATACTGCCTTTACTAGTATTTGACCTATAAATTTGTTCATACTATCCATACTAATCTATGCACTAAGGTGCATCATCATGACACTCTGTTATACCCATCCTTAACTTCAAATGTGACAAATATCTCTATAGCCTTCTCAATATCAAAACTATCTCTGCACTGCTTAGAGAAATTGTCTAACACTTAGACAAATTTCTGTCTCTGACTGTAGAATCTTCAACAGTATATTAGGCCATTTCATCCTTATATATATGTTTCCATAAATGGCATCCTTAACTCATCCTACTTATCCATATTGCGAATTATATATATATATATATATATGTGTGTGTGTGTGTGTGTGTGTGTGTGTGTGTGTGTGTGTGTGTGTGTGTGTGTGTGTGTGTATCTATAGATGTATATTATATATATATATACATGTATATATGTATATATATATATATATATATATATATATATACATACACACATATATATATACACATATATACACACACATATATATACATACAGACATATATATACACACACATATATATACATATATACATATATATATATACATATATATGTATATATTTACATATATATGTATATATATGTGTATATATGTATATATATACATATATATGCATATATGTGTATATATATGTATATGTGTATATATATACATGTATATATATGCATATATATATGTATATATATACACATATATGTATATATACATGTATATATACATATATATGAATATATACATTTATACATGTGCATGTATGCATATGTCTGTATATATAGACACACACACACAAAGAAGAGCAAGAAAAATGTAATAGGTATTAAAAGTAAAAGAAATCAAACCTCACAATTGAACGTAAATAAGTAAAATTAGAGGGGAAGAAAAAATAAAAGAACAAGATAAAGAGACTAAAAAGAAAACAAGACAAAAACATGATAAAATAGGATATAAAATAAATAGGCAACAAGTAAAAATGCAAGGAAAACAATGCACAACTGCACAAAAGAGCGAGAAAAGGGGTGGGATAAAGGGGCAAAAAGACAAGCAAAAGAAAAGAACCAAGAATATAAAAGACAAAATTAACACAAATAAAAAATAGATTAACAACTAAAATTAACTAAAAAGAAACAAGCAAATATAAATGAGAGAATATAAATGAAAGAAATTAATAAATAAAGTAAGGGTAAAAAAACATAATAACAATAATAATAAAAAATTCTTCTTTATAAAACCAAATATCTAAAAGAGGAACAATGCAAATACATAAATTCCTAAAAGAAAAAAATATATACAAGAATAAAATGAATAATAGAAAATACAATTAAGCACCCAAATATAAGGGAAAAAACTGAATATATTTATACACAAATAAGAGTATATAGTAAAAGAAAGAAATGCATACACACGTATGTATATGTATATCTAATATTATATATATTATAGAACATATATAATATATAAATATAATATATATAGTATATGTAGATATATATAATCCAAAGATTTACCAAAGAATATATAGCAACACTATATATATTATAATATTTATGCTTTATATATAAAATATATAGACAAGATTGTGTGTGTGTACATAATTTTTTTATGAGAATCTATTGTATGATTCTAAAGATTTCTCACACAAAAAAAAAACAATCATATACATATAAACATATGCTAGCAGATAGATATAATATATAATATATATACTATTATATATACTTATTATCTATGTATATAATCATATACTATAATATAGAATATATAAATATATTCTATATATGCATAGATTATTATATATATATTTTATATGTGTATATATTTCTTGGCTATTAGTCAAGAACATATATATATATATATATATATATAAATAATAATAATAATAATTTTGTATTGATTCAAAAAAGATTTAGTACATTCATAATGTTATATTATTTGTCGGATGTTCAACAAATCCCCCACAAACAAAAGAAGCCACATACTTATAGATCTTCAAAGACACTATCTACGATCACCCCCCAAAATAATAGAGCCAAAAGGACTATACATACTCAACACAACTAACTCAATGTTAGCCCATACTAAAAAAAATAGGGCATGAAGACAACAAAGAACTTACCACTGACTAACATCTAAAACATCCTACAACCTCTTCCCTTGAGAAATTTAAAAAAAATAAACTAACACGAGCATCTCCCATCTCCAAACCACTTCTAGCTACAACATCTCAGCCATGATCGTGCCTCCCAAATCACTAGCAATCAGATTCACCTCACCATCACTAGGAACACCACTAGAAACACCACCAACCCTCTACTTGGCCTAAAACTAGTGATGAGATTTTGGGTAACCATCTCCCCCTAGGTGTTAAAGATTTCATTGGTGTCACCTTCCTTCTCATTTTTTTTGTTTTTCCCCACTGATTTGTTTGCATCAATTTTATTTAGAAAGGATGATATATCCTACCACCCCTTTCTCACATTCACTATATATACCTCCATTAGGAAAGAAGACATCTAGGCTGCAAGTGACTATAAATCCCCATCCTTACCACTAATAAGCCTTAAAGACCCATGGCATGTTAGGATAAACCACAGACAAAAATAAAAAACTACATGCAAATATAACCAATAACAGAAAATAATAGAACACACAAAAAATGAACACAAGGCACCAAGATTTAAAGTGGTTCACCCAATCCCTGGGCTACATCCACCAAACAGCAAGTCTGATCTTATTACAATCTAGTGACTACAACCTGATTACAATTCGTAATCCCTTACAACTCAATACCGCCTCAAGAACCAATTTTGCATCAGAACATTATGAAAAATACCCAACCCTAAGCCCTTTTATACAAGTATTAAACTGCTTTAGGGTTATAACATGTCAGCCATATGCCAGTCATAATATGTCGGCTACCATGTTGGCTAATGCCCAATTTTTTTTTTTTCGGAGCGATGCCCTGAACCCCACTATTTATGAAGTATGTACAGCACTTTCCTGATCAGTCACCACAATCTAACAATCTCCCACTTGGGGACTGATCAGGCTCCACACTAAACAACAATCTCCCACTTGGAGACTGATCCTGTAGCAATACCACTACCACATGGGGCTCCCACTGGATCAAACCATCCTGGACTCTACTGTTCTTTTATTCATGTTCAGTCTAAAAGACCAACCAAAGTTGAAGAGGAGTTCAGCTTCTCCCTTGTTACAACCTTTGTCAACATATCTGCTAGATTGTCATTGGTATGTATCTTCTCCAGCTTTAACTGCCCATCCTCCAAAATGGACCGAATGAAATGGTACCGCAACTGTATGTGTTTGGTCTTAGAATGCAGAGCTGAATTCTTAGCAAGATGAATGGCACTCTGACTATCTGTGAACAAATAATTATCGTTCTGAGGATGTCCCAATTCTTCCAAGAAGAACTGAAGCCATATCATCTCCTTGGCTGCCTCTGTAGCAGTAACATACTCTGCCTCTGTAGTGGATAAAGCATTAATCTTCTATAACCTAGAAACCCAGCTCACAGCTACCCCACCAATAGTAAAGACATAACCTGTAGTACTCCGCCTGGTATCAATATCCCCTACCAAATCTGAGTCAACATAGCCCTGTAAATCAGTAGTAGAGCCCCCAAAGTGTAAACACTTATTGGATGTTCCTCTCAAATATCTGAGAATCCACTTGACAGCATTCCAATGGTCAAATCCTGGATGACTCATATACCTGCTAACGACTCCCACTGCAGGTGCAATATCTGGCCTAGTGCATACCATAGCATACATCAAACTTCCTACAGTTGAAGCATAGGGTACCTTGGACATCTTATCCTCCTCTTCCTGTGTCTTGGGACACATCTCCTTAGTCAATTTCAAATGACCAGGTAAAGGTGTGCTGACAAATTTAGCATTCTCCATAGAGAAACGTTGCAACACCTTCTCAACATAATCAGCTTGAGATAGCGTCAATATTTTGTTCTTCCTATCTCTACAAATCTTCATACCAAGGATTTGTTTTGCTGCCCCCAAATCCTTCATAGCAAATGCATGTGCTAATTGGCATTTCAACCCCTTAATATGATCCATGTTAGACCCAGCTATAAGCATATCATCAACATATAAACATAAAATAATGTAGCTATCATCATCCAACCTCTTAAAATAAACACAGTAATCTGAATGACACCTATTATATCCATGCTCATGCATAAAACTGTCAAATTCAGATACCATTGCCGAGGTGCTTGCTTCAAGCCATATAAACTTTTCTTCAATTTGCACACTAAGTTCTCCTTACCTTTGACCTCAAAACCCTATGGCTGAGCCATATATATTTCTTCATCCAAATCACCATGAAGAAAGGTTGTTTTATCATCCATCTACTCTAAATGCAAATCTTCAATAGCCACAAGACTTAAAATAGTACGAATAGAAGTCATTTTAACAACAGGAGAAAATATCTCATCAAAATCAATTCCCTTTTTCTGTGCAAATCCTTTTACAACTAACCTGGCCTTAAATCTTTTCTTACCTCCTTCCTCTTCTTTCAACCTATAAACCCATTTATTCTGTAAAGCCTTTTTACCTGCAGGCAACTTGCACAAATCCCATGTCTTATTTTTCAGCAAAGAGTCCATTTCATCTTTCATTGCAGACTCCCAGTGAATCTTAGTATCCACCTGCACAGCTTCATCATAACTTTCAGGTTCACCAGCATCGGTAAGTAAAATAGAATACAAAGAGGGAGAAAACCTTTGTGGAGGTCTAATTTGCCTTGTTGACCATCTAACATTTACTGGTGTGTGTGGTATTTTTTGTTGCGGTTGTTGCACATCATGAGGAATGACTGGAACATCAGCTTTTGGAGTATCATCCAACACTACATAATCATCTTCTTTCTTCTCATGTTGCTGCAACAGATCTTTGTACAACACTTTTTCATTGAATATGACATCCCAGCTTCTTATAATTTTATGATTTTAAAAATCCCAAAGCCTATAACCAAATTCATTAATTCCATATCCAACAAAGACACATTTCTTTGATTTAGCTTCGAGCTTGGTTCTATTTTTAGAGTCTATATGAGCAAAAGCTTCACAACCGAAGGTCTTGAGAAAAGAATAACTCACCTTCTTCCCAGTCCATGCTTCCTCTGGAATACCACAGCCCAAAGGAGTAGAGGGACCTCTATTAACCAAATATACTGCAGTATTGATAGCCTCCGCCCACTTGTTTAAGGGCAACCCAACATGCAACCTCATGCTCCTTGCGCGCTCCATTATAGTCCTGTTCATGCGTTCAGCCACTCCATTTTCCTGTGGAGTCCTTGGAACAATTTTTTGTCTACGAATACCACTAGTGGAGCAATAATCTTCAAATCCATGACTACAATACTCACCACCATTATCAGATTTGAGACATTTTAATTTCTTACCAGTCTCATTTTCAACCAAGCATTTCCATTTCTTAAAAGTTTGAAATACATCATATTTTTGTCTAAGGAAATAAACCCATACTTTTCTAGTTGCATCATCAATAAATGTAACATAATAATGAGAGCCACCAAGGGAAGATACCTGAGCCAGTCCCCATACATCTGTATGCACAAGCTCTAATTTCTCCTTTTTGTTTTCCTTCCCAGTCTTTACAAAACTCACTCTCTTTTGTTTTCCATACACACAACTTTCACAAAAATCCATATTCACACATGTCAGACCTGGTAAAAATTTCTTTAAATGAAGTACTTTCATACCTTTCTCACTCATGTGCCCAAGTCTATTGTGCCACAACGCTGTATCAAAATCTACAGCAGCTATTTGTTCTCCCTGCTCAACTGCAGTAATTGTTCCTGAATATTCATTTTTTTATGAAACAATCAAAGTAGAAGGAACAATATGACCTGTACAAAGATATAAGGTGCCTACTTTCACACCTTTTGCTACTACAAGGGAACCTTTTGAAACATTCCAATTTTTATCATTAAAAGTAACTACACAACCCTCATCATCGAGTTGCCCTGCTGAAATTAAATTTCTACTTAGTTTTGGAACATGTCTTACCTCATGTAGTAGCCAATGATTCCCATTCTGCAACTTAATCTTAATTTTTCCCTTTCCAACAATCTGATAGGGTTCATTATCCCCCAAATAAATAAGCCCAAAATCCCCTTGGACATAATCAATGAAATAACCTCTATGAGGTGTAGCATAAAATGAAGCACCCAAATCTAAAACCCATGAATCATCAACACTCTCTAAAGACAGAAGCAAAGCATCCTCTTCGGATTTGTTACTTACCACATTTTCCTCCTTGTCTCCATCTAATTTATCTCCTTCATTTTTCTTTCGATTCCAGCAATCTTTCTTTTTGTGCCCTGGTTTCCCACAGTACTAGCAATCATTTGGTCCTCTCAATTGAGACGTCCTCCTCTTTGACTTTCCTCTTGATTTCCCACGATTTCCAGAGTTACTTCCTCTTTCAGTCATTCTGCCCCTGCTTTGTGCATTTAAAGCACTTCCTGATGTAGATCCACCTGAGGATTTTCTACGAGTTTCCTCACTTAAATAAAAATGATCACATCATCATATTTTAGGGTACTAGATCCAAGAACAGAATTACTCACCGCCATTACCAAGCCATTCCAACTTTCAGGCAAAGAACACAAAATCAAGAGAGCCCTAATTTCTTCATCAAAATTGATACCCATAGAAGATAATTGACTAGTAATAGTATTAAACTCATTTAAATGATCTGCAACAGATCCACCTTCTGCCATTTTCATATTAAATAAACACTTCATGAGAAATACCTTATTTGAAGCAGAGGGCTTTTCATACAATGTCGCTAGGATTTTCATCAAATCTTCTGTCATCTTTTCTTTTGTAATATTAAATGCCACCGATGGTGCCAAGCATAACTGAATGGTTCCAAGTGCCTTTCTGTCCAAAAGATCCCATTTAGCCTCTGGCATAGTTCCCTGATTCTTGGCTTTTCCTTCCAACGGCTTCCATAAATCCTTCTGATATAAATAGTCTTCCATTTTCATCTTCAATAAATGGAAGTTCTGCCCATTAAACCTGTCAACCCTCAACTTACCCTCATCTGCCATCGCTCCCACTCAACTGTGAGACTCCCACTTAACTGTGAGACTTTCCTGTAGAGGATAACTGAAAGACAACCTTGCTCTGATACCACTTGTTAGGATAAACCACGAACATAAATAAAAAACTACATGCAAATATAACCAATAACAGAAAATAATAGAACACACAAAAAATGAACACAAGGCACCTAGATTTAATGTGGTTCACCCAATCCCTGGGCTACGTCCACCAAACAACAAGTCTGATCTTATTACAATCCAGTGACTACAACCTGATTACAATTCGTAATCCCTTACAGCTCAATACCACCGCAAGAACCAATTTCGCATCACAAAATTATGAAAAATACCCAACCCTAAGCCCTTTTATACTAGTATTAAACTGCTTTAGGGTTATAACATGTCGGCCATATGTCGGCCACTATTTATGAAGTATGTATAGTACTTTCCTGATCATTCACCACAATCTAACATGGCACATGTGCAAATCCACACTAGTCTCATCCTAGGCCATAATTCCTGCATGCTCACCTATCTATTTGACTTAGATATACACATAGGCCACACACACAACCTCCTCTTATGAAGACCTTGTCATTATATTCAGACCCAGAAAGAGTGACTTGAGGTGTCAAGGTTAGACCTTGGCTACAAGTTTGTGTTGAGAATATCCTCCCCAATGTCAGCATAATCGCCTCTCAAAACTCAATATCATCAATTTTAAATATTTTGTGCATCGACAAGATGGAAATGGGGCCTATGAAGGATGGGATTTGGTCTGTTGTTTGTAGGAAAAAAATAGCCTCCATCATCAAACACCACCTAAGATCACTACATACACCATAATAAAACAATAAATTTTAAACACCAAATAGCCCATTACGTCCCTTAAAGGTTAACCCATGCCTCAAAAATGCTCTGAAATGTGTGACTTTCCCATCAATCCTTTCCATCTTTTCTCATGATACCAGTGATCTAAAAAACTCTTGCCTACACTACTACTTATTGCAGTAGCTAGCTAATCATCCTATACTTCTAGTTTGGAAAATGAAATTTACTTTCCCTACCTCTATTCTCATAAAATCACACCTCAGAGTTAGGTGGTGAAAGAAATAATCACCTTAAAGGGTTTCAAGTTGATAAGAAAGGTCTAGGTAGTGCAAGCACCTTAGATCTTCAAAAAGTTCAAAATTGTCTACTAAGGACCCATTCCCTTGATTTTGGAGAGTTTTTCAGCAATTGAGTTTTCCTATTGAAATATGCATGTCGCCTTAAAATCTTTAAATTCTTTTAATACTTCATGAATCCTCCTAATGTGTTTATTGAGGTACCAAGTATCCATCTAACCTTTGGAAATCCCATTCACAATGAGTTGGGAATGACCTTCAAGATGATTTTTTTGAACCCCCAATTTCTTGGCAAGAAGAACAACCCCTACCACAACTAGACACTTTGCCTCATTGTCTCTCCCCTTGGGCAACCTTTTGGTGCCTAGCACCAAAATACTCACAAAATCATTACATGCCACATACATCGCCACTGATTGGCCCCACTTACCCCTTGAATCGCCGTCAAAATTCACTTTTACCCACCCACTCCTAGGTGGTTTGCAACACTTTTTAGCTCATCCTTCTACAAACGATTAGCCTTATAAGGCCCCTTAACTGGCCATATATATAATGTATATAGAACATAAATAATATATATATATTATATGTACAAAATGCATTTTATATATAAATATAATATATAGTATATGTAGATATACATAATATATATTTTATAGAGAATTATATATTATATATATGATTCTAGAACCATGTCATTAATATAAATACATACATACATACATACATACATACATACATACATATATACATACATATATATATATATATATATATATATATATATATATATATATTCTTAACTTTATTGTTATTTTTAATCTTTTACTTTTTATTTATTACATATTCATTATATTTATTTTATATTCTTTGATTCTATTTATTTCTTCATCATTTATTCTTCCTTTCTTTGTTACTTTCTTTTGGATAGTATTTATTTTTGTGTGTTTGGTTATTTTTACTTTCTTTGGAGTTTTTTGTTGTGCTTATTTAATTGATTCTCTTAGGGGCTAAGGTTGTAGTCACTTCTTTCTCATTTTTTTGCATTTTTTCTCTCTTCCCCTTTCCCCTATTCTTATCTGGCCTTGGTTTGAAATTTACCATTTTACTCCTCATGTTCTATTGCATACCCTATGCATGGATCATATAGTGTGACCCAAAATGTTGATGAATTTATTTTTACAAAATCTAATCACAAAACTACCATAAAAAAGGACTAATGAGATATTTGAGATCTCAGTACAATCAAATTTGATATTTCTCTATAATACTTGTATATTTTTGTAGATATGTGAGCTCATTTTGTAATACAACTCCTAAAAGGGTTGAGATCAAGTCAAGTCCTCTAACAAGGACATATACATTATATGCATGTAAAAGACTCCTAACATGGTAAGAACCTTTTCCAAGGTACTTTTGATTAGGAGATCATTTTGTGGGTACCATCCCAACAAGGGTTTTCCCTTGGCCAACCTTTCCCCAGTTAACAAAATATGGCATTATGAGTTTCTTTGTGGGATGTTCATTATTTCTATTCAATTTAGTTATTTATGCATATTTATGGTTTATTGTTGAAATTCTTAACTGAGAAAAATGTATTGGAATATTGATTCTCCCCCACAATATTCCCTATTTCTAACAATTGGTCTAAGATCTTAGTTACTCAAAAGAAGTCTAATATCTCGAGGGAGATTACTATGGATTCAGAAGATTTGTAAAGAAAATATGAAGCAACTCTTGAGGAATTAAACAAAGCTAATGATACAAGAAACATATTGAAGACCAAGCTTAAAGATGTAAAAGATTTCATTAAGAAGTTGAAAGATTAGATTGAAAACTCAAGATCTAATAGAAAAGCCTAGTTTTCTATCTACCTCCTTTCTCCTTCTCTTCTTTTGCATGCATCCTGATGATGGATCATGAAGTCTGATCTAAAACATTGATGTAAAAAAATGTTCACACAATCAAATCCAGAAAACAAATTAAAACACTGATGGATTGTGGAAATCTGATAGCTCTAATCAAATTTGATTGCCAAGCTAAAGAAGAAGAATGAAATACTAAAGCATGAACTTGAGATCATGTCACTAAATATTAGTATGATATCAAATGAGTGAAAAGTAGGAGATATGAAAGTTGAGGTCACAACTTACTAAGGTAACATCTGAACTTGAAGATATTTAAGTTCACACAACTTGAGAATTACAACAATATTGTGAAAGGAGAACTTTTTCAAACCAAACTACATCTTGAAATATTATATTCAAGCACAAATAAAATTTATGAGTAGATAATGGCATAAAAATCTAAAGGTGATATGACATGAATTGGCTACATTGAAGGATAATCATCTAACGAGTCAAAGATAACACTTGAGCATAAACATGAGTATGAGCCTAATCAATCATTAGATCATATCAACCAACCTAGAGATCATATTGAACAATTGAGAGATTAGATAAAATCATTCAAAGGCAGATGTTATGAATGCAAAAAGTATGGACACATGGAGAAATATTGTAGAGGTACTAAACCCTTTACTTGATATTGTTTCAATTCATTTCTTTATGGACACAAATCAAAGGAATGAAAGAAGTATAATCAAAGATCTAGTGTAAGAGAAAATTAAAGATCTAAATAGGAGAAAAAAAAACTTTGTCAATGAATAATGTTAGCAAAAGTGGGGTTATGTGCTACAAATACAAAAACTTAAGACACATTGATAAAGATTGTAGACAACATATTAATCATCTTGGACCAAGGTATGGTAATGCACTTATTGCATATCATATTTACAACAATTTGGGAGATACGAATAGATTCTATAGATTTAATGGATTGATGAACACAATGAGAACACCTAATGTTAGAAGGAACAAAAATGGTGGAAGATAATGCTAATAGAGCATTGAAAAGACATTTGTGTGAGAAGGAAGTGTTTCAAACACAAAGGTATGGATGGAAAAGGTATATGATTGCACAAAGAACAAGGTAGATGCAGTGCCTAACAACAAGCCTTCTACTTCATCCTATATGGACACTATAACTATAAGGGGAACACTTTACTAGTAAATCATTAGGCCCCAAAATTTAAGAATTAAGGTATGAAAAGTAAGATATGGGTATACTAGACACTCTAACTACTATATCTTAGTTTATATATGTTAGTTTAAATAATCAAAAGATCACTATGAAATTTGGTGTATTTTATGAGAATCATAAGCTTTGTGTACTTTCATAATTTTTATTTATTTCTAAATTTTTTCTATAAGGATTTAAGGAAAAAAATTAGGGTTATTCTTCAACATTTGAGAAAATTGATAGAGAAGAGAGCTTGGAGTGTGATTGTAGAGAAAATTGGAAGCATTTGTAGTAATTTCCTTGGATATCCTAACTTGAACATAAATTTTTTTTTACCCATTGTAAACTAATTACAAGTACTTAATTGTAGTTTCTTTTAAAGTTAGGAAATCATGGATAAACCTTAGCTATATAATGTTAAGAAAAGGCCTTGTTACTTGTGGAAGAGACACCCTTACATATCAATGGAGGATGACCCTACTATTGTATCTTCACAAACCCAAGAAGGTGTCTCGCACATAGAGGATATTAGGGATTATATTCACTATAAGATAGACTCAATTGGTGATGGAGATATAGGGTTATACTTGGACAAAATTTACAATGATGACAAGACATTGAAACTTGAGTTTGCACATTTAGCAACTTGAACATTCTTCAATATGTAGACTATGAGGAATTTGAAGAGCATGAATGGATTATGATTTTTTTAAGTAGGATACATGATCAAATATTTTGGATAGGTGATCAACCCTCTATAATTAATAATAAATAATTCACCTAGTGATTGTATTAGATAATGTTAGTATGATTTCTTTGGCTACTAAGTTAGTTAAGAAGAAAATGGAGAAGAATACATGCACTAGGTGGGATAAGAGAGATATGACCTCGTCAGATGTCATAGAAATAGATGTAAGAATATTCTCTAAGATGCTTTTCAATAAGATGCATTAAAACACTAGACCTAACTTAGTTTTAGCAGGGGTAATTGAAATTGCATACAAAATGGTTGTTGAAAAGGAGCATTTTGACATATGTGAGATCCTTAGAAAATAAATGTTTGAAAATTTGAGAATAATTAAGCATGAAAATCATCAACCATTCAGATTTGGATCACTAATAATGCTCAAATTTCCTAATATGCACCTTAGAGCATGGAAAAATGATATATGTACTATGGACCTCATCACATAACACTATAACATGCAATACATAGGAGATATTACATCTAATTTATTTGGCATGATTAAGGGATTTCAAAAAGAAATGAAAAAAAAATATAGAATCCCTAGGTGAGTAATTGAAAAGTATGCTAAGACTATTTGCTTGGTGGTAGAAACTAACACCACATGCATGGAAGTAGTAGAACTTAAAGAAATATTTATTCATCCTATGAGTTATGAGGTAGATGATGAAAATTTAGTTGAATATATAGAAGTGATTCTTGCATCACATAATGATACATGTTGTAAAAGATGGGCAACATATGCAGAGAAGTTTAGTTTAGTCAGAGAACAACTCTATAGAGACACAAGAAAAATTAAAGTTGAGAAAATTATAGATAGAATTGCTATGCAAGGAGGAATAAATTAAGAAGTGTGGCAATAAATTATAAATACGACTAAAGTTCACTCAAGAGCTAAGCTTAGAGGATCAAGAACTGAATATGTTGAAGAACCTATTTTAGAGGCTACAAGCATTCAAGATCTAGAAGACTTTGAGATTACAAATATAGAGGTTATACCTAAACCTCATAGTACTCCAATAAAATCTACAAGATCCACACCCACATCGAAGAAAAAGAAGCAAGTAAAGAGTGAGACCAAGAGGATACCAAGGTAGAGGGTAAAGGCCCAAGGACCTAACCCCAAAAGATCTAGGGTTGTAGAGAGAAAGAAAGGGTAGAGAAAGAAAATAGTAAAGACTAAAGAAGAGCATGCATAACCTAATATTACATAGACTCCATAGGAAATTGAAGTTGACATTGATGGTGGGAGAAGAAAATAGAAGCAATATTTGAAGACCATCTTAGCTAGAGTGGAACATGATGGAAAATTAGACTAGATTCAAATTTTTTATTTGAGGTATGATAAGAAGCAACAAGGTATGATAGAAATTTTAATTATCAAAACATTTGTTAAACTTTAAGAACCTTCTAGAGCTTAAGAGAGGTATTTTAGATCATCTATTTGACAAGATAGAAGAGAAGAGATTGAGATTTCTAGATGAAGCTAATAAAATGAAAGAGGATAAGGTAGGTGGGCTATGCACTCTTATAAATTTTGATGATATGCATGAAGTTATTGATCAAGTGAAACCAAAGCTAAGGGAAAAGATGAGACTTATTAATCTTATGGTAGGAATATATGAAGATGTAGGAATTGAGATAGAGAAAGCACTCATTTAAGTATTAAATGATCCCAACTTCAAGAAGTCAAAACCAAAGAAAAATGTTAGTTGTAAAAACAATAAATGAAACTACTATTTAGATTACAAAAGATGATGAAATAAGTCAATTCATTAGCACTTCTATGTTGGTTTTAATACATTATACTAAATTTCAAATAGTTAGTAGATAATTACATCATAATTATACATTCTAACTTATACCACTTTGTATAAATTTATCACCCCACTAGATAAATAATATATCAAATTATGCATTCTCCACTGATATTTGGTATCAAAACAAGTGTAGAGAAATTATGGTGAAGTCTTGATGGGGACACAACCCACACATAGAATGAACACAACAGGAAAAGGGAAATTGTATTAACTAGGAAAATAAGCTAGTACATTTAGTACAGAGAAAATAGACTTCATAACATGCCCTATGGGCTTAGAATAACATAAATCTGGCAATAATTTCTCCTTGTAGTACCCCCTCCCAAACTCCACTCTGAACTACCTTTTACAATGCCAGAAATGTCCTTAAATAGACCCTAGAGGGTTAAGGACTAGGAATACATTCTAGAAAGTGCTAGTAGGCATCCACTGACCAAGTAGAAGGCTCTAGAAGCCATGTTAGAAGTTGATGCAAATCTAGAAGATTCCAAAAATGATAACCAAACTTTCGGGAGGCATAACTTTTGAATCATAGCTCCGATTGATGAACCGTTTACATTTTCGAAAAGCTCTCGAAGCGCTCTATAGCCCTATGAACCAGATTTGCTCGTCCCCCATTTTTTGGCCCTTTTTGAGGTCATTTAATGCCCCTAACCTGACTTTGAAACATTCTTAGGAGGTCTCCAAAACCCAAAAAATTGCAATAACTTTCAAACCGTGGGGCCTTTTGACTTGATTCTTTTTCTGGAATGCTCTAAATTACAATTACATTCATCTAACCAATTTACACCTCCTAGTTCACCAAAATGATGGCTCAATCAAATACTCCTATTTTTTTGGCATTTACATGTATCCCAAGGTGTTCAAATACTCTATCCTGGAACACTGATAGTGGAACTGTGAGAGTTGGAACCTTTATTTGACCTAAATGGGTATCTAGAAATGAAAACACATGAAACAGAAACTAAGTCTAAGTACACATTTTTTTGGGTGACACAGGATTGCCCTTATACCTCTGGATGCTCCTGCATCAAGTCTAGTCACTATGGATGCTAAGATAAATACATATTTGTTATTTTGGTATGACTCTAATAGATTGGAAGGTGCTACCTAAGTTCTGTTTTGGTTCTTTGGCTTTATAACTCTTTGTTGCTTCTATAGTTTGCTAAAGAATTGCAATTGGAAGATTTCCCTCATGCATGGAATCTAATATACATGGTAATTGGAACTCCCCATTTCCATAGGTAGATAAGTTATTTAAAGTGTGAAAATATGGATTGAGATAGAACCATTGCTAAACATTTTTCATATTTTTTTCATACATAGAATTTTGGACATCATTAATATGAAATAAAATGGTGGAGAAAATGTTTTGGAATTGTATTGGGGTATGCAAAACCTAATTGAGAAAAAAAAATTGGGTGTGGAAATGTGTAGTGGTATGCAAAACCTAACTACCAACAAATATATTTGGGTGTGAACACTTCAGAATCATGCCATAAAAGAGGTACTGTAGGCGTGGTAAATATGTATGCATTAAAATATATTCCTGGGTAAAAGCACAAATCTATGTCACTATTTAGGATACCAAAACTTGTTTTTGTCAAATCTCATTTCTCTATCAAAACTCAATTTTTTTAAAAATTTAAAAATACCCTTTTATAGATCTCATATTCACTATCATCATTATATAAAATTTTGAGTGTTTTGATTAGTTATAATAGGTTATAATCTCAAAATATTATAAGTTGATATTTCAACATTTCAGAAGATGCTCCTGCAAGAAAGGAAAAAAAATAGTAAATCATATCAAAAAAATTAAAAAATCATATTTATCTCTAAAGGAGAAAATCCACTTCATGAATATGTATTTTTTTCTTTTCAAGAAGGTATAGATTTGATAGGGAAGTTTTGACAGGAGGAAAAACTATTGGATTCTGTTAAGGTCGAACTTGAGTAGTTATAACAAAGAAAATATACATCAAAAATAATTATTTCTTTTTTTCTTCCCTATCTATATATGTTATATATAGGACATTTTCAAATTAGAATGAAAACAGATGATTTGCATATACTTGTTTGATAGGAACTACACCCTATATTTTTTCAAGTTAAAAAAGGGACTTCAAAATAAAATAAAATGAATAAATTCTTACTCAAAAAAATTATAAAAATTATATGTTGGAACTTAGAAGTGGGAAGATTTACTTCTGAGAGGGTGGGGGGGCGGGTGTGAATCAGAAGTAACTAACTTTAACCCTATTTAAAATCTTTTAGTTGATAACATTCACATGCATCTAATTCATCTAATAAACATGAAATTAGAAGACATTCATGAAAATAGATAACACAAGATTTGGTAACTAAGAAAGCCTACAAAATGAGAAGGTAAAACTGGGGTGGGGATGACGCCCACAAAGTATCACTACAACAATATGTAACTATTCAAGGTTACAATGTTTGACCACTTCCAATAGTCTACCTTGTGAAAGGCCTATCCTATTAAAGACTTTACACCCTGTTAAAAGTGACCTAGTTAAAGGATTTAACTACCCCACTAAAAATAGGCCTGGTTAAAGGACTTTAGTACATTCACTTAGAATGCCAACTTTTTAAAGGATTTACAAATGGATGCTAAGCCAACCTAAGTCCATAGGATTTTCATTCCTAATACAATTGCTAGAGAGTATTAGAAAGTCTTGACCTAATGACTTGCAATCCTCGATTGCTGATTCTAGATCCTTGTTTTGCTCTGACTACTCTAATCCTTGCTTGATCTAATATGTCACTCTTTGAAGTTCTGATACTCTGTTCTTGATCAATAGGATTCTGCAATGCTACTTTGTTCTTCACTAAGTCTTCTCACCCTTCTGCACTTTGCTATAATTCACCCATATACTTCTCTCTCTCACATGTACACAATGGGGTTTGTCATCCTTTTAAAAATTTCAAAGACTTAGGGTTAGGTATGAATCTACGATCAATATTAAATCTTCATTTCCCACTCATTTCTTGCACTTTTCTTATTCGTTGCAGGCCTTCTCCATTTATCTTATTGGTTGCATGCTGATTACATAGGTAATGCAAAAGATTCAATCTTATCTTCAAGATCCTTCAAGATTCATCCTATGTCAGCTTCAAAAATGGTTTACATCTAAGTTTGTAAAGGTACAAACTCATATGCTAATTCTGTGTTACTCAACACTAAATAGTTGCTGATGCTTGACACATATAGAAATTCTATCTCACTTCACATCTATAACATTTCTATTTCACTCAACATCTATACTTTTCTCAACACCTATAGTGATTTGGCACTTGAACTTCGCTTGGCACCTAAAGATCACTCAACACTTGAAGTTCACTCGATACCTATTGAATTCTCTGGCTCAGCACACACTGTAGGTCAACTTCTATATTATACTCAACATCATCTTGAGAATTGGTTAAGTGTGTTGACACTCAATTGTCAAAACCAATATGAGACTAACAATCTCCCCCTTTGACATGAGTGGCACAAACACTTAACTAAACTTTATGCATCCGATCTCTATGAATATACTATATATTTTGTTCGGCATATGTACAACACTTGAAAAAATTGTTCAAAATTTTGTATACCTCAAAATCTTGTAACTCCCCTTGAGCTGATGTGCCATTTTTGTAACCAAAACTCTTGTGATGAATTTTTCTCATGCTGATGTATCTGATACTCTTTGCCTTGTCTGCCTTATCATTCTTTTGCCTCTATTTCTATGAACCCTATTTCTGCTCATACTCTGTATCTGTTCCCCTTTCACATCTTCTTGCAATTTTTCATCCTTTTAGATTTATTCCCTTATTACTTCCTCAAAATGTGAATTTGAATATCTCCCCCTTTGGATATTCTTTATTAATTCCATCAAAGAATGTATTGTCTCCCATTCTTATTCACATCTCCCCCAAAACATTATATCTCCCCCTTTTTGACACTTATGTAGAAGGGTCCTAAGAATGAATAGAATACTTTGCCAAAAATGTTTTATTTACCTCCATAATCATCTTGAGAGAAGCATCCCAATTATCTAAAGCAATTTTCAATGATTTGTGTTGGATGGCTATCTTTGCTGCAAGATGTACAAGGCCTTCTAAAGTAGAAAGATTAGGATCTTTCTTTAGAACATTTTCTACATAGCCTGTTCCTTATGGAGTACTTCCAAATGTGGAGTAATGGAAGATTGAATTTGTATCAGTTTGGCCTTGATATTGGCCTCTTTTATTGTCAATACAACTAATTATTTCTGTGTGTGAAGCATAGTTGCAAAATGATTCTCACTCTGAGCTGGATCTTTGGGTAGCTGTGTGCTAGAAATCTTGAGATTTTGTTCCAAGCTCAGTATCCTTTGGCTAATTTCTTGTGTGAAATATGATGAATCACACAACTTGGAGTACAATGAGAATACATTCCCATGTACTATTTTTTTCCTTTTCAATCTTCTTAGCCAACTCAACTTGTGAAAGTGTTATTTCATTAGATATCTTCTCATTGACTTTCATCTGAAACTTCTTTTCTGACCATTCTAATAATTTTATATTAGTGTCAAGGTCTTCATTTTGTACCTGGTCCACTATGTTGGAAAATTTCTCCATGATGGGCTAGGTTTCATCAGGTACTTGCAAGCTAAATGCATCAAGAAATATGTCTTTGATTTCCATAAGTGCTTGCTTCTATCTATACTCATTTCTAAGTATCTCTTGTTTCTTCCTTCTTTCAAGTGCCTCTTGCACTTCATTTATTTGTGCTAAATTCATTGTTCTAGAGTAATAGCTAGGTATGACTATTTCCTCATCAAGTGTAGGGTCTCCATAGTGAAGTACCCTTACAACCTTGGTGGAGCTTGAGCCTGGTGTAGAAATCTACAATGGTATTGTATCAATGCTTGGCTTCTTAGTAGGAGTCCCCGAGGTAGGAAAGTTTGCCAATGTCTGTATTACCTCTTGCTCCTTAGGGGTTTTACCCTCTTCTCTAATTCCTTGATCAATAATGATGATTTGAGGAGGTGCACCTTGTCTTTGTGCAGTAGGAACATCCTATCATATTTGTTCCTTTGCTGGCTCCTCGGTACTTGTTGTGACTATAACTGTATTATCAATCTTAGTAATTGTATGTTGTGCTTCTTGCTCTTTGGGCTGATATGCTATAGCCGAGGGAGGTTGTAAAGGTGTTTCTTGTGTGTTTTCCTTCTCCCTTTTTATCTCTACTACAACCTTTTGTAATTCATCCACACTCACCAAAATTGGATTTGTGCATAGCTGTGATTGCATTGTAGTTTGGTGAAGGATCTTTTTGAGATCCTCTATAGTGAGTGGATTGATGTTCTAACCTAAAGTGTTAGGAACATCCTTTACAATTATTGTTTCTACAAGCACTATACGTGGAGGACTTGGTGGTGGTAGTTCGATGTCTTGGACACTCTATTCTAACTATTGCTCTTTAGCTGTTGCCTCTTCACCCTATGTCTTCTCCACTATTTCTTATTATTTTTCTTTCTCTCCTTCCTCATCTTTCCCATTTTCTTCTTCTTCTTCATCATTTCTCCCCTCAAATGGGTCTTCCTACCCTTCTTTGATTTTTTTCAATCCATAGATTAATTTCCACATTTGTGTGGGCTTTTGCACAACATCTTCTATTTGGTTTTACAAAATTCTAAAGGCTCTATATTTGGGTGCAAATTTGCCACCATGATTTTTGCTAGCCTGAGTTATTTGACCTTTTGTAAGGTCTAGCATTACATGAGCCAATGTAGACTCCCTTATTTCTTTTTCCATTTTGAGATAGTAATGCCATTTATTTTCAACTAATGAGCTTAGCTCCTTAGGCATTGAATTGTCTAGTTTAAGTTGGGTAGACTTGAACTTAGCCATCATAGTGTAGATGGACTCTTCCACTATGTTCTGTTGTTCCTTTGACAACTTATTAAAATCAATGGTCTTTAGACTGGTTATATCTACATTATCTCTAATATTATTGCAAATACCTTCCAATTTAGATGTGGTAGAATGTCTTACCAATCTAAATTGCTCTTCATTAGACTCTATTCTTTCTTCATATGATTTAGGAGGTGCAACATACTTTCTTCTCTTCTTTTTCTCTGCAAGCCCTCCTTATTCTATTGCCTTTTGCTTCTCCTATTCTTTTGCTACCTGAGTTGTAGCCCTGGTATGTACTCTTATAGTTGGCTTGGCTAGGCTTGGCTTTGTTGCCTTCTTCTTCCCCTTGGGCTATGCAACTGGTTATTTGTGAGCTTTTCTTTTCTTGGGCTCTGGATCTGGTGCTTCCCACTTAGCTCCTTCCTCCTCTTCTACATCCTCCCCCATACCTTGGGTTATAGCAAGTGGCCCCTAACCTTGTTCCTCCTCATCATCCTCAGCTTCTTCACCTTCTTCCTCTATTACTTCTACAGTGCCCTCACCAAATTTGGCTTTTAGCTTCTTAACAAGTTTATCCTTCTTTTTTAGAGTGGAGATAGTCTTTAACTCCATATCCACTTTTGATCCTTCTTTACTAGTTTATAACCAACATCCACTGCAATGTAAGGCACACTATTGAGTCTACTAGATTGGTAGAATTTATGTGTAATTACTTTGACATAAAAATCAACAAGAGGTCCTTGAATGGTATCAATTTTCATCCCTCTCTTATTCCTTTTGGCACCAGTATTCTTCTCAATTGCCTCCTTAGAATCACTCCTAAGGGTCTTTGATCGATCTAGGGTTGGGTACCCTGTCACTCTATGTACAATTCTCTTTATGATTTTTATTGGGCTATGCTCCAACCATAAGCTTCCATCATGTATTCGGCTTAGCACTAATCTAATCCATTCAGTTTTGAAACTGGTGGGGAATTCTAGGGCTCGTGTGAAACCCTTCTTTTCAACAATCTTGTATTCTTCCTTTAACAATCCATTTTCACACAATCTCTCATAGGCTTCCCTCATTTCCATATCACCTATGGCTCCAATCTTGTAATTATAGCGTCTTCTTACATCCTAAACCATAACTACTTTGGGGGGTATGACAGATAGGGCTATAGCTAGGTCATTCTTATATGCTACCTCTAGTATTGGGTAGAAATAAGGTTGTTTGACCTCATTGGACACAAGTGGGACTTCAAATGGTTCCTTCTCCTAAGTTTTCCTAGAGCTAGAAGCCATTTTCACAATCTAGGGTTTGTACGCAAATAAAATATGAAATTGTGTAGCTCGACACAAATGTAAATACCTCAAGATCGATGAAATCATGCTAAAATGCTGTTGAAATCTACTTAGACATTGGATTCTCTACTTTGGACTTGCTCTGCACTTTTTCTTGTCTTTTCTCTTTGTTCGTGATGAAGAAAAAATGATTGAAAACATGATAATATACCCTATTTTCATTGCATTTAATGCTTAGTGTGGTTACAACTATCCACTTAGCTTCTAAAGGATTCTAAATTATTGAGCTTCCATTGCCTTTCCACCACTTGACTTCCACAGGAGTATTCTTTACTCAGCTTCAACTGAATTTTCCTCTTTACTCGGCTTCCTCTACCAACTTGGCTCCAACTAATCATTTGACTTCTACTATTTTTGTCAGTTAACTTGGCATGCATTGGTATTTTACTTGACATTTGAGGGAAACTCGACAATACTTGCAAAATCTTGAAAATTTGAACTTTGCATCTTTGTTCATGCTGATCTCTTCTTTTTAGTACTTGCTTGTTTTAGGAACTGATTTATGATAAAGCTTTATAAATTAGTCCCTCATGCCTTTTCTTTGCTTAGTTTGATGAACTGTGACCACTTGACCCGTCAAGTGAAGTGATCCCTTCATTTGATGTGCTACACCCATCTTTCTTCTTCCATATCTTATTCATTTCTCCTTTGATCTGTTCAATATCTACCTTCTCTTTACCTTTGCTATTCTTTGGGTTGGGTGCCTTTGGCCTTCTTGGGAAATTCCTGCTGATATGACTAGTCTTCAAGAAATTGAAACATGTGGTTTGGATCAACCATCTACTGTAGTTCCCTCTAAAATGTGTCCTTATGTAATTTTCAAGAATGTGTCCATATTCCTGATAGTAATGATAGCTATACCTAGTGTTGTAGTCCCAATTGTAGTGATGTCCATGGTTACCTTTCCTTGCTTCCTAATTTGGTGTCTACATAGGTTTTGATCTGCACTCAAAAGCTCTATGTCCAAACTTTTTGCAATTGTAGTAGTGACTATCAAATTTTGATGTTCTAATAGTCCTAGTCCTACATTTGTGTGCTTGATGTCCTTGCTTTTTTCACTTATGATAATGAATTGCATCCTTAGGTTGGGTATTCTTGCTCTTGCATACATTAGAGGTATGTCCCTTTTTACCACAGAAATGACAAGTAGCTTTAGTGTTCTTACCTTTGTTACTCCTTTCGTCTATAGTCTTGGATGACTCTCCTTGTTCAATGCTGATGTATCCTAGTCCTGAAGTATCATTGCTATCCCTTGGTGATTTCAGTAGCTTCTCAAAGTAATTGATGGCCTCATTAGGTTTTTTGAAGCTTTCTGCAATCTCCTTTTCTCTTTATAGGTCATTTTGTAGTTGTTCATTTTGCATCTTCAGTGTAAAGATCTCAATATCCTTGATATTTAGTTCATGATGTGCATTCATCATCTAACTTAGGGTGTCTAGCTACATGTTTAAAATATTTGCAAGCTCAATTTACTTTTCTTCCAATCTGTTGGCAAGGTTTCTCTTCTCTTTTTCTAGCATAGCTTTTTCTTCAATGGCTCTTTTTTTTTGTTCAGTCACCTCACAAAGCATCATAGCTTGTGATTCTTTTTCAAGCTTGAGTGTTCTAATTTCTTTTGCTTGAGCTTTATTTTTCTCCATCACGTCTAGTATTCCTACATCAAACTCTTTGGAATCTCCATTTGAAAATAGGTTTGAGGTGTCAATCTCCTTGTACTGTGTATCATTCTCAGCTTTGGAAATCTCTCTTCTTCTCTTTAAGGATTTTCTCAGTTCTTCTCTAGCTTCTTCCAAAGCATGTAAAGAAAGTTGTATATCAATTTTTTGATTCTCTATGATCTTCCCAAGTTTTTAGACTTCCATTCCAGATCTTTTCTCCAAGTTGTAAGGCCTCTCTTTGTGAGAATTTAGCTTTGATACCAATTGTTGGAACTTACAAGTGGGAAGATTTACTTCTGAGGGGGGGGGGGGGGGGAGGGGGGTGAATCAAAAGTAACTAACTTTAACCCTATTTAAAATATTTTAGCTAATAATATTCAAATGTATCTAATTCATCTAATAAACATGAAAGTAAAAGACATGCATGAAAACAAATAACACAAGATTTGGTAACCCAGAAATCCTCCAAAATGAGAAGGCAAAATTGGGGTGGGGATGACACCCAAAAAGTATCACTACAACAATATGTAACTATTGAAGGTTATAATGTTTGACCACTTCCAATGGTTATCCCTATGAAAGGCCTATCCTATTAAAGATTTTACACCTTGTTAAAAGTGACTTGGTTAAAGGATTTAACTACCCTGCTAAAAGTAGGCTTGGTTAAAGGACTTTAGTACATTCATTTGGAATGCCACCCTATTAAAGGATTTACAAATGGTTGCTAAGCCAACCTAAGTCCATAGGATTTTCATTCCTAATACAATTGCTAGAGAGTATTAGAAAGTCTTGACCTAATGACTTGCAATCCTCAATTACTAATTCCAGATCCTTGTTCTGCTCTGACTGCTCTGATCTGTGCTTGATCTGATATGTCACTCTTTGAAGTTTTGATAGTCTATTCTTGACCAACATGATTCTGCAATGCTGCTTTATTCTTCACTAAGTCTTCTCACCCTCTACACTTCGCTATAATTCACCCATATACTTCTCTCTCTCATATGTGCACAATGGGTTTTTTTCTTCCTTTAAAAGATTTTGAAGACTTAGGGTTAGGTATGAATCTATGATCAATATTAAATCTTCATTTCCCATTCATTTCTTGCACTTTTCCTATTGGTTGCATGCCTTCTCCATTTATCTTATTGGTTGCATGCTGATTACATAGGTAATGCAAAAGATTCGATCTTATCTTCAAGATCCTTTGAAATTCATCCCATGTTGGCTTAAAAAATGGTTTACATATGAGTTTGTAAAGGTACAAACTCATATGCTAATTTTGTGTTACTTGGCACTTACTAGTTGTTGATGCTTGACACATAGAAATTCTATCTCACTCAACATCTATAGCATTTTTGATTTAGTTGGCATCTATACTTTGCTTGACACCTATAATGACTCGGCACTTGAACTTCACTCGGCACCTAAAGATCACTCAACACCTGAAGTTCACTTGGCACCTATTGTATTCTCTAGCAGCACACACTGTAGCTCAACTTCTATATTATACTCAACATCATCTTGAGAATTGGTTAAGTGTGTTGACACTCAATTGTCAAAACCAATCTGAGACTAACATTATAGGCATAAAATTCATCCAATTCTACACATTTCATCAGTTTACATCATCTTCATATTCTAAACACAAATACCATTTTTTTTGTCATTAATGTTGAATTGTCACATTTTGATATCCCATTTCTTTATAAAAGGTGACATAGGTTTGTGCTTTTACCCTCCTTTCATATTTTTCCAAATTTTTGATGAAGATAATTTAATATGGTATTAAATATTGGCAAAATGTCATCACTCTATTATGTATAGTCCAAGAAGAAGGTAAAATTTGTTACATGTGAAGATATTTTTAGAGGGCAGTTATGGATTTGATTATTTGATTTGGTCAATTAAGATGCCTTTTAAAGCTGCATTCTAAAGTTTCTTATAAATGACATTTGTCTATATTGCATTTAGGTTAAGCTATTGGAAAGATAAAAAGTTAGAATAATGAGTTTTAATTTCTGGATTTGATTATGTATAGTTTTTTACCATCAAATCCAAAAATTAAAACTCATTTTTGTGGATTGTGGAAATCTTATAGATCTGAGTTAAAATAATCTTACCATGTTGCATAAAGCTGGCATGTTTAATAAGGGGGTTGAGATATAACCTTGTTTTCTTTATGGAGATATTTAGGGTAGTAATATTTCTTATGAAAAGAGCAATGGTTTTGATCTTGCATACTACTATAATTACAATGAGGCAAAATATGAAATGGAATGGTTTACTGGATTTGGAACATTATTTTATAATTCTTGCTTTCAAGTGATATCTAAACTTGAAGGATTCATGATGCAAATGAACTTTTATATGGATAGACTAAATTAAGTTAAATACTCATTTATGAATTCAAACTTTCTTGTTTTGGGGAAAAATTACATATGCCCAATGAAAAACATTGGAGTACAGGCTCATTAATTATCTGATTGATCAAGTGTTTACTATTCTTATTAGTTCTCCTTTGGAGATAAGCTACTTTGCAATTGAAGCTGTCATTAAAGTTGTTTTCTAAGCTTTTTAAGGTGCCAAGAAGATGGAATTATCAATGTTTCCAATAGGACATCCTTTTCCAATGCTTGGTCATTTGGTGCCATTTTTGTTACACATTACAAGACCTTTAGAGACTCATATACAAAATTAGATGGATAAACTTGAACCTTCATTTTTGGAGGTTGGCAATATCAGAGGATGGAGGAATTCCCATCATCTCAAGTCATCTTCTCACTTTGAGATGGTGCTCTGCATGTGAAGTATTTTTGAAGTTTTTGATTTTCTATTTTGTTTTATTTTTTAATGCTGACAAATGTGAAGAATACATGTTTTATGAAGATTCATTTTGGAGACAAGTTTGGGAATTGATATTGAGCTCAATATGGACTGTTGTTAAGCAAAATTCAGAGTATAGGATCGAGAATTATACCCTTCTATGGTCACTAGACAATGATATATATATATATTTCGCATCTCTTAAGGTAAAATTATAATACATGTTGAAGCTACACTTTTTTGAGGGTCACAAGAAAACTTGATGGAGCTTTTTATTGTTCAAGGTATGTTACTTCTGAAATACTTTTTCTCAAAATACACATTCAAATTATGTAATCAATAATTTTGTTAAGTAAGCCTTAAGGAGGGTCCCTAAGGTAAGGTTTTTTTAATGTTTATAAAGATAAATTTATTGGGGGAGGGGGGATGTTGTCATTAATACAATATACTAAATGTAAAATAGCTAGTAGACAGTAAAATCATAACTATACATTCTAACTATTTTACAACAACTTATTTTCTTTCTCATTGGAGTACATATTACTTTAAATGCCACACATGAAGAGGAAGAACAAGGTGAGAAAGTTGATAACTTGGACAATACATGTGACATTGGTTATATAATGATAGAAGCAGTGAGCATGGCTGGTTATATTAGTGATAGTAATAAGGAGGAAGATCAACAAGATGTTCAAAATGAAGAAGAAGATCATACACAAAAAGACATGGAAATGGATAAGACTAAATTTATATCTATGGAAAATAATTATGAATTTTCATTTCCCATAGAACGACTCCAACAAAGTGGATACATAGACCACATTAACAAAACAAAGGATAGTTAATAAGCAGAAACAAATAACTACACCATCTACACCAAGTACATCACTACAAACATTGTAGGAAAGTAGTAGTGATGGTGAGGATATCACAAATGTAATGAAAATGTGTATTGATCAAGATGAATTCATGCAAGTTTTATTGTTGGGAAACAAAAAGTCCAAGGATAAGTATGAGAAGAAGTCATAAAAGCATTCAAATATGCTTGAGAAAGAATTAAAAAGTTGATAAAAGACCTTTCTTGCACTAGTATCATTACTAGGAATAAACATTGCATAGAAGATGGGTAAGGTAATTTAAGACTTTGACAATCATTTTTCCACATTAGCAGAGACTACAAAGGTTACAATAGAAAGGGAATTTGAAGTTGCACAATTTCACAAAGTTTGTGAAAATATCATTAATCATTTACAAGCTATAGTTGAATGCATTAAAGATATTAGAGAATGTATTTCAAAAGGTAAGAGGAAGTACATTATTTGTACAAGGTCACACCACTATGTTGTAAATGTCACAAAATCTATAAAAGAAGATCAAGACAAGCTAGAGAAACTAGCCAAAGACATTGATTATAAAGACATAAGTGTGACTGAGATGGAAAAATAGGTAAGAAAAACATTTTATGTCATTCACACCTTGGAGAATGAGTGAAACAAATTTTTTGGGAGATTCACTCCATTGAGAAGCCTCTTGACCCCCAAGTTGGATATGCTACAGAAGGAGCTTTAGACTTTGGAAGTCTCATGAAAGTCATTTGAATCATTCAATCCTATGGACCCAAATAAAGAAGAGAAGAAACATATGCTATTTGTTTTATTATTCATGTAGCAGAGTCATTAAAGAAGTCATGGGATGTATAATGTGAGACTCTAAGAAGAAACTTTGTAGACATCCCAAGGCTTGTAGACTAATAAATATTGGGAATTTTGATTTGTACATAAGAAACTCACCTTTTCCATTGATGTTAAAGGGGGAGTGATAGATTGTTAAAATATATAAGAAAGGGGAAGCAATAGTTAGTGTGTATGTTCAAAGGGGGATTAAGTATAAAGATAAGGTTTTTTTTTATGAAGAAGGTAAATTTTGTATGGCCATAATCTTGATAGTTTTACAAATTTTTAAATTTTGAGTTTTTGAATGCAGCCAAATTTTCACTAAATATTGTCATTAATGTCAAAGAGTGAGATTTTTGGCAAGTTGGCTAAGGTAATTAATGTAATATCATCATTAATGGAAACATTAAAAATGGTTAATGTTACTCATAATGAAGATACATTTTGGATAGGCCATGTGAAGAAATTGACTAAGTATAATAAAAGATATAAAACATTCAACACAAGTTAGACACGAGGATTTTTACAATGGAAACCCAATTTGGGAAAAACCACCAGCAACATGTCACCACTTTTTCACTCTTTTGAAGTGAGCTCTATTAGGAGCCAACCCTATTAAAATTTTAATATACACACTATTAAATATGATCCAGTTAGAGGATTTAATCACCCTATTAGAAGTGGCCTTTTTAAAGGACTTTGATCATTCCATTTAGAATGTCACGTTGTTAAAGGATTTACATAGACTGTTAAGTCCTCGAAATGAATTTTTGGCTCCTAAATTAACAACTTTTGAATAACCCAGTGATAATAATGAACACACCTAGGGGCAGCTAATTCCCATGTTTAATGCACCTATTTAGAGACCAGGGAAAACTATAAGGCTATTTAATCTCCTTCTTCTCTTAAGCTCTATAAGACCTAGGTGAGTAGACCTTAGATTCTTTATATGGTACCAGTCTAAAGGCATACAATTGAATCTATGTAATAGATAAAACCCCTAAATCTTCTATGTTTATGCAAACATTCATGGACATGAAATGTCTAATAACAGGGCACATGAATTTGATAAACCAAGTGAGGGTAACTCTTTTCAACTCTAAAACAAAAAGGGAAATGGATTTTTCAATTAAGTTTGGGTCAGCATAACCCTGATATGAAACTTCAAAGAACATGCAATTTCTCAAGCTAATCAGTCCCTTATCCATTGGGCATCAATTGAACTAGAACATACACATGGATACCTAAATATACTCTTATACTTAGGTATCTAATCTATCTCTCTACTTTGTAAATAGACATCTATTTTTATAAGAATTCTCATACTTATTGAATATCCTCCTAGTGAAACCTACAACCTTGTCAATGTAAATAAGCATTTACATGGCTCTTTTTTCCAATATAAACTCTATTCAAACATACAACCTTAAGATATTGTAAAAGGGTCTAAGCTCTTTGTTCTTAAACTCAAAATATTGTAGACAACAAAGGAAGGAGATGAGAATTAGAATGAAAGTAAGAAAATGAAGCTTTTATATTAATCTCATTGAAACCAGTATATCATTTGTATTCTAAAGCTTAGAGAATATATAATTAATGATTGTATCTTATGGATACTTCAAAAGAAACTACAACATGCTATTCATAATAGAGAAAATACTAAAAAAATGGTATCATAGTAACCAGATTGGAACTGGAACCAACCTTGTGGTTTCTTAGCTACAAAAAATGGAATTGGAACTAACTATGGTCTCACAACAACTAGAAAAATTATCTAGAACTAGAACCCTTACAAAGAGCAGAGAAAAAGAATATATAGACAAGAAGAGGTTTAGATCAAAATTTGATACTACCAAGTGTCTCGCTGAAACCCTTCATCCTATTGCTGTTGAAACTATCTCTTCTCCATCTACTGACAATAAAAACTAATTAATGTTTCTTTTAGAATGTTTGAAATATCTTCCTTAAAATAATCTAAAGGAAAATTAGATACACATCGTAATATGTAGGAGCTTCAAATCTGATCTTGTTTGTCTTGTTCTGCCCTTTCCCTGAAAATACAATTGCCTCTATCGACAAAACATATCACTTGCAACTACCCATTTAAAAAATTCAATTCTTTCTTTATAGATTCTCAATGAATTTGATCTTATCTCAAACTAATCATATCTGATCTTATTCCCCTCTGAAATAGAAAATCTTCAATATCATTAAGAACACCCCAGAAATGAAAAACTTCCTGTAGCTTCTTCTAATGTAGACCTATGTAAAAATGGAAAATTTGGATTCTCTTGGTTCTGGTAGTTTATAAAAATCCATATCTCTAGTAAAAATGATGCCACTCAAGTCAATTCAAGGAACCAAGCCTCGAGCCATAAACAAAGCATAATAATTGAAAAAATTAAAAGACTATATAGTTTTAACTATATAGTTAAATATTTCAATTTGAGAATGAACACACATCTTATTTAATTTCCATTTTATATAGTTTCCCCTCTTAGTAAATGCCAAGTATCATCATTCTATTGGTCAAAGTACCACCTAGGTGGGACCCACATCTCCCTATGCATCATTTGAAACATTTAAAATTTTTCTTGCAATCTCATGATGAAATCATATTATCTTAACATTAAGATTTCATCCTCATGATCTAATGATTGATGTATTTGGCATAGCATCTTAACATCGTTTTATTTATCTCCTGACTACATGATCAAGCCTTCAATTGTAACATCTTATCTTTATGACATGCCATAACATCTTAGCTTCACAATTTGGTCTCCCTAATCTTACACCAAACACCAATATCATAACATTGTAGCCTCATATTTCTCTTCCTTTGAACTTATAGCAATATCATAGCATCTCCATTCTTCAAATTTGGACTTATGACCTTACACCATCATTGTAGCATTGTATCCTTCATACTTTATCCTCCCAATCTTACAATTGGCCCTTGAAAGGTTTCCACATGGAATCATATTTGTCCTATGTTTATTTGGTCAAAAGTTCACTGACCCTGCCTCTAGCTGGCCCTACATGGTGGGTTCCTCCATATGGGCTTGTGGCTTGTCTTCAAGCATGCCTTAGAAGACACCTCACTATTGTGCCATTGTGTTTATAAATATGAAATACTTTTCTCCCACCATCAATGTGGGACAACCCAAGGCACTACGGCTTGCACAAAGTGGGTCTTCTATCTCACTTACAATGATGACCATTACAGAACCTATATCCATTGTATTGAATTGATGGTGGAATAAAATTGGTGATGAGCTTCGAAGAAAAAAATTGAAGACCAGGAACATCTGACAAATGAAATTGATTGATAATATCATTGAAAGAGATTGTTTTTTTCGTTTGGAACAAGTGGATCTCTAGTCAAAGTATTCTGATCCAATGGAAAACTCCATTCAAACTCTAACTAAAAGCTCTAGATTCTCCATTTTCTTGCACGTGTACTATAGTTCTCCTTCCCTACCATGGATATTGCTCCATCTCTATCATCTCCCATGTTTTCTCCTTGGGTGGAGCAAATCCTCTTCATATCATGCTTGTTCTTCTCTTAGATTGCTATTCCTATGTCATGGGTCTCTATATTTCATCCCTGCTGCTATGCCTTAGCCATGAATTTCCTTTAACTTTAGTGGAGCTCTTCCTATGGTCTACACTAGCATGTTTGGCTTCCCTCTAGCCTCTCCTCTATCATGGATTTGGGCCTCAATATATGATCTAGAATGTTATGAAACATTGAAGCTGATGGTCACTCATCCCATGTCCATTTCTATTGTAGTGATCTAAAGGTGTGTTGTGAAATGCCCCAAAAGGCCTTCAAGTATTAACATCTTTCATTTTTGTCTACCTTCCTAACATTTCCCTTGTTACCATAGACGGATTTTAAACTTGAATCATAATTTTGTGTTGCATCTATTTGAAAAATTAGGGGTCACAAAGAAAAATGAGATGAGTCAAAATTCTCAATAGTGCTCTCAATTTTGTATTTCCTTCAATTGAAAACAAATGACTTTTCCTCATATGTCAGAATGCCAAAGAATTATTCCCATATAGTGGTTTAGATGTAGAGCACCTCTAAAGCATAGATGATTTAGAAGTTAATAATGTATTTCATTTCATTCTTTATCTCTCCTTGCATTTAACTTCACACATTATTTGATCTCAAGAAATGATATATGCATGTTGAAATATGCAGTCAAGTCATAATCATTTTGATCTCTCAAAATATACACAATCCCCTCAATGCTTTACTAGTTTGGTGAAGTCAGTTAGGCCCCAAAGTGGGTTTGGCTAAAAACATTTTCAAATTGAAATAACTGATTCCTGGAATTGATCCACTAAGATTTTGGCATTTACTGGATTCAAGTTTGAGCACTGAATAAAGCTTTAAAAACTCAAATACCCTATTTTTGCAAACTATGGAATTCATGCCAAGAGGTCCTCTAATTGGCCTTAAAAACTGATAGAAACACCGGACCGAGCCTTGGGATCTCACACAATGATTCTTTGTTCAACATCCTTTCAGCCTATCAGATCTCATGTCATGACAACTTTGGGGTTAGAAGATATTGACCACCAAAGTTACTCAGTTAAAACTATCTACAAATAAACATGTTAGAAATCAAGAAAGTGCATTAGGTTTTGGCTAGAAAATAAGTCAAATGGATACTTGGAAGAACAAAAATAGGAGCATTATTTTATTTTCATGAATATAATTCTATGATTTGGGACCATGAAGAATAATAGGGTGCATATGGAAAGTGTGCAAAGCAATTTGTCAAATGGAATGGACCTGGGAAAGTGTGCAAATAGATTTTTCATACTTGAAGTATTTGTAGAGTAGAACATAGTGGTATAATCCATTTGATCTCATCTAGTATAGATTTAGAGTTACAACATCTTGAACAAGGGTACTGATCGACTTACATTTCTTGACACCAGTAAAAATTTATAAATTGAATTTGGATTCAAGTTTGAAAACTGATCACATGAATTCCTCATGTACTCAAATCTTTAACACATAAATTTCTGACCCCTAGAATGTAATGCAAAAATAATTTTATCAATATGGTCAATAGGGTCAAAGTTACAATTGGTCAAACAGGGCCTTTCAAAATTGAGGGCAATTTGCATCAGCATGATAGAGATAAGTAACCTAATTTGAGGGATTCCAAACATAGACAAAACCTATCAAAATGACTTGAAAATTGAAAAATAGGTTCTTTGATATGCATACTAAATAATCCCAAAGAAGCGAGTCATGAAACATAACTAAGTGCAAGATATTCAAATGCAAACTACGCTTCTTGTCATTGTTTGACGCTTAAGTAAAAATGCAGATCTGAACATTGCTCAATATGGAACTTCACAAAACAACTCAAAATGATACTTTATAATTATATAATGCATGGATATACCTAATTTAAGGTGTTAGAAACATAAAACATCCCTTAGGCCTCAAAATGATAGCCGGGTTCATATGCAAGAAAATGCACTTATAGGGCTCAAAATGACTCAAAATTTGGAATGGTACTAAAAAAGGGAATAGAAGTTTGAGTCTCATTAGTGGCTTTGTTTGGGGATGTATTCCCCTTGTAGGCATGGTAAGGATTCAAATCTCTAGAGGAAGAAGACCACAACAACAAAACTTTTTCTCGAACAACTTATTGAAAACAAGAAACCTATTCTAATTGTACAAGATGGTGGCCTCGAGCCACTAAAACTTCTCAAAATTTCTCACCTCTATCAAAAACATGATTTTCATTTACATCTCTCTGAGGTAAGCTTTAAGTATTATTTTCATCAATTTCACCATATACAACTAAATTTCTCATTAGTGGATTAGGTGAAACAAAATCATTCTCATAGTGCATATAAAAACTTGAATCACTTTCTTCATCTTGTTGACTATGAAAATGCATATCAGCATGCTCACATAGACTAACATCAAACTAAGAACCATAATGAACATATGATGGATGCTGCTATCAAGAGGAAACACAAAGTATTCATATTCCACTTTTTTCACAAAGTCGCACATGTCAAGAAAATGCAACTCACCTTGTGTATTTGGGTGTGAAGTGTACATAAAATCTAATCCCTACCTACTTGTAATCATGCTACTCATCAAATTATATTTACCCCTCATTAAAACCTCTTCACACTAATTTTTTTTTCACTCACCAAGTTCAAAAACTGTCATGAAAATGCTGATTTAAAATATGTTGATCATAATCATTATCTCTATCTAACAAACTGTTAGAATGAAATTTACACTCATAAAACTAATTGTTACAAGACTTATCAGCATAAAAGGAAGATTCAGAATTAGAAATGTAGCCCTCACTATTTTCCTATTCATCACTTGAAGCATCAACTCATATTGTAGTAATAGCACCAACATGAAAAGAAACTAAATCAGTGTGAAATCTCTCTTCAATCACATCCCCTATTGAGGTACTGTCATACACACCTCCAAAGCTTGACAAAGATAGTTTGGATTCTATATCTTTTTCCACATCAAACATTGGAGAAGTGACTTGACTAAATGAAGAAATATTATAAGGAAAAATATGAACATCCTTAGAAGAGCTTACATATTTTTCAAAATCATGAGCCAACAAAGCTGAGATTTCATCAGGGCTCAAGAAGATTGCTTCACAAATCTTCTCCCAATTGTGATTATTATTTGGATGACATGTCTTGGAATTACTTTAAAATAACTGAGAGGGATGGGGTGGTGAATCAGTTATCCAAGGTCCAGATGTATAAATAAAACTTTTCACAATTCAGTGAACCAATAAAACATTCATACCCATGCATGCATCTATTGTGTATTTACTAAAACTTGTATGTTACTGTTAGTGTTTGAAAATGTTACCCATTTCCAATTACCCTAATGAGAACAAGATGCATCTAGGGGTAACTAACTCCCATTATCAACACATCCATTCAGACACCAGGCCAACTATAAGGCTATACTCCTTCTGCACTTCAGGCTCTGCAAAACCTAGGCGGGTGAACCTATAGATTCCTTATATGGTACCAGTTATCAAAGCATACACTGAATCTAATACAAAGCAGATAGAAACCCTTATTTCTCCTAATAACTTATGAAATAACATATATCTGCAGTAGCTAGATGCAAAATAATGAAATTCATAGGCTGAGTGAGGGCATTCTATTTATAGCTCTTCAACATGAAAGGGAAATTCATTTGATTAAAGATGTTGATTCAACAAAACCTCAAAAATGCAACAGTATAACCAGTGATCCTATAACTGATCAGTGCCTACTCCATTGGGCAATTCCATGAATTCAAAACATACATCTGTGACATCAGGGCGTATCTCATATACCCAGACATCAGATCTATCCAACCACCTTGTGATTCAGACATGAGTGTTCATTCAGGTCTCATTCTCACAAAATATCCTTCTCAAACAACCAGTAACCTTGTTTAAACATATTGAGCATTTACTTGGCCCTTTGGTCCAACAGAAAAATACATCAAACATACAACCTGAAAGGGATGCAAATGGGTTTCAAATCTTTGTTCCAAAACTACATAAGACTTACAGATTGCTGAGACAGGAGACAATAACCAGAACAAAACTAGTGAAATTGTTGCTCATATGTATTCCTTTCCTTGAAACTATACATTCAGATGCATAAGATTAAAACATGAAACAACCTAATATCTCAGAACTATCTATATTATCTCTACAATGCTGTTCACATGAGAGCTCTGTTGAAGAAAATGGTGTCACAGTCATGGAAACATGTCAAAAATACTGCAACCAATGGTCTCACAATGCAAAAATTGGAATCCCTAATGGTATCACAGCAATCAACTTCTTCTTCCCAGAAACTGGAACCATTACAAAGTATCAGAGAAAGAAAGATATAAACAAGAAAGAAATCCCAGATCTGTTCTGAAAATGACAAGTGTCCACTTGAAAATCAATCTTCTGGCAACTGAAAATCAATCTTCTGGCATTCTTACCAAGTTTTACTGATCCCCTAACTGGATTTTCAATTTTTTACCCATTCCATTAAGGAAGCCCCAAAATTCATGTTTCTGGCTATAGCTCAAACCAGGAAGCACCTATGCAAAAACTGACTTCAAAAATGGAAAATTTGGATTCTCACGATTCCAACGGTATATGATAAGGCATATCTAGCCTCTGAGAAACGCCTAAAATCTTCGTTTAAAAAATAGTCCCTTGCATGTCAGTTTCTTGGCAAAATAATTTTAAAATGAAAATTTTAAAATCATTTTATTTTTCCTAGCCCTTCCAAATTTGAGTCAACTCTAGGTTTGACCAATGCCACATGGCACTTTTTGATTGGCTGTTATCTCCAGGTGGGACCCACGTTGCATTTTGAATCTTGCCGAATTTTCAAAATTTTTCGGCGACCTCGCTATGTCGCTAGCTGGATTTTTTGAGATTTTTCGGCAAGCGACATAGCGACCTGCCCGATTTTTGACTTTTCCAGCTGCTTATAAGCTGCTGATGTCATCATTTGGGCATGCATTTTCTTTCAAAATTTATTTCATTCCTTCTAGCCGACTGGGACCCACGTGCACCTACCTTGCCTTTTCAAAATGCTTTGTCTTGTTGACACTATATGTTTGAGTGCAAAAGCATATAAAGATTAAAAATACTTCCCACCTGCTCAATGTGGGATAATGTTCCTCAAAGGTTCTTGCTCTTTGTGTTTGCTGTGATTGCTAAATGCATGAGTTTTCTTTTGCTGCATATGTGTGAGTTGTTCCAGCTCCTTTGGCATGAGTTTCTTATTCCAAACGTGAAGCTCCATCTTGCTGGTCATTTTTGCTATGAATCTACAGACTTTTCATTGTAATGGTCATTTCTTATGCACATGGTCATTTAAAATGAGCTCCCCCCTTCTAAAAAACATGATACTGTTGCTGGAGGAAGCCATGGGCTTCAAAAACGTGGATACATGCTTCCTTGAGCTTTGTTTCAGCAACAAATTTGTTCATTTTTCTGAAAAACGTGGATGCTTCTTCCTCTGTGGATGTTTGCTGCTGTCCTCTTTATTTTCTCCAGACATGGAGCACATCTTCTATGTTGAAAACTACCTCTCAGCTGCAACTTTCAAATTGAGACTACAATGTGGGAGAGAGAAACCTTTATGCAATCTTTTCCTTAATTCAATGTGCAAACTCACAACAAAAAGCTTCATTGTGCTCATGGATTTTAATTGATGTGGAAATTTCTTGATTAATACTATCTTTTGAATCTGCCGGCAAAATCAACATCATATTGTGATCCTCTAAACCTATTTAATGGAACACTTTCCAAATTCTCTCTTTCTTGAATCTTCACATGCTCCTTGTATTTTGCTTTTAAGAAACCATTTCCACCATTTACTTTGTCATAAGATTGAATCATATGCATAATGATCATCAATTCATTAGTTTAAACTCACTTTTAATCAATTATACAAATTGTGAATTAGTGTCTAGAGGTCTGCCGGTTGTAATTAAAACTTGATCCAATCAAGTTACCAAGCCACGAAAATCGGCATGAGTGTTCAATCCTGCATACTCTATCACACTGCAAATTTTCAACCCATGATGGATTCCCAGTCAAGAGATTTTAATTGCCGAACATCCATACTTCAATTACTCTGTAGGCAAACAATGTTAAAAACATAAACTGGGCTCGGGTTCGGCATTATAAACTGGATTATTGATCACTTGGGGTTGTGAAAACTAGGATATAAGTTCTTTGCCATGAAGAGAATATAATTCCATGTTTTGGGCTCATGAAGAATCATAGGGCACATTTGGCGAATTTTCGAAAACAGGCACTTGGAAATTTTAACTGAGAAATGTGTCAAAAAGTAATTTTTAGCAAATGTATGGACATAAGAAAGTATGCAAATGGATTTTTCATGACTTGGGAACTGACATTCTTCAAGGATTTTTAGGACACAACACAATGGTACAATCCATTTAGGCTAGCCAATCACAGGATCAAAGTTATAACATGCCGAACAGGGGTACGGATCAATCTGGATACCTTAGCCGTAACAAAACAATGCAAACTGGGTTTTTGATCATGTTAGCAAATTGATCAAATGGATTCGACATGATCTCAAAATTGGAAAATATGAAGTTTCTTACCCCTAGAACACAATGCAAAAAGAATTTTTTCATTTGGGTCAATTGGGTCAAAGATATGATTGGTCGAACAGGGCTTCCCAAAATTGTGAACAACTAGTCAAATGCATAGAACAGTAAATGACCAACTTTGGGAGGTGCAAAACCTAGTCAAACGGATTTGAAATGACTTGAAAATTGAAACATAGGTTCTTTGTTATACATACTAAACATCCCCAAAGTTTCTAGTCATGACATAGTCCTAGGTAAAAAATATTCAGATGCAAACTGGGCCTCTAATCACTATTTGACACTTGGGCAGAATTGCAAATTTTGACACTAGCTCAAAATGGGACTTCGCAGAATGGTTTGAAATGTCATTTTAACTTCATAGAACACATAGATGCACTAAATGAAAGGTGTTAGAAACATTAAACACCTCTTAGGCCTCAGACTGACAACTAGGTACAATCTCATTTAAAAGCATTCAAGGGCTTGATCTTTTCAATGGTTCTCAAAATTGACCATGCAATTTTTAGTCCCAACAGTTACTATCAAATCAATTTGTAGAAGTGTAAAGCATGAAACACAACACATTAATCAACATACTTAACATAATGATTTATGTGGAAACCCAATTTTGGAAAAACCACTAGTAACATGCTAGTCCTTTTTCACTTTTATGAAGTGATGCCCTGTGAAAGGCCAACCCTGTTAAAGGTTACAATACACACTATTAAATGTGCCTTGGTTACAGGATTTCAATCACCCTATTAGAAGTGAGCCTTATTAGAGGACTTTAGGCCATTCAATTGGAATGCCACCCTATTAAAGGATTTTCTAATGACTTTTAGGTCAACCTTACTCTAAAGGATTTACCCTAGATTGATACAATTGTTAGAGAGTAATAGTAGAGATTTGATTTGATACAACTTACAACTTCTCTTGTAGATTATAGATCTTTATTCAGTCCTCAATTTTGCTTAGCTTTCATAATTTGTAGCTCAGATAACTTGTTCACCCTTCAAGCATTTATCTCCTTAAGCCTTCTTGCTTATCATGCCATTGCAGACTCTTCTCTTGGGTCACTTGATGAAGCGAAACCCTTAATTTTTTCTCCTCCTTAAGTTCTCACACATGACACCAACCTTCTTTGCTTCATGACCAAATATTCCTATAAATAGGAAATTAGAATATTTTCCCACTCATTATCCATCATCCAAATTAAAGTTTTGGATGGATTAGGTAGGATACAATGTATCTACCCATATTTTGTCTTTTCTATAAACTTATCCTAGAATCCATTTGAATTCAACTAAAAATGGTTTACATCAAATTCTGTGCCACTAGCTCATCATCCTTATCTTCCTCTTGGTTTACAAGTTTCAAAAAAATAAACTTATCAGCTTAGATTTGGAAAATCTTTGATCTTTATCATAATGCAGTAGCTCGACATTATTAATCTTCTGATGCTTGGCACATACTGCATTGCTCGACATCAACTATAAAATCACTTGGCATAAACTAAATTTTACTGGTGCTCGGCATCAACTAAACTTTACTCAGCATAAACAATTTTTCTCGACATCCACTAGAATTTTCTTTTACTCAGCTCCAACTAACTTTTTGCTTGGCTTGCATTAACTTTTCTTGGCACCTACTATCCACTCGGTCAAGCTTGATAGACAAACTTTGTTTAACTTGTTCTTCTAAACTTTCTAAGTGTAGCCAATATTTGTAACCTTAAGCAGATTATCAATTCATCATGTCATCATTGTCTTAACTGATCCTTGTACTTCATTACATAATCATAACTCAACCTTTCCTCTAGTTATTTTTGTTAGATCTTATTGATCAAATCCTCCTCATCAATCAACTAAGTGATAGTACTTGAATCTTATAAGCAATTATCTTACCAGTAAATAGTAGGTTTGACATCAGTGACAAAAAAATGATTGAAACACATAGTTTTCTTCAACAATCTTTCTCTTAGCATTTTCTCTTATCAATGATCTTTTCAATTAGATTTCAATAATCTCCCTCTTTGGCATTGATGGCAAACTAAATTTATCAACCAAGTCAATCAAATGATGATCATCTCATTCAACCAATTTGACTAGGTTAAAATAGTAAGGCAATACCAAAGAGAAAATCTATATTGAAATTTCTCCCTTTATCAACAACTTCTATCTTCTGATTAGGTTACAAATACTCTTTCTTAAAACTCCCTATGAGTTCCTTCTTATATCTCCCTCTTACTAGGTAGATTAGGATTGCTCCCTCTTTCTTTTATACTAGGTTGATCAGCAGAGTATCTCCCTCTGATGATGATCTTTCTGGTTCTCTAATTAATGTTCTGATCAATGTCTCACTCTTTGTTCTGACTTAATTCTTTGATCAATGTTTCCTCTTTGATTAATAGATTATTTTAGTACTTTCTCCCTCTTATCTCTTACACTTTATTTTCTTTTGATGATGATCAGTTTAATCTACCTTCTCCCTCTTTGACAACAATGCCAAAGATCTATACCAAAAACTTGTCATCCTTAAAATATGCAGATATAAGCTTTTGCAGTTTCCTCAGTTTCTCCCTCTGTCACCTTACTTGTGATGATTTGAATTTTCAACTCTGTGATTACTTTAGGTAGTTCCTAAAGTAATATCCATAGCATCATTTTGTATTATATGAACATCAACTTGTTTGATGCAGGGCACTCCTTCTATTTCTTAGATAGCCTTTGATAGGGGTATCACCCCTAGGTTACCTCTTAGATACTCATGAGCATCCTTAGATAATGGTTTTGTGAAGATATTAGCAATTTTCTCCTTTGAGTTAACATATTCCATCTTTACCTCTTTGTCTTGAACTAATTCTCTTACATAATGATACTTGATTGCAATGTGCTTTGTGTTTGTGTGCATCACTAGCTTTTTTGATATATTGATAGCACTTGTATTATCATAATAAAGTATCACTGGTTATGTGATTTCTTCCTTTATTCCTTTGAGTAGCTATTTGATCCATACAATGTTTGTGCAATTTATAGTAGTAGCAACATATTTTGTTTTTGTAATAGATTATGAAATACAACATGTAACTCATCTCTTTCCTAAGAAAAATGCTCCTCCACTGGTGTTCTTTCTATCATCAATGTTTCTAGCCCAGTTAGCATCAGTGTAGGCTCTTAAGTCAAACCTTTCATTCTTCTTGTAGTATAGACCAAACTCTTCAATTCCTTTTAAGTATCTCATTATCCTCTCCACAACCATTAAGTGATTCTCCCTGGGATTAGCAAAGAACCTTGCAACTATCCCTTTAGATAATGCAATATCAAATCTTCTATGTATTACATATTGCAATTTGCCAATTATAGACCTATACAATGTTTGATTCACCTCAGCTGAATCATTATTCTTTGACAACTTGTGTCCTATCACTATAGGTGTACTTACTAGTTTGGAATCCTCTAATCCAAATGTCTTCAATATCTCTTTAACATACTCTGAATGAGTGATATATATACCATACTTCATCTAATATACTTGCAATCCCACAAAAAAATTGATTTCTCCAAACATAGACATTTCAAATTCTTGCTTCATCTAATTTGAAAAGTCCTTACATAAAGCATCTTGTCCTCCAAATATGATATCATCAACAAATATTTTAGATAGCAAAATACCTTTTCCTTTTTCTGTCTTTATGTACAGATTGCTATTATCACCAGTCCTTTCAAATCTAATCTTCACAAGATAAGTATGAAGTATCTCATACCATGCTCTTGGTGCTTGCATCAATCCATATAAGGATTTGTGTAGTCTACATAACATGTTCTTATTTTTATCATCAACAAATCCTTCTTGCTATTCTATGTAGACTTCCTCTTCTAGTATGCCATTCAGAAATGTAGATTTAACATCCATTTGATAAACTTTGAAATCTTTGTATGCAACATAAGGAAGTAGAGTTCTTACTCCTTCCATTCTTGCAACATGAGAAAATGTCTCCCCATAGTCAATTCCTTCTTCTTGTGCATATCCCTTGCAAAATAATTTTTCTTTATTTCTTGTGACTTCACCATTCTCATGTAACTTGTTTGTAAATACCCACTTGGTACCAATCACATTTTTGTCTTCTGGTCTAGGAACCAAACTCCATGTTTTTTTCTTCTCTATTTGTACAATCTCTTGTTTGATGGCCTTGTACCACAAATCATCTTCTAATCATATTTTATTGATTTGGGCTCTTTCAAACTTAGAAAACATGATTCACTTCTCAGTTTTTTTCTTTTCATTGGCCTAGAATCCTTGTTTTCAATGATTTGATCAGCAGGATGATGTCTTTTGACATATTTTGACAATCTTGGCTTAGCTCTTATTTCTAAATTTTGTCTTTTAGCTTTAAAGTCACTGTGTATATCTCTATCAGGTATCTCAACATCTCTTTCATGTGTACTAATTTTATAATTAGAATGAGCATATTTTTCATTATACAACTCGACATCTGAATGTAGCTCGGTTCCTGAATACAACTCAACATTCACAGTATGTGATTCAACAATTACTGGTACATGCTATTGATTTGTAACTTGATTTGTAGCATCTTCTTTAGCAGACATTCCTTCATAAAAGTATACAAATGATTTTTATTCTTCTAGTTCTTTCATAGGCTCAACTTCATGTACTTCTATAAATTCATCAAAATTCACATTTGCACTTTCCTTAATTTTGTTAGTGTTAGTATTTAAACACTTATAAGCTTTACTTCTTGTGGAGTATTTGAGGAATATACCTTCCTCACCTTTTGCATAAAACTTTCCATTCCTAACATTTTTAAGAATGTAACACTTACTTCCAAATACCTTAAAGTATTTTACATTGGGTGGATATCCATACCATAGTTCAAAAGGTGTTGAATGAGTACCTTTCTTGATTTGCACATGGTTCAAGGTATATACAAAAGGACTTACAACTTCTCTCTAGTATTTTAGAGCAACATTCTTCTCCATCATGAGTGTTTTGGCACAATCCATTATAGACTTGTTTCACCTTTCAATAATCCCATTTTGTGGAGGGGTCCTAGGTCCAGACATCTGTCTTTTGATTCCTCTGTCATTATAGGACATCTCAAATTCATTTGAAGTGAATTACCCTCCTCTATATGATCTAAAACATTTTAGACTCTTACTTGTCTCTTTCTTAACTCTTGCCAAATACCACTTAAACATTTGAAAAACATTAGATTTTTATTTTAGAAACATGACTATCATCATTCTAGGGTAATCATCAACAAATAGCATTATATACTTATCTCCTCTGTAGCTTTGCACTTCAATTGGTCCACATAAGTCAATATGAACAATCTCTAGTATTTCTTTAGAGGTATAAGCTTTACTCTTAAAGCTTGACTTTGAAATTTTGTGTAGCTGACATTGTTTGCATACTACATTATCAGGTTTCCTCAACTTAGGAAAACCTCTAACTTTCTTCATGTTACTGATACTAATTAGGTTATCAAAATTAACATGACATAATCTCTTGTGCCAAAACCATACATCATCAAATTTTGCAATAAAACAAGTAGTATTATCTATATCCAGATAGAACATATTACTTCTAGTTTGATCACCTTTTCCAATCAGTTTCCCATTTGTGTCATATATGTTGTTAGTTTTGTTTCCAAATTCAACCTTGCATCCCAAATTATTCAATTGTGACACACTTAACAAGTTATAATTTAATCCTTCAACATAGTAAACATTTCCACATGAAATCTTGTCCACAATTTTGATAGTACCTTTTCCTTTTATCAAACATGGTTCATCATTACCAAATCTTACACTATTTCCATCATAACAAGTCAAGGTAATGAACATACTTCTATCTCCAGTAATGTGATGTGAGCATCCACTGTCAATGATCCATCTATTATTTTTTTTCACAAAAGTCGCAAGTGCAATTGGCTCATCTTTATCAGATTCATCCTTCATTGCAACATACACCACTTCATCATCATGTTCATTAGAATCATCCCTACTTTCTTCTTCAGCAATGTAGAATGACTTCTTGCCTTTGTCTTTGTAATCTCTGTTGTCATCTTCTCTTCTATTTTTATACTTGTCTCCTTCTCTGTAGTTCTTCTTCTGTGTACATTTTGTAGCAATATGACCAACATCATTGCAATTGAAACAAATGATGAGTAACTTACCTTTGAACTTGCCTTTACCTCTGTAGAATCTTCTTGCTAGTAGTGCTTCCAATTGCTCAACATCTTCCTCATCTATATCACTAAGAGGGGGGGGGGGGTGTTGAATTAGTTATCCAAGGTCCAGATGTATAAATAAAACATTTCACAATTTAGTGAACCCATAAAACATTCATACCCATGCATGCATCCATTGTGTATTTACTAAAACTTGTATGTTATTGCCAAATCAATTTGCAAAAGTGTAAAGCATGAAACACAACATGTTCATCAACACACTTGACATAATGATTTATGTGGAAACCCAATTTGGGAAAAACCACTAGTAACGTGCTACTCTTTTTTCACTCTTCTGAAGTGGTGCCCTATGAAAGGCCAACCTTGTTAAAGGTTACAATACACACTATTAAATGTGACTTGGTTAAGGGATTTGAATCACCCTATTAGAAGTGAGCCTTATTAGAGGACTTTAGGTCATTCAATTGGAATTCCACCTTGTTAAAGGATTTCTAATGATTGTTAGGTCAACCTTACTCCAAAGGATTTACCCTAGACTGATACAATTATTAGAGAGTAGCAATAGAGTTTTGATCTAACACAACATACAACTTCTCTTGTAGTTTACATATCTCTATTCAGTCTTTAATTATGCTTGGCTTTCATACTTTGTAGCTTTAACAACTTGTTCACCCTTCAAGCATTCATCTTCTTAAGCTTGCTTGCTTATCATGCCATTGCAAACTCTTCTCTTGGGTCACTTGACAAAGCAAAACCCTTAATTCCTTCTCCTCCTTAGGTTCTCGTACATGACACCAACCTTCTTTTCTTCATGACCAGACATTCCTATAAATAGGAAATTAGAATATTTTCCTACTCATTATCCATCATCCAAATTAGGGTTTTGGATGGATTAGGTAGGATTCAATGTATCTATCCCATATCTTTTCTTTTCTAGAAACTTCTCCTAGAATCCATTTGAATTTGCCTAAAAATAGTTTACATAAAATTTTGTGCCACTAGCTCATCATCCTTATCTTCTTCCTGGTTCACAAGTTTCAAGAAAACAAACTTTTTGACTTAGATTTAACAAATCTTTGATCTTTATCATAATGTGGTATCTCAGCATTATTAATCTTCTGATGCTCGACACATACTATGTTGTTTGACATCAACTATAAAATCAATCGACATCAACTAAAGTTTACTAGTGCTTAGCACCAACTAAACTTTACTCAACATGAACTGTTTTGCTTAGCATCTAGTAGAATTTTCTTTACTCAGCTCCAACTAATTTTTTGCTTAGCTTGCACTGACTTTTCTTGGTACCTATTATTCACTCAGTCAACCTTGGCAGAAAAACTTTGTTTAACTTGTTCTTCTAAACTTTCTAAGTGTAGCCAATATTTGTAACCTTAAGTAGATTATGAATTCATCTTGTCATCATTGTCTTAATTTATCCTTATACTTCATTACATAATCATAACTCAACCTTTCCTTTAGGTTCTTTTGTTACATCTTATTGTTCAAATCCTTCTCTTCAATCAACTATGTTATAGTACTTGAATCTTATAAGCAATTATCTTACTAGCAAATAATAGTTTTGACATCCGTGACAAAACACTGATTGAAACACAATCTTCTTTAACAATCTTCCTCATAGCAATTTCTCTTATCAATGATCTTTTCAATCATATTAAATAATAGACACGAAGAACACATAGTAGCAGAAACATTAGCAGTAAAATTTGAAAATTTGAAAGCTTTACTACATTCATTTTCATCATAGTAAAAATTACTTCTACTATTTTTATACACCTCTTCAACTTCATACTCACTATCACAAGAATCATTTTCAATTATATATCCACCTTCCTCATGCTGGTTACAATCATCTAATTTATTAACAGTTGAATCCATCTCTTCACACTCATAAGACAAATTGTCATTATTTATGGATTCATTATATTCATTACTACCTTGACATTCAACAAATGTACCATCATCATTAGAAGACATAACATGAACAATATTATTATCACTTTCCATCTTCTTAATGAATGCCTCAGCTTGCAAAAGCTCTTGTAATCTTATAGGCGGTGTCTAGTTACTTGAATCAAGCATAAGAATATCTAGGAAAATACTAGGTAAGGAAGATTCCTTAGTTCTAGAAGAAAAAGGCATCTTCATGATAATTGATTTAAACTTTAGATAACACTGTTCAACATTTAGACCATGAATACTTCCTATTGTAATTCTTATAAAATTTACAATCTGATTATGGATTTGCTTGTTCAACATGACAATATTACTAACCATAGTTTCATAACTTTTAGAACTCGATAGACTAACCTCAAATCTGATATCTGACTCCATCTTAAAATTAAATTTTCATGTCTTTCCTAGTGCTAAAAATCAATGAATAGAGATATTGATTTCTAACACTTGGCATTTCATGAAAAGAAAACTCATGAAAAGAAAAAATACCTTTTAATGTTGATGCACAACTTTCCTCTGCTGATTCTAGCATGAGTAAAGACTGAAACTCTTTCACACAATTGATCAAAACATTTTACAACCACCATCTCCTTGAAGAGGACACATAAATCACATCTGTAATTCACTTTCAATAATTCAAATTTCTTATAATAGCATATGAAAAAATACAAAAAATTATAAATCAAGAACTTGAACTTCTTTCCAAGAACAACTCTCAAGAGCTTTAGATCTGCCCATGCAAACTGAAAGTCCTTTAGAACTTACAACATGAAATCAACTAGGATACACTAGTATAGAGATACAAAGTCACTAATCACAAATGTGAGAATAAAAAATAATATATCACTTGAGAAAATCTGAACCAAACTTTTAATGGTCAGAAAATGAAAATCATCAAACCACTCCTGTAGATTTACAAACTTGAAATAGAGAACAAATAATATTGTTCATTCTTGACTCTGAACACTACAACACTTTGAAAAACTACTTAGCTAAACTGATGGATGATAAAAACACTAGTAAAAATGCAATCTTCATTCAACTCTCAAAGCTACTATGGTTCTATATAAAACACTACTGGGAGGCTTGAAACTTCAGCATGACCTTTGCTATTGATAACAAAACTTTGCACATGCCTTTCTTCTAATTGCATTGAATGAATTTTTAGATTCAATACTCCCTAGTAGAGTCATCATTTTTTTAGCTCCTAAATTAACAATTTTTGAATAACCCAATGATAAGAATGAATACACCTAGGGGCAACTAATTCCCATGTTTAATGCTCCTCTTCAGACACCAAGGCCAACTATAAGGCTATTTAATCTCCTTCTTCTCTTTAGGCTCTACAAGACCTAGGTGGGTGGACCTTAGATTCTTTATATGGTACTAGTGTAAAGGCATATAATTGAATCTATATAAGAGATAAAACCTCTAAATCTTTTATGTTTATACAAACATTTGTGGACATGAAATAGCTAATAACAGGGCACATGAATCTGATAAACCAAGTGAGGGTAACTTGTTTTAACTCTTAAATGGAAAGGGAAATGGATTTTTCAATTAAGTTTGGGTTACCATAACCCTAATATGCAGCAACAAAGAACATGCAATTTGTCAAGCTGATCAATCCCTTATCCATTGGGCATCAATTGAATTAAAACACACACATGGATACCAAAATATACTCATATACTCATTTATCTGATCTATCTATCTACTTTGTAAATAGACATCTATTTTCATAAGAACTCTCATAATTGAATATTCTCTTGGTGAAACCTACAACTTGTAAATGTAAAAAAGCATTTACATGGCTCTTTGTTCCAATAGAAAATCTATCTAGACATACAACCTTAAGGGATTGCAAAAGGGTCTAAGCTCTTTGTTCTTAAACAAAAAACATTGTGGACAATAGAAGAAAGAGATGAGAATCAGAATGAAACTAAGAAAATGAAGCTTTTGTATTAATCTCATTAAAACCAATATATCATCTATATGCTGAAATTCAGAGAATATATAATAAATGATTGTATCTTATGGATAACTCAAAAGAAACCACATCATGCTATTTAGAATAGAGAAAATACTGAAAAAATGGTATCGCAGTAACTTGACTAGAACTGGAACCAACCTTGTGGTTTCTCAACTACACAAAATGGAAATAGAACTGACTATGGTGTCACAACATCTGGGAAAATTATCTAGAACTAGAACCTTTACAAAGAGTAGAGAAGAAGAATAAATAGACAAGAAGAGGTTCAAATCAAAATCTGACATTGCCAAGTGTAGACACCTAAATCTAATTACACTACTAGGTAATTATATTTAGTTATCTCCTAGGATATTACTGATTAAACATTTATTATTAAATTAATTAATCATCATTCCCTAGTCAATTAATTAATTTAATTAACTATAGTTCAATTGATGAAATCAAATGATAAACCAAAATCAATTTATAAATTAAAACCCTTATTCCTCTATAAAATTAAATAAATCCTCAAATCTATTTAATTTAATTTCACACCCCCTATTTGTTAAATAATTCATTTAATAAATCATTCCTAACCCCTAAAACATCCCTAAACCCTACCTTTACCCCTAATCCAATCCATTCACCCATACTATCCTCACTTAGCCACCTAACTAACCCATCCCATCAAAGATAAGCCACTTGCCCCCTAAAACCCTTCCTAAGCTAAGCCTAATCCCCTTCCTAAACATGTGCACAACTTTAACCAAGGGTTAAGACTTGCTAACCCAAGAAAAAGTCAACAAGTCTCCTTTCTCCTTTTCCATCCCTATCCAAGAGCATTAATGGCTCATACATTCCATTAATGCCTCTTACATCCCTCTTATACACTCATCCTCCCCCATTAGTCCCCTTAACCCTCCATTTTGACCACCCAATACCCTTTTGACACTTGTCACAAGGCTAGAGCCCTAAAAAAGCACAATCCATGTGCTCCCCTTTCAAAGTATCCTAGCCCTCCCTCACCATTCTTCCATCCTTGCATCTTGAACCTCCATCTCCCTACCCCTTGGCCTATAAATAAATCCCTTCCCTCTCACAATCCATATAAAAACTTTTATGTAAACTTATAATGCCCCATTGACCACTACATCACAACCATTTTATACCATCACCATGCTAAAATCCATCCACACCTCCATTGTTGAAACCCTTACCCATCCACACACTTGATAAAAAACCCATCCATTGGAAGGTTGAGCACATTGTGAGCATACATCCTCTATCCATTAGGGACATATCAATGTTATCGTGGGAAACACTTGAGGAGCTTACCATTTTTGGTTTGCTTTCCTCCATGGTGTCTTCCTTGGTCCTATCATAAGTATTTTCTCTTTTTAGTATTGTGAATACTTTGTTAATGTTAGTATTCAATTTTCACTACTAAATTAGGTGATGCATTTTGGCACGCCTGTTGGGACCCTGCATTCGGGTCACTATAATCACATTTTTGTTTGTTTATGTTAGAATAAACAAACTAATGTTTTGTGATCATTTATGTATGTAGGTGATATTCTAACATTTTTGCAAGCACCAAGGTCTCTCATCTAGAGGTGTGCTCCCAACCATACAAAAAAATTCCAACTTAAACAACATTTTAACAACCTTTGTTTGTGATCTTGCAACCATGAAATTACAAACCCAAAGCCGCAAAATCATGATCCTAAACTAGTGGAAATGTGAACCCATGAGGGTGGGATTTCTCCCTATTATAAATCCCACCACCATGTGCCACCAAACACATCCCCAACATTCTCGCTAACCTTATTCCTATGGGAACACCAGATTTCACTAGTGGGATCACTGTTAAATCCTGCGAGAACACCCAACCAAATTAGTCAACTTTAAACCTCACTTTTTCTCTCCTCCATCAAACCTACAGATATATCTTTTAGTGGAAATGCTTCCCCATAAACCCATGGGATTGCACTTTCATGGGACCCCTCTGTTACTTTTTTCCCATGACCTACTTATTTGCATTTTTCACTAGTATCATATACCTTGATCTTGCAACTTTTGAACTGCATTCCCACACCATGGGATCATGGATTAAAACCTAGGGGTTCGCTTATGGTTTAAACAACTAGTGACAAGATTTTAATTTTTTCTATTACAAGTATTTTTTGGAGTAGAATTCTAACATGTGTTTGTAAGTTTTCTTACAATGCTTGCTAGAAAATCCATCTTTAAGTGCTTAAAACAAACAATTTTCAGTTTTCCATAATGGCATGAATGTTTAATTGTTAGAAAATTTTCATTAAAATGTCTAAATAGATTAATTACAAAATCTAATCTTGAATGTGAGTTTTAAAAATAAACAAATGCAATGAACACTTCATTTAAAGGTGCAAATGGATGTTGTGTGAAAACACCTCAATTTTTAAGGCTCAAAATGAATTCATCAAATCTTGAATGATCTAAGGATAAACACACCCTTATTCCTTCCTTTTTAAGCTTTCTCGATTGATTTCCTTTTGTTGACATGATTTATTTTGTTGACCATCATTGTGAAGTTGGAAATAAACAATTGAATGCTAAAATACATGTATTTTCAAAACTAGTTGTTAGGATACACTAAAGTGTCCAAAATAGCAATGAACCAAGTGCTTTGCATGTTTTGAGATTGTGCCCTCTAGCACATCTTTTTCTTCTCTATTTTTTACAACTTAAGACCTTGAAGTATATGATGCATGTATCAAAAGTTGTTAGCAAGATCATCCATAACAACCTAGGAGTGCTTCTAGTGAGTTCATCCACCTTTGAGAAGTGTGTCCCCTTTGGTGAGAAGCTCAAACCAGTAAAAATATAGCTGATATATAAATGAGGGGAAGGGTAAACTTTCTTTCTATATCAGGAAAGTTTGGGCAATGTGTTTATGAGGGTAGCATGAGGTGGGAAAAATTTCCCACAATTTCAGCATGTCCAGAATAGATCTTTAAGTGGATTACATACATAACAACCATTTAGCTAACTCCACAGACCTATTTATGACCCCATTTTAGTCATCAGGATTTTATCCATGGTATGTTAATTCATGGTGCAAGGGAAACAACATCCTCCAAGATTACTCACCATTCTGCTCCCTTGGTAGAGGCATAAGACTACTTGGGTTTCATTTCCAAGGGTCATTGTCCCCACAGAAGGGGGACTTCTATTTGCCATGTCTTGAAGATTCTTTGAGGTGTATCATTTTTTGATTGACTCTTGTATTAACTCATCTCTTCAAATTAGAGGGACATATTACACTAGAATTAGGAGACATCAAGTTGTGGGCTATTGAATAGCATATTGCAACCAAATTTTGATCTCAGGGATAAAAAGTGTGTTTAAATTGTCTTATTTGTGCAAAAGACCCATGTTAAACATTTCTAAAAACATACACAATTTTTATGGTTACTATCAAATCCTTTTTCTAAAGAGATCACTTGTTTGGCTTTCTCAAAGTTGCTCTGTCCTTTTGGAAACTATTTTGTCATAGTCCATAGCGTTAGAAAAAGTCCTATCCTTGTTATTTCAAAAACAATTGTCAGCAAGTCAATTCACAACAACTTTAGTCTTGTTGATTCAACTCTACCTTTTTCAAAACTATCCTTGTTATCTCAAAGATAGTTATTAACAAAGTCTAGTTGGAAACAAATTTTTTTCTCCTTGGTCCAAATTTGTCTTTTTCAAAATATCCTTGACTGAAAAATTTCTTTGTAAACCTTCAAACAAAACATTCATCTTCAAAATAGGTCATCCTTACCTTTGTTCGAAAGGATTGTTAGCAAGTTTATTCACAATAATCCTAAGCCTAGTTTGTCCCACTTTACAATACCCCAAAAACCACTTTGCCCTTCTTACATAAACACACCATTTCTTGAAACCTAGTTTCTCCTCAACTGATTTATGTTTTCAACCCAAGCTTAAAAGGTATACTTAGCATAGTCAATGCCTCTAAAAATCCATAGTTGTGATGAAATCTCATAGAGTTATCTCATGCCAGGACAAACCAAGATCAAGTTCAAAAAGGATAAACTTCCACAAATAATAGTTTACAAGGTAATAGAGGCAGACCACAAGAAGTACATCCCCAACCCAAGGATCACTAAACTAGACCAAATTGAGAATGATAGTGTAGATGTTGCACTACAAAATGAGTGGGATTAAAAAATTCAAAACTTAACTCTTAGACACGATATCAACCATAGCTTTATCGACAACTCTAGTGTTAGTTACTCTGATTAGGTCCTTCTTTTTCCACACACACTTATGCACTCATTTGCCACATATGCCTAGTTTTTCACATAGCTCCTCATCACATTTAAGCATTTGGTAGACTCATCTCTTCCCTTTTTTGTCATCAACCTTAGGTTTTTAGGAATCCTCCAAAATAAGTATCATTAAGCCCTAGTATCCTCCATTATTTAATCATCACTTAGAAAAACTTAGCATCACCTCATTAAGTTTTTCTTTCCTAAAGAAATCTCCATCCCTCTCACTATCATAGTTATCTTTAAACTCAACATTGTTTAAGATAAACTGTCACTTGTGTCCCACATCACCTTGAGCTAAAGATTGGGCTACACACTCGATCCCCATATGTCTTCCAAAAGGTCATTAGGATACCTTAGGGTTTGTTATCACTATCACATTTTCAAGTTCACACTTAAGGGAAACATAATCTCCTTCACTTAGTACAACATCATTTAGGTTTCCTAGGTATCACTAAGAACACTTTCACACATCCTCCTTTGCATCTTAAGAAATCCCTCCACCCTGGTCACACATAGGCTAATCATCTTTTCATGTACACCTATCATCATCCTTTTTGCATTCTATCCTTAGGGAAGTCATCATTTCATGCCACCTACCACACATTTCAGTAATAATAAATGGAAAGAGATGGACATCGATCCTAGTCTTCCCCACAGTTTCCATGACACCACCAGATTCACCACCATAAACTCCTAAAGAGATAGGTTCTTCAATAGATATTGATTCTTTCATGAACCAACCTAGACATGCAACCATTGTTAATGCCATCATAGATCAAAATAGGGAGACCATCATGGAAAAATTATTAAGAGATAATGTTGGCACCTTTGATTTTGGATGACCACCACCTACCAACAGTACAAATCCAAAGTCACTACTCCCATTCCACAAAACACTCAACCCATCCTCAATCAACCCTTAGTTCATACCACATCTCAACTAACCAAAAATGTATCATCTACATTTGCTTCCATGACCCATATCCTTGCTCCACAATATACTCCTTTTTTACATTGTAACACTGCATTTTCCCTTCCATCTCAAAACACATCCAATCCATTTACTAGTACCATAAACATCCAACCTACATCCCCATACACTACATGAATGCCTCCATTAGGGTTTAATATTTCATTGTCCATTCTACCCAACATCACTATCAATCTATTTTTCACTAGCTAAAGTATTTTGTGTTGGAAGATTAGCAAGATTGGAAGATTGGTTTGATGATGATATGTTACATTCATGACTGATTTTGTCATTGATGTCAACATAGAATTTTTGATGTCTTTTGTGGTATTTGATAAAAGAATAACAAAAAAATTAAGTTGGTATGGATGGGTAGTTGAGCATGATTACTACTTGAGATTATGGGAGATACTTTGGAGTATTTGGTATATGTAGTTAACATCAGAAGTAGAAATGACAAGTCTAGAAGAAGTTATGTAATTTTTGGTGATGTCTGTTCTTAGATAGAGTTTACAGAGGTATGTTATGGTAAACTTGTTATATCTCCTAGTAGAGTTGATATATCAAGGATCGAGGTTGAGAACATGAAAAAGACATGTTAAAGATGATGTGGTTAAGCTCACTCATCATAATATTGAGTGTATGGAAATTTATTCAAGTTACAAAGTCAAAGATTAAGGTTATCACTAAGTGTAATGTGTTCTTAGTGAGATCCAATAATAACTAATTGAGAAGGACTAACAGCTGGATTAGGATTTTTTTATGGACTCAATATAAAGGAAGGACATTTTCCTTTATCATGGTATGGAAAAAGTGAATTGTGAATCTTCAAAAAGCAGCAAAGAACGTAGAATGCAAAGTTGAGTAGAGCAGTGTGAAAGTGAAGGAAACTTCATTGTTGAGGTTTTTCTGAGTGATCTGAGTTTGATATTTGGATTTGAGGTTCGTGACCTGGTCTACAAGGTCTGATAGTGATTGGTCTAGTTGACAGGATAGAGGAAAGGATAGAGGAAAGAAGAAGACACTAGTAAATTACTTCTTTGAGCAGTGAGCTCTTCTTTTAGTTAAAATTACATGTTTGGGTAGTGGGCTCTTCTTGCATACATTTTACCACATGTCCTAATATCTCCTAACAAGGATTCAAAGTCTCCTAATAGGGACTCATTGTATTAAATGTTATAATAGACTCCTAATAGGATCTATCCTCTAACAAGGAATATTTATATTAGTACATCATCTTGTGGGCATCATTCCCACTTGGGTTTTCCCTCTAATCAAGGGTTTCCCTAGTCAACATATCTGGTGTAATTATCTATGTGCATCTTTGTATGGTTGCTATTTACTTTGGTGTAATGGTTAAGTTTGTTTAATAAAGATAAGTTTTTTATTGTTAGATAACTGATTCAACCCCCCTCTAAGTTATCTTGGTGGACTATTATTTCTAACACTTCAACCTCATTTCCTTTAGGATCTTGGAGTTTTGGTATGACACGAGGGCCTACCACTAGTATCCCCTTTAGCACTACATCCATGTCCATACATTAGTCACATTCATCCCTCCCTCCTCCAGTCTATCCATTACCACCCATTACCAATTATTTTTCTATGCCACCATTAGGTAATAGCCAAATCACCCCTCCATTGCAACACTTGACTGTGAACACTCTTCCTCACATCAATTACCTAGCACTTGTTCACACTTAGTTTCTTTCTCAAGAAGGAGCACAACCAACATATATTAGGCAAGATATACATTCCCAAAGCATGGCCTAGATATTGCTTACACTACCATCTTTTCAGCCGCAATCATCATGTTGGTCTGACTTTTTGTACGATAGAAGTCTTTTGTCCAAATTGTAGAAAAGTCAAACTTTTATTTCTAAGTGAAACATAGGGTTTTTGGATAATCCATCCATTGGCTAGCCTTTGAAAAAACATTATGAAAACCCTACGTTCTTTCTATTCATAAAGTGTCGGGCGTAGAATTTTTGAATTTTCAGATGAGACGAATATTTTGTTGCCTTTTATCTTCTGTGCCACCAAGATACCTTTCCTCTCATATTGCCCCAGCTGTCTGATCTAAGTAGATCTACCATTGTCGTTACCTCGCTATGCAAACATGGGCACTTTTTATGTATGGTGAGGTAGCAAGTGCTGAATAATTTATAAAATGGGACCGCAAAATGAAGATACGGCGGTTGGAGCTTTGTTTTCTGACTGATTTATTATGTAGGTACACATTGAGATTACCGTCAAAATAGGAAAAGGGACCCAGCGGAAGCACTCTAAAGTCAGAGTCAGAATGATGATTTTTCGATACTTCACTACCTTGCTATTGGAAAATTTTGACACTTCGCCGTTAGCAAAGTAGCAAGGCCCCATGAAATCAAGAGCCAGTGACATTGCAATTTGTCGGTACCATAAGTAAACCAAGTGGCATGACAAATAATAAATACCGTTGTCAAAAGTAGTTTAATAGTAGAAATAATTATCTGATGGCCCCTTGCATTTCATGGTGCCAAAATTCATTAAAGTGTTGGAGCTCGCTACCTTGCTATCGGAAAAATTTGATATCTCGCCGTTAGCGAAGTAGCGAGGCCCCGTGAAATTGCAGAGTCGGTGGGACCTTTGGTAATGTGGGATGATAATTAGGACTGCAATAAAATCTTGAAAGGCGCCAACTATGCAGGATTCCATATTTCATCAATGCCCTTCTGATCAAATGTACAAAGAGATCCTGAGTGTTAGATTGGAATGAAATCAACAGTCCTCGCTACCTCACTTTGAAAAGTGGCATGCTCTTTAAGCTATGCGACGTAGCGAATATGAATCAAAAGAATACGTGCAATTTCCTCACAACGGCCGTCGTCTTCTTGCTATGAAGAGTTGTGAGGGAGATATTTATAGTGACATAGCGAATAGGGCCCACCACCTTATTTATGAGTAGGCCCAGTAACATATCATCTGCCGATTCTGGATCAGATCTACAATTGTTGCTGCTTCACTATGGAAAGGTGCTCGTTCTTTATGCATAACGAAGTAGCGACATGCTGACACATGTCCTTAGTTGCCAGTGGGTCCAGATATAAGCGCCATCAAGGAAAGAGTTATGTACGTGGTAAGTTCTCATTGGATGAATTGACTAACATGTCAAGTGCAACGCCTAGTTTTTCTCTCTGTATCACATGATCATAGGATTCTTGAAGATCGACGACACAGTTTTAAATACAGAATGTGGTGCCACTCTCTGTATTAATTAGACATAAAAGCATCGCGTGTGAAAAAACAAAGTATAACACAAAAGATTTCATCAGTTCATCTTACGTGAGCAAAGATTTTGAGCCACTCTTGTGCAGAAGCAATTACTGAAGGAAAGTGTGCCGAAGTCCGGTAGAATTTGCAAAATTGTCTTTTCGCAGAAAGATTGCAGAAATACAAAGGAAAACAGAGACAAAATTCAAGTAAGTAGTACTACCATAATCTTCGTAGGTTTTTCCAGTTCTAAAAAATAGTCCAAGATGCCTCCAAAGAAGGGATTTTTAGGTCAAATAAACTATTTGGATAGAAATGTGCATGATGACTTGCTTGAGTTGCTCGTTGAGTCTACTATAGAGACAGTGCAAGTTAAAAGGTTAACCTCTTTGAACCCTAGGCTAAGGATAGTTGATGGATTGTATGATAAGGGTAATTGGGTCCAAGATGCTCAAACTTCTCAAACTAGTTTAAGTTTGTTCAAAAAGTGGTTTGCAAAAAGGAAATTATATGCCCCTCATGCCAATATATGGAATTTTGATCTTGGAAAGCTAGTTGTTCCCAATGTGTTTATGGATTATGACCTTCTTGAAGCTATAGAAAAAAGTTATGATCACGCCACTAAGGTAGTGAGAAGAATGGATGGTGAGGTTTTAATTACCATAAGTCCAGAAGAAATTAGGGAAGTTTTCAGTCTGGGACCTCTCACTAGGTATCATGTGCCCATTGATTTGATAGAGTTAGAAAAAGAATATATGTCCAAAAGGGATGTAGTTAGACAAGGTGCACTAAAGGCCCACATAGGTAGAATTGGAAACCTACCAGAAATAATGTCATCTTCTAAAGAACCTTTCAAGAAATCATGCTTTAATGCTAGGGCAGTAGAGATATACAGGACCCTGTGCAGAGTCTTCAGAGAGGGTGAAGAAGATTTTATTCCTGTGAGCTTCATGTATATGATCACCCAAATCTCCTCTTTCGGTGTAGAAATAATTTTTGATTTTGCATCTTACCTGGCTAATGAGATTCACAATGGATTGGTGGGGATTGCAAAGGGCAAGGTGGAAAAGGTTTGGGGTCAGTACTCCCTATTGATGCATATGTTCCTTTTCAAAGGGGTTACATATTTCGGTAAAGAAATGGTTTTAAATAGGGAACAAGAAGGGGAAGCACTACCAGTTCAATTATGGAGTGCAGACATGACTGGGGAAGCAGAAAATGCTAGTTTTGTTAGATTTGATAGGCACTTTGCTTCTAAACTAAGATGCCTCATGTTGAGTGACAATCCCAGAATTCCTAAGGCACTAATGCACCTTGTTAGGCCTATGGACAGACCCCAAAGTCTAAAAGTTTCACATTATTGGGGAGATATCATCCCATATCCAGTCTCAACTATCATTAGGGTTTATGGATTCAAAGGGAAATCCCATGTACTACCCTATCAGGTGCCTTTAAAGGTAGGGGTAGTTGAATTTTTATGGCAGTTGGGAGGAGTGGAGGAGACCTTTTTGCACAAAAGGGGAACAGGATCAATTTTTCCTACTTGCACTGTAGCTCACTAGTTTGTAATAACTAAAGAAGGGTGGATCTTCCTCTACAAATTTTTGGATTATTATAAGATGGTAGTATCTCATGCTCGTTTTTGTGACACAGAAGGTTTCTTTAATTCTGCTCTTAGACATAGGATCAAGCTTCACCCAAGTTAGCATGAATTCTATTTCCTTGAAGATATAATAAGGAATGAATATTCTCTCCAGGAGCAAGAAACAAAGATAGAGAAACAGAGAGTCTATTGAAAAGTTTTGGAGTTTATTAATTATTTTGACAAGGATTATAGTCCTCTTAGTAATGCTGCAACTAATGCAGATAGAATAAATAAGCTCATGAATACATTCCCTAAAATAATGGAGGTAATGAATGAGAAGAAACAACATTTTATTGATTCTTTCCCAGATAAAGCTAGGGAAGTTATGAGAAAATTGGGTTTCACCCCTAACATAGGGGCAGGTCCACTGGTTGTGCGAAAGAGGACAGGATATACTGTTATTCGAGATCAGATGCCCACTATAAATAGAGGAAAGTAGATAATTGAATCTACTAGTACTATTTTTAAAGAAAGACCCCTTGAACCTTCTCCTAAAAGAAGAAAAATAATAAGGGAAGAGGAATCCCATGACGAAGGTTACTCACCTTCCCAAACTCCAATCAGAATTGAGGAGGAACAGCTCACCAATGAGAAAATTGAACAAATGGGGTCACAAGGAGGAGTTTTTGTTACTCAAGCAGAAATTGATGAAGGGAACCCCCGGGAGCCTCTTGTGCCGAGTTTTGAATTAACTGTAGCAGATTTTAGAGGAAGGGAATTAGACCCTATTTTGGAACAAGCTAGTCAGCAATTTTTGTCTGATAACAGTTTTGTAAAATCTAGGGCTTTCCATCAGTTTGCATGGAGGGCAAACATGCACATTTTTGAACAAAGATGTAGGAATATGAAAACAAAGCATCCAGAAATGGATGAAGCCTCTATTCTGAATCAAATAAAGGAACAAATGATACAAGAGTTCCAGAATATAACCCCTGAAGAGGGTAGATAGATGGTGAAAGATGCAAATATTTTATTATTGTCCAATTGGGATATTGTTGATGCCTTAATTTTTAATTCTGTGTCAAATAATTTAGGATTACAGGATCTAGATAAAGAGGAATTCTTGGGAACAACATTCAATAATGATCAAGCTGCCCTTGTTAAGTGGTCATTAAGAAGAGGATCCAGGACTACTCCATTATAGCCTGATGATTCAGGACTAACAGGGAGTATCATTATGAGGAGGGTCACTGATACTTCACATGTACAGGTAGCCCACATGAATGTGGACTATTCTAAATTTTCCTTGGCCACTACAGTAAAAGAAGAAAAGGAAATGACTAATCTGCAGGGTAAGTACAAAATAGTGGTGGATGCCTACAATAAAGAAGTAAAAAAGAGAATTGAGCTGGAAAACAAAGTATCTCAATTGGAGAAGATACTTGGGAAAAGAAAGGTGGGAGAATCTAGTACACTTAGAATTGCATACCCTTCACAGTCATTTGTTGGATCAACCCCTATCATTGAAATACCTGACACCCCTGAAAGGCCCCAATTCTATACTACAGAGGACTTTGAAGCAGAAAAAACAAAATTACATGAGTTGTAGATAGAATTTAGAAATCAACAAGAAGAAAAATTAAAGCAGGGTGTGGTATATTTGAAGGAAAAATATAATGGTCAACTTTTTATGATTAGTTGACAAGAATTGTAACCCTCATGGATGAGTTGAACAGAGATAAGGATAAACTAACTCCTCTTGCACAGAAATGGAGGGAGAGAAATAATGATATTACAATCATATGTATATCTGCAGTCCAAATGCCTTATCATCAAGTTGAAAAGATTTTTGATTTATTAAATAAGCTAGATAATTTTGATGATGAAAGAGATTCTTTATAGAGAAGATTAACACTCTGTTTTTACCAATATATGGCTAAAAAATTCATTTTATTTCCTTGTGCTTTAGAATCTGTTGATACAATAAAGGAAAAGGAAAAGTGGAAAAGGGAGTTGGACGAGTTATTTAATGAAAGAATAATAAACATCATGAGTGAGACTAGCCACTAGTTTTGGGCAAAGACAAATGAAGAGCTAGTAAAAATACAGTTATTTTATACTGCTATGAGAAAAGAATTTGATGATTTAGAAGAAAGTGCAAATTCTTTAATAAAGATACAAAGAGAAGCTCTAAGTTTTGATTGGCCAGATGATGATGCTTTTAATAAATGGAAAAATTAGTTTATAGAACAGATGTCAGGAGATGATGAGGAGGAAGATGCAAGAGTAACAGTTACCCTCGTAGTTAGTAATGAAGACATGGAAGATCCCCAGGTTAAAGTTAGTTTGCAGGTAACTGAAGATGATACATCACTTTCAGACCTCATGGCTATGTACTCTGAGGATGAAGAATGATTGTAAGATCAGATCATATTTTCTTGTCTCGACAACTAAGAAGCATAATAGAAAGGGACCCACCAAGGAATTTTTTTTGTAATAAGCCTTTATGTTATTTTGTTCTTGTCTTTTTGACAGAATTGTAGGTGAGTGCCTTTTTAAAAGGACACCTGTCGTTTGTCTTTAGCCTGAAGCTTGTTGCATCTCACACTATTTAAGTGAGATCCCAAGGCTAAAGAAGGGTCTGAATTCTATTTCTTCTAAGTATTGTGCTTAGTCTAGTTTTTGGTCCAAATTTTGCAAGCAAGTTTGTAATGTATTTTTCTGTCAATTCTCTGAGAATACATGAATATAGAATGAGTTGTGTTTCTTTTTGAAGGCCATTCTAAGTCTATTGTAAAGGATATACCATTTTCAAAGGAAATGAATAGAAATTATGAACTATCCCCATATCAGTTCTTTTTGAATTTTTTCTCCTTTAAAATACTTAGCTACCTTGATGTTGTATGAGTAAAAGCTTGTGCAATTGAATGCAATCTAGTTAGGTTGTATATCCATTTAGCATTGTTGTTAATTCAATGGATTAAATAAAGGCCTTGATGAATGTGATGAGATTTCTTAAGTATTGAAAAGGATTTTGAATGATAAATTCTGATAAGAATTGCTCATAGAATTTGTTGTAAGGCAACAAATTAGATCTAAGAATTTGCTATAGACTCTGAACCCCAATGGATTAGGCACTGATCAAGTTATTTCAGCTGAAGGAGAAATATATTATAAATGGTTATTCAAATGCATCATCAAATCAAATTTTACTTTTATTTCCTGTAGATCTTCAAAGTTGGCCAGCACTTGTCTGCATGGAATGTTTTAGCTTCAGTTAGCCATTGTTGTAAAAAAAATCTACAGATCTATAGAAGAATTCTTGGCCATATCTGTTTATGGGACGTGTTTACCAAGTTAGTAAGAATTATGTATATGTTTGAGGATATTGAAATGAGAATCAGAATGAAACTAAGAATAATCCTCATATAGTTGTTCCAGTTTTGAACCATCCCTAGGTACACCCACCCTGGTTTTGCAGAGCCAAAAGAGTAGAAAACCATCTATGGTTTTGTTGAAGTTAGATCCAAATACCTTACATATGCGATTGCTAATAAGAATAGGCTAGTCTTTAGATTGTGTATGTACTATCATTCTGGTATTAAGCATTTTGTCGCTTAGTAGTTTTAGTACTTTTTAAAACTCCAACACATCACACCAATAGTATGCCTAGGCTTCCCCACAAATTTATCTAGTAGGGCAACAACCTCATACCCACATTCCCCATCAAAAATCTACTCAATAGATGAAACAATATGCCCAAACAAAATTCAAACAACTAGTAACATTCATCCCAATAGTAGTCCAACCTATTTTTTAGCCATCACAATTTGGTAGTCAAGGTTTTCCATATCAACCTTCAACATCCACTACATACCCCACACTAAGGGCACCTAAACTAGGGGCTCCCATTACCCCACTTGTAAACTCTAAATAGGAAGAGATGTAAAATTCTCTCAAAGCCCTCAAGGATGGGATAGACTTAAAAACTTTGTTCGAAAATGATTGTCCATATCCATTTGACAAAACCATTATGATGATACCTTTTCCTAAACATCTTGAGATCCCAAATTTTGATAAATTTAGAGGGAAAAGAGACCTAGTCGTGCACATCAAGGAAATCTATGTGCACTACCAAGAAGTGGCCTATAATGATGTGTTCCTTATGTGACTTTTTCTAAAAATCTTAGGGGGCCCTGTCCTCAAATGGTTCTGTTGTATACCCTAGGGTACCATTAAGACCTTTGCTGATCTTTTTGAAGCCTTTGTGGCTCAATATGCTCATCTAGTCAAAAATGAGTTATTTGTAGTAGACCTAGTCCATACTAAGAAAAAGGGAGGAGAAAGCCTTGCAAAATACTTACAATGTTGGCAAACTCTCACAACTCGAATCTCATGCACCATCCCCAAATGTCACCTTGTCAAGATGTTCATCAACAATGCACATCCTAGTCTTACCCATCACATGGTTATGAACTATTTACAAACATATAAAGTCATTAAGGAAAAAGGGATGGGACTAGAGAGAAGGCTCATCAAAGATGGTGTCATCAAAATTTACAAGGAAAACACCCAAGACTGAGGTCCAAGCAATGACAAACAATGGTATTGGAATAAAAATAAGAACATAGTTACTGATGATATCACCAACACTCAACATGTACATGTTGTTGGGGTAGCAGCCAACATTCCCACCACATTTTTTCAACAAAAACCTTACCAATAAAAAACACCAATCTATCAGCAATCGCCTATGCAAATCAATCAACACAATGTCCGGATACCTAGCCATCAAAATTAGACTAATGCTATCACACTTTCGACTGGACCTAAACCACGTGTTCAGAGACAACCTCATGTATACACCCCATTGGGGGAGCCCCTTGATGCAATTTTTGAGAAACTAGCCAATGATAATCTTATTTGACACCCATAAACACAACCCTTGGAATATAATTAGTCTAGGGCATCTTGGTATAAGGATAATGAATTTTGCAAATTCCATCGTGTCAAAAGGCATACCACCCTCAAGTGTATGCAACTTAAGGACTATGTCCAAGACCTTATTGATCAGAAAGAGATCATAGTAGGGGCACAAGCCTCACCAAATACAAGATTATTGATATACCAAAATGCTTTTCCTCCCCATAACACAAACTTAGGTAAAGCACCTACCAACACTCATATCAATAACAAACCCAACAATGCTCAAAATAAACTAGGAGATAACTGAGATTAGTCTCAAAAGTATACCTTAGCATACTTAGACTATGTAAACCTTATCAAATACATATCACAAGTTGAGCCTTCTATAAATGTTATAAACATCAAAGGCCTACATGCCCAATGTGCAATTACTACTCAATGAGCTCGACTCAACATAGATGGCCATCAATATCCACCCCATTGAGACCACCTTCATTAGAAATACCTCAACTAGGACTGCAATATAATAACTTGGAACACCTTGCAAATATGCCAGTTTAGATTTCTATTCTAGATCTCTTACAAACAAGCCCACTTTATCAAGAGATCCTTCACAATACTCTCCATGAGTCACGTGTTCCCACTGACATAAATGCCTCCGAGCTCTGTAACTTGGTCGGCCAACTTTTAGCATCATGTGCTCTATCCTTCAAAACCTCCAACATCCTAGCAATTGAACCCAATCATATTTTTCGACTTTGCATAGCTGTCATGGTTTCTGAGTTTACTATCAAATGGGTTGTGATAAATAATGGATTGGCTCTAAATCTTTGTACTTTAAAATTCATCAAACAAGTGGGATACACTGAGGTAGATATCCTCAATGAAGTCATTTCCATCAAAGCATATGACAACTTAGAGTGCACAATTGAATGGACCATCTTGTTACCTCTCAGAGTTAGCCCAACCACTTAAGAAATAGTTTGTCACGTAGTTGATCTTAATCTTCCATACAACATCCTCCTTGGCTAACCATGGATTCATGCCATGAAAGCTATCCCATCCACATATCATCAGTGCATCAATTTTTTTGCATAATGACACCGAGGTAACCATCCATGCACATCCTAAACCCTTTTCTTATTGCAATGCGGTCAAAGCTTCATACACTAACCATTGTCCTAGAATTAAAATTGGCCACACCATGGCTAGTTCCTCTAGCACTTTCCATGATCCAGATACCATCTTACCCTTCACCCTTTCCATGGTTAAGATCAACTATGAACACTGTGGAGAATATAATCATGCAGATACTTTTTCTATCTATGCTGACTACTTGATCCACATACTCAAGGGCGCCCAACATATTAGAGGCCAAAGCCAGATACAACCCCTCAGCTTAGACAACTGGGCCCAACCACATTTATTACCAAGGGTATCCTTGATGGAGAGGAAAGCACTCCTGACATTAGTAAATGGCTATACAAAGAGCCACCTCTGAAAAGTGAAGAACTTCTCAATCACCTCAAACAAAAACACCCATGGTCACATTGCCTTGCTACTAAGCAATGTGATTATCAAGGAGGTGGTCTAGGCCATTTAGAATCAGGTATTAAGAAACCTATGGAAGCATACAAATAAAAGAAAAAGAAAGGCTTAGCCTATGGACTCCCCATACTTGGGGGCACCACGAAAGAAGGCCATGCCTTCACAAATATCCAAAACAGTATTGTTGAGGTTGAAGAAATCCCTAAAGAAGAAGAAAAGAAAGCCTATGATGATATCTTCCTTGATGAAATTATCCTAGAAGCTTCTGTGCTCTTCCAATTATCCCTAAATCTCATAGACTTACCACTTGCTCACCCCGAACTCATTGATTGGGACCAACCAAGTGTTGTCCATGTTGAAAAATTCTCTAGAGAGCATGTGCTCCTTAGATTCATGGGGGTAGAAACACCACATAAATGGCTACCACCACCACTAACATATGTCTACAAGTTGGATCTAGTAGGTTACTTTAGGGAGGGAGAAATCTCCAGTCACAAAATTGAACTAAAAAATGAAACAAAAAAGCAAAAAAGTAAAGCAAAGCCATCCTCTGGTGAAAACTCCCATAGAGCACCATTAGATGACTTAAAAAATGAAAATAGAATAAAGAATGTAGTTGACAGTGAAAACCTCTTGGAGGCACTCAAGAATGGAGATTTCATCCTCCCCCATAAGATCGCAGGTCTTCCATATCATCAGTCTTGACAGAAGAAACTAGACTGGTCAATATTAGTTTGACTGAGGTCCCAAAGATCCAATACATTGTGGTATCTCTACCAATTGAATGAGCAGAACTTCTCATAAATTCCTCTATGAAAATTTTGGTCACTTTGCATGGTCCTATCAAGGCATGCAAGGGTTGGAACCCAAGTTAGTAGTACACCATTTGGCCATGGATCTACAAGCTAAACCAGTCAAGAAAAAACCTTTAAAAATGCACCCCAAAGTTGCTTTATTGGTTAAGGAGGAGTTAGAAAAACTACTAGAGGAAAAGATCATTCACCCAATTGACTATTTAGAATGGATCTCCAACATGGTACCTATCACAAAGCCTTTTGGTGATATTAGAATTTGCATAGACTTCAGAGACCTCAACAAAGCCTACCCGAAGGATGATTTCCCATTACCAAACATAGCCATGATTTTGGATCTCACTATAGGCCATGAGCTCTTATCACTCATGGATGGTTTCTCTAGATACAATTAGATTTAGATAGTAGAGGCAGGCCAACATAAGACAACATTTACCACCCCTTGGGGGAAATTTTGTTATAATATGATGCCATTTAGGTTAAAGAATGTTGGGACAACATATCAACATGCCATGATAGTTATCTTCCATGACCTAATCCATAAGACTCTTGAAGATTACATGGATGATATTCTAGTCAAATCTCTTAATGCCCTTGATCACTTATCTCATCTCAAGGAAGTGTTTGATCAATTGGCTAAATATCATCTCATTCTCAACCCTAAGAAATGTGTTTTCAATGTTACCTCAAGAAAGCTCCTAGGATTCATTGTATCAAAATAGGGTATTGAGATTGATCCTAAAAAGGTCAAGGCTATCATGGAAATGGCTCATCCTAAAATACTCAGGAAACTTTTCTCTCTTCAAGGGAAGCTATGGTTAGTTAGACAATTCATCTCCCAGCTTGCTGATAAGTGCCAACTATTTACACATTTACTCAAAAAGGATCAAAATTTTAGGTGGGGCCCATTTGCCAACACAACTTTGAACTAATCAAGAAATACTTGGCTAGTCCACCTATTTTGGTTCCTCCAATTGTAGGATGCCCACTCATATTATACATCACAACTACCCCAACAACACTAGGTGCTCTTCTAGCATAACTTGATGATGTAGGAAATGAAAGAGCTATTTACTACATCAGCCATAATCTAGTTGGATATGAGCTCAATTACACACCAATGGAAAAGGTTGGCTTAGTCATGGTATTTTCCACTTAGAAGTTGTGTCATTATATGTTAAGCCACACTATGCAACTAATATCCAAAATTGATCCATTAAAGTATATGTTGTCACACATAACACTTATAGGGCATTTGGCCAAACAAGTCATGTTTCTCAGTGAATTTGACATCCAATAAGTCAAAAAAAAGGCTATGAAAGGCCAAACTATAGTAGATCACTTGGAAGATGCACCTTTGGTTGTGAATCACCCTCTCATTATGGAATTCCTAGATGAACACCTTTGCTTAATAGAAGAACAACCATGCTGGAAGTTATACTTTGATGGTTCTTGCACATCCCATGGCTTTGGAGCCAACATACTCTTGGTCACACCTTAGGGTGATTACATTCTTAAATCTTTTAAACTACAGTTCTAGTGTGTTGACAACATCTCAGAGTATGAGGCCCTTATTGCAGGACTCAGAATAGTAGTTAAGTGGAACATCACAGAGCTACAGGTCTTTGGAGATTCATAGCTCATTATCAAGTAGGTCCTAGATGAATATCAAACCAAGGATGAGTAGCTTCAACCTTACAAGGAGTTGGTAGATTAGCTAAAGGAACATTTTACTTAGAATTAGTTAATACAGATACCTAGACTACAAAACAAGGCTACAAATGCCATGGCCACTATTGGTTCATTTTTGGAGATCTCGTAGGAAGCTACATAGTATGAATTCTTTGTTGAGCAACTAAACGAGCTTGCATAGAAGAACAATGAATCAACAGGGGTATGCATCTTGTTTGGTCCCCAATCCCTATGGTATCATGAAATTCACACTTACCTACTAAATAGTATCATCTCTCCCCATCTCACACAAACCCAATGCTAGAACCTTATTCATAGAGCATCTTGTTACACTATCATAGCTCAAACCATATATTTTCATGGCTATCATGATACTCTCTCTCAATATTTAGACCAAAATGAGGTTGCAATAGTTCCAAAAGAGGTGCACACTAGACTTTGTGGTGCTCACATGAGCAGAATAGTTCTAACTAATAAAATCCTTCATGTTGGATATTATTGGCTTACTCTAGAGCATGATGCATGCGACTTTGTAAAAAGGTGTCTACCCAATCAACAACATGCTAATCTAATCCGAGTCCCAGCTTAAGATTTGCAACCTATTGCACCATCATGGCCATTTTCATGTTGGGGGTTTGACCTTGTTGGTGTTATAGCACCTTTCTCTTTAGAAGGACACAAGTGGATAATCACCGCCATTGATTATTTCACTAAGTAGGTAGAAGCAGTCCCCCTTGTCACTGCCATAGGAGTTCAAGTGTCTAAATTTATCTTGTATCATATCATATGTCACTTTGACACCCTAACTACCATTTTTACTAACCATGGAAGTAATTTTGAAAATCTCAATAGGGAAGAATTGTGCACTTCCCTTCATATCCATCACCATTTTTCTAGCCCATATTTCCCACAAGGTAACGGTCAGGCAGAGGTAGCTAATAAAAATCTACTCAAAATCCTAAAGAAAGTTGTCAATGATTCCAACCATGATTGGCATTTACAAATCAACCCCACCCTATGGGCCTATTGCACCTTATTCTGTACATCCACAACACAACCCTATACTCCCTGGTTTATAGTGCTAAAGTAGTATTACCTATTGAGGTTGATATCCCATCCCTACTCATTTCTTTGTAGGGCTAGATATCATATGAGGATTACAGAGAGGCTAGACTTACCCAACTAGATTTACTTGATGAAAAAAGGCAATAGGCCTATGACCACCTCATGGTCTACCAGAATTGACTCAAGCATAACTTCAACAAGAAAGTCCATCCATTCCAATTTCAAGGAGACATGGTCCTCAAAGAAAACATGAAGGTCCAAGATGATCGAGAAAAGAAAGGAAAGTTTGAGCCCACATGGCTTGGTCCTTATGTGGTCATAGCTTCTTATGGTTAAGGGGCATATCAGCTATCTACACTTGAAGGTGACATCCTAAATGATGCCACCAACATCATTCACCTCAATAAATTCTATGCCTAAAAATCCTCAGTGTATCCTACTCCCTCAAAGAGAAAATGAAAGAGAAAAGAAAAGAAAAAAATAGTAAAGAAAAATAAGTGTTCAATGGTGAAAACTTGGCAGTTTAAGTGCCTTGGATAGGTACCCTAGTAAAAACCTAGCAATTAGGCACTAGATGTACTTAGCCTATTCATTATCTATCAATGACCTACATCTCCCTCATCACCCCTTCACACATCATCACCCATCTTCCCATATTCCAAGATGTTCCAAGAGTTTCATCCTCACACTCCAAAAAATCATAACATTTCTTTTCAGTATTCATTGGCTTGGAAAGCCTACCTAGATAGTGTATTGCACTATGGTTAGCATATCTATCCCACTCTTGTACCCTGGCACATGTATCATATTAGGTATGTTTTATCCTTTGTACCCTAGCACATGTGTATCATATTAGGTGTATTTTATCCTTTCTATCCTTGTACCTTACCACATGTATCATATCAAGTGTATTTTATCCTTTGTACCATGTCTATGTATCATATCCTTGTAATAACAATAGTATTCTATGCACCATACCCTTGTAACAATAACAATACTTTGTGTATCATATCCATGTAATAGTAACCATATTGCATCAATGCTATCTCCTCATCTTGAGCTTTTCCCCATCATAGCACACCCACTATTGTATTCTATTATAAGTTCCTAAGTCATCCACCTATTGTATAGTCATGCTTGTACATTTTGGAGTCCTATGGTGGAAACTTGTATCAGTAGCTAGTTGTCTATAGGAAGTTATCATTTCCCATTATATCATTTTCTAAAACATCCTATCACTAGGTTCCTATAGGATGTATCATTCCTCGTACCTAACATTAGCCTATCAATATCTAGTTATCTTGATCTCTTTGGCAAAAGGTTACTTTATCATGGATTTATTCTTTCTTCTAGTATTGGGTTTTTGTGTATTCTCTTCGAATGGGTCATTTCCAAGTGATTTATTTGTTCACTCCTCATGGTTGTCATGATCTTCTATATCATGGTGTGCTTTGACTGGGGCAACTCGAAAGAATCATTTAGACCAAGGTCCTTTTCTACTTTTGAGTCAATCAGATATTACCCTTGAATTTTTTAAACATATTTTCATTCATGATCCCATGATGTAGTTGGGAAATATCATTTTCTTATGGATCACCCAACATTGTTTCCATGCGGATTTCTCTGGGACTCATGTGTGATGCTGGGGAAATCTTTGTGTGCTTGTTCAACTCAGTCCTATGTAATATTGGGGAAATGTTCTTGTCATTCCTAGTAACTTAGGCATCTCCTTAATATTCCTATATCAAATAAAGTCCTTACACTATATGGTAGTACTTCTTTATGAAGTACCCAAGCCTCAAGCTTCTAGTATATCCCATCACTCTTGCCATTTTGTCCCATATGAAAATTTTCTTGTTCATACCACCCTCACACACATCCATACTAGCCCCCTCCTACACATTCTCTTTGACATCACACCTCTCCTTTCTACCCTTGCTCCTTCAAAGATTTTATCTACCATGTTCTCACCTTTCCCAATTATCCCAATCTCCTACCCAATCACATCCCCTTAAGTCTCTTACACATGTTACATTTAAACTTATGCATACTATTTCTCCCTCCTAACCAAGGTCATGATCAATCAGTGATATGTTGCACCACCCTCCTACACCCCACATATGTTTCCCCATCACTCTGCTTACATTTCATATTGTAATCGCCCATCTTCCCTGCATTCCCTTAAATCCCTTCTCCTATTTTTTTCCATCACTTACCTCAGATTCATTCTTTCTTTACATCTCCCACCTTTGACATGCTTTTGATCCTTCCATCATTAGAATCTATCAATTCAATTTCCTTATCCTCAACATTGCATTCATCTTCATTATCATACTCTTACAAATCACAATTCCTAGGCTAAGGTTTCACCATTATCCATTGCATTCCTTATCATAGTTCACCATCCTAGACTTAAGTTCATCTATCCTATATCTTATAGCTAGAGTTCTTTTTGAATCATTTTCCATCATCATCCTCTTAAATTTAGTTTCTCCTATTTTAAAGTTCATTCTTTATCATAGATCATAATCATAGATTGAGTTTGTTTATCATGTCCCAGCATCATAGTTTTTCCTTTATCATATTTTACCATCATAGATTATGTCTATTTTGTCATATCCACCACCATAGTGTTAAATTTATTTACCATGTTGTATCATCATAGATTGTGTTCATTTATCATGTCCATTATCATAGTTTGGATTTATCTTATCATATTTCACCATCATAGATTAAATTCATTCATCGTATGTTAGGTGCATTCATCATGTTTCATCATCTTAAACTTTAGTTCATTTATCATATGTTATCATCATAGCTTTGACTTTATTTATCACATTTTATCATTACAGTTGGCGTTCATTTTAAATATGTTCCATCATTATGAATCTCACGTTCACTTTATCATATTTTTTGTTCATCTAATCATAGTCATTATCATAGTTTGTATTCTTGTTCATCATCTTTTATTATAGTTAAAAATTTTCTTTTAGCATGTTCATCATAATAGTTTGCATCCACTTTTACCCTATTTTGTTATCATACATTCACATTTCATTTCTTGGGTCCCATTATTATTATTATTTTTTATATTCATTTATCTTTTCCAAACTAGAAGTCAAAACACATTAAATCCATCAACATATCTTAGGTTCATTTTTAAATTATTTTCTTAGTTATCATACACACAATTTTTCAAAATCTCATCATAAACATCAAATCTTGCATTACAAACATATCAACATTGTCCAAAAAAACTCATCATAAACATCACATCCTATATCACAAACAAATCAACACTATACAAAAAACTCATCATAAACATCATATCCTACATCATAACCTATCAATAATATCATATAGCTCATAAACATCACATCTTGCATAAAAGCACATCAATCTTTCTTCTACATCTAATCATACATAAACATACATGTAGTAAAAAAAATCATGAAATCATAAATCCATACATCTATATCCCACCCCAAAGAATGATCCAATCTATTTATCTCATCCACAAAGAATAAAGAATAAATCACCCATTCCTCCAAAAATACCAAAGTCCATCATAGTCTAGATATCCAATATCCATATAATACGAAAGGCCCATATTAGTACATTGGGTTTGTACCCACACAAAAAAATACATCCAATGGCACATCCTAAAACACTATGTCAAACATGGCATATCACTTATCCCCATCATCCATTTCCTCCTCATCATGAGACTCATAGGTGTCTCTCTCTACCCCTAGTGCTGCTACCAGTGGAAGTGGTGACCTCATCTATCCTCCTCCAGTGCTTGAGCCCTTTGTTTCATCCCTCCTCCCACTAATCCCCCTATCTCACCTCTAGCTCTACCCTATCCTATAGCTTTTCCTTGTATGCTAAGATCCACCTATCCTCTAAGATCCTCTAGTGCTCCATCCACTCCTCCTCCCTACATGCTTGTATGGGTCCCAATTGTCCTTAACTATGGTGTCGTCTATAATGCTCTATCTGATCCATTCATACTATTTCATGATATCTCCCCTAGTAGAATCCTAATATCTCCCTTAGCTCCTCCACCCCCCCTACAAACTCCTCATCTCATCAAAACCTCCACCTACCACCACCTGTGCTTTTAGGGTCACCACCTCCACCACCAACCTATACTTCTCCTCTTGGATAGTGGCCATCCTTGCCTATAACATCTACCTCTTGTGTGCTAGAAAAATGTAGAAATTGCTAGAAGCCTAAAGAATCAAGCTAATTTAAAAGAAAATTCACAAAAGAAACCAACAAACCAAAATTTCAACCACCTCTACTACTCAACAAGGGCAGCTACGTGTAGCCATTGTTGGTGTATCTTTGATAGAGGGTGTGTTTGGTATGCTCTCACAAACACAACAAATAAGTAAATCCCTTGTGTGGAAGTGCAAATGTGAGTGTGAGTGCAAAGTGAATGTGCAATATGATCCTAGGCTATATGAAAAGAAGAATACTTTCAAGATATGACTATGGAGGAAGTCACACTCAAAGGTACTCTATGATGCAATGAACATGAAATTATGAAAACTATCTATGGATGCAAGCTATAACTAGAATGAAAACTAAAACTGGAATCTAAACTAAATATGAATGCACAACAAAAACTAAGATGCAATACAAAATGCAAATCTTACCAACTATCAAATCACTAATATGTAGCCTATGAACTCCATACGGAAATGTAGCTATAATGCAAGCTCTCAATGTGGTGATTCTAGACTCAAAGCGACAGCGTGTCAATGTAATCCTCTATATGCAATGCTTGAGACAAGGCTTCTATTTAAAGACTCTCAGGAAACATCTAGAGGGTGTCTAAAAGATAAGGATAAGAATTAACAATTAAGCACCTTATCTCATATCCTTAGTTGGGAGGATAAAATGATGAGGTGGCACATGTGTGTAGAAAGTTCTCAAGTTGTAGACACCATGTGCTTAAAAGGAAATGTAAACCCTTATGATGACAACTCATAAGAGTACACATACTCTTAGGCTTATAGATTAGGATAAAAATTAAATTAAATGAAATTTAATTTAATTTAGGTCTAGAAGAAATTAATAGGATATGGAGGATTTAAATAAATAAAATTTATTTAAAAAAGGGAATAAATGGAGAATCATGTGTTAAAATAAATTTAACACATTAAGGCTAGGAAGTATTTAAATTAAATTTAAATACTTAAGCCAAAAATGAACCTATTTAATTAAAATAATTTTAATTAAATAAGTAGAAGAATGTGACCATTATTAATTAAATTAATAAAGTCATTCAAGACAATTTTTAGTGTCTACACCTCTCTAGTGTCATCACATCCAAACTCCCCTCCAATCACCTACCTTCCACCCATAATGTCCCCACCTCTATCCTTAATATGTCTACATGTCCTTGTGCCACATCATGGTCATGTCATGGTTGATCTGACTCTATCCTGAGCTGATTCCTCTCATGTTGAGTATCTTGCAACAACTAGTTGGTCACCTCATGTATCTACTGCAAGGATTCATATCAAGTAGCCAGTTTATCACCGCCTTCCCCCGATGATGAGCCACCTCCACCACTACCTCTTTCACCCCCTCCTCCTCTACCTACTAGCCCTTGTGGCACCTGCTCAACCTCCTCCTATGTTCTCCTCTCCACTGCCAACTTGTCCTCTCCCCTCTCTAGCTATGCACTCACCTCCTCCTGTCTCACCCCCCTCACCCCCTTTGCCTCTACCTCACTTGCCCGTATTCCTATACCATCACCTCTACCCACTGTCATAGTCCCCTGGGTATGTATCTACCCTATCTTCTTGCTTGGGCTATCTCTCCCACCACCACTGCTACTATGGTCACCTGAGCTTGACCTACTAGCCTTAGCTGCTCAAACCAATCTCAATACTCATGTTTTAAGCCAACATCCACCAATCTGCCAAACCAGTCCCACTCCTATGGCACTAAGTCTTGCCATTCCTAAACTAGTCCATCCTTTTGGAGTGTTGGCCTAAACATCATCATTAGCTCATGTGTAACCCATTGATACTAATTTGACTCCCCTAGAACCACCTATATCCATTCAAACTATCACAAGGCCTTGTTTGACTAGTACTACTCTATAATGTACTCTTATCACCCAAAAATGAAGCATGGTGATATGGTGTATGGTAAGTGCTATCTCTCCTCTTCCCATGGCCCAAGACCCAAATATGGCCTCCATGTCACCACTTGAATCTCATCTATCTAGACTCGCTAGTAGTCCACCTCCTCTATATGATGATATGTTAGTGGCTCCCCCAAGCTATACATAGCTCACTCCTCTATGTGCCTCTCCCTCGACCCAATTGGTCTGAGTGCCATGATATGCTCCCAAGCCCACACTTGTAGCAATGTAGGGAACCCCACACTGCTCCCCTACCATCCTGCCCCTTGATAGACTATCTGATGCAAGTTCTAATATAGCTCCACCAACATTAATGACCCCCATGTCATAGGAACTCCTACGCCCACAATCTACATAATGGTCAGTATCAATGCCAAAGTCACTCTTGTCCCACCTGTATCTAGGTAATGTACCCCGATACTAGCTTGCATACATAGAAGTAAATCTGCCTCTCTATGACTACCTGGTCTAGGTGCTCATCTAATGGAAACTACCCACTCCAGATCTGGTATGGCACTTTAGGCCCCACTATCCACTATACTGCTACCTCTCTTGTCATCTCCCTCATCACCATCATTGGTGTCATGTGCATAGATAATCTAAAATCATATACACATCCTCCAATATAACTGCCATCTCTTTAATGGATAGGTGAAATATGCTTGTCTCACTATGCCACCACTCGCATAAGGTAGTCACCATCACCATGTAGGTCTGTGTATGTGGAATTCTCACCAGGTACCCTAGGTGGATGCCATCAATCCTCACCTAGTCAGCCACCATGAGTTTCTCTCTAGTACGTAGTATGAATTCCCATCACTCCGATGACACTAGAGCATCTAATGACAAGTACACACAAGCCAACACCATGTTATATTTTATTTTCATGTATACATCATATAAATTCTAAACTCCTACCCCCATTGCTCTAACAAATCCTTATTTTTCCACACAACTTTCCTCCTTTTCCCTTTTACCCACATTCCTACCATCGAATTCTCAGGAACACTAGCACCTCATGATCCCACCAACACAACTTATCACAAGATCGCTCTTTGACCTTCTGACCCACACAACCCTAGCTCACATTCTTGTAGGCACTTTCCCATGCAAGTTAAAACTAGGTGACCCTACCAACCCTACTTATCATAGAATCACACTTTGCCTTTTACTCCTAACTAAAAACCTTGTCCCATTCCTACATTGACTTTCTCCCCCAAAACTACCCATTTCATCGAACTCACATTCCTACCACTTGGATCACATTTTTGTTAGCGAGATCACTTTCTTGGTAATGGTTTAGTGATCTCACAAAACCTTCCTAGCTAAATTTGCAATTTCATAAAAAGTGAATCTGAGTTCTATTTTACCCTTAACCCCTAGGCATTTTTGTGGGATCGTGATCTTGCCGATCCCTATAGTGGTCCTGCTAGACCTGTGTCCATGGGATCGTGTTTCCTTTATTGCAGGAATGGTAAAAACATGCCAAAAGAAAAAAGAAAGACTGGTTTTCTGACCCTACTGATCGATCTAGTGTCCATCACACTCATACTCATCGTACCATGTTTTCCCAATGCTTTGGTCATCTAAGCGCAACCATCGTATCATCCAAATCAAAGCTCCAAGTAGCAATATCTTGTCTTTCATATGAGAGAAAATAACCCTTTCTAGCTGTCCTACAACCCCTTATAGGCTCCCTAGGGTGCCCTATTGTCCTCATTGCTTCCTCTAATGACCTCCTTTTCCTCTAGCCTTCTTTCTTTTTTCCATTTGATTCTCATTTTCACCCTCTTTTAATCCTTCTATGTCTCCTACTCCCCCTGGTTTACTGCATACTATTCAAGAAATCATCGAGCCTCATTTTCTTTCTCCACCACCTTCTTGAGGGGCATCACATAGTCCATTCTCTCTTCTACTCAAAACTGGGGCAACCATGTTACTTTAAAAATTCTTCTTTGTGTCATTTATATTCAAACTTTTTTGAAATAATGTTGTTCCAACACTACGTCAAAGAGGGGCAATATGTAGACACCTAAATCTGATTACACTACTAGGTAATTATATTTAGTTATCTCCTAGGACATTACTGATTAAATATTTATTATTTAATTAATTAATCATCATCCCTTGGTTAATTAATTAATTAAATTAACTATAGTCCAATTGATAAAATTGGATGATAACCCAAAATCAATTTATCAATTAAAACCCTTATTCCTCTATCAAATTAAATAAATACTCAAATCTATTTAATTTAATCTCACACCCCCTATTTGTTAAATAAATCATTCCTAACCCCTAAAATATCCCTAAACCCTACCTTTACCCCTAATCCAACCCATTCACCCATTCTAACCTCACTTAGCTACCTAACTAACCCATCCCATCAAAGCTAAGCCACTTGCCCCCTAAACCCCTACCTAAGCTAAGCCTAATCCCCTTCCTAAACATTTGCACAACTTTAAGCAAGGGTTAAGACTTTCTAACCAAAGCCAAAGTCAGCAAGTCTCCCTTGTTCTCTTCCATCCCTATCCAAGAGCATTAATGGCTCTTACATGCCATTAATGCCTCTTACATCCCTCTTACACACTCATCCTCCCTCATTACTCTCCTTGACCCTCCATTCTGACCACCCAATCCCCTTGTAACACTTGTCACAAGGCTAGAGCCCTGAACAAGAACAATCCATGTGCTCCCCTTTCAAAGCATCCTAGCGCTCCGTCACCATTCTTCCATCCTGACCCTCCATCTCCCTACCTCTTGGCCTATAAATAAAGTCCTTCTCTCTCACAATCCATATAAGAACTTTTATGCAAACTTATAATACCCCACTGAACACTACATCACAACCATTTTACATCATCACCATGCTAAAATCCATCCACACCTTCATTATTGAAACCCTCACTCATCTACACACTTGATAAAACACCCATCCATTGGAAGATTGAGTACATCATGAGCATACATCCCCTATCCATTAGGGGCATATCAATGTCATTGTGGGAAACACTTAAGGACCTAACCATTTTTGTTCCACTTTCCTCCATGGTGTCTTCCTTGCTCCTATCATAAGTATTTGCTCTTTTTAGTATTGTGAATGCTTTATTAATGTTAGTATTCAATTTGCACCACTAAATCAGGTGATACACCAAGTGTCCTCCTAAAACCTTCATCCTGTTGCTATTAAAATGGTCTCTTCTCCATCTACTAACAATCAAAATTGATTAATTTTTCCTTTATAATTTTTGAAATATCTTCCTTAAGATAATGGGGAAACCCCCTTCTAAAGGAAAATTGAATACACATCATAATATGCAGGAGCTTCAAATTTGATCTTGTTTGTCCTATTTTTCCCTTCCCATGAAACTACAACTAACTCTGTGAAAAAAACATATCACTTACAACTACCCATTTAAAACATTCAATTCTTGCTTTATAGTTGTTTAGTGCATCTGGTCTTATCTCAAATTGATCATATCTTATCTTATTCCCCTCTAAAACAACAATTCTTCAATATCATTGAGAATTCCCTAGAAATGCAAAGCTTCCTGTAGCTTCTTCTAATGGAGACCTATGTAAAAAATGATCGCAAAAATAGAAAATTTGGATTCTCCCGGTTCCAATAGTATATAACAATCCGTATCTCTAGTAAACATGATGCCTCAGAAGTCAATTTGAATAACTAGGCATTGGGCCATAAAATAAGCATAATAGTTGAAATGAAAAAAGAAGAAGTTTTAACTATATAACATCTTAGATTTAATTTAAATCTTTCAATTTGAGAATGAACACACATCTTATTTAATTTGTATTTTATATAGTTTCCCCTCCTAGTGGATGCCAAGTGTCATCATTCTATTAGTTGAAGACCCACATCTCCCTATGCACCATTTGAAATATTTGAAATTTGTCTTGCAATCTCATGATGAAATCATATTATCTTAACATTAAGATTTCATCCTCATGATATTAAAATTCATGGGTTTGGCATAACATCTTAACATCATTTTATTTTTCTCTTGACTACACGATCAAGCCTTCAATCGTAACATCTAATCTTTATGACATGTTGTAACATCTTAGCTTCACAATTTGGCCTCCTTGATCTTACATGAAATTCCAACATTGTAACATTGTAGCCTCATATTTTTTTAATATCGTAGCATCTCTACTTTTCAACTTTGGACTTATGACCTTATGCCATCATCGTAGCATCGTATCCTTCATACTTTACCTTTCAGATCTTGCAACTAGCCCTTGAAAGGTTGTTGCATGGCATCATATTTGTCCTTCAATTATTTGGTCAAAATTTCACTGACCCTACCTCTAGCTGGACCCACACGACATTTCCCTCCACATGGGCTTGCAACTTGTCTTAAAGTGTGGCTTAGAAGACACCATACTATTGTGCCCTTGTGTTTATAAATACAAAATAATTTTCTCCCACCATCAATGTGTGATAAACCAAGGCACCATGGTTTGCATAGAGTGGGTCTTCTATCTCACTCACACCAGTGACCATTATAGAACTTATATCCATTGTATCGAATTGATGGAAAAATGAAATTGGTAATGAGGTGCTAAGAAAGAAACTTGAAGATGAGGAACATTTGATGAAGGAAACTGATTGTTAATATTGTTGAAAGAGATTATTTTGTTTTTTTTTGGGACAAATGGATCTCTAGTCAAAGCATTATGATCCAACAAAAAAATCCATTCAAACTCCAAAAAAAAGCTCCAGATTCTCCATTTTCTTGCACGTGGACTACATTTCTCCTTCACTATCATAGACAATGCTCCATATTTTTCATGTCCCACATTTTCTCCTTCTGTAGACTAGATGCTTTTCATTTCATGCTTGTTCTACTCTTAGACTACTGTTCTTATGTTGTTTGTCTCTATTTTCATCCCTGCTATCATTACTTAGCTGTCAATTTCCCTTAACTTGAGTGGAGCTCCTCCCATGGTCTGCACTAGCACACTTGGCTTCCCTCTAGCCTCTCCTCTATCATGGATTTGGGCCTCAATATATGATCCAGTATGTTATGAAACATTGAAGCTAGTGGTCACTCATGCCATGTCCATTTCTATTGCAGTGATTTGAAGGTGTGTTGTGAAATACCCCAAAAGGCCTTCAAGTATTAATGCCTTCCATTTACGACTACCTTCCTAACATTTTACCTACTACTATGGATGCCCCTTTAAAATTAAATCATAATTCTGTATTGCAATCATTTAAAAAACTATGGGTTGCAAAGAAAAAGGTGATGACTCATAATTCTCAATAGGGTTCTCAATTTTGTATTTCCTTCAGTTGAAAACTGATGGCTCTTCCTCATATGTACTCATAATGTTGAAGAAAATTTCCCATAAAATGGTTTAGATGCAGAGCACCTCTAAAGCATATATGATTTAGAAGTTGATAATGTATTTCTTTTTATTCTTTATCTTTCCTTGCATGTAACTTCAAACATCATTTGATCTCAAAAATTGATATATGCATGTTGAAATATGCAATCAAGTCATAATTGTTTTGATCTCTAAGAATATACATAGTCCCCGCAATGCTTTACTGGTTTGGAAAAGTTAGTCAAGCCCTAAAGTGGGTTTGGCTAAAAAAATTTCAAACTAAAAAAATTAATTCCTAGAATTGATTCACTAAGATTTTGGCACTGAACGGATTCAAATTTGAGAACTGAATAAAGCTTTAAAAAATCAAATACCCCATTTCTACAAACTATGAAATTCATGTCAAGAGGTCCTCTAATTAGCCTTAAAATCTAATAGAAACACTTGATTGAGCCTTGGGATTTCACACATTGATTAATTGTTCAACATCTTTTAACCCTATCAGATCTTGTGTCATGATGACTTCGAGGTCAAAAGATATTGATTGCCAAAGTTGCTCAATTAAAACTGTTTTCAAATAAACATGTTAGAAAACAAGAAAGTGCATTTGGTTTTGGTTTTGAAAATAGGTGAAATGGATACTTGGAAGCACAAAAATAGGGGGATTATTTTACTTTCATGAGGGGAATATAATTTTATGATTTGAGATCATGAAAAATAATAGCACACATTTGGTAAGCATGCAAAGTGAGTTACTCAGAATTGCAAAAATGTGGGCATTAGTAGAACCATGGTTTTTGAAAATGGAATGTACCTAGGAAAGTGTGTAGATGGATTCGTCAAGGCTTAAAAAATGGCACACTTGTAGTATTTTTAGAGTAGAACACATTGGTACAATCCATTTAATCTCATCTATTATAGATTCAGAGTTATGACATCTCGAACAAGGGTACTGATAAATTTTCATTTATTGACACCAGTAAAAAGTTATAAATTGCATTTGGATTCACATATGAAAATTGATCAAACAAATTCATCATTTTCTCAAATTTGCAACATAGAAAGTGTCTTACCCCTAGAATGTAATGAAAAAAAGGAAATTTCTTAGTATGGTCAATAGGGTCTATTGTCCCACATTTTGTCACTACAAAATGTTGGTAACAAAATGAAACTTTTTTAAGGTAGTTTTGCATTTCTCTAAGCTTGAATTTGATATTCAATTGCTTAATGTTGATTGATCGATCCATTTTAATTTGTATATCGAATCATTTTACTAAAGGCCTTCATTAAGTCTTTTTTTCTTTTCTTTTTGTCAAGCCTTTGCTTGATTTTTAAAGCCTTCATCATCCTTTCTTTGCTTTTGAGTTTGTGCTTGTTGGTTTTTAGTCCTTTGGTTTTTCTCATGTCATGCCTGTCACTTTTCCCTCCAATTCATTCTAACCTAGAGCTCAATCAGAGTTGTCAGTAAAGAAATATGCCTGTTTTAGTGCCTCAAAAGTGGACGTTTGAGGTGCAACATCAAAAATTAAAAATATGATGTTATATTTTTTATTTAACTTTCACTTTTTGATAAATATAACTTATATTCATTTTTTTTTAATGTTTTTAAGTTACTTTAATTTTTTAACTTAAAGTGAGTATAGTGCACTTTATGTTTTTGATTAAGTAAAATAGGTTTGTTATAGGCATTCTTGAAACCCACCAGTTAACAACATAAAAAGACTAACAGTTCAAGTCTAGCATTAAGAAAGAAAAAAAATAACTGGCTAGACCCGACCAAAAAACGAAAGCAAAATACAAAAGGCCAAAAGCCAGGGAATAAGAAAAAATCAAAAAGTGCTATCAGTGAACAATATCTTTAGCTAGCTCCTATTTATTTAATTCCATCTCTTCCTTGGCCTCCACCTCATTGATCTTTGAGTGATGACATCATAAGAAGTCAAATCATCTCTCTTTGTCTTTTCCACCCTGGTCTTTCTACTTGGGTTCTCCTGCTACAAAGATTCCTCTTCCTCACTCACCTTGGTTCCCTCAATGTCCTTTTCTTCCTTACCCTTTTTATTTTTCTCCATCATTCTATGAAACTGAATGATGTTATCATTTAGGCCTTTAATTTTGTTAAGGCTCTGATTAGCTGAGCTCTGAAGCATAGTCTCCATCCTTTCCACCCTTTTTTCCACCTCTAAAACCCTAGCCTCCACTTTACCAATTTTAACAATCTCTCCCACCTCTTTTAGCCTATCATATCCTTGCAACCTGAACATTATTTCCTCAATTTAATGAAATATCCATTTTATGGAACAAAAATTGTCCATGAGGCTATTTCTGGCATTGTTTAGGAAGTTCATACCCATCTCTCGCGCATTGTCAGTAAGAATGACCAGGCCTAGATCAATAAGCTCTTCTAGCTAAATTTTTCCATCCCTTCCCTCAAGCACCTCTAGGTTAATATGTTCTCTAACAAGCCCCATCTTCACTATACTAACATGGAAATTCCTCCAAATAGTTTTTCTACCCTTTTCATCCAAATAAATTGTTGTTTTTACCAAGCCCTCTTCCTCTTTACTTTGTCCCCAAGCTTCAAAAAAAATCTCCTTTCCCTTTCCAAGAGCCCTCTTATCTTCCTTCTCCCCTCCTCTTTTCCTTTTGACTGAGCTTTCCACCTTCCTGCTTGCCTATTGCTTACTAGGTCCTTCCTCTCTCACATTGCCTTCCTTATCCATGTCCATCCCTTCTTCCTCGACATTATACTCTTCCTCTGATTCCTCCTCCTATTTTATCCTTTTCTTCAAGCCTCTCCCTAGATTCTTTTTATTCTTCTTACCCATGTCCTTCATGATTTTCACCACCTCCTTTTCTTCTTTCGAGTGCATTCCTATACTATCCTCTATGTTTGACGAGAGGTAGGAGTTCTTTGTTTCCTCGGAAGAAACCTCCTTCTAGGAAATAACCCTTCCATGAGTTTGAGATTTAAAATGATTATGTAAGAGTAATATAAAACCCTCATGGAAGACATGGTTAGAGTAAACTTTCTTCTTATAGTCCATTAAACTCTTATTAGCAGAGAAAAATAGATAGTAGGGAATGGAAATCTTAGTGCCATACTTGAAATGATTAAGGATTATGAAATGGTGGGTTTGAATCCTATCAAACCTAGTGTCAAGCATAACATAGGAGATAATAGACCTTAGGAAAAACCTCCATAGCTTTTTAATAGACACTGGCTCATAATAGGCACCCATCTTCACAAGCTCCTTCATTTCCTTCAAATCCCTGGAAAAATCCTTCACCACATTCAGGGAAATTTTCTTGTCCCTATAGAATTTAATGTACTAGTTAGGGGAGTTAATCACCTTGGAAATAACCCCTTCATTGATGTAAAAGTCCACCCCATCTATCTGCACCTTCCTCTCTCTCCATGTTTTCACCATTAGGTCAGTAATCTTTGGGTCCATGAAGTTTTTCAATGTAGGATGAAATACCTCCTTCCCTCAATTTCTACCACACATTGAATCGCCTCTTCCACTTCTTAGCTTCCCCCTTCAGCTCCCTTCTATGCCTCTCCACTACCATGTTGTTGCAAGAATAATAACAATGAATCTATGATTTCCCATCTTCATGAGCCAATACCTAGTTTTTCTCCCCAAACTTGTACTTGACTTTGACCTCAGAAAAGTAAAAGATATAGTAATTTCCAAAAACCCTTAAGATCACCCATAAAATGTGCCAATAAATCCATCAATAATGAAGCCTTTGGATTGGCTTGTGCCAACCTCTTAGCACTTTATATGATATATTAACAACATTAACTACCATTATTACACTTAATGTTGCCCATTTTCCCCTGAATTCTTTCCAGATCCATAATAATTTTTGCATCCATTGGAAAAAAACTCTCCACTTGACCTTCTTTGTGATGTGTCCCTCATTACTACCTCATTCATTATCTAGTCAGCCACTACATTACCTTTACAGTACACATGTGACACATAGACCTTTTCAAAAGAAAGAAAAATGTTTTTCATTTCCTCTATTATATTCTTTATACTTCAAGCTGGATGGTGATCTCCCCTTAGGAATTTAATAATGTCATTAGAGTCCCCCTCCAATCAAAGGCATTTGACCCCAACATCTTTAGCTAGTTTTGTAGTTTGTAGGGAAACACTGTGCTAGATTATGGAGACCAACTAGGAAAGTACTATACATACTTCATAAATTCTTTAGGGCTTGGGGCATTGCCTCAATTTTTTTTTGGGTCCTATTTTATCAAGATTTTGGGCTGACATGTAATTATTAATTATAACTCTAAAGTGGTAAAAATGCTTGTATAAAAGAGCTTAGGGTTAGGGATTGTTTTATAGTTGTGATGAAAAATTGGTTATTGTAGCGGTATTGAGCTGTAAGGGGTTACAGATTGTAATAAGGTTATAATCATTGGATCATAATAATATCAGACTTGCTGTTTGGTGGGCATAGCCTAGGGATTGGGTGAACCATGTTAAATCTTGGTGTCTTGTGTTCTTTTCTGTGTGATCTATTATTTTTTGTTATTGGTTATATTTGCATGTAATTATTATTTCTGTCTGTGGTTTAATCTTAAGAAGTGGTATCAGAGCCTAGTTCTTTTTCAGTTATACTCTGTAGGAAAGTCTCATGGTTGAGTGGGAGTCTCACAATTGTGTGGGAGTGATGGCAGATGAGGGTAAGTTGAGGTTTGAAAAGTTTAATGATAGAACTTCTAGTTATGAAAGATGCAAATGGAAGACTATCTTTATCAAAAGGATTTATGGAAGCCGTTGGAAGGCAAAGCCAAGAATCAAGGATCTATGTCAAATGATGAATGTGATCTTTTACATAGAAAGGTACTTGGAAGCATTCAATTATGATTGGCACCATTGGTGGCATTTAATATTAAAAAAGTGAAGACAACATAAGAGTTGATGAAAACCCTAGTGACACTATATGAAAAGCCCTCTGCTTCAAACAAGGTATTTCTCATGAAGTATTTATTTAATATGAAAATGGTAGAGGGTGGATCTATTGCAGATCATTTAAATGAGTTTAATAGTATTACTAGTTAGTTATCTTTTGTGGCTATAAATTTTGAGGCTGAAATTAGGGCTCTCTTGATCTTGTGTTCTTTGCCTGAAAGCTAGAATGGCTTGGTAATGATTGTGAGTAATTCTATTCTTGGATCTAGTACCCTAAAATATGATGATGTGATTAGTGTTATTTTGAGTGAGGAAACTCATAGGAAATCCTCAGGTGGATCTACATTAGGAAGTGCTTTGAATGCACAAAGCAGGAGTAGAACGATTGAGAGAGGAAGTAATTCCAGAAATCTTGGGAAATCAAGAGGAAAGATAAAGGGGAGGAGGTCTCAATTGAGAGGAATGAATGACTATAGGTATTGTGGAAAACCAGGTCATAAAAAGAAATATTGTTAGAATCGAAAAAAAAATGGAGATAAACCAGATGGAGACAACGAGGCAAATGTGGTAAGTAACAAATCCGAAGAGGATGCTTTGCTTCTGTCTTTAGAAAGTGTTGATGACTCATGGATTTTAGATTCTGGTGCTTCATTTCATGCTACATCTCATAGAGGTTATTTCATTGATTATGTCCAAGGGGATTTTGGACTTGTTTATTTGGGGGATAATGAACCCTGTCAGATTGTTGGAAAGGTAAAAATTAAGATTAAGTTGCAGAATGGGAATCATTGGCTACTATATGAGGTAAGACATGTTCCAAGGCTGAGTAGGAATTTGATTTCAGTATGACAACTTAGTGATGAGGGTTGTGTAGTTAATTTTAATGATAAAAATTGGAAGGTTTCAAAAGGTTCCCTTGCAGTAGAAAAAGGTGTGAAAGTAGGCACCTTATATCTTTGTATAGGTCATATTGTTCCTTCTACTTTAATTTTTTTAGAAAAAAATGAATGTTCAGGAATAATTGTTGTAGTTGAGTAGGGAGAAGAAATAACTGTTGTAGATTTTGATATAGTGTTGTGGCACAACACACTTGTGCACATGAGTGAGAAAGGTATAAAAGTACTTCATTCAAAGAAAGTTTTTCCAGGTCTAAAATGTGTTAATATGGATTTCTATGAAAGTTGTGTGTATGGAAAACAAAAGAGAGTGAGTTTTGTAAAGATTGGGAAGGAAAACAAAAAGGAGAAATTAGAGCTTGTGCATACAAATGTATGGGGACTAACTCATGCATCTTCTCTTGTTGGCTCTCATTATTATGTTACATTTATTGATGATGTAAATAGAAAAGTATGGGTTTATTTTCTTAGACAAAAATCTAATGTATTTCAAACTTTTTAGAAATGGAAATGCTTGGTTGAAAATGAGACTGGTAAGAAATTAAAATGTCTCAGATCTAATGATGGTGGTGAGTATTGCAGTCATGAATTTGAAGATTATTGCTCCACTAATGGTATTCATAGATAGAAAATTGTTCCAAGGACTCCATAGGAAATTGGAGTGGCTGAACGTATGAACAGGACTATAATGGAGCACACCAGGAGCATGAGGTTGCATGTTGGGTTGTCTTTACACATGTGGGTAGAGGCTGTCAGTACTACTATATATTTGATTAATAGAGGTCCCTCTACTCCTTTGGATTGTACTATTCTAGAGGAAGCATGAACTGGTAAGAAGGTGAGTTATTCTTTTCTCAAAACCTTTAGTTGTGAAGCTTTTGCTCACATAGATTTTGAAAATAGAACCAAGCTAGAAGCTAAGTCAAAGAAATGTGTATTTATTGGATATGGCATTAATGAATTTGATTATAGGCTTTGGGATTGTAAAAATCATAAAAAAAAATTTGTGACAATGCCTTGAGCCCCAAAGAATTTATGAAGTATGTACAGTATTTTCCTGATCAGTCACCACAATCTAACAATCTCCCACTTGGGGACTGATCAAGCTCCACACTAAACAACACACTAGCCTCAAAATAATGGTAAATTTGAAAACCTAGGGGGAAAGTGACCACCACAATCCCATACCCTTGACTATTTTTTGTCACACCTCTACATCTTGCCTCTCCAAGGTTGCCTTTAGCTGCTCAATAAAAGTTGGCTTTGTGCCAACCTTCTTGGGGTAAGGACCAAAAACACTCTTTTATTTTAGTCTAAGAATCTATAGTTCTTTCATTATCACCTGCAAAAGGGTTAGTTTCTTTTATAAAAATATAGTTTTCCAACAAGGCATTTTGAATTTTGTCTAACACAATTCTAGCTATTAGGTTAGCATCCCTAAAAATCTTGTTATTGCATTCCTTCCAGATACCCCAACCAAAATGAGGCAACGCCCATTTACTAATAGTTTGGAGCCCAGATCCCTTCCAAGAATTTTCCCACTGCCTAAAGAAATCTATAGATAAGTTGGGAACACACAAAGTAATCCCAAAAGCTTGACTGAATAAAGACCAACACTCTTTAGAATAAAGGTAGTGTATAAATAGGTGATCCACCATCTCAACCTAGTTTTTGCAAATGACACACCTATTAGGAATGGGATGACTCCTCTTGCAGAAGTTGTCAATAGTCAAAATCTTATTTTGGAGTAAAAGTATTAAAAAAAAATGATTTTTGAGGTAAGGCCAAGGTACCAGGCTTTAGCCCATTCTGGTATCAAATCCTGCTTCATAATAGCTTGGTACCTTGAGGCCACCAAATAGGTTCCATCCAAAGTATTCTCCCAAAAAATCATATCTTGACCCTCATTCAAAACCATAGAGAGAAGAATAATCATAACGGGTTTAAGGTCCATAGAAATGGCAACAAGATCCCTCTAGCCCTGGTCTTGTCTATAATCAGATACAAATCTACCCAACCTCTGGATGCAAATTCCTACACATGTCTCAAATTAAGGGATAGCAATAAGAGGCCCTAGAATTAGCCAATTATCTTGCCAAAGAAGAGTATCCTCTCCATTCCCAACACACCATTTCTCCCTACTAATAGCTACATCTCTTGCACATAGAAATCCATTCCAAATATTAGGTCCTCTTGGAATTGATTCACTAAAAAGAAATTTTTTGATAGAAGGTCTTTGAAGATATTTCTCTTTCAAGATTCCCCCCACTCACCTTTACTTCAAAAGATTCTCCAAACATAGCTTGGAGGGATTTATTTAAAGGACACAATTTATTTATCCCCAACCACTATTATGTTTAGGAAGACACACATTATCCCAAACCACTAGGTGTAAACACTTGTTGCCTTCAAAACCAAACCAAAGAAAGTCCCTTTGGATCTCCTCCATGTGATCTGCAAACATGCTAGGAATCCCAAAAAGACTCAGGGAATAGGTTGAAAGGTCTTAGAGAGTAGCTTTGACCAATTAAATCTTTCCATCTTGGCAAAACTTTTGGGGAAAAGTCAAATCCTATACCCTAGGCTAGCATAGCAAGTACTTGGCATGAAAGTCCCATAAGGGAAACTAACCTACAACCCTTCTCCACTATGAAGGGGAGTTGAACCTATGACCTCAAGGAAATAAACCTCAAGGAACAAACCAACTCACCTACAAGTGCTTATGTTATAATTTTAAGTTAAGTTACTTTTTAATTTTTCACTTAAAGTAATATATAACTATATAGTTCTAGTTGAATTTTTTATTTTTAAATCAAATGCTTATATAAATGTTACTTTTAAATGATGTTTATATGTTATATTTTTAAATATAATGATAAATATTTTTTATGGCCCATTTAGTAACATTTTTATAAAATTTAGTGAATTAAATGACTTAAAGTCATCAAAAGTGGACATTTTGCATGTCACTGCATATAAAGTTCATTTTGGTGGACCTTTTTGATGTCATTACATCAAAATGCTATCATAAGTGGACCTTTTAATGCCACTGCATCAAAAGTGAAGTTTTTATGCCTTTACATCCAAAATGTGAGATGTATTTTAAGACATATATCCTCCTCCAAAATGTATGATTTTTCTTGTATGCACATTTTAAAACATGCTTTTGACTCCAAAAGGTTTGATTTTATACTAAAACATGTTTTAATATATGCCTTGGCCTCCAAAACATTTGATTTTGAAGAACTACATGTTTTTGACCTCGAAGAACCTAATTTTGATCATAAGTGGAGATTTTCTTGATGGATTTACATGAAATCTTTTCCATTTGAGGTATTTTTGGTAGGCAATGAGTTTTCTTGGATTTAAAATGGATTCAAAAAGCTAAAAAATATTTTCAAAAGCTCCGAACTAGGGCACGTTTTTTATGAAATCAACAAATAACTCCATTTTTGGTCTATATTTTTGCTCCATTCCAAATTGATTTGGTTTTATTTGGTGTTTTCATGGCATCTTGGTGCATGATTTAAGGTTTAAAAACCAAATCAATTTTCTCATGCATCATTGTGAAAAATGTTTTTTATTAAAAATGTCCCAAGCACATGCATTTTGAAAATATTGAATTTTGGAGCAATCGTAGGGCACATTTTGGCATCTTTTAACAACTTTTCCTTGTTTGCTACCTTCTTAAATTCAAATTTGTAAAAAGTTGAAAGATTCAAACATTTTTGGAGAATTTTTAAACATTGGAGCATCTTTCTCCTTCATTTTTGGCACTTCATCTTCATGTAAGTGGACTCTTTCTTTCTTGCTATTTAATTCATACTTATCTTTTTGATTTTATGCTCGTAATTGCTTGATGATTGCCACTTGTTGAAATATTTTCCATGAAAAGTGCATTTTTCCTTTAAAAATGAAGAAATTGTTCATTTTCATGTTTTTGGTTCTCTCCCAAGTCCCAATTTTGAATTTGAGTGCTAAAGTGTTATGCATCTTGGCATGTTTGAGTCACTTTCCAAAGGTACATTTTTCTTTGTGTTTTTGTGTTTTGTGTTTGCTTACCGATTTTCTCCACTTTGGAGAAGTTGCAAGTTTTTTCCAAAGAACTTGTTGTTGCTTCACTTCATGCAAAAGCATCATCACGTTCCACATTCTATTTCCATGTCACAACACCTCACCTCTCATTCAATGAATGCAATTAAAATTTTTTCATCTCATTCACCATCCACACATGCATGTAATCTCATTTTCCATTTCTATTTTTACTCATCTCACTTTTCACATCCATTCGCATGACACAATTACACAAAATGCCTTACATGTAATTGCATCCAAAAGGTCCAATTTTGATTAAAAGTCACATTTTGAAAAGTTAAAAAGATGTCATTTTCATCGCCCATGTACTTTGACTTCCCATTTTCACCAAAAGTGACTATAAAACTCATTATCCCTCTTCTATTTTCCATTTTTGTCCCTCCATATGCATTTTTACCTCCATGAGAAAATACATATTTTTGCATCTTTCCATGCCTTCCATCTCATCCTTCATTTACAGTTAAATTGTAAGTGCATCCTCCACCTGCATTCACATCTCATCTCGCCTTTCATCTCCCATTATATGTTGCACTTACATGTATTCATTTTTCATGCAATAATGGCTTGAAACACTAAGTCACCTTTGAAATCAGCAATTTTCATTTACATGCATTCCCATGCATTCTGCCTTCACAAATTCTCATTTCATTCTGTTTCATTCCATCTTCCATATATTCATTTTCATAACACTTCATTATACTTTCCATTTGTTTCATTTTCATAACACTTCATTCCACTTTCTGTTCATTTCATTTTCATCCATTGCATATGCATATGATTTCTTTGAGATCATTTCATTGGATCTACCAAGTCTCCAATTTGTTTCCAAATCTTTTTTTATCACAAATCAACTTGTATGGCGATTCCATCTGATAATGTATTTATGTTTTGGGATTTTTGTGTTGTAGTACAAGAACAAGAAATGTCCTCACCATCAAAATCCAAAGGCAAAATAAAATATCAATATGATAAAGAATTGGCTCATACAACTCCCTCATTAGTCATGTCTATTCTAGATAACATGATGGACATGAAGATTCATCATGTGGATGTGGCTGATTTTCTAGAGAGAGTTGAAACTCTAGTTGAAACTCTAGAGAAATGAAGCATATCAAGAGAGGTAACATTCACTTGGTGTCTACATTTCCTATGGTGGCCATAGAACCTGATTTCATTCTCAGATGTGCATGGTAGTTTACTCCAAAGATAAAGACTATCAAAGATGTTGATGAGAAGGTTATCATTAGCCTTGATCCTAAGGTCATTGAACAAATCTTCAAGGTTCCACATAAAGTAGAATGTGCAAATTTGACCAAAGAATAATCTTTGGCATGTTGGAATGGGAAAAAGGGTGATTATTAGAAGTATGTCAACCTTTACTAGTTAGACAATAAAAAAAGAAACTTCTCTAGATGGCCAAAGACTATTCATCAGTCTAACTTTAAACAAGAATATAAGGATCTCATCATCTTTCTTAGTAGAATTTGTGGCCTTAAAGATTATACTAATTTTGAGCCTTGGATGTATAAGTTTATGTTTCAAATCATGGAGAATAAAGAACACATCTTTTGGGGAGAGCTCATCAGTACTACACTTTGCCAAAAAATAGGCAATGTGGGAACTTTAGTACCCTTCTACATGAATTCTTACTTTTTTTACATTGTTGCTACCATGGGATCCTTTTATGGTCTTTCAACCAAGAGAGATCATCTTTAGGTTCCTATTTGGGATTACTATGACCAAATCACTTTGGAAAATAGTAAATTTTATTATAAAAAATTCTAAGATGGTTTCTTTGAGCATTTTCAATGCTTAATAAATTATCTATCAAAAGAGCATCTGATGTGGCATAGGAGAAGGTGAACCAATATGATTGTATTTTCATTTAGTTTTCCACTTTCACATACTTGAGAGTTGGATATTTCAAAGGTGGGTTGTATACCTAACCTAGGTATGCTACAGATCAAATTATTTTGATGGAGCTAGCTAGATAGCTCATGGATGTGTAAAGTGACCAACATACTATGGATAGGCCTTGTTTTGACATTATCTTAGCTAAACCTTTGGGTATTGGCAACTATTCAATAATTTCTATATCTAAAGAAAAGAACATGGAATAAGAGTTATAGTTGATCACCTTGAAGAAGTTCGAGGCCATATTTGACTTTGACTATCAAGAGATGAATTCTTAGATGAAAAGAGCTTACACTCATGTTCATCACATTGGGGACATTTGGATTGATATGAGGATAGAACTTGACATCATGAAGATGGACTATTGTAGATTAACCTCTAATAGATAATTGATCTTAACATGTTGGAGATCCCTTCACATTTTCGAGTTGAAGATGATGACATCATCCTTGATCCAGAGTTTCATTGAGCCAACTTTGATAAGAAGTGCCCTTTTCCTATCTAGTGGAAACAAAAGAAAGGTACATCTATCATGGAAAAATTTCAATCCATCTTGGTAAACACAAACAAATGGTTAAAAAGTAAAGGCCTTGAAAGAGTAAATCCTAAGATGGGCTTGGATTGTTGAATTTTTGGTCCTCCTAGTAGAAAATCCTAGCTGGAAATCATAGGGAAAGATGGTGCCTCATCTTATCATGCTAAGGATTCCCTCAAATTCAAATTAAAGGGTGGAAAAGGAGCTAAATCATCTCAAATCTCTAAACCAATTCAAGAATTAGTGGAAGAATTAGAAGAGGAATTGAAAATAGAATCTGATAAAGAAGATTTAGATGAAGAAGGGGAAATCATGATCATATCTCCTCGACCAAAGCTTGTACAAGCTTGTGCATCTTCTATACATGAAGAGCCTTTTCTACATGAAGTCGATGATGATGTGGATTCATTCTCCACTATTTTTACTTTTTCCATTCCAATCTCATAAGTCAATGCCATGGTTCTTCCTATTTCCTCTGTTGCTCCTTACATCCCTGCAAATGAAAAATATAAGCATTTAGCAAATGTGTTTGAGGATTTTCCAACTCTTACCAATGGTCAAGTTTTCCAACTTGATACATCTTTGACATGGTTTGAGCTTTTCATGATAGAGTCTTCTTAGCATGTTCCTATGCCTTCAGCTATGCAGATTGAATCTTATTCTATTACAATGGAAATACAATTAGGATCAATGCTAATGGTCTCCACTGTATCTACTTCTATAGATGAAGGTTTTAGCCTGCTTGCATTGTTGAGAAAAATAACAATGAAGAGAAGGAAAGTGGTTGTTCCTCCAAAAAATCTCCCTGTTAAGAAGATCAAATCCAAATCAGTGAAAGACAAGATTTTTTCAAGGATTTTGGTTGATTTAGATAAAACCAAATTTGTTGAATTTGCTAAGCCCCTAGTGGACAAACTTTTTGAGGAACTTACTTGTTCTGATTACAAGTTTACTGAAGTTGAAATTAGAAAGCAATCACATTTGAGTTGTTTGTAAGATGCTCAAGATGCATTGGCTAATGTATCAAAGAGTAATCATGGGCTATGGGAAAAAGAAAAATCAACTAAAATAAGAGGTCTCTCATCTAAATGAGGTCATTTAGAAATAATATTCTTAGAGTATTGTTGTTATGTCTCAAACATATAAGGAGAAAACTAATTCAAGTCTTAGATACAAGAAATCATTTGTGAAGGAGTTTGAACCATTAGAGAGACATTTGCAATTCTTAGGTGCATCAAAGAGATGAATGAAATGGAATGAAACTTAATTTCTTCTTTGACTCAAGAAGCAAATAATTTGAAATAAATCCTTGATGTAGATGAAATGATAAGATTTGATCTGGATGCATTGGTCTCATGTGATGTTCTTCCATCATGTGAAATGTTCTTCACATATCAAGGACTCATGGGTTACAAAGAGGAAACATTGAGGAAGTTGATCACAAAGTAACAGGTAGCCTTTGGAGTTTTTCAAGTAGTTGAAGCAAGTGTTACTTATGATTTGGAATAGATGGGATGCCATGTTAGTGATGAATCTGGTAATCTCATTGCATTAGAAAGAGTAAACTTAGAATATACAATTAGGATCAATGTTGATGTAGATTCTTAAGACTTTGGTTCACACACAATGAAAAAGTTTGTCTTTTATAAATCCTTGATGAAAAAATTGTTGGATACTATGGCAGAAAATACCAAAGTTATACAAACAACATATGCAAATTCAGTGAGAGTAGAATCCATATCAAAGACATGGAAATTGTTGATCGTCCCATAGTGTGCAACATCATTGTCAAATTTAAGGCACTGAGAAACAATCTTTAGGATTGTTTGTTTTTGTTTTTATTTCATGTTAGTAGTTGTAAAGGATGAATTACATGAAAAAGTGTAATTACATGTAATACGAGTTACATGTATGTAAAAGGATGTAATGTGAGTTGCATGTAACCCTTTATTTTCTCCTATAGTTAGACTAGGTCAAAGTTGGTTGAATTGCTCCCACTTTTTCCTCCACCTTTTTCTCAACTCATGTGCCTATATAAAGGAGTGCCCCCTCATTATAAAATCATCATTATCTTTATGCAAGAGATCTCTAGAGAAATTGTGTTAGTCAAACTTTGTTTGTGTAAGCACTATTTTGAGAGAAAGTGAATACAAAGGAGCATTTGAGACTTAACTTTGATTAAGTGAGATTTTTACTTGCATGAGTTATAAGCTTTGTCTATAATTCATCTAAGTTATCTGTGATTCATATTATCTTGTGTTCTTGGTAATTGTATCTCATGAATTGAATAGAAAAGAGTTAAGAAGCTATTGGAGCTAGAGCTTTGACTGGGAGCAATTGTGGAAATATATAGCTAGAAGCTTTGTCTGTAGCTTATACTTCCTTCTTAATTTTCAAAATAGTTAAGTTATTTTTACTTTTAGGAGTCTTTGTGCCCTAATTATAAAGCTTTTCCATATAGAACTATGAGCAGACTTAGAGCCAAATTGGTACATTTTTAGCTAGGATTTGAATTAGTGAAGGTTTATTAGTATCACTATTTCCAGGTCTTGATAGAAGGGTAGTTAGAGATTCACCCTACCCATTACTCACTCCACGATTAAGTTGATTCTTTCTTGAAAGATAAGAAGAAAGGATATTGGTAACACCCATTTTATAAAATCTCTTGACTTCTTTCTTACCTTGATTTGATCTAAGGAATGGTGAGAAGAAGGAGCCTTCCCTTTAAGGTAGTAGAGACTCTATCTCATATGCTATGGCTGGTCATCCTATTTTGTGTTTGGGTTTTTACCCAAAACTTTCAATTGCAAAATATCCACCCAATAGGGTCAAAGTTACAATTCGTCAAATAGGGCCTTCTGGAATTTAGGGTAATTTGCATCAACATGAAAAAGATAAGTAACCAACTTTGAGGGATTCAAAACCTAGTCAAAACATATTGAAATAACTTTAAAATTGAAACATAGGTTGCTTGATATGCATAATAAATACTCTCAAAGTGGAGAGTCATGAAACATAACTAGGTGTGAGATATTCAAATACAAACTAGGCTTCCTGTCATTGTTTGACACTTGGGCAAAAATGTAGATCTGAACATTGCTCAATATGGAACTTCTTAGATAAGCTCCCCATTATCATCTCTATTCTTGAATTTCTTGGCAAGCCTTCAAGAAATCAATCTTTTCCTTTCAAAAAAACTTAAGCTATTTCTCAGATTCCTTTATCAATATCAACAACATCTGCGCAAGCAATCTCCTTATGCTTTTCTTTCACTCTTACACACTTGTGCATCTCTTATCCACCTTTCTTTGTGCACCTTTTTAAAAGTTTGGCTCTATACCTCTTTAAATAGGCATTTATTTCTTTGTCATTTTCCATGATCACCATAGATCTTAGGGCTTATAATTTGGTCCATCAGGTTAATTGTATCTATTCATCTTTCTTCTTTTCTAGAATCTTCCTATCCATCAAATTGGATCATAGGTATCATACCTAATACTCACCTTGAATTTAATGATCCAACTCATCAATCTTATCTTCAACACAATTTACATCTCCCAAGAAATTAATTGAGTTGGATAGATTTCATAATTTCCTCAAATTCATTTATAAGACTGTAACTCATAAATCACTAAGTTCTAAGACTCGATCATAACTTAATCACTCAATTACTATAAAACTTTTGGATCAGCATCAACTATCTTTCTTAGTTGATACTGATGCTTGATCAACACTAGATTTTCTCGGTACTTACTATGGCTCAGTTGACACTAGCATCACTCGGGATTCCTTAATATTTTACCCTATCACTCATCTTAGCTTTACATTCTTGATATAAATAATCACATTATCTTATCAAAGTATAGTTAATATCAAATGTCCATTGTAACTTCCTTTCTACAACTCAAACTTTCCTCTAGGTGCTATTTTTATGAGCAATTTATCAAATCCTCTTCATCAATCAAATAGATACAACATTTAGATTAGGTAGCAATATGTCTTATTAGTAGATTTGACATCAATGAGAAAAAAAAAAGTTCCAATTATAAGTTTCCAAAAATCTCTCTCTTTGGCATTGATGGAAAAATCTCAATATCTCACTCTCAATGTATCTAATTTTGTTACCATACAATCCAAAAGAATTCACTATCATGAGTGATCAATATCCATAGTTTCATTCTGATTCTCTTTACTAATTTTCTCCAAGGTAATATATCTCCCTCTTGGATACATCTATCCTTCAGTAATAAATCTCTCACTTCTGTATATCTCTTCCTCTTTGTTTTCTTTATATCTCTCCCTCTTTGACAACAATGCCAAGGACACATAGCTTTCTTAGCTTCAATCACTTAATACATCTGAATTATGTAGATAGTTGCATGTTTGACTAATTTCTATTATCCATCTATGACTAATCCATTATGTTATATTTGGCTTTCTATCTTAGGCATTTACCAAAGTAGAGTTGTTTTGGATCAATGTGTAAGATATTCTAATTAGCACATTTGATGTAATGCACCTTTTCTCCTTAAGTTGCATTATTTAGGGGAATCACCCCTAATTTACCTCTAAGATATTCATGAGCATCTTTAGGTAAGGCTTTAGTGAATATGTCAACAACTTGTTCTTTGGTGTGCACATATTCTAATTTCACTTCTTTGTCTTGAACTAGTTCCCTGAAGTTGTGATACTTGATAGCAATGTGCTTTGTCTTAGTGTGCATCATTGGATTCTTTGAAATGTTAATAGCACTTTTGTTATCACAATAGATAACTAATGGATCTATAATTTATTCTTTTATACCTTTTAGTAATTGCTTTATCCACATAATGTTTGAATAATTCAATGTAGCTGCCATATACTCAGCTTCAACCATTGATTGGGAAATACAATTTTGTTTCTTGTTTGTCCATGACACCAATATCTTTCCTAGAAAAAATGCACATCCACTAGTGATTTTTCTATCATTAATATTTCCTACCCAATCAGAGTCAGTGAATACCTTCATTTCAAATCCATCACTTCTCTTATAATAAAATCTATAGTCTTTTATACCTTTAATAAATCTCATTATCCATTTTACTATCATCATGTGAATCTCCTTAGGATTTTCTTAAAATCTAGTGACTATCCCAACTACTAATGCAATATTAGGTCTACTATGAACAACATATTGCAATTTTCCAATAATGGATCTGTATAATGTTTGGTTCATGATGAGTCTAAAAAATGCCTTTATTTTGTTATGTTTAAGATACTTTATGATACTCCGTTCATCCTTGTTTTAACACTTATAAGCTTATGTTTGATAAACCTTTGATGATTTATGGGGTAGAAAAACTATGTCATCCTTTGCCTAAATTATATCTAATATGCAGTATTTCATATAAATATCCAAATGTGTGTTCTTATGATTGAATTTAGTTTGATGGATGTTTATTTGAAAATATGTTTTATATCATAACTAGCCTGATGATAAGGATTAAAGGATGAGCAAAAGAATCTAGAAGTTGGTTGCCGACAACATTCAAGGAGAAATGAGTATCAAGGAACAACCACAAAAAGGAAGTTATAACCACTCCAGGAAACATGGCAGCAAATAAGGAGGAGTTTTTATGAGCCGTTACCTTCTCTACATTTATGTTGTAACAAGTGGATGCCACAACTCCATTGCTCCCTCCTCAATTCTGTTATCCTTCCTTTCCGCTTTCAGTTGTTCTCCTATATTCTCTCCTGCAGACTTAACTTAGTTACTTTTTTGTTATGTAATAAAGAGTAGATTCCCTATATATGTCGAGATCGACTCCTATGTGTAAATTTTTTAATTTTTAGTTTTTGATTTTGATAAGTTTTATTGAGTAAGAGAGAACACTGATTCACAGTTTGTTGCAGTTGTGTTTTACAATTCTAAATTATGTAATGACTGATTAATAAAATGAATTAGTTCTCTTTAGTTTCTATCCTGCGTTGGTAGATTAGAGAAGCCAACCAAGGGGGCCCACTTGGAAGGTGGATTAGATTAGGATAGAATAGATTCATTTTACTAAGCATTAGCAGTATTTTAAGTAAGACATAGCTAGTTAATTCCTTCCTATAGCATCACACTTCATGAATGTTCCTGCAGCATCTGCGAGAATAGTCTAATGGATGATTAAAGATGGAATCTCTATTATCTTGTCATTGTGTTTTCAACATTCATAGATTCAGTAGTTTCCTTTCTATAGCAGTAGTGTAGTTTCCTTCCTTTGCATTTTTACTTTCCTACAGCACAAGCATAATGACTCATCAAGGTACCTAGTGCACATACTGTGCCGACCATTTCAAGTATATGTCCCTGGGTTGAAAATCTAAATGCACCTCATGGTAGGGGAAAAGTAGTCCTTAGCTTGAATAGATTATTCCTAAACCAGGCCTAGCACATGACTATGGAACACCTATTGTGAGGTAGTTCAGTTCACATCAACAAATTCATCATTCTTAGATAGCTTGTGTCTTGTAGAAATAGGTTTTCTCACTAGTCTTGAATCTTCCATTCCATAAGTATTTAGAATCTCCTTGATGTATTTGGATTGAGTAATGAAAATGCCAAATTTCATTTGACATACTTGTAATCCAACAAAGAATTTGATTTCACCAAACATAGACATTTCAAATTCCTTCTTCATTTCATTAGAAAATGATTTGTACAATGCTTCTCTTCCTCCAAATATAATGTCATCAACAAATATTTTAGATAGCAGTACTTCATTTTCTTACCATTCTTCAAATATAGATTATTATTATTTATCCTTTCAAAACCAATTTTCACCAAATAATTGTGTAGTCTTTCATATCATGCTCTTGGGGCTTGTTTCAATCCATAAAGGGCTTTGTTCAATTTACATATCATATTCTCCTTGTTTGGATCTACAAATCCCTCAGGTTTTTCAATGTACAATTCTTCCTCAAGTATACTATTCAAAAATGCAGATTTAACATTCATTTGTGATGGGGACACAACCCAAGCACAGAATGGACACAACAGGAAAAGGGAAATTGTATTAACTGTGAAAATAAGCTAGTACATTCAGTACAAAGAAAATAGACTTCAAAACATGCCCTAAGGGCTTACAATAGCACAAAATTGGAGATAATTTCTCCCTTTGGTACCTCCTCTCAATTTCCACTCCGAATTGTCTTTTACAATGCCAAAAATGTCCTTAAATAGACCCCGGAGGGTTAAGGACTAGGAATACATTCTAGAAAGTGCTAGTAGGCATCCATTGACCAAGTAGAAGGCTCCATAAGCTGCATTAGAAGTTGGTAAAAATCTAGAAGAATCCAAAAATGGTAACCGAACTTCTAGGAGGCATAACTTTTGAACCATAGCTCCGATTGACGAACCATTTACATTTTTGGAAAGCTCTCAAAGTGCTCTATAGCCCTATGGACCAGCTTTGCTCGTCCTCCATTTTTTGGCCCTTTTTGAGGTCATTTAATGCCCCTAACCTGACTTTGAAGCATTCTTAGGAGGTTTCCAAAACTCAAAAAATTGCGATAACTTTCAAACCGTGGGGCCTTTTGACCTGATTCTTTTTCTGGAATGCTCTAAATTACAATTACATTCATCTGGCCAATTTACACCTCCTAGTTCACCAAAATGATGGATCAATTACATACTCCTATTTTTTTAGCATTTACACGTATCCCAAGGTGTTCAAATACTCTATCCTAGAACATTGATAGTGGAACTATTAGAGTTGGAACCTTTATTTGACCCAAATGGGTATCTAGAAATGAAAACACATGAAACAGAAACTAAGTCTAAGTAAATTTTTTTGGGTGACACAGGATTTCCCTTATACCTTTGGATGCTCCTGCATCAATTTGATACACCTCATAATTATTTTAGGTTGAATATGCAAGAAAAGTTATGACTCCTTCAAGTCTTGCCACATGAGAAAAAGTTTTTCCATAGTCAACTCCTTCTTGAGCATATCCTTTGCATACTAGTCTTGCATTTTTTCTTGTTATTTCACTATTTTCATTGAGTTTGTTTCTAAAAACCCATTTTGTTCGAATACCACTTTTTTATTTAGGTCTTGGCACTAGAGTCCAAGTATTGTTTTTCTCAATGTGTTCAATTTCTTTGCTCATTGCCTAAATCCAATCTTCATTGCCTAAATAATCTTTTACTATTTTGGGCTCAAATTCATAAAGTAAGCATGTATCATCTTTGAGTCTTTTCCTTGTCATAACACTTGATTCAACATCACCAATTATTTGTTCAGGTTTGTGATGTCTTATTTCAAACTTTGCTAGCATAGGTGGTTTCCTTCTCTATTCTTCTACAAGTTCATCTTGAAAATAATCTCAACCTCATTTGCTCTTTCTTGTTAAGGTTTTGGTCTAGTTTTTGCATGCTTGACATTCTCTATTTGATGATCAACATTGCCTGTCTATGACGCGACATCTTCAATCTATTGTTCGACACCTACTATCTATTGCTCAATAATTTGTTGTTGTCTTACATCATTTCCTATCTACTAGGACATTTTAGCTTGATTTTCTTCTTCATTTGGAGTGTTGGGAGCACCATCATCCATATAGATGAATTTACTATAGTCTTTAAGTTCTTCATTGCATGTTATGTCACTTTTTTTTGTAAACTCATCAACTTTCACATTTGCACTTTCCACAACTTTGTTAGTGTTAGAGTTCAAACACTTGTAAGATTTACTCATGGTGGAATATCCTAAGAATATACCTTCATCACTCTTTGCATCAAGTTTTCCATTCTTATTATCTTTAAGTATATAGCATTTTCTTCCATAGATTTTGAAATATTTCACATTAGGAGCATAACCATACCATAGTTCAAAAGGTGTAGCATTTATACCTTTCTTGACTCATTCTTTATTCGAGGCATAGAGAATAGTACTAAAAACTTCTCTCCAATACATTTTTGATATACTCTTCTCCATCATCAATGTTCTTGCACAATACATTATTGATTTGTTTCTCCTTTTAGCTATCCCATTCTAAGGAGAGGTTTGTTAGAAATAATAGCCCACCAAGATAACTGAGAGGGGGGAGGGGGTGAATAAATTATCCAATTAAAATTTTTATCAACCTTAATTAATCTTAATCATTCAATCAAATTAAAAATTAACCATAACAAGACACATATGCATAATTACACCAGATTTGTTAATTAGGGAAACCCTTGATCAGAGGGAAAACCCCATAGGAATGATGTCCACAAAGATATACTGATATATATATTCCTTGTTAGAGGATGAACCCTATTAGGAGTCTATAAACACATTCAATAAATAAGAATCCTTGTTAGGAGACTTTGAATCCATGTTAGGAGATTTCAACCTAGTTAGGAGTTGTAGAAGGTAGAAGGACCCATTGTCCAAACAACTTCTAGAGAAAGACCACTGGACTTCATTGTCCAACTAATCTCTCAATTATTCCTTGGAGAATAATTGTGCATACTATGCTTTAACCTCTTTCCTCTATCTTGTCAACTGGACCAATCACTATTAGACCTTGCAGACCAGATAACAAACATTAGATCCAAATATCAAACCTCAGATCTTAAAGTAAAACCTTAGAAATGAAGTTTTCTCCAACTTCGCTCTCCTCTTCTTATCCTCACATATCAACTTATTTCTCTTCTATTCTACTCTTGGTGCTTCATGCAATAGTTCATTCATAAAAAAGGAAAATGTCCTTCCTTTATACCAAATCCACAAAATAATTCCTTGAATTGGCTATTACACCTTCTCAATCAATTATTATAGGACCTCATTAAGAACACATTATACTTCATGATAACATTAATCTATCACCTTGTAACTTGAATAACTTTCCATACGTGTAATATTATGACAAGCAAGTTTAGTCACATCATCTCCAACATGTCTTCTACATGCCTTTAACCTTGCTTCTTAGAATAAAAACTCTGCTAAGAGATATAACAAGTTTACCAAAACATGCTTCTATAAACTCTATCTCAAAACAATCTTCACCAAAACTTGCATAACCTCTTCTAGACTTAATATCTTATGCACCCAAGGTTAGTTTCATATGTTAGACACTTAGTAGTATCTCCCATTAATCTTGCTAGTGAAAGATTGTTATCCCCTTTTCAAATCCTCTTTCTCAATCATACACTCCTCCTCAATGTGCTCTATATCAATTTTTTTTTCATTCTATAATATCTCCCCCATTGACATCAGTGTCAAAGGTTTCAACAACCATCTATCATTATAACAACTATCTCTGACCTACTCAAGTGTACAAAGATGCTATTCAAAACAACACCTATCAAGAGTCCTATATGACTTTGTCCATCATAGATACTCTCCCATACAAGAAGCATCAACATTTAGTCCAAAAAAATTATAGTGCTTTGTATCACTAGATTGATGCACTCTTGCATCATCTACTCTGATGTAAGTAGGGGCATAACCCCTATCATACCTTGTAAATATTCAAAAGTCTCTTTGGAAAGAGGCTTGGTTAAGATATCTACAAGCTACTCTTTCGTGCTTACATACTCCAATTTGATTACCTTTACTACAACTTTCTTTCTTAGCATGTGATATTTGATAGAAATGTGCTTAGTCTTAGAATGCAACACTGGATTCTTAGACATATTCACTATGCTTGTGTTATCACAATACATGACAATAGCTTCACTGAATTCCATCCTTATATCCTTCAACATCTTCTTCATCTAAACAACTTGATTAGAATTATTTTTTGTTATAACATATTCTTCCTTTGCTATACTTTGTGAAATATAGTCTTGCTTCTTGCTTAACAAAGAAACCAATCATCCTCCATGAAAGAATGCATACCATGTCCTTGACATCTATTAAAGGAAAACATTCAAGCTATTCTATTTATACCTCTTCTTCAAGTTCTCCATTCAGAAATGCTAACTTGACATCCATCTGATACACTTTGAATTTCTTATGTGTTGCATAGGCTAAGAATAACCTTTCTGCTTTAATTCTTTCCACAGGACCATAGTTTTTGTCATAGTCTATTCCTTCTTGCTGTGAGTAACCTTTAAATACCAATCTTGCTTTGTTTCTTACAACTTCACATTGTTCATTCATCTTGTTCTTGAATACCCATTTTGTTCCTATCACATTCTTGTCTGCTGGTCTAGGGACAAATTCCCATGTCTCATTCTTCACTATCTGGTCCAATTCTTCTTTCATAGATTGCTTCCAATAATCATCTTTGCATGCCTCATCTACTTTATTTCATTTTACTTGAGATATCATACATAGTTCTTCATTGATTTTGCTTCTTGTCATCACACCTTTATCTTTGCTGCTAATGATATGCTCTAGTGGATGATTCTTTGTAATATTCTTACTAGAAGTAGGAGTCGTTATCTCAACTCTTGGCTTAGTTCTAGGTTCCAAACTTTGTTCTTGTCTTTTCTCACCTTCATTTTGCAAATCATTGTTAGTCTCAAAGAATACTTCATCATTCCTTGGTTTAGTAACAACAACATTCTCATCCTTAGAATTGTAGTCAACTATTCTTTCTTGTATCCTACATTTCTCATCAACTCTTACACTTGAACTTTCAACAATAGTCTTAATTCTCAATTATAACATCTATAAGCTCTTCTTTTCAATGAATAACCAAGAAAGATACCTTCATCACTTCTAGCATCAACTTTACCAACATCGTCATCTCTTTTAATACAACATTTGCTGCCAAAAATTCTAAAATACTTAAGCGTAGGTGAGTGACCAAACCATAGTTCATAAGGGGTCTTGTTTGTGTCTTTCCTAACCTACACTTTTTTCATAGTGTAAACTATTGTATTCATAGCTTCTCTCCAAAATGTCCTGGATACATCATTCTTAGCTAACATAGCTCTTGTTGCTTCTATTACTAACTTGTTTCTTCTTTCTATAATGCCATGTTGTTTAGGGGTTCTAGGAGCTAAAAATTGTCTTTTGAATCCATTAGCTTCACAAAATATGTTAATTCATTTGAAGTAAACTCTCCTCCTATATCTGATCTTAAACATTTAATCTTCATACCTAATTCATTCTGATTTCTATTCTTGAATATCTTGAACTTTTCAAATGCCTCACATTTTTCTTTAAGAAATGCAACCCACATCATTCTAGGAAAGTCATCAACAATAATCATGAAGTACCTTTCACCATAGAATTATTTGGTCTTTTTTGGACCACTAAGATCTATGTGTACAATCTCCAAATTTTCTATAGTAGTAAACTTCTTGCTGGGAAAAGAAGTTCTGGTATGCTAATAAACACTCCTTGCAAATTGCGTTAGTAAGCTTTACAATCTTAGGAAAATCTCTGACTACAAACATATTACTAGTTTGAACAATGCCATCAAAGTTTATATGACAAAATATCTTATGCCATAATCAACTGTCATCTACCTTTGCAACCAAACATGTCATTTTAGTGGGATTCAACTGAAATACATTACCTCTAGATTTGGTTCCCATGCTAATTTTCCATCTTTTTCTTTGATCATGCATGTCTTCTCTGTGAACTACAACTAATAAACTTTATCCACTAGTTTTACAACACTCAAAAGATTCTATTTCAAACCATTAACAAAATAATACATGCTCAATGTTAGTCTTACCATCAAGAGTTATAGATCCAATACCTTTAAGATGACAAGCGACATTGTTTCTGACTTTGACAATGCCTCCATCATAACTTTTGAAGTCAATAAACTTGTTCATATCACCAGTCATATGATGTGAACAACCACTATTAACTATCCAATCAGATTTCTTTTCAACTCGTGATACCAAATTCATTTTCTTTGGACTTTTTTCTTTAATAGCCATAAATCCTATTTCATCATCACTAGTACTCACTTTTTTCTCACCAATTTCATCTTCTTCATTGGCATACAAAAAAACTCTATCTCTTCTAGGTTTGAAATTTCCTTTATAATTTTTGTCTCTTTTAGGGCAATTAGATGCATAATGGACAAACTCATTACAAGTCCAACTTATAATTTTTTTCTTACCATCTTATCCTCTTCTTACAAGAAGGGCTACTCCATGTTATATCTTTTTGTCCTCATCAGATCTAGTAATGCAAGAAAAATATCCTCTAGCACTTGTGCTCCTTGATATATTAGGTTGAATGTTTAGGACACTAAAAGTTGTCTCTATTCTAGACAATTCTCTAGACTATCTAAACTCATTCTCAACTGCTTCTAGTTTCCCAAGTAATGTTTCCTTGGTGAAATATTTGTTACAAGAGATCAAAAACTATATTATTTGAACTGCCTACTTAAATGGTGGTGTTAAATTCTTCAATATCTTCTAGATCACCTCATTATTTTCCTTGCTTCCTCCTTGTGATTTGATACATGTAGTAATTTCTGAGATTTTGCCTACATATGTTCTTATAGATTCATCTTCCATCATTTTAGCATCTTGAAATGCAAAAATCCATCTTTATAGCCTCAATTTCTTAGAATGTTCGTCAGCTTCAAAACTATTTTTGAAAGCTTTCCAAATCTTATGAGAAGTATCAAGTGTTTTTACCTAGTTTTGCTCTATTTCAAGAATTGCAGACAATAGTGCTTCTTTAGCTCTCATGTCACACATGAAAAGTTCTCTCACATCCTCAGTATAATTTTCTAGCGTACTTTCAACAATAATTGTCTTTTCTAATTTTGTCAAGATCCAATTGTAGACACCTAAATTTGATTACACTATTTTAGTAATCCTATTTAGTTATCTAAAAAGGGCATTATTAATTAAATTTTTATTTAATTAATCCTTTGTCATCCCCTAGTTGATTAATTTAATTAATCATCTATAGTCCTAATTGATAAATCAAATAATCTATTATTTATCAATTAAATCCTATTCTTCTATCTAATTCCAAAAATCCCCATTTATTAAATAAATCTATTTGATAAATGAAATCCTCAAATTCAAAAACCCCTAACCTATCTCTAATCCTCCATTTAGCCTAATCCACCCCATCCACCCATACTAACTAAGCTTAGCCACTAACTCACCCACCCTCATTAATGCCATCCACTTGCACATCTCTAACATCCCTAATCTAATCCTAAACCCAAGCCTAATCCACCCCCTAATGTTGTCACATTCCTTAAATAAGTTTAAGACTTTCCTAATCCAAACCAAAGTCTCCCCTCAAAAAGGCCAACCACTAAGTCATGAGTGCTCTTACAAAACATAAAAGACTCTTACAAGCTCACTCATGACTCTTACACCCATCTTCCACACTCTTCCCTCTTCCACACTCATTCCTCTTACATCCCTCTTACATACTCAACCCCACTCATCATGCCTTTAACCAACCCTTTACCCTACCCTCTCACACTCATCCTCCTTGTGACAAGTGTCACCTTCCCATTGGTGCTAAACAAGAACAATCCATGTGCTCCCCTTTGAGTGCATCTTAGCCCTCCTTAAGCCTTCATCCATCCTTGCATCTAAGCCCTCCATCCCTCTACCCCTTAGCCTATAAATTGAATCCCATCCCAAGCCATTTCATCAACAATCTTTGAGCTAAAGTTACCATGCCTTTTTGAGAGCCAAAAGCCATACCCATACCCTTATAATGCCAAATTGAGAGCTCACAAAGGTACCAATTTGCCATTACCCATCTCCATTGAAGCAAATTTTGAGCATCTTGAGCATACATCCACAGCAAAAGGACATGTCTACAGAATCAAGAAAGCATGGAGTGTTTTCTCTTGTGAGGTTTGCACTTCTTGTTTGCTTTCTTTGTCTAAGCATATATGTGAATTTAGTTTTTGGTTTGTGAATGTTTACTTTATTTGTTAATGTTCTTTGCATACTAATTCTTGTTCTACACCAATATCCTATACCAATACACAACATATGTGTCTTCATATTTTCCTTCTAGTTTTCATAATCTGTTCCATCAAACTTCATACTATCCTCTAATTATGTTAGCCATGGATCTCCCAAAGTTGTTAAACTTTATCTTCAATGACCTACTGCTCTGATACCAATTGTTAGAAATAATAGTCCACCAAGATAACTGAGAGGGCATGGGGAGTGTATCAAAGTAAAAAACAACCATAACAAGATGTATATATACAATTACACATATATATATTCATTGCTAGAGGATGGACCCTGTTAGGAGTCTATAAACACATTCAATACATAAGAGTCCCTATTAGGAGACTTTGAATCCTTGTTAGGAGATTCCAACCCTATTAGGAGTTGTAGAAGGCAGAAGGACCCACTGTCCAAATAGCTTCTGGGTCAAGACCACTAAACTTTATTTTCCAACTAATCTCTCAATTATCCCTTGTAGAATATTTTTTTGTACTATGCTTTAACCTCTTTCCTCTATCTTGTCAACTGGACCAATCACTGTTAGACCTTGTAGATCAGGTCACAAACTTCATATCCAAATATCAAACCTTAGATCTTAAAATAAAACCTTAGTAATGAAGTTTTCTCCAACTTTGCTCTGCTCTCCTTATATCAACTTATTTCTCTTCTATTTTGATCTTCATGCTTCATGCAATAGTTTATTCATAAAAAAGGAAAATGTCCTTCCTTTATACCAAATCCATAAAATAATTCCTTAAGTCAGCTATTACAACTTCTCAATTAATTATTTTAGGACCTCATTAAGAACACATTATACTTAGTGATAGCATTAATTTGTTGCCTTGTAACTTGAATAATATTTTGTATGTGTAATATTATGAGGAGTGAAATTAGCCACATCATCTCTAACATTTCTTCTACATGCCTTTAACCTTGCTTTTTAGAATGACAGCTCTGCGAAGAGATATAACAAGCTTACCAGAACATGCTTTTGTAAACTCTATCTCAAAATAGTCTTCACCAAAACTCACATAACTTCTTCCAGAATTAATATGTTAAGCACCCAAGGTTATTTTCATATGATATAAACTTAGTAATATCTTTTATTATCCTTGATAGTGAAAATACTCAATGATCTATCCATACCAACCTAATCTTTACCACTGTTCTTCTGTTAGATACCATAGAAAATTGTTATGTTGACATCAATGACAAACACAGTCATGAATGTAACATATCATCAAGATAATGTTTCTACAATACTCCCCATAAGAATATCATCTACATTCATTCTTCCAATAGGGTCCTTAGTGCTGACATTTAATTCCCTTGTCATTGTAGATAGTATTGAACTTATCTGAAATGAATTCACCACCTCTGTTAGATCTCAAGCACTTTAGATTCTTCCCTCTTTCTTTTTCAACTCTCGATAAATACCACTTGAATAACTAAAAAGTATTAGATTTAGCTTTAAGGAACATCACAATCATCATCCTAGAGTAGTCATCAACAAATAGAATGAAAAAATTATCTCTACAGTAGCTTTGAACATCAATAGGTCCACATAGGTCAGTATGAACCAATTCCAAAATATCATTAGAGAAGTTACCAAATTTTCAAAATCTAAATGACATAGCCTATTTTGCCATAACCAAACATCTTGTTGTGAAAACAAGCATATCTCAATGGATAAATCTAGATAGAACAAGTTACCCCTTGTTTGATTACCGCTTCCAATTAGCTTACCATAAACATCATATATCTTGGCCTTCTTATTATGGAATTCAACTCTATAACCTTGGTTTATTCAGTTGTGAAACACTCAAGAGATAATAGTTATGTCCTTCAAACTAGTAAATTATCACATTTTAGCTTATCAATCAATTGAATAATACCTTTACCTTTTACAACAAGTGGGATATCATTATCAAATTTAACACATCCACCTTTGTATGGACCAATATCTTCAAATTTTTCTTTATCACCAATCATGTGATTGGAACATCCACTATCAATTATCCATCTCTCACTTTTTTTTTACATATGAGATTAATTCAATTTTCTCACCTTCATCATAATCTTCTTTCATAGCAACATAGAAAACTTCATCATCATTACTTTTAGATTCATTGTCAGTTTCTTCTTCAACATTATAACAAGATTTCTTACCTTTGTCATCTTTTTTTCTCTTGTAGTCTTTTTCATCTCTTCTTCCTTTGTACTTTCTTTCCTTCCATCCTTATCCTCTATGTTAGGACACCTAGAAACAATATGACTGAATTTTTTGCATGAGAAACAAATAATAGGTAGTTTACCTATTTTTTTAACCTCTTCTTCTTCCAAATCATTTTGCAATAAGGGCTTCAAGTTCATCAAGTTCATCATTAGAACTGTCACCATCACTTTTCATATGTTTTCCTTTTCTTTTTCTAAGAACCAATTGTAACTTAAAAAGGAAAATTCAATAGTCTTAGGTGTGTAGTTATCAAAGTTAGACATCTCAAAAGTAGTTAATATACAATTACACCTTCCAAGGTCAAAGTGTTACCTGGTGTGCATCTTAGTTCTTGAATTGTAGAAACTCTAATGCCATATATAGGAAATAGAGTCCTCAATGCCTTGCTTATTACTATTTCATCTTTTATTTCTCCATTTGCACCACGAATAGAATTAACAACTTCTTTGACTATTGTGTAGTACTGCACTATATTCTCACCTTCCATCATTCTCATGTCATCAAATTTACCTCTCAGGCTCTTTGATTTAGCTCTCAAGACATTTTCATCACCTCCATAAATGGTTTTCAATTTGTCCCACAACTTAAGGCTGACTCAATGTCAAACATTGCTTGATTGTGTTCTTATTTTTTCTTAAGTTGTCCAGCTGTCAGAGGAGTGATTATTACCTTCACATACTCATTATACACAAAGTTAATAGCAACATCAGTGATACTAGATATATCTAACCTCATCAAGATTTTCCATGTAGGAAAGTTCTCCTTGTTTAGCTTTGGTACCTCTCTTTTGTGAGTCATGATCTTTAACTTTAAGTACCTTCAAAATTTTCTCTGTAAGCACTCAGCTTTGATACCAATTATTAGAAATGTTTAGAATAACTCGGGGTGGGGGGTGGGGGTGATTTAGTTATAGAAGGTTCATGAGTACCATTTGAAAAATTAAACATCAAAACATTCACTATCCTACTTATCCTATTATTGCTCAGTCTCTATTGTATTGATAAAATTATTGTTCCAAACATAACATATTTTTTTGAATATAAAATTTATCAAATTTAAAACATATAAATAATTCAACACAAGTTTGACACTAGGTTTTTCACGTAGAATCCCAATTTGGGAAACACCACTAGCAACATGTCACCACTTTTTCACTCTTTCAAAGTGAGCTCTGTTAGGAAGCAATCCTGTTAAAGGTTTATAATATACATTGTTAAATGTGACTTGGTTAGAGGATTTAATCACCATGTTAGGAGCGATCTTTTCAAAGGACTTTGATCATTCCATTTAGAATGTCACCTTGTTAAAGGATTTACAAAGACTATTAAGTCCTTCAAATGACTATTAGGTTAACATCCATTAAAAGTATTTCAATACAAACTATTTACAATGATTAGAAAGAAAATAGTAGGGTTTTGATCTATATGATTACAACTCACTTTGTCATTATTCGGTTAAGGTGCCTATTCACTAATAAGCTCCCCATTGTCATATTTTCTTAGATTTACTTATCAATATCATCAACATCTATGCAAGCAATCTCCTTGTGCTTCACTTTCACTCTTACACACTTGTGTGTCTCTAATCCACCTTTCTTTGTGCACCTTTTTTTAAAGTTCAACTCTATACCTCTTTAAATAGGTAATTCTATCTTTTCTATGTTCTATGATCATCATAGATCTTAGGGTTTATAATTTGGTTCATCAAGTTTATTACATCTTTTCATCTTCCTTATTTTTAATCCATCAAATTAGATCATATGTATCAGACCTAATCCTCTCCTTGAATTTGATGATCTAACTCATTAATCTTATATTCAACACAACTTACATCTCCCAAGAAATCAATCGAGTCAGCTAGAATTCATGATTTCCTTAAATTCATTTTCAACATTATTACTCAAAAATCACTAAGTTCTAACATTGGGTCATCACTTAATCACTTAGTCACTATAAAAATTCTCACTCGACATCAACTATCTTGCTCAGTCGATAGTAATGTTTGGTCAACACTAGATTTTCTTAGTACTTACTATGGTTCGGTTGACACTAGCATCACTTGACATTCCTGAACCTTTTACTCTATTTCTCAGCTTAGCTTTACATTCTTGATATAAAAAATCACTTTGTTTTATCAAAGTCTAATTAATCAAATGTTTGTTGTACCTTCCTTTCAACAACTCAACCTTTCCTCTAGGTGCTATTGTTATGAAAAATTTCTCAAGTTCTCTTCATCAATCAAATACATATGACATTTAGATTAGGTAGCAATATGTCTTATCAATAGATTTGACATCGATGAAAAACAACAATTATTCCAATTGTAAGTTTCCAACATATATAATGCTATAACTTTGGGATGACAGAATAGGGAGTGTATATGATACACTAAAGTTTATTGATGTTTATATGTAGTGCATGTTTTGGTTGAACAATTAGATGACACTTTGTTATGATAGAGTTAGAGCACACAAGACATACTGGTTATTTTGGCCAAGGCATTGAAATGACTTGTCAATTCAAGGACCTAGGAATATAGGGTTAACATTCTAGATTTTAACCCTTACTTAGCATATTATGATGACATGTTTTGGTAATGTGTTACTTGGTTATTCATTCCAATTGTATAGAGAGTTAAGGACAAGGGTAAGGAAGAATTTTTTGGATATGTGAAGATATACATGATTATGCTATGTTATGATTATGTTTTTCAATCTTTATTTATGATGATATGCAAATGTTTTGATTGTTAGAGGAGAGCAAGGGTATATGGGCATATGCAAGGAACAAAAAAGGATTAATCAAATATTTGAGATATTAGTACAATTAACTTTTCGTATTTCTCTATACTTCTTGTAAAGTTTTTTATTGTTGTAGAGTTGTGAGCTCATTTTGTAATACAACTCCTAATAGGGTTGAGACCTCTAACAAGGAAATATACACTATATGCACATAATAGACTCCTATCAAGGTCAAAACCTTTTACAATTAGGTACTTTTGATTAGTGGGTCATTTTGTGGGTATCATCGCTTTTGAAAATATAAATAGGAAAGTAAGTTCTAAGAAGGGGGTGAGAGGGGGAGTGATTCAACACTTAAAAATTTTACACTAAAAAAATTCACCATTCATCCATCTCATAACTTAACATGTAAACTGAAATATGTAAGCATGCATCACATCCATAGCATAATGTAAAACAAAAAATAACACAAAAGATTTTGGTTACCTAGAAACCCTCCAATGAGAAGGTAAAACTAGGGTGGGGATGACACCCACAAATCTTCACTACTACAGTAATAAAGTGTGGCCAATTATGGCTACAAAGTTTTGATCAAAAACTATGTTCTACCTTGTGAGAGGTATGCCCTATTAAAGGCTTATAGAGACTATTAGGTCTCACCCTGACTAAAGGATTAAACTCATAATTAAGAAAGCACTCTATTAAGAGATTTACAAAAGTTTGTTAGGACTACTCTATTAAGAGATTTACCCTGTATCACCTATCAAAATGATTTAGTACATGATCCTCCAGTTAGAACCTCTCTACTAGATGTTAGATCTCCATTTTATAGTTTGTATCTTGATCTTCTTGATCTAATATATCTTTTCTAATCTCTTAGTACATGACTTTCCAATTGATTTATTCTAATCAAATTGGTTCTAAAATTCTTATCCTTCACTTAAACATCTTCTCCATCATGAAAACCTTCTCCTTTGTACAAGATACTTCTCTTTTCTTCATGATAACTCCCCCTTAGGATTTACCTCTTTAAATAGGAATTTGGAAAATGGTTTAGGTCATAATAAAAAAATCTAGTTGATTGTTATTACCGCCTAATGCTTCCATTTTTCTAATTGACTGTATGTATTGCATAGGGATGTGAGATATGAATTGATCCTTATCTCTTAATATCAAAAATTAATGTTTATGTCAGCCAAAAATTGATTACATATGAGTTTGTGCCATTACAAACATCTATGTCATTTACTGGTTACTCAACATCAATAATCTTCTCATGCTCAGCCTTAAATGTGTTGTGTCTATTGTTACTTGGCTTCTGAATGGGTCAACACCTGAATCACTCAATACACATTTTCTTCTTGGTATCTGAGTGGCTCAACACACACTAAATGCTTGGCACCAACTATTATATCACTCAACATGTATTTTCTGGACACTTATGCTCGACACATTCTATGCACTTGACCTAAGTAGTTGCTCGATCACAATGATGACCAATCAACTATGCTAGATTATGACTAAGTGTTCTATCACTACTTTGTCAAAACCATAATGAGGTTAACAATCTTCGCCTTTGACATGAGTGGAAAAACACTTTTTCATTGCATGTATAATCTTATTTCATGCATAAGTCAAACAATGTATAATCTTTTGCTTGGTCTCTGTACAAAATTTCAAAATCTCAAAATTTTCAAAACTTGTTGTCATTACCTTGTTATGTTACTCCCCTAAGTAAATACTTCATTTTGGTTTTGCAAATCCCTTTGAGTAGATATCTGTCTTGACAAAATTCTCAAAATTTACAAAATTCTCAAAATCCCCCTTTTTCAAACTTATGTCTATGAGGGTGCTACACTAAAAGCATATTTTTCCAAAAATGGCTTGCATACTGCATTATGATTCCTAAGGAAAAATCCCAATTATCACTAGCTACATCTAATGATTGAATCTGAATTTCTAGATTTTTTGCCATTTCAATTAGACTTTCTCATGTAGAAAAATGAGAATCTTTCTTTAGCAATGCCTTTGCAAAGGCTAGTTCTTTTTGAAAAACTTCCATGAGTGGGGTCAATATGGATTGAATACTAATTAATGTTGATCTTCTCTTTGCATCCTTTCCTTGCAACTCAACAAGCCTACTCTATGTTAGCAATTATCTCTAAAAATGTAACTAACTAGTACCAAGAGATGTCTTCAATGTAGTTCCAGTAGACATAAGATCTCTTTGCATCCTGTCAATTTTTTGTTGAGTTTCTTGAGTAAAGAAATCAACATTGCATAATTTACAATACATAGAGTAAATATTATCCAAAACTTTCTTCACACTATCCATCTTAGTTGATGAATCAACCTATCTCAATTAATCTACAGTGGATATCTTATCCATCACCTTAGTGAGAAAATTCTTCTCAGACCATTCCAATAACTTTACATTGGTCTCTATATCTTCATTTTTTATCCTATCAACTATATGTATAAGTTGTTCTATGATAAGCTTATTGAACAATGAGTTTAAAATATCAAAAGGATCAGTAAAAATATCTTTGATCTCATACAAAACCTAATTTTTCTTGTGCTCTCTCTTGAGCTTCTCTTTCCTTTATTTTCTTTGTAAGGCACCTTGGAGTATCTCTATTTATTCAAGTGTGATTGTTGTTGGATAAAACTGGGGTAAAACAATCACTGCATCTAAAAAAGCATCCTCCAGTGATTTAGTTTCAATACTCTTGGGTGAGCTAGTACTTAGTTTAGATATTTACAATGGAATTTCAGAGTACTCAGACTCTGAAGAGTCTAGCTACTGGGAGGAAATGCAATTTCTAGTAAAGTAACCACTGTCTATATTGCTACCTATTCCTTTGTCTCAGTAGTCTTTTTACCCCCTTCTTCTTGTATTGACATTGAGCTCAATTTGTCTATTACTGACTTAATACTTAATACTTAGTTAATTGGTTACATTTCTATTGAGCTCTATAATTGCTATGGATCTTATCTTTCATCTAGCAGTATTAACCAAGTGTTTTAGTTGCTACCTAGCTAAGTAATCAAAATATAGTTTATGTCAATCTTCACAATGTTTTCCAAGCATCTGAGATAGTTTATAATATAGCTCGAGCATAACAGTGTCTACTGAGCTATCTAGTAGAAGTGATGAGGATCTTAGTGTTAACCAAGCTTTGTAGTGTCAACTAAGTTCTACAGTGTCTACCAAGCTCATAGTGTTAACATATTGAATCTAGTGTTGACCAAGTCATGTAGTGTTAGCTAAGTGGTTTAGTATCTACCAAGTTTCTCAGTGTTCACTGAGTCATACAAAGATAATCGAGTTCATTCTACTCAAAGTGATTGATATGGACCAAGCTTCAACTTCAACCAAGTGCCAGAGTTTTTTGAGCATTGATAGTATTTGTTGAGTGTTAGAACATCACTTTTGTCTTCTGAGCTTGAGTTACAGTAATGGGATGACTTTGTGAATTATGATGAATTTGGTATTGTAGTCGACTCTATTAAGTAGTTAATTGGATTGATATATATGTAATGTATTTTATCATATCAAAGTGTGTAATTCAATTGAGTATGTGAAGAAGTATAAATAGAAGAGTGTGAATTAAAGGCTACAAGTAGTATATGGTGTAGCAAAGACTTATCTATCATAGTCAGGTGATTATTGCAATTCAAGGAATCTCATTCAACAAATCAAATTTATAGATCAAAGATCAACCACTGATTCATTCTAATAGGTGCATCCATCAAATCCTTTAACTGGGTGGATTTAACATTCTTTTGCTAAATCTCCAAATAGAGTGCATACTTCACTATATGTTTGTAAATCCTTTTACAAGGTGGAACTAATAGTTCTTATTGCTCCTAATAGGGGAGATCACCAAAAGTGGTCAATTGCAAGCCTTAACAAGCCAATTTTATACTACAGTACTAAAGCTTATGGGTATCATCCTCACCCTAGTTTTGCTTTCTAATTGGAAGGTTTCTGGGTCATCATATCTTGTGTCAAAGTGTTATGAATGTTTTATTGCTTTCATGCACGCAATTAGATTAGAATAATCTATGAAGGATTTATTGGTGAGGTGAGTTAAAGTTTTATTGGTTCTTGATTGACCCTTCCCCTCTCAGTAACGTAGCCTACCTTATGTTTCTAAGAATTAGTATCAGAGCATTTGGTTCTCACATTAGAAGTTTAACAAATTGAGATAATATCAGAGGAAATGGAGGTATACATGCTAGAAATGGATATTGAGGATGAAAAGATGGATCTTGAATTAGCTATTGGACAACTCAAGACAATAAAGGAGAAACTCTCTCAATCATTACAAAGAAGGAAAATTTTTGCAGCATAAATGGATGAAAATCTCTACATTGAAGAAATAATTGAAGACTTATATCTAGAAAGAAATTTATATGAAGCTGATGCAAGAATTAAGGACCTACTTGAGAAGAATTCCAATCTTCAAGAAGAAGTCAAAAAGTTGAAAGGAGAGGAAAAACTCCAATCAATCAGATTATGTAAAGTTATGGAAGAAAAAGACAAAGCCAAGGAAGATATAGAAGAAAAGGATAATGAAATTTAATAACTATCCCTTTAGCAAACAAAGTTTATTGATCAACTCAATGATGCAAGAGCTTATCAACCAAAGGAAAAAGAATGAAAGACTGCATAATGATCTTAGTATTGAAAACCAAACCAATGAGAGAATGATGAAATCTCAAGAAATCATGAATTAATTGAATGAGCAAACTAAATATAGAAACAAAGGAAAAAGTAGATTAGGATATACAAAAGAAGGTGAATCATCTCAGCAAGGAGCTCAAAAGAACAAAATACCTACTTGAAATCATTGTGGTAAGATAGGTCATACATCAAATAAGTGTTGGAGCAATGGTAAATAAAAATTTAATGAAAAATATTACAACTACAATAAGCATGGTCATAGAGCAAGTGAATGCACAACGAAACCTAAGTTTGAAGGAAAGTTCACAATTGTAACAAGCAAGGACACAAATCTTCAAAGTTTCAGACTAAGAAGTGGAACTTAGTAGAGCAAATTGTGAAAGCAATATTTGGTTGGGATTACAACACATGTTGTAGATGTCACTACTATGGTGAGTTTGGGCACATTATAGAAAACTATGTGAAACATCACATGAGGAAAAGAGACACTACAAAGAGATGTTTTTTTGTACAAAAGTTGGACATCTTGCCAATAACTATATGAACATAGGTAAAATTGAGGATGAAAAGAAAGCCAAAGCTAACAATATCAAAAAATAAATAAGGTAGAAATGAGCACAAAAATCTCCAAAGAATGCAAGCCAAAGTCCTAAAGTTATTGACACACAAGTCAATGAGCTGGGTGGCACAATCACCTTGACTTAGATCCCTATGCAGATTACTAGAACTGTGATTTAGAAGAAATAATCTAACATTAGTTCTAGTTAGAAAGTAGAAAGATCCATATCAACATTCAAGATGCACAAGGATTACCGAGTGATGATGGAAGTTCATGACCTTACCAAGAAAGGTCAGGTCACATGACCTTACTGAGCAAAGTGGGGTCACATATCTTTTTCAGGATGCAGATGTCAAGTTGGTAATTCCTATCTAGTAAGAAGACTTTACTAAGTTGATGGTGTCTTCCAAGAATTAAAGACCAAACTAAGTGGAGGACAACTTGTCATCGAATGGATATGTGTACGAAGCATTAATGGTGATTTTAAAGACAAAAAATTATTAAAAAGAGGAAATCAAATGCATTGTTTCACTAAAAATTTTTAGAGCATAGGGAAAAGAGAGAATTTAGAGCCTCTAAGTGATTTAAGAAGTTGTTGTTGAAGATTTCCCTCATGCACAAAACCCTACCAAGCAATGGCATCTTCAAGTAGCAAGGTATAGAAAGGTTTTGAAATGTTGGTTCATGGAGTTGATTGCAAGGATCCTGCATTCAAATTGAGTCTGACAATTGTAGAAGCACTTGATCCTGCTAGAGCATAATCCTAGATTCCACCCAAGGTACTTCTTGTCCAAGAAATCAAATCATTTTATCACTATTCTATTCAAGAGCTTGGAACCCTAGAGATGAATGAAGCATATAACAAATTATGTGTGGATGGTATTCTAAAACCTGAGCACAAACATTTGGAGACAAAGGGTTTGATGCATATTTTACATATGCCAAGGGATTTTCCAATGAAGTGGATCAGACTCATCCTGAATCATGTTTGTAATATGTAGTTATGGTTAGATCATCCTATTTTGATAACCAAGAAGGTGATACACAAGATTACTGGATTACCCATGTTGAATAAACTGAAGACCATTAAAACCCTAGGTCAGGTTGAATTGACAAAGTGGACTCTTGCCAAATGGGATGAAAGAGGCATGAAGCTTAGTGGTGTAACTAACATGGAATTGACATTTGGAATTCATGTGATTACACATGAAATCTACAACTCAAGATAGTTGAACAACATGTCATGTGAAGAAGTTGACCTAGTGTACAAGGTGGTAAAGAACAATCCATCCTTTGACCTTGCCAAGTTGATGTTCAATCAATTACAAAAGAGTATGGAGAGCATGTGAGTATCAAAGAATAATCTGTGTAATCTTGGTTCTCTCTTGACATGCATATTCTTCTATGTTCAGAAGTTTTTCCCTTCTAAAGATATTGTAGTATGGAAGAAAGATACTCCAATATTGTACGAAATCAATGAATTTATAGCAAAGATGGGAGAAAACTTTGACAATATTATGGATAATTATTTTGAGACATTCAAAGAGAAGATACAAAATGGATTTATGATACCTAGTAAACTAGTAGAAGATTATGAGAAGGTCATATGATTCATGGTTGACTATAACAAGGTTTATATTTAGGCAGCCAAACCTAGAGTGACATGGGTTAAGCCTCTAGAATATGAGGTTAACATTGATGACACTAAAGATATTGATAAAGCTCTACTAAATGAGCCTATGGATCTTAAGGCAACATATTTTGGTACTTATGAAGAGGCTAAGGCTAGAATTGAGCTTGAAATAAAGTTACCCCAAGCAATGAGAAGAGGAAGGAAAAGGTTTGAGAAAATAATGAAGTATATCAAATAATCAAGCTCTCCTCTCATGATTGCTGAGGGAAAAGGAGATGATATAATAGATGAAGATGAAGAGGATGTAGAGGAAGTAGAACTTGAGGAAGAGGAGCCTTTGAAGAAGAAAGGGAAGGTTATAATAACCAAACCTACCAAGTCTTCCCCTGTTGTGTTTACAAGATGATATGCCAAATCCAAGAGGAAACTGAAGTTGGGTGAAGAGGATGAAGTTGAAGAAATTATCTTTCAGAGGTTTGCCCCTACCCTTTAGGAAATATTGAAGAAGATGGAACAAGGAAAATGTATGACATGTTTTAAGTCTCTTACGTATGAGACTAGGAATGAAGAGAAGAAAAAGAAAATTTAGGATACCATTGTGACAAAATTAGGTAAGTGGAAGTATTCACCTAATGAGTTTACATAGCAAGTTCTTGATGAATTTTTGAAAAAATTTAGACCTTAATGGGATAATGCAATACAAGTTGCTAAAGACATTAGTGAACAAACTTTGGGACAACTTATGTTGAGTCTCAGTGAGAAAGAGGTGAAGGAAGCATTGAAATAAAATAAAAAGAAGCTCACATCAAAATTCAATACATGTCTAATACTACTAAAGGACATTGAATCTATGGTGAAGTCTACTACTAACACATGGAAAACATCCATGGGCTACACAAACCTAGTGGCTTTTTTGTACATGTTGATGATGAAGATGATGATGTAAAAGAAGAAGTAGAAATTAGAGATGATGAGATAGATGAAGTCAATCTTGATGATGAGAAAGAAGAGCAAGAATCCACTAGAGGAAGTCTTCTAGAAATGCAGATTATTGAGAAAACAGGTGCAGAAAAAATTGTAGCATTAGTTATGACTTCTTTTCCTCACTCTCTAAGTAAAGCCTTAATGTAATTAGGCTCAAAGAAGGCTTCTACCAAGTTGGTTGAGGTCAAATCTACTACACCAAGCAGACAACCAATCTCTAAAATTTCTCTTCCTAGTATTTCAATGACTAAAGTTCCTAACACCTCATCTATCAAGCAACAAGTCTTCCTAGCATCAGGCTTGACCAAGCAACAACAAGGTATTCATGTTGTTAATGTTATTTCTACTGTTAGTACTATTGGTGCAATTCCCACTTTTTCCACTATTGTTTCCACCATGGTTACTACAATGATAGTTGAGAATCAATCTCAATCGACCATTGAAGCTCTGAATAAGGGAAAATAAATTGTTCATTATGTCATTCCAAAGATTAAGGGCAAAGAAGAGGAAGAAATTGATCTAGATGAGGACATTGTTATTCCAAATTGGGATACCTCTAACCTTAATCTAGAAGATATGCATACAATTGGAGAACTTTGGAAGAAAAGGCTAAGAAAATGAAGCTTAGAAAAGAGAGGAATAATATTAATCAAGTCCTTGAGGACATAAAGAACATATTTTTTGATGCTATGAATATTGAGGTTGATGGGAAACAACCTATTCTGGATCAATTAGTTGAAATTGTCCACAAATAAAATGAAGAATTGAATGGACAAGAAAAAATGTTGCAGAGAGCTAAGAGAAAATTTGAAAATCAAGTTTTGGAGAATGTAGCATAGAAGATTTTTATTGATCAAGTAGAGCTATCTACTATTCGTACTTCACTAGAAACATTTGTCAATAATGTTAATTCATTATTTGTCAAATTGAGTGACACATCTATCTTTACAAAGGAAATTAAGAATAAATTATCCAAGATAGATGAGGATATGAAGGCAAGTACACACTAGCTGTTACTTGATTATAGTTATAGTTCTGCACAATTTACTTAGATCAGATATCTGACAAATCTCCAAGCATAATTGTTAAGGGAATAAGCTAGAATTAGGGCTACACTTGCAGAAATTCAAGGCATGATTCTTCCAAACATGGATGCACTGCAAAAGCACATTGGACATGCAAAGGCACTCATCCATGATAATAACTTCTCTATATCTGACCACATGATGGAACTGTTAGCAAAGGTATAGATAACCTTGCATGCAAGGTATTGCAAGAGAATTGGGACAAGAATATGTCAATCATTTTGAAGGTACACACTAATTTCTTGTCACATTTTGGTATTATTAACTTATAGATATTACGCACCTTTTTTCATAAAAATCAAAAAGGGGAAGAAGAAGATTATTTGTATAGAAAAGATTATCCAGATATATGTATAGAGGAGAGAGATATGTATGGGGGAGTAATAATATGTAGATATATGTAGAGCTAAGAAGTAAAATGTTTACAAAATAAATTTTGAAAAATAAAAAAAATAGAGTAATTTCTCAAGTTGAAGACACAAAATGTTGATAAAAAAAATTTTGACTTGTAAATTTGAGAATTCAAATTTTTAATATGATAAGTGTTTTTGTCGCTAATTCCAAAGGGGGAGATTGTTGAAATTAAGGTCAATTTGTCTATTTGTGACTTAATACTTAGTCAACTAGTTACATTTTTATCAAGCTCTACAATTTCTACTAAGCTTATCATTCATTTAGCAGTATTAACCAAGTGTTTTAGTTGCTACCGAGCTAAGTAGTCAGAATACAGTTCATGTCAAGCTTCATAGTGTCTACCAAGCATCTAAGACACTTTACAATATAGCCCAAGTATAGAAATGTCTACCAAGCTATCCAGTAGAAATGATGAAGATCTTAGTATTAACCAAGCTCTATAGTGTTAACCAAGTTCTACAGTGTCTCCTAAGCTCGCAGTGTTAACAAAGTGAATCTAGTGTTGACCAAGTCATGCAATGTCAACTAAGTGATTCAATACCTACCAAGTTTCTTAGTGGTCAATGAGTCATATAGAGCTAATCGAGCTCATGCAACTCAAAGTGATAAGTATGGACTGATTTTCAACTTCAACCGAGTGCTAGAGTTTACCGAGCATTGATACTATTTGCCAAGTGTCAGAACATCACTAAGTTTGTCTTTTGAACTTGAGTTACAACAATGGGCTGAATTTGTGAATTATGATGAATTTGGTATTGTAGAAAACTCTAGTAAGTAGTTAATTAGATTGATATATATGTAATGTACTATATCATATCCAAGTGTGTAATTCAATTGAGTATTTGAAGAAGTATAAATAGAAGAGTGAAAATTAAAGGATACAAGAAGTATATGGTACAACATAGACTTATCTATCACAGTAAAGTGATCATTGCAATTCAAGGAATCTCATTCAACAAATCAAAGTTGTCGATAAGAGATCAACCACTGATTCATTCTAATAGGTGCATCAATCAAATCCTTTAACTAGGCGGCTTTAAAAGTCTTTTGCTAAATCTTCTAATAGAGTGCATACTTCACAGAATGTTTGTAAATCCTTTTACAGGGTGGAACTAATAGTCCTTATTTCTCCTCATAGGGCAGATCACTAGAAGTGGTCAATTGTAAGCTTTAAAAGGCCAACTTTATACTGCAGTATTAAAGCTTGTGGGTATCATCCCTACCCCAATTTTACTTTCTAATTAGAAGGTTTTTGGGTCACCATATCTTGTGTCAAAGTGTTATAAATTTTCTATTGCTTTCATTCTTTTATGCATGCAATTAGATCAAAATAATATGTAAAGGACTTATTGGTTAAGTGAGTTAAAGTTTTATTGGTTCCTGATTGACTCCTCACCTCTTAGTAACCCAATGTACTTTATATTTCCAATAGCTTGATCATCTTCCTTTTGATCATCAATATGATTTTGTGAGTTGGGTGTAGGACTATTTTCCTTACCCTTATTCTTTTTATTTCCTTCTTTGTCAATTATTACAATTGTTAGTAAACTTTAACTTTGTAGATTTGGCAGTGACATAGCTAGTGTATTTGCCTCTTTCTCTTTCATCTCAATGAAAAATTTAGGCATTAAAGATGGTACATTTGTAACCTCATATTTCTTCTCCAAAACCTTGTCTTGTGATTGATCATGTGATTCTTTTTTCTTATCTTCTACAACAAGTGGGGGTACAGTAGATGTGTCATGTTGTTTTTCTTCAGTGGATGCAATCTTAGCATTTTGAGATTCATCAATTCTTATTAATATAGGATTTGTGCATGGAATGGTTGTATTGATAGATTCTTGTTATAATTTCTTTATGTCACCCTCACTAAGTGGATTTACATTTTGTGTAGAATTATCAGGGATGTCCTCAATAGCTGCAGAGTCATATTGACTCTCTTTGTCTCCTTGTGGAGGAATGGTGTTTGGTTCATTAACATATGTAGTCTCTTTTGTGTAATCCTTTTTTGTTCCATCCTTCTCTTGTACTCCTTTTTTGGTCAACCCACAAATTAGTTTCCAAAGTAATGTACTTTGGGTTTCCACCTCTTTCACTTGATTCTTCAAAATATGAAAAGCCTTGTATTTAGGAGAAAATATCCCTTTGTACTTCTCCATGGCTTTTGCAATCATTTTTTTATCAAGTTCAGGCATAACTTGAGCTAAAGTAGCCTCTCTAATCTGCCTTTTGGTTGTCATGTTGAACTTCCATTTTTGTTGTACTCTCTCATATAAGCTTTTAGGTATGGAGTTAGAAATTTCCAATGGAGTAGACTTAAAAGTAGACATCATATCATAAATATCTTTTTAAACATTTTTCTTATCTACATTATCTAACTTATCAAAATCAACATGCTAAAATCCTAATAAATCTACATTATTCTTTACATTCTCACATAGATTTTGAATATCAGATGAGGGATTGTGGCTTACCACTTTGAATTGGATAATGTCATCTAATTTAGTCTTCTCATCATCTAATTATTCTTAGGGATTGTATTTCCTCCTTTGTTTCTTAACAAGCTAGATGGACTCTATTGTATCATTCTTCCTTTTGCCTTTAGTTAACTGTGCTTCTTTTGCTTGTGCAGTAGCAGCCTGTGTGCTTGACCTTGTCAAAGGTGCAGCCAACTTCTATTCTATTGGCTTGGTTTTTCACCTTTCCTATTTTGTGCATTTTACCAATGAAAAATCCTGACTATGTGCCTTGAAAATTTTTCAAATTAGGTAAAGATGCTGGGTAAAATTCAAAAAAAAAAAAAAAAAACCCTAGTGCTTTATCTTGTTTTACCCTAGTTTTTGAAAACCTTTGAAAATATTATTTCAAACTATTTTAGGTGGGAAATTTTACCCTAAGGTTTAACTTATGCAAGGATGACTTCATAAATTGCATTAAATATTTTATATCCTTGTTTTTGGTTGCAGTTATTGCAAATATTCTATTAAAAATATTAACTGCAGTACCTTTTGATCAACTGTCAATCTTGGTCAGATTGACAGAGGGTGCTTCCTTGCAACACTAAAATGTAAGGTTTTTAACTAATGTAGGCAAGTGTCTTTGCACCGCGTAGCCCTTGCTCATGATAAAATTTTAGTGTGCCACAAAGATTATGACTTGTTAGAGTTGGTAGGAACTTTTTGCAAAATTGTCAGTACTTTTAATGCATGTTCTAAACTCCCTACAAAATCATTGGTTGATCTTTTAATGAAGGTATCACTTTATGTTCAATATTGATGCACTGTTGATCTTGTCAAGGTCAAAGGTGAGCACTTGCCCGCAATAAGAAAATGCACAAGAATTAAACAATGCAGGCAAGGGCCAACTAGACACATAGCACAATCTGACATCATGGGCCAACCTTTTTAGAGGATAATAATGATATACCTTCCATGGTAGTTGTTAGATGAGCTGGATTAAAAGGAAGTTTCTCATTGGTTATTTCTACTGACTCAATGTTGTCAGGGTGCAAGATTTTTGATTGTTGATCTATGTAAGATATATGGTTAGCACATGCCCACTTTATGAAATTACATGAATGTTAAGTAATGCAAGGAAGCACAAATCTAATGTGTGGCAAGGTGGGACCAACTGCATAGGGTATCTATTGAGTTGTGACATGTTGGAAAGTAATGATGATGTGTAATTCTAGATAGACCAGTCAAAAGGGTTGTTTGATAGAGAAGTTTGAATTCTCATGACCGTAGATCTTTTAAAGATGAGTGGCCAATGCTTACTTGCAATAAGGAATTGCTTGATTTTTAAAGAATGTAGGTAAGTGCCCTTGTTCCACATGGCACAATGGGACCAGGTTTTGGGAAAATTGCCGAGTCATGCCATGTCATAAAATTCTAATATTTCAAAGATATTCACTAGTCAAATGTGACATATATGCCAAGTTGGGAGTAGTGATGTCATGGGCGTGGAGACTCTAACAATTAATATAGTAGTCAAACTTGTCAGAGCACAAGGGTTAAAAGGAGTTATTTCATTGGTCAAATTGGATGATTGGACCATAAAAGACAAAGATTTCAATCCACCATCGACCTTGGTTAGATTGACGAAGGGCGCTTTCCCACATTAAGAACCTGCAAGAAGTTTAAGAAAAGTAGGTAAGCACCATGTGGACAAGTGTCCATGATGATGTCAGCACCCCCATCTTAGACTACCAAAAGGGTTTAAGCTATGCTACCATTGATCTTACAAAGATTAACGGTTGGTGCTTTCCTACATAATAAAATGCATGAGAATTAAGCAATGCAGGGAAGTGCTAGCCTGACATGTGGCAAGTGTGACATCAGGGACCACTTTCTCAGAAGATGATATGGGACCCACTTGCATGGAAGTTTTTCAGAAGGCATTGATTCGCATGGAGAATTTCTATTGGTCAGTATAGCTAACTGGGTGTAATCAAAGTAAGATAATTCATGATCGTTGATTCAATCATGATCAAGGGTTAGCGCTTGCTCACAATTTCAAGATGCAAGAAATTTAAGCGATGCGGGGAAGTGCTAACGTGACATCTGGAAAAGTGGGACTAGTCACAACCAAAGTGGGGTACTGTATGCCAGGTTGGAATATTTATTTATCTCTCTTGGCCGTTGATCTAGAGGAAGATCAACGGTCAGTGCTTGCTCACAATTTCAAAATACAAGAAGTTTAAACAATGCAAGGAAGCGCTTGTTTGATATGTGGCCAAATTTTTAAAGCAATAAAGAAAGTCTTCTTTTTTGAATTAGGACCATCCAATCTACCAAAATCAAAGAATAAGATTCAAATATGAGTGCAATATGCAAATAATGACTAATGGAATTTAATATTGCTTAGAGTTCATTCATATGATCTCAATGCATGAATAAAACTCATGATTTCACCATTATTGAACCACTAAAGTGCAAAAAGTTATCAGAGCAAAAAGAACTTCCAAAGCTAGGGCACATAAATTCTATCAGGTGATTCAGTGAATTGTAGCAAAAGTTACATAGAAAGAAGCATAATTCAGCGGGTAAGTGCTCTGTAACTTTTGAAAAGAAAAAATTTGGTGTTGTGAAAGTTTAAAATCTTAGAAAATGCCTCCATGAAAGGAATTCTTGGGACAAACTGATTACCTAAAGAGGGCTATGCATGATGATTTCCTTGAACAACTCCCACTATTAGTAAATGAAATAACTAAGGGGAGAGAGCTTATTCCAAAGCACCCTAGAGTAGCTGTAACAGAGGGTTTTTATGAAAGAGCCAATTAGGTAAGAGACGCCCAAGTTTCTATGGGAGGATTGGAATTGTTTAAGAAGTGGTTTGCTGAGAGAAACCTAGACACCCCTTTGAGAAATGTTTGGGAGTTTGACATTAGGAAACTAGTAGTACATGGGGTTTTCTTTGATAGTGATCTACTTACTAATTTAGCCAAGAAGTATGATCATATTATTGGTTTTGTGAAGAATTATGCTGGAGACAATCTTTTTAAGGTTTCTCCTGAATTGATTAGTGAAGTTTTCAATCTAAATCCTAACCGTGTTGTGCATGTGACAATTGACATGGATGACCTTCGGGCAAGGTATGATGCACAAGGAATATTCTTGAGGATAGTTCCTCTAAAACAACATTTTGCTAGGATTGGTACATTTCCTTTGGTTACAACCCATGCACCAGAACCATTAATGAGAAAACATTTCAATCCTAGGGCTTAGGCATTATATTTCACCCTATGCAAAAAAATTTTGGGATGGATGAAGAAGAACATATTAAAGGCTCTATTGTCCTCATCATGGCTCAAACACTGCAATTTGGAATGAGTAGTATTCTTGATTTTTCCACTTTCCTTTCACAGGAAATTTGTAATGGTTTGGTGGGAATAACCCAGGGAAAGGTAAACATACCCTTCTATTGGTATTATTGCTTATGCATATATGTCTATTTAAGGGAGTTACTCTTTTCTCTAAGGGTATGGAGTTGGAAGTAACAAGGGATGGAGAAAGTAATTCTCCCCAACTGTGGAGTGTTGACATGACTTCAGAGGCTAGAGATGCCAGTTTTGTGAGATTTGATAGATATTTTGCATCCAAGCTTAGACTGCTCTTGAGAGGAGATAGCCCTAGGATTCCACAATCACTGCTAGAATTGGTCAAACCCAAGGACCATGTAAAGGGGCTTTTGGTTAGTCATAACTGGGAGGATATAATCCCTTACAATGTTTGTATAGTGATCAAAGTATATGGCTTTCTAGGGAAGCCTCATGTGTTACCTTTCCATGTGCCTCTGAAGATAGGGATAAAAGAGTTGTTATGGAAAATTGGGATTATTGATGAGAGAGATTTACCTAAGAAAGGTACTTTCTTCCCAGTTGTTACTGTGGCACATGATTTTGCTTTTGTAAAAAAGGGATGGAAACATCTCAGTTTATTTTTGGATACATACAACATGGCAGAGTCCCATGCAAGATTTATGGATCCAGAAGGATTTTATGATCTTTTAAGAGAAAGGACAAAAGTTGTCCACCTGACATTGCAAGTGTATTTTCCTGAGGATGTTATAAGGAATATTTTTTCTTTACAAGAGCAAGAAGTCATAAAAGAAAAATGGATAGTGTTTAGCAAAGTGTTGGAATTCATTAATGCTTTTGACTCTGCCTATGATCCATTGAAGGATAAAAAATACTGGGGAACCAAAATGCATGTATTGATGAACAATTTTGTTGTAATAATGCAAATAATGAATGAGAAGAAGGCTACATATTCCAAAACCTATCCAAATAGAGCTACAAAAGTACAAAGAAGAATAGATAGCAGAAACATAGTGGCTCTTGGTCAATATACTTTGTAGAAGAGGGCAGGATATGTGATGGTGTAGCATATAAACCAGGTTCCCCCTCAAGGAAGACCAAGGCTAGAAAGCCCATCTGCAACTAGTGCCCCAAAGAGGTAAAAGTTGGAACAAGGATCCTCTTCTTGTGTAGAAGAGTACTCCCCAAGCCAAACCCCAATCCAGATAGATGATGAAGCATCATTAAGGGAGCAGCTCAAATAGATTGGAGGAGAAGGGGATGTCATTGTTACCACCATAGACTTGGAAAGTGGAGAACCAAAAGAGCCTCCTGTACCCTCCTTGGACCTTATAATTTTTTATTATCAAGGTAAGGAGATAGATCCAATAATTGCCCAAGCTTTTGAGAAATTTATTAGTGATGAAATTTTTGTTAAATCTATAGCTTTTGCACAATTTTTGTGGAGGAAGAATATAGGAAATTTTGAGAAAAAATGTGAGAAAATAAAAGTAGAGCAACCTGGCAAGTTAGAATTTTTTATTTAGGAAGAGGTAAAGGCCAAGTTTTTGAGTGACTTTGCCCAGTTCACACCTAAGGTCGGGAGACAATTAGTCAAGGAGTTAGGGGTCTTAATTTTTCAAAAGTGGGACATAGCTAATGCTATAATTTTTTATTCAATTAGAAAGGAGAAAGATGCGTAGTAAAAAATAGAGGAAGAAATATTGTAGGCTCATAGGGGAGTCAAATTTAGTGATGACCATCAGGCCTTGGTGATCTAGTCAATTGGAAAGAGAGACAAAACCAGAATGCAAGAAATCTCTACTACAAAGTATACTGGTGCACTAACAATATTTAGGGCTGGTGAGGTTGGTAGAAGTTTTTTTTTTTGGAATGGCTACAAAAATGATGAAATTCAGCAATGTGGTGTTTGGATAGGAAGAGGATAAGTTTGTGCAACTTAATGCTAGGTTTGAATTTTTTTTGAAAGCATATGAAGATAGGGGTAAACAGATACAATCATTGGAAAATCAAGTACCTCAAATGGAAAAGAAACTTGGGAAAAGAAAGGTGGGAGAGTCTAGCATACCTAGAATAGTATACCCCCCTAGCCACCTATTGAACCATTTAAGTCAACCCCTATCATTGAGATACCAAACACCCCAGAGAGGCCTCAATTCTATACTGCAGAAGAATTTAAGAAGAAAATAATAAATTAGAATGAAAATAGAAATGAAAATAGAATGAAACCCATTGTATAGAAATGGACTGAAAGAAATAATGATATTACTATCATGTATGTATCTATCATCCAGCTGTCCTGTCACCAGATCGAGAAGATTTTTGATTTGTTAGATAAGTTAGAGAATTTTGACTAAAAACAAGATTCTTTTCAAATAAGAGTGAAAATTTTTTTCTCCAAGTATATAGCTGAGAAGTTTGATTTATTTCCTAGTGCTCTAAAAATTGTTGATAAAGTAAAAGAAAAGGATGAGTGGAAAAGGGAATTGGATGAAATATTTTGTCAAAGAATGAATAATGTAATAAATGAAATTGGGCATTTATTATGTGCAATGACCAATGAGGATTTGGTTAAAGTGCAGTTATTTTACATTGCCATCAGAAAAGATTTTGTTGAAATAGAAGAAACTAAAAATTCTTTAATAACTATACAAAGGGAGATCTTAAATTTTGATTGGCCTGATGACACTATTTACAATGAATGGAAGGAACAATATTTGTCTATATAACAGATGGAAGAATGTGATGAGGTAGGAAAAGATGCAAGTGTAACTGTTACTTTAACAGTTGATGATGAAGACAAGGAGAATCCCCAAGTTAAAGTAAACTTGCAAGTAACTAAAGAGGACACATCACTTTCAAGCCTTATAGCCACTTATTCCGAGGATTTAGAATAATTAGAGAATCAAATCATAAAGCTTTATTGTTCCAAGAGATGTAATAGAAAAGGGGCCTACCAAAAGAATATAATGACATTTAAGTTCTTCTATTGCAAACAATTTTGTCTTTTTGTGGCAAAAAATTGTAAATATCTTTTGTAAAAGGACACTTGTCAGTTCTCTATGCCTGAAGCTTGTTGCATCTCACATTATATAAGTGAGATTTTAGGGCTAGAGAAGGGTCTGATTTATAATGCATCTCTAGTTTTACACTTAGGATGTTTTCGGTCCATTCCTTGAGCAAACTTTATGATGTATCTTCTCTGCAAATCTTCTAAGAATACATTAATGTTGAGTGATCTTTGTGTTTCTTTCTAGAGTCATTATGAGTTTATTACAATTGTATACAATTTTCAAGGAAAATTATTACAAATTTGAGCTATCCTCATATCAATTCTTGTTGAATTTTGTCTCCTTTGCTATTACCTGGTTATCTTGAGATTATGTGAGCAAAAGCTTGTTTAATTGAATACAATTCACTTAGATTGTATGTCAATTCATTACTGCTATTAATTCAATGAATTATGTAAAGGCTATAATGAATTTGATGGGATTGTTATGGTAATAGAAAGGATGTTTGTAAGGATGAATTCCAGTAAGAATTGCTAATAATATTTGTTGTAATGCAACAAATCAGATCTATAAATTTGAGTAGACTTTGAATCCCAATGGAATAGGCCCTAATCAAATTAATTCAATCTGTAGATAGGTATATCATGAATAAGCATCAAATCTAAAATCACAATCAATTTTATTTTACTTGAAGATTTTAAAAGATGGTTAACACTTGTTTGCATGGAATGTTTCAGCCTTAGTTAGCCACTATTGCTGGGGATACTTGTAAATCTATAGAAGAATTGTGACCAAATATGCTATATGGGATTAGTTTATCTAAAATGACAAAGTCATGCATGTGTCTAAAGATAGAAGATGAGAATCAAAATGAAACTAGTATAGTTCTCATACAGTAGCATCTAGTTTGAATCATCCCCTGGGTATACCCACCTTGGTTTTGGAAAGCCTAAAGTGTAGAAAAGCTTCCTTGGTTTTGTTGAAATTGGGTCCAAATGGTTTGCACATGTAATTTTTAATAGGAAAAGGCTAATCCTTAGGTTGTGTAAGTAATATATATTTGGTATTGAGCATTTTGTTGTTCAGTAGTGTTAAACACCAACATATTCTATCTTCTTTGGCTTTTATACTTTCTTTTCTTGTGCCTTCCTCTTCTTTCTAATATCCTTAGGTTCTTCTTTGGCTTCCTCTTCATCCTTTGAGTCTTGATCCTCACCTTGTCCTTGTGTAATTTGTAGAGGTCCTTGACATTCTTCTTCTTCTTCTTCTTCTTCTTATTCTTGTTGTTCTTGTTGTTCTTTTTCTTGTTCTTCTTCTGCTTCACCAAACTTCTTTTTGACCTTCTTCACCATTTTCTTTTTCTTTCTGATAATGGTGATAGTTTACAAATTAATGGTAATCCTTGACTTAGCTTCATCATAGTTTCCAAATGATGTAGCATCCTTATCTATCTCTTCTACCAATAGTGCAATGATGGTTGCTGATGTCTCATTAACATTCACCTCATAAGGTAGATATCTTAACCATCTTACCCTTGGAATAACTACCTGTACATAGAAAAATTTGACATATACTAGGAAAAAAACATCATTATTATGTTGCTTCACTAGAGATACAAGAATTCTTGATCTCTACTTCATTGATCTCTTAAAATCTTCAAAGTAACTAGTGATGACTAAATCAAAATTCAATCCTAGTTGATCAATGAATTCACCTATCCATTGAGTAATAGACTGATTGGTCTTCAATACTACCTTGCCCAATGTAGGAAATGTGTTTTGTACATAGAAGAATATGCAAACAATAAGTGAACCAAACTTACATGATGAAATCTTTGCCTTCCTGATAGCTTCTAAGTTTTTTGATAATTGTTGAAGCTGTAGCTCAGCTAGGTCATAGGTATGATCTTTCTTTACAATCTTGTAACCTAGGTCATGGCACACTATTGAGTTGGATTGACTGGTAGAATCTATGTGCTATCACACACACTATAAATGCAAGAATAGGGTCCTTGATTGTATCAATTAACATTCACCTCTTGTTCTATGTAGCTCCTATAACTTTCTCAATAGCTTCCTTGGTGTCACTCCTCAAAGTCTTTGGTCTATCTAGGGTAGGATACTCGACCACCCTATGAATAATTCTCTTTGATATTCTAATAAGTCCATTTTTCTCAACACAATATTGATCCACTCTATTTTGAATACTTGGGGAAAATCTAGGGCATGTCTTAACCCTTTTAATTCTATGATTTTGTTCTCTTCCTTCAAGATTTTTTTCCCACATAGCATATGTTAAACTTTCCTCATTTCTAGGTCACCAACCTCTCCAACCTTGCATGTGTAACAACATCTTATATCTTAAATCATTAAAACCCTAGCTAGGATCATTGATAAAACTATCAATGAATCACCCTTGTATGTGATCCTCAAGAATTGCATGAAATAGAGGTTGTCAAATGTCATTTTTGATAAAATTGAACATTGGTAACTTCTTTATCTTCCTTCCTTACTCCTATGGATGAACTCACTGCCATTTTCAATTGCTAGGGTTTACAAAATGAAAAACAATGTGACTCAACACAGGTGAAATACCTTTAGATTCGATCAAAATTGTTGTGTAGAAGTTAAATCTTTTTGCAGTTGTTGGAATCCTTTTCACAATTTTTTTGGTTGCACTTTGATCTTTTGGTAAATGCAAATGACTCAAAAAATTGACTAAATAGCCTTGAAAACCTTGAAACTAATGTTTAGTGCATATACAACTTTAAGCTCAAATCCCTATTAGGATTTTTGATATGCTTGGTCAACATAGCTAACTCAAAAGTCACTACAATTCTTCATTACTTGGTAGTTACTATAATTCTTCCAACACTCAGAAAAAATGTAGAAAATATCATAATGATAGATTGTCTCTTTCTTCTAATCACTTCAATTCATCTTAGTATATGTTGATAGATCCTTTTCATTACACAAATTCTTAGAACTGATGAAAAGTATATCAATTTAGATGTCAATTCCACACATACCTTTGATTGCCTAGTTGGGGTTGATGTGATCACTTGATCCACTGGATAAAGTGACCTCACTTTGACTTGATGTGATGTAATCTTCTTTATTTCTCCATGTCTTGTTCATCTGCATCTTTACCTTTTTAGCATCTACCTTTCCTTTGCCTTGGTTGAATTCAATGCTTGGTGCAGGTGACTGAGTTGGACAATTTCTACTTACATGACTGACCTTAAGACAACAAAAACATATAATCTCTCCATTCAATCACTTTTTGTAATTATCTCTGAAGTGTGTCCTTATACAATTTACAAAAACATGACCATATTGTTCACAATAATGACAATTGTACCTTGTATTGTAATCCCAATTGTAAGAATTTCCATTATGATATACCTTTTTTGTTTGTTTGATGACCACTTAGGTTTGGATCTGCATTCATATGCCTTGTGTCCATACTTCTAATAGTTGTAACAATATCCTTTAAATCTCTAAGAATTGATGGTCTTTCTCTTGCATTCATGTACCTGATGTCCCTCTTCTTGTAGTTATGGTAGTGTCCCTCGTATTTCTGCTTAGGATTTTGATTTAGTGTTTCTCCTACATACATTTTTTGTATGACCTAATTTTTTACAATGATGAGAAGTAGGTTTGATGTTCTTTCCTTTATCATTACTTTGTTCACCACTTTTAGAAGATTCTCTTTCTCAGTAGTGGAATATCCCAATCAAGTAGTATCACCATTTGATCTTGGCATGTTCATCAGTTGTTCAAAGTACTTTATGGCTTCATTAGGTTTATTAAACCTTTCAATTAATTCCTTCTTAGTTCTCAATTCATTCTAGAGTATGTTATTCTATGATTTCAATGTTGCAATCTCAATGTCTTTTTTGTCAAGTTCTTGATTTGCAAGCATCAACTGATTCACTAAATCCAATTGAGTGTTTGTCAGTTTCTGCACATTTGATGTCTTCTCCTCAAGTTTGTTTATTAGTAACCTTTTTCCTTCATAAATCATGCCTCTGTCTTCTTCAACTTTTTTTTTTCAGCTATCTCACATAATAATATTGACTATGTTTCTTTTTCTATTTTTAGATTCTTGACTTCTTCATTTAGGGCACCATTCTTTTCCATTAGATCTGAAATTGCTACATCAAATTCTTCAGTGTTCTTGTCCTCAAGAAATCTTGTAAGGTCTTCTTCTTGATATTGAGTGTCATTTTTATGAATGGCCAATTCTTTTCTCCTCTTTAATGAATGATGCAATTCATCTCTTGCTTCCTTTAGTTGATGTAGTGCAAGTTGTGTTTCAATCTTCTAGTTCTCAATAGTCTTTCCCAATTTGTAGACTTCCACCTTTAAGATCTCACCTTCAAAGCTGTCAAAGTTTACTTTCTAAATACCTTAGCTCTAGTACCAATTTTTGGAAATATAAATAAGAAAGTAAGTTTTGAGGGGGGGGGGGAGAGGTGTGTGTGAATTAGCACTTACAACTTTTACAAAAAAACATTTCACCATTCATCCATCTCATACTTAATAGGTAAATTGAAATATGTAAGTATGCATCACATCCATAGCATAATGTAAATCAACACATAACACAAAAGATTTTGGCTACCCAGAAACCTTCCAATTAGAAAGTAAAATTGGGGTGGGGATGACAACAAAAAATATTCACTATTATAGCAATAAAGTGTGGCCAATTATGGGTACAAAGTTTTGATAACAAACTATGATCTAACATATGAGAGGTCTGTTGGAATTACAATAGGATAGGTAAACTTCTAGGTGGGGGTGAATTAGTGGTTTAAACTTGACCCATAAAAATATTCACCACACATCCATCTCATACATTCACTATGTAAATTGAAATACCATGTAAAGCATATACATCTAAATCATGTAAACAAGTAAACATTCACACATGTATGCCACCAAATATGCTTGCCTAGAAACCCTCCAATGAGAAGGTAAAATTGGGGTGGGGATGACACCCACAAATCTTCACTACTATAGTAATAAAGTGTATCCAATGAAGGTTACAATATTTGATCATGAGACATGATCTACCTTGTGAAGGGTCTACGCTATTAAAGGCTTACAAATATTGTTAGGTCTTACCATGTTAAAGGATTTCAAAACCTTGTTAAAAGTGTGCCTTACTAAAGGACTTTAACTCACAACTAAGTAAGAACCCTATTAAAGGATTTCAATATAACCTGTTATGACTACTCTATTAAGAGATTTAACTGATTCACCTTCTAGAATGACTCAACATTGATCCTTTGGTTAGCACTTAGTTTCTTGATGACAAATCACCTCTAAACTAATGTATTCTCAATCCTTCTTTATTAGATGTCTCTCTACTAAATGTAATTCCCTTCTTTTTTTCTCATTTAATTGATTCTACAATGCAATTTCAATTCACAATTCCTTAGTCACCATGAATGCTCTATTTGCACATGGAAACTTCTCTCTTTTCTCCTTCCATGCACATTAGAAAGTTTAGGATTTTTCCTCCTTAAGAAGGCATAGGTGACTTAGGATTAGGTATAAATCAACGACTGTGATTCATCCATTTCTTCACTTAGACCTTCCCTTTTCCTAATTGGATACATGTAATGCATTTTTGTCCTTATCTCCAAAATATCATAATTAAATCTTTAAGTTGGCTCAAAAATGGTTTACATAGTAGTTTGTGCCATTACAAACAACTATGAAAAAACAATCTTACTCAAAATCTTAAGTCTCTGATACTCGACATATACTATTTTCTTTACTGTAACTCAGCATTTGTATCACTCAGCATGCATTGCTTACTCAACTTCTGAATCACTTGGAATACATTGTCTACTTGGCACTTGAGTGACTCAACACATGAGTGGCTTGACACTTATTGTGGACTCGGCATGCTCTATTATATATATGTTGTGCTTGACATGTACTAATTGTTCGACATGAACTAAGTAAATAACTTAAGTGTATAGAAACTCACTAGTCAAAACCAATTGGAGATCAACAATCTCCCCCTTTGACATGAGTGTGAAAATCACTTGGTCATGCATTAATATCCTTATTTGTAAGAGCATAAGATATCTCTTATTTTTCTTATGTACAAAATTTTAAAAAAATTTACGACTTATACCTCAAAATTTTATAAGTCCCCCTGAGTTTATAAGTCTATGCTATATTCAAAATTCTATACTCCTACTAAGTAAATGTGTCTCAACTAATACTCTTTCATTGCATGTTATCTGTGTTGTTCTTTTCTTGCTCCCCAATGCTCTTATTCTCCGCTTTTTCTCTATCTCCCCCTTTTCTTACTCTCCCCCTTTTTGGTATTGATGTCAATGGGATATACACTAATAGTGTGTTTGTCCAAGAAAGATTTATGAACCTCAAGAATAATTTTGAGAGCTACATCCCAATTTTCACATGCCACATCCAAAGACTTGAGTTGGATGCCTAGCTAGGCAGTAAGGTGGACTAGGCCATCTAATGTAGAAAGATTTGGGTCTTTCTTCATAAGAGTTTTGGCATAGCCTAATTCCTTGTGCAAATCTCTATGTGAGGAGTCAATTTTTTTTGGATGCTAATTAGTTTTGCACTTATATTGGCTTCATCTACAAATAATGTTGGAAATTGACTCTAGGTTTGCAACAAAGTTCTAAAGTGCTTCTCACTTTGAGTTGGTGTCATAGGAAATTTTTCATTTGATGCATTAATTTGACTTTCCAAACTCAAAAATGTGACTTCTTGTCTCTTGTGTGAAGAGTGTTGGATTGCACAGTTTAGTGTATAGTGAGAAAATATTCTCAAGTACCTTCTTCATGCTTTCTACCTTAGTTGCCAATACAACTTCTGTGAGTTTTATGTCACCTGATATTTTCTCATTCACTTTTCTTTGAGATTTCTTTATAGACCATTCTAATAATTTAGCATTTGTATCAAGGTCTGCATCACTAACCTTTTCCAGTATATTTGTTAATTGTTTAATGAGTGGTTTTGTCTCATCTAGAGTAGGTAGATTGAATGCATCTAAAAAGATATCTTTGATATCCAACAATGATTGCTTCTACCTATGCTCCTTTCTAAGTAGTTCTTGATGTTTCTTTCTAGCCAGGGCTTCTTGGAGTATGCCCATCTACTCAATTGTCATTGTGTCATAATCATATTTTGGTAACACAATCTTGTAAGAATTTGGCTTAGGCCAAAATTCACCCAAGAACTAAAGAACTCAACACAAGCACACAGTAGACCAAAATAGATAGAGTATGATTAAAATGATGATATTCATTCAATATGACAGCTTAGTCAACTTAAGAGTACACTAGGAGTGCCTGTATAAAAAGGCCTCATGAGAGCTTCTAGAATGCATAGAAGTCAGCATCATGATATGTCATACAACCAGGCACATGTCCACTAGATATGGGTTATCCTCCATTGAGCACAGGATTAAGTGCGATGATATGAGGATAAGCCTACAATGGTGTAGCATGCAAATCAGTGGTGTAGACAACATGTGCTAAATGAGGAGTGCAGATAACTATGTTGTCAACATGAAAACTTAGTGAATGATGCATACTCCTATGTTGTAGACACCATGTGCATAATTAGAGTTGTGTAACTCAATGAGAGTACACAAACTCCTAAGTATCTCACCTAAAATAGATAATAAAATAATGTAAAATAATAAAATAATGCATTAACCTAAGTAAACTTAAGTGTAATAAGTAAATACTTATTTACACCAACACCCCCCCTTAAGTACAACTTAGGGGAATACCCTTAAGCTTACAAAATCTAGGATGATATGCAAGATGGGTCCCGGCTAATAGGCCATGTTAGGTACCCATGTACATAATGATATGCAATCTCTCATAAAGAGGGGATAGAGGGAAAAACTCATGGGAAAAACCCTCCCCCAAAAGAGAGATAAATAGGGATGCATGGATGGATGGAGCAATCAAGATCCCCCCATTATGACATACATCCAGTATATACATAAGAGAATGATGAGAAGAGGAAGAGAGATAGGATAGGTTGCCTCCCCAAAAGAAGAATGCCTGCTTATGACTTCTCCAAGGAAGAAGTTGATCCAAGACTATAGAATGGTGTTCCTCCCCTTAGGAAGAAATAATACCAAGGGTACAAATGAGACACTTCCACTATGTGTGGAAAGACTCCAATGGATTAGTGATGTCCCTAAAACCTACTCAACTGGCTGAAGAACCTATCCCAAAGAACTGTCTGTCTCTGCAACTGATGAAGAATCCTACTATAACTATTGATCATAAGTATCCACAATCACTTCAACCTATGAGGATTGATCATGTAGAGAATGAACAAGAGATTCAGATGGAACCCTCATGACAACTGAAGAAGTTGATTCTGCATCAAGAAGAAGAGGTAAATCATCAATACTATCCCCCAAATCTATCACTAAACCTGTATTTGGAAGACTAGATGTACCCTACTATTCTAGACCTATCACTGTGGCAATATATACATGTGGATTGAACTAATAAAGTGACCTCTCACTACAACTATCAATAGAACCCCACATGTCTAAATCTGTTGAAGCAGTATCACTGAAATCACTATCAGTTTCCACACTGTATGATGTGCTAAGAGGAGTAGAGGACAAGCTTGGAGAACTTTCCTCAAAATGTACATCCTTCTCCACAAATATCTGATGTGTCTTAGGATCTAGAAGTCTTTATGCCTTCACATTGTCTTCATAACCAATGAAAGTAAAAGGCCGAGATGACTGTGCCTTGCATCCCCTAGAAGATATCTTTGCACATGTAGGACAACTGAAGACTTTGAAGTGTATCACAATAGGTTTTCTATTGCACCATGCCTCAAAAGGAGTTTTTCCATCTAAGGTTGGATGAGGAGAATGATTAAGAATGTGAGTGGCACTTGAGATTTCTTTGAATTCTAATGATGGATCTAGAGACTTGGCATGAATCATGCAACTTGCCATAGATTTGAGAGTTTTGATCCTCAAAGTTGCAATATCTATCTTATGAGGACTGAATGCTGCCAAAGTCTAAAGATCAATTCCCTCATGTCTGCAAAAGTCCATAAGTCTTCTATTCACATACATGCTTCCATTATCCATTCAGAGTACTTTGATGGCCTTTTTGGATTTCTATTCTACATGAGTCTTGAAGGCTATAAATGTGTCCAACACTTCATTCTTGTTATGCAGAAAGTAGAGCTAAGTGAACCTTGAAAAGTCATCAACTAAGGTAAGTATGTAGTGACCTTGGCTAAATGCAAAAGGACTTGCGAATACCGTGTGAACCATTTGTAGAATACCTGTTGCTCTTGAAGACTTCCCTCTTTGTAACGTCCCCTCTAGATGCATATCCACTAAATTTTTTGAACACTCACCCTTAGAAAAGTTGATTTGAGGTAGACCTTTCACCATTTGGTATGTTGAAAGTTCTTGAAGGTAGCGGAAGTCAAGATGACCATACCGCTCATGCCATAATTGCATGTTTGAATTTGATTGAGATAAAAAGGCCTTTGAAGGAGACTTGGGCACAAAATGAGAGAAAGTGCACAACCTGTTGTTATCATTCACTTTCCCTACTACAACCAAGGAATCATCTTTAAGATTGTGTACCTTTACTAAGTCTGGAAGGAACTCAACTCTATGTCCATCTCCAAGGTGAGTGATTTGGTAGATTGAAAGGAGATTTGAATTTAGGTTTGGAACATAGAGAACCTCTTAAAACTCTCCACTTTCCATTTCTACATTTCCTTTTCCTTCAACTTCCATTTTTCTATCATTTCCCATGAAGATGTGTGGTACCTTTGAGAGATTCAATGAAGAAAAATCCTCCTTTGAAGAACCCATATGATATGAGGCATCTGAGTCAAATATCTATTCTTTTGAAGAGTTTGAATTAGCCATGAGTGCTTGTCCTTTGCCCTTTGAATCTGAAGATGATCCTTTATCCTTATAAGCATTAGGCAATGGAACATTATGTTTATTCATGATGTTGGTTTATTCATCAATTTTCTTAAGATAACACTAATGTTCTTCGTGACCTGTTTTCTTGCAATAAGCACACTTCTTCTTCTCCTTATTATTGTTCCCCTTCTTGTTGGAATTCAAGGACTTGCCTTGTTGATTGGATTGTGGTGTTGTCTTTTCTACATCCTCAAATTTCTCCTTCTTCCATTTCTTCTTACCCTTTCCTTTATTTGAAGATTGTGCAGCTAAATTTTGAGAACCCTCATTGTTGGCCACCAATACTTTGGATTGAGGTGATTTGAGAATCCCTATTGATTTCAACTTCTTTCCTTCATCATCCAACAGTTTAGCATATTCATCAAAAGTGGCTTTCTTGTAGGTAGACCCTAAGGTAGTCTTTGATGTGTTAAAAGAAGATACAAATGTGGAATACTATGATGACAACTTGTTATGGATGAGATAGATTAGTTTTTCATCTTTGATAGAACTCCCACAATCAGTAAGCTTTGTCCTTAATTTATTCACCTTGATGATGAAATCCTATATAGAGTCATATGACTTAGGATCTAAGGATACAAGCTCATCATCAATTTTGAACACATCCTCTTCAGACACTTTACCATATAGGCTTTTAAGGGTATCCCAAGCTTCTTTGGATGTAGTACATTTCTTGATTTGATACATGATCTTATCATTTACCCCCAAACATATATCACCTAGGGCTTTTCTATCCATGGCTACCCAAGTTGAAATTTCACTATCTAAAACTTTATCACCTATTGGTTTAGGAAGAGTACCATCTACATATTGTGAAACTCCATTATGCATTAAGTGATACAACATTTTGATTGACCATGTAGCATATTTATGAGGAGTTAATTTAGGATCCTTAAAGTTTCCCATAATGTAGAAAATGAAAGAAAAGTGCAAAAAAGAGAGAACACAACACCAAGAACACCCCCCCTTTTCACTAAATCAAGAAACCCCCCAAAATAGATGCTTTGGGCACTTTATTAGTAGTGCTATTACAATGGGCCACTTGCCAATTTTGGCCTTCATGGACTTTTGATAATGGAGTACAAATCTGGAACTTTATGATGTGCTACAATTATGAAGCATTACAATGCAAAGAAAGGCCCTATTGCTGAAAGTGACAATTTTTTCCACACAACCCTACAATCTGATACTAGATCTAGAAAGTAGACAAAAAATAACACACTTTCAAAAAAAATGGAACCTAATTTTGACTCCAAATGTGCCTGTACAGAGTGTTTGAAGTTGAAAAATGTAGGATTATGCAAGTACAATTGCCAAAAAATGCAAATTCTTAACAATCCGTGCACCAAAACCAAAAATGAACTATACCACTAAAAAATTTAGGAAATTCTACCAAATTTTTAAAAAAATTGTACCTAATTTGGAGTCCAAATGTTCGAGTTATGGCCTCTCGAAGTCGGACTACAAAAACTAAAATCAATTTGGAGAGGGGTTGCATCAATGAATGACATGGTTAAATTTGAAGGTCATACGACCATCAAAGTAGTTATAATTTGGCCTATTTTGACATCCAAATGGGTGTCAAATTTAGGATCATATATTGATGACATTAGTGACCTTCAAACTAGTAATGATGTCCTCTGATGATGTGGTTGTACAGAAAATGATAGTGTGGCATGGTGAGTCAGCGATAACGTGTCTCTATTGACTGGTTCGGCTGATGATGCATATGGCTGGGTTGAGTGTACTGCCACATGGGCTGACTGGGATCAAACTTTGTTTGAGGCTGACGTGGTAACGTTCCACATGTCCACTACTTGGGCTAATGAGACTGTGCCACATGGTGCTTATGTTTGGTCTGCATTAGCATTGTGGGTTGTCGGATTTATTCTCAGTGCCAAAAAATGTTTTTGTAGTTGCTGCTGCTTCGAAAGCCTTCACCGAATTCTATGGATTAATCCCACATTTGTTGGGATTGGATTGAGCACAATGTTTAAAATGCTTAGAGCATAATACTCATAGCAAAGGCTTGCCAAATATTTGAGGGTTGGTTGAGCTGTGTTGGAATTTAGGCTGATGTATTTGTATTCTATCAAAAACATGGCCGACGGTGGTTTGGTTGGTCGGAGGGTTGAATTTGCCCTCACCCACCGGTGATAAGATGTTCGATCATTGATTAAGCTGGATTTCATAGAGGTACAACTTGCGGGTTGATTAGCCCTACTAATTAATAAAGCTCCTAGCGAAATATAGAAAATAATATTCCACCAAATACAGAGCCAAGCTGGGGTGTCACTGCCCTGTTCAGCAAAAAATATTTCTCTGCCTGGGAATAATTTTGAAAAATAATTCTGAAAATACCAAATATGGAAAATAAATGCAGAGATAAAATAAATATTCAGATCTAAAAAAGAATTAATCAGATCAATTAATTGACCATACTGGATCTGCAAATTGGGGTCTTTGGGTTACGATTTGCAAAAATTTTTTTGCCTCATGATCAACTTTCACCCAATATAGGAAAATTTATAGTTGATCTTCACCAAATTGACACTCCAAATGCAACGGTGAGGTTAGATTTGGCTCTAGACGCTCCCAATTTTTGTGGATCCTCTAGATTCTTGTCGAGGTGCTGAAGAATGAACGGTCTTGAATGGCTATGTGTAGAGAATCTCCCTTAGCTCTAATACCATATAAGAATTTGGCTTAGGAAAAAATTCACCCAAGAACTAAAGAACTCAACACAAGCACACATTAGACCAAAATAGATAGAGTATGATCAAAATGATGATATTCATTCAATATGACAACTTAGCCAACTTAAGAGTACACTAGGAGTGCCTATATAAAAAGACCTTAGGAGAGCTTCTAGAATGCATAGAAGTCAACATCATGATATGTCATACAACTAGGCACATGTCCACCAGATATGGGTTATCCTCCACTGAGCACGAGATTAAGTCCGATGATGTGAGGATAAGCCTACAATGGTGTAGCATGGAAATTAGAGGTGTAGACAACATGTGCTAAATGAGGAGTGCAGATAAATGTGTTTTCAACATGACAACTCAATGAATGATGCATACTCTTGTGTTGTAGACACCATGTGCATAATTAGAGTTGCATAACTCAATGAGAGTACACAAACTCCTAAGTGTCTCACCTAAAATAAATAATAAAATAATGCAAAATAATAAAATAATGCATTAACCTAAGTAAACTTAAGTAAGTGTAATAAGTAAATACTTATTTACACCAACAAATCTCTTCATCAAGCTTACATCTCTATATTGTATGACCTCTTCTTCCTTTGATGTACTTGGACTTGGCATTGAGATTTGCAATGGTTATTCATCTGTGCTTGGCTTTTGAAGAGTATGACTGGAAGGAGTGCCAAATTCTAGTAAAGTTACTAAGGCTTGAATAACTACTTGCTCCTTTAGCTTTGGTGGCAACTCGGTCTCTTCAGGTTTGTCCTTAGATTTCATAATGCCTTGAATTACACCTTGTACTTGTGTTGGAGGTGCAAATAAATCTATCTGACCTACCTATTTGACTCTATTCTTCAGTAGTGGCTTGGGTTTCCACTGTATCCTTTCCAATTTTATCAACCTTTTTTTATGTGACTTCTAGTACTTTATCCAAAGGTTGTACATGAGTGACTTGAGGGGTTATGCTAGGTGGTTCTTGTGTGTTCACCTCTTCCCTTATAATGTTAGTCACTATTTTTTGCAATTCATCTACACTCACCAATACAAGATTATCACACAATTTGGCCTGTAGTGTAGATTGATCAAGTATCTTTTTCTAGATCTTCCTTTGTAAGGGGATTGATGTTCTGAGTAGTTAGATTAGAAACATCCTTTACTATTATTTTTTCAATAATTATACTTGTTGTATGTTGAGGACTAATATCTGTTAGTTGTGTATCTTGTAAACTTTATTCTTCATGCTGCTCTACCTCAACTATTGCCTGGTCATCTACTTTCATTTTTGCATCTCCCTCAATAGTGTCTTCATTATTATTGTCTTCTTTATCATCTTTTACCTAAATGGGCTCATGTTCTCTTGTCTTTACTATTGCTAGTCCATATGTGACTTTCCACATCTATGTGGACTTCTTAACTACATCTTCAATATTGTTTTGCAATATGCTAAAGGCTCTATATTTTGGTACAAATCTAACTACATATTTCTTCATAGTATTAGCAATTTGTGTCTTACTAAGTTTAGACGTAACTTGTGCAAGTGATGTTTCCCTAATTTTCCTTTCTAAATTTAAACAATAATGCCATTTCTGCTCAACTCTTTCATATAAACTTTTAGGCATTGAATTGGAAATTTCTGGTGGGGTTTTCTTAAAAAATTTCATCATGGCATATATAGCTTCCCCCACTTGATTCTTTTCAACTTTACCAAGATTATCAAAATCAACATGATAAAACCTTGACAAATCTGTACTAACATTTTCACATAGGTTTTATAGATCTGAGGATGGTTTGTGACTCACCACTTTGAATTGGCTATTGTAATCTGATTCTATTCTTTCCTCATTTGATTCAGCTTGTGTAATGTATTTCCTCCTTGGTCTTTTCTTCACTTCTCCTCCCTACTCTATGGGTTTAGTCTTCTCTTTTTCCCTTAGTGCAATGACATGTACACTAGCCCTTGTAGTAGGTGTAGTAGGTTTGGGCTGACTTTGTTTGGCAATCTTGTTGGACCTTGTCACTGGTTGGACCTTAGCCTTTCTTTTCTTTTGATCAATGGGAGTAGGTGCTTCCTCAGCTTCTTCTTCCTCAACACCTTTTGCAACTTCTATCTCTTCCTCTTGCTGATCTTCTCCCATTCCTTATGTTAGTGCAAGTGGTGCTTGGGTCTGGGTGTCCTCTTCCTCTTCATCCTCTTCTTCTTCATCCTCTTCCTACTCAACACCCTCACCAAATTTTACTTTCAAATTCTTCACCAACTTCTCCTTCTTCTTTTTAATAGAGGCAGTCTTCAATCCCATGGTAATCTTGGATTTTTCCATTTCATAATTTCCAAATGCAAAAGCATTTTTATCTATTTCTTCTACAAGTAAAGTTGTAATAGCTACAGAGGCCTCATCTAAATTGACTTCATATCCTAATGGCCTTAGCAATCTTACCCTTGGAGTTGTTGCTTGAACAAATGTGCAATCAGCATCAACTAGGAAACAAATATCATCATAATGCTTTTCCAATAGTGATACTAGTATTCTCAATCTTTTCTTGATAGATTACTTAAAGTCCTTAAATTAGCTGGTCATAACTGACTCAAAGTTCTCACCCAATTATTCAATGAACTCACTGATTTGTACTGCTATTGACCTGTTTGTCTTCCATCCCATAGTGCCAAATGTAGGGAATATATTTTGAACATAAAAGAAAATACATATAAAAATAGAACCAAATTTGCACTGAGCACCCTTTGTCTTTCTTATTGCTCCTAGGTTTTCAACCAATTGCTGTAGTTGTAGCTCTACAAGATCATATGTGTGATCTTTCTTAACAATTTTATAACCCACATCCACTACAATATAGGACACACTATCTAATCTTCTAGGTTGGTAAAAATTGTTTGAAATAACCCTTGTTGCAAAATCTATCAATGGATCTATAATGGTCTCAACTGTCATTCCTCTCTTATTCCACACAGCTCTTGTATTTTTCTCAATAACCTCTTTTGAATCACTCCTCAAATTCTTAGGCTGATCTAGGGTTGGATGCCCTGTTACCCTATGGATTATCCTTTTAGTAATTTTGATAGCTCCATTATCTAACCAAAATGAACTATCATGAATCTTGCTTAATACAACCCTAATCCATTCTATTTTGAAAACATTTAGGAAATCTAGGGCATGAGTTAACCCTTTCTTCTCTACAATTTTAAATTATTCCCTCAATACACCATTTTCACAAAATCTATCATATGCTTGCCTAATCTCATATCACCAATACTACCAATTTCACAATTGTAACACTTCCTGACATCTTGAACCATTAAAACTTTTGGTGGTATCATGGATAATGCACCAGAGGGGTCTTGTTTATATGAAAAATTAGGTATGGCCTTGAAAATAGGTTGTTTGATCTCATTTCTAAGTATTTGAACATTCAAAACCTCTTTACCCTCTACTTCTTTAGCTTTTGAAGAACTAGATGTCATTATGAGAAACTAGGGTTTATGAAAATAGAAACAACATAACTTGGCACTTAATAAATACCTTACAAGATCTATTTAACTAATGTTGAATCACTTCTCAAATCTTCTGCAATCACTTTTGATGAATTTTTAGATAGCCTCTTGCTCTTCTTGCTCTTTCGCAATTTTGAAATGATGTAAAATGAGTCAAAAATCAATCAAATACCCCTTTGGAGTACTATAATTAATGTTGAGTGCTTACACAATTGTAAGCTTGACATTAACTAGTTTCAGGCTCACTAAACATCCATTAGCATTTTCATCCATTCAACAACCATTACAAGCTAGGCATCAACTAACTAGTCTGTCAACTTGACATCCTCTAGCATTTCACTTAGTAGTCATAGGAGACTATTCATACTCGATAGTAACATGAAAAACTTTGAGATTTTTCTTGGATTCCTAATAACATCTTGCATATTTGTTCATGCTAATGTAATCTTTTCAATACTAAATCCTTTGGAACTGATGAATGATATAAATTTTGAATATCAATCCGACATACCTATTGATTTCTTAGTTTGATGAGGTGTGATCACCTGACCCATTGGGTGAAGTGATCCCTTCTCCATTTGATGTGCTACAATCATCCTTTTTCTTTCACATCTTGTTCATTTCATTTTTGACATTTTCAACATCAGCCTTTCCTTTGTATTTATCAAACTCACAACTTGGTGCCTTTGACCTTGTTGGACACTGTCGACTAATGTGACCAATCTTCAAATAGTGAAAACATGTGGTTTAACTCAACCAACTTTTGTAGTCACCTTTGATAAAATTCTCAAGAACATGTCCATATTCATGACAATGATGACAACTATATCTTGTATTATAATCCTAGGTATAAGAGTTGTCATTGTTCCTTACCTTTGGTTCCTTGTTTGATGACCACATGGGTTTCAATCTACACTCAAAAGTTCTATATCCATACTTTTGACAATTATAGAAATAAACTTTGAATCTTTGTGTGTGTAGAGTCATAGTTCTATAGTCATGTACCTGATGACCTTGTTTGATGCACTTGTAGTAGTGAACCATGCTTTTGTGCTTGACATTCTAATTTGCAGTTTTGCTCCTGCACATATTAGCAGAATGTCCTTTCTTACAACAATTATGACAAGTAGGTTTGGAATTCTTACCTTTGTTGCTCCTTTCTTTACCACATTTGGATGACTCTCTTTCTTTAGTACTTGTGTATCCCAGTCCAAATGTATCATTTTTAGGTCTAGGGGATCTCAATAATTGCTCAAAGTATTTGATGGCTTCACTTAGTTTATTGAAACTTTCAAAAAATTCCTTTTCCCTTTTTAGGTCACTTTGCAATTGTTCATTCTACAACTTCAATGTTGTTATCTCAATGTCCTTGACATTCAATTCATAATCGGCATTCATCATTTGACTTAGAGTGTCTAATTGCATGTTGGAAATCTTGGTTAGCTCTGATGATTTCTCTTCCAATCTTTTGGTCAAAACTCTTTTGTCTTCTTCAATAATGGCTTTTTCTTCCATAGATTTCTTTTTCTATTTAGTCACCTCACATAGTAGCATGGCTTGTGATTCTTTCTCTAACTTGAGATTTTTGATTTCCTCAGCTTGGGCTTTATTTTTTTCCATTAGATCTGCAATTGCTGCATCAAATTCATTAGAGTCTCCATTAGCAAATAACTTAGTAGTGTCCATCTCTCTATATTGTGTGTAATTCTCCTCAATGAAAATTCCCTTCCTTCTCTTCAAATATTTCTTTAAATATTCTCTTGCTTCATTTAGTTGATGTAGAATGAGTTGTATTTCAATTCCCTGATTCTCAATGATCTTTCCCAACTTGTAGACTTCCATTTTAAGATCTTTCCTCAAAGCTATAAAGCTTCTCTTTTCTAGAATAGGGATCTAATATCAAATGTTGGAATTAAGATAGGAAAGGTAAACTTTTGAGGAGGGTGGTGGGGAGGGGGGGTGTGAATCAGTAGTTTAAACTTTGACTCATAAAAACATTCACCACACATCCATCTCATACATTCACTAAGTAAATTGAAATACCATGTAAATCATATATATCTAAATCATGCAAACAAGTAAACATTCACACATGTATGCCACCAAATATGCCTATCCAAAAAACCTCCAATGAGAAGGTAAAAGTGGGGTGGGGATGACTCCCCAAAATCTTCACTACTGTAGTAATAAAGTGTATCGAATTAAGGTTACAATATTTGATCATGAGACATGATCTACCTTGTGAAAGTTCTACCCTATTAAAGGCTTACAAATATTGTTAGGTCTTACCATGTCAAAGGATTTCAAAAACCTTGTTAAAAGTGTGCCTTACTAAAAGACTATAAATCACAACTAAGTAAGCACCTTGTTAAAGGATTTCAATACAACCTATTAAGACTACTCTATTAATAAATTTAACTAATTCACCTTCTAGAATGACTCAAGATTGATCCTGTGGTTAGCACTTGGTTGCTTGATGAAAAATCACCTCTAAACTGATGTATTCTCAACCCTTCTTTATCAGATGTCTTTCTGCTATATGCAATTCCCTTTTTTTGTTCTCCTTTAATTGATTCTACAATGCAATTTCAATTCATAATTCCTTACTCACCATAGATGCTCCATTTGTGCATGCAAAATTCTCTCTTTTCTCCTTCCACACATTAGGAAGTTTAGGGTTTGTCCTCCTTAAAAAGACATAGGCGAATTAGGGTTAGGTATGAATCAATAATTGTGTTTCATCCATTTTACTACTTAGACCTTCCCTTTTCCTAATTGGCTACATGTAATGCATTGGGAGTCCAACTTAATATTTTTCCTTATCTCCATAATATTGTAATTCAATCTTTAAGTTAGCTCAAAAATGGTTTACATAGTAGTTTGTGCCATTACAAATAACTATGAAAAAACTATCTCACTGAGCATCTGAATTATTTGATGCCCAACATATACTATTTTCTTTACTATGATTCGACATCTGTATCACTTGACATGCACTGCTTACTCAGCTCCTAAATCACTCAGCATACACTGTCTACTTAGCACTTGAGTGACTCAGTACATGAGTGGCTCGACACTCACTATGGACTTGATATGCTCTATTATATACATGTTGTACTTCGCATGTAATACTAGTTAAGCATAAACTAAGGAAATGACTTAAGTGTATAGACACTCACTAGTCGAAACCAATCTCAGATTAAAAAAGGCTTGCCCTGTCAAAGACTTACAGGGATTGGTAGGTCTCACCTTGACTAAAGGATTTAAACTCACAATTAAGTAAGAACTCTGTTAGGAGATTTACAAAAGTCTATTAGGACTACTCTGTCAAGAGATTTACATTGTATCACTCAAAATGATTAAGTACCCAATCCTTCAGTTAGCACCTCTTTGATAGATGTTAGATCTCCTCTTTATAGTTTGTATCTTGATCCTCCTCATCTAATATATCTTCTATGATCTCTCACTACTTTACTTCAAAACTAATTTGTTCTAATTAACTTGTTCTACAATTCTTATCCTTCACTTAAACATCTTCTCCATCATAAATGCCTTCTCCTTCACATAGGATACTTATCTTCACTTCATGATAACCCCCCTTAGGGTTTACCTCTTTAAATAGGCATTTGGAAAATGGTTTATGTCATAATCAATGACTCTGGTTGATTGTTATTGTCACCTAATGCTTCCCTTTTTCTGATTGGCTACATGTGTTTCATAGGGATGTCAGATATGACTTGATCCTTGTCTCTAAATAGTGAAAATTAATGTTTGTGTTAGCCAAAAATGGTTTACATAGGAGTTTGTGCTATTACAAACATCTATGTCATTTATTGGTTACTCGGCACTAATAGGCTTTTGATTCTTGGCCTTAACTATGTTCTATCTTCTGTTACTCAGCTTTTGAATGGCTCGGCACCTTCTTCTTTCTCAACACCTGATTGACTTGACACACACTGATGCTTGACACCTACTAGTGCTCAACACTAACTAGCATATCACTCAGCATGTATTGTCTGGACACTTATGCTCAACATGTTCTATGCACACGGCCTAAGTAGTGGCTCAATCGCAGTGATGACCAACCAACTATGCTAGATAATGACTAAGTTTTTTTTCACTACTTTGTAAAAACCAGAATGAGATTAACTTTATGGGTACCATCCCCACTAGGATTTGGCTAGAGTTTCCCTAGTTAAAAAACTATGGTGTCATGAGTTTCTTTGTGGGATGTTCATTATATCTATTCAACTTGGTTTTTTATGCATGTTTATGGTTTATTTCAGAATCCCATAATTGGGCACAAAGTGTTGGAATACTGATTCACCCCCCTCTTAGTATTCCATATTTCTAACATTTATTTGACAAAACCAAATGTAGGATGATAGTAATCAAGAAAACTTTCCAATGATTATGAATTATATAATTATACAATTATATATATATATATATATATTATGATTTTTTTAGTTTGACTAAACATAGGTTGTTTGATCATTTACTAAATTTTGTATTTGATACTTTTGGAAAAATTGTAAATTAGGACAAAAAAGTTATGAAAATATCTAGCAATTAGATTTTATGTTATCCTTCTAAAAAAATGATGTTTTTAGTATATAGAGATGAAGTTAGAGAATTCAACATGAAACTATGTCTAGATTTTAGTTAATGTCACTTCATAACTCAATAAACTATAAAATATTCAACCAAATTGAATGAAATAAATTAGATTCAGTAGATATTGTTGTTAATAATGTAATTTTAAAAGAATTATATTTTTATCATTTTTAGAAAAAAAAAACTTATGCTTATCAAAGTGAATATTACTCTTTAAAAATGCTAATTTTTCATACCAACTACTTTTCAAAGGAGAAGGAAAAATGGATACAAGTCAATTCCATTTTAAAAATGTATATTTAGAAACTAAAAATAAAATTCTAAACATCAAAAGTTTATATCATCTTCAAATTCTTAATAGTTTGTAGCAATAGGTGCTCGAAAGCTATGTTTTGTTGTTCAAAATATTGACCTTAGTGTCAAATTTGGCCAAAAAGTGTGACACAATATTGTGAAAGCACCCCTGATAGTGTATAATTTTGATCCTAAAAATTTAAAACTTGTAACAAAAAAAGGCCTATAAAACTGAAATGGAATAGGGGGTTTGCAGTGCCTCCCTTGCCCCTAGTTTGGAATTAATTTTTTTATTTACAAAAGCATAATGAATACTTTTTTAAAATCATAAGAGGGTAAAAGTAAAAACATGTGTCACCTTTTGGTAAAAATAAAATGACAACATAATGCAAACTGTTCAACTTTGATGACATAAAAGTGGCATATGTGTTTAGAATTTGAAGATGATGTAAATTGATGAAATGTGTAAAATGGGATGAAGTTCATGCCTATTATTTTTTGAGCAAGACTTAATGCATTTTTAACTTTTGAAGTCATTTTTTAATTACAAAAAATATGGGATGTAGTTCAATAAAAAAAGTATATGATGTTAGACAATTGAGAGTGGGGGAGGGGGTGTTGAATAAATTATGTCTAGTTATCATACAATCCATTAAAATATTCTTGTACCAATAAAACATCATGAACTTTAACAAAAATCACTTGGTGTAAACACTAATCAACTATGTCAAACACTTTCACCTAAACTATTAACTCACTATTGTTTGCATTACTGAGTATCAACAAACTTACTCAGTTATTATCAAGTTGTAGTAATCTATAAAACACATTTCAATACAAATAAAATTCACACATTCAACACCAATAATTTAATGTGAAAACCATGTGAAGGGAAAAACCACCTGGACTGACAACCCAAAAAAAATCACTCTTTTGAAGCGAGCTCTGCTAGGAGCCAACCTTGTTAAAGGTTACATACAAATTATTAATGTGACCTTGTTAGAGGAATTCAAAAAAAGACCATCTAGACCTTATCACTCCTTGTGCCTGACTAAAGAGTGGGCTGATTTAAAGTAATTACAAATTGTTGATCCGTAAGTCATGTCGTCTATTAGTGCCAATTGCTTAGTGATTCACAAGGTAGTGTTTTCCAAGCATCACTATTGTTGAGCCATCCTATGTAGGCCAAACTAAGTATTGAGGACTTGTATATATTTCAAGCTATGTGTCGAGTAGTAGTTACTATCAAGCAAGCTAGAGATTTTTGACTACTCTAGTGATTATCGAGTTTATCAGGGATAGTAGTTAAAACCGAGTGATACATAGGCCAAGTAATTCAATATATGCTAAGGCAAAGGGGCAACATGATGAAATAATTTATGCCTAGCATCAGTATGGTGTTAGTGTCGAGTAACGCAAATTTTCATATTTTTTTGGAATTGCTCAAAATCTCATGTAAACCATTTTTATCAAGTTGGACGTGTATTTTGAAGATCAAGGAGGTAATCAAGGAATTGATTATGCATTAGATAGAAGATCATTAATCCCTATGTGAGGAAATCCACTAATCAAAAAAATTGCAAGGACTAAGCCAAAAAAGAGATAAATCTAGATTTTTTATTGGGATCTAGAAGGTTCAACCAAACAACCATTTAAGGAGGGTCTATGACCTAGTTCACGTGTGGAAAAATATTTAAGGAGGGTATATGACCAAGTTCATGTGTGTGAGTCTATATGGATGAAGAGTTTGTTGCATGAATTTTTTTGGACGTGGGTCAAATAGAAGAGACTGAGCACTACAATGAACAATTTTGTGTAGAGATGAAGAAGATCAATCATAGTAAGGTGATAATACATTTCATAGTGGAGATTTGATATCAAAATTGTAAGTTCATACTGAATGATCAGGTATTGAACATTATAATAGGAGTTTCAATTTTTAAAACTCTTAAAAGAGTAGCTTTAACATGCTTTTGTAAATCTCCTAACTAAGTACTCACTCAGTTGTGATGTAAAAATCCTTTAATCAAGGTAGAACCTAGTAGTTCTTTTATCCTTTGATAGGGCATACACCTCATAGGGTAGATCATCAGAAGTGATCAAAATATTGTAGCCTTAACATGCACACTTTATTGCTATAGGAGTGAAGATTTGGTGAGTGTCATCCCCATTTCAATTTTACCTTCACCTTGGAAGGTTTTTGCATTATCAAATCATTTTTTTAATGTGTTATGTGTTTATGAGTTTTCATTCATGAAGTTAGATATTAGATATGATATTATGTTGATGTGAATGATTACATTGATGTAAGGTTAATGTTGAAATGATGGTTTATGTGAAGATATCAAATATGTTTCATAGTTGAAGTAAAAGAAGTTTTATAGATCCTGATTCACCCCTCCCGATCCTTGTGTACTATTTGTAGAATTCTAACCACTTGGGAGTTAAAGATCTTGAAGATGGAAGCCTACAATTTGGGAAAGATCATTGAGAATCAAAAGATTGATTTTCCCCTTGCATATGAGAAATTCAAGGCAGCAAAAGAGACATTAAGGTAATCCTTGAAGAGAAGGAAAGAGATGGCAGTTGAACAAAATGACACATAATACAAAGAAGAGACTATTGACGAAGTATTTGATGAAGGAAGTTTTAGTGAATCTAATTCAACAATAGTAGATCTATTGGAGAGGAACAGAATTTTGAATGAAGAAGTCAGAGTATTGAAAAGGGAACATTAGATACAAGAAGTAAGGCTATGTGAAGTGATTGAATAATTGAAAAAGGCCGAGGAAGATAAAGAAAAGGCTAAAGAAAACAAGGCAATGACTGATGAAGAAAAAATATAGATGGCTACAAGACTTGATGAAAAGATCAAAGAAGTACAAAAGCTGACCCACAATTAGTTGCTAAGTGTAAATCATGAAATTGCAAGAAAGGAGTTAGAGACTATAAATCTGAGATCTAATAATGTCAAATTGGTAAATGAGTTAAAAGATGAAAATGATTTTTTTGAGAGGTTGAAAAAACCTAAAGAGGCTATGAGATTTCTTAATGAATATATGAGTGCACCAAGGAGGCCTCATGACGCCTCTAGACTAGGCTATGTCAAGTTCCTATCAGGTGTAAAGGAAGGAGAATCATCAAAATAATTAGAATGTGACTACAAAGCCAATGAACAAGAAGCTTACTTGCTATTACTGTGGAAAAATAGGCCATATAGAAAATCTCTATAGGAGAATAATTGGTAAGTCAAACCCTAAACCAAAATTCAATGGTTATTACTTTACTTGCAACAAAAAATCTCATCAAGAACATGGTTTTAGATCAAAGGGAAATAATCTAAACCAACTATTTCTAGATTTAAAGGTCATTGTTATACATTCATAAGTATGGTCATATGACACAAGATTGCAAATCTAAAGAAAAGAACAATTGGACACCTAAAGGTCAAGGAAAAACACCTAAGGAAGGTAATAGCATAAATTGGGATTAAAATAATTGGGTAAATTGTCAATATTGTGGAAAATATGGATGTATTGTAGCAAATTGTGATAGGATACATCTCAAAGGAAGATCTAGAAACTGGAGAAATTTTGGACCGGTATATTTCAATTGTTGGAAGGTCGATCACTTAAGCAAGGATTGTATGAATTGATCATCAACACCCAATGTTGAAGTGAACAATGGAAAGGAAAAGGTCAATGTTGAATAAGTAAGGAATGAAATGAATCAACTATGGAGAAAGAAGTCTAATGGAAAAAATAATTTCAATGGTGAAGTTGTGATCACTGAATCTAATGGATTTGGTGATTTGCCCACCTCAAACCAAAGCAAAGAGGTATATATGGAACTATGTTTCAAATTGATAATTATACATTAGTTCCTAATACTATATGCATGGAAGTCCAAATCATCATAATAGATGTACAAGGACAATATAAGGTTTGAAAAGATAAGTGATTTTTGGTGCTAAGTTAAAATCTGTTAAAGACTTAGTGCCAGTATTGGAGTCTAGTAAAGACTAAGTTGTAGTATGTACCAAGCTATAGACTGATGTGTTAAGTTAAATTTTAGTATAAACTAAGCCATGATACTGATCGAGTGAAATTGAAGTGCATGTGCCAAATTTCATAGGGTTGACTGAGACAATTGTTGGGCACTTACACAACGTACATAACATTAATTGAAAACCTAATTTGACCATTTGAACCTATATATCAGATTTTATCAATCATTTTTCTCACCCAATGATTGAGAATTTACATAGTGAGGATACATGTGATTGAAGAGAGAGTTTGAGAAAATTTGTGAAAGAATTCATTGTGTGTCATCTACAATAAAGGTTACTTGTGTAAAGTTTATTGTGAATCAAGTTGCAAAGTTTGTGATTTCAAACCCAAGGTAAAAAATTACATTGACAAGTGAGAAGAAAGAAACATTGAAGGAAAGTAATGCTCAAATTATTTGAAATAAAACTTTCCCTCAGCCAAAATTCAATGTGTACCTTGACATCATGTTGAAGGGAGATTCTTATGGCATCTTATCATTGATTCCACTTTGAGTGATTATGGTTCATAATGCCAGATCATATTACATGTGCAAGATAGGAGAAATCAAAGATTTTGAGATAAGGAATGTGTATGTCAAGTTATGAAAAAATGACACGTTGAAATATGAGCACAAAGTAGTGGCCAACAAAGTGTTAACTCTTGCACTAGATATTCCAAAGGTTTTCAAGGTAGAGTGGATAAAGATTGTGTTTTAAGTTGCATCCACGACATGAAATTTTGGTTGGAGAATGGACTACTAAGGATCATGAAATCAATTATTCATCATGTCACTACATAACCTATTCTAGATAGGGTAAAGATGTAATTGAGAACAACACCAAAGAAAAATGGAACAATATAGGCATGTTGATGAAAACTATTGAAGATCTAGTAATTGAGTTTGTTGTTAGGGTCATTGCACACAAGTTTTATCAATTGAGCCAACTAAAAAACATGGTGTGTGTAGCTATAAATATGGGTTAGAAATTGGCTAAGAAAGACCATAGCTATGATTTGGCCAAGCTATAATTTACCCAATTGGTAAAGAACCTAGGACCAATAAGGATAATGAAGAATAGTTCATGTAAGTTTGGTTCACTTATTATTTTTATTTTCTTTTATGTAAAAAAATCATTCCCTACAATAGGAGATGTTGTGTAGGAAAAACAAAGGCCAATAACCTAACAAATTAGTGAATATATCAGTCAAATGGATGAAAATTTGGAAACTATAATGGATGGTTATTTTGAGAATTCAAAACAAAATATGAGGAAAATATTTATAATCCCTAAGTTGGTTGTTGATTAGTATTATAATCATGTTTATTTTCTTGGTGACATTGATTATACTTATGTTCAAGTTGTTATACCTAGATTCGCATGGTTAAGACTTCTTCATTATGAGGTCAATATTGATGAAGTCTTAGGTACTATAACTACAATATTGGTTGAAGAGATAGATAAGAATGCTAAACAATTCGACACTTATGAGACAACCAAGGTAAAAATGCTAATGCAAACCAAGGTTCCTAAGATGGCAAGCAAAAGAAAGAAGATGATAGAAAGTTTAGAGGGAAATTTTGGTGAAGTGCCATTGCATATAATGGAGAAAAGGGAGAGGATTTGAGCAGTGAAGAAGAAGGAGGAGGAGGAGGAGGAGGTTAAGATAAGGAATTGGTAGTTTCTAAGCCCAAGGCAACCAAGGATATACAAGTTGTTGAGGTTGTACCAAAGGTGCAAAAAAGTTTGAAGAAGGTGGATACTAAGCCTACAACCACACCAAAAAGGGTCACTAGATAGAGATCTAGAGTAGCAAAAACCCAAAGTTGTTGAGCCACCAAAGAAAGGTATAGTAAAGATCACTAGGCCCATTCAAAAGAAAATTTCTAAGAAAAGGATAACAGATCTTGCAAAGGTTGAGGAGAATAGGCCAAGGAAGAAATTGAGATGAAAGCTGATGGTGAAGATGAGGCAGAGAGAACATAATTTGATGATTTGAGCCAATTCAAAGTGTTTACATACAAGAAGCCTCAAGATATTGATGAAATATGTGAAAAATTGAGGAATACAGTAGGATTATTAGGATTAAATTTAATATAGTATGATACCTTGAGCAAGGGTGATAAGGAAAAGGTAGAACAAGTTGTTGTTGACATGATGGTTGTATTCACCCTAAAATGGTCACCTAGACTATGAGCCCCCATTCTTCAATTTATCAATTTCTAGAATCAATGCATCGTAATATTTTATTGAATCAATTCAAATCATTTTTGTTGATCAAATTGAAATTAATTTAATTATTTCAATATTTCCCAAGGTTCGATCATTTCATCAATAATCTTATTTAATTAAAAGAAAACATCCCTTTTAAATAAATAATATAATCTTATTTAATTAAAAGAAAATCCCTCTTTTAGGCAAAACCCTACAATGCAACGGTAACTTGAGAGCCTCTCATGTGGGAGGTCTTGGGTTCAAATCTACCTTCGCTTAACATATAATAATAATTAATTCAAACAAATAATAATAATTAATCTAGGCTTCGGCCATTTACCAATCAAAAAGAAAAAAAAAAAGAAAAAAAAAATCCCCTCTTTTAATTAAATAAATAAATCCCCACTCAAAGCTCTCTTTTTGATGAAAAAAGGAAATAAATCAAATAAATCAAACAAAATCTTATAAAGATTCTTTGTTTTGCACTTATCTCTATGTGGTGTGCTTTTCCCTCTTACTTGCCTTTTTAGGGATTTATCCCACATTTCTCTTGGGAGAAGCCTCCAACCTCCACATTTTCCTTTATAAGGAGCCCTCTCCTTCTCATTTGAATAGATGTTAGTTGCTATAGTATTGTTATGTTGCAGGGTTGAAGAGCAATTTTGGAGGAGTTTGAGTATTAGGGTTTGGACATTGGGGCTTCATTGCAACTTCACTCTTCTTGTCTTCTTATCTCATGCATCCATAGCTTCCATCATCATAATTCATCCTTTCATTTTCATATCAGCTTAGAGTCATATTTTCTTTCATAGATTAATCTTACATTGTTATTTCCTCTCATAGATTATATTTCCTTTCTTACATTGCTATCACTTAGATAAGCTTGCATCTTCATTTGCATGCATATTTCATGATCATGGAGACTAGCACTCTTTCTTCTCCTCTTTAAATCTCTCATTTTATGGTGTACTTGCATGGGCACAAACTAGGTCAAATTGAGGTCCTCCATTACAAACTCTTGCACTCCAAGAATAAAGAGTTGCAAGTCACCATTTGAGATCTCATTCTTGAGAAATCTTAGACATAATGACTCATAGAAGTGTGTCAACATTTTAGCATATATTTTTGGCGCCCCACCATGGGGTAACCCACCTTTACATGCTAGTTTTGGCTATTTTTGGAGCTAACCCCCTTGTGCAGATTTGTTTGGAGACAAAAAACCCTAGATCTTAAAGACTTGATCCATAAGTAGATATGCCCCCAAATAGACCTTCTATATTGTAGGGTGCTGGGGTTAATAATAGTAGGGCGGGTTATACTTATTATGGTGTTGGATCCCTTTAGAATAGTAGATATATCCCAAATGGCTTGGTGTTTTGGCCTGAAATTGTTTTTACAGGTTGGATACATATCAGAGAATCTTTGGTTAAAAATATAGTTCTTTCTGAGGTAATTTGTCTTTTTATTAGTTTTTCTTTATTTTTCATGAACAATCCTTTTTGGGCATAAGTTAGAAATTTTTTTGAAAAAACCTACATTTTTGGAAAGGTCTCAAACCTCTAAATAGGGTTGTTTTTTTGTTTTGTTTTGAGTTTAGAGCTCAGATGAGGGTTCAAACACTTGATTTAAAAAAACTGATCTATTTTGACAAAATGTGTCCCTAGGGCACAAATGAAAATATTCTTTCTAAAATTATAACATTTTTGGAAAGGTTTATATTTTTCATCAAGGGTCTTTTTTCTATATCTAGGGTTTTGGATCCAAATTAATGACATATAGGTCCAATCTTGTTGACTAGGTCAAAAATCAAAAATTAAAAAAAAGGGCATTTAATGATTAACTTGCATTTAATTTTCATATGGTTCAATGCATGATGTGAGTTTTGATTTGGGTTATTTTTAGGTTATTATTACTCCTAACAACTAGATTTTGAGATCTAACCCTAGGGTTTGCATAAGACATATCTATCTTGTATTGGTTTGCTTGTTGTTTTCTTGGAGCACTTGCTTGGTTCGTTAGATTAGTGGAGTTATATGTGCACTTTTCTTTGGATCTAAGGTATTCTTATACATCTCTATAAAATTTTAACTTTAGAATTAAAAGTGAACCTCTTATGTGTTTGGCTTGAGTATTTTACATGATTTCATAATTCACATTTCGATTGGTGCTCTAAAATTGGATCTAGATTTGATTTCTTGCATACATATTTCACATAGTAATTAGGCCCTATAAATGCTATCTGTAGTGATCTTGAGAGAGTGGGCTTCATTCACTTTCCTTACATACAAAGCTCTTCTTGATGATAGATTTCCTTGTAGGTATGGAAGGATATGATATTTTTTCATTGTCTCACTTGGATTGTCTTTGACTTTTGCTAGTACTTTCTCTCTTGAGATTAGTGGTGATTGTTGTTGGATTTTCAAACCTCAGTGAAGTGATTCTATTTGCTATGTTTAGGTGAGGTGAAGAGGCTAGAGGAGTATGCTCTATTCCCTTTTGGGCACATGAAAAACTTGGAACCCTTGAATCCAAACTTATTCCCCATGTGGTCCAATTTTTCGAGTCTTCCTTGATTAGAGAGGGTTAACCATAGTCGATACTCCCTTTATTGGGTAAACCATGTGGACAAAACCTCAAGTAGTAGTAGCCACTTTGTCATAGTAGCAACACCTACTATATAAATGCCCTTGTGGAACAAATTTCTATGGCTGTAGTCTTTTGTTGGGTTGTTAGATTTCCTTAGCATCTCCAATTGATTAAATTCTCAGAATGTGTCAAAACCCTAGTGCACTGGGATTGGATTTTTCCCACTTGATATTGAAAGAGTTTCAGAGTTGACTATTACTAAGAACCATAGTGTAACCCAACTTTTCTTTTCTAGGACTATGTGCATGATTGGAAAATATTTTGAGAACATACACAGTAGTGGTTCTAGGAATTTGATTCATACTAAGACATTATTCTTGTTTATGCACAAGGTTGCTTTGTCCCTTGCCCATTGCTTGTAGACATTTTCTTGAACTCCCTAAGTGTTGTCGTGCATGCCTAATTTATAATAACAATTTATTGATGCATATAGTTGGTCAATTAAAATGAACAAGAAAATTGAGTTCCCAAGTTGGAACCTTTCTCAATTTGTTATTCTATCATTTCTAGTCCTCCTTGGTTGATCTGGGTCAGATTAGGTCACTTACCCCATTGTTGGAAGCTTGTTTACACCTTCTATTGTTTGTTTTGTCTCCTTGAATTAGTAACCTTTGATTTTACGAGTGACCTTGCTTGGAGTCGGTGAGTTAGAAACCATCTTTGTTGAGAAGATAAACCTTTGGATTCTTTGATAACATGCTTGGAGAGTCTTAGTAATCTATCCATTCACTTTCATTCAAATAAAATTTCAATTAATTATAATTTGGGTAAATCATCCTCCCAATCCATATGTGTTAGGGTATTCATCCATATTAGTGGGCACCTCTATGGCAGTGTTGGTTTATGCCTATTGCAAAAATTATATCTTATCATCTCTCTTTTGGACAAGTGAGTGCTTTTATTGTCCTAGTTTGGTACTAATATTTCTTAAGGTTGTCCTATCAACTAATACCTTTTCTTTCATGTTAGTTATAACAAGCTATCAAGTAGATCAAGGAAAATCAACTCAAGTTATTTTAAACCAATTATCCTTAGTTCAAACTCACCAAAGACATAAGGGAAAATAGCCTATATTTGATCAATCACCTAAGAATACTACAAAAGTTTGGTTTGATCCCAATAGTGACCCTAGTGGGTTGAGTACACCCATAGCACCTTATTGTTCAAATATGGATATGAGTTATACCATGACCCAACAAGAGAAAGAAGAAATAGATAGACATAATGATGCCAATTTGTTTGGTGGTCCCTCTTGTGAGAATAGGCCAATTTTTCCCTCCATTTCAACTAGATATGTGGATGCGTACCAAAGGGCTAAAAGAGCTGAGAGACAAGCATATCAAGAGGAACAATTACAACATGAAAACTAAGATAATGAACCTCATGGCACTTGTGTGAATGAAAAATACACCAATAACTTGTTTAGACATTCAAGACCAAGTTCATTGCTCAAAAAAACTTCAAGATACATGAGTGAAAGACTTAAGAAAATTGAGTGTGAAAAGAAATCCTTCCTTGAAGAACAAGATGCAAAGGAAGAACAATTTATAATCCTTGAGTTGGAGAGACAAGCCTTGTTGGAGATAGAAGAGACAAATGATCCTACTTACCTTTATTTCAATGCATAATGGGAATGCATTCTAAATTTGAAAAACTATTAGAGGAGAAGATTACATCATTACATGAATCATCTTCTTTAAGTTCTACATCTTCTCATAAATTGTCTTCATCTTCTAGATCTAAAGACCTCTCAAGAGAGAAAGTAGGCAATAAATCCTTTAAGCATATGCCAATATTTCATGATGGACCTATCTTTGACCAAGATGAGAATGACAAGATGAGAATGACAAAAATGGTCCTAGACATAATTTTGAGAGAAATTTTACTCCTTTGGGATTTTAATATGAGACGATGCTTGAGACCTTATTTGCAAAAAGGATAATTACTTTACCATACAAATCTATACCTTAGGAACCTAAGGTAAAACCTTCATGGTAGAGAGATGATCACTATTGTGGTTACCATAGAAATAAAGGTCATACAACTAAAGAGTGTATTATGTTAAATGTAAAATTCAAGATCTTATTGATGATGGAATCATTGATGTTGAAATTCCTAAAGACTTATATGATGAGGATACTTCTCTTGAGCAAGATCATGTTGATGAACCCATTTCAAATGATGGTTTCCTTGATATCTCCACTTCTTCTCACAATCATGAACTTCCTAAAACTTTGAAGCTATCCAACATACCTCCATCAAACAAAGAGCCTAATGTTTTTTACACTAATTATGTGTATCCTCAAGGGCTAGCTCTGAAAGAAACTCAAGCTAATCTACACTTGGTTGCAAACCTTTTTCATGCTACTAAGACTAAAGATGCTCAACCTTCATGTGATGCTATGCCTACTATTCTCACTTCAATTATTCATTCACTATCTCCTTAGGATACTATCATGAAAACCTCATATTATCCATTTTCCTTAGAAGTGGCTCCATGTCAAGAGGGCTCTCAAAAGGCTAAAGATAAAAATGTCAAGAAAGATCAAGATCAAGAACCCTTCATGTCATTCAATCCTTTTCATAATTCCTCTTTTTATTTTCATGGTTCTTTTGATCCTATGTGCCATTTATCATTCATTCCACCATGTCTTAAGTCTTCTCCTAAGCACGATCAAGCTACTACTTACACCGTTGAGCTTATTGATAATCAAAATAACCTCACTACACTTGCGTGGTGTAAGAGCACTTAGTCATAAAGAAATTGGAGATGGTCCCAAGAAATATTTTAATTATTTAATGTAATTCCATTTTTTTATATGTGATATTCCATGTAATTGAATCAATGGTAATGCCTAAAGGTAATAAATGTAAAGTTGTTAAGAAAGTGGAAAATTATAAGTTGTAATATTGAAAAAACAGAAAAAAGGGTTAAAAGCATGTAACATGGTGGTTGGGAAGTTATAAACCATCAAAAACCACTATAAAATAATTGTAATGATCATTTCAAATCAATTAATGAAAAGGAGGAGAAGACAAAAATAGTTTGGATCTATTTTGGAGGCTTTTCTATATTGTTGTTTTGATTCATTTTTCAGTTTTTGTGTTGCTTCTAGGTCTTGTATGAAAATTTATGACATGTAAACCATGTAAAATATATATATTTGGATAATAGGGTGAATAAAATTTATTTTGATTTTGGTTTGGAGTGATTATGTGGAGAAATGAATAAGTTATGAGCATTTCAGTAAAAGTGGTTGTTTGCAGATTTTGGATTCCTTGACAGCAGTCATGTTGCAAAACTTGGTACTAACACATATGGAAGAGTTACAATATATATATATATATATATATAGATTCATTAGAAATATATGTAAATTTAATTTTTTTATTTTTATTTTTGAGTCATTTTCAATCAGATTTATGGAAGTTGTGGATGTTTTAGTGGAAACTGGTTTATTTATATCTTCAATGGAGTTGCAGGCATAGATTTGCATTCATGTAATGATTTATAGATTGCAAGAATGACTGCCTTATAGATATAGAAACTAGAATCAATAATAATTAATATAATTTTTTTTTGGGATCATTTGGGCTTGTATAGTGAAAGATATTGGATGCCCTAGGTAGGGTTACAAGTTTTATTACTAGTTTATGATAGTAAAAATGGGTCTTGGTATGGAGACCATAAATTGCAATTTGTTTATTTTATTGGGATTGGACTTGGATATATTTGAGAAAGACTAATTTAAAATAAGTACACCAAAGGTTTTGGAAATTAAATGTCAAAAACAAAAGTTATTTATTATATTCAATAAAATAGAAATCAAACAATGTAAATGGTGAATTATAGGTAAACTTGCATTGAAAAGTGTCATGCTTTGCCTCATTAGATGTCTAAGAATGGAATTTATTTCATGGATTTTGAAGGTATCATCATGTATCCCATTTATTGGTTTTTTATAGGATTCTCTACATCACTTTCCAAATATAATACTTCCATTAAGGTCATTAAAAATGGTGTTATTACTTCCATTGTTGAGCCTATTGAAAATCAAGAGAAAGATTCTATGCTTATGCTATCCAAAGATCCTTGTAAAGATCAAAGTATTCCATACTCTTGTTCTACCACTCCATGTTTTCTTTCACTTTCTACTCTTCATAATTCTTTTCAAGCTCCAAAAAATCCTATCAAAAAAGTTGCTCCTATTCAAGATTCTCATGATCCTATTGAAAATCCTAATGTTCACTCTAAAGATGTTGATGTCCTTAGTTGTCGTATGAATGTTGATAGACATATTGATTATTTTCTCTCACCCTCCACATCCATCCTTGGACTTCCTTCACCAATACCAAGGGGTTAATGTCTTCCTTACATCTTGGGTCCTTATGTCCCTTCATTTGCATCTCCCAATTCTCCTAATTCATCATCCATCTTGGGTCCCTATATCCTATAGTGTCTACCCCTATGTTACATTTTTCTATCATTGTCGAACTCTTTTAGGAAAATTTTTATGTTGATGATTATTAGTGACATTATTTTGAGAATTATCAGATATTGTTTCAAATTCAGCTTATTGTATTATGAAATTACTTGGTACTTTATATTTCATGTATGCATGATGATTATTCAGTGATTTCAGCTATTAATGATGATTAGTTAGATGATTTATTATAATATGTATTTTCTTATGGATACTTACCCCATACTTGCATGTGTATGGTGTGCATGTTTATTTTCTTTATGTATGGCGTTTCTGATGTGGTTAAGGATGGGAGTTGTAGTCACCTGCTAGTCAGGATCTACACGATGTACCACTTCCTGCCATTGCTTGTTTAGCTTAGTATATATTGCGTATGTACATGCATACATTTGATGTAGGTTATAAGTACCGAGTATCAACTTCCCTGAATCGTCAGGATGAGCGTACCCTATCACATTATCTCAATGGTAAGAGAGGGGAGATAAATTCTCAAGTCCAAATCCCAACCCTTTAAGCCATTTGTCCTAATTGAAAATTAGGACTAGTATCTGAGTTGAGTACCCTCTAAATGCATTGGATGACGTAATTCGTGATATTAACCCCTTGGTTTTATTTTGTGTGAATTTTTTTGTGATAGTTTTCGTATTTTACTTTATGAGTCTTTGGTGTATTTTCTATTAATTAAGTCTAATTAAAAGATTTAATTAATGATTTAATTTAATGGAAAATTATTATGATATTTTAATATTTTATTTTATCTAATTAATTGAGAAATTAATTAAATAAAAAAGACTTAAATTTGAAGATTAAAGTTATAAGTTTAAATTTGGAACATGATAATATTTATTTAATTTAATAATAATATATTTAGAGTTTATTTTTAAGTAAATGCTAAATAATATTATTATTTAAGTTAATAAATATTTTATCAATTAAGTTTCAAAAATAAATTTAAGAGTAGAAAAGATATTAAAATTATTAAAAGATTCTAGATCGCATGATGCATGCATGTGATTAAAATATATTAAGATAAAACAAGTGGATTTAATAAAGTGGGTGCATGAGATTTAAAATTAATAAATTAATTTAAAAAGGATTCAAGTGAATATTAAATAAATAAATTTAATTAATTAAGTAATGTGCATTATTTTAATATTTATTCACATAGGAGTATGCAAACTCTTGTGAGTTGTCATGTTGACAACATAGGAGTCTGCACTCTAATTATGCATGTGTTGTCTACACTTAGGAGTTAGCACATTATTTGAGCACATGGTGTCTACAACATTTTAGACACCTCATCATGTTTATCTTCTTATTGTGGAATTTATGTGCTTAATTGTCATGCTTATCTCCTAGTTCTTTCTAGACACATTCTAGATGCATCTTAGAGGCCTTTATAAATAGGCTCTCCTAGTGTGTATGGACATCCTCATATACTTCTACAAGCACTCCTAGTCACTTGGGGGGGGTTTGGATCTTGGAGAAATTGTGAATGTTGGAGAAGGAAGGAATTTTTGGAAAGGAGAAGGTTCTAAGAGGAGGAGTTTCTCTACAATTTTTTGAGGCATAGCGAATAAGTATCAGTGTCCAAGTAGGCACTCGTGATTATTTCACATATTTTATTATGCTCTTTCTTTTCCTGTCTTCATCATGTCTGTTATGTGTGTTTGAATATTTCTCTATGAATGAATCTTCAATTTTGTAATTTGGAATTCAGGCATGCATATTGTTTCATCCAGTTATGAAAATTAAAATTATTATTGCAATCTTCCCTTAGTAGAATAAAGAATTGGAAATTGTTTTGGGTTTGGGTTCAAATTAAAATAGAATCTTATTATTATGCATTAGTTTTATATGATTTATTAACTAATCTAATTTAATTTAATTTAATTAAGAATAGTTAATAGTAGAAGTGTAATTAATTATTAGTCAATTTAAGTAAACAGATTTTTAAATGAGGGCGAATTAAAAGAAAGGAGATATTAATAATTGTTTAGTGGAATTAAATAATTAAATTATTAATGAGATTGATTTTACTTAAAATCAATGAAGATTCTTTTAAATAAATTATTGTCCTTGAAGTGTGATGCAGGAGCATCCAGAGCTATAAGGGCAATCTTGTGTCACCCAAAAAAATGTACTTAGACTTAGTTTTTGTTTGAAGTGTTTTCATTTCTAGATACCCATTTGGGTCAAATAAAAGTTCCAATTCTCACAGTTCCACTATTAGTGTTCTAGGATAGAGTATTTGAACACCTTGGGATATGTGTAAATGCCAAAAAAATAGGAGTATGTAATTGAGCCATATTTTTGTGAATTAGAGGGTGTAAATTGGCCAGATGAATGTAATTGTAATTTAGAGCATTCTAAAAAAAGAATCAGGTCAAAAGGCCCCACAGTTTGAAAGTTATTGCAATTTTTTAGTTTTTGGAGACCTCCTAAGAATGCTTCAAAGTCAGGTTAGGGGCATTAAATGACCTCGTACAAGGTCAAAAAATGGGGGATGAGTGAAGCTGGTCCATAAGGCTATAGAGCACTTCGAGAGCTTTTCAAAAATGTAAATGGTTCATCAATCGAAGCTACGGTTCAAAAGTTATGCCTCTCGAAAGTTCGGTTACCATTTCTAGATTCTTCTAGTTTTGCGCCAACTTCTAATGTGGCTTCTAGAGCCTTCTACTTGGTTGGTGGATGCCAACTAGCACTTTCTAGAATGTATTCCTAATCCTTAACCCTTTGAGGTCTATTTAAGGACATTTCTAACATTGTAAAAGGTAGTTCAGAGTGGAGTTTGAGAGAAGGTACTGGGAGAAGAATTTATCTTTAGATTTATGCTATTGTAAGCCCATAGGGCATGTTTTGAAGTCTATTTCTCTGCACTAAGTATACTAGCATATTTTCATAATTAATAAAAAATTTCCTTTCCTATTGTGTCCATTTTGTGCTTGGGTTGTGTCTCCATCAAGTGGTATTAGAGCAGGTTTTCCTGAGTGTGTAGACAAAGCGCCAACTGTGAGGCAGTTTGCACAAGGACTGTGTAGTTGTGGGTTTGAGTTAAGAAGATGCCTCTATGAAGAGAGCATGGTGGAAGGGTCAGAGCTATTAATCCTGAGGAGGTTAGAGCCCTCCAAAGGTAGGTACAAGCATTGCAGGAGGAGCTCCATAGAGGAACAAATGTTACTGCAGGTGATGAAAGTGAGGATGACAATGAAGAAGAAGAAATTGGACCAGAAGGGAAGTTGAAGGGGAAGTTTTGAATCAAGCAGAGGAGAGGCTTTTTAGGGACATTACTAAGTTTGGAAAAATACCTACAATTGACGTGGGTGTATTTTCAAGAAATCTAAAACCAGATGAGTTGATCGACTGGATCAATGAATTGGAAGAGTACTTTGAGTATGAGGATATCAAGGATCCAGATAGGGTTAAGTTTGCAAAGGCCAAACTGAAAGGACATGCCAAAATCTGGTGGCAAGAGGTTCAATTGAAAATAAACAGAAGAGAAAAGGATAAGATTACAAGGTGGGATCGCATGGTGGACAAACTAAAGAAGCAATTCATTTCTGTTGACTACAAGCTTGATTTGTTTAAGAGAATGCATGGGTTAAAGCAACTAGGAAAATCAGTCCAAGAATTTATGGAGGAGTTTTATCAACTTTTAATTAGAGCAGGGCATGCAGAAGCAAATAATGAGAAGGTTTCTCATTATATCAGTGGGTTACGACCTAGCATCTAGGAGGAATTAAGTTTGGTAAGAATGATCGGTGTTGAAGAGACATACCAATTTGCCCTACGAGTTGAAGAGAAGCTAAATAAAAAGTTTGAAGGGAGACAAAGAGGGTGCGGTCAAGGAGGAAGGGACAGTGGTAGGTCATTTGGAGGTTGAAATGAGACCCAAAGGAAAAATGACGATGTGGGTACTAGCCAGAACCATATGAACGATGATTTCAACCGCTCTCGTGATCAAAACTTTGGAGATTAGAGAGGAAGAGGTAGAGGATGTGGACAAGGTTCAGGAAGAGGAGGTTTCCATGGTACCTATTTCCATTGCAATGAACAAGGTCATTGTGCTTTTGAATGCACTCAATGAAAAAGAAGGACAGATAGGAGAGCTGAAGGCCAAGCTAGGATTGCTCATGTGGATAAGGATGCATAGTCATCACATTTAGAGGATGTAGAAAGAGGAGAGACTTTAGTAAATGAAAGGGTCCTACTAAGTGGTGAGATTGAACTAGGACAAAGGAGGAGTCTATTTCATACCAAGTACAAGTGTGAGGATAAATGTTATGATGTGATTATTGATGGTGGTAGTACTGACAACTTGGTATCAGAGGAGATGGTCTCTAAGCTGAAGCTCAAGAGGGAGAAACACCCCTAGCCCTATTGGATCGGTTGGGTGAAGGATGATCATAAGGTCTTGGTAAGTGAACAATGTTTAGTGAAGTTCAAAATTTGGAGTTACCATGATGAAGTTCTCTGTGATATTATTCCAATGGATGTCCGCCATCTATTGTTGGGAAGATTGTGGCATTTTGACAAGCATGCAGTACATGATGGTCATGCAAACATGTACTCTCTAACAAAGGATGGAGTTTGCCACAAACTGAAGCCCATGAAAAAGGACGGTGAAAAGGTATGCAATAGTGCTAGGATATGTCTTGTTGATGGAAGAAAGTTTTTAGATGGCATGAAACATCAGTGTATGTGTTATGCTTTGATTCCTAAAAAAGATAAGGTAGTAGTGAAATACCACTTGAAGTTTCAGATTTATTAAGTGAGTTTGGAGATATCATTTCTGATAATGTTCCAGAAGGACTGCCACCAGTAAGGCAAATTAGTCATCAGATAGATTTAATCCCTGGAGCTAGTTTTCCTAACAAGGTGGCTCATAGGATGACTCCTACTGAAATTGAGGAGCTAAACAGACAAGTTCAGGAACTATTGAAGAAGGGTTTGACTCGAGAGAGTCTGAGTCCATGTGTAGTACCTACAGTACTGGCACCAAAGAAGGATGGAGAGTGGAGAATGTGTATGTACTCTCAAGCTATAAATAGAATAACCATCAAGTATCAGTTTTCTTTTCCAAGAATGGATGATCTTATGGACTGCTTGAGTGGAGCTTAGTACTTCACAAAGATAGATCTCAAGAGTGGCTATCATTAGAAATGGATTCGAGAAGGAGATGAGTAGAAAATAGCCTTCAAGACCAAGGAGGGTCTTTATGAGTGGCTAGTTATGCCCTTTGGATTGATGAATGCCCCAAGCACCTTCATGTGGCTTATGAATGAGGTACTTAAGAAGTTCTTGGGAAAAAAATTTATTGTCTATTTGGATGATATTTTAATTTTCAGCAAGACTTTGGAAGAACATTTATTGCATATTTGTAGGTTCCTTGAAAGGTTAAGGGAAGAGAAACTATTAATTAATCTGTAGAAGTGTATCTTTGCAAAAAAGGAGTTAATCTACTTGGGGTTTGTTATATCACCTTAAAGTCTTAAAATGGATCTAGAGAAGGTAAAAGCCATCTTGGAATGGCCTACTCCAAGGTCTGCTACTGAGGTGAGATCATTTCATGGTCTAGTTAGTTTTTACAGGAAGTTCATTAAGAATTTTAGTGGCATATGTGCACCCCTAACTGACACAATAAGAGGCAATAGAAAAGAGTTTAAATGGACTATAGCAACTGCAAGAAGTTTTGAATTGTTGAAGAAGAAGGTGACAGAACAACCCATGTTGGCACTTCCAGATTTTGGAAAGGTGTTCCAGGTGGATTGTGATGCTAGTGGCAGTGCTATTGGTGCTGTATTGAGCCAAGAAGGTAAGCCTATTGCATATTTTAGTGAAAAATTGAATGATGTGAAAAAGAAGTATTTTGTTTATGATCAAGAGTTCTATGCAATAGTTCAGGCCTTAAAGAAATAGAGACATTATTTATTGCAAAAGAATTTGTTTTATAAACTGGTCACTAGGCATTATAGTATCTAAATAGCCAAGGTAAATTGAATCAAATGCATATGAAGTGGGTAGAGTTCTTGCCGAGCTATACATTTGTGTTGAACCATAGAAGTGGAAAATCTAACAGGGTTGCAGATGCATTAAGTAGGAGACAGTTGTTGCTTACTATAATGTAGGTTGAAGTAGTTGGGTTTGCTGAACTCAAGAATCTATACCTTGAGGATCTTGATTTTGTTGAAGCATGGAAAGATTGTAAAGAACCTGTTGCTGTAGACAAAACTAAGTGGTTAGACTATCTGATTCAGGATTGTATGTTGTTCAAGGGCAATCAATTGTGTATTCCAAGGAGTTCCATGAGGGAAATTTTGATTAAGGAGAAACATAGTGGAGGGATGGTAGGACATTTTGGTAGAGATAAGACCATTGCCATACTTAGGGAACATTATTTTTGGCCTTAGATTTCACAGGATGTGAAGAAGTTTGTACAGAGTTGTCAAATTTGTCAAGTGGCTAAGGGATTTAGTCACAATACTGGAATTTATCAGTCATTTCCTATTCCATCAAAGCCATGGGAGGACATAAGTATGGATTTTGTTCTTGGATTTTCGAGGACACAAAGGGGTAATGAATCAGTATTTGTGGTGGTTGATAGGTTCTCTAAAACAACACATTTCATTCCATGCCATAAAACTCATGATGTTGTCCATATTGCAGACTTGTTTTTCAGAGGGGTGGTAAGACTACATGGCCTCCCAAAGAGTATAGTTTCTGATAGAGACACTAAATTTGTGGGCTATTTCTAGAGAACATTGTGGAAGAAGTTGAGAATAGACTTGAAATTTAGTTCCACACATCACCCGCAGACTGATGGCCAGACAGAAGTGGTAAATAGAAGTTTGGGCAATTTGCTGATATGTTTAGTTGGGGATAAGCCCAAGAGATGGAATTTGATTCTACCACAAGTGGAATTTTCTTACAATAACTCTATGAATAGGAGTACTAAAGAATCACCATTCCAAATTGTATATGGAAGTAGCCCAAGGACTGCACCAGAATTGAGGAAGATGGAGCAAGGGGAGAGGACAAGTGCTGAAGTAGAAGAGTTTGCTGAACATATCAAGCGCCAACATGTGGAGGTCCAAGCACACATTATCAAGATGAATCAACAGTATAAAGCTAGGGCTGATCAAAGAAGAATACATAAGGAGTTCCAAGTAGAGGGTCTAGTCATGGTACACTTAAGAAAAAAAAGATTTCTAGTAGGTACTTACAACAAGTTGAAGATGAAAAATTCGGCCCTACAAAATTCTAAAGAAACATGACTTAGGAAATGCATATGAGGTGGAGTTACTAGATGGAATTCACATTTCTCCTATCTTCAACATTGCAGACTTAACAGAGTATCATGATAATGGTGCAAATGAGGAGCTGATGTTAGAGCCATGTCCAATTCCTACTTCTAAGAAGGAGGAGATAGAAGACATTCTAGATCATTGTGTGCGTAGGAGTACTAGAAATAGGCAGTATGAAGAGTATCTGGTTAAGTGCAAAGGGCGACCAATCGAGGACTCAACTTGGATATCAGCAGCTAAGGTTTCCCATTTTGGATTTCCTCTACCATCTATAAAGTGATAGGGTCACTTTTCAATCTACCCTGGGTGTCTGATGCAGGAGCATCCAGAGGTATAAGGGCAATCCTGTGTCACCCAAAAAAATGTACTTAGACTTAGTTTCTATTTCAAGTGTTTTAATTTCTAGATACCCATTTGGGTCAAATAAAGGTTCCAACTCTCACAGTTCCACTATCAGTGTTCTAGGATAGAGTATTTGAACACCTTGGGATACGTATAAATGTCAAAAAAATAGGAGTATGTAATTGAGCCATAATTTTGGTGAATTAGAGGGTGTAAATTTTTTGGATGAATGTAATTGTAATTTAGAGCATTCCAGAAAAAGAATCAAGTCAAAAGGCCCCACGATTTGAAAGTTATTGAAGTTTTTTGGTTTCTGGAGACCTCCTCATAATGCTTCAAAGTCAGGTTAGGGACATTAAATGACCTTGTATAGGGCCAAAAAAATGGGGGATAAGAGAAGCTAGTCTATAGGGCTATAGAGTTCTTTGAGACCTTTCCAAAAATGTAAACAGTTCGTCAATCAGAGCTACGGTTCAAAAGCTATGCCTCTCAAAAGTTCGGTTACCATTTCTGAATTCTTCTAGTTTTGTGTCGACTTCTAACACGGCTTTTGGAGCCTTCTATTTGGTCGTGGATGCCAACTAGCACTTTCTTGAATGTATTCCTAATCCTTAACCCTTTGGGGTCTATATAAGGACATTTATGGCATTGTAAAAAGTAGTTCGGAGTGGAGTTTGAGAGAAGGTACTGGGAGAAGAATTTATCTCTAGATTTATGCTATTGTAAGCCCATAGGGAATGTTTTGAAGTTTGTTTCTCTGCACTAAGTGTACTAGCATATTTTCATAGCTAATAAAATTTTCCCTTTCCTATTGTGTCCATTTTGTGCTTGGGTTGTGTCCCCATCAAAGTGTTTTAAAAAAATTGTAAACTAATTATTTGAAAGTTGATAAGTATTATTCTAATGTTTTGAATAATGTGAATGATATTATCTAAAAGTTAATAAGAACTAGTTCAATGATTTAAATAAGTAAATAATTATCTTCTAATTATTTTAGAAAAAAATTTAAATTAATGGAGGAATAATTCTATGCATTATTTGAAAAATAAATGGGTTGACTTGTAGAAGAATCTTATACTCTTGAAATATACTTGAGACAAAATCAGAAACCTCATATTTGTCTTAACCATGTGATTGCAAAAGCAAACCAAAACATGTGTTTGTATTTGGTTTTTATATGCTATATGTGTTTTGGGGTTTTGGGGTTTGTCCTAGCTTTGACCAGTCTTAGGTTGTTACCAGAGGCTCGGAGGTTATGTGTTTGCGATGTCATGCTGATGTTGATCTCAATCTTTTTAAAACCCAACCATGAAAATGTGATGGTATGCTCTATGAGATGTTTGTATTTACTAATTGTTATTGCTTTCCAGTCTTCTTGTGTGAAGCTGAGGTGTATGTATATGAGATACTTGACTTAACTATTTTTGAGTCATCGATCAGTTATACTTGGGTTACTTTTCAGTCACCTTGATGGGACTGAAGTGTTTGTTTTGATCTTGATGATGTCATGTTGTGACATGTTTTGACTTGACCATTTTGGATTCTTCGATTAGTATTACTTTGAGATACTTTTCAGTTGCTCATTGAGAATCGATGGATATTATGATTATCATTGGATGCTTTTCGGTTGCTCATGGAGAACTGATGTGATTATTTTGATTATCTTTATGATGCCATCCAATCGCTTGTATAGGATTGAGGTGATTTTGTGATTTGTGATTTCATAAGCCTACGGTGGGTTATCTACTTGTAGTGTCAGGAAGTGGCTTGCAATGGGGGTCAGGGCCCTAAGTGGCTGCCAGGGTAACTCATTGTAATTTATTTAATAAGTGAAAACATTTACACTAAATGGGAATTAAAATGAACTTAATAAGATAATTTTATGTTCTCGCCCATGCCTCGAGTGCTAGTACAGACTAGGATGGGAGTAGAGAGAACGTTTGGTTGTGACCTTGTATTTTGTAGTATGCCTCATCAGTACAAGAGGATACTAGTGGCCGCATAGGGATCACTAGGGGGTTGGGGTCTATTGATATATTACCAGGGTAACTCTAGCATGATTCGTGTGATGACACTTTCCTGCTTACGTAGTAGGTTTTCTACATGTCATTGTTGTGCCTCTGGGTATAGATGTCAGTCTATGTTGGAACCTTTGAGTTAGTATACTTTTAGGATTCATGGACTTAGAGAGTACTTGTTATGTGATTTGTTATCTTGTGTTATGTTATTTGATATCCTATTTGGGACTTGAGTCTATCTCATCAGTGTGGTGGGAGTGGGCCATTTAGGTTCCACGTAGTCAGGTGGTAGTGCTTTTTCACTCTTACCTTTGAGATCCGTCTGTAGTCACCATGGCTGGAGCATTCTTGTTGGTATTTATCTTCATTCTATTCATAGATCATTATGATGGATTTTATTTACTGGTATGTTTCTTTATATTGATGATTAACATGTGATAGATGATGTGATCTACTTTGTAGGATCATCTTATTCTTTATTCCTTACATGTTAGCTTTCTTTATGCATATGTTGTAGTATGTTTAGGAGTGACATCCCTATTACTATAGTACTAATGATCTCTTCAGTGGCTTTGGATGTTATGCATAGAGGGATGGCTAAGGCCCACGATGGTCTAATGATGCTATTGATGGTTGGGAGGAACCGCGCACTTGGTTAGTTATCTTTTACAATGGTTTTTATATCTCTACTGATGGATGGATGTATCATGTATGTTAATAGTTTCATTTACTTTATTGCACTTGTATCATGGATTCAATGAGGATAATGTATCTTTATTTTTACATATGTATATTCTTTTAAGCCTTTCATACCGTGTGACATGTACAGTGGATGATTGAGCATTTCAAATTTTATTTTCCAAGAGGCATTCAGAACAAATGTATATTATGGATTGTGGACCTTTAATTATTCTTTCATGTGGATGTGGTAGTTGTTAGACTTAGTATTAATTAAATTAAATGTGATTCAACATCATGGGATCCTTAAGGAATGTAACCTGTTATGTATGCTTATGTATGTATGTTATTGCTTCTGCTACTATGTGTTTGATGTGAATGGTTTATCTTTCATGTAAAAAAAAAATTGTTTGGAAAACTTAGTAAAATTTAGGTTAATTATTTTGGATCCCTTGGCAGGGTGTTACACATCCCTCCATCTCTTATATTTCCTCAAGATCAACATAGATGCATATCCTTGAATCCTTTTCATCCACCCATCCATCTAAACCATTCATATTCTCCTTCTTCTTCCACAAGTCCTAGGTCTTTTGGAAGTAACTTGAATGTTCAATACAAGCAAATAAAGAAATACAAGAATCCATCTAAAAAAGAAGATCACCATGTCTCCTCTAATCGACATAGGAGCATAAAGTCAAAAGAGATATCTAAGAAGAGAAGTACAAAACAAGTATAGGTCCCAAAATCCATCATTGAAGGTATACTCTCTAAATCATAAAAATGAAATGAAAATCCCATGGCTATATGGATTCCAAAGTCTTTCTTGAAAGAGTCTAATGTTGAACAACAAGTGAAGTTGACATTCAAGCTTCCAAAGATGTCCACTTCATCTTATTCCAAAAGAATTCTTCCATTCCATGAACCTAAAACATAACCTCTTCTATCCACTCACTGTATTCCTTCATTTATGCTTCCTCCATCCTCTCGCCACCCTTCAAGGTGTGTGTTGATATTGATCTTTCCTTCCTTTCCATCTACCCTTTCACAATCCTTCTACCTTCTATCTATTTTCCTTATTTTCTTATTCCTCCTATCTTCCAACCTCACTTGCTTTGCATAAAACCCTATCCTCCATTTTTCTCTTCCATTTTCCTTTCCCTATCAGCATCTTTGAGCATATCATTTTGAATTTGTAGCATATCGTAGTTATTCTTTCAAGGAGAATTATCTAAAAAGCTTGCCTTCTTCCAAAAACTTCAAAAAAAATTGAAAAAAAAAAGAAAAAAGAAGAAGAGAAAAATAATGAAAAAATTGAAAGTGTCCCCTAGTCAAAACCTGGTAATAAGGCACCTTGGTAGCAAAATTAAATAGAAATAAATTCTTCCTATTGTGAAAACCACTCCCTTGTGGCACTTGGTACAAGTACCATGATGAAAACCTAGCAATCAAGCATCATGCATAGCTCTTCCATGTCTTTCATCCATTCAGTTGTCTCACTTTGATTTTGACAATTTTGACCTATACACTAACATTTGGCTATCTTGTGAGCTATCTCACGATGATATTGCTTTCATTCTTTTCATGTTTAGCCTTTATATCTATTTTTCTCCATTCATTCTAGCCTTTCACTATCCTTTTCTCATTTTGTCTTCATCTAATAAAAAGAGCTATGAAGTCTCTTGACATTTCTACGCTTTTGGACTACATCCTTTCCTGCTTTTGCATTACGTTTTCATGACTTATCCTATGCTGGCCTTTCATCACTTGTCCAAATGTGCTTTACATGACAAATTTTCTCTACCTTGGGTACTCTTGAGGATTTTTCCATTAAGGATTTCTTCTCTTCATTCTCCTTCATTCTCTTGTCTTCCATCTCTTATGCTAGCTTGTTAGTCTCTCTTGTCCTCCACCTTGTTAGATATTGGGACTACACGATGTGATCTTGCTTGGGAGTTTGGTCCTTGTTCTATTTAGGGGCATCCTTTGTACATATTTATTGATCCTAAAAAAATCCAAAAAAAATGATATATTTTTAAAAATCCAAAAAAATGATATATTTCAAAAAATCCAAAAATATATATATTGTCAAAAATTCTAAAAATTTGAAAATGTCCTAAAAAATTGATCATCTTAATGAAAACCTAGCAATACATTCTTTGATGTATCTCCAAATATATATACATATATATATTCCAAAAACACACCAAAAAAAATAAAAAAAATTCAAACATTGAAAGATTCAAAAATAAATAAATAAATAAATAAAATTGCAATAAGATCCAAGTGGTGAAAACATAGAAACGAGCACTACTTGAGACCTTTTCACCCCTATTTCTTAGCGCGTGTCCTCAACATGTATTCTTTCTCCATTATTCCTTGTCCTTGTTTCCTTGGTTGAGAATTGGTCCTTGTCTTTGTTTAGGGGGCATAATTGTATTAGCTTTGGTCTCTTGGATGTATTAGTCTTTAGGACACATCGCAAACGATATTTTTCAACACCACCCTAGCTGTATTTTTCAATACAACCCCTAACATCAAGTGTTTTTTTTTAACACTTATTGGTTTGGTCTTACCTAGTTTTGTTATGTGATCTTATCTACTTGCAAGCATTTGATTATTATCCTCAGAACTCAATCTTAGTTAACACATTTAAATTTTTAGCACACAAATACTTAATGCTTGATCTATGTCATGATCTTTTTCTTTGTGTGTTGACTATTATTAATTTTTGTTGAGTGTTCCTGTCTAATAAGTCTCTCCAGTATGCATAGCAAGAGGAATTGAGGCATAGAGCATAATTTTCTTTGCTTTTTGCTTGTGGGTGTGGTCTTAAAACTCTAGAGTGTCTCTTATTGTCCCCTTAAAACACTTAGGAGATTTGAGGCATCATCCTTGACTATTTTTGCACAACTATTCTTATGGTCCTCCCAGCATCTATGCCATGATGCAAGTGTGGTTTTGCTACATTAAATTGGGTAAGCTAACATTGAAGTCATCTTGACCTTTATTTCTTTGATGCTTATGTTAGAATCTTTCCACATTCCTATCTAATATAAACCACATTCATATCTTCATAGTTGCACTTGTGACCAGTGATGGTTGTGTGATTTTCTGATGTTTGTTAATAATGGCCCAATGATGAAAATAAGCTCCTTCACATTCTTTCATGAATGATGAACACAAAATCCTATGTTGCAGTTTCTCTATTGCAAGTACACCTTTGCATTTTCATGTAGCTTGCATTTTTAGACCTCATCCTACTTTGTATTTTTAGGCTACATTATGAGTTTGAGAGGGTTTTCCTTCATCTTTATTTTGGACTTTAAATCAGCTGTGGTCATATCTTGATCTTCATTTCCTTATCTTCTTTCGTGACCTCAATCAAAATTTTCTATCTTAAACAGTTGATTGGTTTTGAAGCATTCTCTTTCTTGAGGGAAATTCTCTTTCTTCTTTCCACTTCTTTCCACCTCTTCCAAACTTTTATCTTCCATTTGCTTTCACTCCACTTCTTTTCTTCTAATTCAACTTAGGGGCATAATCTTTCATGATTGATGATCTACCTTGGTTCTGTGATCCTTATATTTTTCATTTTACATCAAGAACCTTATTTTTAGTTTGATTTGATCAAATTTATCAATTTGTTATTTCTCCTATGTTTCTTATTAATTTTGATCACGAGGGGGAAGTATCTATCAAACTTCAATCCTTGATTCAACTTTATCAATCTTTGTTCCACCTAGGATAGCGTTGTCTTTGTCAAGACAAAATTGTTATAAAAAATTATATTCTTTGTCTTGATGTGTTCCTAAGTTGACCACATATCTGTGTTGTTTTGTGATTCCAAATCAACTTCACACTTCAACTTCATTCTTTAACTACATGTGTTCCCAAAATGATCACACATTAGTAAAAGAGGGGCAAATGTATGCACCCTAAAATGGTCGCCTAGACTATAAGCGCCCATTCTTCAATTTATCAATTTCCTAAATCAATTTATTAATTTCCAGAATCAATGCATCACAATACTTTATTGAATCGATTCAAATCATTTTCATTGATCAAATTGAAATTAATTTAATTATTTCAATATTTTCTAAGGTTTGATGATTTCATCAATAATCTTATTTAATTGGAAGAAAACATCCCTTTAAAAAATAAATCTTATTTAATTAAAAGAAAATCTCTTTTTTAATTAAATAACCTTATCTTATTTGAGTAAAATTAAATATCCCTTTAAAAAAAAAATAATAATCTTATTTAATTAAAAGAAAAAATCTTTCTTTTAATTGAATAATTTTATCTTATTTAATTAAAATCTCTTTTTTAATTAAATAATATTGTCTTATTTAATTAAAAGAAAATCTCTCTTTTAATTAAATAATAAATCCCCACTTAAAGCTCTCTTTTTGATGAAAAAAGAAATAAATCAAATAAAATCTTATAAAGATTCCTTTTTTGCACATATCTCTAAGTGGTAGGCTTTTTCCTCTTACTTGCCTTTTTAGGGATTTATCCCACATTGCTCTTGTGAGAAGCCTCCCACCTCCACACTTTCCTTTAAAAGGAGACCTTTCCTTCTCATTTGGATAAATGTTGGTTGCTATAGTACTGTTATGACGCAAGTTTGTAGAGTGATTTTAGAGGAGTTTGAGCATTAGGGTTTGAGCCTTAGGGATTGGAGATTGGAGCTTCATTGCAACTTATCTCTTCTTGTCGTCTTCTCTCATGCATCCATTTCTTCCATCATCATGCTTCATCTTGCATTTCTATATCAGCTTAGAGTCATATTTTCTTTCATAGATTAATCTTACATTGTTATTTCCTTTCTTGCATTGCTTTGTATTTTAATAATAATTAAGACTAGCTTGCATCTTCATTTGCATGCATATTTGGTGATCATGGAGACTAGCACTCTTTATTTTCCTCTTTGAATCTCTCATTTTATGGTGTACTTGCATGGGCACAATTAGGTCAAAATGAGGCCTCCATTACAAATCTTTGCACTCCATGAATAGAGAGCTATGAGTCTCCATTTGAGATTTCATTCTTGAGCAATCTTGGATATAATGACTCATAGAAGTGTGTCAACATTTTAGCACACAATGGTGAATTTCAAGTACACACCAATTGAATTAGGCCAAGGAGTACCTAAAGAATTGTATAATAATATTGATGCTAAATAGAAATAGGCATTAAAAATAGAGAGATAGATGAAGGAGGCTACATTAGCCCAAGTAATGCCTGATTTAGGCAAGCAACATATGTTTATAAAATTAAAGGATTATGCTAAAAATATTGTACCAAAAATAAGAGCCTATATGATTTTGAAGAATAAAATTGAAGAAGTTGTACATGAAAGCATGATAACATGGAAGAAATTTTTTGGTCTAATGTTTGTCGATGAGGAGAAAACTGATGAATAAGTAAAGGAGATTGGAGAAACATAACTTGATAGTAAAGAAGTTATCTATGATGATGTCAAGAAATTAGTAAAGACTATACATCAAATGACACAAGAAAGTGAGAAATAAATTAATATAGTCATAATAGAGGATGAACCCATACAAAATTTGTTTTCAAATGTGACTAAAGTTGAAGAAGAGCCATAAAAGACTAGGAAGACCAAATAAGAAATGAAGGAGCAAGATCTTAATCTAAAGCCAATAAGAGACGCATTATTGGACCATAATTCTATCATTGTGCAAATCAAAGAATATCCAAAGATTGGAGGTAAAGAGTCATCTCAACAGGTAATTATTAATATCATTGATTCATCAATAATTCTCATTGATACAAATGTTCAAGTATAAATCAAGAAAAAAGATGATGCTACTATTTCCAAGTAGTATAATGTGCCAAAAAATGAAGAGACTAATGCACAAGAGGGAAGTAATAATGTAAATTTTGAAGGAGAAAAGGTAGAAAAGGGTCAGAATAATCAAGTAGAGAAATCTACTACTGGTGATATAAGACTAACAACCTTAGGACCTCTCATTGAGGGAACGAAGGAGGCAAGACAACTAAGTTCCACTAATGAACTCAAACCCATAGGGGCTGAGCCTAAGAAGGCTGAAGAAAATAAATTTGAGACTCACAGATTGAGTGTGGAGCTCCAAACACAAAGCTTTCAAGTCTCAATGCTGACCTCCAACACTCTAGGTAAAAAGATTAAGAAGAAACAAGTCCAGTCCCCAATTTCAATCCAAGCTAGGAAAATTACACTTGATGAGTATATAGTGATATTGGACTGGGAAAAATCTACCTTGATTGAAGAGAAAATGAAGATTCTAAGTGAATTATTTTCTAGGAAAGAAAAGAAAGCCAAGTTGAGAAGAGAAAATTACAAGAAGTAAGCATAAAACTAGGTGCTATATGACATAAAAGATATATTTATTGATTCTTTTGTTATTGATAACTTAGATTAGCATGATCCCATTGTTGAGCAATTGATTAATATTGGAGAGAGAATAAATGACCTAGATAGTGATGCAAATAAAAATTTGATGCAATGGCCAAAAAAGAAATTTGAGAAGAGAGTAATAGAGAAGGTAGTCTAAACAAAGATTGTTGTTAGACATGTAGAGCTATAAACTTGTAACCAATTTGGAACAAGTTCCTAATAATTTACATATAATGTTTAGGAAGTTGTGTGATAGTTCAACATACACAAAGGACATCTAAGACATGATGGATAAGTTAGAAGCAAATTTATAGTATAGTGCCAATGTACTAACTAGAGATGCTAGTTCGAGTGCAGTCCACTTATCCAAGGTCAAATTTCAACAGGAAAGGCTTATAGAGTTGACTGCAGAGTATAGAAGAATAAGAGAAAAATTGATTTCTATTCAATCCATGATGAAACCTCATCTTGAGGTTATGCAAATGCATTTGAAGAATGCAAAAGAGTTAGCCCAAGTAGATCCAAATTTGTCATTTCTTGATAGCACGGTGGATCTTGCAACAAAATTTGAGATAGAAATACATGCCATTGAATCCATAAGGACCAAATGGGATAACACATTAGGTAACATTTTTCAAATTCACAAACTATTTTTGGTTAGGTTTGGTTTGACTCCTCCACCTCGATAGCCATGAGTGACAAAAAAAGGGAGATAATGGTATGGATCAAGATGACATTGATGATGAATAAGGATGATCAAGGGGAGTTTTGAAAATTTTGAAGTTGAAGTTTTGAATTATTGAAGCATGTATCTACCAAGCACAAAGTATGACCATGTACAGTGTTTTTTGAGTTAAGGTATGGATTATATTCTAAGAGAGAGCACTTGTGTTTTATTTTTGAAATGAAATTTTTTATCATGACCAAGTGTTTTTGCCACTAATGTAAAAGGAGGAGATTTTTGATCTTGAAGTCATGTCTTCTACTAGTGTCAAATACTTAGTCATTCATAGGCCAGGGTTGTTTAGTCATCACTCTAACCAAGCCAACCTAAGTAGGCCAAGCTAAGTATTAAGGACTTGTATATATTTGAAGTTATGTGTTGAGTAGTAGTTACTACTAAACAAGCTAGAGGTTATCGATTACTCTAGTGATTGTCAATTTTATCAGGGACAATAGTTGAAGCCAAGTGATACAAAGGCAAAATAATTTAGTATATGCTAAGGTCGAGGCACAACATGATGAAATAGTTTATGTTGAGTTTTAGTATGGTGTTAGTGTTGAGTATTATAGTTTTACATATTTGTTTGGAATGACACAAAATCTCATGTAAACCATTTTTATCAAGATAGAAGCATGTTTTGAAGATCAAGGAGGTAATTAAGGAATAGATTATGCATCAAATGGAAGATCAATAATCCTTATGTGAGGCAATCCATGAATCAAAAATTGCAATGACCAAGAGAAAAAAAGTGAATCTAGATTATTGAATAGGATCTAGAAGGTTCACCCAAAAAGCTATTAAAGGAGGGTCTATGACCTATTTTTTTGTGTGAGTATGTATGCATGAAGAGTTTATTGCATGCAAATTTTTGGAGCTAAATCAAACATAAGAGACTAAGAAGTGCATCGAACAATTTTGTGTAGACATAAAGAAGATAAATCACAGTAAGGTGATAATACATTGCATAGAGGAGATCTAATATCAACATTATAAGTGCATACTGAAGGGTCAAGTAATGAAAATTCTAATAGGTGTTTTAGGGTTTAAATATCTTAACAGAGTAGCTTTAACATGCTTTCGCTAATCTCCTAATAGAGTACTCACTTAGTTGTGATGTAAAATCATTTAATCAAGGTAGAACCTAGCAGCTCTTTTAGCATTTAATAGGGAAGACCCCTCATAGGGTAGATCATCAGAAGTGATTAAAATATTGTAGCCTTAACATGCACACTTTATTACCGTAGTAGTGAAAATTTTGTGGGTGTCATCCCCACCATAGTTTACCTTCACCTTGGAGGGTTTCTACATTACCAAATCATTGTGTTAATTTGTTATGAGTTTATGAGTTTTAATTCATGCAGTTAGAAGTTAGATCTGATACTATGTTGATGTGAATGATTACATTGATGTAAGGTTAATGTTTAAATGAGGCATAATGTGAAGATATCAAATATGTTTCATGTTTGAAGTAAAAGGAGTTTTGTAAATCTTGATTCACCACCCTGCCCTTAGTATCACAAATTCCCTATTAGATTTCCAACAAAAAAACACCACTAATCAATGTTACCATATAGGATTTCACAAACTTGTTAGGTCCACTTGGTACTTACAAGATTTTTTTCTATAGTGATTAAACATTAAAAGTAGAAAATGATGTTTTAAAAATAACAACTACCTGTGCTTTTTCAAATCTTCACTCCTCGCTCTTTCTCTATCAGATCTCTCTCTTGGATCTCCTTTCACTCTGTACTTTGATTTGGCTTATTAACACCTTCTCTTTCTCCTTCCACTACTTGGTTCACCTGGCTCAACTTATCTTCTTTTTCCTTCTTCAACTCTCACATTTTTTATCTCCTCTCTTGCATTCGATCAACAACTCTAGCATAATCAATTTCTAACCAACAACATGAAATCAACAACCTAAAATTGTGTTTTTCTTCTCCTTAATAGTCATCTTCAAGCTTCTGGATCATTTCATTTTTTACCTCTTAATCAACATCGTCGATCTAAGGTTCATGCAAAATTTCCAGATGCAAAAATTTCATACAATGAATCTAGACACTTGAAAAATATAACTTGTATAAAACTTAATGTACATCCTTATCCTTCTTTAGTCTCCATCATTATATTCTTCTTGAATTTTCTCAATTGTTGAGCTTGTAATAAACTTTGACTTGTGCCTTCAACCATCTCAAACTTTCAAAATTTTCATCAAAAGTCAACCTTAGATTCCTATTTTTGAAACATTTTCATCCAGTTGTCACTCGGTAAACATTACATTTACTCAGGTAACATAGAATTCGGTTACTACTGACTTGCTTGGGCAACACTGTGTTCATCTTTTTCTTTTGCCAATCACTTGGGAAATACTATTGTTAGTCAATGAAGTCTCCCTTTATTAACCTTGTCACTCAGTTAAGCTTGTGTTCTTCAATACATTGCAACAGTACATGATTGTAAAATAATAAAACCAATATTATATTATCACTATCCAATTCATTCAAGTACCCATTGAATACCTTACACATCATTTATATCTTTATCAATACTTTCTTCAAATCCTCTTCATAAACCAAATGATATGGTACTCCATTGAGTTAGCATAATCTCTAGCCAACTAATGCTTTGACATCAATGACAATATAACAACCGATATCACTCTTCTACATACATTCACAATATTAACAACTAACAATCTTCCACTATCAACTACATTCTCAAATGGGGCTAACATGTGCAAATAATCTTTTTTTGCTCTTATTTTAAAATATGTTATAGATGACATGTATAGCTAGTGCAAAAAAAGAAATATAGGTTTTTGATGTATATTTTCTCTATTATAAGTACTCGATGTTGAAATTATCAGAAATCAATGATATTTTTTATCCCATCAAAACTACACCTCTAACAAATCTACATATTTTTTTTAAAAAATTGCATATTCTTCAAAAGGACTCTCTCCTCTTGTGCTAAATACAAATTTTATTATTTTTGGTTACGATTTAGTTTTTTTTTTAATCATATTTGCTATGTTATGATGATGATATTTTAACCATAATCTCTAGATATGAGATTCCCTAAGTGTCTCATATGCAATCTAATAAATAATGCATTATACCAAGTTAAGTAAAGTACAATTATATAGGAAATTAATTATACCAACAATTTTCAATAATATGAATAGTCATATATTTTATAATCAACCTTTGCTAAGTAATATGCAAGAATGAGAAGGAAAAAATGGAGGACGGAGCACTCAACAACTTGGCACAAAGAATTTGATTTGGTCATGTTGAAGTGAACACATGGGCTGGATGGAATGATCCCCAAAAAGAATTTTTTATCTTTTGGGAGTCTAAACCATATATGTCTATATTTGTAGTATTTTTTTTTCCCTTTCTTTTTTTTTATGAACTAATTGAAGATCATGTGATTTTTTGATGCTATGTTTTTAATCTTCTTTATGAGCAATTTCTATTCTCCCCATCCTTGTAGTTGCCTCTATTATTTTTTATTTAGTTGGATTCCAGCCATTTTAGAACCTTTTGTATATATGTGATTTACTACAATGGCTTAAGATGACCCTGGAGGCACTTGAGAAAATTTGGTTGATAAGACTATTACTAAGAATATGACAAACATTGCCATAAATGGAGTTAAATGTGTGGAACTAAATAGTGGGATTGATAAAAGAAACTCTTCAAATTCTTTAGAAGATACAATTGAAGGAAAATAAAAATATTAATCTCCAACCTGAGTTATGGCCTTTTCTCCCTCATGTGCTTAAGAAGTTGGGCTCTATTATGCAAGTTGAGGAATCTAAGATTATCGTACCACACCTTAAAACAAGGGTACTCATAGCTTAATCCCATGAAGTGAATGTCCCTAAAAGGATGGTTCTAAAGCTTGATAAAACTATTTTGGATTCTATTTTATCCCTCTTACTCCCTTATTCCTATTAACAATGTATTTATCTCGCTCTCTAACTCTTTGAAGAAGACTATGAATTCACTGCTCCATCTGATTCTATTATTGTAGAGCATAATAAGTTGATTAATATCCAAGGGTTGATTCCCAAGAATGCCCCCAATGCAAGTAGGAAAAATGCCCAACAGTTGGCTTTGGAATGTATTAATGCCAGAGTAGAAAGGATGAACAAAGTAAAAAAGACATCTTGATCTAAATTAGGAATTCAGATTATAATACCTAGTGTAGAACCCATGGTATTGTGACTAAATTGAAAGCAATTAAAATGCAACAATAGATGTTTCTGCAAGCCAAAAAGTGATCCAATCATTTCGAAGAAAAAAAGTTTATACAAGTTTGATGGATCCCAAGGATCACCATTATCCCTTGGAAATGAAAAAAAAAATTCCACAAGCTAATTTAAAGAAAAAAAACTCTAACAACTATAAAAATCTATATTAAAAATTATGTCTACTTGTAGAAGTTATAACTTTCTACTCATAGCTCCAAATCATGAATCATCAAAATTTATAGAAAGAACTTCTAAAGTTCTACATTTAAAGTCCAAAATCTTAAATCTACCTATAATTTCTTGGCATTGTTGAAGACTAGAAATGCCCCAGAGACCTCTGAAAATGCAAAATACTAGAACATAGAAAATACTAAAAAAATAAATTTTGGATTTTTCCCATTTTTGCTTATGAAAACATCCTGAACATCTTCCTATGTTATGTTTTGATCACATCTACCATATCTTCTAAACATAGCAATCTTCTTAAAGATCTAAATACTAAGTAGGGAAATGATAATTTGATGGAACCCATAGAAGATAATCAAATACATAAATCTCAAAACAATGGGGATGAGACTAAAATAGAAAAGATCCTTCAAGCAGATGTAAACAAGAATAGAGAGGAGACCAATGTTTCCAATGGTGAATGTGACATTGAACTAGATAAAATTAAAGACTTAATTATGAACACAAATAATTATAATGATGATGGTTTTACCTTAGTTGGAGGGAAAAAGAAGGAGAGAAAAAAATCTTGGATAGGATTTGAATCTCTAAGAGAAACAGTTTGAATAATAGGGCCAAAAGACCTAAGAAACCACATTTCTAACAAATTGTGTGGTATCTCTAAAACTCCAAACATCCCCTAATGATTAAAAATACAACTTGGAATGTTAGGGGATTAGAAATTCCTGATAGAAAGTATGCAATTAGGGATTGGAGAAAAAATTACAACATGTTTATTTTGTGTGTTTGCAAGAGATCAAGGTGATTGGGTAGCATGCTTATACTATTATGAAATTTATTTGGAATGAAGAAAAAAATTTATATTCCTTTCATGAGAGGGGTAAAAGTGGGGTCGGCATCCTTTTCCACCCGAAATGGGAAGATCTCATTTTGGATCATGGGGTTTCCCCCTATAACAAGGTGGTTTGGATAACTCTATCTCTGCAAGATAAAACTATTGGTATCTACAATCTTTATGCTACAAAAGGTTATAGAGACAGAGAAAAATTTTGGGACTAGATGATGATGACCTTGTTGGAAATATTCAAGACTATACTAGGTTACTGGGAGGGGAAGGGTGAATCAGTAACCTCTAAAACATTATCAATTTCAGCACTTTATAGCAATATACTAATTATCATTTTATTGATCTAATTGCATGCATGAGAAATTGAAAACATAAAACATTCATAACACTTGAACACAATAATTTGGTGACCCAAAAACCTTCCAAATAGAAAGTAAAACTGGGTGGGGATGAAACCCACAAAACTTCAATATTGTAGCATAAAGTTGGCTTGTTAAGGATTACAATGATCACTTCTAATGAGATGCCCTGTTAGGAGCAATTAGGACAGCTAGGTCCACCTTGTTAGATGTTTTACAAACACACAATGAAGTATGCACTCTGTTAAGAGATTTAAGAAAGACTGTTAAGTCTACATTGTTAAAGGATTTAGACTGATTCACCTGTTAGAATGAAATAATAGATCTCTAAATTACAACTGAATTGTTGATAGAGATTCCTTGAAGTACTAATCACCTTTTGTGATGGATATGTCTTTATTGCTCCTTTTTTGATATGGCCTTCAATATATACTTTATCTACTGCTTGATCACATTTGCATTCTTACACACTTATGTTCATGAATTACATATTCATACACATTGAACATGATACAATACATTACATATATACCAATCCAATTTACATAATAACAAAGTCAAACATTATACAAGTTAACACCAATATTACAAAGTCAACCCATATGAAGACACTCAGGTTTTGAATACTGACTTGGTGAAGTTTTGATACTCGGCGTCCACTGTCATTACTTGGCATTGTCATGCACTTAGTAGAAGTAGAAGTTCAATCCATACTAATCACCTCAAAGTAGTCTCAAACTTGGTTTGCACTGGTGACTCGATAGATATTGTGTCACTTGGCATAAACTGAATCACGAGTTTACTATAACTTCACTCAGTAAATACTAACTTCACATATGGCTTGGTTAACACTAGCTTTGCATCACATGAACTGATAGCTTGGTAGAAACTACAAAGCTCAGTAACCACATGAGTGCTCAGGTTGAACTGCTAGGCTTCACATTGCCTGATTCTTCTTGGTTTGAATTGCTACACTTCACACTAACTGAATTCCCTTGGTAACCATTGGAATGCTCGGTGGCCACTGGAATTAGTCCAAAAGACTCAATAGCAACTATAAAATTTGGTGGCTACAAAATTATATGGTAAACACGGTAGATTGTTCAATGAGCTCAGTAGCCATACAAAATCTAAATAAGTGTGTGTCACTAATAACAAACCTGATTGATATGTCAACAATCTCACCCCTTTGGCATTAGTGACAAAAACACTTATTAGCCAAAACTTATATACATCACCATGTGATACTAGCTCGATAGGGTATACTGTTTTGAGATTTTTCAAAATTTGTCTTTGTAAGTATATATAGTATATTGTATAACATATCTGCAAAATTCTCCTCTGCTATATACATTTTCTCCCTTTGCATGATTCTCCCCCATACAATATACATAGTGTCTCACTATACATAGTCTCTCCCCCTTTTTGACAATAATGCCAAAGATTTATTCAAAACTTATTTACATGGAGACACCAAAATAAGATAGAAACTTAGAATGTACCTTAAGAATAAGTGCTAGAGTTTTATCCCAATTCTTTTGCAAAATCTTGCATGTATGTAGAGCAATTTGCACTTCTATAGAGAGTTCTATCATGTGATCTACAATAGAGAAATGGGTGTCATGGATCAAGGTTTTTGAATAAACAATATGTTTCTACATTGTATCCATGATAGGAAGGATCATATTTTGAATATCTATTAGTGTAGACCAGATCCTTGCTTCTTCTCTCAACAACTCTGCCTACATGTCTTATAGAAATTTGATCTTCATATGATGTGCAGAGCTTGAACTATGGTCAAGTTGCAACTGCTAAGCACTAGCTTTTAGATCCTCATCAATCTTTGTCAATTTTCTCTTTATTTCCTTTGTGAACTCGGTAACATCACACAACTTTCCAAAAGGTGATGTCACATTAGTGCAAGAGGTTTCAAGATTGGTCAAAATTGAGGAAAGCTCAACTTGATGGATAGCAATTTGCTGAGCAATGCACTCAAACACTTTATTGTAAAATTTCTTTTCTACTTTCTCAATTAACTTATCTTGACCACTAGTGTCCTTATTAAACTTTTGGACTGCCTCAACTAATTGCAATAAAATAGGTTGAGAAGTATCAGCCTCAATACCTATAGCCTCAGAGAAATTTTTTTTAGCATCATCAGTAATCTTATATTCTCTATCTCTTTCTTCTCTCAATTTCTATTACTTTCCCTTCTTCTAAAAGAGTTCACCAACTATATGCATCTGATCCATAGTAGGATTATAAAAATCCCATTTGGGAATTTCTATTTCCTCATCTAGGTCTATATCCTCTTCTATCTCCTTGCCTCTACTCAAAAATCTTGTACTCGGTTGAGTCTTAGGTTCAATTGTCCTTGTACTTAATGCCTTTGTATTTGGAATGGAAATAATTGTAGACATACTAGGACTTGCAGTGAAAATTGATATAGTACTAACCAATGGAATACAAATAGGAATTCTTATTGAATCCAAAACTGAAGAAGTCATAACTGAAGTATCCATTACTGAAGTAGAAAAAATTGTAGAATCCAAAATTGAAGTACTTACTACTGAAGAGCTCAAAATTGTAGAAGACATTGTATTCATGACTGATGACTTGGTAGCTGAAGAAGTGAGAGATAGAAGCTTGGTAGATGAAGTGGTAGTCACTTCTATCAATGATGTGTTGAGCTATGTGGGGGCAAAGAGTGATTGGATGTTTGTAGTTTTTGTGGTTGTCACAATCAAATTTGTTGAAGCTATCTCCAAGCTTAATGTGGCTACTGGTTTTCTTGGAGAGTGAGGAATTGAGGCAATGACTACAACTACTATCTTCATAGGGTCAGTCTCCTCATCATCTTTGTTATCTTCCTCGGTACCTTCCTCCTCTTTATCTTCTTCATCTTCCTCATTATCAAATTGTGTAGGCTCAGTATAAGTTTCTTCTTCATCATCATTATCTTTAACATCTACTGGGAAGTCACTTAGTTTGTGCAAATGATAAGCATTCTTCCACATGCTTGTGGCATTCTTAACCACGTGCTCTATATCCTTGATCAAAATTAAACATGTATTAAATCTAAGAGTCATTTTATCTTCATTTATCTTCAAGGACTCTTTTATCTCAACATCTGTCATGCTCGGTAGCAATTATCTTAGGGTTTGTGCATAAATATCTTTTTCTATTTGCATTACAAATTCCCATCTTGGCTTTATTTTCTCTAATAATTCATTAGAGATTTTGGAGGCTATTTGATCTAGTGAATACTTCCATTTTCCCATTTTGGTCAACACCAATTCTTCAACCTGTTTCTTCTTTGCCTCTGTCCTAGTTTCATAATTCAAGGATTTGAAGTTGGTTATACCTACACCTTCTTCCATTTGTTTCAATTTTTCTTGGAAGGTGGGAGGAGGTTTGCTAAGGACAATATCATTGCCTTTCTTCCTATACCTCCTTGTGAAGACTATAGTGGATGGTTTAGGTGGCTTGGTGATGATCACCTTGCCTTTCTTCTTCACTAGTTCTTCTTCCTTTTCTGATTCCTCTTCATCCTCTACTTCATCTATATCTTCTCCTTTGCCCTTGGTTAACATAAGCAATGTGCTTGATTTTACTTTTGCTATCCTCCTCTTACCTGTGTTAACTTCTTATGGGAGCTTTATCTCTAGCTCCATCCTTTCCTTTGCCTCATCCTATGTTCCAAAGTATGGTGCCTTTAGATCAAAAATTTCATTAACTAGAGCTTCAATAATGTCCTTTGTTTCATCAATGTTCACCTCATAGGGAAGAGGTTTTACCCATACAATTTTGGGTTTTACTGCCTGAATGTAGACTCTGTCACTATCTACCATGAAACAAACAGCATCTTTGTAATCTTCTACCAGCTTCTTAGGTATTCTAAATTTGTTATTCATTTTCTCTTTCAATAATTTGAAGTAGTTGTCCATAATGCTAACAAATTTCTCTCCCATTTCTGTAATGTATTCATTAATCTGGTATAGTATAGGCACATCTTTTCTCCATACTATCATGCCTTTGGAAGGGAAGAACATCTGAACATAGAAGAAAAAACAAGTCAACAGAGAGCCAAATTTGTAGCGGTTATTCTTGGAAGTCTGAATACTTTCCATGTTCTTGTTGAATTGCTTCAACAATAGATTTGCCAAGTCATAAGACAAATTGTTCTTCACAACTTTGTAAGCTAAGTCCACAGCTTCACATGATGTACTATTGAGGTGGCTCAAACTATATATCTTGTGAGCTATCACATGTATCTCAAATTTTAGTTCTACATCAGTTATACTGCTGATTTTCATGCCTCTACCATCCCACTTAACTAGGGTTTTCTTTTCTAGCTCAGCTTGACCTAGGGTTTTGGTGGTTTTAGCTTTGGTGAGCATGGGGAGGTCGGTGATGTGATGAATCATTTTCTTTGTGATTACAATTGGTTGCTCAAGCCATAGCTAACCATTATGCACCCGACTTAGAATATATCTGATCTATTTGATTTGAAAACCTCAGGGCATGTGAGGAATGTGGGTCAAACCTTTTTCTTCCAACTGTTTATGCTTGGGTTTGAGAACTCCATTAACACACAATTCACCTAGGGCATCATCCATTTCTAGGGTTCCAATTTTTTGAATAGAACACTTGAAATGAGTATGAATATCATTAATAAGGAGTACCTTTGGAGGAATTTTTGATTGAGCTCTGGCTGAGTCAAGGGTTTCTAAAATTGCAGGCACAAATTTGAAGTCTGGTGATTTCCACTCGACTCCTTGAACCAACATCTCATACCCTCTCTTCACTTTGCTATTGCTACTTGATGTCATGATTACTTGGTAAATTATCAAAACCTTGAAAACCTTGCTGTAAATTCGCTTCTTTGCAATAGCACTTAGATTTTATGGTGAAAAATGAATTTGATTTCATGTTTTTTGTTAAAACTTCACCATTAATTCTTGATATGAAGGTAGCTAGGTTGACATCATTCTTGACATCATGCTTGACATTATGCTCGACAACCTATCATCCACTATTCTATTGATTACTCGATGAAAGCTCTATGACTTAGTAACCATGTGTGTCTTGTTACTCTCGACCTTGCTCGGTAGAGTCTATGACTCAACCTTACTCAGAGAAGGTAGCTTGGTGATAACTGATATCAATCTTCCTTAGTAATCCTTATGTATCTTGAATATTGATTTGGATCTTTGTCACTTTTCAATTGGAACTATTTGAATGTGATCTTGATAACGTAGTTCTAGTTCTTCTTTGGAAACCTAGTTGAAAATGGTGGAGTCACCCACTTCTTGAGTGACATGACCATCATTACTTGAACTAGCATCCTTGGTAGATTTAGGGATCCATTGTTGTCTCATCTGATTTCAAATGTTATCTACTTTTGCTTTCTTTTCATCTTCAACTCTACCTGTATTCATGCAATTTTTGGCTAGATGACCAAGTTTAGTACAAGTAAAACATCTTATGGTGGTATCTCTCTTCCTTGTGTGATGTTTAACACAATTCATGCCAATCTGTCTATATTCTCCACAGTAATGACATCTACACCAAGTGTTGTAGTCCCAACCAAATATTGCTTTCATAATTTGCTCTACTAGATTGAATGACTTAGTTTTGCAATTTGATGCCTTGTGACCTTGTTTCTTGCATTTGTGACACTTGCCCTCAAATTTTGGTTTCTCTTTGCATTCTTTAGCCTTGTGACCATGTTGATTGCAATTGTAGCATTTTTCATTAAATTTTTCTTTACCATTACTCCAAAATTTGTTTGATGCATGACCTAACTTATCACATTGATTGCAAGTAGGTCTTTGATTCCTTTGAGCACCTTGTTCGGAGGATTCACCTTCTTCTTTGTATCCAATTCCTACTTTACCCTTTTGTCTATAGAGATTCTACTCATTTAGTTGATTTAATTGATTCATGTCTGCTTGGGATTTCATCATTTTTTCATCGATTTATTTTTCAATGTTTAGGTCATTTTTCAATCTTTCACCGATTTTCTTTTCAGATCTCGGCTCATTTCCTATTCTTTCATTTATTTGTCTTTCTAAATTTAGATCATTTCTTAATCTTTCATTGATTTTTCTTTGGCTCATGATTTCCTCATTTGCATGGGATATTTTATCCATAAGATCTGCATGCTAAAGGGATTGGTTTTGGATCTCATTGTTTCTTCCATCAATTTCTTCTTTTATGTTGTTCCTCTGTTCCAAGATTTCACATAGCCTTACTGACTGAATTTCTTGTTCTCTTTTCAGCTTTCTTACTTCTTCTTGCAAAGAACCATTCTTCTCTAGGGGTTCTTTGATTGCATCATTTGCTTCATCTGAATTGCTTGAAGGGAAAAAGTCTTCAATTCTTTCTTCAATGTATTGATGATCATTCATCTGATTTGCAAGTTCCTTTCTTCTTTTTAGGGATTGGGAAAGTTGCTCCTTAGCTTTCTTGAGTTGGGCAATGGCCATTTCTAGATCCAACTTTTCATTGTCAATTGCCTTATTAAGTCTGAATATCTCCATATTCTTGATCTTTTCTCAACCTGTTAAACCTTCTCTTGAGAACCACAAAGCTTTGATACCAATTGTTAGAAATAGTCAATACTATGCTAGGTTATTGAGAGGGGAGGGGTGAATCAATAACCTCTAAAACTTTATCAATTTCAGCACTTTATAGCAATATACTAATTATCATTTTATTGATCTAATTGCATGCATGAGAAATTGAAAAAATAAAACATTCATAACACTTGAACACAATAATTTGGTGACCTAGAAACCTTCCAAATAGAAAGTAAAACTGGGGTGGGGATGAAACCTACAAAACTTCAATACTATAGCATAAAGTTGGCTTGTTAAGGCTTACAATGATCACTTCTGATGATTTTCTCTATTAGGAGCAACTATGATTGCTAGGTCCACCTCGTTAGAGGTTTTACAAACACACAATGAATTATGCACTCTATTAAGAGATTTAAGAAAGACTGTTAAGTTTAAAGGATTTAGACTGATTCACATGTTAGAATGAAAAAGTAGATCTATGACTTACAATTGAATTGCTAATAGAGATTCCTTGAAGTACTGATCACCTTTTGTGATGGATATGTCTCTGCTACTCCTTTTCTGATATGACCTTCAATATATACTTTATTTGTTGCTTGATCATATTCGCATTCTTACACAATTATGTTCATGAATTACATATTCACACACATTGGATATGATACAATACATTATATTTATACCAATCCAATTTACATAATAACGAAGTCGGCCATTATACAAGTTAACACCAATATTAAAATGTTGGCCCATATGAAGACACACGAGTTTTGAAGATTGACTTGGTAAAGTTCTGATACTTGGTGCCCACTATCATTAATTGGCATCATCATGCACTTAGTAGAAGTAGAAGCTTGGTCCATACTAATCACCTCAAAGTAGTCTCAAACTTGGTCTGCACTGGTGACCCAGTAAATACTATGTCACTTGGCATAAACCTAATTACTAGTTTACCATAACTTCACTCAATAAATACTAACTTCGCATATGGCTTGGTTAACACTAGCTTTGCATCATGTGAACTGCTAGCTTGATAGAAACTGCAAAGCTCGGTAACCACTAGAGTGCTCAAGTTGAACTGCTAGACTTCACACTGCCTGATTTTGCTTGGTTTGAACTACTACACTTCACACTAACTAAGTTTCCTTGGTAACCACTGGAATGATCGTTGGCTACTAGAATTAGTCTAGAAGACTCAATAGCAACAATTGAATTTGGTGGCTATAGAATTACATGGAAAATAATGTAGATTGTTCAATGAGCTCGGTAGTCATACAAAATCTAAATAAGTGTGTGTCACTAATAATAAACTTGATTGATATGTCAACAAACCTTACCCAAGGCTCACTAGATTATTTTAGGGGACTTAATATGGAAAAATATGGAGAGGACAAATTTGGAGGTCTAATAAACTCATGGAAATGCAATGAGTACTTCTTATGGAACAGAGTAAAGAGAAGGCTCAATCTATCTGATCTTTCTGTGATATATGATTCACTTGGACTAATAATCAAGCTAGCAAGAACAAAGTTTATTTTAGACTTGATAAATTTTATACTAACTCCTCTTTTATCTCTTTCCCTTTTAGCCTTAGAACCTCTCCTATTCAAGTGTCTTTTGCATCTATTTCAAATTATTTTCCTATTTGTTTTGTAGTAGATATGGAAACTACTAGTAAGAATGGTTCTAACATCATAACTAAGAGTTCCTTCAAGTCAAATACTTCCCTCTTGAGTGATTTAGAAACCTCTGGTGCTATTCAAATGATTACTCATATATCAAGATTGTGTAATGAGAATATTGGTTGTATTGATCAAATGAATTTCTCTGTCAACATTTGGAGCAGGCTTTATCAAATTGTGGGGAAAAGGGCTAAGAATAGGAATAGGGAAGAAACAACCTTCCAAAACATGCTTAATGAATTGGAACTTAATCTCCAACATCAAAGGGAAGACTACATAGTTACCCAATAACTTGTTGCCACTAAAATGGAACTCAAGAAAATACAAAATTATAGATTTGCCAAAAAATTAGGGCTAAGGCTAATTGGATCTAGAAGAGAGACAAAGGACTACATATTTCTTTAATATTATTAGAGATAAGAAAAAATATATAACTTTTTGAAGGTATTCAAGGTGACAAGGGGTATACTAGTGATCCCATTGAAATCACTCAAGTTTTTTTTCAATTACTATTAAAAGTTGTTTATCTCTAAGTTTAATAACAAGAAAGAGGAAGATCTTGCTGAATGCTTGAAACTTATTCTAAAGAAAGTTCCAGATGAATGGAATGAAAATCTTAACAAAGTTATAACTATTGATGAGATTAAAGTAGCTATCAAAGCTATGGATAGTGATAATTCACTTGGGATTGATGGCATTCCAGCTGAATTTTATAAGAGGAGCATAGACTAGATCTCTTCAAAACTTTCCAATGTGTTGATACCTAATAAATATGATAAAACTCAAATTGGCAATAAGAGGAGCATTACACTTCTTAATTTATCTTATGAAATTATTACTAAATTTCTTGCTATAAAGATATGTGAACTTCTAAAAGAGATGGTAACTGAGACTCAAACATGATTCATAAAAGGGAGCTACATTCTTGAGAACTTGATAAAAAGATGGGAAGACTTGCATTGGGCTAAATAGAATGGACAATATATTGTTATTGTTCTCTTGGCCTTTGAAAAGGCTTATGATAGAATTGAGTGGCATTTTGTGATGGGGATGCTTACTGCATTTGGATTTTCTACTTACTTCTGCTGTTGGATTAAAATTCTATTTAAAGACTCATATATTATTCTTGACATAAATGAAAATCTATATGAACCTATTACCCTACAAAGATCCATCTAACATGACTTCCCTATTGCACCGTCAATTTATGTTCTTACTATTGATGCTCCATTCTACATTCTTAGAGTATCTACTCTTAGGCCTCCCCTTAATAGTATTACTCTTCCTAACATGGATAACCTTCTTAATACCCAATTTTTAGATGATACAACCCTCTTTATTATTCTTAAAGAAGATAACTTTGATAATATGATCATTAAACGCCATTTCTTTTGTTCATCTGTTGGTGCAAAGATTTCCCCTCATAAATCTACTGTCATGGGATGGAGTGATACAAATCTTATTTACTTTGATTAGAAAGGTTGGTCTTGGGTTGGCCCACACAACATGGTTAGATACCTAGGTATACCCTTTATAGTCTTCCCTTAAACCAAAGATATGTGAAATTAGATATAGGAAAAGATTGAAAAAGAAACACTAAAAGTGAAAAAATCAACTATTATCATTAGCAGGAAGAGCTCAGATTGATGTTCAAAAGGCAATCTCATCATACTCTATATATATTTTTCTTTGGCCTGGCTATTCAATTGCTATCAAATTGAGAAACTTGATAGAGCTTTGAAGGATTTTCTATGGTCCGATGGTAAGAGAAATAGGAAAAGACATGCAATTAATTGGGAATGGTGTTGTATGTCTAAGTCATGGGGCAGTATTGGGTTGAGAGACCTGAAGACTCATGACATTGCTCTTGCCTCTAAATAGATTCTTAAATCCATATCTAGAGATGAATTGTGGAAGATCCTTGTTAGAAATAATATAGAGAAATTAGTGATAAAAAAAGGTAAACGATGGAATGACATCCCCTTTTCTAATATTATTCTTGGTAACTTTGAGCTCAAAATTTTTGGTTCTAATGCTTTTGCTTCCATTTGGAAAGCCTAGACATAGGTAACAAGATTTCTATACTATAAAGGTGCATTAAATGACCCTCCTTGATTTTTTGTTATTAGTAGATCTATCTAATGGGGCATTTAACTCAATGGGAAACCCTTAGCTCTTACTTAGAGTTGCTCTGCCAAAATTTGGTATGATAGAGGCATCAAATTTATCAGTGATATCCTTAGTAATCATAGATTGGGGACTTGGGAAGAACTCAAAGATAAATTTGATCTCCTAGCCTCACACAAGAAACATATTCCATTCTTAAGAAAGTTGTAGGAGCTTTCTTTCAAGGAAAATTGATCTATAGTACTGAGGTTTATAATATATTTAATGTCAAGATGACTCTATTTTCTTATATATCACTACTAAGAAGATATACAACATGGTTAAAGATGGCCTATCTATTCTTAAAGCACTAAATAAAAATTGGTCCATAAACTAGATGGAATCCAACAAGCATTTTATTCTTGATTTTTTTTGGCATCAAGCCACATTACCAAAAAAAATCTAATTTTCGTTGGATGTTGTTACTTCAAAAACTAGCCATTGCTGATAACCTCAAGCATTACAATGTCCCTCCTATTGTTTGCATGCATTGCTCAGTTCTTGAAACCTTTAAACTTGTTTTTTTTTAATGCAAATTTTCTATCCTGATTTGATCTTCTTTCTTTGGCAAACCTATTGATTGGAACAGACTTTGCAACTTTTGTTGGATTGAAACCTTGGCTGGTTTTGTGAATTCTTTTGATCTTAAACTCAATAAGTTTTGGTTCATCTTTACTAATGAAATCTTATGGTTCATTTGGAAGAAAAGGAATGAATAAAATTTTCAAGGATAAAAAAGGGACCTTACTAGATTTTCTTAAAACTCACCTATCTACTTATCATGTCTTAGGTTTCAGGCATTTTAGAGATTCCAAAGAGTAGATTCATGATTATGTTATAGGAAGGTACAATGCTTGTTTAAAAAGAAAACCTCAAAACTGCACATGATTTTAACACCTACAATGAAATGCTAGATGAAAAGGAGCAAGAGGCTTCAAAGAAGTTCATGGCCAAAGAGAAGATTAATGTTATTGAGAAGAACAAAGAGATCTTGTTAGCCAACATCTTGATGCTCTTGATTGGGAAGCCATTGTTGCACCACAACCCCTTGATCCACCAATACAAGCTGAAGATCCAAAACGCTCCAATATTATTATTGGAGCTTGGGATTAGAGACATTACTTTCTAAGTTATAGTTTAATTATTATAGCACTTTCACAAGTCTTTTTTGAAATGTATAGTTAAGACTTATTTAAGCTATTTTTATATGTTGATTTTTATGTAACAACAAAGATACTTTTCAAGATATTTTTATGAACTCTTAAGTATTTGTACTTGATGCTCAATCTTTAATAAAAAAAGAAAAGTAACATGTAACAATCTTCTATTGAATGATATTTTGTTGCATTTCTTTTGTTGTTCATTTTTATAGTTTTATCAACATGCAATAAAGGATATTTTTATCAAATATCATCTAGAAAAATATTAAATTAAAGTGGATTGGACTAGGATGTGTTTTTCATCTCTAGCTTGAGGAGCTTGCACTTCCTTGTATAGTGTATAGATGGGTATGTGCATGTGTTTAGACATAAATGTATACATAGAGACACACATATGCATACATATATGTGTATGTATATATGTATGTGAATATACATACATACACATTTGTCTATATATCCACATATATAATAATCTACATATACACAATTCTAGACTGTCGTTACGAAAGCCACTGAAAACTTGTTTACTTTTTCTCTAATACCAAAATTCTTGACAAATTGTATACTATTTTCCCCTCATGTTTTAATTTAATTTTGATTAGAGTTTCCTTTGTGTAGAAAGAAGTCTACTAATATTATATATTATTATTTGTAAATTGGTTTATTGCATTACATTGGCATTTCATGGCCATCTCTTATTCTAGGAATCACCAACATCATTAATAGGTAGTACACCCATAACATTTTCCCCTATGATTTTGGTAAACTTTGATTAGATTTCCCTTTGTACAGGTATTCACATATAAGTGGTATATTCTTGGTTGAAATTTAGCTTATGGAATTATAATTATTTTGTACCATCATCTCAAAATGTCTAGGAATTGGTTCCAATGACTTCATAGCTTATTTCTCCTATTAGATCCAATTTTTTAGTACAAAATTAATGCCAACAAATTTGCTTCTACAATTATACATCTAAATCTCAATTTTTTTCTAATGAAACCTTGTTGATATTTTTCTAATTATTGACATTCAAATTATCATATAGGTGAATATAAATAAATGAAAATCAATCTCATACATCATGACTACTTTTAGAAATTAAAATATTAAAAGAATATGTGTCCAAATATTTGGAAGCCAAAATGAATTAAAAATGTAGATGTACTAAGGTTTAGAGAGTTTATTAAAAGCATATATCACAAGGCTTCAAAAGTCTAAGGAAATACTTATATATTAAAAGAATTAAAATTTTCTTATCTAGTATCCACTTCAATAACTATTTAGCCTTCTCATTCTATGAAAATGTTTTCTTTTCAACACAAAAATCATTCTTTTCTTAGCATTACTATCATTATTTCTTCACTAAGCTCTACAAATTCATATGAAGCTCAAATTTATGTAAGAAATACTTATCTATAAATATTTGTCTAAGATTGTCAAATAATTTTTGAACTATTTACACATAGAAACAAGGACCCTCCTAGGAGGTTTAGATGGCCTCCTTCCATGTTGAACAGCAAGGTTATTCAATAATAACACATCTCCATCTTTCAACTTCAAGTTCACACATTGATCATCCATAATGTTCTTGAATGCTTCCATGACTTCAATAGGAATACTAGACTCATCTCCCAACATAAGCGATTGATTCTTGCTTCCTTGACCATACCCTGCTATGGTGGTGAACCACACCTCCTTTCGTTTCTCTTTCTCCAACATTCTAATTATTTCCAAAGGTCCAAGTTTAAAATCTGCAGTCCCATCATCATGAAATTCAATATGTTTGCAACCCAATATGTCAGCAGCCCTATTAGGAAAGCACAAATATATTAAGATCCACAAGAATGACCATTATTCTCATTAAATCATAATTAATATAGATAAAAAGAAGATATATATATATATATATATATATATATATATATATATATATATATATATATATATATATATATATATATATATATTTGTGTGTATATAATTTAAAAAAAGAGAAAATCTTATAACGTGAATTTTCTTATAAATGAAATGTTAGTTTTGGTAGCTTGGACAAATGTTCGTCCATATGTGTTTAATTAGCAAATATTTGTTAATTAATTGACTCCTTCTAGAAGCAACTAGTAACCTATTGGTTAGGTTGTTTTAATCAAAAAGCAACTAGAAACTTCTTGGTTAGGTTGTCTTTAATCAAGAAACAACTAGAAACCTCTTCGTGAGGTAGTATAAAAAGGGGTCAAGGGAGGCATTTGGAGAATAAGAAGTTGTAGAAGCATTTGTAGTGTTAGCAAATGAGTTTGCAGTGATAGGAAACAGTGTTGTAGTGTTAGCAAGGGCACAATGATAGCGTTGGGGATAGCAGTGGAGAATATCGGCAAGAGAAATTAGGAGGTTGTCTGAATTCTTCTAGTAAGAGGCAAGGAATTTTGTATCTCTTGATTTGTTGAAGTTAATATATTTTCTATCTGCAAAACTAATTTTCCCTTAGTGTTTTTTCTAGGTACGATTTGTGCAAAAATATTGTGTTCTTTGTGTTGTGAATTTCTTCCTATATTTTATTGGTGAAGTTGCAATATGTTATTTTTTGATATTAGCTATGAATTTATTTTCAATAGTTTAATAATCATTTATGATAAGAGATTAATAATTAGTGGCTGCAATAAGAATTTTCACATGGTATCAGAGCATTGTTGAGGGTAGAAGAATTTTTCCTTAGGAAAGAAATTAATTGTTTATATAACCTAGATTGATCTCTTTAGATCTAGTATTGTTTTAATCCCTTGAGATGGCTTCAATGAGTTTGAGAGATTAGGACAGATTGGATGGTGCCTCAAATTTTGTTGTCTGGAAGGCTATAATTTCTTTATTGTTGGAAGAGAATGGTATCAAAGATTATGTTACCAGTATTGTAGCTATACCAATAAATACAACACAACTTGCAACATATAAAAAGGACAATGCTAAGTCCAGGAGGATTATCCTTGATGGTTTCAAGGATCATATTGTTCCACATATCTCAGAGCTAGATACGAAGAATAAGATGTGGGATGCCATTCTGAATCTATATTAGAATGCTACCACCAACAAGAAGATGATTCTTAGAGAGAAGCTAAAGAATACATGGATGAACCAGGGAGAAGATGTTACAAGTTACCTCACCAAGCTTAGACAAGGACAAGTTAGTAGTTACTGGAGATAGTACCAGTGATGATGAGCAATGAGAATAGCCCTAAATGGGTTTTCTAAACAATGGAGTGTCTTTGTTCAAGTTGTCAGTGAATGAGATATCTTACCAAGTTTGGATCAACTATGGACTAATTTCAATCAGGAGGATTTTAGACTAAGTCTTGTCAATGGGACCAACAAGAGTTGGAAAAGTGAGGTGGAACAACAAAATATTTCCCTAGTGGGGAAAGGGAGACCAAAGAAGGGGTCTAGCAAAGGATCAAATTCACAAAGCGAGAAGAAGAAGAAGGACCTTTCTAAGGTCAAGTGCTTTGAATGTCACGAGTATGGTCACTATGTCAGTGATTGCCCAAAAAGTAAGAAGGCAAAGAAGCAGGTAGCAGATTCAACAAGTGCAGAGAACTCTCTAGTAGAATGGCAGATGAGTTTGCACTTATAGCTTGTATGGTGAGCTCAACCTCACAAACTATCTGGTATATAGATAGTGAGGCATCATTTCATATGATAGGAGTTAGAGAGTACTTCTCCAGTTATAAGGAGGAGAACACCAATATCCAGATTTTTATGGGAAACTTGTCCAAACTCAACTCAGTTGGGAAAGGGATTGTTATATTTTAGAGGGAGAATGGAAAGACAATTCTAGTTAATGATGTGTTGCATGTGACAAGATTAGGTACGAATCTTATTTTTGTATTTGTTCTTCAGGACATGGGGTGTAATGTACTCTTTAGAGGACACATGTGTTGATTAAAAACAAGGATTCGAAATCACACATAACTATTAAAGTTAGGAGTGGTTGCCTTTATAGGTTGTAGTTTAATACTCCTAAGGCACTCATGAGCAACAATAATCCTAGAGATCTTGGAGAGCTATGGCATAGGAGGATGGGTCATAATGATTAATCATGGAGTGCTCAAATTTCTTTGTGAGATAGTGGCAGGTGTTCCAAAGGTGAGCACACAGGATGATGATGTATGTAAGGAATGGGTGTTGGAGAAGTTTGTCAAAGCATCTTTTCCAAGTAGTGACACCAGATCTAAAGGTGTTCTTGATCTAGTACATTTTGATGTTGACAAAATCACTTAGAGGATATGAGTACTATGTTACTTTTATTGATGATTTCTCTAGGAAGACCTGCATATACTTCTTGAAGACCAAGGATGATGTTTTCAATCAATTCCAAGAGTTTAAGGCTCTTGTGGAGAACTCAACAGGAAGGAAGATAAAGGTTCTTTGGTGAGATAATGGAGGCAAGTACAAAGGAAATAACTTCTAGGAGTTCTGCACTAGAGAAAGAATCAAGAGAGAATGGATTGTTCCTTACAATCCACAACAGAATGGAGTTGTTGAGAGGAAAAACCATTCTTTATTGGAGGTGGCAAGAGCTATGCTACATGACCAGGATATGCCTTGCTACTTATGGGCAAAAGCATGTAGTACAACACTCTACATTCAAAATAGGGTTCCATACAAGGCACTAGGGAAGATGCCACCAGAGGAAGCTTTCATAGGAAAGAAGCCAGATGTTGGTCACTTCAGAATATTTCAGAGTTTGAAATATTTTCATATTCTAGGTGATACACATACTAAGTTAGATCATACTACAAAGAGAGGGTACTTTGTTGGGTACAATGAAACCTCAAAGGCATATAGAATTTTTATCCTCGGGACCAAAATAATTATTGTCAGACATGATGTAAAGTTCATGGAGGGCAAGGCATTTAGAAGGTCTACAGATTTGCCAATAGATTATCGAAGCAAGTAGCCAGCAGAAGCTCTAAGGCCTAGACAAGGGCAACAAAGCACAAATATAGTTACCAGTACAAGTGTAGGCTCAGGTGGTGAAGTTTCACAGAGCATGGAGCAATAGATGCAATAGGAAATGCATCTAGAAGACTTAGAGGCAAATATTTCATCCTCTATAGTTGGCAGCAGGAACTGTGAGATTTAAAAGACACTAAGTGATACTTAGGAGTTTGTGGGAGCTCCTAGGAAGAGTACTAGAGAGTAGAGACAACCAACCAAGTTCAATGACTATGTGGCATTAGTTAGTCATTTGGTAGATAGTGAACCTTCTAGCTATGAGGAGGTTGCACGACATCAAGTATGACAAGATGCTATGGTTGAGGAGTATAACACAATTATGTAGAATGATGTGTGGGAGGTAGTTCCTAGACCAACAAATAGAGCAATAGTTGGATCACGTTGGATCTATAAGATAAAGCAGAGTGTAGATGGTGACGTTGAGAAATGCAAGGCAAGGTTCATGGCCAAGGGGTTCTCTCAGAAGGAGGGAATAGACTACAAGGAGACATTTGCTCTAGTGGCTAGATATACTTCTATATGAGCTATGATCTCATTTGCAGCACAAACGTGATGGTAGATCCATCAAATGGATGTCAAGACAACATTTCTTAATGATGAATTGAAGGATGATGTAATCATAGAGCAACCAAAAGGCTTTGTAGCACACAAAAAAGAGACCCACATGTGTAGATTGAAGGAAGCATTGTAAGAACTCAAGCAAGCTCCCATAGCAAGATATGAGTGCATTGATACATACTTGTAGGAAATGGGTTTTGTGAAGAGTGAAGTGGATGCTAACCTCTACTACTTTGTGGTTGGGGTGAGGTTCTCATTCTTGTTCTTTATGTGGACGACCTATTTCTTACAAGTTCACTAGGGCACATAGAAGATTGCAAGAGGGACCTTGTAGAAGAGTTTGAGACTCATGCACTACTTTTTAGGCATGAGGTGTGACAGAAACATGGAGAGATTTTCCTTGGTCAAGGGAAATATTGCATTGAAATCTTGAAGAGATTCAGGATGGAGGATTGCAATGCCATGTCTACACCCATGATCACGAATTGGAGGAAGGTAGATACATCTAAGGAGAAGGATGTAGATCCCACTTTATTTAGGTAGTTGATCAATTTGCTTATGTACTTGGTCAACAACATGACACATATTGCATTTGCAGTGAACTCACTTAGTCAGTTCATGGTTGAACCAAAGCCAATGCATTGGACAATAGCCAAGCATATATTATGTTACCTACGTGGTACAGTTAAGTATGGGATCATATATGTTCAAGATGAAGGTATTAGATTGATAGGCTATACTGATGCAGATTGGGTAGGAAGTACAACGAAAAAAAGGAGCACTTCAAAGTGTTGTTTCAGCTCGGGATCAGGAGTTGTATCTTGGATTAGCAGGAAGCAAAAGTCTATGGCTCTGAGTTCAACAAAAGCAGAATACATAGCAACTAGCATGGTTACATGTGAAGCTATATGGCTTCGAAAGTTGTTAGTAGCCTTGTTTGGTTAGAAGGTTGAGAATATCGTGATATGCTACAACAATAACAGTTGCAGAAAGTTGTCTAAGAATCCAATATTTCATGATAGGTCTAAACATATAGACATTAGATATCACTTCATCAGAGATTTTGTACAATGGGGGGTTGTTCAACTATAGTACGTACCTACAGAGGAGCGGGTAGAAAACATTCTGACTAAAGGATTGGGGAAGACAAAATTCATCTTCTTCAAAGATAAGTTGGGTGTCATGCAGAACAAATTCCTCGCTAAGAGGGAGTGTTAATTTTGGTAGCTTGGACAATTGTTCATCCATATGTGTTTAATTATCAAATATTTGTTAATTAATTGACTCCTTCTAGAAGTAACTAGTAACCTATTAGTTAGGTTGTTTTAATCAAGAAGCAACTAGAAACTTTTTGGTTAGGTTGTCTTTCACCAAGAAGCAACTAGAAACCTCTTGGTTAGGTAGTATAAAAGGGGGTCAAGGAGGCATTTGGAGAACAAGAAGTTGTAGAAGCATTTGCAATGTTAGCAAATGAGTTTGCAGTGATAGCAAATAATGTTGTAGTGTTAGGAAGGGTGCAGTGATAACATTGGGGATAACAGTGGGGAATACAACAGGAGAAATTAGGAGGTTGTCTAAATTTTGCCAATGAGAGGCAAGAAATTTTGTATATCTTGATTTGCTGAAGGTAATATATTTTCCATCTGTAGAATTAGTTTTCTCTTAGGGGTTTCTCCAAGAATGATTTGTCCAAAAATATTGTATTCTTTGTATTGTGAATTTCCTTCCATATTTTTTTTGGTGAAGTTGCAATTGCGTTATTTTTCAATATTAGCTGTGAATTAATTTTCAGTAGTTTAATAATTGTTTACGATAGAAGATTAATAATTAGTGGCTACAATAGAAATTTTCACATGAAATGACACTAAAATAAAAATTGTTGAGATAGTGAAGGCCAACGGTTGCCCTGGGTTTTCCCTTCATTTATTACGTCTTTTCAGCTGATCATCTTATGTTATATATGATGATTGCATCTATTGTAAACTTATCTTTTCATTAATACAATTCTTTTGCTCAATTTGGATGTAGCCACATTTGTGGTGAACTAGGATAAATATCGTGTTGTATTTTCTCTTCTCTATTAGTTTGTTTATTTGCTATTTTCATGTTGCATTCAATCCTTTCAATTGGTATCGAGCACAGGTTGTGTAGATTGGAAATCAGTGTTGAATATCTAAAAAGATGGAGGATGCGAAAGCCTATGGAAAGTACATATGTGTTCTTTGTTGCTTAAGCAAGACTTGCCAATTGCAATTGAAGGAAAAACAAAGAAACCAACTGCAATGTCAAATGAAGATTAGGAAAAGATTGATGAGAAGGTGATGACATAAATTTTTTTTTTTGCTATCTCAAAATGTCTTGTTCAATGTATTGAACGAAAAGACAAAAAAAGAAGTTTGGGATAAACTTTAGAGCATGTATCAGATGACATCGGATGCAAATAAAATCTTTATTATGAAGAAGCTCTACAAGCTGAAAATGAAGGAAGGGACTACAATATCAAATCACATAAATGAGTTGAACACCTTATTATGCCAAGCAACCTTGGTTAGTATGACTCAAGATGATGAATCTAAAGCCATCATCTTATTGTGATCCTTACCTGATAGTTGGGATGTCATAGTTACAACAATTAGCACGTCAAATTCTACTAAGAGAAAGCTGGTCTATGATGAAGTTGTGGCCACTTTACTTAGTGAGGTTATGAGAAGAAGCAACAAAGAGTCTTCATCCATTGATGCGCTAACGATGGTGAGCACAAAAAATAGAGGAAGAACTCATCATAGAGGCAAAAATAATTACAATTGTAGATCACAATCAACTAGAAGATCGTGTCCCAAGGTAGACAAGGTGGTTGTTGGTTTTGTGTAGAAAGGTTGGTCACTTTAAGGATTGTTAAAAGTATAAGAAGGCACAACAAAAGATTTTAGAAAGCAAAGAAAACATCATTCACGATAAGGATGATGGTATTTTGGTTTTTGCAACAAGCAACAAAACCTCAAGTTTGTGGGTAATTGATTCTGGGGCTTCTTTTCATGCGCCTTCTTGCACCCAGGCCTTCACAAATTACCAAGAAGGTAGGTTTGGGAATGTATATTTGGGTGATAACAATGCTTGTGAAATTATTGGGAAGGGTGATGTTCTATTATCATTAGAAAGAGGTGTCCAGTGGTTGCTTAAAGATGTTAGGCATATTCCCAAGCTACAAAGGAATATGATTTCCACTAGTCAGTTATATACCCAAGGTTTTCTTACAACTCTCACGAATACATGGAAAGTCACCAAAGGTTCCATGATTGTTGCAAAAGGAAATAAAGTTGGTAGCCTATATGTTGTAGAGACTAATGATGAGGTGAGAGTTGCCATAATTGTTGTGTGCAGCAATGTAGCACTTTGGCATCAAATGTTAGGCCACATGAGAAAAAAGGGGCTAGAGGTTATGCTTAATCGAGATCAACTTTCAAGTCTCCAATCAGTAGATTTGGAATTTTGCAAACATTGTCTTCATGGGAAACAAGAATAGGTTAACTTTTTGAAGAATAGTCATAACAAGAAGACAACATTGCTGGAATTAATACACTTGGATGTGTTTGGTCTTATAGAGGTAAACTCTTATGGAGGAGCAAACTATTTTGTTTCTTTCCTTGATGATTGTACTAGGAAAGTTTGGGTTTATATGATTTCTAAGAAATCATAAGTTTTCTCAAAATTTAAAGTTTTCAAAGCTCTTGTTGAGAATTAGAGTGGTCACAAAATCAAATGTTTAAAAACGGATAATGGAGGTGAATTTTGTTCATTGGAGTTTGATAACTTTTGTGCAAATCATGTTATTCAACAGGGGAAAATTGTTCCATTCACCCCTCAAGAAAATGGGGCAGCAGAAAGATTCAATCGAACCATTCTTTATAAAACTCAATGCATGCTTTCTAATGCTGGTTTAGGAAAAGAATTTTGGGCAGAAGCTTGTAATATAATAGTGTATTTGATTAATAGAAGTCCTTCATCTTGTTTGAACTTTAGAATTCCGAAAGAAGAGTTTCCTACTCACATCTTCGTTTTTTTGGTTGTCAAGTCTCTGTTCATGTTCCTAAGGGGAAGAGAAGCAAGCTGGATTCGAATCATAGAGTGTATCTTTATGGGCTATGGGGAAGACCAGTTTGGTTTTCAATTATAGGATCCGGCTAGAAAGAAGATTGTAAGGAGTCGGGATGTGGTCTTTAATGAGTCTAAGTTCCCAGCTCTGTCAGAGGAAAGATCTTCGAAATAATTCATTCCTCTATCAATTTTTGCCAATGATGAAAATGGTTCCTCATCAAATTCTCAGCTTGAGCCTATCTTTTCTACTCCTACGTCTGTTTAAGCCCCAAATCCTGCTTTCTCATCATCGCCTCTATCGAAAAGCAGGAGTCATATCACTGCTCAGTCATCCCAAGACACTCCATTATCCCAGAATTATAACCAAGCTTATGATAGGGCTCACTCAGGCCAGAACATGGATAATCGGCTCCATACCACAGTCCCTCTGCTTAATACAAATACTCTGCTGACCCCCTACGCATTTTCCTCACCACAGTGAAGTGTGCGTGTCTCAAATTGGGCATCTTCCGGGCCTATCTGGTGAAACATGGGTGCCAAACTATCTTGAACGTGGCGCTGAAATATGTCAACCAACACTTCCATCTAGGCAATTTCGTTTATCCACCCCCGGTCACAACAATGTCCTCGATGGATGGCTACACTTGGTGACAATAGTCTACCGCGGGTCAATGATAGATATCGGGCATTTCAGACCATTGAATTTTGGGACTCTACTGCTGCCGTGCATTGGTCTTCTGCAGAGAAAATGACAGGGGCTGTTGGATTGGAGCTTGCACATCTTCAAAGGGGAGCGATTATGAATTGCTAGAAAACAATTGTGAGAATGAGAAACACATTCAGAAATTAAGGCGGTCTACAAGGTAAAGATCGCATGCCTTCTAAGTATTCATTATGAATTATTTTACTCTGAGGAGGCAGAGCCTGAGATTTGTTAATTTTGCAGATGTTTTTAGAAGTGCATATAAAAATTAGTGGATGATTGCCATAGAGGAAGAGATGACCTTTCTCAAAACTAGTAAAATTTGGGATTTAGTGCTGCTTCCACTCAATTGCAAAGCTCTTTAAAATCGTTGGGTAAACAAGATGAAAGAGGAAGATGGTGGAAGGAAGAGATTTCGTGCTCGATTGGTGGTCAAAGATATGCTCAGCAAAAGGGACTAGACTTAGATGAGATTTTTTCACTAGTTGTACGAATGACTACAGTCCGGGCAGTATTGGAATTAGTAGTCACTTTAAATCTTGAATTAGAACAGTTTGATGTCCAGACGATCTTTTTACATGGTGACATTGATGAAGAATTATCTATGCAATAGTCTGAAGGCTTTGTCCAGAAGGGGAAGGAAAATCTCTATTGCTGGCTGAAGTGTAGCTTGTATAGGCTTAAGCAAGCCCCAAGACAGTGGTACATCAAATTTGATTGTTTCATGACTGAACATAACTTCTCTCGATGTGAATTGGACTCATGCGTCTACTACAAAAGGCTTCCTAGTGGTGAGCTTGTTATTCTTCTACTCTATTTTAATGATATGTTAGTTGCTGGTTCTTCTCACACATTGTTGGTAAGCTGAAGAAAGAGTTAGCTGCTCGGTTTTCCATGAAAGATTTAGGGGCTGCCATGAAGATTCTTGGAATGAATATCACTAGAAATAGACAACACAAGGTGCTCGTGTTATCTGAAAAACCATACATTGACAAAGTTGTGGAGAGGTTTGGTACATGGTTGAAGTGAAAATTGTTTCCATTCCACTTGCTCCCCACTTTCATTTATCTTCGGATTTGTGTCCTAAAACACAAGAAGAAAATGAATTTATGAATAACATTCCTTACAAATTTGTGGTTGGTAGCATAATGTATGCCATGGTTTCTACTTGTCCCAATATTGCTCATGCAGTGGGAGTAGCGAGTAGGTTCATGAGCAATATGTCAACAGCCCTATTAGACAAGCACAAATATATTAAGATCCACAATAACGACCATTATTCTTATTAAATCATAATCAATATAGATTAAAAAGAACATATATATATATATATTTAATCAATCTTATAACAAGAATTTTATTATAAATAAAATGACACTAAACTAAAAATAACAATGACCTTGTATATCATACTTGGTTATGATTATGTTGATCTTTGATAATACAATTGTAAAATTTAATACCCAAAATTTAATTTAATTTCAAATTAAACAAATAACTTAATAGAAAAACTCCCTTTAATTCATGAGCAAACTGTACCTTTTTCTTGCTTCTTCTGGATCAGGAGTATCAAGCATAGTTTTCCATGACTTTGAGATAAGGGAATGAGAAGTATCTTGGCTTGGAGTTGAAATCTTGAAGAGCAACCCCAAATCCCTTGCTTTCTTTACAAAAGCTGGTACAACTTTTTCCATAAGTGGAGGAATGAGATAACTTGGAGCTATACAGCTTTCACCACCTTCTAGAGGTGCAGTTTCACAGAAGAAAAACAACTTAGAGGGCCAGTCTCTCATCTGCATCAAAATCAACTATGTTATAGTTTTTCTTTTAAAAAGAATAAGATGATTAAAATATTCTCTTACCAATCTTGCATATCCATAAACCTGATCACACTCTTCTCTGCCATGCTTTGTTTTTAGAAGAAAACCCAATACAAAGTGATAAGATTACTCCATGACTTCATTAAACATATGTTGTTTTCATGCTTCACCAACAAAGCAATGCATCTCTTACATCTTATCATTAAAAAGTGAACCCAAAGAAAGAGAGCTGAATAAGAAAAAATGCTTAGAAGAGGATATAGATAGAGGTTTCAGTTCACTCACCCTTTGTGATATCAATGGATTACATATTGATCCAAATGATCTTCTATCCCATTTCTATTATATATGGGCTGCCTTCTCTTAAAGATCATATTTCTAAGCCTAAATGATAAGAAACATAACTTACCATAGACATCTCATGGTGGAAATCAATCTGATCTTGCAAGGGAGCCTCATTGGCAGTGAAAACTCTATCAACAACTTTCCTTCTTGGGGAAAACCCAACATACCGATGTTCTTCCCATTCAAAAGCTTCAACAACTGCCTTGAAATCTTCAGCAGATCTCACTGCAAATCCTCTAAAAAGAAGAGCATTGTATTTCACCAATTCATCTTGCAACCATGCTTTGTTGCTTCTTATCTTTTGCACCAAGGCCTCAACATCTTCCCTCTCAGCATCATTTGAAGGCAGGAAAACTTTGGGAAACAATCTGCCATCAACCAACTTCTGCTCTTCTAATCTTCCCTCCGCAAAATCAGATTCTACTCCACCATTAAATCCATCTAAACTCCCCATTTTTGTGTTAACAAAAGTCTGGTACAAAGCAGGACTCAGCTGATTTATGAATGATATCAATAGGCATATCGGAACTACTCCTTTCCTGGGAATGGCAGGTACATTAGTGTACAAATGTATGTATCACTCTCAATTAAAGGTGGGGTGTCCTTTTGCATATGGGAAAACAAGAGTATATTTGTCTCTTTAGAAGGCTTTGATACGCTTTGACCTCCATTAAAAAAAACAGAGGCGAGGATAATGGCATTTGGGCAAGAGACGTGCAAACGAGCAATAGTACGATAAGGACTTTTTGTCTTTGTAATAAAATCACCGAACTATTGTGTGGACAAATAAGCAAGATGGGTTCTTTCACCTTATCTTATTTCCTTTAATAATTGTTTATGTTAGCATGTGGGTTTTGGTATGGGTTTTGCTCATAGTAGTTGGACAATGAATAGATTGCACTGAGGGCTATTCATGGTTATGGGAGCTTACTTCAAAATGTACTGTTGACTGATATGATTGCCAGCAGTTGATAAGTACAAATTTGTATAGTTCTGGTCTTAAATTTGGTTGAATAATATTCAAGTGATAGGAATATATGTGCGTGTTTTTCATTGTTAAAGACTATATATAAATTAGTTTCAAATTTAGAAAAGTTGTGCAGTAGAATTGGTCATTTTAAACACACATTCAACGTTCGCTTGTTTATGCAAAGAGGAGAAATATTGGAAAATGTCTTGATTGATTAATTGAAGAAACTTATGGGGAGATTCAAGAAAAATGAATTATTTAGCTTTCTTTGAATGGGTAGTATTTATTCCTAAATGATATAACATTAGATGAATTTGTGTACATTACATGCATACAATTATAAATATTGCAATTGTCATGTTAGATGCATATATTTTATTTTGGTCTTCAAATAGCTTTAATAAAAGATAAAATGTTTTGGTCTTAAAATAGCTTTAATAAAAGATAAAGTACTTTAAGCATTTGACATTGCTCATCTACTTTTAAAAAAGACAATTATGGTTTGGACTTTCCACATCTAATTTCAATATTAACATTACTTTTAGAAAGGTTGAAGATGTATGAAAATAAAGGATGGCCTATTTTTTCTTGTCCAGTATTATCTCTCTTCTAATGCAAGCTATAGCCTCTCATACAATGTTGTAAACTTAAGATCTTCAATTGCATTGATCATAACGAAGTAAACTAAAACAAGAGAGAAATTTTAGAGTGCTTATTCATGCTCCTTCCAGCAACTAACGCTCACCAATATTTGCATTTTTTTTCTTCTATAACATTTTAAATAATATTGATTGATATTTTGCCACAGATGAAATATCAAATATCTCACATCTTTTGGAAGGAATCAAATCCCATATGGAAAATGGCTACTCTAGAACTTCAATAGTCAAGATTTTACTTGTTAGTCCCTGCCTTGTATAAGGCAAGGAACTAATATTTTTGGTAGTGGTGCATAATTAATTTAAGTAAAGACAAGTAGTATTCTGCACTTTCTCATCTTGATGATGGATCATGTATTATGATCCAAAATGTTGATGGTAAAAAAACACACACAATCAAATCCATAAAACATTTTATATTTGCAAATGGATTGTGGAAATATGATAATGTTAATTGCCCATCTACTTTAAAAAAAGACAATTATGGCTTGGACTTTCCCAATCTAATTTCAATATGAACATTATTTTTTAAAGTTTGAAGATGTATGAAAATAAAGGATGTCCAATATATTATCTCTCTTTTTAATGCAATCTATAGCCTCTCATACCATGTTGTAAACTTAAGATCATCAATTGCATTGGTCATAAAGAAGTAAACTAAAACATGAGTGGGATATATTTTAGAGTGCTTATTCATAGTCCTTCCAACAACTAGCATTCACCAATATTTGCATTTTTTTCTTCTATAACATTTTAAACAATATTGATTGATATTTTGCCAGACATCTAGATGAAATATCAAATATCTCACATATCTCACATCTCTTGGAAGGAATCAAATCCCATATGAAAAATGGCTACTCTAGAACTTTAATAGTCAAGTTTTTACTTGTTTGATTACTTAATTGTTCCTTTTATTTTACACTTCACTAATAGACACACAAATACCCTTCTATTGAAATCTTATATAATAGGTTATATCCAAAATATATTGAAATTTGCATAAATCTTAAAACTTGAAAATTAATGTTTCTTCCTCTAAAAGTTAAAAATGCTTATGACTAGAAATCATATTTCATCATTAAATCTTTATTATTCATTCGATATTTTTCCTAATCTAAGTCTAAATTGGTCATAGCTTTTTTTTTTTTTAAAGATTATTTTTTGAATATTTTGAAATTGATTCACTAATGTAAATATGAAGAAGTATGGATAAGTATGTCTTAAATAAAAATAAATGCATATTTAACTACATAAATCATGAGCAACAAGATAATGTGATCTTCAAGAAATTCAAACTATGAAATCAATATTCATTAACCATCCATGAGGGAAAAAATTGTATCTATAATAAGAATAAGAATAAGAGTACTTAGACTAACTACAACAATAACTTGCAATTAGCAAACCATTAGTTAAATAAAACCAAAGAACAATCAAATATGTGTTTCATCAATGCATTCACAATAGAACATTCATCTAAATGTTTGGAAATAAAATTAGTGTCAATAATTTCCAATCCTCTTTTATAATGAGAAATGAAATATCTTTTTTCAAAAATACATTAAATTGATTTTGGGGGGGGGGGGGGGGGGGGGTGGGGGGGGGCAAAGGGGAGGTTGGCTGATCTTAAATAGAGGTGATGTAAAGATCTATTGGAATGTGTGTATACCACTCTAGTCATTTATGCGATTCAATGCATGTATATCAATTAGATGTCTAGGTGATAAAAGTCACATGTTTGGTAAGAGGTGGTGGGCTTAAGGGAAGGTGTGCATTGATCTTAATATGTAAACACATATGGGTGTGATGTGTGCATGATGTGACAACTAGTCTTGCTCCTACCCTAGCTTCTCTAGGGTCACCTTAGGTCTTTCTCCTAGCCTAATAGGGTTTCTTCCTACCCTATTCTCCTTAGGAACATGACTATGAGGTTCTAAACTCTTCAACTAGTGCACACCATTTAGCAAGAATGATCCCTCTTAGACACCATTCTCTAAGCTAAGCTTAGCCTTCTTGTCTACTTCACAACACTTCCACAATCAACCCAACCACTCAACTAACACCTATAATGAGGGGATGGTCACCTAGGAAGGCTTTTGGATCCTCTTGTGGGGGGGGGGATTTTGTTTTGTGTTGATCTTAAATAGAGGCAATGTAAAGATCTATTGGAATGTGTGTGTATCACTCTAGTCATTTGTGTGATTCAATACATATATATCCATTATATTTCTAGGTGATCAAAGTCACATGTTTGGTAAGTATAGGTGATGGGCTCAAGGGAAGGCATGCATTCATCTTGATATGTACACACATATAGGTGTGATGTGTGCATGATGTACCAACTAGTCTTGCTCCTATCCTAGCTTCTCTAAGATCACATTAGGTCTTTGTCCTGACCTAATAGGGTTTCTTCTTATCCTATTCTCCTTAGGAACCTAACTACGAGGTCCTAAACTCTTCAACTAGTGCACACCATTTAGCAAGAACAATCCCTCTTAGACACCATTCTCTAAGCTTAGTTTAGCCCTCTTGTCTACTTCACAACACTTCCACAATCAACCCAACCACTCAACTAACACCTCCAATGAGGGGATGGTCACCTAGGAAGGCTTTTGGATCCTCTACAAGCCCCTCAACCCTAATCAAGCTTGAAACCCTAATTGAGTTCTAAGAAATGTGTAAAATTGTTCAAAAATGCTTATAATAGGGCTACAAGCAATTAGCCCTCCAAATGAAGAAAATCCCAATTAACTGGAAAAATTCCTTAATAAGGGGTTAAACAAACTGTTGATACTAATACCATTTTTAGAGAACTCAAATATTTTGGTAGCTTGGGGTTCTCAAACTCTTTGCACATTATAGCCACAAAATGTGCCTAAAAATAAGGGCTTCAAAGGTTTAAAAAGTTGTCTGCAAGAAAATATGTTTTCCCCACCATGGAACTTCCACCATTGTCTTCCATTGAGGTCAAAGCTTCTTCATACAATACCCTAACATATTCCAAGCTTTGATTGAAGTATCATACACATTCAATCATCTAAACACCTCTACACTTGACTGTGATCCCTAGCCATGCATCACTAGCTTGCCTAGGGCATCACCAATAAATTACCTACCTTGTTTTCTAAGGGCTCTCCTTTGCTGTACAATATGTACAAGGAATAATCTCCCAAATCCAAGAGATCATATAGATCCTATGATGGGAGAGGGAGTTATGACTCCATTTTGCTCAATCACTAGATTCAGAACAACAAGATAGCAAAAACCAAAATAATTTATTCAAGTAACTAAAACTCTACAAAGCCACAAAATAGCATTGTATAGTATTGAAAATAAATATACAACACTTTCAAGCATAAAATATCCCAATCTAATCCATTGAATGCCAATCAAACTCAAAAGCATAAAACTGTGTTATTAAGTTCGTTGCTCAGTTTGTACAACCATAATTATCTCCAAGTTACAAAGCTGTAACTAAAGATTTGTTTGTTTGAATACACATCCACACACCTATCCCAGCTACTTTAGATAGTTACAAAGCTCCAACTAAAGAGTTTTTTGTTTGCAAGAAAAGTTGTCAACATTGCCAATTTTTGAGCAATTTTTGCATTTTTGAGCATTTGACTCTCAAAGTTTCTCCAAATGTTGTCAAAGCTTTCCAAAGGCCTTAAATGGTTTTAAAACATGTAATAAGGTCCTTCAAACACTTTTTTGGCCATTCTACCTCTTAAAACAAAAAAATTCCCTATATAGCCTAATTGAGCAACTATAAGCAACTTACCCTGAACAACCTCACTTTAGGACTAGGTTAGCCTTATTATTCACTTAGTGGTGTGGCTAGAGAAATTACAAGGAAAAATACCCTAGGATCCCTAGGTATTTCACAAGACTACCTAGGTTCCCCTACTCCATACTCCCCCACAAAATGAAACTATGTCACTTTTGTGGACAAGAGGTCTTGAGGGATGCTTGCCTTCTTGAAATTTGCTTCAGTAACCCAAGCTTCTTCTAACTCAAGTTTTCCCTTCCACTTGATGAGGTTCTCCATGTGCACCCAATGTCTTGTTTCCTTCTTAACTCTAGAATCCAACACTTGCTTAGATTCTAACTTGCTTGTTGTAGGTACTACTGTAGGCTCTAGACCAGTACTAACTCAATGATTGCTCTGAGGTAGTGTACCCTTAAACTCAACCGAATCCTACACATTGAAGACATGAGAGATGCCCAAATTTGATGGTAAATCAATTTTTTAGGTGTTGGTTCCATATTTGGCCAAGATTTTGAAAGGTCCTACTCTTTTCATTTGTAGCTTGGTTGGCATACCTTTTTGCAATTTAGATTTGTTTAGATGTACCATAACATAATCCCCAACAACAATTTGAACATCCTTCCTTCTTTCATCCACCTTGGCCTTCATTTTTTGTGTATTTTCTTGAATAGTCTTCTTGACTTGTTCTTGGATTTCTTTCATGGTTTGGGAAAAATTCTCAGCATGTCCACTTCTATTCTCCAGTCCTCTGAGATCTCTCAACTCACACACACCTCTAGGATGTATTCCATAGACAATCTCAAAGGGACTTTTACCTATGGTTCTATTCCTACTATCACTGTAGGCATACTCTTCTTGGGGAATGATAATATCCCAAGTTTTCCCATACTCCTTAGTGAGACACCTCAAGAGATTACCTAACACCATGTTAACCACTTCAGTCTAACCATCTATTTGGGGATAGTAGGCTAAGCCAAATGAAAAGTTTGTACCAAGTCTTCTCCACAAGGTCTTCCAAAAATGACTCATGAATTTTACATCCCTATCTGAAAATATGTGTAATGGAAGGCCATGAATCATCACAACCTCTTTGAAAAACAAATGTGAATTGTGGCTTGCATCATTGGTATTTTTACATGGAATGAAGTACCCCATCTTGATGAACTTGTCAATAACTACATAGACATTATCATAACCTTGTTTTGTCTTGGGAAGACCTACTATGAAGTCCATGATCACACACTCCCATGGCCTATTTGGGACTAGTAAGGGCTGATAGAGACCAACATTACTCATCCCTCCTTTAGCTTTCATACATACCATGAATTTTTCCACATACTTAGTCACATCTCTGACTAGTTTAGGCAATAGTAGAATCTTTGGACTAGTTCTAAGGTTTTGCTGACACCAAAGTGCCCACTTAAACTCCCATTGTGCTTTTCTTGTATTAGATTCTCCCTTATGGATCCCCTTGGTACACACAACTAAATTCCCTTAAATAGAAATCCATTTTGCAATGTAAACTTAGAGAATTTTCTATGAAAATGATTTTCAAATTCAGAGCATACCTTGTACGCCTTTCCAAAATATTCATCCTCCTTATAGAGACTCTTGAAGCTCTCTATCCCAATTCTATGCAAGTGTACCTCTTGAACTATCAACACCCTTCTACTTAATGCATCTTCATCTGCCTTTTCTTATGCTTGATTGTGAAGGTGAAAGCTTGCAAGTACTCCATCCACTTCAAATGTCTATCACTCAAATTTTCTTATGTGTTAATGTAGCTAAGAGCTTGATTATTTGTAAAAGAAACAAATTCCTTAGGTAATAAATAGTGTCTCCACTTCCTAAGAGATTGAACTAAGGAATAAAGTTCTAGGTAATAGGATGAATACTTCTTTTTGGCCTCATTATTTTTTTCACTAAAGAAGGCTATTGGCCTACCTTCTTGACTCAACATCCCCCTACTACTAGGCCACTTGCATCACACTCTATGGTGAAAATTTTCTCAAAACTAGGTAGTTGCAAAATAGGTTGGGTAGCTACTTACTTCTTCAACATTTCAAAGGATTTCTTAGCTTCTAAGGTCCTCTTGAACTTAGACTTGACCCCACCCTTTATGGTATCTAGAAAAGGTGCACACATGCCACTAAAATCCCTAATGAACTTCCTATATAGAATTGAGCTAGACCATGAAAACTTCTTACCTCAATAGATGTAGTTGGTGGTGGCTAGTCGAGGATTGCAACAACCTTCTCTTGATCCATCTTCAAGAATCCCTTAGACACCACAAAGCCTAGATACATAATTTCTTACTTGATAAAGTCACACTTCTCAAGATTGATGGTAAGCTTTTCTTCATGCAACCTCTGCGACATTACTTCCACATGTTTGATATGCTCCTCTCTTGTCTTGCTAAAGATGAGTATATCATCTAGATAGACAACTGCAAATTTTTGTATGAAATCCTTAAGCACTTCATTCATGAGCCTCATGAATGTGCTAGGATCGTTAAAGATACCAAATGGCATCACTAACCATTCATATAGCCCATCTGTGGTTTTAAATGTTGTTTTCCACTAATCTCCATCATTAATCCTAATTTAGTGGTATCCACTCTTCAAATCCAATTTGGTGAAGTACATAGCCCTCCAAGGAAAACCATGAGATCTTCAATTCTAGGTATGGGAAACCTATACCTAATTGTGATTCTATTTATGGATCTTGAGTCCATACATAGTCTCCATTTTCCTCCCTTCTTGGATGCTAGTACCATAGGGACTACACATGGGTTTATGCTCTTCTTGATCAGGTAAAGGGTCCTTGATTGTTGTGCTTTCTCAATTGGACTTCAACATCACTTCATAACTTGGCTTTCTTCATCTTTAAGGTCTTAAAAATTTTATTTTCCATTGCATAACAATACACTAGGCACCTTAGACTGTGGCTCTTCTCCATCCAAAAATATTGGATTTTGAATGTTTTACCTCCTTTCTTGAAGGATATTGATTTTATCTTGCCATTATAGACTGTCTCTCTGTCATATTTCTAGGGTCTACCTAATAGTAGGTGGCAAGCATCCATCAAAAAAATATCACACAATAATATGTCCTTGTATCCAGCTATGGAGAAGTCCACCCAAGTCTTCTCATTCACCAATATGCTTTGACCTTTGTTAAGCCAAGTTACTTTGTATGGGTTCATACGTGGTATCTTAGTTATCTTAAGCTTTTCAATTTACTCCTTTGATATTATCTTATTACTAGAGCCTGAATCTACCACCACCTTACAAACTTTTCCAAGGATCTTGCATCTGATCCTAAATAGAGCTTTCACATGCTTAGGTTCATCAAGAGTAGGTTGTTTGATTAGTATCCTTCTAAACATAAGGTTCTCACCTTTTTCTAGCTCTATGTGATCCACCTCATTCTCCTTGCAACTAGATTTATCTTCTTGTCATGGCTAGAAGAAGAGGGCTTGTTAGGGGATCTATATGCAAGGTGGCCTAATTGACCATATTTGTAACACTTCATACTAGAAAAGAATGAGTTACTTCTACCTAATCCTTTTCCTCTATTAGAGTCTCCTTGGTTTCCTCTTCCTCTGCCATATCCTCCTCTAGGAGTGCTTTTAGTGGCTTTCTCTATCAACTTGTTTTCACCTTGATTCCTCTGTTCATTTCCTCTACCTTGGTAACCTCCTCTTTTCCTCTCTAATTTTTTTCCCTTGCCTCCATCTTTGAAGTTGGAATTCTTCTTATTCTTTTCCTCCATATTTAGGGCTAGTTGAAGACATCTTTGAACTATAGTTGGCATCCACGAGATAAGATCTTGAATATTCCACTTCAAACCTCCCAACTACCTAGCCTCCTTTATTGGCTCCTCTTATTTCTTTTTGGATCTGAGGCATAACCTCTAAAACTCCTATGTATAAGAGGCTAAATCAAAATATTTATGTTTTAGTCCTTGCATCCTTTTGTGAAGTTGGATTTCAAATTCCTCTAGTAGGAACTTCTCTTTCAACTTGATAACCATGACATTCCAATTGGCTATAGGGTTCATTCCCATGTTGATCCTCTCATCTTGTACATACTTCCACCATGTCAAAGCTGAGCCTTTGAGTCTTTACGTAGCCACTTTGACCTTTTGTGCCTCTAACACCCCTTCACACTCAAAATGGATCTCCATGCAATCCAACCAATCCATCACTACATCTATATCTATCTTTCCACTAAATACTGGCCCACCTTCCAAAGGTTTCCCTCCAAATGATTTAATATCTTTTAGGAAGGGCTCTTCATTCAAGATAAGGTATGGTTTAGGTAAAACATCTTCTTCTACTACCTCCTTTCCCTTCTCATTGTCTTCTTCTTTCTTCCTTTTAGTTGCATCAACAACTTCATCCAACTTTCTATTCACCTCTTCCAAGGCTAATTCAAGGAGTCTATTTTCCTCCTTTTTCTCATTAACTTCCTTACCTATCTCTACATTAGACATCATGCTTGACTCACCCACAGACTCTCCAATAGTTGCAGACATACACCTTCTTCCCAAGTCCTTAACTTGCTCTGATACCACTATGATGTGACAACTAGTCTTGCTCCTACCCTAGCTTCTCTAGAGTCACCTTAGTTTTTTCTCCTAACTTAATATGGTTTCTTCCTACCATAGTATCCTTAGGAACCTAACTATGAGGTCCTAAACTCTTCGACTAGTGCACACCATTTAGCAAGAAAGATCCCTCTTAGACACCATTCTCTAAGCTTAGTTTAGCCTTCTTGTCTACTTCACAACATTTCCACAATTAACCCAAGCACTCAACTAAAACCTCCAATGAGGGGATTCTAACCTAGGAAGAATTTTGGATCTTGTACAATCCCTTCAACCCTAATCAAGCTTTAAATCCTAATCAAGTTCCAAGAAACATGTAAAATTGTTCCAAAATGCTTGTTATAGAGCTACAAGAAATTAGCCCTCCAAATGAAGAAAATCCCAATTAACTAGAAAAAGTCCTTAATAAGGAGTTTAAAAAACTATTGAGCCTAATATCCTTCTTCAAGAACTCAAATATTTTGGTAGTCTAGGGTTCTCAAATTGTTTGTATAGTATGATCACAAAATGTGCCTAAAAATAAGGGCTTCAAAGGTTTAACAAGTTGTCTACAAGAAAACATGTTTTCCCCACCATTTCCTTCCATTGAATTTTTATCTTCTTCACACATTTCCCTAACATATTCCAAGCTTTGATTGAAGTATCATACACATTCAATCATCCAAACACCTCTGTACTTAACTGTGATCCCTAGCCATCCATCGCTGGCTTGCCTAGGACATCGCCAAAAAATCACCTTGCTTGCTTTCCAAGGGCCCTCCTTTGTTGTAAAATATGTACAAGGAGTCATCTCCCAAATCCTAAGAGACTGTACAGATCCTATGATGGGAGAGGGAGTTATGACTCCATTTTTCTCAATCACTAGATTCAAAACAAGAAGATAACAAAAACCAAAATAATATATTCAAATAACTAAAACTCTACAAAATCACAACCTAGCATTGTAAAGTATTGGAAATAAATCTGATCTAACACTTCCAAGCATAAAATATCCTAATCTAATCCATCGAATGCCAATCAAACTCAAAAGCATGAAACTGTGATATTAAGCTTGTTGCTCAATTCGTACAACCAGAATTGTCTCCAAGTTCCAGCCCTTCTTAGAGGTCAAGGATGGCCTTATAAAAACATCCCCACACTTATCCCAACTACTTCAGCTAGCTACAAATCTCCAACTAAAAAGTTGCTTGTTTGCAAGAAAAGTTGTCAATGTTGTCAATGACAACATTGACAATTTTTTAGCATTTGACTCTCAAAATTGCTCCAAATATTTTCAAACATTTCCAAAGGCCTTAAATGGTTATAAAAAAGTAATAAGTTCCTTCAAACACTTTTTTGACCATTCTACCCTTTAAAACACTAAAATGCCCTATATAGCCTAATTGAGCAACCATGAGAAAATTTCCCTAAACAACCTCACGTTAGGACTAGGCTAGCCCTATTATTCACCTAGTGGTGTGGCTAGCACCACTACAAGCCAAAATACCCTAGGAGCCCTAGATCTATCACAAGCCTACCTAGGTGTCCCTACACTAGTGCATCACACACTTTAACATATTTGCCTTTGGGTTAACACGAGTGTAAGGATAAAGTTAAGGATATTATTTAGAAATAAAACTATTTTTGGATAGAATTAGGAGTGATTAGAGCCATTGGTAACAAGGAGAGATTATTTACAACCAATTTCAAGGGTTTAGTAAAGTAGATTGGGATGTATTGGAGATATGAGAACTATGACACATAGTATGGATGCTCTATACATCAAGGCTTACAAACCCATATCTACTATAATAGTAGAGAGGTAACAAAAGAAAGATTTAGTACCTTCAAGCTAACACCAAAGGAGACGATTGCCACATTGATGGATTTATGGAGAATTTAATGGATCTTTAATCCATTCGTAGACCATTTAGTACCAAGTTGCACCTCTATGTTAAAATTTACCAAAATATGCTTACTTCATTAAGATTCACTTTTTAAGACCCATTTTATTACTCACCTAAGAAATACTTAAGGGTGGTTTTAAATTATGTTTTTAATTTTGTAGTGGGTATTTAATTTTTCATGATCTAGGTTTAACCTACACTTATTTTTAATGTGATTGATGTCAAGTATCGGCAAATTGCATGGGAGTTATATTTAATTTCCTCAACATCTTTGGTGTTTTTCCCTATTATTTTTTTTTCTACCTTTCCCTTTCACCTAGTTTATATATGCGCATTATCCTAGTTTATTACATGTGAACTTTACAAACAAGTTGATACTCATAGTCTGATGGTATTATAATTTCCTAATACTATTTTTCTTCAAAAAAAATGCATCGCTCTTAGAGAATAACTACATAATGCTATTTTTATTTCTTTAATAACACATTTTTGAAACATACAATTCTTGTACTTGTTATTGGGTTATCATTTATTTTAAATATTAGATAACACTAAATAGTTGTAAAGATGACCTAGGAGAAAATTAGTAAGGGAATAACCTTGTTCACACCACTATTATTTACCATATTTGTAATTTCCCTCTTATTTTCAGCTAAGGTATTTCTCAACATTTCTTTATATTCTAACAATTATCATTATAATTATTATGTTTTTTTGAGAGACATTTATTTTCTTTCATATTTTTCATCTACTCATTAGGGTTTTTGCGTCATGTACCTATTAGGAAAATGTGTTTCAAACTTGTAAAAACTTTAAACTCAATTTTACATACTATAGCAACCTTACCTATTATTTGTAATATATTTATGAGGAAATACATATTCACTGGTGGTGAAATTAAGGTGGCTTGTGAAGATAAAATAATAATAAAAGTTCTACATGTAAGTGAAAATGGTTGGGAATTTTATGTTTGTAAAATAATTGTTTTAGTTTAATATATAAATTTATTAACTTTATTTTCTATATACTAATCTTGTAATAAAAATAATATAAAATTTTAAAACTATTAATAAAATTATTTATATCTTCATTCATATAAGTGTCACAAACATTTCAAACCAAACACTTAAAGTTTTTATTGATGAACAATTTTGCCTCCATACATGAGTACATAATGTGTCTTTGACATAGAGCTTATCCACCTAAGAGTTAACATTACAAAAGTTGTTTGCAATGACTCTTCTCAATTAATGAATACATACAAGTATCTTGTGTCTTCTAGTGGGGTTGGGACCTCTCCTTTTATATATAGTAATCCAATTATCACTAATGTTGGGGGAACCATTCATGTTGAGCCTCCACAATCTATGGGTGTTACTCCTACAATATTCTTGGAGATTGTTTCTTCTCTTAATTATTAATAGAGAGTCTTCTATTTCTCTTGATCAAGTTGTTGTTGGTAACATCCTTGAGCTTCTAGGTGCTCTTCCTATTCTTGTTGGGAAACATTTTGTTTCTTTCTAGCTTGGATTGAAAGCTACTACAGTTGTCTTGGTTCTAGGGAATCTAGCCTTGATGCTATTAAGGGTAGGGTTCGTTCCACAAATTTGTTGTTACTAGTGGTAGAATTTATGTTCATGCTACAAAATCTACTAATGTTAGTACCTCAAGAGTGAAAGATCAGCCTATTATCCATGCCAAGGTCTCTCTTATGGTGGTATGTGAACCATGTGGTGGACAATGTGAACTTCTATTGATTTCGTAGGTTGGTCTATAGATTCCTAGACCTATGGCCCTCTCTTTTCGATTTGAATTGATGGGTAACTCATTCTTAGCAGCCCTTAGTCTCTAGTGACATTGAACTATACCCTAGACAAAGGGGTTTCTACTACTATATTTTCATCTTCTAATGATCATGACTTGATTTTGAATAAACTTCTAGGCTTGGGGGAATTACTTCCTTTCAAAAAAACCCAAGATAATGCCCTATTGTAATGTGGAGCCTAAATAGACTCAGAGGTTTATCTGCGTAGTTTCCCTCTAGATTATTTCTACAAGGGTTTGGGGCCAGCACCCCCAAGATGGGGTCAAGGGGAAATGCCCCTACAGGGTCTTGGGATAGCACCCCAGGTGCGCTCCCTATCACAGTATAGGGTGGGGTTGAGGGGCAATGCCTTCGCAGAGGTTTTCGGGGGCAACATCCCCAAAGCCAAAAATGACCTTATATTGTAAAAGGCATTGACTATTATTTTTCTATTATTCTAGCCCTAATTTTATAAGTGGCAAAAAGCTTGTATAAAAAGGGCTTAGGCTTAGGGATTTTCTTTGTGTGTGATGCAAAAATTGATTATTGTAGTGGTATTGAGCTGTAAGGGATTACATATTGTAATAAGATTGTAATCACTAGATAATAATAATATTGGACTTATTTTTGGTGGACGTAGCCCAAGGATTGGGTGAACCATGTTAAATCTTGGTGTCTTGTGTTCTCTTTTATGTGATCCACTATTTTTCGGTATTGTTTATATTTGCATGTAACTGTTATTTCTGTCTGAGGTTAATCCTAACAAGTGGTATTAGTGCCAGATAGTCATCATTTTTTTTTAGCCAGATCACCGTCATTTTTTTTAGTAATCCTTTGCAGGAAGGTCTCATGGTTGAGTAGGAGTCTCACAGTTGAGTGGGACCAATGATAGACGAGGGTAAGTTTCGGGTTGACAAATTTAATGGACAAAACTTTTAGTTATGGAAGATGCAAATGGAGGACTATCTCTATTAGAAAGATTTATGGAAGTCGTTGGAAGGAAAACTAAAAACTAGGGAACTATGACAAATGAGGAATGGGAGATTTTAGATAGAAAGGCACTTGGAAGTATTCAGTTATGCTTGGCACCATTAGTGACATTTAACATTACAAAAATGAAGATGATAGAAGAGTTGATGAAAATCCTAGCAAAATTGTATGAAAAGCCCTCTACTTCAAATAAGGTATTTCTCATTAAGTGTTTATTTAATATAAAAATGGAAGAAGGTGGATCTGTTGCAGATTATTTAAATGAGTTTAATATTATTATTAGTAAGTTATCTTCTATGGGTATTAATTTTGATGAAGAAATTAGGGCTCTCTTGATTTTTTGTTCTTTGCCTGAAAGCTAGAATGGCTTGGTAATAACTATGAGTAATTTTGTTTTTGGATCTAATACCCTAATATATGATGATGTGATCAGTGTTATTTTGAGTGAGGAAACTCGTAAGAAAACCTCAAGTGGATCTACATCAGGAAGTGCTTTGAATGCACAAAGTAGAGGCAGAACGACTAAGAGAGGATGTAATTCTAGAAATCATGGGAAATCAAGAGGAAAGTCAAAGGGGAAGAGGTCTCAATTGTTGGTACTATGGGAAACCAGGGCATAAGAAGAAAGATTGCTGTACTCAAAAGAACAATGAAGGAGATAAACCAAAAGGGAACAAGGAGAAAAATGTGGTGAGTAACAAATCTGAAGAGGATGCTTTACTTCTTTCTTTAGAAAGTGTTGATGATTCATGAGTTTTAGATTCTGGTGCTTCATTTCATGCTACACCTCATAGAGGTTATTTCACTGATTATGTCCAAGAAAATTTTGGGCTTGTTTATTTGGGGGGTAATGAACCCTATAAGATTGTTGGAAAGGGAAAAGTTAAGATTAAGTTGCAGAATGGGAATCATTGGCTACTACATAAGGTAAGACATGTTCCAAGGTTGATGTAATGTCTCCATCTTTTTAGCAACTTAGTGGAGTTCTTAGCCTTTACATTCTCTGAAGGGTAAGTGGAGAAATAAGGAGAAATTGATTAAATTAATTTCTTATAAAGTCATTAAATAAATTAAAATTAAAAGGTGACTTTATATTTAATTAATTTAATTTTATAGAAGCACAACTAATTATTGTATTGGAAAGGGGGGAAGCTTCTAGAGAGTGCATTTTCTAGAAGTACAACTAATTATTGCCTTGGAAAGGGGGAAGCTTCTAGAGAGTGCAATTAAATAATATTTTATTTCCTTCTAGAAGAGTGAAGGAAAAGAATAAATAGGGAGGGTAGCCTCATTGTTGAGAATTGAATGTGTTGCCATCTACTCTTTCAGGATAGCATGTAGAGCCAAGGGTTTTTGCAGTTGTTATATTGATCATTGGGAACAAACACTCCCATTGATTTTCATAACTGAGGTGGTGAAATATCTTCCAAAGGGTTGTGACTATTGGAGAAGACAAATTAGTCTTTTCATTGTGCCAAATTTGTGGCCTAGGGCCAACTTTATGGAGCAAGGAATACGTTAAAATTTGCTACAGGAAAAATTCATGTTTTTGGAGCAATTTCAGGGTTTTATCTACTACATTTTGCATTGTTTGAGAGTAGATATTTGGGGAATAGGCAAGGTTTGTAAAATCTATTTTAATCTAATTTATATTAGAGTTTTTATATCAAATTTTTTTGCTCTAATGTTTTATTGATGTATATGTATATTTTCCTATTTGTAATCAGTGTTATTCAAAAATAATTACATCTTCATTGTTAGTTATTTGGTGTGTTCTTTGAAAGCATATTTATTAAAGTTTGGCATTTAGAAAGGAATCAAAATTTACATATGCAATATATCTCTTGCTTGCAAAGTGTTTGACAAAATATCAAACAAGTGAATTAGAGGGGACTTTGTGTTTGAAAAAATTATAACCTATTGGGGTATACATATGCAATATATCTCTTGCTTGCAAAGTGTTTGACAAAATGTCAAACAAGTGAATTAGAGAGAACTTTGTGTTTGATGAAGTTATAACCTATTGGGGTTATTACATTGGTATCAAAGCAGTTTCCTACCATCTTATACAAAATTTATATTATTCTTAGATTTTCTATTACCTTTGGAGTGATTGGCACTCTAGTGTTTTCTAGCCATGGACAGACATAGGAGGACTAGTAGTTCTAGAAGTTAGTGGAGTAATGACAAAGTTAGCATGAGGATGAATACTTTGTAGGAGAGTATGGAGAAACTTAAGCTTCATCAATAGAGATTGATAGAGAGCTTGTCAGTTCCAAAGACAATTGAAAGGGTAGCAAAGTATATGGTTTCCACCTTTACAAGGCTAACATCGAGGTTGCAGGGAAGGAAGCTTGAGTTTTCCTTGACAGGAGTCCCTGATGCATATGTACTTATATTTAGTACAACACTTGCTAGTCCTACTGCAATGTTGATGATGCACTTATTTCATAGGGACATGTGGTTGTGTTAGTGGCAGTAGAGGATAGCGGCATCAAGCTTCAATAGGTTGAGGCTCCCAAAGTTGTTGTTACAGTTAGTGCAGATATAGTTGATGCAATTGTTACCACTGACACTTTTGACTCTCTTGAGGTCAAGATTATTATTGGAGATTTGTATGTGAGATCAGATGGTGTTGCTACAGTGCAAGAGGCAATTGCTTCCTTAGGTGGGACAAAAGCATGTATAGAGTCACTCAGCTATGATGTTGGTGATATGGGTGTTTCAATGGAGTCAATAGATGTGGGTTTATACTCTAGTATTATTGATTCACAGCCTGGTGTTGATTCATGTGTGTAGAGTCAGGAGTCCACAGTTGAGGCTTTGTTAGGGGATGGTGATGCAACAATAGTGGGATTAGGAGCATGTGAGGATATTGTCATATTAGTAGCCACTTCTGTGTCAGTTGAACTATCCAACGATGAGTTTAGCGGTATGCATGAAGTTGTTGATGTATTTTCTAATAATGGCACACATGTTGATGATTATGAGTTTTATCAACTACAAATTTGGTTTAGGTTTCTATTGCAATAGTTAGTGTTGTTCCTATGTCCATATATTTTGATGTGGCTACACCTATTGTTGATACAGTTGGCATGAGTGCATATAGTTCGCCTATAGCTACATCTTTTTCAATGCATGTTGGTGATGATCAAGATTCTAGTCCAATATATATTATGTGGGTGGATACAGGGATGATGAGGTTTCATAGATCTTCTACAGAGTTTACTTCTAGTGACATTCTGACTTCTACATCATCAACACAAGTTTTGGGTGCTAGGTTGTAGGACATGTGGTTGGTTCTGATGATGTTGGTTTATAGTTGGTTTAATGTCCATAGGGATGTCATATACTACTTCATTTGGGATCCAGGTGGAGGTTGGAGTTTATTGTGTTGTTGGATTGCTTGAGGACAAGCAATTTTAGGGAGGGCAAACTAAAATGTCCCCATCTTTTAAGTAACTCATTGGAGTTCTTAGCCTTTACATTCTTGGAAGGCTAAGTGGAGAAATAAGGAGAAATTGATTAAATTAATTTCTTATAAAGTCATTAAATAAATTAAAATTAAAAGGTAACTTTATATTTAATTAATTTAATTTTCTAAAAGCACAACTAATTATTGTATTGGAAAGGGGGGAAGCTTCTAGAGAGTGCATTTTCTAGAAGTACAACTAATTATTGCCTTGGAATGGAGGAAGCTTCTAGAGAGTGCAATTAAATAATATTTTATTTCCTTATAGAAGAGTGAAGTAAAAAGAATAAATAGGAAGGGTTGCCTCATTGTTTAGCATCTTCTGGATAGTTTGTGGAGCCAAGGGTTTTTGTAGTTGTTATATTGATCATTAGGAATGAACACTTCCATTGATTTTCATAATTGAGGTAGTGAAATATCTTTCGAAGGGTTGCGACTATTGGAGAAGACAAATCAGTCTTTTCATTATGCCAAATTTGTGGCCTAGGGCCAGCTTTGTGGAGTAAGGAATAAATTGGAATTTGCTATAGTGATTTTCTATAGGAAAAATTTATGTTTATGGAGAAATTCTAGGTTTTTATCTACTATATTTTGTATTTTTTGAGAGTAGATATTTAGGGCATTGGTAGGGTTTTTTAAATCTATTGTAATCTGATTTATATCAGAATTTTTTCCCTAATGTCTTATTGATGTAGATGTATATTTTTCTATTTGTAATCTATGTTATTCAAAAATAATTTCATCTTCATTGTTAGTTGTTTGGTGTGTTCTTTGGAAGCATATTTATTAAAGTTTGGCATTTAGAAAGTAATAAGAATTTACATATGCAATATATCTCTTGCTTGCAAAGTGTTGGAAAAAATGTCAAACAAGTGAATTAGAGAGGACTTTTTGTTTGATGAAGTTATAAACTATTGAATTTATTGCAGCTGAGTAGGAATTTAATTTTAGTAGGGCAACTCAGTGATGAGGGTTGTGTAGTTACTTTTAATAATAAAAACTGGAAGGTTTCAAAAGGTTACCTTGTAGTAAAAAAAGGTGCAAAAGTAGGCACCTTATATCTTTGTACAGGTCATATTGTTCCTTATACTTTGATTGTTTAAGAGAAAAATGAATGTTTAGGAACAATTGCTAGAGTTGAGCAAGGAGAACAAATAGCTTCTATAGATTCTAGTACAACACTATGGCACAAAAAAATTGGGCACATGAGTTAGAAAGGTATGAAAGTACTTCATTCAAAGCAAGTTTTATTGGGTCTGAAATGTGTCAATATGGATTTCTGTAAAGTCTTGTGTATGAAAAACAAAAGACAACAAGTTTTGTGAAGATTGAGAAGGAAAATAAAAGTGAAAAATTAGAGCTTGTACATACATATGTATGGGGACCAACTCAAGTATACTCCCTTGGTGGCTCTCAATATTATGTTACATTTATTGATGATGCAACTAGAAAAGTATGGGTTTATTTACTTAGATAGAAATCCGATGTATTTCAAACATTTAAGAAATAAAAATTCTTGGTTGAAAATGAGACTGGAAAGAAATTAAAATGTCTCAGATTTGATAATGGTGGTGAGTGTTACAGTCATGAATTTGAAGATTATTTCTCCACTAATGGTATTCATAGACAGAAAACTGTTTCGAGGATTCCACAGGAAAATAGAGTACCTAAATGCATGAATACAACTATAATGGAGCATGCAAGAAGCATGAGGTTGCATGTTGGATTGCCCTTAAACATGTGGGAAGAGGTTTTCAATACTACTATTTATTTGATTAATAGAGGTCCCTCTACTCCTTTGGGTTGTGGTATTCTAGAGGAAGCATGGACTGATAAGAAGGTGAGTTATTCTTTTCTCAGAACCTTTGGTTGTGAAGCATTTGCACATGTTCATTCTAAAAATAGAACCAAGCTAGAAGCTAAGTCAAAGAAATGTGCATTTGTTGGATATGGAAATAATGAATTTGGTTATAGGCTTTGGGATTTTGAAAATCATAAAATTGTAAAAAGTAGGGATGTCATATTCAATGAGAAATTGTTGTACAAAGATTTGTTGCAGCAACATGAAAAGAAAGAAAATGATTATGTAGTGCTGGATGATATTCCAAAAGATGATGTTGCAACAATTCCTCATGATATGCAACAGCCACAACAATAAATACCATACACCCTAGTGAATGTTAGATGATCAACAAGGATAAGTAGACCTCCAAAAAGATTTTCTCCTTCTTTGTATTTTATTTTACTTACTGATGATGGTGAACCTGAATGTTATGATGAAGTTTTGTAGGTGGATACAAAGAATCAATGGGAGTCTGTAATGAAAGACGAAATGGACTCTTTGCTAAAAAATAAGACATGGGATTTATGCAAGTTGCCTACAGGTAAAAAGGTTTTACAGAATAAATGGGTTTATAGGTTGAATGAAGAGGATGGAGGTAAGAAACAATTTCAAGCTAGGTTAGTTGTAAAAGGATTTGCACAGAAAAAGGGCATCAATTTTGATGAGATATTTTCTCTTGTTGCTAAAATGACTTCTATTTGCATTGTTTTAAGTATTGTGGCTACTGAAGATTTGCATTTGGAGTAGCTTGATGTTAAAACAACCTTCCTTCATGGTGATTTGGATGAAGAGATATATATGGCTCAGCCACAGGGATTTTTAGTCAAAGGTAAGGAGACCTTAGTGTGTAGATTGAAGAAAAGTTTATATGGCTTGGAGCAAGCACCTCAGTAATGGTATCTAAAATTTGATAGTTTTATGCATGAGCATGGATATAGTAGGTGTCATTTAGATCATTGTGTTTATTTTAAGAGGTTGGTTGATGATATATACATTATTTTATATTTATATGTTGATGATATGTTTGTAGCTGGGTCTAACATGGATCACATTAAGGGGCTAAAATGCCAGTTAGCACATGCATTTGCTATGAAGGATTTGGGGCAGCAAAACAAATCCTTGGTATGAAGATTTGCAGAGATAGGGAGAACAAGAAATTGACATTATCTAAAGCTAATTATATTGAGAAGGTGTTGCAACATTCCTCTATGGAGAATGCTAAAGCTATCAGCATACCTTTACCTGGTCATTTGAAGTTGACTAAGGAGATGTGTCCAAAGACACAAGAAGAAGAGGATAAGATGTCCAAGGTACCTTATGCGTCAACTGTAAGAAGTTTGATGTATGCTATGGTATGTACAAGGCTAGATATTGCACATGTAGTGGGAGTTGTTAGTAGGTATATGAGTAATCTAGGAATTAAGTATTGGAATGCAATTAAATGGATTCTTAGATATTTCAGAGGTACATCCAATAAGTGTTTACACTTTGGGGGCTCTACTACTAATTTACAAAGATATGTTGACTTAGATTTGGCAAGGGATATTGATACTAGGTAGAGTACTATAGGTTATGTATTTATTATTGGTGGGGTAGCCGTGAGCTAGGTTTCTAGATTACGAAAGGTTAATGATTTATCCAGTACAAAGGCAAAGTATGTTGCTGCTATAGAGGCAACCAAGGAGATGATATATGGCTTTAGTTCTTCATGAAGAATTGGGATAGCCATAGAGGAATAATTATTTGTTTATAGATAATCAAAGTGCCACTCATCTTGCAAAAAAATCAGTTCTACATTCAAAGACAAAACACATATAGTTGTGGTACCATTTCATTTAGTCAGTTTTGGATGATGGACAGTTAAAGCTGGAAAAGATACACATAGATGACAATCCAGTAGATATGTTTACAAAGGTAGTAACAAGGGAGAAGCTGAATTCCTCTTCAGCTTTGGTTTCTCTTCTCAACTAAATAGAATAAAAGAACAATAGATTCCAGTGTGGTTTCATATATTCCAGTGGGAGCTCTAGGTTTAGTAGTGCTATGATCAATCTCCAGGTGGGAGGTTATTGTTGTGGAGTCTAATCAGTCTCCAATTGGGAGATTGTTGTGATGTAGAGCCTAATTAGACTTAGAGGTTTATTTGGCATGGTTTCCCTCCAGATTATTAATTCTATAGGGATTTGGGGGCAACACCCCTAAGATGGGGTCAAGGGGCAACACCCCTGTAGGGTCTTGGGGTAGCACCCAAGGTGCACTCCTTATCGCAGTACAGGGTGGGATCGAGGGGCAACTCCCCCATGGGGGTTTTTGGGGGTAGTGCTCCTGAAGCCAAAAAATGACCTTATATTGTGAAAGGAGTCAGCTATTATTTTTCTATTATTCTAGCCCTAATTTTGTAAGTGGAAAAAAGCTTGTATAAAAAGGGCTTAGGGTTAGGGATTTTCTTAGTGTATGATGTGAAAATTTGTTCTTGTGGCAATATTGAGCTATAAGGGATTATAGATGGTAATCACTAGATAATCATAATATTGGACTTGTTGTCAGTGGATGTAGCCTAGGGTTTGGGTGAACCACGTTAAATCTTTGTGTCTTGTTTTCTCTTTTATGTGATCTACTATTTTCTGGTATTGATTATATTTGCATGTAACTACTATTTTTGTTTGAGGTTAATCTTAACATGCCCTTCAACCCTCTTAATAAACCACTCAATGTTATCTTAGTGTAGGCTTTCCTTCCTAATATTCAACTTTTTTTCTTAGCTTAATTTTAGACCATCAAAATTTGTCTTTCTCATTTCCTAAAGATGGGTGATGCTACAACCACTTTGGGCCACTCTACTTTTACCCACATTTTGGTTGATATGGATATATTTGCATTGCTTCTATAGGATGTAGCACTCATCATTGGGGAGAGGCCTTGGACTCAAGCATTGATTATGAGGGTCTTTGTTTCTATTATTGGTGTTTCTTCTTTATGGGTCATATGGCTACTGAATGCACTCTTCTATGCCAAAAGGTTCTTCTACTTGATGAAAGGAAGTAAGAGAAAAATATTTGATAGTTTTAGCTTCTGATTCTCTTTTTTATTCTTCTTCAAAGGATTTATAGGTTGTTGATGAAGATAAAATACTTGCTGAATCTTTGAATATTCTCCTGTTATTGGCTAGGATTATAATTTTTTTACTAATCTAGGTTTGGTTCTGATTGATGTTGTCCTTTCTACTTTAGGTGAAACCCCTTTATCTTTGTGGTCCATTTCTCTCCTACTATTTCCACTCTTACTATGGATCATTATTCTTCAGACACTGCTCAACCTCTTCAATACTCTAGTTATTGTGATGACAATCACCCTAGTGGAGTTTCCTTCATTGAGAAGCCTAAGGATATCATCTCCTAGAATGTTGTTTGACAATGTAGGAAGAACAATTCCTCAAACTCTCACCCATGATCTCTTGTAGAGTGATTTTGACCTTTCTATTGAAGGGATCCTAGAATTTATGCTATGTATTTGTCTTTTTGTCTAGCATTTGTTTTTTTGTTTGTGTTGTTGATGACTTGTATTTTCTTTTAGGCCTTGTTTATATAAGGGTCACCCCCTTGTTACAATGTTTAATTAATTTGAAATATTTCTTTGACAGTAAAATAAAAAGAAACAACCTAAGAAGATTTAAATAAGCATGTGCAATATCACACTTAAGATAAAAAGACCCAAATTTTTATAAATATTACACTAAAATATACACTTATAATGCTTCTTAATTCTATTACTTTATGCAAACCATTTGTTTTCTTCTTTTCTACATGGAATTCACATTTTCTTGGTATTACTTAATATTTCTTGCCTTGGTCTTAACAAATCCATATTGAGATTAAATTTATCAAAAAATGGCTACATAAATTCTATTACAGATTCCCAAATGACTCTTGAACTATTTGCACATAGAAACTAGTACCCTTCTAGGAGGTTTAGCTGGCCTCTTTCCATGTTGAACAACAAGATTGTTTAGTAACAATACATCCCCATCTTTGAGCTTCAAGTTAACACATTGTTCATCCATAATGTGCTTGAATGTTTCTATAGCTTCAACATGAATAATAGATTCATATCCCAATCTAATTGTTACCAAAATTTCACACATGCTGAATTTTTACTTCAAGTGACGTCGCAGAAAACATTGCAAAAGAGAGTATTCATTTTCTATTCATTTTTATCATTTTGCAATCATTTATGAAACCATGCGCAAAAGAGATACAAAGGTTCATTGTATAGATCATCACTAATACGTACAATTTTCATTTTTTCAATATGAAATGAATTAACGTGCTGAATGGAGAAAATGTCAAACAAGCCGTGAGGATAACTGATTAATTTTCTTTCATCAAGAAATACACTAATAGATAAATATATACATGAAAGAAATAGGAATAGAGATAACCAGTCATTACCTGTTGCTTTGACTGATTATGGTTTCTTTTCCTGCCACACTTGTCTAGCTCCGAGCTCCACACTCTCCAGTAGCTGTAAAAAACATAAAGCAACTAATGTTAGATCCTGAGGGATTTAACCAATGACTACCTACCTCTACGACTACATATTCTACCTGTCAATGCATTCCATCATGAAAGAAAATAAACAGTGATATTGGCATTTAATGCTAAAAGAAATAAAACCATTCGTGAGTGTCACGAGCCCATGCTCGAACCTCATAAGATATGCTATGAGATAGAGAAGATGAATAGACTAACAAATCTGTATTATGAAGTTATTTATAGACATGTGCAACAAGAAAACAGGGATACCGAGGAATGCTATTTGCATCTTTTAAACATGCATATCAAAGGACGAAATAGTGATATAATGGCAAGAATGACTGTTTTATAGACAAAAATGGAGTAGAAGAGCTCGCTGAATTCATTGAGAAAGGAAAATATGATTTTTCTTTCACTGGTGCTGACATTTTTACATCATGAGGTGGCTGACTTAAGGTTTTTTTTAGATTTTTCAGCATAAGATTCACCTTCATAAACATTGTCAATATAGAGCTACAAGGCCATGAAGACATGGTGTGAACAAGGCATAGGAGCTAGAACACCAATTTCTGTAAATAAAAAAGAATCTTCTCCTATAAATTCATTAGCAGGATTAAATGAAATTGGGAAAAGGAAGTGTGGTTTCCAAATATCCATCTCATACTTTGAAGGTAGCAGGGTATTGCTATCAAACAGAAGCTGATGCTACAGGAGAAACCCCATTTTGTTTTTGTCTTTGAATATGGAAACAAATATGACTTTTAGAATTAATCTTCCAGCACAACCTTTAAAAAATGATAAATGTTGAAACATACACCTACAGTAGCATATGTGAAGAACACACAAGAAAGCTCCTGTCAAACCCCTGCAACAAGCAGCAATGCTCATCCAGATGTTCAAAAGATCGAAAATGAAAGTTTGATGGAAGAGCACAAGATTCCCAAAATTAAGTTCAAGATGCCAACAGAGTTTTCATTTTTGTGAGTAGCAGTGAAGACTAAATGAGATTGAAGTCAAACTGCAAAAGCAATGTAAGGAGGAGGAAGCTGAAGAAAGAAAATCTGGGCAGAAGGCTTGGAAGGGAGATGAGCAGTTACATGCAAGTTCTCAAAAGAGAACCAAAAAAAGCACTTTATTTATTTATTTATGGACTAGCGTTTTAAAAGGAAAATTGTATATATTTAGCATGCATAGAGAGAATTACTGAATGCAGCAATGAAAAACCCACATGAAAGGAAATAAATAAATAAAACGTTTTTAGTTTTTTTTAAGCATGCCAAGATAAAACAGTGCTTACTGAGTGCATTTTTGTGCCATGAGTTGAGGTGTTTGGTGTTTAACTACAACAGAGATGGGGCGGAAATGGGGTCCAAAACCCATATAACAACAGCAAATAGAAGTAAAATGGCTCCCAAACAACAAGCAAAATAATTTCATGGTGGTCATAATCAGAAGACTCAACAATTCTGGATGACAAAAATGCCTAGAAAATGCTCAGACTCGAACTCCAAAAGCTTCAAAAAAAGCTTCAACAACTTGTTCTCTTTCCTTCTATGGCAGCCAACAAATGGAACAAATTTGAAAGAAAGGAGCAGAAAACACACAGTAGATCACCTTTCTCTCATTTTCTTCTGTTATAGCAGCCCATCAGATAAAGACAATGGAAGAAATGAATGGCTTTACCTCCAACAGTAGTGATATCACATGAAAGTGCCTAGAAAGTCTAGATTCGAGCTACAAAATGTCATCACACAGGCTCCAGCAAACCCTCATTTTCCTCATGGTGGCAGCAGAGCCTTCTCTAAACAATGAAAGTGTGAAAATGAAATGCTTTAATGTCCTTTTAGGTTTCATATGCTCATAGAAGCTTCTTCTTTCGATCGGCATTTGTGAGAAATGTTTTGTTATAATATTTCCTAAGTCTTCTTTTCCTATCCTGTGGGTGTTCCTTACTAATGCCAAACATGGCCTTTCAAAGCGTACCTTTTATAAGGTATACAACTCTGCCAAACATTCTTGCCCTTTTCTTATCAAGGTAGAATAAGTGTTTTAATCCTATCACTTTTAATTGTCTATTATATTATTTATTATCTTTATTTTTATGTATTGACTATATTAATGAGATTATTAAGTGATGTTTTTAGAGTCGCTTTAATAAAATCATTAATCTAATCAATATTTAAAATAATAATAATAATAAATAACATAATAAATATTTTTATCCTTTGACACTTATATCGCTTATTAATAAAATTACATAGTCCATAATTTATTTATTTATAATATATATTATCAATTGTATTAATAATGTTATTGAGCAATTTAACTCATCACTTAATAATACCATTAATACAATAATTAAATATATTATAAATAAATAAATGAATAAAGAATTGTGGATTATGTATTATTATTATTAATTGATATAAGTATCAAAGGCTTTTATGATTCATTTATCTAATTAATATTTAATGTTGACTAGATAAATGAATTACTAGTTAAATGTGATAAAGGATTAAAATATTTTCTTTAGCTTTAAAAGTCAAAACAAGATACTTTGGCAGAGTTATTGGTCTGGTCTAAGAGAGTTATTGCATTCTTGAGACTTTTGGGGTCTGGCAGGAGTTTTGGGGCTACATTTATGAGGGGTAGTTGGTGATATTATTAGACCATGCCTTTTGGGCTATTTTGTACCCCTTTTTGAAGTCTTGTCAAGGACTCAAGTTGGCCTTTGGGGTTGAATCCGACCTAGCATTTATGGCTTTTCGTAAAATGCAGTTGAAAAAGGATGTTAAGTATGAGTTTTTCAATTTTTTTGAGAGGTTTTGATTTGTGTAGATGGAGGTTTTGTGGCTTTTTCTCTAAGTCCTGGACTTCATGTTACAGAGTCTGTAATTCATTTCTGGAGATATAATACAAGTTGCAGCAGTGTGATTATGCTTGGTGAAGTTATCAGTGAGCCCTTTTCCTTTCTACAATTTCTGTGTGCTTTGTAAAATGATTGGATAGGTTAACTTGTGAATGTTTCATTATTCCCTATTTTATGTCTCATTTCAACACCTCTGTGTAGAACAGTAAGTTTGTTTGCAGGTTATAACATGTGTTTTGGGTGAAATTAGTCAAAGGACGGTATTAGTTTGTCTTCCTTTTTTGTAGTTTCAGTGGAAAGCCTTATTATAAATCATTTGTGCAAGCCTTTACAGGAAGTTGTGCTTCATTTGTGTTTCATAAAGCTATATTATCCTCTCTGTTACATGTGGGTTACATTTCCATACCCCTCTTTGGTGTATCACTTCCTTAGTTTAAGACTTAAGGTTTAGGTTTTGGTTTTCAGTAACTTCTTCCCCTTTTCCCTCAAGTTTTCTTTAAGTTTCAAATGGTTATCACTAAGATATTCAATAGGAGTCGGCCTAGAATCCGGAGGTTTCATCTCACTGTCCAGTCCCATATAGTGAAGTGAATCCCATGTTAAGTAAGGGTTACTAAACATTTTCTTGTTCAGTAAAGGGTGCAAATCCTGAAACTTAACAGTTTTGGCACGCCCGGTGGGACAATAATACATTTTCCAACTGTGCTGGTACAACTGAAAGCCTTTTTTCAACTAGCTAGCAGGAAATGATGAATTTATGAGAAAGATACAAACATGAAGTTCCAGTTCTTTTGAATATCTGTAGCTAGAAACTCCAAAAAGACGTGGAAGGAGTCTTGCTAGAACAAAGCCAACACCAAGAAGGCAACTATCAGCCCCTGGTTTTTGCGTGTATAGTAGAATAGGTCAAAGGAAAGTCAAACGTTCAACAAGTCCATTGGTAAGGGCTGAATTATTTGATATATATGCTGATTTAGCAACTACTGGTTTTATACCAACAAGTACAACAAATACAAGCTTTTAGCAAAGTGTTCTTGCTCAACAACGACCTATACAACAACAACCTGTGCAACAACCAGTACAACAGCCTCTACAGCAACCTCCGCCAATGGTGAGGCAATTTTCTTTTGTGCCTTTTAATCAAGGGAGTCCCTTGAATTTTTCTCAACATCATGACATACCACTTGCAGCATTGAAGAGTCTACCAGATTTTACTGGAGAAAACCAGACTACAACTTATGAGCACATAAGGGATGTTGCTACTTTGTGCAACGTACATCATGTTACAGAGGAGCATGTGGCTACTAAGTTGTTGGCAGCATCTTTAAAGGGGAAAGCATTACAGTGGTTTAGAAGCCTAACTGTTGGCTCCATAGGCTCATGGGATGCTTTAGGTGACGCTTTGACGAAGCATTTTGAGGATAAGTCTAACTTCTTGTCACTGGTAGAGCAGCTCACAACTATAAAGCAGGTGCCACAAGAGAAAATGATGGATTTTAACAACCAATTTCAAAGAACCTAGACTAGAATACCCATTACGGTAAGACCTTTAGCTGATCATGCTTTTCTTTATTATTTGAGAAGCTTAAATAGCAATATATCAGTAATGATTCAATCTATGGGAGGTGTTTCACTGCCTCAAGCTTATGATATCGCCATTAGAGCTGAAAATAGTCTTATCCAGGCTGGTAAAATAGCCCCTAGGCCTTCAATGCCCATTTTTTTGGACATTCACCCAAATATACCATTGGAAATTCCACCATTTAACCAATTACCTGCTATTCCCAACCAAGAAATTACCATGGTAGGCCCTTCACAAGAGTTGTAGGAGATAAAAAATAGTCAGCTCAAGATCAAAAACATGATGCAAACTTTTAGTAATGAGCTGGTCAATCTTGAAAAACAACAGTTCCAGCCTAGACCACCTTACCAACAATAGAATCCAGTTGCAAACCCGCCTTCCTAGCAGCAAAATCAAGGTCAGGCCCAAGGAAATAGATACCCGTTTCAAGGTAATGCAATGGGTTATAGGAAAAATATCAATCAAAGGCCTTTTCGACCTTATAACCCGACCCCTCTTAACGCTACAAATCCAGTAAGAGACATAGTCCCCATGCAAAATAACCTTGCAACAGATTTTGAGTGGTGTTACCCCTGTAGTGAACCGCATAATCAGACCGCATGCACAAAAAGAGTTATAAATTAGGCATTAATGGTACAAAATACAGTAGCAGGACAACAAAATGCCATTTATGATGCACCTAAACAACAGCATGATGCACCTACTCCTGAAACCGATTTCCTTAACTAGCAGAAAGATGAGTTTTGTGCAGTCAATAATGACTCACCAATATCAAAAAATACCCAAGCTAAGAAAAGAGCCCTTGAAATAGAGCAAACAACAAATAAGGGTAGACTACCTGATACTGCTGAGCCATCATCAAGTGCCACAAATGCAGTGGGAGACACTCATGTTCCCATCGCCAAGTAGACCGTTCACAGGCCAGCGAAACATGGTGTTGTTAAAGCACATCAGAAATCCCACTTTACAGTTCCATTTAATATCGTGGAGAACATGAAGAAGATGAATGTGTCCATGTCAATGTGGGAGACTTTGGCCATCCCTGGTCAAGCAGATATCTTGCAAAAGGCTCTCTTAGATGAAGCAAATCTCGTAAGGGTGATGGATGAACCAGCAAGAGCGGTATTAACCAACACTAATGAAAAGGAGGAGGATAGAGATAAAATTGCCAAGGAGCCAAATAAGGTAACAAAGCCTCCCCCTTTCTATCTTTCCTTGATCATTGGCGATAAACTAGTCCATAACTGTATGGTAGATAGTGGAGCTACAAGCTCGGTCATGCCAAAAAAGATAGCTGACTAGTTAGGACTAATATACCAACCCATTGAAAAGGGTGTTGTTCAGCTTGATGGGACATACGTGGGTATTATAGGCGTGATTAGAAATGCAAGTGTCACCCTTCATGCCTGTCCTAATTTTTCCATTTAGCAGGATATCTATGTTATAGATTTACCTCCATACTTTTCCATCTGTTTGTCTAGAGATTTCACAGCAAAGATTGGTGGTTACCTATCATCCGATTGGTCCCACATGCTTTTTAGGACTAGATATGGCACAAAAGTGATGATCAAATCTGAGTTACTTGCAAAAAACCACATAGAGCCTTATGTTCGTAGTGCTGTCAATGCGAACCTGCTTGCATTTGACCAAGTAGAGTGTCATACAGCTGCTGAAAGTCAAACCCAACTAGATGATGTCCCAGATATTCTTCTTGATGAATGGGCATCAAGTCAGACCTATGAAAACCAGTTTTATCATATGACAAATGCTGACTTAGGGAGCTATATTATACATGAACAAAATGAAGTTGTTCCCAATCTAGTCAAACCTGCCAATCAGTTGGGGGAGTCCAAAGATCAACTATGGAGCATGTTTTTTGATAGTTCAAGAGGTAAACAAGGTGCTGGTGGAGGCATCATGCTAGTTTCACCTGACAATGATAGGTACTATGCTACTTTCAGATTTAGTTTTTGTTGTACCAATAATACGACGGAATATGAAGGGTTGATCCAGGGATTAGAATGGGCAAGAAAGCATGATATTAAGTGCTTGAGGGTGTATGGTGATAGTGAACTTGTAGTAAATCAAATCAGATGTCTGAATGCTGCAAAAAATGACATTTTAAAATCTTATAGACATCGTGTTTGGGATTTACTTGAAAATTTTGATGCATTTAATATACCGGTTGTGCCTAGAAAAGAAAACCAACACGTTGACAGACTGGTAGTTGTAGGAGCTCAGTATGACATTGTTAAAAGTGTTTTAGCGCATACTGATTAGTAGCATATTAGAGTTATTACCAGGCCTTTAGTTCTTGATAATGATGTTAGTTGGCAAGTTTTTAACAACAATGAACAAATTTTGCAATTTTTGCTAGTTCTAACCAGCAGAGATATAAAGATTAGTATGGCGATCAGGTGATACAACTAAAAAACAACAAGTTGCCAAAGGGTTTAGTAACGCTAGAAAGCATTTTTAATTCAGATGATCAGCTGAAACCTGGAAAAGCCAACTTGCTGGTCAAAGAGAACCAGTATGCAGATCTGGAAATTACACCAAGTAAATGCCTAAAATTTGGCAAAGTAAATTCAGCTGAAGAGAAAGAAGCTTTTCTTCATTTGTTCCAAGAATTCAGTGATGTCTTTGCTTGGCAATACAGTGACTTAAAAGGATTTGATCCAGAGCTTGCACAACATACAATAGAGCTAGAACCAACATCTAAACTAGTTCGGCAAAAGCAAAGGCCAATCAATCCTAAGCTGGAACCTTTGATGCAAAAGGAGGTGTTCAGATTGATTGAAAGTAAGATAATTTTCCCCATCAAACACACGAGCTGGGTTGCTAACTTGGTCCCAGTAAGGAAGAAAAATGGAGAGCTACGACTGTGCGTAGATTTTAGAGACTTGAATAGAGTCTTATTGAAGGATAGACACTCGCTTCCATCCATGGAGCAGATATTACAGTGTGTATCAGGGGCTAAAAGGTTCTCTTTACTAGACGGTTAGTCGGGTTATAACTAAATCTTGGTAAAGGAGGAAGATCAGTTCAAAAATATCGTTTACAACAAAATGGGGAACAATGGCCTACAAAAGAATGCCATTCAAATTTTCCAACACTGGAGCTACCTTTCAGAAGGCCATGGAAATGGATTTCAGCAATTTGATGTACAAGTTTGTCCTGGTTTATTTGGATGATGTCACTGTTTATTCACAAAAAATAGCAAATCATATTGATCACTTGAGACAGATTTTTGAGCACTGTAGAAAGTTTGGCATCTCATTAAACCCAAAAAAGAGTATCTTTTCTATGCATGAAGGGAAATTACTTGGATACATTGTATCTAAGTTAGGTATTACGGTGGACCCAGAACGAGTTGCAGCAATTCTGGAGCTGCCTCTACCACAACACAAGAAAGGTCTTCAAAGTTTCATTGGCCGCATTAATTTTGTACGAAGATTTCTACCTAATATTGCAGCACTTCTCAAACCATTAACAACTATGCTAAAAAAGAATGCAGTTTTTGTATGGACAAAGGAGGCCAAAGAGAATTTTCGAGCCATTAAGGATGCATTAGCAGCAGCACCCATTTTAATCAATCCTGATTTTGGTAAGGATTTCATTCTTTATGCATATGGTGGTCATGGCATGATTTCAGCTATGTTAGTATAGAAAAGGAAGGATTGGAACAACCAATCGCATTCTTCAGCAAAGGACTAGAAGAGTATGAGCAAAGGTATAGTTTTGTTGAGAAACATATCCTTTCAGTTGTCAAAAGCCTTAAAAAGTTTCAATACTTGTTGACGCATAACAAAGTCATTTTGTGTGTCACGCATCCAAGTGTCAAAGAATTCCTCCTAAGTAGAGATTTAAATGAGAAGCGTGCTAGTTGGATCACACGCATCATGGAATATGACGTAGAAATCTAGATAACCAAGCTAGTTAGAGGAAAGGGATTGTGCGAGCAAATCGCAGATAAGGATATTTTAGAGCTTGAAGAGCAAGCAAATGCTATTTTACTCATCAGTACTGCTGGAAACAATAATGGAACAGCAAGCTGGGTACAAGATATGATACATTTTTTGAAAATCAATCAATGTCTAGCCACCTTAGATTGAGCAAAGCGAAGGTATTATCGCTTGCAATCAGCCCCTTTTGTGCTGATAAATGATATTTTATACCGAAAAGACTTCCCTGGAGTCCTTCTCAAATGCATAGATTCAGATCAAACTACTCAAGTGTTGCATGAATTTCATGATGGGCATTTAGGAGGGCATTTTTCTCCTAGAACAATAGCCTACAAGATTCTCCAAGCTGGCTATTATTGGCCTGATTTATTTAAAGACTATTATGCACATGTCAGAAAATGCGCCATGTTTGTAGGAAAAGAGAGGCTGCCAGCTTTGCCCTTGCCGCCAATTAAGACCGAACAACCCTTTTAGAAGTGGGGCATTGATTTTATAGGGGCCATTAACCCCCCATCAAGTACGGGTCACAAGTGGATCATTACAGCCACTGATTATTTCACACGTTGGACTGAGGCAGCAGCATTAAAGGACGCAAATGAAACAATAGTCCTAAGCTTTTATGATGACATTGTGAACAGGTTTGGAGTGCCAGATTCCATTATCTCTAATAATGCACTTGCTTTCATTGGAATGAAAGTCACTAATTGGGCTTTTAATCATGGAATATATCTCAGTATGAGCTCAAATTATTACCCACAAGGTAATGGATTAGCGAAATCTTCCAACAAGAACTTGATAAGAATTATCAAGCACAATTTGCAAGATAATCAAAGAGATTGGAATTCGAAATTGAAGGTTGCCTTATGGGTTGATAGGACCACCCCAAAACAAGTCATTGGAAACTCGCCTTATAGGCTTGTATATGGGAAAGAGGCCAGATTGTCAATTGAGACAGAATTACCAGTGCTTGATCTTGCTACATAGCTAGTTTTATTTGAGGAAGGGGACCTTAGCTGGTGCAGTGTGCCCAGTTGATGGAGCTGGAAGAAACTAGGAAAAAGGACATGGAAACCATGGAGTACCAACAAATGTAGATAAAGATGAGCTTTGATAAGAGAGCTCGAGCTCGAGAGTTCTATGTTGGCAACATGGTACTGAAGTGGGATGTTCTCAAGAGCAGATCCGGCTAGCACAATAAGTTTGATCATATGTGGGCTAGGCCATTTCAAATTGCTGAGTGTAAACAACACAATGCTTACCAGCTGGCTACCATAGAAGGAGACATCCTACCAATCCCTGTGAACAGGATACACCTCAAACCATGTTTTGAGGTATGATTTTCAGTCCTACCTTGTACATAATAAGTTAGTTTCCCTTGTTTTCAATAAGTGCATCTACATTTTAGTTTAGTTTTATTTCTGTTCAAGGTTAGTTTCTTGTTTTGTTTGTAGTTTAGTTCAGTTAAGTTGCTAGTTTATGTTGTGGAGCCGTCATACCTGCTCATTTCATTCATGCATTCATAAATATGTGTACTCAAATGCACACACATATCCAACATACACATACATACGCACACATATATCACTGCAAATAAATGTCTAGCTGCCAGCCATACATATTTGCATACCCATGTATACGCTGCATACATGCATCCATTCAAGCCCACACATCCACCCATACATCAACCAAATGGTCGACTATGATAGTTTTGACTCCTAGAGTTGATACTTGAGTTCTGACCTTGCATACCCATCAATCCAATAAGAGTTTCCGATCTTACTGAACTCACGTGCATGCATTCAAAACTAAACCAACAACTTTATAAGTCGCTTTTTGTCATGTCTAGGTGCTAGGAATGCATAATCAGACTCTGTGCCCAAGGAATAAGAACAACTAAAAGCAAATTGGTCGAATGTCAAGCAGGCAGACATACAGTAGAAGTCGCCAAAAATGTTACCAAAATTTCACACATCCTGAATTTTTACTTCAAGTGACGTCACAGAAAACATTGCAAAAGAGAGTATTCATTTTCTATTCATTTTTATCATTTTGCAATCATTTATAAAACCATGCACAAAAGAGATACAAATGTTCATTGTATAGATCATCACTGATACGTACAATTTTCATTTTTTCAATATGAAATGAATTAACGTGCTGAATGGAGAAAATCTCACACAAGCCATGAGGATAACTGATTAATTTTCTTTCATCAAGAAATAACCTAACAGATAAATATATACATGAAAGAAATAGGAATAGAGATAACCAGTCATTGCCTATTGCTTTGACTGGTTATGGTTTCTTTTCCTGCCGCACTTGTCCAGCTCTGAGCTCCACGCTCTCCAACAACTGCAAAAAACATAAAGAAACTAATGTTAGATCTCGAGGGATCTGAGCAATGACTACCTACCTCTATGACTACATATTCTATATTCTACCTGTCAATGCATCCCATCATGAAAGAAAACAAACAGTGATATTGGCATTTAATGCTAAAAGAAATAAAAACATTCGTGAGTGTCACGAGCCCATGCTCGAACCTCATAAGATATGCTACGAGATAGAGAAGATGAACAGACTAACAAATTTGTATTATGAAGTTATTTATAGACATGTGCAACAAGGAAACAGGGATACCAAGGAATTGTGTTTGCATCTTTTAAACATGCATATCAAAGGACAAAACAGTGATATAATGGCAAGAATGACTATTTTATAGACAAAAATGGAGTAGAAGAGCTCGCTGAATTCATTGAGAAAGGAAAATATGATTTTGCTTTCACTGGTGCCGACATTTTTACATCATGAGGTGGCTGACTTAAGGTTTTTTTTAGATTTTTCAGCATAAGATTTTCCTTCATAAACATTGTCAATATAGAGCTACAAGGCCGCGAAGACATGGTGTGAATAGGGCATAGGAGCTAGAACACCAATTTTTGTAAATGAAAAAGAATCTTCTACTATAAATTCATTAGCAGGATTAAATGAAATTGGGAAAAGGGAGTGTGGTTTCCAAATATCCATCTCATACTTTGAAGGTAGCAAGATATTGCTATCAAACAGAAGTTGATGCTACAGGAGAAACCCCGTTTTGTTTTTGTCTTTGAATATGGAAACAAATATGACTTTCAGAATTAATCTTCCAGCACAACCTTTAAAAAATGATAAATGCTGAAACATACACCTACAGTAGCATATGTGAAGCACACACAAGAAAGCTCCTATCAAACCCCTACAACAAGCAGCAATGCTCATCCAGATGTTCAAAAGACCAAAAATGAAAGTTTGATGGAAGAGCACAAGATTCCCAAAATTAAGTTCAAGATGCCAATCGAGTTTTCATTTTTGTGAGCAGCAAAGAAGACTAAATGAGATTGAAGTCAAACTGCAGAAGCAATGTAAGGAGGAGGAAGCTGAAGAAAGAAAATCCGGGCAGAAGGCTTGGAAGGGAGATGAGCAGTTACAGGCAAGTTATCAAAAGAGAACCAGAACAAGCACGCTTTTTTTTATGGACTGGCGTTTTAAAAGGAAAATTGCATATATTCAGCATGCATAGAGAGAATTACTGAATGCAGCAATGAAAAACCCACATGAAAGGAAATAAATAAATAAAACATTTTTAGTTTTTTTCAAGCATGCCAAGATAAAACAATGCTTACTGAGTGCATTTTTGTGCCATGAGTTGAGGTGTCTGGTGTTTAACTACAGCAGAGATGGGGCGGAAATGGGGTCCAGAACCCATATAACAATAGCAAATAGAAGTAAAATGGTGCCCAAACAACAAGCAAAATAATTTCGTGGTGGTCATAATCAGAAGACTCAACAATTCTAGATGACAAAAAAGCCTAGAAAATGCTCAGACTCAAACCCCAAAAGCTTCAAAAAAAGCTTCAGCAACTTGTTCTCTTTCCTTCTATGGTAGCCAACAAATAAAAAAGGAACAAATTTGAAAGAAAGTAGTAGAAAATGCACTACAGATCACCTTTCTCTCATTTTCTTCTATTATAGCAGCCCAATAGATAAAGACAATGGAAGAAATGAATGGCTTTACCTCCAATAGCAGTGATATCACATGAAAGTGCCTAGAAAGTCCAGATTCGAGCTATAGAATGTCATCACACAAGCTCCAGCAAACCCTCATTTTCCTCATGGCGGCAGCAGAGCCTTCTCTAAACAATGAAAGTGTGAAAATGAAATGCTTTAATGTCTTTTTAGGTTTCATATGCTCATAGAAGCTTCTTCTTTCGGTCGGCATTTGTGAGAAATGTTTTGTTATAATATTTCCTAAGTCTTCTTTTCCTATCCTGTGGGTGTTCCTTACTAATGCCAAACATGGCCTTTCAAAGCGTACCTTTTATAAGGTATATAACTTTTCCAAACATTCTTGCCCTTTGCTTATCAAGGTAGAATAAGTGTTTTAATCCTATCACTTTTAATTGTCTATTATATTATTTATTATCTTTAATTTTACGTATTGACTATATTAATGAGATTATTAAGTGATGTTTTTAGAGTCGCTTTAATAATATCATTAATCTAATCAATATTTAAAATAATAATAATAAATAACATAATAAATATTTTTATCCTTTGACACTTATATCGCTTATTAATAAAATTACATAGTCAATAATTTATTTATTTATAATATATATTATCAATTGTATTAATAATGTTATTGAGCGATTTAACTCATCACTTAATAATACCATTAATACAATAATTAAATATATTATAAATAAATAAATGAATAAAGAATTGTGGATTATGTATTATTATTAATTGATATAAGTATCAAAGGCTTTTATGATTCATTTATCTAATTAATATTTAATGTTGACTAGATAAATGAATTACTAGTTAAATGTGATAAAGGATTAAAATATTTTCTTTAGCTTTAAAAGTCAAAACAAGATACTTTGGCAGAGTTATTGGTCTGGTCTAAGAGAGTTATTGCATTCTTGAGACTTTTGGGGTTTGGCAGGAGTTTTGGGGCTACATTTATGAGGGGTAGTTGGTGATATTATCAGACCATGCCTTTTGGGCTATTTTGTACCCCTTTTTGAAGTCTTGTCAAGGACTCAAGTTGGCCTTTGGGGTTGAATCCGACCCAGCATTTATGGCTTTTGTTAAAATGCAGTTGAAAAAGGATGTTAAGTATGAGTTTTTCAACTTTTTTGAGAGGTTTTGATTTGTGTAGATGGAGGTTTTGTGGCTTTTTCTCTAAGCCCTGGACTTCATTTTACAAAGTCTATAATTCATTTCTGGAGATATAATACAAGTTGCAGCAGTGTGATTATGCTTGGTGAAGTTATCAGTGAGCCCTTTTCCTTTCTACAATTTCTGTGTGCATTTTAAAATGATTGGATAGGTTAACTTGTGAATGTTTAATTATTCCCTATTTTCTGTCTCATTTCAGCACCTCTGTGTAGAACAGTAAGTTTGTTTGCAAGTTATAACATGTGTTTTGGGTGAAATTAGTCAAAGGACGATATTAGTTTGTCTTCCTTTTTTGTAGTTTCAGTGGAAAACCTTATTATAAATCATTTGTGCAAGCCTTTATAGGAAGTTGTGCTTCATCTGTGTTTCATAAAGCTATATTATCCTCTCTGTTACATGTGAGTTACATTTCCATACCCCTCTTTGGTGTATCACTTCCTTAGTTTAAGACTTAAGGTTTAGGTTTCGGTTTTCAGTAACTTCTTCCCCTTTTCCCTCAAGTTTTCTTTAAGTTTCAAAAGGTTATCACTAAGAGATTCAACAGGAGCCGGCCTAGAATCTGGAGGTTTCATCTCACTGTCCAATCCCATATAGTGAAGTGAATCCCATGTTAAGTAAAAGTTACTAAACGTTTTCCCGTTCAGTAAAGGGTTGAAATCCTGAAACTTAACACTAATCAGTTGAGTTTTTCTTCCTTGACCATAGCCTATTATTGTAATGAACCACACCTCATTTAATCCTCTCTTTTTCTAATGTTCTAATCATTTTAAAGGCCCAAATTTAAAAGCTCCATTCCCATCATCATGACATTCAAAATGCGTGCAACCAAATATGTGAATAGCCCTATTAAGTTGCAACCAAATCAAGTTAAGATTAGTTCAAACAAGAAAATCCTAGATAAGATTAGTTCAACAATCATATCTTCATTAGATTATAATCAATAGTGTTAAAAAATGAAATAAAAATTATTAAGATTTCAATTCTAGATTTTAATTCTTTTATTAAATTAAAATATGTTTAAAAGTTTAAATCTATTTAAGAAAATGATACCTTCTAAAAAAATTAATTTGAAAAATTATTTTAATTTTTTACCTAATATAAACTATGAAAATTGAAGGGATCTTGAAAAATAATATAGAATTGAGAAAAAGAGAAAAGAATAAGCATTTTTTGTAAATGAAGAAAATAAAAAATAATAGCCTATAAACTATATAAATAAAGGGAGCTTGATAAAACAAGGTTACAAAGCAACACAATTCCTTCCTAAAATTTGAAAGAGTTGTTTAAGATTTGCAAATTAAATGGAAAGCTTAAATGAAACATTGTAAATGTTATTTGTAAGTGAAATTAAATGTTATCAATTGTAGCATTTTTCACATGATTGTTGGTTTTACTACGAGAACACTCAATCATTATAGGGTAAATTAGGGCAGGCCCCTCTTATACCATCTTATATCTTATATCTATTTAGTCTTTATTGATTTTGTATTTCCATATGTTTTTTCCATTACATATTATTATCAAATTCATATTATATTTAATAGGATAATTTTAACAAACAAAATAAAAAAATGAATGCTAAAGTTTTGACCTCTTTTCATTTAGATTTAACATATATCATAATATAAATTATTTTTATAAGATTATCACAAAGGCTCTTTATTTGCAACTTAAGCCCATTATTCCAAAAATTATATCAATAGAACTAGGGGGTTTTGTTCTTGGCAGAGAAACAACCGAGGGAGCCATAATAGCCCATGAGACTCTTCATTCCATCAAAGAACATAATATTGTGGCCTTTGCTACCAAACTAGATATGATGAAGGTGTACGATAAACTGTATTGGTCTTTTCTTCTTCTAGTTCTTCGTCAATTTGGGTTTTGTTCTAGGTGGTGTAAATAGATTAAAGCTTATATTTTAGGTTCACATTTTTATATTCTCATTAATGGTGCACTAGTAGGTTTCTTTGCCTCTTCCAAAGGAGTTCGTCAAGGTGAACCTCTTTCTTCATTCTTGTTTATCATTATGGCATAGGTCTTCAGTAGACTTATCAACTCTTTTAATCCAAAAGGGTTGTGGAAAGACATCAATATTGTGGGTACATCCTTGTCCATATCCCATTCTCTTTTCATTGATGATACTTAACTCTTTGGATCATCTACATATCAAGAAACACAAAGTATGAAGAGAGCCATTGATCTATGTACACAAGTTTCGAGACAATGTACCAATGTAACTAAATCTAAAATTTATGTTTTTAATATATCCCAATTGGTTACTCAAAGAATAATTCAACTTCTTGGTTTCCCCTTGATCATTTTCCTTCTACTTATCTTGGTGTTCCCTTTTTTATAGGATTAAACAAAACCTCTTATTGGAAATCTATGTTTGATCATATCAAAAGTAGAATGTTTTATTGGAAGGTTCACTAGTTATCCCTCTTGGATAGAATTTTGCTTATCAAAATTGCTCTCTGCTATTCTTAATTATTACTTCTCCATTGTACAAGCCCCCAAAGGTATCATCTCTCAAAGTGAAACTGTAATCCTCACCTTTATTTGGTAGACAATATGAATGGATAGAAGAAATACCTCTAATTTCTATTCATGCCATGTCAACCTCTTTCAAAATAGGTAGTGTCAGATTTCCCAACATTACTAATAAGAACATGGCTTTTGGTGCTAAAATTATTTGGCAAATCTATAACAAATCCTCTACCAAATGGTGTTGCATTTTACAAGAGAAATATTTAGATAACATGGAACCTTCCAGAGTGCTTATTGTCCTAAACTTGCCAAAGGGCTTTGTCATTTAGGATTTCATAATGGCTTGTTGAGAAGTTATTGCTTCATTCATATCATGGGAAGTGATCAATGGCGATAGTGTCAATTTTTGGTTTGATTCATGGAATGGGTTCCCCCCTTGCCACTATTGATTCTTTAAAGGATTTCTCAAACATAGTGATTCAAGCTTTGGGGACATCTTTTTCTAATTATGTTTCAGCTATACATAGATTGATAGGGCTAGTCATTTGACAAGACCCCTCAATTCTTCCTATATCCCACAATTAGGTTGCTTCTTCTAAACAAGTATTAGCTAAAAGGAATGTTTTTATGTCTAATCAACTAGATTGCCTCTTTTGGGTTTTGACCAAAGATGGTAAATACTCAATTAAACAAGGATACTTAGCTCTCCAACACAATCAGTTTAATCATATCAAATATCATGCTTTTAAATTCTGCTAGAATAGCTTAGTTTTGTCAAAAATAGGATGCTTTGCATGGCTTTCATTAAAGAAGCAAATTTTAACTAGTGATAAACTTCATAAATTGAACATTTCTAATCCCTTTAACTATGTGCTCTATCTGCAAGTTATAGAAACAACAGATCACCTCCTCTTAAATCATGCTTTTTCCCAAGATTCTTGGCATTTTTTTCTTAATAAGCTTAATTTCCATATGTCATTACCTAACTCTTTGTGGGATTTATTCTAGGCATGGCCAATTTTATATTATGAATCAATGTTTTTATGTCTTTGGAAGTGCATCCCTATATCTATAGTATGGGAAATTGGGTGTGAAAGAAACAAGAGAATTTTTAGATAGACATCATCTCCAATCCCTCAATTTCTGGAAGGATTAGGGAGATCAATTGTTGAGCTTCTTAATGCTTCAGTAAATAAATATAAGGTAAACATGTTTTTTCTCCTTGGGATGGCTATGTTATTCATTGGTGGAAGGGTTTACTCTTTCCTTATCTTCCCGCTCCATTGTGTCCTTCCAAGATTCCTCTTATCTGAGCACAAACCAAGTGGATTTCTCCAAGTGGGAGTTATTTCAAACTCAATTTTGATAGGGCCTCAAGAGTAAACCTAGGAAACTCTGGCTATGGCATGGTCATTATAGACTTTAAAGATCATGCGATTGCAACAAAATCATCTCCTCTCCCTCCATATACTAATAATAAAAGCTGGGGCCTTAGCCTTTCTTTTTGGTTTGGAACTTGCAAAATCACTATCTATATCTATGTTACATGTTGAAGGGGATTCATCCATTATTATTGATGTGTGTATTAAATGCCATGTATATAATTGGTCCATACAGTATATATTGCATCAAGTATGGTCTTTTCTTGATTTAATCTCTAAATGTTAAATCATGCATACTTATAGAGAAGGCAATCTTTCATACTTATAGAGAAGGAAATCTTTTAATTGTTTGTCTAGCTAATTTGGGTACTAATGGGGTTTATACTAAATCTTCACTTTCCCCACTTATGCTCCTTGATTTCCCCAACTTGGTTAATATTATGAGAAAAAAATATGTTTACAATATAATGAGCCCTTCTCATATATTATTTGATAGTAAATCACAACTTCTCTGTGATTTCACATGTTTTTACTTTTATGGATGCCACTTGTTCTTTTGAGATATTGTATGTAGTTCAGGGTATTAGATTGCACTTGCATTAGATGGCTTTCTAACATCACAGTCTAAATTGGAGTTTTGGATGAAGATCAATGATGGAAACTTTTATGATAGGTTTTCGCTTAGCTCTTGGTTTTTTCTCTAATAGACATCAATGAATTTTATTCATATGAGTTTTGGCTCTTTGTAATCACAATATTCTTGATTTGGGAATCAAAAGGACAAGATTCATTAGTGTTGATAAATGCTCTCTCTTGATGAAATATTTCTTCATCTGCATCCTTTTTGTAGCAGGCAACAGCTAGAGTTTTTCTTTTATGGTTCTTTTCTCTAGGAGCTATTTTTGAACTAATTATTATTAATATAAATATAATGTTTCACTAATATATATATGTATATATATTCAAAAACTTTCTTATTCAATAACTTTTATAATAAGAAATTATTTCTTTATAACGGTTAAGCTTTTTATAAATAATATAAATTTAAAATAATTAATTAATTTGAAGTAAATCAATTTATATGAAAAAATTTAAAATGATTAATTTTCTATCAATATTATAATAATTTTAGTATACATAAATAAATAAATAAATACATATAAATAAATAAACACACACACACACACACACACACACACACACACACATATAATAAGAAACTAAAACTAAAATAGTAAAAAGTTAAATAAACTATAATTCTCATATTATATTAATATAACTAATATGTTAAATAAATTAAATTCAAAAGGTTAATATGTATACTAGTAATAATAAATGTGTAACATTATGAAGTTACATGTTAACATGTATAAATATGTTAAACATCTTAAAGTCATAAGTTTCTTTTCAAAAAATGGCTCATATCGCTAAAAGTTTTTAGCGAATCAAATGTGAGAAAATCAATTTCATAATTTTTTTTTGTTAAAAAAATTGCATCTTCACTTTATGAAATATAAGAATACAATTTTATAAAAAAAATGAAAAAAATTTATTGGTTAAGAATGCTTAGTTTAATAACTAGTTATTTAAATGTGCATTGCATATAGTTCCAAATGCCTGCGACAAGAACTAATAAAGAACATAGGGGAAGAGAAAAAATAAGTCTTTTCTTAGGTGAAGAAAATAAAAATAAAAATCCATACTATAAGATTTTGATAAACAAAATTTTAACAACACATGTAGAAATATCTCACAAAATAAAAACAACTTAGAGGGTCACTCTCTCATCTGCATCGACATCATCACAATATGAGATATTAGATTTTAACAATTAATAATCATAGTTTTGATGTATTTTTGGATTCAACAATATTGAATTTATTTAAATCAACATTTTAGATTACACTCTATGATCCATCTTCCCACTCAACATCATTTAAAGGAAGGAAAACTTTGGGAAATAACTTCCATCAACCAATTTATACTTTTCTAATCTCCCTTCGAAAAAATACATTAAAATTAATTGTTCTATTCCATACTTAGTAGAGCAAAAATTGGAAAAAAAATTACCATCAACCAATTTCTACTTTGCTAATCTCTTGCAGCCACACATTAGCAGAACTATTGGTTGAACATCCTGTAGTATAGGAAAACATAGTAATATCATGTTTGTATTTAAATTCCTTTGCAATAGATTAATTCTTCTATTCCATAGTTTCAACATTCCAATTTTATAGTTTAGAGGTGGAAATTAGGCTGGTTTATAACATATACTTCGTAGATACCATTTCAAGTATACATCCCTAGTTGATACATTAAATGAATCTATAAAGTCATTTGGTCATTTCTTAAGGATTGATGTTTAATCCATAAGTAATGGGTGTAAAAATATAGTTTCCAAATTGATTAATTGGCCAAACACTCATGGCTAGGGAGACGCCTTAGACTCAAGCATTGATTATGAGGGTCTTCCTTTCTATTATTGTTGTTTCTTCTCTATAGTTCATATGACTACTAAATACACTCTTCTATGCCAAAAAGGTGTTTCTACTTAGTGAAATGAAGAAAGTAAAGAACATTTAATAGTTTGAGCTTCTGATTCTTTGTCTTATTCTTCTTCAAAGGATTTAATGATTGTTGATGAAGATAAAATGCTTGCTACAAATTTGTATGTCTCCTGTTCCTAATTAGGGTTAAGATTTTTATAGTAGTCTAGGTTTTGGTCCAGTTACAACTCAAGATTTTGTCCTTTCTACTTTAGGCGTACCCCCTCTATTTCTATGGACCATTCCTCTCCTACTACTTTTTCTTTTCATATGCATCATCATTTTGCTCTTGCTATGCATCATCATTATGCTGATATAGCTCAACCTCTTCAACACTCTAATTATTGTGATAACAATCATCCTAGAGGAGTTTCCTTCATTGATAAACCTATAGATAACATCACTTGGATTGTTGTTTGACAATGTAGGAAGAAGAATTCTACAAACTCTCACTCATGATCTCTTGCAAGGTGAGTTTGGCCTTTCCATTGAAGGGATCCTAGACTTTATGCTATGTATTTATCTTTTTGGTTAGCATCTGGTTTTTTATTCAAGTGTTGTTGATGACTTGTGTTTTCTTTTGGGCCTTGTTTATGTAAGGTCACCCCCTTGTTAGAATGTTTAATTAATTCAAAATATGTCCTTGACATAAAAATAAAAGTAAATGACCTAAGAAAAATTAAATAAACATGTACAATATCATAAGTTTAAGATTAAAAAACCCAAAGTATTGCAAATATTACACCAAAAATATACACTTATAATGGTTCTTAATTCTATTACTTTATGCAAACCATTTGCTTTCTTCTTTTCTACATGAAATACACATTTTCTTAGCATTACTAAATATTTCTTGCCTCGGTCTTAACAAATCCATATTGAGATTAAATTTATCAAAACAATGGCTACATAAATTCTATTACAAATTCCCAAATGATTCTTGAACTATTTGCACATAGAAACTAGCACCCTTCGAGGAGGTTTAGATGGCCTCCTTCCATGTTGAACAACAAGGTTTTTTAGTAACAATATATCCCCATCTTTGAGATTCAAGTTAACACATTGTTCATCCATAATGTGTTTAAACATCTCTATAGCTTCAATAGGAATAATAGATTCATCTCCCAATCTAATCGATTGGTTTTTGCTTCCTTTACCATAGCCTGCTATCGTACTGAACCACACCTCATTTCCTCTCTCTTTTTCTAATGTTCTAATCATTTTTAATGGCCCAAATTCAAAATCTCCAGTCCCATCATCATGACACTCAAAATATGTGCAACCAAATATGTCATCAGCTCTATTAAGTTGCAATCAAATCAAGTTAAGTTTAGTTCAAACAAGAAAAGTATGGATAAGATTAGTTCAACAATCATATCTTCATTAAATTGAAACCAATGTTGGTAAAAATATGGAATGAAAATTATTAACATTTAAATTCTAGATTTTATTTTTAAATTAAATTAAAATATATTTTAAAAACTAAAATCACTTTAAGAAAATAATACATTCTAAAATTAAAATAAAATAAATATTTTAAATTTTTACCTCATATAAATTACACAAATTGAAGGGAACTTGGAAAAAAAATAGAGAACTTTGGAGAAGAGAAAAAATAAGTAGATGAAGAAAATGAAAAAATAAAAATCTATAAACTATATAAATTGAAGAGAACTTATAAAATATAGAACATAAGAAGAGAAAAAATACATATTTTCTTATATGAAGAAAATGAAAATAAAAATCAATAGTGTAATATTTGATAAATATAATTTTAACAACAAATGTAGAAATATCATGTAAAATTTATATACACATGTTGTATATCTCTAAAGGCTTAACATTAAGCTACATACCACTAGTTATTAGTGAAAATTGATAACTCTTATCAATCATAGATTTTTTGCATGTTCTTAATTTTAAAAGTATCAAATTTCTAACTATTAGAAAAAGGTGATAAAAAATGAAATTACAAATTTACATTAATGATTCAGATCATATTACATGATTTATTGTCTTCTCTTTATACATTTCATTTTGATGACTCATGTAGTATGATAAAAACATACTGACTTAAAAAATCTAAACACAATTTAATCCATAAAACTATTATTAAAATACTTCCTTACTACTTTCAATAGCTTGCAAATCTATTAATTATAAATAGATTTTGAAAAAGTTTTCTTTAAGTGACAATACATCACCTTTTCTTTGCTTCCTCTGGATCAAAGGTGTCAAGCATTGTTTTCCATGTTTTAGAGATGAAGGAATTCAAAGTATCCCAGCTTGGTGTTGTTGTGTTGAAGAGCAACCCAACATCTCTTACTTTCTTTACAATCTCAAGTAGAATGTTTTCCACAAGTGGAGGAATGAGATGACTTGGAGCTATACAACTCTCACCGCCTTCAGGAGGTGTAGTCTCACAAAAGAAAAATAGCTTAGAGGGCCACTCTCTCATCTGCTACTTGTTCTTTTGAGATATTGTATCTCATTTAGGGTCTTGGATTGCAGTTGCATTAGATGGCTTTCTAACATCATAGTCTCAATTGGAGTTTTGGATGAAGATCAATGATGGAAACTTTTATGACAGGTTTTCACTTGGCTCTTGGTTTTGTCTCTAACAAACATCAATGAATTGTTTTCATATGAGTTTTGGGCTCTTTTTAATCACAATATTCTTGATTTGGGAATCAAAAGGACAAGATTCATTAGTGTTGATAAATACTCTCTCTTGATGCAATATTTCTTCTTCTGCATCCTTTTTGTATCAAGCAACAAATAAAAATTTTCTTTTTTGGTTCTTTTCTCCAGGAGCTATTTTTGAACCAATAATTATTAATATAAATATAATGTTTCACTAATATAAATCATCTTCACAAAGCTAATACAAAATAAAAACAACTTAGAGGGCCACTCTCTCATCTGCATCGACATCATCACAATATGAGATATTAGATTTTAACAATTAATAATCATAATTTTGATGTATTTCTAGATTTAACAATATTTAATTTATTTAAATCAACATTTCAGATTACACTCTATGATCCATCTTCCCGCTCAACATCATTTAAAGGAAGGAAAACTTTGGGAAATAACTTTCATCAACCAATTTATACTTTCCTAATCTCCCTTCCACAAAATCAATTAAAATTAATTGTTTTATTCCATACTTAGTAGAGAAAAAATTGGGAAACAAATTACCATCAACCAATTTTTGCTGAGTTGCTAATCTCTTGCAACCACACATTAGCAGAATTTTTGGTTGTTCTTGTAGCATAGAAAAACACAGTAGTATCATGTTTGTATTTAAATTCCTTTGCAATAGATTAATTGTACTATTCCATACTTAGTTTCAACATTCCAATTTTATAGTTTAGTGATGAAAATTAGGCTAGTTTATAACATATATAACATATACTTTGTAGATACCATTTCAAGTATACATCCCTAGTTGATACATTAAATGAATCTATAAAGTCATTTGGTCACTACTTAAGGATTGATGTTCTATCCATAAGTAATGGGTGTAAATCTCTAGTTTCCAAACTGATTAATTGGCCAAACACTCATGGTTGGGGAGAGGCCTTAGACTCAAGCATTGATTATGAGGGTCTTCCTTTCTATTATGGGTGTTTCTTCTCTACGGGTCATATGGCTACTAAATACACTCTTCTATGCAAAAAAGGTGTTTCTACTTAGTGAAATGAAGAAAGTAAAGAACATTTAATAGTTTGAGCTTTTGATTCTTTGTTTTATTCTTCTTCAAAGGATTTACTAATTGTTGATGAAGATAAAATGTTTGTTGCAAATTTGTATGTCTCCTATTCTTGATTAGGACTAGGATTTTTATAGTAATCTAGGTTTGGGTCTAATTACAACTCTGGATTTTGTCCTTGCTACTTTGGGCATACCCCCTCTATCCCTATGGACCATTCCTCTCCTACTACTTTTTCTCCTCATATGCATCATAATTCTATTCTTGCTATGCATTATCATTATGCTGATACTGCTCAACCTCTTCAACACTCTAGTTATTGTGATAACAACCATTCTAGAGGAGTTTCCTTCATTGATAAACCTATAGATAACATCACTTGGATTGTTTTTTGTCAATGTAGGATGAACAATTCTAAAAACTCTCACTTGTGATCTCTTGAAGGTGAGTTTGGCCTTTCCATTGAAGGAATCCTAGACTAAACACCCTTTTGTAAAGGAAAAGGCTAACAAAAGTATAACTGTTCACCTTCAATGACATAAAATTGGTATTATTATTTTGAATTTGGAAATGAAGTAAACTAATGAAACGTTTAGAAATCGATGAATTTTAAGATTATAATTTTTAATAATTATTTGGAATAAGAATTGATATATTTTCCAAATTTTTATAGATCATTTTTTAGGTGTTGAAAAACGCTAAAAATTAGGGGTCTAGTTCCCACCACAAAACTATATTCAAATAAACTTATTTCTCATTGATCTTAAACTATTTTATAGATAACATATATATCTAGAACAATACAAAATAAAAATTATCTTTAGAACTATATTTTCTCTTTTATAAGGACTAAAATTTCAACTCACTTGAAATCGATAGTTTTCATCTCCCACCACAGTTTTCAAAACAAATCTATTCTAACTAGGAGAAAAATTATGCATTCTAGAAGAGGACTCTCTCCTCTAGAACATCATATAATTTTTAGATTTTTTTGATATGATTTGATATTTTTTCTTTCTCAAAATTGACATCTTTTTGAGTGTTAAAATAAGTGGTTGTGGACTTTTTTGATTTCAATATACTATATCTAATTAAAACACTATAAACTCTACATGAGAATATTCTTGACTCTGAGCTCTATAAAATGGTGTTTATATGTTATTAAAAAAAAATCATAAAAAATAGTAAGAGTTAGTGAAATGCCACTTTTCTGAAATAATTTTATTTCTTTAGTAATTGGATATAAACTAGTACAAAACATGCATTTAATAGATATTTCGAATTGGAAAAGTGTAAGACCATATATAACTTAGCTAGAATGAATTTATCTAGATCATATGTTTTTAAAAAAAATGAATTTTAGATAGAAATACTCAAATTCAGTCATTCTGATAAGTCAGCCTGAAAGGTGACACAACTTTGTACTTTTACCCCTTTATGCTATGTATTTATCTTTTTGGCTAGCATCTAGTTTTTTATTCAAGTGTTGTTGATGACCTGTATTTTCTTTTAGGCATTGTTTATGTAAGGTCGCCCCCTTGTTAGAATGTTTAATTAATTCAAAATATGTCTTTGACATAAAAATGAAAGTAAATGACCTAAGGAAAATTAAATAAACATGTGCAATATCATAAGTTTAAGATTAAAAAACCCAAAGTATTGCAAATATTACACTAAAATATACACTTATAATGGTTCTTAATTCTATTACTTTATGCATGCCATTTGTTTTCTTCTTTTTTACATGGAATTCACATTTTCTTAGCATTACTTAATATTTCTTGCCTCGGTCTTAACAAATCCATAGTGAGATTAAATTTATCAAAACAATGGCTACATAAATTCTATTACAGATTCCCAAATGGTTCTTGAACTATTTGCACATAGAAACTAGCACCCTTCGAGGAGGTTTAGATGGCCTCCTTCCATGTTGAACAACAAGGTTGTTTAGTAATAATATATCACCATCTTTGAGCTTCAAGTTAACACATTGTTCATCCATAATGTGTTTAAACATCTCTATAGCTTCAGTAGGAATAATAGATTCATCTCCCAATCTAATCGATTGGTTTTTGCTTCCTTGACCATAGCCTGCTATCGTAATGAACCACACCTCATTTCCTCTCTCTTTTTCTAATGTTCTAATCATTTTTAATGGCCCAAATTCAAAATCTCCAGTCCCATCATCATGACATTCAAAATGTGTGCAACCAAATATGTCAGCGGCTCTATTAAGATGCAACCGAATCAACTTAAGATTAGTTCAGATAAGAAAAGTATAGATACAATCAGTTCAACAATCATATCTTCATTAAACCATAATCAATATTGGTAAAAAAATGGAATGAAAATTATTAAGATTTCAATTCTAGATTTTATTTTTAAATTAAATTAAAATCAATTTAAGAAAATAATACATTCTAAAAATTAAATAAAAAATATATTTTATTGTTTTACCTAATATAAATAACACAAATTGAAGGGAACTTGGAAAAAAATAAAGAACTATAGAGAAGAGAAAAAAAAAAAGTAGATGGAGAAAATGAAGAAATAAAAATCTATAAACTATATAAAATGAAGAGAACTTGAAAAAATATAGAACATAGTAGAAGAGAAAAAATAAATATTTTCTTAGGTGAAGAAAATGAAAATAAAAATCAATAGTGTAATATTTGATAAATATAATTTTAACAACAAATGTAGAAATACCATGTAAAATTTATATACACATGTTGTATATCTCTAAAGGCTTAACATTAAGCTACATACCACTAGTTATTAGTGAAAATTGATAACTCTTATCGATCATAGATTTTTTGCGTATTCTTAATTTTAAAAGTACCAAATTTCTAACTATTAGAAAAAGGTGATAAAAAATAAAATTACAAATTTACATTAATGACTCAGATCATATTACATGATTTATTGTCTTCTCTTTATACATTTCATTTTGATGACTCATGTAGTATGATAAAAAAATAATGACTTAAAAAATCTAAACACAATTTAATCCATAAAACTATTATTAAAATACTCCCTTAATCCTTTTAGAAGCTTTGCAAATCTATTGATTATAAATAAATTTTGAAAAAGTTTGCTCTAAGTGACAATGCATCACCTTTTCTTTGCTTCCTCTGGATCAGAGGTGTCAAGCATTGTTTTCCATGTTTTAGAGATGAAGGAATTCAAAGTATCTCGGCTTGGTGTTGTTATGTTGAAGAGCAACCCAACATCTCTTACTTTCTTTACAAACTCAGGTAGAATGTTTTCCACAAGTGGAGGAATGAGATGACTTGGAGTTATACAACTCTCACCGCCTTCAGGAGGCGCAGTCTCACAGAAGAAAAACAGCTTAGAGGGCCACTCTCTCATCTGCATCAACATCATCACAATCTGAGATGGTAGGTTTCAACGATCAATAATTATAGTTTCGATGTATTTCTGAATTCAGCTGCATTAAATTTCAGATCACACTCTATGATCTATGATCTTCTTTCTACAACTCTCTTATCTTGATGATGAATTATAGAATGTGATACAAACCATTGATACACAAAAATTCCACACAATTGAATGCAAAAACATAGCTCAATAATCATCAAAATCTTAGTCTACTATAACATACTACTTATATATACAAATCCAATACAAAGTGATTAATAATTAAAGCATTGTCGACCATTCTTTCACTTGCATAAACATGATCTCACTCTTCTCTATCCTGCTTTTTCTCTTAGAAAACAAGATACAGAGTGATTAGAGTATTCCATGAATTCATAGACATTTGTTGTTTACTTGCTTCAGCAACCAAGCAATGCATCTCCTATTGACTAATCATTAACAAGACAACCCAATAAAGTAAGCTCAAGGACAAAGCATGCTTAGCTCACTCCTTGTGACCTCTATGGAGTATTTCTAGCAAGGACTTCCCAAGCTTGAGTTCTCTTAGACAATCACTAAAAAATCTAGCTACAAACTTACCAGAGCCATCTCATGGTGGAAGTCAATCTGATCATGCAAGGGAGCCTCATTGGCAGTGTAAACTCTATCAACAACTTTTGTTCTTGGGGCAAACCCAAGATACTGCTGCTCTTCCCATTCAAAAGCTTCAACAACTGCCTTGAAATCTTCAGCAGATCTCACTGCAAATCCTCTAAAAAGAAGAGCATTGTATTTCACCAATTCATCTTGGAACCATGCTTTGTTGCTTCTTATCTTTTGCACCAAGGCATGAACATCTTCCCTCTCAACAACATCATTTGAAGGAAGGAAAACTTTGGGAAACAATCTGCCATCAACCAACTTCTGCTCTGCTAATCTCCCTTCCACAAATTCAGATTCTACTCCACCATTACACCCCTCTAAACTGCCCATTGCCTTGATTTTTCTCTTCAGTTCAGTTTCAGTTCATTCTAATATCCTTCATATATATAGACCAAAAAGAGGCATCTCATAATGGGCTTTGCAAATTGAGCTTATTTGGCTTTTACTATTGGAAAAAAGGCGCACCCCATAACAACTAGTGGCCTTAGGAAATTGGTATTCAGAGCGTGCTTGTAAAGCTGACTAATCCAGGTGGAAGAGACGTGTAAAAGAGCAATTCTTTCAAAAGTTGTTTGAATTGTTTTTTGTGTCGGCAAATAGAGAAGAAGACCGGGTTTCTGAAACCTCTTCTTTGAGCTTATCTCATTTCCCTTTTTTAATATTTTTTCCTAGCATGTGTCCCTTTCTATGCTCTTCCCACAGAGGGATTATTTAAAAACACAAACCTTTGTGTTAAAGTCATCAGGTTCACTAAATGTCACAAAGTTTGGCATTGTTTTGGATATATATGGGAGTAGGATAACGAGGATCAGATATTTGATTTTTTAATACATTTAAAATTTTTATTTAAAATATTAATGAGTTATTGATTGAATAAATAATATTCAAGACACTAACATTTCATGTTTGTAACTTGAATGTGTGAGGATGAGTATACAAGCACATGCCTTGAAAACATGATCGTCATGATATGAAATGATCTAGAGTCTTTTCTAATTATATTGTTCAAGAACCAAACCATGATAACTTGTTTGCATGAATAGTTTTTGAATGATAAATTTTAGAGGACATGGTCTTTGGTATTATTTTTGCAGGGTTTAGGGTTCGGTCCTCTTTCGATCCTCTCTTTGTTAGGTGGAGTCATCTTTTTGGGTCTTGTTTTGAACATGTGGCATTCATAGAGGGACTTGTTTAGGAAATTTCATCTTCATGTCATCCCTCATGTCTAGAATTTCACTTGGAATACTTTTTGAGATCCCAGTGCAATCATTTTGGCATACCAACAAAAAATCTGATTGATAAATATTCACTCATATTTTGGTTGACAAGAAGGATGTGTATACTAATGCCTAGTATATATGTACAAAGATCTCTGTTTTTGAAGTGTGCAAAATCTTTGTAATTTAATGATACTATTTAAGTGATGTTGTGTATGCAGACTATTACAAGCGAACTATATATGAACATTTGTATTGGTATAAATAAGAAGATTTGTATTTCACCTAGAATTGTATCTATGCATTTGTAGATGCATCACCACCAGTTCAATTTGTATATCTAGCAAATTTTGCTATCTTTGAATTAGGGCAATAAACCCAAACACATTGAAGACATTGATAGCAAGCCACATCAACAATGAGCTACCCTATGTATTGTTAATCAATTACACAATACATGAGGGCTAACCCTCTCTATGTTTTTTCCCATCTTGGATTTCCATAAAAAAATATTAGTGTTAAGTATTTCTTTTAGTTGTTTAGTTTCCAACAAAATTAACATATGTTATGTGGACAATTAGTAAAGTGTTTTAAATTGTTCAAGGGTATACTCATTTACCTCTCTCCTCTCACTATACTATAAGCTCAAATTTTGTTTTAACACTGACATCCACTATGGATAAGAAGGAATTTATGGTGGTATATGCAGATCTAGAATCTGTTGAAGATAAAAATTCGGTTCTACTAAAAATTAAAATGTCAAATAATTTGCATTTGTAAATTGAAAGAACAGATCTGAAAGTTCAATTATAAACACAAATAAGTTAGAAACAAGATCAAATTGGTAAGCGAGATAATCATTAAAAAAAAAAAAAACCAAGCAAAAAGAAGATGAGCAACATAATTAAGAGAAAGTCTAATAAATGTCAAAAGCTTGAACAATAAATATTATCTCTCAAACCAAATCAGGCTGAAACCATGAAAATGAAGAAAGGATAATTAGTGTGGATAGACTAGATGAAATCTTGAGAGCTTAGAGATCATAAAATGATAAGAAGGGATTTGGATGTGATATCGGTGAATGGTCCTCCAAAACAATCCAGGAGGTAGATAAAATGGTATTTGTGAGTCAAAATGAAACTACATCTGATCAATTGGACAGAGGTAAGGCTCTGTTAAGACCCCCAAGTAAATATGAATTCCCATTCTTTTAATGGTGGTTGTTTCAAATGCAATAGATCAAGACATAAAAGAAGTGAATGTAGAAGCATGACCATTCTAAATAATATGTCTTCTACCGGTAGATATTTCAATTATATAATTTTTTTTGGTCATAAATCAAGTCAGCGTAGGAAGCCTAGTAATAATAATAACAATTAGTTTATTGGATATTGTTATGCACTCTTTCAATATGGTCATATTGCAAAATTTTGCAGATTTGTGAATGTTGATAGGTCAAAACTAATAAAGATAATTAACAAAGAAGAGGTCAGAAGAAATATGAAGGTTTGGATAAAGAAGTGGTAAAGCTCTTTGAGAAAATTGAGCAGCCTCATGGGAGAAATCACTTTATATCTGTCTCCCATCCTAAATTTTGGTATAATTTGGGCAACAAAATTATCACTCAGAGACAAAAGCGTCAAACCTGAATATTAAGTTTTGGTAGAGGAAAAAGGTAGATGTTTGAAATGCTTTTCAAAATTTAATGGAGATAGATGATGATGAGGTGAGAATGGCAATCAATTGTTTTGCTTGAAGACAACTGCCATTTGATTACCAAGGGAGTAATGAGAAGGATCATTGTTTTGTGTGACGTCAGGGATGTATCAAAGATTAAAAGTCTTAAAACTAGTGAAGATAAAGCCTTAATTTACACTACACTTGATGGAAGGCCACTTAAAATAATCACCATAATAGAGCCTGTTGTCAGATATGCTTCATACAGTATCAGTTACGAAATCTACCATACCAACTAGGAAAATTCTATCTTAGCAACCATAATCTATGTAGCCCATCAAATGGTGAAAGGTACATATTACGAACTTTGCACTTTAATTAAAGATAAATTCTTGATAATTTGAGAGGAATACAAACCAGCAAGAAAAATGTCTATTTTCATTTCGTTTCATTAACCACATGTTTGTTGTTGTATTTCTCAAACTACATACCGGGTGAGGGTAACTCTCTTCCCTTTTTAAAATCTGGGATAAATCCGTTGCACATCAAATTGAGAAAATATTAATGAAGAAAGAAAGAATTGCATATAGAGAGGATATGCTTACAAAGTTCTTTACAGTTTTGCATAATGCACAAGACAAAATTCCTTTGCCCATGATTGAGAAATATAAAGATGATATCATTCTTATTGTTACCATTGATCATTGTATTATGTAAGCTATTCAACTAAGAAATAAAATTCATCCTTTATTTGGTTATGAGTTAACTAAACAACATATTGAAGGTTATTCTGAAGTTCTTTTGGAAAGTCTTATGATAACACAAAATAAAGGTTTGGTACTTCTTAGGAGAAGAAAGGCTTGGTACTTCTAATACAATTCTTGTGGCAATCCTTTCGATATTGTAATAGCATCTACTCCTTTAGTCAAAGTGGAAGAGGAAAGCCACTCGAAGAAGAGGAAGATTAATTTGACGATGCCTAGATTATTTATTAGTTTTATAGATTATTTATTGTCATGTGTTAAGTTCAAGTAGACTTGAACCCAAGGCCTCTTAGATGAGAGGCTCACAATTTACCGTTGTGATGTAGACTCTTGCCTAGCAAAAAAATGCTGCTAATTGGTATGATTTGCATTTTATGATGGGAAACACATGTTATCATTGATGAATTTATCAATATGGTGCGAAGTGTGATGTTGAATTGGAAGCTTATAATAATGGAATTCCTACTTCTTTATGGAGTGAGTTAAACAAAATCAAAACAAAAGAAAAACAAAATAGAAAAAAGACCTGTAGAATGTAGCCATAGATGAGGTTTGCAAGACAAAAATTGGAAAGCAATATGTTGAAAGTATTTCTGCTATTGCAAAAGGACACATTCTCAAAACTATTAGAAAACAAATTAGTTGTAGTGCAGATGAAACCATAGACGATTGTTGATTTTGTAAGGAAGCAAAGGTATGCAGAAACACAAGTTCTATGCTAATCTTGAGAGGACAACTATGCAAATTTCAACTTAAGTATCACAAAGATCTCAAGAAATTCATAAAAGCATAATCAAAATAACAATGAACTCATAACACAATAATTATCGTAGGGAAATACTTCTGGGAGAAGAACCCCACCCTCCAAAACCTGCATAATGTATTATCAAACCAAAAAGATTACAAAACACTTGCAATGCAAGTTCTTACAAGAGCATCACCACAATTCAAACTCGAAAAGACTACTTCTAGTACCCAACTTTGCAAACAAAACTCAATGATACAAACTCCTCCTCAATCCCTCCACATATTGTGATTTTACAACCTGGAAATCATTTTTGGTTTTCTAATACCATGGGCTAAACCAATATACCAAATCTTTCCCATTCTTGACATTTACATTTCCAAGTTGGGAAAAAAAAACAGGTTAAACTATTATTCCCGTCCAAAATTTTGGCCCCTCAATTAGACCCTCATAAAAGTCACATAATGAGTTATTTATCCTCTAAAAGTGACTCTCCTATAACCTACTATGGATAAGACACATTTTTAACAACTCATACGCCTTTTATCAATGCATAAGCATGTGGAAAACTAGCAACAACAAATTTTGTAATTATCTTTAAAAATGATTACAAGGTTGAGACACATTTCTGAACATTCTCCCACTTGTCAAACACCTTGCAAGAGTTAGGGGATCCAAAGTATCAATGACTTAATTGCTAGGGGTCAAAAGGCCCATAGACTCTGAACACCATTTGAACTTATTTGTGCTCATAGGCTTAATTAATGCATCAACAACATTCACCAAAGTTTTTACTTCTCTAGCTTCACCTTGCCATCCTTGACCATATCTCTCACAAAATGGTATTGTACATCAATGTGCTTGGCCCTGGAATGAAAAGTTGGGTTCTTCGCTAAGAAGATTGCACTCTGACTATCACTATAAATTGTCATTGCACCCTATTTGAACTCTATATCTGAATAAAATCTCTTTAGCCATATATCTTCCTTGTAGGCATGAATAGCTTCCATATACTCTACCTCTATAGTTGACAAAGTGACCACAACCTATCACTTTCTCATCCAACTAATTGCACCACCAAATAATTTAAACACAAATGCACTGGTGGATCTTCTTCTATCAACATCACCAACCCAGTCTGAATCAACATAGCCTTGAATATCCAAGGAACACTCATTTCCTATTCCATGAAAACATATAGAGTACTCTAAGGTACCCCACAAGTATATGAAAACTCTTTTTATTTGCATCCAAATGTGCTCTTCTTGGATTAGAAATGTAACCGAAAAGTAGTCCCACTACTTGGGCAATTCCTAGTCTTGTACAAACCATAACGCACATCAAACTTCCAACAACACCCTATTATGGTACTATAACAAACATATTTTCATAACAAAATAAAAAAGATCTAGAAAGAGTTTTCCTCAACTATATATTGAATTCCTTTTCATGAGATAAAAAAGCTCAACTAAAATAACTATAACAACATTGATCAACTGAAATAACTATAACAATGATCAACTAAAATAATTATAAAAATGATCAACTATAATAATAACAATTAACTAAAATAACCATGATAACATTCAACTGCTATAACTGTAATAACAATTTACTATATTTTCATGCATATACATAAAGTAAATGCATAACATGAAAAAGAAAGAAGAACATACAAGAAGTACCCGGTAAGTCTTTAATTGGTTGTGCAAGCCTTGAATTTTGGTAAGAGGAGAAGCATTGACTTAGGCTTGACCTCCTAGCCTCAGACAATATTTATCCCCACACAATCTAATGAATAGAAAGACCCTCCCTACCCCAGGATCAGGCTTGCGATACTTTTAGTCCATCCACCTGAGCATTCAAGTGTTTAGATTGTCCGCACAGTTATGGATGGACAAGTCTAAATAACTAACTTTACTGACATCAAGTGATTATATTTGGAAAATATGCCTTAAATGACGTTGTCCAAGGTTTTCTAATGGGTTCAATGATCCAATCACCACCACTCGACTTGACAACAGGAGAACAATAGTATAAACAAGCATGAGCTATTAGATTAATTTAATTTAAAATTGTTTTTTCATGTTTGACTTTTATTTCTATGTTATTGCAGATTTATCTCACCTCTTCACCTTTTTTCATGGCTATACAACTAATGAGTTGTAGGTGCTTGAATCTCATAGAAAATGGTTGTGTAGATATTGATCTTCAATTGATTCAAGAATATTATATGTTTTTCATCTCATTGCAATCTGTAATTCTAAGAAATGTAATCTTTAAGACTTGTAGAATAAATATCATTTGATTCTGACTTTCAATGGTATAAATATGATATCATGTCATGGATACTTGACTTTTATTCATCATAAATGACTTTTCTCTAAAGAGGGCCTAATTGATGATAATTAAGAAAAGATGATTTGCATCATAGTTTTGAAAATTGTATCTTACTGCTATAATAATCAAAATACAACAATATCAGATACATAACACATTACAATACTCATAATATAACTTGGTAAAATCTAGAACAAAATGGAGTCTTGCTAGATGCTATCAATCAACTTACTCTTCACGGAAGGAATATTTAAACTTAATCCTAGTGTGATTTCTAGTCATGTCTGCATAAAATTATCAATGAAAAATCATGGAAGGAATATGCAATGATTAGCAATGGTAAATTTCATAGATATCATGCGATATTTGTAGAGGTATTCATAATATAGAAAGAAATCAGATGTTATAAAGAAGTCAGGTGGTATAAAGAAGAAGTTGGGTGATATGTTTTTTTGCCTTTTGACTCTCTTGGCTTCATAATATAAGAAGGTATCAAAGTCCCTTTAGCTTCCAAGAATCCGTAACTCAAAGAAGAGACTTGGCTCTTGGTCGCCAATAAAAAATGCCAAATGTTCATTTTGGTTTTAGCAAGAAGAAATGAATAAATATGGAAAAAGATTTGAAGTTTATAAATCGAGGATAATTATAATTTATATCTATCTACTTGCATGTAGATATACTTATGAGGTAGCATCATATTATTCATAAAAATAATATTATGGTGTCACTTTATTCCTATATCTATGTGCATGTACATAGATATACATTATAATGATGTGGTGGAAAGATCAATAAAAAATCATTTGAGGTAAACATTATTTTTAATTAAAATAATTAATGTTTTAAATATTTATTTAATAGCTCATGCGGGTCCATTGATTGTATCCTGATGTTCAAATCGCTAGGTCCTTACCAAGGCAATTAAAGGTCATACTTGTCAACTTGATAATTGGACTAAGGCACTAGTATCCCATTCCGTTGATTTCGTTTAACAACGCTTCTTCCCTTCATCTTCACCTACAATCACCCATGCAATATTTCCACGATAATAACAAGTTCCATAATAACATTTATAATAGATAAAGAATTTAATTATTAACCATGATTCCAAGATCAAGCAATTGCTAATCATCACATGACAAATAATGGATAATGATCATCTTCATTAAACAATTATATTTAACTACCCTGTTCACATGATAAATAGAAAATTTGTTCCATCTAATGGCTATAAATAAATTTAAAAATTAGGTCAAAATTTGGGATGTAGCAGGTACTCAACTCATCTCTTCTATCTCTAATGGGGATGTAGGATATTGTGAGCTAGAAAGGTTTGTTCTCATAGTAATATGAACACTCAATGATCTGTAATCCTGCATATTGAATCTTCTCATAATAGTACCAACATACTTACTCTGGCCTAGCCAAAGCTTTTTGTTTTGTCTATCTCTAATAATTTCCATTCCTAGAATGTGTCTTTCTACACCAAGATCTTTTATTTCAAACTTTGTTGAGAGTTGAAATTTTAATTCTACAATTAAACCTTTTTCCTTTTCCAATAAACAACATATCATCAACATATAAGGAAATAACTAGGAAATGATCACCATCGGACTTGAAATATATACAATGATAAGATTTAGACCACATAAATCCCAAACTCAACACATATGTGTTGAACTTCTAGTACCCCATCCTATGACTTTGTTTTAAACCATACAAGGATTTCTTCAACTTGTAGACCAAATGACTTTTAACTTTCACCACATAGTGCTCTAGCCGTGTCATATAAATTTTTTCCTCCAAATCTCCATGAAATAAAGTTGTTTTCACATCTATCTACTCAACTTCTAGATCATAAGCAAGTGCAATAGAAAGTTAAAAATGAATGGATGTCAATTTTTCTACAAGAGATTTTTTTTCACAATAATCAACTTCTGCAATGTAGGAGTAACCTTTTGTACAACTAAATACACTTTATACTTATCAATGCTTCTATCTGAACCCATCTTCCTTTGGAACACCCATTTACAACCAACAAGCTCCATCCTTTAGGTAAATGGTACAAGGTCCCATGATTCATTATTCTTAAGAGCCACCATCTCTTAATCCATGGCTATTTTCTAGGATTCTGAATCATACATACCAAGAGCCTCTTCTACAGATCTTGGTTCATCAATGTTAGCACTCAAAGAAAATATACACCTCCAATCATGAACAAAATATCCACACCTTTATGGTGCATTCCTTTATCTACTAGACCTTAGCAAAAGATCTAATTCAAGTTTAGGCTTAGGTTTCTGTTCGGGTTCTCCCTCTTCCTTTGATGATTATGAACTCGTAGAGATCTCCTCAATTTCTTATCTTTCTAAGGGACATGATTCAACTTTCTTAGGTGTAGCATGAATTTGAATAACATATTTTTCTTGTATTTATTTTGGTTGCACTATAACAAAAGAAGCCTTAGTTTCTCTAAAAATAACACTTCTGGAATAAAATACCTTTTTTCAATAGGATCCTAAAGCTTGTATCCTTTTACTCCATAAAGATATCTAATGAAAATACATTTGATAACATTGTTATCCAATTTTATTCACTTCTCTTTTGGTGCATAAGAAACTGCATCACAACCAAACACTCTCAGAGGTCTAAGTGAAGGCTTGTGGCCCGATCATGCTTCCATTGACGTCTTGTCAACAAGAGCTAATTTGTAGAAGAACTATTAATTAGGTAGAAATTATTGGCTAGAGCTTCAACCTAGAACTTTTTTTCTAGTCCACCTCCACTCAACATAATCCTAGCCTTCTCCGTCAAGGTTCTATTCATTCTTTCTACAACCCCATTATGTTCCAGAGAATACAAAGTTACCTTATGTCCTTTAATAACACAATATTTACAAAATACATCAAAATAATTGGAGAAAAATTCACCACCATTGTTTTTTCCTCAAACATTTTATCTTCTTTCTAGTTTGTAACTTAACCATTTCTTTAAATTCTTTGAAATGATTGAAAACTTTAGCTTTACTCCTAAGAAAATAAGCTCATACTCTTCTATTGAAATCATTAATGAAAGAAACATAATAAACTAATCTACCAATAGAAGGAACATCAATTGGACCAAATACATTCGAATGGATTAGATCTAAAATACATGAGGACTTATGAGAACTCATGTAAAATTGAACCATAGATACAATTCTCACAAAAATCAAACTCAAGATTGTAGTCATTCAACCTATCAACAAGTTTTTTATTTTTCAAGGGTCATAGACCCTTCTCACCTATGAGGCCAAGTCTCTAGTGCCATAACATGGTGTTCTCTATAGAAAACTTTGATTCCATAGATAAAGCACCCTTGGGTATGCAAAAACCATGACCATCTATTGAAGGAGAAACGTCCTTGTTCTTTTCCAATGAAGTACTCCTTGTCACAATCTTATCAGAAATGCTATTGCACTCAATTGTCCATGTATCAAGCTAGTAGGATGTACCCAATTTGTTTCCTCTTTCTATTACCATAGTACCTCTTGTGCCATTTTCACACCTACTTCAAAAATATATACATGCACACCTACATCTATTAGTTTTCTTTAATAGATAAAACAAATCTTTCTTAGGATGTACAAGACATCATCAAGTCTTTTGATTCTACCATTAGAAAATTTCACATGAATACTTCCATAGCTGAAAACATCTAGAATTTATTTATCATCCAAACACACCTTACCACCATCAAAATATACATACTTACTAAACCATTTTCTATTAGGATTCATGTGGAAAGATGCACCTAAGTCTATCAACCATACATTGTCACCTACATGAGTGGTCAAGGCTGCGATAAAAGCATCTTCATCTTCCTTCTTGGAACTAGAATCAAAATCTCACTTCTTCCTCTTCTTCTTCTTCTTTTCCTCTCTATATTCCTTTTGGAAGTAATTGGGTTTTCCACAGTTCCAATAGATTATCTTGGACTTACTAGGGGATTTTGATCTCCTCGTATTCTTTAACAACCATGCTAATTTTTGTTCTTGTCTCTTTCTTTTGGTCTTCCTTGAACACTCAAATCCTCTTTGGCATTTAGAGAGACCTTCCTTCTAATCTCCTGAGAAAGTAAAGAACCAACAACATCCTCCATCTTCAAGACATTTGAAGTGCTCCCTATGGCCAAGACAGGGTCGTGTGAGTCTAGCAACAAACATAGCAATATTCAACATCTTTATTCTTCATCCGTTGGTACCCCTATTGAGATCAACCAAGTCACCAACATATTAAAGCTTTCAAGATGCTCAAAAATTCATCCACCCTCTTCCATTCTTAAGGAATACCATTTCTTCCTTAAGAAAATATTTTTCACAATTGATTTTTCTTGATAGATCTCACTTAGCTTCTTTCAAAGTTTCTTCACAGTAGATTCTTCATGGACATTTATCAGAATTGAGTTTGCAAGACACAATTTGATGAGACCTTTAGGTTTTATGTCTATCACATTATATTATGCAACTAAATTAAGATCTATGGGCCTCTTCTTATTCTCATCAATCATATCCCATAGATCCCTATCAATTAATAGATCTTCCATCTTCAACATCCACATCTCAAAGTTTGTGCTGAAAAATGTCTCTCTGTCATTCCTCCCCAACACACTTGCCATATTTTGAATCCTACAATACAAAAATGAAATACTCAACACAAGATCCCACTCAAACATTGATTAGCTAAAAAAACCCCATATCCAACAAATAGAACCAAAACTATCTAGGCTCTAATACCACTTGTAAGGAAGCAAAGGTATGTGGAAACACTTCCTACACTAATCTTGAGAGGATGACTATGAAAATTTTAATTGAAGCATCACAAAGATATGTAGAAATTCATAAAGAACAATAAAAATAACAATGAACACATAAAAAAGTGATTTGCAGTGCCTACCCTCGTTCACATCTTTTCTGGACATATTGTTGCTATTATTATCAGACTATGATGGACTAGTTTTATGTTGATGGATTAGTGGTATTGTTTTGACACTATCAGACATTATGTTATGGATTTAGTGGTTATATGATGAGATCATTTAGACTTTACATTTCATGCATACATGATGATCATTACATTGCTTTCAGTTATTGTTGATGATTAGTTGGATGGTTTATTATCTCATGTGTTTTATTATGGATACTTACCCCATACTTGCATGTGTATCGTGTGTGTGTTTTCTTATTGTATGGCGTTTCTGATGTGGTTAAGGAAGGGAGTCGTAGTCACCTACTTAGTCAGGATCTACACGATGCACCACTTCTTGCCACTGTCTATTTAGCTTAGTATTATATATATTGTATGTACATGCATGGTTTTTTTGCAGGTTGCAAGTACTGGGTATCAACTTTTCTGAATTGTCAGGATGAGTGTACCCTATTATACTATCTCAATGATAAGAGAAGGGAGATAAATTCTCAAGTCCAAATCCCAAACCTTTAAGCCAATTTTCCTAGTGAGGTAGGACAAGTATCTGGATATTTTACCCACCGAATGTGTCGGATGACATAATTCATGATTTTAACCCTTTAGACTGATTTTGAGTGATTTGCTCTATGATGGGTTTTCATATTTTATCTTAGAGGTCTATGGTGAATTTTCTATTAATTAAGTCTTAATAAATAGATTTAATTAATAAATTAATTATTTGAGAAAATTAATATAAAATATCATGTTATTTGATATTTTGATTATAATTAATTATATGAGAATTAATTGAGGAAAAAGAATTAAATAAAAGAAAATTAGAAATTAAAATTAATAATAATAATAAAATAATAATAAAGTAATAAATAAATAATAATAATAAAAGTTATAAAAATTAAAATGAAAGTTATAAATATTTAAATAGAAATTATATTAAAAGTAAATTGGAGTTATAGCTTGCATGGGAGTTAATGCACCCTTTTCTATTTCTCATGTGTCAACAACACGGGGGTTAGTGCGTCAATTAAGCACATGGTGTCTACAACCCTATGGCTCATCTAGAAGGTTGGAAAAGACCCATGCTTAGTTGGTGACACCTTCTAGTTTTTTCTAGAAGCATTCTAGGTGTTTCCTGAGAGCTCTTTATATTCAGGCATTCCTAGAAGCTTAGACATAACGTTTGTAGTGCAATTGGAGCATTGGAGGACTCAAGAACTCTGAAGAAGGGAGGAGCTTGCTCTGCGGGCTTTCTAAGAAAGAGCGAATTAGCATCAAAATCCAGGTAGACTCTTGTGATTTTACTTATGCTATTTCCGCATCATGCATTCCCTATCTTCTTCGTGTCTTCCATATGTCTTCAGAGGAATTTCCTATTTTTGTTGTATCCATTCTCAATATAGGTAGTTTAATTTATTTGAGAATTTTATATGCATAGATCTAAAAAGAACATGGGGCTAGGGTTTAAATTTGTAGCCAAAACCATTAGATGATTTATTGGATAAATATTGAGACCAAATAGTTTATAAGAATATTCTAAAAATTGTGTATATGCTCATTGTAAAATATACATGTTTATAATTTTTGCATATGCATATATACATATATATACATACATACACACACACACACACACACACACACACACACACACACACACATATATATATGTTGTGATATTTGATTTAAATTCTGTGAGTACATATAAACACACACACACACACACACACACACACACACACACACACACACATATATATATATACATATACATATACATATACATATATATATATGTATATGTATATGTATATGTATATGTATATGTATATATGTATATATGTATATGTATATGTATATATGTATATGTATATGTATATATATGCATATATATATATATATACATTGAATAATCGTACTTATAAATCGCAGTGAAAATATATATAAAATCGCATTGCGATTTGTATGGAATCAATGTTTGAAAAAATGTTATTGATATCATTTTTTTAAAAATATATAAATATAGGGGCGGATGGACTCATCCCCCACCCCTGTTGACACCATTATGATCACTGCGGTATCGCAGGGTACTGCAAGATCGTAGTGTACTTGCGGTCAGCAGAGTACCTGCGACCTGTAGTGTACCTACGATCCGCAGGTCATACATGCGACGACGGTACTTACATCCTGTGTGGTTTGAGTTTCTTTTAAAAATGGACATTGTTAAATGTTATTTCATATATGAATTTTGACTTTTCAATGTTGCATTGTATTAAATTGTTAAATGTTATATATATATATATATATATATATATATATATATATATATATATATATATATATATATATATATATATATATATATATATATATATATATATATATATATATATATATATATATATATATATATATATATATATATATATATATATATATATGTATATATGTATTTATTTATGTATGTGTATATATATATATATATATATGTATATAAGTGTATGTATATGTGTGTGTGTGTGTGTGTGTGTGTGTGTGTGTGTGAATACATTATTAATAATAAATAATTGATATATTAATTAATGTTTGGAATTTAAAGAGAAATTCTTTAATAACAAGTTATTTTATAATGTTGAGCAATATAGATTCAATATAATCTTTAATTTGGAAAGATGAAAATGAAAAGAATTTCAAATATTATTTTGAAAATGATGGGGGTCTAAATGGAAATATAAGAGACATTTAGAACATTTAGAAAATTGAGTCTAATGGTTTTTGGGTAAAAACTTTTATCTACCAATACAAAAACAAGAGTTAGGTTAAACGTGAAATTTCTCCACTTGATATTTAAATTGGGAAACATAAATCGAGACTTTTTCATTTAAATTCAAATTTTTAAATAAAGCAAAACCAAAACATGTGTTTACATTGTGTATTCTTTATGCTATTGTTTTGGGTTTTGGGTTGACTAGTGTTGACTAGTTATAGGACGTCTACCAGAGGCTTGGGGGTTATGTGATTGTGATGTTATGATGATGTTTTAATCTCGACCTTTATAAACCCAACCATGGTTATGTGATGGAATGCTCTATGTATTGGATGTGGTTATTGATTGTTATAGTTGAGATTCTTATGTATGAGACACTTGACTTAACCATTATTTTTGGTCATTGATCAATTAACCTTGGTTATTTTCTAGTTACCATGATGGGACTAAAATGTGGATTTATTCTTGATGATGTCATGTTGTGACATGTTTGACTCAACCATTTTTGGAGTCTTCGATCAGTATGATTGAGATATATTTTGGTTATTGAGAACCATTGGATACTTTGATTATCAGTGATACTTCAGTTGCCAATAGAGAGCTGTTGTGTTCATGATTTTCTATGGATGTTTGCTCATGGATATTTGATGCTTATATGCATATTTGATGATTTTATTATGGATTATCTTTTGTGATTTTGAAATTTATGATTCCATGAGCTTAGGGTAGGATATCTGCATGTAGTGACGAGAAGTGGCTTGCAATGGGGGCCGGGGCCCTAAGAGGCTGCCAGGGTAACTCATTGTAAGTTGGATTAATAAGTGATAACATACACACCTAATACTAACTGAATGAACCTAAAAAGATAAGTGTTTTGTTCTTGCCCATGCCTTGAGTTCTTGTATAGGCTAGGATGGGAGTAGTGAGAACGCATGGTTGTGACCTTGCATTCCATAGTATGCCTATATGAGAGGATACTAGTGGTCGCATGAGATTAGTATGGACTCGTGGAGTTTAGCTAACTGCCAGGGTAACTTGTACATGATAAATGCGATGACACTTTCTCGCTTGCATAGTAGGTTCCTACATGTCATTATGTGCCTCTGGGAGTAGATGTCAGATTTGTGTCTGGAACCTTTGAGTTAGTATACTTTTAGGATTCCTGGACTTATAGAGATTTATGCTATGTGGTTTTTGTTACCCTGTTTGGGACTTGAGATTATCTCCTCAGCATGGTAGGAGTGGACCACTTAGGTACCACACGGTCGGGTGGTAATGTATTTTCCACTCTTATCATTTGAGATTTATTGAGACATCGTGGCTGATGCATCCTTTGTGATAGTGGATAGGTATCCTTTCATTGATGATTAGCATATGTTAGATGATGTTATCTTATGCTTTTATTTGCATGTTAAATTACTTTCTGCATATGATATAGTATATGTTAGGAGTGACATTCCTACTATGATAATATCGATGATCCTTTCAGTGATTTGGAATGTTACGCACGGAGGGATGGATAGGATCCACGATGGTCTAATGATGCTATTAACGGTTGGGAGGAACCGTGCACTTAGTTATTATGTTTGATCTTTATGATGGATTTATATGTCTTCTATGATGATGTATCATGTGTATCATGTGATTATCTTTACTTTGATGTATCATGTATTAGAATAGGGTGATGTACCATATTTCACATATGTATATTCTTTTGGGCTTGTCATACCCTGTGACATGTATAGAGGATGAATAAGTATTTGAAATGTAATAAGTAAACATTGGACTTATCATTATTATTTCATGTGGATGTTGTACTAGATGGATTCATTAATGTTAGTTGTTTAGATGTAATCCAACGTTAAGGGATCTTAAAGAATATAATCTAATATGTATGTTATGTTTAATTTCAGATGGACATTACTATTGCTTCCATTATTGTGCATAAGTTATATGTGGTATTTACTTTCATGTTAAAAAAAAAAATGCTACCAAACTTAGTGAAATTCTAGGTTAATTCTTTGGATCCCTTAGCAGGGTATTACATGATTACCATGGGGAAACCCTTTTGGGAGAAAAACCCACCCTCCAAAACCCACATAATGTATTATCAAATAAAAAATATTATAATATGCTTGCAATGCAAGTTCTTATAGGAGCATCACCACAACTCAAACTTGAAAAGACTATTTCTCGCACCTAGCTTTGTAAACAAAACTCAATGATACAAACTCCTCCCCAAGTCCTCCTTATGTAGTGATTTTACAACCTAGAAACCACTTTCAACTATGCAACTATATAGTGACTTAGATAACTAAGAGGAAGGGAACATCTTTTTTATAGACTTGAAATCTTCTATGATTTTTATTAAAAATTTTATTTTCTATACTAAAAGTTAGACTACATGAAGATCTCTTGTTTGGTGTATAGAGAAACCATGCTCTAATTGAGATAACATCATATTTTCTTTGCTTCTTCTAGATTAGAGGTGTCAATCACAGTTTTGCATGTTTTCAAGGTGAATTAATTTAGAGTATCTTCGATTGGTGTTGTTAATTGTTGAAGAGAAAACCAACATCATTAATTTTCTTATAAACTTTGGTACAATTTTTTCCATAATTGAAGGAATGAGCCGGCTTAGCACTATGCAACTTTCACCACTTTCTAGAGGTGCAATCTCACAGAAGAAAAATAGCTTAGAAGGTCATTGCCTCATCTACATCAGCATGATACACAATATTAATTTTCCATGTCATACCATTTCTTTTAAAAAAATTAATCCAATACAAAGTGATTAAAATATTGTCCACCATTCTTTGATTTTGCACAAACATGATCACAATCTTCACTATCATGCTTTTACTTTTACACTAAGTGATTAAAATATACCATAGATTTAGTAGACATGTTTATTTTCTTGTTTCACCAACCATCAAATGCATCTACTACATTTTACCATTAAGAAAACAACCCAAACATAGAGAGCCCAAGGAGAAAAGTTGCTTAGAAGATAATTTGAAGAGATCAACATTTAGCCCTCTCACTCTTTCTAACCTCCATTGATTAGATCCAAACTGTATTCTAATCATTTTATTTCTAACATTTATTTTTCAAGTTTGATTCCTCAATAGATTACATCTAGATCCAAGCCAATTTACATCTAATATGGATTACCCAAGATTAGAAACAAACTTACCAGAGCCATCTCACATGTGGTGGAAATCAATCTAGTCATGCAAGGGAGCCTCATTGGTAGTGTAAACTTTATCATCAATTTTTTTCTTGGGGAAAACCCCAGATATTTTTATTCTTCCCATTCAAAAGCTTCAACCACTACCTTGAAATCATCAATAGATCTCACTGCAAATCCTCTAAGAAGAGCATTACTTTTCACCAATTCATCTTGCAACAGTGCTTTTTTTCTTCTTATCTTTTGCACCAAGGCCTCAACATCTTCTTTTGAAACAAATATAGTTCAATAGGGAGAGAGTCTTCTTCAAGATTGTTTTTTTTTAATATTTGATAGATTTGTTATAAAAAATATGGTGGGAGATGAAAATTGCCATTTTTAGGTGAGTTGGAATTAAAATTGTTATAAAAGAAAAAAATATAGCCCAAAACCCAATTTTTCTTTCTTCATGCACTAACTATATATGTCACCTACAACATACTTTAAAATTAGGGGAAATTTTGTTTATCTACATTTAATTTTTTAGCGGGAACTAGACCCCTAATTTTTAGCAATTAAAAAATTGTCTTTACAAACTAAATAAACTTATCAATTCTTATTCAAAAAAATATATTAAAAATTTTAATCATAAATTTCATCCATTTTTACACATTTCATCAATTTACTTCATTTTTAAATTCTAAACAAAAGTGCCACTTTTATGTTGTTGAAGTTGAATAGTTTTGGTGTTGTTAGCCTTTTACTTTTGTGATAGATGATTATCTGTTTACCCTAGTCAAGACACTATCATTATGCAAAATCTCCATATGTAGCCTCTAACTAGGAGCACTAACATTATCTAAATTGGGAGGAGTAGAAATAGAATCTTAATCATCTAAAATAACACCCATGAAATCTATATTTGCTTCAAAGAGGCCCAAGAAATTGTATCACTATAAATAAATTCTATTGTACTAGATGTTTCCTTCCTATCTCCTCACCAAATAACACACACTACAACCCAACAGAGAGAAGTGCAAGCATGATAAGGGGCCAACAGTTTCAAAAAAATCATCAAGGACCTTACTTTGAAACAAAGAACCTAATAGTCACCATACAAGTAGTAACCACAAAACTCCCATTCATTCCTCTACTACTATACACAGAGGAAACCAACAACCCATCTAGGCTATCCATACCCAAAACACCAATCCCAAACAAGATTCCCCAAATTGATAGAAGTTCACTCATTGAAGCCAACTGACTTCCCAAAAAAATCTATGGGTTCCTAACAAAAAATAGTAGTTGGTTGCAAAAAAATGGTGATATTCAGTATCAAGTGAAAAAGGCCCCCAAAGATAAATTGGGTTTCCATTATCTTCATCATATTGACCTTCCTCTATAGTGTGTGGAGAAACTGTGGCTCCCACTCTATCACTTCTTATTATCTATATTATATCATTTAATCATACATGTTACAAGTATTTGTCAATTATTAAATATTTACAAATTAAAAAAGTATAAATTTATCATTCTAAACATTTGGGTGAGAAAAAGTCTTTAAAAAAATTAAATTTGCATTACTATGTTAACCTTAGGAACTATATTTGAAAGAAAGATTGTAAGAGTAGATGTCTTAATATTTTTAAAAACTAAAGTGAAAATAAAAAATAAATGTATTAATGTTTACACTTTTTTTAATATAAAATAGTGCATTTCACATTACTTTTGAAATCAAGAATATAGCCAATAGATTAAAGAGAAACATACATTTAAAATAATAGTCATTGCTAATTTCCTTTTGCTACATATAATTTACTTTGTTTTACAAAACTATCAATTGTGATTTTTGCAAGCTCTACAAAACATATTGAGATCAAGTTTATGTAAACAAAAATTATCTATAGATAACCATTTTATATTTCGCAATATATTATAGACTATTTGCATAAAGATACTAGGACCCTAGTCCTAGTAGGTTTAGATATCCTCCTTCCATGTTGAACATAGAGGTTGTTCAATATCAATATATTTCCATCTTTCAAACATTGTTCATCCATTAAAAGAAATAATAGACTTGTCTCCCAACCTAGCCCACTAGTTCTTACTTTTTTTTACTATGCCCTGCTATTGTTGAACCATACTTCATTTCCTTTATCTTTTTCCAATTTTCTAATTATTTCCAAGAGGCCAAATTTAAAATTTTTAGTCCCATTATCATGACATTCAAAATGCATACAACCTAGTATCTCAATGACTGTTAATTAAGAATAAACCATTTAAATTAAGTAAAAATGACAATTATATTGATTAAATTATAATCAATATTGTTGAAAATGAGGCATGGAATTTAAGTTCAATTATAGATAGGAAGGTCAATCTTTTGAGAAATTTATTTATTATACATTCTAGTTTTAACTTCCTAAAACATAACCTTACATCAACATAAATTTATATGCATTATAATCTATATTAGATTATTTCTAAAAATAATTATTTAAAAAGAAAAATAAAAAAGAAATTATATATGAAATATATTTACGTTATTTAATGGTAGAAAAAATATAAAATCTCCATTCTAAATAGCCTTTTAAAAATATAAAATATAAAATAATATTGAAATCAAATTTATCATTATGGTTTTTTTAAAATTTTTTTATAATATTGTTTCTCAAAAATCAAATTAACCTCAATTTTTTTATAAATTTATAAACAAAATATTTCAAAGCCCTTTTTTGAGAAAATACTTTTAATCGTTTCAAGTGAAACGAAGAGGCAAAAATTAGAGAACTGAGAGGAAGCGACCAACATTTTTACAGACTTGCAATCTTTAATGATTGTTATTAAATATTTTCATTTCTATATTAAAAAAATAGAGTATATGGAGATATGTTGTTTGGTGTATAGAAAAAGCATGCTCAAAATTGAGATTGCATCACCCTTTCTTTGCTTCTTCTAGATCAGAGGTGTTAATCATAGTTTTCCATGTCTTGGAGATGAATGAATTCACACTACCTTGGCTTGGAGTTGTTATGTTGAAGAGTAACCCAACATCCCTAAAAAAATTCACAAACTCTGGTAGAATTTTTTCCATAACTGGAGGAATGAGATGGCTTGGAACTATGCAACTTTCACCACCTTCTGGAGGTGTAGTCTCACAAAGAAAAATAACTTAGAAGGCCACTCTCTCATCTACATCAACATCATCTCAATCTTAATCTTTGATGTCATACTATTTGTTTCCAAAAAAAAATAAAAAATCCAATACAAAGTGATTACATTATTGTTCATCATTCTTTAATTTTACACAAACATGATTACAATCTTCTCTTTCATGCTTTTCTTTACACTAAGTGATTATAGTACACCATAAATTTAGTAGATATATGTTGTTTTCTTGCTTCACCAACCAAGCAATGCATCTTATTAAGAAATCAAGCCAAACCAAAGAAAGAGCTTGAGGAGAAAAGTTGCTTAGAAGATAATTTGAAGAGATCAACATTTATCTCTCTCACTCTTTGTAACATTGAATAATTACATATAGATCCAAACTATCTTCTAGCCAATTTATTTCTAACATAGATTTCCCAAGCTTGATTTCTCAATGGATTGTATCTAAATTCAAACCAATATTCTAATCAATTTAATTCTAAACATACTTACCTAAGATTAGAAAAAAAATTACTAGAGCCATGTATGTAGAGGTACACCTTTTGAAAACTTCTTATGGGACCAAAACTCAAGAGGCTTTAATTAATAGACATTTTCAACCAAATTAATGAGCTGGAAAATATCAAAATGCTTCACATATTTATTCATAAATTTTACAAATGACATGATATCAAAAATTCCTTTTATGATATTTATTTTGGAGGAGTTAAACATAATTCCCTTAATTTATAGCTCAAAATGATAACTGGAATAAAAGTTATGAAACTTTTCTTGAAACTGCTAACTCTAGGATAGATTTAGACTTGCAGTCACCAAATCAGCCATAACTTCTGCAAAATTTCATATAATTTAGTGAAACCAAAACCAAAAGAAAGATAAATGAAATAAATTTTTGAAAATATAAGTTAGAGGTCTATATCTTTTCATATGAATTTTTAACAATAGAAAAAACAGTTGGATTTCTGAAATTTACACAAAAAATTGTCATAAAACTCACAAATACAACCTTCTCTTTATTCCACTTCTTCTTTAATCTTCTTCAACCATTAAATTATTAAAATCATGACTAATACATCATATTTTAAAGGATTTTCAAGTTATATAACTAATTAATTACCCCTCATGGCCATTCACCTTCTCTCTTGCATCAACTTTTTCATATTGACACATTTATGATAATATTTTATTACATATTTGACAACTTTTGTACTTTTCTACAAATGACCTCTAAACTTTATAAAACCCCCAATAACATATCAAAATATACCATACATGAAATTTTATGAAATTTTTCCCTTTTATAAGTTTATTTATTTAATTGACCATATTAGACAACTTTGACAACCTATTACAAATGGCTTTTTTAGCCTTACACATTGATTCAAATAGTTTCAAAATACATTTGAAAGATCATTGTGAGTAATTAAATGTCTTAAATTCTCATGGAGCCTCTTATTGTTCCTTTTTTTTAATGGATTCTACTACACCGCATCTCATGGTGGAAATCAATCTAGTCATGCAAGGGATCCTCATTGGTAGTGTAAACTCTATCAACAACTTTCCTTCTTGGGGCAAACCCAAGATACTATTGTTCTTCCCATTCAAAATATAAGAATTTTCCTTAGGGAAAAATTCACCCAAGAACTAAGAACTCAAACACAAGCACAACTGTAGACCAAAAAGGAGTATGATTAGAATAACAATTTATTCAATTCAATATACATTAACCTAAGTAAACTTAAGTGTAAATAGTAAATACGTATTTACACCAACACCCCCCCTTAAGTGAAACTTAGGGGAATGTGCTTAAGCTTATGAAAACTAGGATGAAATGCATAATGGGTCCTGGCTACTAGGCCATGTTAGGCACCCATGTACATAATGAAAATGCAATCTCTCATAAAGTGGAGAAAGAGGGAAAACCTCATGGGAAAAACCCTCCCCCAAAAAGAGAGACAAAAAGGGATGCATGGATGGATGGAGTAATCAAGACCCCCCCAATTATGAAATACATCTAGTATATACAATAGTGAGAAGAACAAGACCTCATAAGAGGAAAAAGTCCCCCCCAAAAGAAAGAAGAGGACGAGAGACAAGGTAGTCCCCCCTCCCCCCTAATGAAGAATGCCTACCAATGAAAGCCACTCCAAGAAAGAAGTTGGTCTATGAGTGCAGAATGATGTTCCTATCCTTTGGAAGAAACAAAGGAAAAGGTAAAATCCTAAAGTTCTATGGTGGCCTTGAAACCTGCTCAAGTGTCCCTATGTTAATGTTGATGTTCGCCCCTTCCAACTGTGTTGAAAAGAATGAATGTAGATTTGGCAAGGATGTTTGTTGAACCTATTTCAAGAAGCCATCTATCTCCTTAATTGATAAAGAGACCTCTGACAATTGATATTCATAAGGATTTATAATCATGCCAACTTGTAAAGATTGATCATGTAGAGAATGGACATGAGGGTCAGAATGAGCCCTCACAACAACTGTAGAAGGATCACCTTCATCAAAGAGAAGATGCAAATCATCAAAGTTGTCTTCCAAATCAGCAGTGTGTGACTTCACGAACAAACTTGCAATGTTTTCCATGTAGTCATCCCCTAAAGCTGGAGCTAGAAGACAACATGTACCCTACTGTGTTGAACCTATCAATACGGCAATGGAAGCATGTGGACTATACTGATGTCGTGACCTCTTGCTGTAACTATCGATAGAAACCCATGTGTCTGAATTTGTTGAAGCACTATCGCTAATGTCACTATTAGTTTCCACAGTGTGTGAAGTGCAAAGAGGACTAGAGGATAAGCTGGGTGAACTTTCCTCAAAGTGAACATCCTTCTCCACAAAGATCTCATGAGTCTTAGGATCCATAAGTCTGTAAGCCTTAACACAGTCTTCATAATCGATGAAAGTACAAGGCTTAGGTGCTAGTGCCTTGCATCCCCTGGAAGATAGGTTTGCCCATACTAGACAACCAAAGACTCTGAAGTGACCCACAATTGGTTTTCTACCATACCATGCCTCAAAATAAGTCTTCCCATCTAAGTCATTATGAGGAGACCTATTAAGTATGTGAGTAGCACTACTAATGGCTTCAACTTCAAGTGTTGGATCAAGAGACTTAGCTTTAATCATGCAGCTTGCCATGGTCTTAAGAGTTCTAATCCTCATAGCTACAACATCTATCTTATGTGGACTAAATGCTAATGGATTTCTAAAGATCAATTCCCTCAAGTTTGCAAAAGTCTTTGAGTCTTTTGTTCACATATTTGCTTTCATTATCCATCCATAAAACCTTGATGGCTTTCCTTGATTTCTATTCAACGTGAGTCTTAAAAGCTTGAAGCTTATCAACCACTTCATTCTTGTGATGAAGGAAGTAGACCCATGTGAATCATGAAAATTCATCAACAAGAGTAAGAATGTAGCCACCTTGGTTGACTGAAGTCACTGCAAAAGGACTTGCTAAAACCATGTGAACCAACTAAAGACCAACTAGTGCTCTTGAAAACTTCCCTTTATCATACTTCTTGTCAAGATGCATATCCATAGAACATGATGAACACTCTCCCTTAGAAAAGTTGATGTTAGGTAGACCTTTGACCATGTGTTTTGAGCAAGGTTGCTAAAGATAGCAGAAGGCAAGATGACCAAACTGCTCATGCCATAAAGTGATTTGTGAAGTAGAGTGAGTCAACAAGGATTGAGAAGGAGACTTAGGCACAAAGTGGGAGAAGGAATAAAGCCTCTTTTCATGATTGAATTTCCCCACTACAACCAATGAATCATCTTTTAGACTTCACACCATCACTAAATCTGGAACTCAACTTTGTCCCCATCTCCAAGGCGAGTGATTTGGTAAATAGAGGGGAGATTGGAGCTAAGGTTTGGAACATAGAGAACATCTTTGAATTCCCCATTATCCATTTCCACATGTCCTTTCCCTTCAACTTCCATCTTAGTATCATCTCCCATGAAGATGTGTGGTACCTATGACTGCTTCAATGAAGAAAAATCTACCTTTGAAGAACCCATATGGTAGGAGGCACCCAAGTCAAGTATCCAATATGAAGAAGAACTTGAATTTACCATAAGTGCTTTCCCTTTTCCCTTTGAAGAGGTTGGAGTTGAATCCTTGGAAGTACCTGACACTTGAATTTTGTTCTTCCTGAGTAGATTTTCTAACTCATCAATTCTTTTAGTCTTGCAATAATGCACATCATGATTTGGCTTTTTGCAATATACACAAAAAAATTGTCCTTCTTTTCATTACTTCCCTTCCTGTTGGAAGAAGAATTTCCTTGTTGTGTCTCAGATTGTGATTTTTTCTTCCACTTCTTCTTTTTGTTGTTGCTAGAACTTCTTCCTCCTTGGCTTGTTTGGTTCTCATTAGTAGCCACCAATACTTTGGTCTTTGATGTCATGAGAAGCCCCAAACCTATCAAGTGATATTGTTCAACAATCAACATCTTTGCAAATGCATCAAATGTAGGCTTTTGGTAAGCACTTCCCATGGTCAACTTGTGAGTATTATAACTCAAAACAAAGGAGGCATACTCAAAAGGTAGCCTCTTCAAGATGTAATGAATCAACTTTTCATCCTTCATGGGATTTCCACAATCTTTAAGTAGTGCCCTATAATCATTGGCTTTGTTGATGTAGTATAGAATTGTGTCAAAGTTCTTTGGATTCAAGAGAAGTAGATCATCCTCAATTTGAAATCCATTTTCCTCATTCTCCTTACCATACAATGATTCAAATTTTTCCCATGCAGGTTTGGATTTCTTGAAACTAGCAATGTGAAAGAAGAGATCTCTATGTACACAACTCCTTATAATTCCTAAAACCTGTTAGTCTTTTTGTTGCTAATTAATGAGTTCTTTAGCATCAGTGGGATTGGGTATTATACCATCAACATAAAGACTGTAAGCATTTTCCATTAATCTACTCCATGCAACATCTTTCCATGTAGAATAATTATGTGAAGTTAGAAGTGGACATTTAGGTGAACCCATGATGCAAAAAAGTAAATAAGCACAAAAGAGAGACACAAAATGTAGTACACAAACCCCCTTTCACTCAATCAAACCCCCCCTCGACAAAAAAAGAAGAAGATGCTTTTGGCACTTTATAAGTAGTGCATGTACAAAGGGCTACTTGTCAAAATGTACATAGTGGACTTTTGATTTTTCTTTCTACAACTACCTTTTGAGGCCCAAATTTATCACTAAGCACTATAGCTTAGATGTAAAACAATTTTGAAAAGTAATCAAAGCATTTCAATGCATAAAAAGCCCTAGTTTTGAAAGTGATATTTTTATCCACACAACCCTAGAATCTAATTGCAGATCTAGAAAGAAAAAAATAATGCCATTTCAAAAAAATAGAACCTATTTTCGTGTCTAGATGAGCCCATACATAGCATTTGAAGTTGCAAAATGCAAGATTGAACAAGTACAACCACCAAATAATGAAATTTTTGAAATATCCTTGCACCAAAACTAAAAAATAATACAACCAATAAAAAGTTCAAGAAATTCTACCCAATTTCAAAAAAAAATTACACCTGATTTGGAGTCCAGATGTCCGAGTTATGGCCTCACAAAGCCAGGCTACCAAATCAAAAAGTAACATGAAGAGGGGTCTGGAAGGAAAAATGTGCACTCAAATTTAATGGTCAAATGGCCATCACAACAGTTATAAAATCCCTAGAAATGACAGTCAAATGGCTATCAAATTTAACCTCATGAACTAATGATGTCAGCAGAAAAAGTCATCCCTAGTGACGTGGCAAGTGACTTGAATGCTGACTAGGCATACAAAATTTGACATGTGGCACTGTACGGATTGTCATTAGGTGTTGATGTGGGTCCTAGGCTAGCAGGTTGACATGGCTAATTTTGCATGGGTCACATGGCAAATGGTACTGCAGTATGTGGCTATCTACAAATGGTGCCACATGTATTGGGGTTGCCACTATGTCACAGGTGGGTGGGAAGATGTGGACGTTGGAAAAAATCTATCTTCCATCGAAAAAAATAGATGGGTGTCAGATAACCTGTAGGTGTCATTTTTATGAATGTCGTTGGCATGTAAGTTTTAACCCCAAAAACATCGCAAAAATACTTCTATGTGCTGGAGTTTGCCAGGAAGCTCATCGTCGCTAGGTCCAAGATTGCTGTTGTTGGGGGTGAAGAACCAGAGGGCATAGCTAGTAAACTAAAAGCAGTGTTGACAATAGGATTATATATTACACATTGCCATGAGGTCAGAGTCTGCAACTTTTGAAAAAGAACTGCACGCAGGAGTAAAAGAAAATGTGAAATCTGGTGATTAGGGTGCCCACCGAAAATTTGTGTGCCTGTCGATTTATGCAAACTACTATAGAATGTTAAGCTAATGTCTAAAATATGATTGTTATGCACCTGATTAAATATGTTGAAGGAATACTCCATTGCACAGGGCCGAGGTGTGGCTGCTCGGTACCTATGAAAAAAAAATTCTCTATTGCCTGAAGGGCAAAAAAATTTCAAAAAAATACAGACAAAAATGAGAAAGAAAAAAATTCCAAATCTAAAAAAGATCATACTCGAACTTGCAAATCGAGGTCTTTGGGTGCCGATTTGCAAAAAAATTGCTTCACAATTGACTTTGGCCTAGGGTAGCTGAATTTATAGTCAATCTTCACTAAATTAGCATTTTAGACGTAATGGCAAGGTCAAATCTGGCTCTAGATGCTCCCAATTTTTGTGATACTCTAGATTCGGACCGAGGTGCTAAAGCAACAATGCTCTCAAATAGCTATGTGAAGAGAAAATCTCCAAGCTCTGATACCATGTAAGAATTTTCCTTAGGGAAAAATTCACCTAGGAACTAAGAACTCAAACACAAGCACAACTGTAGACCAGAAAGGAGTATGATCAAAATAACAATGTATTCAATTCAATATGCATTAACCTAAGTAAACTTAACTGTAAATAGTAAATACATATTTACACCAACACAAAAGCTTGAGCAAGTGCCTTGAAATATTTAGCAAATCTCACTACAAATCCTCTAAAATGAAGAGCATTTCTTTTCACCAATTCATCTTCCAACCATGCTTTGTTGCTTCTTATCTTCTGAACCAAGGCATCTACATCTTCCCTCTCTAGAAGATTTAAAGGGAGGAAAGCTTTAGGAAATAACTTACCATCAACCAATTTCTACTTTGCTAATCTCCCTTCTACAAAATCAAATTCTACTCCTCCATTAAATCCCTCTAAACTCCCCATTGTCCTACCTTCAACTTTCCTTGGTTAAGTTCATGCTAATTCCCTTCATAAATATAGATCGAAAAAGGCATATCATAACAGCTAATTGGCTTTGAATATTTAGTTTCAATCATTCACATGCACCTAATTCATCTAATAAATATGAAAATAAAGACATGCATGAAAATAGATAACACAAGATTTTGGTAACCCAAAAACATTTCAAAATGAGAAGGTAAAACTGGGGTGGGGATGACACCCAAAAAGTATCACTGCAACAATATGCAATTTTTTAAGGCTACAAAGTTTGACCACTTCCAATGGTTTGCCCTATGAAAGGCTTGTCCTATTAAAGACTTTACGCCCTATTAAAAGTGACCTAGTTAAAGGATTTACAAACACTCACTTGGAATGTTACCCTATTAAAGGATTTAGCACCTTGTTTAAAGACTTACAACATGGCTATTAAACTAACCAATCATCATAGGATTTTCATTCCTAATACAATGGCTAGATAGTATTAGAAATTCTTGACCTGATGACTTGCAATCTTCAATTGCTAATTCTAGATCCTTATTTTGCTATGTATGTTTTGATCCTTGCTTGATCTGATATGTCTCTCCTCAAAATTCTAATACTTTGTCCTTGATCAACTAAATTCTGCAATGTTGTCCTGCTTTCTCTAAGTCTTTACACCCCTTTGCACTTCACTAGCATTCTCCCTTCAACTCTTACACATATGCTCACAAATAATGGGGTTTCATCCTCTTTTAAAGGCTTTGAAGAATTAGGGTTAGATATGAATCTATGATCAATATTCATTCTTCTTTTCTCGCTCAATTCTTTCACTTTTCCTATTGGTTGCATGCCTTCTCTATTTTTCTTATTGGCTGCATGTTGATTACATAGGTAATGCAAAAGATTCGATCTTATCTTCAAGATCCTTCAAGATTCATCCTAAGTTGGCTCAAAAATATTTACATATGAGTTTGTGAAGGCACAAACTCATATGTTGATTCTATGTTACTCGACACTTACTAATTGTTGATGCTCAACACATATAGGAATTCTATCTCACTCGACTCCTATGGCAATATTGTTTCACTCAGCATCTATAATTTTTTTAGTACCTATAGTGACTCAACATCACTTTCTCTTGGCACTTGAACTTTTCTTGGCACCTGAAGTTTACTCAACACCTATTGAATTCTTGGCTTGGCACATACTATAGCTCGACATCTATATTATACTCAGCATCAACTTAAGAATTGATTAAGGGTGTTGACACTCAATTGTTAAAACCAATCTGAGACCAACAATATATATACATATATATACTCAAAAAATATTATAATTCTATCATTTCACCTTGATAAAAAGTTTAAGTGGGAACACTCATCCAACTTAACTTTAAATAGAAATTGTAAATAGGGAGTCACATAAGAATATGTGCAAAGTTTATATAAAAAATTATTAGTTTCCACTATAAACAGGTATATTTATACAATTTACATGTTTTAGCATATTTTTAAATTAAGATCTTACTAACAGAAAAGAATAAGGAGAAATATAAATTTCCACAATTTAAGAACTCAAATCATTATTAAGACTTGTTGGTACAAATATGTGGGAAGACATCACAAACTTTATCAAATCATTGGTGATGCTGAATTGAGTGTTATGACAAAAAAAAACTCAAAGATGACACATGCCTACTCTATGAATTTGAGCCCAAAACAATGAAAGATGCTTTGGAGAATGAAGATTGGATTCAAGCAATGAATGAGGAAATTGAATAGATTGAGGAGAACAATACTTGGACTTGTGTGCCAAGACCTAAAGACAAAATCGTCATTGGGACAAAGTGGATTTTTAGAAACAAACTCAATGCGAATGGTGAAGTAACAAGAAATAAGGAAAGACTTGTATGCAATGATTGTGCTAAAAAAGGAGTTGATTATGGAGAAACTTTTGCTCCTATGGAAAGACTTGAAGGAGTCGAAACTCTGCTTGCATATTCAACCTAAAATAATCTCAAGGTATATTAGATGGATGTCAAATATGAATTTTTAAATAGTATACTAGAGGAAGAAGTATACATGATCAACTTGAAGGATTTGTAGACTGAGACAAGAAGAAAATGGCATGTAAACTGAGCAAAGCCCTCTATGGATTTAAACAAGTCCCAAGAGCATAGTATGAAATATTCCATAATTTTTTGGTGAAGATTGGTTTTGAAATAACAAATGATAACAACAATCTATACTTGAAGAATGGTAGGAACAATGACGTACTGTTATCTAAAATATTTTTTATGATATAATATTTGGAGGAAGAGAAGCATTATAAAAATTATTTGTTGATGAAATGAATAAGAAATTTGAAATGTCTATGTTTGGTGAGATCAAATTCTTTGTTGGATTACAAGTATGTAAAATGAAGTTTAGTATTTTCATTGCACAATCCAAATACATCTAGGAGATACTAAAGAATTTTGGTATAGAAGATTCAAGGTCAGTGAGCACACTTATGTCAATAGGACATAAGCTATCTAAGAATTATGAATATGTTGATGTGAACCAGACCTTATATAGATCCATGATTGGAAAATTACAATATGTTGTTCATAGTAGACCAAATATTTCTTTAGTAGTTGAGATAATCGCTATATTTTTAGCATATTCTAAAGAGAATCACATGATGAGTGTAAAAAGTATATTGAGATGTTTGAAAGGTACATAAGACTATGGATTTTATTACAAGAGAAGTGATAAATTTGAACTAAAGGTATTCAGTGACTCAAATTGGGCAAGAAATATTGATGATAGAAAAAGCACTAGTGGAGCTGCATTCTTTCTAAGAAAGAGATTGGTATCATTGAAAATCAAGAAACAAAATTATATTTCTTGATCAACAGCCAAAGCTAAGTATGTGACAGTTGTAGTGATCTATTCAAACGTTATGTGGATTAAGCAATTACTAAAATTTATGAAAGAAGAGATTACAGATCCAATGGTTATCTATTGTGATAACACAAGTGGTATTAACATTTCAAAAAATCCACTAATGCACACTAAGACAAAGCACATTTTTATCAAGTATCATTACTTGAGGGAACTAGTACAAGATAAAGAAGAGAAGCTAGAATATGTGAACTTTAAAGAATAGATTGCTGACATATTCACAAAACCCTTACCTAAAGATGGTCATGAATATCTTAGAGGTAAATTAGGGGTGATTCCCATAACCAAATCTACTTAAGGAGGCAAGGTACATTGCATCAAATCTGCTACTTATAATATCTTACACATTGATGCAATACAATTCTACTTAGGGACATGCCTAAGGTGTAAGGAAAATTAGGAGCGAAAATAACTTCCTACACTAATCTCTTAAAGAAAGTATTGTGCAAATTCTTATTAAATTCTTACAATTTTAGATTCGATATTATGTAAACAATAATATTGTAGTCAACCATGACTACAAAAATAGATAGAGAAATAATAACACATAAACACAAAGATATGTCGGTGGGGAAAACCTTTTGGTAAAACAACACTAGCCCTCCAAAACCTACACAATGTATTATGTTCAACTCAAAGATTACAACACACTTACAATGCAAGCTCTTTCAAGACATAGAAGACTTATCCAATAGAAACCACTATCTACAGCCCTCAAAGTGCTTATATAATGTACTTTCCATTGTTAGGGCATCTTCCAAAGATAGCTCTTACGTGTCATAGGAATCTGTCATAACCATTTCAGTCATGATTTCCTTACACACAATTAAATCTTCTAAAAATAGTTCTTATGCATCATATGAATTCATCATAATTCAAGATGCCAACATATGCAAGTGGAGTGACACATCAACATGCCAACTAGACATGTGTACTCACACTTAATTACATTATTTGTAAAAAATACATTTTCAAAACAAATAATAAGAATAGGAATTACCCAAGGTTTAGACACCTTATTCCTAACATTCTCCCACTTGTTGAACACCTTGTAAGAGCAATAGGAACATAACAAGAACTAATTGCTATAGGCCGAAAGGCCCATAGACTATGAACACCATTTGAACTTCTTTGTGCCTACTAGTTTTGTCAATGCATCTGCAACATTCTTTATAGTATCTACCTTCTCCAAATTTATCTTTCCATCTTCCACCATATCTCTCACAAAGTGAAACTGCACATCAATGTGCTTTGTTCTAGCATGGAAAGTTGAATTCTTTGCAAGGAAAATAGCATTTTGACTATTAAAAAAAATAGTAATCTGACCTGTATCAACACCAATATTAGAACATAATCTCCTAATCCAAATGGCTTCCTTACAAGCATGAGTAGTAGTCATGTACTCAACTTCTATAGTGGACAAAGCAACCACAAGTTCTCGTTTACTCATCTAATTGATCACACCAGCAAACATAATGAACACATAAGCACTGGTGGATCTCCTATTTTCAATATCACTTGCCCAATATAAATCCAAAAACCCTTGAATACAAACTAAATATGTAGCTCCAAAAGAGTTACCATTATAAAAAAATGGAGTAATATGATGTACCCCTCAAATATCTGAATACTTGCTTAACTGCATCCCAATGTACCCATCTAGGATTAGCCATAAACCAGCTTAGTACTCCCACTACTTGGGCACTGTTTGGTCTAGTACAGACCATAGCATACATAAGACTGCCAACTATACTAGCATAAGGTACTCTACTCATGTCCTCCACCTCACTACGATATTTTGGACAATCATCTACAGATAACTTTGTTCCCATGGCAATAGGAACGCACAATGGTCTACAATTTTCCATGCTAAACCTTTCCAACATAGACTTCACATACTTACTTTGACTCAACCAAATTTTTCTATTAAAACTATCTCTACTAATTTCCATACCCAAGATGTACCTTGCTGCCCCAAGATCTTTCATCTCAAACTATGCCGACAATTGAGATTTAAAATAAGAAATCATACCGTTACCCTTCCCAAACAGCAACATATCATCAATATATAATGCAACAATAAGAAGGCAATCACTTTCAACTCTAAAGTAAACACAATGATTTGATTTTGATCTTACAAATCTAATTGACAACACAAAGGCATCAAAATTAAGGTACCACATCCTAGGATATTATTTCAAACCATATAAAGACTTCTTTAATCTACAAACTAAAGATTCTTTACCTTTAACAATGTAGTGCTCAGGCTATGACATGTAAATCTCTTCCTCCAAATCACCATGAAGGAAATTTTTTTTTCACATCCATCTATTCTATCTCTAAATCATATGATGCAACAAGAGATAATAGAAATTTTATGGATTTCAACTTTGCAACAAGAGAGAATATTTCACCATAATCTATCCCCTCTACCTATGAATACTCCTTCACAACCAATCTAGCTTTGTACCTTTCAACACTCCCATCTGCACAGAATTTATTTTTGAACACCCATTTGCTACCAAAAAGTTTCATCCTTTAGGAAAAGATACAAGATCCCAAGTTTTTTTTTTATCCAATGAAGCCATCTCATCATCCATGGCCTCAATCTAGGAACCTGCATCTTCCATATCCAAAGCTTCTTTCACAAATCTAGGTTCATCAGTGTTAGTAATTAAAGAAAAGACACAACTAGAATCTAACATATAATAACCAAACCTTTTTGGCTACTTTCTTACTCTTTTAGATCTCCTCAAGGGCTGAGGTTGAGGTTGTTCTTCCTCTTCTTCTGAACTATTAGAGCTACTAGAGCTCTCCTTATCATTAGACCCAACATGGTCTTTCTATATAGTCTTCTCAAGGGGAGGAGGCAACTAAACAATATATTCCTTCTTTTCTTTTTCATCTAGTTGTAGCACAATAGGAGAAGATGTTAGCTCTCTAAAAATAACATTTTTTCTATACAACACCTTACTAGTCATAGGGTCCCAAAACTTGTATCCTTTCATACCAACACTGTATCTAATGAAAATACATTCGACAGCTTTTTTTTCCAACTTGGATCTTTTCTCCTTTGGAATATGTGGATAAGCTTCACAACCAAAACCATGAAGATGTCTAAGTGAAGGCTTCTTACCAAACCACACTTCCATTGGTGTCTTACCAACAAGAGCTAATGTAGGAGATCTATTAACCAGATAGCAAGCAGTGGCCACAGCTTCAACCCAAAACTTTTATTCAAGACTAGCTCTACTAAGCATGCTCCTAGGCTTCTCCATCAGTGTCTTGTTCATTCTTTCTACAACTCCATTTTTTTGTGGGGTATAAGTAGTTGTGTTATGCCTCTCAATGCCTCATTCTTTACAGAACTATTTGAAATCTGTTGAGAAAACTCACCGCTATTGTCAATTCTTAGACACTTAATCTTCTTTCTAGTCTAATTCTCTACAAGGGCTTTAAATTCCTTGAACTAACTAAAGACTTGTGTCTTACTTTTCAAGAAATGAATCCATGTCTTTCTATTGTAATCATCTATGAAAAATACAAAAAATATAGACTTGGAGATTGAAGAAACTTTTACAAGACCAAATACATCAGAATGAATAAGATCCATAACATCAGAAGATTTGTGAGAAGTAGAATAAAATTTAACATGATTTTGTTTAGCATAGACACAATGTTTCCATAAGTAAAACTAAAGATTACAATCATTTAACCCCTCCATGAGGTTCTTATTCTTTAGGGCCTGAGGTCCTTCTCACCAATGTGGCCAAATCTCATATGCCACAACATTGTCTTTTCTGTAAGAAGATTTCCTTCCAATGTGGTTGCACCCTTAGGTACACATGTTGCACTACCATCAAAACCAATAACCATAGTCTTCTTTACTACTCGTTCAGATGGTGGGGATGAAGTGATAGCTACTCTCTTCTTTGAAACAAAAGAACTATTGCATTTGGAAATGCATACATCAAGCTGAAACAAATTACCTCTCCTAGTACCCTTAGCAAGTACCATAGCTCCTCTCATTATCTTACATCCATATTTAGATAAAATAGCTTGCACACCTAAATCATTCAACATACTTACAGATAATAGGTTTTGTGTCAAACTAGGGATGTGCATTACCCCTTTGATCCACTTTACTCATCCATCAGGGAATCTGATAGTGACCCATCCTTGTCCAACTATTTTTAGGTGAGAATCATCACCCAAGTACACCTTGCCACTATCAAAAACTTCATACTTTGAGAACTAGCTTTGATGAGAGGTCATGTGGAAAGAAGCACATGAGTCTATCAACCACACATCATTAGATGCATGTGCTACCAAGGCTACAAATAAAGCATCACCATCTTCTTGAGATTTTTCTAAACTTGAATTTGAGACCTTCTTCTTCTTTGGCTCTTTATAGTCTTTACAAAAGTGCCCAGTCTTATCACAGTTCTAGCATTTTTCCTTGGACTTTCTAGGAGTCTTTGATTTTCCATGGGATTTGGATCTACCCTTTTCATACTTGTTATCATTTTTCTTCCCTTTGTTGTTCGATCTCCTGCAAACAACAAGAGCTTCCTTAGTTGAATTTGATGACTTTCTCCTTGTCTCCTCAAATAACAATGAAGACATCACATTATCCATTCTAAAACTGACTAAAGTACTTCCAAGAGCCATCACAAGATGGTCCCATGAATCCAACAAGGAACATAATAGGTTCATACATCAATCCTCCTCTTCTATCTTGACACCAGATGATGTCAACTGTGTAATTAGTAAATTAAAAGCATTTAGATGATCTGTAATAGATCCTCCTTCCTCCATTCTTAAAAAAATCAACTTCTTCCTTAGGAACAACTTGTTCACTAGAGATTTGGCTTGATACATAGACCCAAGTCATGTCCACGAACTATTTGTGGTCTTCTCATCAAGAACATTCAAGAGAATGGAATCAGCTAGACAGAGTCTAATGAGACCCTTAGCTTTTCGATCCTTGAGATCCCAATCTTCTTGAGATATTTTTGTGGGTCTCACATCCAGTGAAGTCACCTCCCATAGATCATGATCTTCAAGAAAGTCTTCCATCTTGAGTTTCCACAACTCAAAATTACTACCATTAAATTTCTCCACCTCCATTTTTTCATATGATGAACTAGCCATCTCAATTTGCAAATAATATTTAGAATGCTCTACACAATACTCTCACTCAACTTGAGATTAGCTCAAAAAACCCTACCCAACAACTAAGCTCAAAAGTTGGTCAAGCTCTGATACCACTTGTAAGGAAACTTAGGTGCGGGAACAACTTCCTACACTAATCTCTTAAGGAAAGTATTGTACAAATTCCTATTAAATCCTTACAATTTCAAATTCAATATTATGTAAACAATAATATTGTAGTCAACCATGAATATAGAAACATATAGATAAATAATAACACATAAACACAAAGATATGTTGGTGGGGAAAAACTTTCGGTAAAACAACCCCACCCCTCCAAACCTGCACAATGTATTATCTTCAACTCAAAGATTACAACACACTTATAGTGCAAGCTCTTTCACGACATGGAAGACTTATCCAGTAGCAACCAAAAATTCACTACTCACACACTCACTCCACTATCTACAGCCCTCAAAGTTCTTATATAATGTGCTTTCCATTGTTAGGGCATCTTCCAAAGATAGTTCTTACGTGTCATAGGAATCTGTCATAACCATTTTAGTCATGATTTCTTTACACACAATTAAATCTTCCAAAAATAGATCTTACGTGTCATAGTAATCTGTCATAGGAATCTATCATAATTCAATATATAAACACATGCAAGTGGAGTGACACATCAACATGCCAACTAGACATGTAAACTTGCACTTAATTAAATTATTTGCAAAAAAACCATTTACAAAATAAATAATAAGAATAGGAATTATCCAAGGTTGAGACACCTTATTCCTAGCATAAGGTAGATATTCAAGTACAACATAACTGATCACTCATAGATAGATCACAAAAATCAACCAAACATGCAAAATCTACATAACTCAGATGCATGAAGAGATTGAAGCTATAAAATCTAAAGTGTCTTTGGCATTGTTATCAAAGAGGGAGAGATACCCAAAGAGGGAGAATATACAAAAGAAGCAATATAAAAAGAGGGAGATCTATTATTTTAGAGGGAGAAAATCAGTAAAGAGAATTAAAGAATTAGACTAAAACTAAGGATATTGATAGACAAAGAGGGATAAATAAGTGTGTGTGTGTGTGTGTGTGTGTGTGTGTGTGTGTGTGTGTGTGTGAGAGAGAGAGAGAGAGAGAGAGAAGAAGAAGAATTATATCAAAGAGGGAGAAATATTTTTGGGTTGTATGGTAATCAAGTGATTAGGATATAGAGAATGTTGGAATATAGAGATGTTGCCATCAATGCCAAAGAGGGAGATTGTTGGAAACTTACAATTGGAACAATTATTTGTTTGTCATTGATATCAAATCTATATATGAGACATATTGCTACCTAATCTAAATGTCATATCTATTTGATTGATGAAGATGATTTCAAAAATTTATCATAACAATAGGATCTAGAGGAAAGGTTGAGTTATGAAAAGAAAGCTATGATAAGGAAAAATGATTTTTTATGTCAAGAAAGTTAAGCCAAGATGAGAAATAGAGAAAATGGAAAAGAAATGTTGAGTGATTTTAGTGTTAACTAAGCTATAGTTAGTGCCGAGAAAATCTAGAGTTGACCAAACATCACTATCCACCAAGAAAGCTAGTCGATGCTTAGCCAGAAAAGTTGTATGGCACCCAAGTGTTTAGTGATGATCGAGCATCAGAACCTAATGATTTTTGAGTAATAATACTAAAGATGAATTCAAAGAAATTGTGATTCCAGCCAACTCAATTGATTTCTTGGGAGATGTAAACTATGTTGAAGATAAGATTGATGAGTTGGATCATTAAATTCAAGGCAAGGATTAGGTAATGACCTAACACATGAATTCCAAAAAAGATTCTAGAAGAAGATCGAGAAGATAGATAGATATAGAGAATCATGTTGACCTTGATTATAAACGCTAAGATCTATGGTGATCATAGAAAATGGTAAAGAAATAATTTCCTATTTAAGGAGTTGTAGAGTCGAACAAACTATCAATGAGTGCAAGTATATGCAAGAGGTACATATAGAGCAAGGTGTATCAAAGACAAACAAATATTGTGTGAGTGAATGTGAAGCTAAAGAAGAAATCTTGTAGAGATGTTGTTGATAGTGATAAGTGAAATCTGAGCAAGAAGGCTTAAGTGTTGATGAAGGGGGAAGAATGATTGCTTGAAGGGTTGCCAAGCAAATCAAGAATAGAGACAATAATGGAGAACTTTTCAATGAATCAAGATCTAAATCGAAAAAAGCTCTAAACTTGAAAAGTGAGTTGTAATCACACATATTGAAACCCTATTATTTTCTTTCTAATCATTGTAAAAAAATTGTATTGAAATCCTTTTAACAAAGGTTGACCTACTAGTGATTTGAAAGACTTAATAGTATGTGTAAATCCTTTCATAAGGTGACATTCTAAATGGAATGATCAAAGTCCTCTGACAAGGCCACTCCTAATAGGGTTATTAAATCCTCTAACTAGGTCACATTTAATAGTGTGTATTGTAACCTTTAATAGGGTTGACTCCTAATAAAGCTCACTTCGAAAGACTGAAAATTTGATGGCATGTTCCTAGTGGTTTTTCCCAAATTGGGTTTCCATGTAAAAATCTTAGTGTCAAACTTGTGTTGAATGCTTTATATATTTTACATTTAATATTTAGTAAAGCATATTATATTTGGAATAGTAAATTTTTTTTACATTAGAGACTGAGCAACAATAGGATAAGCAGAATAATAAGAGGTTTATTGTGTTGCCCCACTTTTCATCCTATACCCATTTTGCAAAGTGGAAAATTTTGAGTCTTAGTTTGGTCTAGGTATGTCTAGGTCTAGTCTTTCTTTCTTAGGAATAAAGTTTCTCCATTGGATTATCCATTTTTTCCTTCTCCTTCATCACATGGCTGGGTGGGTTTTCCTCGATGTCATGAGTTTGTGGGTAGTCTAGAACCTAATTCGATGGAAATTCTTGGATTTCACAAAGTTATCTTCAATGATGGACTTGTTGGTGGCTTATCATGATTTACACGTGAAAAATATATAAATCTTGCAGAGAATCAAATATTGCCTTCTCCTCGGCAGGTTTTCAACCCATGAAGGTGATTTTTCGTAGAGGTTAACAAATGTGGCTTGTAGGCTAAGGCAAGAAGGGAATGAGTTTTTTTATGGATAAGCCTTATTTTCATCACAGTATTCACCTTGGAAAACATTTGGGATTCATCATGGTGCTCAGAATCGCCTTAAGTGGAAAACTCTAAAATGACTTCTCCATGGCAGGCTTTCCACCCATGAAGTCAATTTCCCACTAAAGGCATTTGTAAAAGAGAAAAAAAAGTAAGTGGGCCCCTCTTCAACTTTTGCAGTCCTTTTTAACTTTTCTAAAACTAAAAGGAATACTAATTTGAAGGATAAAGTGAAAACAAAAGCATAGGCAAAAAATGAAAATTGCCTTCTCCTCGGCAAGTTTTCAACCCATGAAGGTGGCTTTCCCCATTCATGAAGAAATTGACTTTGTAAGGAAATTGGGCACACAACTTGCATGAAAGACACCTTAAGATGATAATGGAAACAAGCTAATCACAATTGGAAAAGTGTAGTGAGTGGAATCTAGTTGGGTAGATATTTCCTTACAGAGTACTTCGTTCTCAATTCTTTAGAACTAGGTGGAAAACGGGAAGGCAATTATGAAATAAAGGAAAGTTACTATTAGGCCAATGGAAATAGTGAAAAGACATGGAAATGTTTGTTAGAAACTCCCGCATTTATTAATCCAATGAATTTATCCTTTAATTCACTCATGTGGTACGGATCTTGAAGATTAATAGGTGAATTAGGATTTCTGTATAGAGGGAAACATAACAATTTTTCAAATTATTGCTTTTTCTTAAACTATTGTGTTGTTGAATTGCACAATGTTTTCGAATCTTTTATACTTGAAAATTTTATTCTCTAAACTTCCTTCAAGTTCAAAGTTTTGATTCACTTCTTCTTCAGATAAAATAGCAACCAGATTTGCTCAATTCAATGGAATTAATGGGATTAAATCTACATTACAAAGTTTCATAGATACCTCACTCCATTTCTATGACATGCAAGATTTTCAAAGGAGGTTGAGGTTAGAACTTATTCATCCTATATTTGAGAAGCTCTAAGGAAGTGGATTAGTGGAAGCAGTTGGGTTTTTGGTGGTAGTTCAAGTGCCTAAATTAATTGTTGAATGTATAAATCACTACAACCTAGATACTAGACAAATTCTGTTTCTTGATCATATAGTTTTGATTTCTATTGATAGGAAAACTATAGTAAATTTCCTCTGAGTTCCAAAATGGGAGGAGTTTTCTAAGTTGATAGTAGGAGGAGAAATTTTTGAGTTCTCCTTGAAGAAAATGGTGTGGAGAAAAGAAATTATGAGGTCTTGGTTCCAAAAGCTGTAGGGTGCCAAGAGTAAGGTTCCTAAAACTCTATTTGGCATTGATCTCAAGCCTGAGATCGTAGATATTTTGGTTCTCTTACACAGATTGAAAGGTGAGGTAGAAGCACTTAATATTGTTGAATTGGATTTCTTTTTGGTACAAATTATCTATTCAGATGCATAATATGTTGATTGGGCCTATGAGGCAAGTGAGCATCTATCTAGAGCCCTTAGCGCTACAAAGTTTTAAAACACCTTTTACAATCTTATTTCTTGATTTATATGTTAGTTTCTCTACAATTGTGGCTAAGCCTTCCCATAATAGAGAACTTTCCTAATGATGTGAAAAGCTATGAGTTCTATCCATGTTTACAATTGTAGAATATGTTAGGGTTAATGATGCATTTATAATGAGAATTTGCAGTGAACTCCAAGGATGCTTGAAGAGGAGGTTCAGCCTAAAGGAAATGGTGGCTATTAGTTAGTTTGGTAGCTATTTTATCTAGTTCTCATCCTTCTCCTATTTTCATATTGCAACTTTCGATGGATTTCCTTTGAAGCTACCTAGGTATCTGAGTGATATGATTGTGTTGATAGAGATTGTGAGGAAGGCAATCTAGGTGAACATGTTGAGTGCAAGCCTGAAGAAGAAGGCGTATGAATTCCCTATGAAGGTTGAAGCTTATAGCTATGAGTCTCGCTCTGATGCAAAAAATATGCTCAAAGCATTCGAGACTAAATATCAACTAGAGGCATATGAGGTCACGAGACTTATGTTTGGCTTGAATGGGTATGCAAGAGATGTGTTGTAGATTGGGAGCATGATCAAACATGTTACCACCGTCAAAGACTAATAGGCACACTATAGAGGTGAGCTCAAAAACAGAGATCGTGCTTTCACTAGGCTCATAGTGGAGCAAATCAAAACATATGGTATCAACTTTGATGTAGAAGGCTTGGAAGATGATGGCCAAAATATGTATAGTAATACATATTTAACTAAGTTAAGGGGGATTCCTATTAGTTTAGAGTTGTATGTAGACATTGAGGAGAATTTTGATATCATGATGGCCAAGATCATCAAGAGAACAGGGAAATGGGTTGAATGGACAACCAAGAGGAACCAGAGTAAAGGTGTAGCCACACAAGCTTATCCAATAGCTACAACACCTTCCTCATCTTAGAGTGCTACACTAGGCATAATAATAGCTGCCACTTAAGGGCCAGCTCAACAATCAAGTGGAGGTGATCAACCTTTGGATAAGAATATCTCTATAGCCAAGACCTATCATGATGGTTCCCTCGCAGTCATTGGAACCCAGACTAGTACTAAAGAAAAGAAGATGGAGGAAGATAGCACAGAAACCTCAATTCCATCCCCCCATGTCACACTAGTTCTATCACCTCATGTTTCTCCAATTCCTTCTCCCCATACTACCTGAGTTCCCTCTCCTCATCATAGTCTCATTTTGCTAGCGAGCACTACACTTCTGCAACCAAGTGGCTTTTCAATACAGATGGTAGACTTAGGGGATGGAAAGAGCAGTAATAGTGAGTCTATTGAGTCTGATGAAGTAGAAAAGAGGGTTAGACTTCTTCTAAGCTTATCTCCTGAGATCCAAAGAATCATTTTTCTTTGACTGCTGTGACAAAAACCCTAGCTAAGAGAAAGATGTTTAGTATAGAATCACTCGGGATGGCCTCCAAGGTGATAGGTACCAACTCCTAGTTGGAGGATACTCTAGAGAGAAAAAGGAAAAGGAAAGTTGAGGGCACCTCTACTAAAGATACTATGTCTCTTACAATCTACTCTAGATCTGCATTGACAAAAGTAAAGAAGTAGAAAACCTTGTCCATACTTGGGCAAGATACAAAAATATGACACCTAACAATGGATATTTCCAAGCCCAAAAAATGAGGGAAGATTAAGGACATGACTACCAATGATTTTAGCTTGCACTCTATGGATCTTGGAGAAGCTAGGCATGACACCAAAGTTGGCTTATGGAAATCAACCAATGAGGTGATCGAGGGGCAGCTATAATGTCTAAAGTTGTCTAAGACCAAAATGAAGGCTAAGATAGAAGAATTGAATAAGTTCATCATACATCTAGTCACTCCATTGGTAGCCATCTCTAGAGTATCAGTGACCCAAAATCCTACTACTAATGAAGTTCAAGCCCTCATCTCTTAACTCCAAGAAGATAGGCATTTTGGTTAGATTGGTAAAGAATGGATTGAGAAGCTCAAATTAGAAGGAGCTACTATTGTAGAGTAGATTGGTAATGTTATCTTAAGGTTAGAAACATAAAAAGATAACATTATATCAAAGAGCAATACTCTAGCTGGAGAAAGGATGAAGTGTGATGATTAAATCTCCCTCTTGAAGATGATCATCCAAATGAAGGCCAAGGAAATGGTTGAAGCAAAAATATTTCCAAAGGGAGACGAACCTCTATTTGAATGGCTTCAAAGCATACAGTTTAAGACTGAGATGATCCAGTCCACAAAGAAAGGGCTTAAAGAAATAGAGGATAAAGTGAAGAAGATGCAAGAAAAAAGATTTGAACTTATGAAGGGACTACATATAGATTCCCAGACCAGTGGGCAAGGAAAAACACTTATTAGGATCAATGTCATAAAGGAAAATTTTTCCAAATTTCTTGATAGTTTCTCTAATATATCTTCATGTAGTCAAAATAATTTTTTTGAACTTCGGGCACTTAGTAGATGTATAGACGTGGCCACAGAGGAACTACCAAATCAACTAAATGTTGTAAAGGAGTTAGCCAGAGAGAATTCCAAATGGCTCTTAAGGTATACCAATATCCACATGCTTAGGCATGAAGAGCTCATTCCAATCATAGTTGCCGCCAAAGCCTACAAAGAAAAAGTAGAAAAGGTGAAGATGTCAAAGTGATTCAAATTCTATCTTTTAATTTGTTTTCTTTTGTAATTATTGAAACGTGACAAATTGGTGCCTTGCCATTTTTCAATCTTGAGAAGATGAGCTGATTGAACTTCCATTGTAATGGTCATCTCGAAATTGTATATGTATGAGATTGAAAGATTAATAAAAAGTTTGGAATTTTTTTGGTGTGAAGTACTTTTTGTTGCAGAGACAATTGAATGGTATTCTATATCAATTATTTTATGTTCCAATTTGGTTAGATTTAGTCTTATATTTTTCTTTTGTTTGAGTTGAAACAAGGAAAGAACAAAGTTTCACTCCCCTATTTCAAAGCAACAAATGAATGTGATAGGTAGTGTCATTGTTCATTCAAAGAGAAATCCCTTCAACATTCTTTGTTTGTTAATCATAGTTCAGATTCAAATTAACTTAGTCTAGTATTAACTATTACTCAGTTAAGCTTTATGAATTCATAAGATGTGTGGATTCATAAACTTGTTTAGATATTCAGAAACTTTTATTTGCCTGAGTTATATTCTATTTAGGTCTAGCTTGGTTCTACCTCTTTTGTTCTCAGGTTAACAACATACCTCGAATTAGTTTAGGAGAAAAACATAATTCATTACAAATCTATTCTAGGGAGTTGTAACTACCAATTAAGAGAAAAGTCAATTCATCCATAAGTGGCTTTTTAACTATTTGTAACTAGATATTCTTCCAAGTTTGGGCATTTAAGAGTTATGATTAAAAAGAACAAATCTATTTACCAGTATATTGTTTAATTTTTTAAATGGTACTTAAGGACCTTGAGTAACTAATTCACCTCCCACTCCTCTCCCCCCTCCCCTCTCAATTATTCTAAAAATTTCTAACAATAAGCTAAGCCATGATGACTATTATATTAATTAAAATCATAATAATATTGCTGAAAATAAAAGATTAAATTTAATTTTAATTATAGATAGAAAAATTAATTCTTTTGTAAAAAATATAAGAAATGTATTTATTATACATTCCAATTTTACCCTCATAGAATATAATCTTACATCAACATATTTATATACATTATAATAGATATATTAAATTTTTTTTCAAAAATAATTATTTAAAAAGAAATAAAAGCAATTTTTTCTATATAAAATATATTTAATAATTTAATTTCAGAAGGAAAAATCATTATTTTAAATAATCTTTTAAAAATATATAATATACAATAATATTAAAATCCAACTTTATCACTTAGAATATAAACCCTGCTTATTGATTTATTTTTTCATAAAATTATTTTTCTAAAATCTAATTACCTTCAATTTTTTCATAAATTGATAAACAATACCATTCAAAGTTTTTTTTAAATTATAGAAAATACTTTTAATAGTTTCAAGTAAAGGGAAGAGGCAAAATTTAGAGAACTGAGAGGAAGGGAACAATTTTTTTAGAGACTTGAAATCTTCAATGATTGTTATTGAAACTTTTTTTTCTATATTAAAAAATTAGACTCTATAAAGATCTCTTGTTTGTAGTATAGATAAAGCATTCTCTAATTGAGATTACATCACCTTCTCTTTGCTAGTTCTGGATCATAGGTATCAATCAAAGTTTTTCATATCTTTGAGATGAATGAATTTAGAGTATCTTGGCTTGGTGTTGTTATGTTCAAGAGAAAACAAACATCTCTAACTTATTAAAAAATTGTCGTACAATTATTTTCATAAGTGGAGGAATAAGATGGCTTAGAACTATGCAACTTTCACCACTTTCTGGAGGTGCATTCTCACAAAAGAAAAACATCTTAGAAGGCCACTATCTCATCTGCATCAACATCATAGACAATATTAATCTTCTATGTTATACTATTTTATTTTTAAAAATATAATGCAACACAAAGTGATTACAATATTGTCCACCATTCCTTAATTTTACACAAACATGATGACAATCTTCATTGTCATGCTTTTCCTTCTACACTAAGTGATTATAATTTACCATAAATTCAATAGACATATTTATTTTCTTGTTTCACCAACCAAGCAATGCATCTATTGCATTTTACCATTAAGAAAACAAGCCAAAGAAAGAGAGCTCAAGGAGATTAGTTTCTTAGAAGATAATTTGAAGAGATCAACATTTATCCTTCTCTCTATTTGTAACCTCCATTGATTAGATCCACACTATCTTCTAATATTTTTATTTCTAACATGGATTTTCCAAATTTGATTTCTCAATAGATTGCATCTAGATCCAAACCAATTTACTTCTAATATGGATTACCCAATATCAGAAACAAACTTACTAGATCCATCTCACATGTGGTGGAAATAAACAACTCTTGTTCTTCCCATCAAAAGCTTCAACAACTACCTTGAAATCATCAATAGATCTCACTGCAAATCCTCTAAAAAGAAGAGCATTTCTTTTCACCACTTCTTCTTGCAACCATTTTTTGTTTCTTCTTATCTTTTGCACCAAGGGCTCAATATCTTCTTTTGAAAAATATATGGTTCGCTACAAAAGAGAATCTTCCTCAAGATTGTATTTTTGTTTTCTGATTTGATAGATTTGTTATGAAAAATATGGTGGGAGATGAAAATCACTAATTTTAGGCAAGTTGGAATTAGAATTATTTTAAAAGAAGAAATAAAAGTCAAAACCCCTTTTTTTCTTCTTGATGTACTAGCTATATATGTCACCTACAATATATTTTAGAATTAGGGGAAATTTTGTTTATCTATATTTAATTTTTCAGTGGGAACTAGACCCCTAATTTTTAGCAATTAAAAACTTATCATTAAAAATTAAATAAAATTATCAATTATTTTTCAAAAATATTATTAAAAATAATAATCATAAATTTCATCTATTTTTACACATTTCATTAGTTTACTTCATTTTCAAATTCCAAACAAAACTACCACTTGTATGTTGTTGAAGTTGAATAGTTTTGGTTTTGTTAGTTGTTTCCTTCTATAATAGATGATTATACATTTATTATAGTCAAGGCACTATCATTATGCAAAATCTCTCCATAAATAGCCTCTATCTAGGAGCACAAAGATAATCTAAATTGTAGAAATAGAAGACCAATCATCTGAAACAACACCCATGAAATCTATCTTTGCTTCAAAGATGCCCATGAAAATATATCACTAGAAAAACATTCTATTGCACTAGATGTTTCCATTCCATCTCCTTGCCAAATAACACACATTACAACCCAAGAGAGAGAGAGAAGTATGAGCATGAGAAGGTGTCAAAAATTCCAAAAAATCACTTAAGACCTTAGCTCCAAAACAAAGAACCTAATAGTAAACATACAACAAGTACCAACAAAAAAATCTCCCACAACCACAACCATAAAATACTAACATCTAAAACCCAAGTCCAATATCCAAATAAAAAACACTTCCTATAGATCATGAAAGAGCCAAAAGAGAAAATAGATGGCACAAAGGGTAGTATCACAAAGATCATACGAACCCAATGAGGGGAAATCTCAAGAGGGTAAGAAAAAGATAAACCTATCATCACGAGCATAAATACTATAGTAGGGGAAGGATTTACCACAACACTCATTAACACATCTACTACTATACACTGAGGAAACCAACAACCCATCTAGGCTATCCATAACCAAAACACAAATCCCAAACAAGATTCCCCAAATTGATAGAAGTTCATTCCTTGAAGCCAAATCACTTCCCAATAAAACCTATGGTTTCCCAACCAAAAATAATAGTTGATACAAAAATACCCCAAAGATAAATTGAGTTGCCATAATCTTCATCAAACTCACCTTCCTTTGTAGTCCTTGGAGAAACCTTAGCTCCCCCTCTTCCTCTATTACTACTGCTCTTATTGTCCATGTTATATGTTTTGATCATCCATTTTACAAACATTTGTTAATTACAAATATTTACATATTTAAAAAGTATAAAGTTATCATTCAAAACATTTGGGTGAGAAAATGTCTTAAAAAAATCAAATTTGCATTACCATGTTAATCTTAGGAACTATATATTTGAAAGAAAAATCATAAGAGTAGATGTCCAAATACATTTAGAAACTAAATTAAATTTAAAATTAAATATATTAATATTTACACATTTTTTAAATATAAAATAGTGCCTCTCGCATTACTTTGGAAGTTCAAGAAAATAGTAAGTAGATTAAAGAGAAACATATTTTTATCTAATATAAATTTAAAATAATAGACATTACTAATTTCCTTTTCCTACATAGAACTGACTTTATTTTACAAAACTATCAATACTTCTTATCGCAAGCTCTACAATTCATATTGAGATTGTAGTGCCTGCCCCTAGTTCGCATTTTTGTTATCATTGTTGAACTCTTTTAAGGCTAGTTTTATGTTGATGGTTAGCAACATTGTTTTGAGACTATCATATATTGTGCTATGGATTCAGTTGATATGTGATTAGATTACTTAGACTTTACATTTCATGTATGCATGATGATTATTACATTATTTTCAGTTATTGATTAGTTAGATGGTTTATTATCACATATGTTTTCTTATGGATACTTACCCCATACTTGCATGTGTATGGTGTGTGTGTTTGTTCTTGGATGGTGTTTCTGATGTGGTTAAGGAAGGGAGTCATAGTCACCTGCTAGTCGGGATCTACACGATGCACCACTTCCTACCATTGCCTGTTTAGCTTAGCATACATATATATATATATATATATATATATATATATATATATATATATATATATATATATATATATATATATATATGCATGGTTTTTATGCAGGTTGCAGGTATTGAGTGTTGACTTTCCTGAATTGCTAGGATGAGCGTACCCTATCGCATTATCTCAATGGTAAGAGAGGGGAGATAAATCCTCAAGTCCAAATCCCAACCCTTTAAGCCATTTGTCCTAATTGAAAATTAAGACAAGTATCTGAGTTGAGTACCCTTTGAATGCGTCAAATGACGTAATTCATGATATTAACCCTTTTGGTTTGATTTTGTATGTGTTTTGCTATAGTGGGTTTTTCATATTTTATTTTATGAGTCTTTAGTGTATTTTCTATTAATTAAGCCTAATTAAAAGATTTAATTAATGATTTAATTTAATGGAAAATTAATATGGTATTTTAATATTTATTTTATTTAATTAATTGGAAAATTAACTAAATAAAATAATTAAATTTGAAGATAAAAATTATAATTTTAAAGTTGGAATGTGATAATATTTATTTAAGTTAATAAATATTTTAGCAATTAAGTTTTGAAAATGAATTTAAAAGTGGAAAAGATATTAAAATTATTAAAAGATTATAGGTTGCATGATGTGTGCATAAATATATTAAGATAAAACAAGTGGATTTATTAAAGTGAGTGCATTAGATTTAAAAATTAATAAACTAAATTGAAAAGAGTAATATGAATATTAAATTAATTAATGTGCATAATATTTGTTCACATAGGAGTATGCGAATTCTTGGGAGTTGTCATGTAGACAACACAGGAGTTTGCACTCTAATTATGCATGTGTTGTCAACAACACAGGAGTTAGCGCACAAATTAAGCACATGGTGTCTACAACCTTGTGACTCATCTAGAAGGTTGGAAAAGACTCATGCTTAGTTGTCAACACCTTTTGGTTGTTTCTAGAGACATTCTAGGTGCTTCTTGAGAGTTCTTTATAATGAGGCACTCTTAGAAGCTTAGGGAGAGTGTTTGGAGTGTGGTTGGAGGACCGAGAATGTGGGAGAAGGAAGGAGGTTGCTCTGCTTGAGGAGAAGTGATTTAGCATCAGTGTCCAGGTAGACACTTGTGACTTTGCTTATGTTATTTTCACATCTTGCACTTCCTGTCTTTGTCGTGTCTTCTGAATGCTTTCTGAGAATTTTGCATATCTTGTTTGCATGCTTTTGTTATGAGTAGTTAAATTCTATATAGGAAAACTTTCATATGCATAGATTTGATGAAATTATGGGGCTAGGGTTAAAATTTATAGTCAAACCTATTAGAAGAATTAATGGGTAAATTTAGAGAACAAATATTTTATAGGAAAGTTCTTAAAATTGGAAGCCCTTTTCAATTATGTATATGTCTCATTTTAAAATATACATATTTATACAAATCTGAATACTTGTGTGTGTGTGTGTGTGTGTGTGTGTGTGTGTGTGTGTGTGTGTTTATATATATATATATATATATATTTATTTATTTATTTATTTAAAAATGATGTTGTCATATCACAGTAGAAAAATGTTTAATGAAATTCCATTATATATATATATATATATATTTACACATTTTTTTGAAAATGGAAAAAGATATATATTTAAAAACATTTATAAAAAATCGCGGTGCGTTTTTTTGAAAATACAATTCATGAAATTGTTTTATATATATAAATATAATGGGGAGGGTGGATTACACCCCCCCCCCCCCCCCCCCATACCCTATACTCATTACAGTCGGGCTGAAGCATCGTACTTGCAGTCACAGGCCCTATGATGGCAGACAGGGCCGCACGACCTTTTTAAAGGCAAAATTGTCAGCATTTAAATTATATTTTGTTATGTATTGTGTAGTACGACTTGCATGCCGTGGGGAGTATGATACCAACATTTACCTATTTAAATTTACTTAAACAATGTTGTGCGATATGAAATTTGGTTCATTAGTAATGTTATAATATATAATGTTATCTTTCAGTGGTAATGTTATATGTTATAATATTATCATATGAATTCAATGGTAAGGTTTATGTTATGAAGTTATTAATATTGATTATTATATATATATATATATATATATATATATATATATATGCACACATATGTATATATATATATGTACATATATATATATATATATATATTTATGTATATATAAATATATATATATATAATATTAATAAAAATTTATTGGAGTAATTAATCAAGTCAAAAAGACTTCAAATAAGTGATAGAGTTAGAATTTATTTTATTAGAATGAGTTTAAATATTTAAGTTACCAATTATTTTGGGGTTCTCGAAATTGTAAATGGATTTTATTGAAAATGAAAATAAAAATAAAAATGGGATATTATTAATGTCCATCTAAATAATGTTTATTCTATTGAGTTGTTTAAATTATGGAAATTATTAGTAGAGTTTCAATTAAGATATTATTAATTGATTTGGAGTCGTATATGGGGATTTATATACTTCATTAATTAATTTAATTAAGTGAGAATTTAATTGGGAATAAGTCATAGAGAGACTCCTTGCTTGACAAGAATCATTATAACAGTTATGTGATTATTAATTTAATTAATTAATTATAGAATTAATTAAATTTAATTGATAATTAAGTTATGTAATAGAGTTTTAATTGATATGCTAATATCGATTCTTTTAACGAAATTGTAAAGTATTTACATCAAAGTTGATAAGTCTTATTCTAATGACTTGAATAATGACTTTAGATATTTTAATGGTTGTTAGTGATGATTTAAATATTATAACGATTAAATTAAGAGACCTAAATTGTAGTGATATTTAATTGAGTTTTAAATTATGAACTATTAGAATGATATAGAGTCACGGATTGTGTACGCTATTAATTAAATTAATTATATGATTTAATTAAGATTAATTTGAAGATTGATAATTGGCTTTCTTATAATTTAAAAGAATATGATCCTTTGGTTTTGTTTGGAGAAGTTGAATTAATGATAAGGAAGAGTTATTCAATTAGTAACATTGATCTTAGCAAAATAAAGCAAATAATATTAAGTAAGGGACAATGTAGATTAGTCTAATGAGTAAATATTTATCCTTCAGTTATTCTTAGAATGTTATTTTAAATAATGGAAGGATAATGCTATCAAAGGAACAAACGGGTTGACTTGTAGGTCAAATGATTAATCTTATATACTTGAAGTATACTTGCAAACAAAAACTGAAACCTCCATACTCCATTCAACTATGTAATTTTAGCAAACCAAAAACATGTGCTTGCATTGTGTTTTCTCTATGCTTCTTGTTTTGGGTTTTTGGGTTGACTAGTGATGACCAGTCATAGGATGTCTACCAGAGGCTCGGGGGTTATGATTGTGATGTCATGATGATGTCTTTTGATCTCGATTCTTTATAAACCCAACCATGGTAATGTGATGGTATGCTCTATGAGATGTTGTATTTACTGATTTTTATTGCTCATTAGTCTTCATGTGTGAAGCTGAAATGTATGTGTATCTAAGACACTTGACTTAACCATTTTTGAGTCATCGATTAGTTATACTTGGGTTACTTTCTAGTCGCCTTGATGAGACTAAAATGTTGATTTATTTCTTGATGATGTCATGTTGTGACATGTTTTGACTCAACCATTTTGGAGTCTTTGATTAGTATGATTTTGAGATATATTTTGGTTATTGAGAACCAATGGATACTTTTGATTATCAGTGATACCTTCAGTTGCAAATAGAGAACTGTTGTGGTCATGATTATCTATGGATGCTTTTCATGTGCTCATGGAGATTTGATGCTCTTTTTATGGATTATCTTTTGGTGTTTCTTTCCAGTCACTTGTATAGGACTGTGGTGATTTTGTGATTTATGATTCCATGAGCTTAGGGTAGGTTATCTACTTGTAATGTCGGGAAGTGGCTTGCAATGGTGGTCGGGACCCTAAGTGGCTGCCAAGGTAACTCATTGTAAGTTTTTTTAACAAGTGAAAACATTTACACTAAATGGGGATTAAATGAACCTAATAAGATAATTATATGTTCTCGCCCATGCCTCAAGTGCTAGTATAGACTAGGATGGGAGTAGAGAGAATGTTTGGTTGCGACCTTTCATTCTGTAGTATGCCTCATCTGTATGAGAGGATACTAGTGGCCACAAAGGGATCACTAGGGGGCCGAGGTCTATTGAGAGACTACCAGGGTAACTCTAGCGTGATCCGTGCGATGACACTTTCCTGCTTGCATAGTAGGTTTCCTACATGTCTTTCTGTAACTCTAGGATTAGATGTCATTTTGTGATTGGAACCTTTGAGTTAGTATAGTTTTAGGATTTTTGGACTTAGAGAGTATTTATGCTATGTGATTTTGATAACCTATTTGAGACTTGAGATTATCTCCTCAACGCAGTGGCAGTGGACCATTTAGGTTCCACGAAGTCGAGTGGTAGTGTTTTTTCACTCTTATCATTTGAGATCTGTCTGAGACACCATGGCTGATGTATTCTTTATTGGAATTTATCCTCATGGATTATGATGGTGGACATGTATCCTCACATTGATGATTTGCATATGTTAGATGATGTTATCTTATGCTATTACTTTGCATGTTAGATTACTTTCAGCATATGATGTAGTATGATTTAAGAGTGACATTCCTACTATGTCAATACCGATGATCTCTTCGGTGATTTGGAATGTTACACATGGAAGGACGGCTAGGATCCATGATGGTCTAATGATATTATTTACGATTGGGAGGAATCGTGCATTTAGATAATTATGTGTAGTGTTTATGATTTATGTCTATCTTTTACGATGGATGTTTATATCTTCTATGATGATGTATCATGTATGATTTGTGGTTTCATTTATGTTATTGCATCATGTATTAGATTTAGAATGATGATGTACTTTATTTACATGGATGTATATTCTTTTAAGCCTTTCATACCCAGTGGCATGTATAGTGGATGATCGAGCAATCGAAAATGTAATTTAAGAACGTTGGACTGTTCAGTATTATATCATGTGGATGTAGTGTTAGATGGATTCATTAATAGATAATTTAGATGTGACTCAACCTTAAGGGATCCATGAAGAATGTGACCTGTTATGTCTATTTATGCTTACTTTTAGTTGAATGATGTTATTGCTTCCGTTACTTTATGTATGTGGTAGTTTAATTTTCATTTTTTTTTTTTAAAAATTGCTACCAAACTTAGTGAAACTTTAGGTTAATTCTTTAGATCCCTTGGTGGGGCATTACAGAGATCAATTTATGTAAACAATAATTATATATAGATAACCATTTTATATTACCCAATATATTATAGACTATTTGCATAGAGATACTAGGACCCTCCTAGGAGGTTTAGATGGTCTCCTTCCATGTTGAACAGAGAGGTTGTTCAACAAAAATATATCTCCATCTTTCAAATTCAAGTTCACTTATTGTTCATCCATTATGTGTTTGAATTCTTTCACAACTTCAAAAGGAATAATAGACTCGTCTCTCAACCTAGCCCATTGGTTCTTTCTTCCTTGACCATACCCTGCTATAGTGTTGAACCATACTTCATTTCCTTTCTCTTTTTCCAATGTTCTAATTGTTTCCAAATGCCAAATTTAAAATTTGCAGTCACATTATCATGACATACAAAATGCATACAACCTAGTATCTCAATGGCCATATCAATCAAGAAAAAAAAAAAAAAAAAAAGCCACAATGACTATTGTATTGATTGAACCATAAGATCAATAATGTTGAAAATGAGGGATGCAATTTTATTTTAATTATAGATAGGAAGGTCAATTTTTTTGTTAAAATTATGAGAAATGTATTTATTATAATTCTAGTTTTACCCTACTAAAACATAACCTTGCATGATAACATAAATTTATATGCATTATAATCTATATTAGATTTTTTTAAAAATAATTATTTAAAAAGAAGAAGAAAAACAAATTATAGATAAAATATATTTATTTTATTTAATGATAAAAATATAAAACCTCTTTTTAAATAACCTTTTAAAAATATATAATATAAAATAATAATGAAATCAAATTTATCACTACTAATATAAATTATACTGTTTATTTTTCATAATATTTTTCTCAAAAATCAAATTAACTACAATTTTTTTATAAATTAATAAATAAAGTATTTAAAGATTTTATGTTTTAAAGAAAATACTTTTAATAGTTTCAAGTGAAGGGAAGAGGCAAAAAATTAGAGAACTGAGAGGAAGGGGCCAATTGCTTTATAGACTTTGCAGTCTTCAATTATTGTTATTAAAAGTTTTCATTTCTATATTAAAAAATAAAGTATATGGAGATTTGTTATTTGGTGTGTAGAAAAAGCATGCTCAAAATTAAGAATGCATCACCTTTTCTTTGCTTCTTCTGGATCAAAGGTGTCAGTCATAGTTTGCCATGTCTTGTAGATGAATGATTTCAGACTATCTTGGCTTGGCTTTGTTATGTAGAAGAGTAATCCAACATCCCTAACTTTCTTTACAAACTTTGGTACAATTTTTTCCATAAGTGGAGAATGAGATGGCTTATAACTATGCAACTTTCACCACCTTCTAGAGGTGTTGTCTCATAGAAGAAAAATAGCTTAGAAGGCCACTCTCTCATCTACATCAACATAAACATCATCCCAATCTTTATCTTCCATGTCATACTATTTATTTCCAAAAAAACCAAAAAAATCAATACAAAGTGATTACAATATTGTCCACCATTCTTTAATTTAACACAAACATGATCACAATCTTCTATGTCATGCTTTTCTTTACACTAATTGATTACAATACACCATAATAAGTAGTAATGTGTTGTTTTCTTGCTTCACCAACAAAAGTAATGCATCTTATTAAGAAAAAAGAAAAGAAGGCAAAGAGAGCTCTCTCACTCTTTGTAACCTCCATTGATTACATGTAGATCCAAAGCTCTCTCTTAGACAATCATTCAAGAATCTAACTACAAACTTACCAGAGCTATCTCATGGTGGAAATCAATCTGATCATGCAAGGGAGCCTTATTGGCAGTGTAAAATTTATCTAAAAAAATTGTCCTTGGGGCAAACCCAAGATACTATTGTTCTTCCCATTCAAAAGCTTCAACAACTGCATTGAAATCTTCAATAGATCTCATTACAAATCCTCCAAAAAGAAGAGCATTGCTTTTCACCAATTCATCTTGCAACCATACTTTGTTGCTTCTGATCTTCTGAACCAAGGCATCTACATCTTCCCTCTCAACATCATTTGAAGGTAGCAAAACTTTGGAAAACAATTTTCCATCAACCAACTTTTGCTCTTCTAATCTCCCTTCCACAAAATTAGATTCTACTCCACCATTACACGCTTCTAAACTCCCCATTGTCCTTCAACTTTCCTTGCTTAAATATAGACCAAAAAAAGGCATATCATAATACCTAAATGGCTTTGCAAATTGAGTCTGTAAGTTCAATATTATAATCCCCTTCATATATACACACAAAACTAGTGCCCATGGTCATTTATAGTTTTTGTGAAGAAAAAATTTTGCAATTAACTCCCTACATTATAGCCCATGCCCTTGGGAATCACTACTCTCATCCATTCCCTTGAATTAATGTATGTTCACAAATTAATTGTCAACATGCCATCTTGAATGTTCTTTGTAAAGTTGACGTGTCTCAATTTATAACAATGAACGTGCAAGAGAAAAAGTTTCCATAGTGAAGTCAAACACCCATTTCTTCATTTATCCATTATTTCCCTTTTAAAGAAGTTATTCCACCACATTCACATTCTCCTCCTTTCCTAATCTCACAAAAGAGATTGTATAGGAAAGTAAATAAAAGGTAGGTCCCACAGCCATAGCTCAACATTTCTACTAGTGATTTGTAGAAGCTGATTTATTTTTGTTTATTTTTAGCACTTACTTTAAATAATATTTTTAAATGAAAATTGTAAGAATATTTTCTGTAAATAACATTTGGAAGCAAAATTTTATGTAAATAAAAAGGAGAGAAAAGTATGGTGAAGACATGTGACATCTTTGAAAGACTTATTTTGTACATTTTTTATTTTTACAATTGATGGTTTACATTAAAAATAGGAAAAGATTACAGTCCTACAACTTAAATTTTAACAGAAATTGTAAAAAAGCAGTCAGATATTAGTTTCCACTACAAATAGGTATATTTGTACAATTTACATGTTTTAGCATATTTTTAATTAAATTAAGATCTCAATAACAGAAAAGAATAAGGAGAAATATAAATTTACAAGATTTGAAAACTCAAATCATTGTAAAGATTCTTTGGCACAAATTTCATGTCTTTGAAAGGTTTTGATTGCTTCATTTTCTTCTTTCTATTAATGTTTGCCCTTGGTTTGTTTACTGTTAAGAGTTTGTTTTGGTACGTCTATGATCCATACTAGAAAGTTTGTTTTATTATTAATTACAGTATGAGAATGAAAGCCTTTCTGTTTATCTTACACTAATAGAAAGGAACTTTAAATTTCTCAAAATCTTTTCCTTTTGATTTAAATTTTTCCATGACAAGAGCTTGAAAACAAATGTCATTATTTGACAGATTAAGAGAGGTACTTCTTTAAAGGTTGTAGGTAAGGTAATATTTTTTAAAAATTTGAAGGATCTGATTTGAAAAGCTTTTCTAGAACAATGTTTCTTTGAGGCTTCAAAACTTAGTGATTAACATCTAAATCTAAGGGTTGTGTACTTAAAAAGAAATGATTGTAAGGAAGATAAGGTGTGTGGAACTACTTCCTAAACTGATCTTTGAGAGGATGATTATGCAAATTTAGTTAAATATTGCAGAGATCTCAAGAAATATATAATAACTTAATCAAAATAACAATGAACTCATAACACAATGGTTACCATGGGGAAACCCTTCTAAGAGAAAAATCCCACCCTCCAAAACTTGCACAATGTATTCTCAAATCTGAAAGATTACAATACACTTGCAATGCAAGTTCTTACAACAGTGCATCACCATGACCATCATAGGAGGAGAGACTAGGAAAAATGGCAATTGACAAAGTGTCAAAGGAGGGACAAATGGTGGAATATTCTCAATCACCTTCCCAAGACACTGAGGTTTAGGCTACAAGGTCTGCTAAGAGTGAGGCTATAGAAGAGGAGCCCTCCCAATAGGAGACAACTCTGAGCAAGAGTGACAAAGGGAAGGAAATTGTAGAACACAACCCTTCATCATCAAGAGCTATCTCCTTAGTAGGGTGCATCCCTAGATGGATTCAGAAGGAAATAATGAGGAGTACTAAGCCTCAATTATGTGCTTCAGAAGAAGATATTTGTGACATTGTAGAGATTTTCAATAAACCTGAGTCTCCATCACATGAGGCAACGCCATTGGCATTTGTCACCAGCACAAGGAACCAAGAACTATTTGCACAAGTGGATCTCCCTCCTGAAGGCACAGATGCAGAAGGTATTGGTCTTGAGGATTACAAATTAAGGATTTTATGTTGGGGAGATCTACACAAGATTCAACCTAATTGATAATGACCCTGGGAGTCAAAGAGGTCCTTAAGCATATGGAATAGGATGAGGTCGAACTCTAAGCACTTCGAAGGCAAGTTGAGATCCTAAAGGGATATCTAGTCAAAGTAGTTGGTGCTCTAGATCCTGAGCACCCTAAGCAGACCTTGAACATTATACTTAGAGAAGGGGGAGCGGTGCACATTGATCCATTTTTGAAAGCCTGTCATTAGTGGTGGGAAAGTTTTGAGGAGAAAGGTGTTACAATCATCATAGGTTTTTGAAGTTACTACATGCTACATAGGAGAATGTGAATAAAATTGTAGCGATTCGAAGTAGGACTTCAGTATTATGGAGTGAAGTACGAGCCTGGAGTAAAGATTTGAAAATTCTACAAGCCATAAAGGGCCAAAGATACAGGGTTTTGATTGATGTATATACTAGCGAAGAATTAGATATGATTGATGACTGGATAGAAGAGATAGTGGATAGCAATAAAGTAATGGGAATATTACATGAAGAGATTCATCAGCTCAAGGACCAAACCTGAAAGCAAATTTTGGAAGCAAAGAGACACTACTGTGATGCATGCTTGGATATTTTTGAAGATGAGGAATGACAAAAGGTGTTACCTATAGAGACAATAGTGGAGAATTTTAGGAAGATTTTTGTGGAGTTTTCTGATGATGAGGACATTCGACAAGCCTTTAGGACTGAAGAAGCATTGTTAGAATTGGATACCAAACTCAGGGATTTTGCTGATACCTAAATTGAGGTAGAAAATTATAGACAAAAGATTAAGGATAAATACGAGGCTTTGGATTTATTGGATGCGACTAAAATTGTTGAGATGATAGAGAAATTCAATGCAAACATCCAAACATAGCTTTAGGATGAAGAAGATCAAAACCTAGATGCTAGAATTTTAATTTTTACACTTAGTAAAATTTTGAGATTTTGACCCTATCAAGGTTTGCAACTCCACAGCTCTGCTAGTGCATAGCTTTGCAGCTCCACAGGAGCGTAGGTCTGCAAGCATGCAGGTTTGCAGCTCTGCAATTCAAAGGTGCACTAATAGTTAACTGCTTGTTCCAAAAATAGCACTTTTCGTGCATCAAGAATGCATTCTAATGGTAGTTTAACTTCGACATATGCCTAGTGAAGGATCAACTTCTATTTTTGGCACTTCTAGACACTTCCACTTTGACTTGAAGCTTTCTCATGCTTTCTCTCTCATAATTTTTTTGTTTTTGACATGTAAAGGGCTCATGCATCTGATTAATGAGTAAAATATGGATGGAGTCCTATTAAGCACCAGATTAACTATTAGATTGTATATAATTAGTTTGTTTTATTGTTTAAAATAATTTTATTACATGAAGATATCTCTCACTCTCAACACAAATTGAGGAGATGATTTTTTATAAATACCCTATTCTAATATGTAACAAGGCCTATCATTATTATGCAATAAAATTATGCTTTTGGTGCTTGCATTTGGAGTGTAGTGATTCTTGCTTGAATGTGTCATTGTTTTGTGAATTTTGTTAATGAGATTGTGATTGAGCCAAAGGTTTATTGCATTGTTTCTAGTTGTGTAATCTTTTAGTTCTGGTGTTTGCTATAGATTTATGAATTCTACTGATGTATTGAGCTTGAGAAGGAATCACCAAATTGTGCTTGCATAACTCTTTGTCTCACATGAGGGCACTTTTTGTGGCCTTGCAATTTGATGAAGAGTTAAACATCATTCAGTTATTGAAATTTCTCATCGACAATTGCATCAATGGAATCTAGGAAGCATTGCTCCTACTTTCATTAGTTACCTACCGATCTCTTTGAAAGTTTAACTTGCAGTGTGTTATTTTCTGTAGCTTATGTCTGTTAGGATTTCAATTTCATGTTATTTGGTTTTAATTTCATGTTATTTTCTTTCAATTTCATTATTTTCTTTGCTAACCCCTTGTTAGAATAGGAACTCATTTTAGTTGCATTGTTAAAGTGCATTCATTGAAAAATAGAAAATACAAAAACATTTTTATTTTGTGTGTTATTCTGAGATAGTGAATAGATTTTGCTTCATTCCAAGATCAAAATAGAACCAGCAAAGACCTCCTTGTGAACATTCACATTTATCTTCAACTGGGTGGATTTCAATAGGTCACAAGATCACCCATAACCTTGGAGTCGACTCACAATATTAGCTTTTCAAGAGAGAAGTTCGCAAGAATTCTTGCCATTTAGCATCGTGTCAAATGACAGCTCAACAAAGTGCAAGAATTACTTACCTCTCATTGATGTATTGTATATATCTACAATTTTGCATGACTGTATCTCTTTTGGCCTATGAATGGTATATAAGTGAATCTTCTCTTTCCTTGTGTCATTTATTTGGATTTTCTAATTTGCATGCAATTGATAGATTAAAGCAAGTCTAAATGTGTATATCCTTTGGTGTCATGATGGTTCAATAGTGCATGTATGGGTAGAGATTGGTTTGAACACTCTATTTTGGTGCATCACCCTTTAGGTTAGAGTAGGTAGATTTTCTTTTACGCATTATTTTTCCCTTTTCCTCTCTAAGAGTAGTTAGGTGCACCTTGATAGTAAAAGAAGCCAACCTTCTTTGGAGACTCAACCTCACAATTCAAATCCCATAGCTTGGAGATTATTTCCATGTTTCGTAAGGTTATCCTTAGGTAAAAACTTTGGACAAGGGTGCAAACATTTGTGACAACACTTACCTTATGAGAAATGTGGCTTACATTACTATCTTATTCCACTCACAATAACTGGAGGGTTTAGTATTATTCAACTATAAGTCATTCTTGACTCCAAGTTTGTTGTTCTGCTGAAGAATTAATGTCTTTTATTTAAATATTATATTGCTACACTTTCGACCTTTTGTAAAGATTGCCCTTGAAAAATCAATGCTATATCACAAATCTCCATAAAATATGGAAGATCAAAGAGAGTCAAGGTAATTGGAATATTGATGAGTCAACATAAAAAAAGAATACATAAATCAGATACCAGATACCAGATTGTCTAACCATGACGGCCGAGTTGAAATGAACTCCAGAACCTATCTAAGAACACAAGGTGAGAATATTGTAGGAGTGCTTTGCCACCCTACCACGAAGCTATTAAGCTTCCTCATAATATTTCCTAACATGAAAGATACCTAGCCCAACATCGAGAAAGACTAAACAAGTAAAACCAAGAAAAGTAATGGAATTGTGCAACACATTATCTACAATTCAACCAAACAAGTAACACATTTTTGTAAAGACAAGTAACATAGATTTTTGTAGGAAAATGCAAGATAATATGTTTCAATCAATTACATAGGAAAAGTAATTTAGCTCAATATTTTTCTTCTCATATGACAATCAAGAAGACATATCACACATAAGGAAAAATCTTTCCAAAAATAATGACTTCATCTCGTATAGTAAGGTAGTATAATCACTCTCTTAGTGACTCATAGTTCATTGCAATTAAATCATGTCACAATAAATTTAAATATTGATCACACTATCAATATTCAGTTATTTCTATGTGTAATATTTCTAGATATATGATCCAAAGTAGGCAAGCCTCTTAATACAATCATTTAGTCCACATGAAACTCAACAAGTCAACTGCCTAATATAAATGTGCATTCATAATGCTCAAGGTACACCTATTGTTAGAGTAATAAGATATTGCCTTATTAATTAAAACATTTTGATGTTATTATTAAGTCACTTATTATCTTTAGTTTACTTAATCTAAAATTGACTCATATAATAATTAATTATTTTATTAATTATTATCATGCAACCTAGGATTTTCCTATTAAAGTTTTGATCTCCTTTTATAAGGATTGATCTCTTTGTAATTTATTCACTCACTTTTGATAATAGCAATTTCTCTTTTTGCTCATCAAGAATGTCTCATTTATGGATCTAACAATTCTAGCCTCCATAGCTTTTCCTTCTCTTTTTCTATGACAAGTGTTTGCATGCAAGTGATTCTTAGGAGTTGTGGGGTTGATCTTTCATTAACTTTAACTTCAACATGGTATCAAAGCTTCTTATCTTCATGCCCCTATTCTATTTATGAAAAGTTTGTCTTGCCTTTTGGATCTGTGTTTTTTTTCTTTTATAGAGTTTCAATTTTTAGAGTTATTTTGTATTGAATCTGGGGTTTCACTGATTTTTCAGGTCACTTTGAGCCCAAACGGACATCATCATTAAGCTTAGAGCACCTAAAAAACCTTATTTTCATATAAAATTTGTCAAATTCAGACACAATTGGAATTTGAGGTAAAATAATATTGTTTCCAAATTGGGCACGTTTCTTGAGGCGAGGATTCTTTGATTTTTTTGGCACATCTCCCGAGGTGGTGATTTTCTAAATTTGGCATGCAAATCAAGATTTTGGTTTCAAAAATTATGATTTTGGCATGTTTCCCAAGGTGGTGATTTGTAATTTTATACAAAAATCAAGTTTTTTGGCACATAAATCAAGACATTTTTGTACAAAATTAGCACACTTCTCGAGGCAATATCTGGTGTTGTTGGGTAAAATTTTCAAGACATTTTACATGGATCTTGAGGCAGTAATTTTTTTCACTTTTTTATTGGTTTTTTGACCTATATGTCATTTTTTGGCCATAACTTGCTTATCTAGCTCCATTTTTCGATCTGAAAGAAGCATCAGAAAGATGATTTTGAGCCTATCATGATGGTACAATTTATTTGGATTTTTTATTTTGTTTGGTGGACTATTTTGACTATCAAAGTTATAAGTTCTACTTTGCACTCTGAGAGACATATTTTCAGACATTTTATTTTCCAGATTCTGCTCTAGGCACATCCCATTCAATTTTTTTGTTTTTGTGATTCTAATGGATATTTTGGTTGTTTTAGGTCTGGGGATTGATTTTTTTATTTTAGATGATTTTTCATGGGTTGTACTATCTATTTTCTCAGCCCTATGTCTCTTTTTATCTTTGTTGACATCCTTTTGTAGTATTTTTACAAACACATTGAGATAAAGTGCCACCCTATTGCATTTCGAGATCTTGGACATCTTTATATTTTTTTTGTACTCGCACTATATTATAAAGTGTCTTGGAGGGTTTTATGTTTTCCATACTCATCATCTTCCTTTGTCAACTGAGTGTTCCTTCCATGACATCAGCTTCATGATGTGTTAATGGCACATTCTAGTAAAGGTATTGTACTTCTTTGCACTCTCAATGTTCTTAGTTCTTCTTTCTACATGAGATATTGCATTCATATTTAGTGTTCATGTCTTACCTCTCAACATTAGAGGGGGGTTATGTTGGTTTTATTTCTTTCTTGGTTTGATGGAGTGAGCTATGTATTCAGTATTTGATCCTATGTACTAGGCAATTGCAGTGGTTGGATACATACACATTTTGATGAGATGGATCATTTACCATATAAGCATTGTTTCATTCTTATTTTCTAGAGGCCATGAAGATACCTTCCATCTTTGATTGATCAACTCTTTAGACTTAGTCTTCTCTACGCGGTCATGTTATATACAATAGAGGTTCTTTAGATCAACAGTTTAGCAATGTTTGTAGCTTCATGCTTCAGTGGTGTTCTTTGTGATCATCATTTTGTTCCTATGTTCTGGAACATTCTTTCTATCTATTTTTGGAGAAGAGTTTTTCTCATGTGGTTTTCTCTATTTCTCCTCTTTATAGAGATTTGATTGTGCTTAGGTACCTCACTAGGCCTTGTTGTCAAGACCTAAATTTTCTTTCAACAACAGTTTCTAGATTTTTAGCTACTCCCTAAGTTTATCTTAAGGGAGATTAATAGAGTAATAAAATATTTCCTTATTAATTAAATCATTTTAATTTAATTATTAAGTCACTTATTATCTCTAGTTTACTTAAGTTAAACTTTAGGCATATAATAATTAATAATTGTCATGCAACCTAGGTTTTTCCTATTAGGGTTTTGATCTCCTTTTTTAAGGATCAATCTCTTTGTAATTTATTCACTCACTTTTGATAATAGCAATTTCTCTTTTTTGCTTATCAAGAATGTCTTATCTATGGATCTAGCAATTCTAGCCTTTGTAACTTTTCCTTCTCTATTTCTGTGACAAGTGTTTGCATGCAAGTGATTGGGAGATGTGAGGTTAATCTTTCATCAACTTCAACACCCATTATATAAAATTTTCAATCACATAAGATCACATTTGTCCTACATGTTTTTATCTAAATTAAACGTCTACTCATTACCCAAAATCACATTATAAGAATTCTTTTATTGATGATTAGTCATTATGATTATTTAAATGTAATAATAATTACATCAAAGAACTTTCATACTAATGAAATACCTCATACAGTTCTTTCCATTTGGGTGGACATTTGACCATGCATAGAAAATAAATATGCAATAACAACTTAGCTCAAAGTAGCTTAATGACCACATTACTAACAGGTACCAAAATACATCAAGCAACATAATATTCCATCCTAACTTATCTTACACTAATATCATAGTTGATCACATATCATCAAGGATAACTATTGCAAGTAACATAAACTTCCACATATTACATTGTCACGGAAAGCATATCATGACATAATCTGATCATATTAAATAGACACTATAAAGACATTCTTCTTATACATACTAAGATAATTTCAATATTCATTTAAGTTTACCAACACCATTTCACTAGTGTAAGGAAATACTCAACTTTCTCACTAAAATGTGTCTAATTTTTTTTAAAAAATCCTCTTTGAATCCTTGGAAGAAAAAAACCCCCAGTTCTCAAATTTTAATATAAGGAAGGTGGCCAACTCAAGGTCTTCCCAATACAATGAATTTAAATAGGGCATCTGAGCATGAGAAGTATAGCATGACTCTGCATGATTTCAACATAGTTATGATTTGCCAATCCTAGAAAGCATGTGGTATGTTATAATTATTATCACTTAGTTATATTTGTTCCCTTCCAAATACTACACATATATCTCTTTCTTTCTTTTTGGCTTTACACATAATAGATGTGAATTTACACCATCACAAGCTAATATTATCATATTATAAGCAAAACTAACTTAAGTTTCATTACATCCTAACATTTGTACACCACTTCAAGATGAAGGTCTAGGGAAATCTAACTACAATCTGAAGGTCAAGGACAATCTAGCTCCAAATTTAGTGTGTATGACCAGGTAAAGCTGCCCACACTCTCATACAAGAAGTAGATGAATTACAAGTTTTTGTGGTAGGGTCACAGACCCATTGAAATTTCCATCTCCACAATAGAATATGAGATGTTGAGTAATGGTTTTAAAGGTTGATGTTTAAGATCCCTCTTTTCAAAGGCCTCAACTGCATTCCACACAACTTCAAATAGTGTGCTAATTAAGGAAGATTTGTATTTGTTTCAATCATCCACCCCTATTACAAGGTATAAAATAATCAACATAATTAAAAAACCATTATTATGCCAACCCTCTCCTTTTGAATCAATGTATTCATTGTTGACTAATTAAGATTTATTTTCTTCTAGGTTCTCTATTGGAAAATAGTGTGGCATGCATCTATGATCATTCACAAACTAAGCAACATTCCAAAACCATTTTGCTACAAATCTTTCTATGGTTAGTTAAAGATGAAGAACTCAAACATTCTTCCTAGCCAAATGGTTCATGCCACCATTAATGCACTGGAAAAGACAAATTTGTAATAATGGCTCACATTCTTTAATAAAAAGCACAAGATATTAAATCTTCCTCAACTAATAGAAAATGATAACAAGGTTTAATGCCCAATACCTTTCCAAATATAACAAATCTAATGGCTTCTTTCCTCAATTTGAATAGCATTAGATTTTTCCTACAAAAATGGCCTTAAAATCTAATGAACTAACATAATCCATTAATTGAAAAAAGAGAAACAAAATTGTTTTAGGCGAAATTAAGAAGCTCTTTGGGTAGCTTGCGCACAGGGAAAACCACCAATAAAAAATCCAAATTATTTACACATTTCTTACAATTTAGAATGAGCATAAATCAATAAAATGCACAAATATACAAGGGAACCTTGTATTATTTGAAGGTGTTAACTTTTTTGCTGAGACTCCCCTCGCAAAGCTTTCACTCCCTGTCTTTTTTCGAGCCACTACCTCCAATTTTTCTCCTAGATTGTAGAATGCTCCTCTTGATTATTAATGATAAATTTTCCCATAGTTTCCAACTACACCAAATTTTATAATGTCCTTTCCTATCAACTGATGTGATCACTTCCTCCTTGCTCTTCTATTTAGTCAAGTTTTTCTTAGGAAGACTATGGATTCCCTAACTATTGGGATTGATATCTATATGGATGGTTCTAGCTAGTTCTTCCCACCTCCAGAAGCAATTACCAAACCTCCCAAAAATATCTTCCCCTCCCCCATTCTCGAATAGATTTTTGGTATTAGCTCCAACTAATGATTCTTGGTAACAATTCTCATACAAAACACAATTGATTTGTTAGTAATTACTTATCTACTTCAAGATTGTTATCTTTATATTACTCATCAATTTATACAAAAAAAATTTAAAAATTTAATGAAATCCCACATGGCACCTTAAGGGCTGATAATTCTAGAATGAGAAAAATGGGTTATCACATCCTCTCCCACTAAAAAGAAGGCATCGTCCCGATGTGGTGATATATCAAAAAATTTGATCATATCTAAGAAAATATTGAGGACAATCATATTAATGAAATCAAAATCTAACTTTCATTATTTAAAATTTAAGATAATGCATGTGCTTACATTCAAATATTACCCTATAATCAACAAGATTATTATTTTTTTCCTAAATGAAACCAAATTTTCAATTGAATTGCATTATAATAATGTTAAGGCACAACTTTTCCAGGATATTATTAACATGGCTGTAATGTTGGTTTAAAGAATAATTTTGACAGATGAGTGTCAATACACTTAACCATTTTTCACTATACTTGTTGAGTGATATCAAGTTCCGAGTAATAACATAAGGTGACGAGTGATATCAAGTGCCGAGTAATAACAAGTGTCGAGTGATATCAAGTGTCGAGTAATAACAAGTGCTGAGTAACATAAGGTGTCGAGTGATATCAAGTGCCGAGTAATAACAAGTGCCAAGTAACATAAGGTGTCAAGTGATACAGTTTTGTTTAGGTGTCGAGCTATCCAGGAAACAACATGTGTCGAGCATCAGTAATGCTTCAAGAGCCAAGTAACTTGGGATATCAGCATAAGAGTTTGTAATTGCACAAACTATGATGTAAACCATTTTTGTAGCCAACATGAGATAAATCTCAAAAGATATAGAGATAAGAACGAATCTTTTACATTTTCTATGCAATCTGCATGCAACCAATTGGAAAATTGGAAAGACATGCAACCAATCAGCAAAAGGCAAGTATTGAGCGAGAAATTAAGATTCAATGTGGATCGTAGATCCATATCTAACCCTAAGTCTTCAAAGCCTTTTTAAGGAAGACAAAAATTCCATTGAAAAAAAGAGATGAGAGAAGGAGAGCAGTGTTAACAAAAGGAGAAACATAATGGAATTCAATAAAAGGAGACATAGAAAGTAAGAGTAGGAATTCAATAATCAGTTGATCAGAACAAAGCAAAGTAGAAAAATAGAAATTAGATCTTAGAGGATCAAAATCAAAGAAAGAGCTAGAACAAGTACCTACAATCAGCAAACAAGGATTGCAAACTATCAGGTTTATAATACCTAATACTCTCTTACCATTGTATTAGCAAGGAAATCCTATGTAGATAGGTTGGCTTAATAGCTATTTGTAGATCCTTATCAAAAGGTGAATAAATCCTTTAACAGGGTGACACTTCATGTTAAGTGTTTGAAATCCTTTAACCAGGTCACTATTGACATAGTGTAAAGCCTTTAACAGGGCAAGCCTTTAACAGGGCAGACAATCAGAAGTGGTTGAACAATATTGTTGCAGTAATTTTTGTGGGTATCATCCCCACCCCAGTTTTACCTTCTTATTCCTAGAGGTTTTTTGGGTTACCAAATCTCAGTGTTATGTGTTGTTGATGCATGTCTTAGTTTCATATTTTCTTGATGTATTTACATGCATGCAATTTACTTTCAGTGAAAAGTTTTATTGGTTAAAGTGTAATACTTCTAATTCACCTCCCCCCCCCCTCCCCTCTCATAAGTATTCTTTCCTATTTGAATATTCCAACAATTGGTATCAGAGCAGATTAGGTTCTCACAAAAAAAAAAAGCCTAACAGCTTGGAGGAAAAGATCTAAAGATGGAATCTTTCAAACTTGGAAAGATCATTGAAAATCAGGTGATAGATGTGCAACTTGCTTTGCATAGCTTGGAGGAATCTAGAAACAAGTTGAGAAACTCATTGAAAAGAAGGAAGGATCTAGCCATAGCCAAAAATGAGATAAACTACAAAGAGATTGATACCACCAACATATTTTCCAATGGAGATACTAAAGAGCTTGATGCAACAATTGCAGAACTGATGGAGAAAAACCAAGTTCAAGTAGATGAGATAAAATCTCTCAAGATGGAACATGAATCACAGGCCATAATATTATGTGAAATCACTGAACAAAAGAAAAGAGTAGTTGAGGATAAAGCCATGATGGAAAATGACAAAAGAAATCTTGCAAACAGGCTTGAAGAAAAATGTACTAAATTGACAAGGATCTCAAACATGCAGATGGATACACTTGCCGAAATGATGAACCTTCATCATGAACTTAATGTGAAAGACATTGAGATCTCTACACTGAAGATGCAGAATGAACAATTGCAGAATGACTTAAGAAGAGAGAAGGAAATTTTTAAAAAATTCAATAAACCCAATGAAGCCATCAAGTATTTTGAGCAATTAATGAAATCCCCAAGATCAACCCATGATACATCAAGACTTGGATACAACAGCACTAAAGTTGGAGAATCATCAAAGAGTGCAGAACAAAGAAGTGACAAAGGTAAAAATTTCAAACCTACATGTCATTTCTGTGGAAAGAAAGGACATACATCTAATGTATGTAGAAGCAAGAATGCCCATTAGCATGATAAACCTAAGAGTATGAACCATTGTCATATGTGCAAGAAGCAAGGTCATCGAGCATATGAATGTGGAACCAAGACTATTAAGACATCAAGATTTGAGGGTCACTATCATAATTGCAAGAAATATGGACATAGAGCTTTTGAATGCAGATCAAAGCCTATGTGGACATCAAATCAACTAGCAAAGACATCAAACCATGAATTTTGGGATTACAACACCAAGTATAGTTGTCACTATTGTCAAGAATATGGACATACACCCCAGAATTGCATAAGAACACATTTTAGGGGGAACTATAAAAGATTTTTGAGTCAAACTACATGTTTCAGTTGCTTTAAAACTGGTCATTTCAGCAGAAATTGTCCAACAAGGTCAAAGGAACCAAGTTCTAAGTTAAACAATGAAAAGGCAAAGATAGATGTTGAACATATTAGAAGTGAGATGAATACGACATGGAAGAAGAAAGATGAATGCAACACATCAAGTGCAAAGATCAATTCACCTAATGGGTCAAGTGATCACACTTCATCAAATTAAGCAAGAATGGGTGTGTGGGATTGATAAACTAAGTTACATCAAACATCAGTCCCAAAAGATAGAAGAACTGCAAAGAAGAAATCAGTATAAGCAAAGATGCTAAGTCAAATTAAGAGTCTTGCAAAAATTTCCAAAATTGTCTTCAGGTGTCGAGTTGCTGATAGCTACCGAGTTGATAGATAATGCCGAGCAAAGTGAAATACTAATGGGAGCCGAGTAAAGTAAAACATAATGAGTGCCGAGTCATGTCAAAAATTTTCAAGTGCCGAGTAGACAGTTGTCAACACACTAAGCATTAATTACTCTATTTTAAAGGGTACATAGTTTGATTTTTGATCGAGAAGAGCAGAGAAGATCAAGGTCAGCTCAAAAGCCATTTGTGAAGATTTTAATAGTGATTCAGCACAAGTTTCATTGATTTGAGGTATTTTACTTAAGTGTCGAGCTACGTAGAGTCTATAAACTTTCTTTATACTGTAAACCCTAGTTTGGTAAACAATGGCATCTGGGTCTAGAAGCACTAAGGGTAAAGAGATTCATGAAATACAGTTGGTCATTAATGAAGTAATACAACCTGAATTCAAACCCATTCCAGAAGTAGCATACAAGAATAATCTTGCACGTGCATTATCAGTTATTCCTGATAAAGTTGTTATGGTCCAAGATGTTTGCAAATGTTATAACTGCAAAATTGGAGCCATAGGAGATTTAGAAATTTACAATGCATATGATAAGCTATGTGAGAACAAGATACTAAAAGATGAGTTCTCAATAGTAGAAAGAAAAGGATTAACCAAAACCCTATAATTTTTTATTGTTTTCAAAATTGAATGGGTACGCATAGTTTTGAGTAGAATACATGATGGAGCCTTTTGGTTAGAGTCAGGGCCAGTGAAATTCACAAAGAGAACTGTTCATAGGGTTACTGGTATTCCAACCCTAGATCAGCCAAAGACCCTGCGTAGTGACAAAAGGGAAGTAATAGAGAAAAACACGGGTGCTAAATGGAATAATAGAGGAATGACTATTGATACAGTCACAAATTCTCTACTAGATTTTGCTGTGAGAATCATTTCACACAAATTCTATTAGTCAAGTAGGTTAAACAATGTGCCTTGTATAGCAGTTGATGTTGCATACAAGATAATAAAAAAGGATCATACTTATGATCTAGCAGAGCTCATGTTTCAATAGATTAATGAGAATCTGGGAGCTATAAGGAAGAGCAAGGGAGCTCAATGCAAATTCGGATCAGTTTTGGTGTGCATATTTTTCTATCTGATGAAAGAATTCCCTTTAGTAGGCAAGGTGAGATGGAGTCCAGACAAAACAATTGTTGAACAAATCAATGGATATATTGAACAGATGGGTGAAATTTTTGATGCCTGAATGACTAGTTACTTTGAGGACTTTAAACAGTCCGTGAAACAAAGAATGAGAATTCCAGTCTCATTGACTAAGAAATATAAAAAAGACATTTGTTTTCTTGTAGATATCGATTATACCTATATACAAGCAGTCATACCTAGAGTAAGATGGCTTAGGCCACTAGGTTATGAACTTGATATTGATCAAGCCTCTGCAGCAATAACAGCTCTTCTTGCAGAAGAAGTTGATAATAATAAAAAAGCCTTTGGAACCTATAATGTTGCTAAATCAAGGGTGATAACAGATTTGAAGACTGCCTCAGTAGTAAAGAAGAAAGAAAAATTGGTGAGACAAATCAAGAGAAAATTTGGTGTTGAAGGAGAAGGAACAACAGAAGAGGAAGAAGAAGATATTGAAGATAAGGGAGATGAACCACAAGGTCTAACTCAAGGATTAGGAGAAGATAAAGAAGAAAGTGCTAAGGAAGAAGAAGCCAAGTAAGCACAAGTTGAACCCAAGGTCACAAAAAGAAAGGCCACAAATCCTCCTGCTCCTCAACCCAAGGGAAAGAAGACTGCTACTCCTACACCAAAGAGACCAACTACAAGGGCTACAGTGCAAAAAGCCCAAGAGGAGGCAAAAGAGAAGGAGAAAAATCCAAAGAAGACTACTGCCAAGCCTAAAAAGAAAAGAAAATTTGTTGCCCAGTCTCAAACAGATGAGGAAAAGACAGAGTCAGAGGACAATAACCAATTTCAAGTGGTAAGGCACAAACCTCAGACTACTATTGATAAATTATGTTCAAAGATTAGGAATGATGATTTGAAAGGTTTAAAGAACCTAAATTTTTCTAATCTCACCAAAGAAGAGAAAAATAAATTAGAGGAATTTGTGTATGCTATGATGGCTGAATATAAGCACACACCTCTAGAATTAGATGAATCAATGCCTAAAGAATTGTATAAAATTGTAGAGGATAAATGGCATTTTTGTTTACAAATGGAAAGGGAGATAAGGGAATCAACATTAGCAAGATTGTTACTTGATTTAACTAAGGATCAAGTAATAAATGCAGTCAAAAGGCATAACAATAGATTCACTCCCAAGCATAGAGCATTCAGTATTTTACAGAACAAAATTGAAGAGGTAGTTACAAAATCCACAAGATTGTGGAAAATAGTTTGCAAGAAAATAGAAGATGTGTATAATGAAGAATATAAGGTAGAGGCAAGTGCCAAGATAAAAGAGAAAAAGGCATCAGGAATCAAAGAAAAAGAGAAGGAACAAGTGGAGAAGAAGGTTGAAGAAGAAAAGGAAGAAAAGGCACATACAGAGAAGAAAGAGGAAGAGAAAGATAGAGCTGAGCCACAAGATCAAAGTGTGCAAGACACATAGGTATCCCCTCCTAGTCCTCCTCATGCCACCATCACACCTACAAAGATTATAAAAATCAAGGATGTTACAGACACTTCAAATCCAAACATCAATCCATTAACTGCAGAGGATTTAGAAATCCTTGACCAATCATTACTAGTAGCAAAATTAAGTTCAAATCCTGTATTGGTCAGTGTTGATGAATTACAGAATCTAGAAGTTAAAACAAAGGTAGTCAAGGTGAAAACACAAGTGCCAACTTCAACCATAAAAACTACTGGTATTCTATTCCTTCCACCACCACCTCCACCAAGTGTAGTCACTTATACACTTCAGATGTCGAGTACAGCAGCAAGGGAAATTAAAGAAACATCTGAACAGCTAGCAAGTTCAACCCCACCTAGTGATCATCAAAAGGATATACAAGCTAAAGAAAAAGATGAGACAAAGAAGAAGGAGGAGTGTGCAATACAAACATTGGTTGCATTACCAAAATTTGGTACTCCAACATAGACTCTTCAGCATCCAAGCACTGATAGGTTACAATTACAAATTAGGACACTAGGCTCGAGCTCATCAAACACAATTAGGAAACTTCACTATGGAGTTCCTAAGCTTGATGAAGAAATAAAGATTCCATATTATGAATCTAGCACTCTCACTGAAGAGAAGATCAATGAAATTCAGAGTGCATTGGACTAAAGAAGGAGACAAGAAGTACTAAGAAGAGAACACAAGCATAAGCTTACCTTAAATGAAATAAAATACATATTCATAGAAGTTTTCTGCTTACAGTCTCTAGATGAGTCAAGACCAATTATAGAGCAACTATCTTATATAGTTGACCAAGTGACTAGTGAAGACCAAGAAACAAATGCCAAATTACTGGAATGGTCAGAAAGAAAATTCCAAGGAAAGGTAAATAATAAAATATTCGGTGATATAGCACTATCACAAGTGCAACTGGCTAAGAAATTGAAATAGTTAAAACTGTACTTGGAAACATTTTTTCCCTGTACAACAAGTTGTGTGATTTTTCCACATTCACATAGGACACTAGCTAGAAGATACTGAGCTTGGAGAAAAATTTGAAGATTTCTAGCATGCAACTCCCTACAAATCTAGCTCAGAGTGAGAAGCATTTTGTCCAATCGCTTCACACACAAAGAGAGTTAGTTGTCTTAGTAGCAGAGGAGGCAACCACAAAAGCTAAATTGATGCAAATTCAATCCTGTATTACTCCTCATTTGGAATTACTTCACAAGGAGCAGATGAATGCAGAGACAGTCCTCAAGAAAGATCCCAATCTTTCTACATCTGATGGACTTGTACATCTAGCAGCAGAGATTGCCATCCAGCATAAGTCATTGGATGTTGCACTAGCAAATTGGGATGCAGCTCTGAAGGTACTCCTTGAAGTAAATAGTACATTTTTTGCTAAGTATGGCATTTCCCTCTAGAACCCTTGGCATAAGTGTCAAAAAGGGGGAGAATAAGTATGGGGGAGTGTTAAGAAGAGATTAAGTATGGGGGAGTCAAGTGTAGAATGATATGATGAAAGGGGGAGATAGAGAATTTTTTAATTTATTTTTGACAAATTTTGATATTGATCAGAATGCAGAAACAGAACAGAAGTCACTAAGTGTACAAAGTATTATAAGAAGTCATAAGCATCTTAGTTAAGTGTTTTTTCCACTCATGTCAAAGGGGGAGATTGTTGGTTTAAAGAATAATTTTGACAGATGAGTGTCAATACACTTAACCATTTTTCACTATACTTGCCAAGTGATATCAAGTGCCGAGTAATAACATAAGGTGCCGAGTGATATCAAGTGCCGATTAATAACAAGTGTCGAGTGATATCAAGTGTCGAGTAATAACAAGTGCCGAGTAACATAAGGTGCCGAGTGATATCAAGTGTCAAGTAATAACAAGTGCTGAGTAACATAAGGTGCCAAGTGATACAGTTTTGTTTAGGTGCCGAGCTATCCAGGAAACAGCATGAACCAGCATCAGTAATGCTTCAGGAGCCAAGTAACTCAAGATATCAGCATAAGAGTTTGTAATTGCACAAACTATGATGTAAACCATTTTTGTAGCCAACATGAGATAAATCTCGAAAGATATAGAGATAAGAACAAATCTTTTACATTTTCTATGCAATCTGCATGCAACCAATCAACAAAAGGTAAGTATTGAGCGAGAAATTAAGATTCAATGTGGATCATAGATCCATATCTAACCCTAAGTCTTCGAAGCCTTTTTAAGGAAGACGAAAGTTCCATTGAAAAAGAGAGATGAGAGAAGGAGAGCAGTGTTAACAAAAGGAGAAACATAATGGAATTCAGTAAAAGGAGACATAGAAAGTAAGAGCAGGAATTCAATAATCAGTTGATTAGAACAAAGAAAAGTAGAAAAATAGAAATCAGATCTTAGAGGATCGAAATCAAAGAAAGAGCTAGAACAAGTACCTACATTCAGAAAACAAGGATTGCAAACTATCAAATTTATAATACCTAATACTCTCTTACCATTGTATTAGCAAGGAAATCCTATGTAGATAGGTTGGCTTAGTAGCTATTTGTAGATCCTTATCAAAAGGTGAATAAATCCTTTAACAGGGTGACACTTAATGTTAAGTGTTTGAAATCCTTTAACCAGGTCACTATTGACACAGTGTAAAGCCTTTAACAGGGTAGGCCTTTAACAGGGCAGACCACCAGAAGTGGTTGAACAATATTGCTACAGTAATTTTTGTGGGTATCAGCCCCACCCCAGTTTTACCTTCTTATTCCTGGAGGGTTTCTGGGTTACCAAATCTCAGTGTTATGTGTTGTTGATGCATGTCTTAGTTTCATATTTTCTTGATGTATTTACATGCATGCAATTTACTTTCAGTGAAAAGTTTTATTGGTTAAAGTGTAATACTTCTGATTCACCACCCCCCCCCCCCCCCTCTCATAAGTATTCTTTCCTATTTGAATATTCCAACATGTAATAGATAAATAAACACACACTTGAAGTAAGCATGCATAATAAATAATCATTTCAAGACCTTTTCTACGTGAGTGTGTGAATTCCATTACTTCTCTATAGTTTACAAGGTTAGACTACCTCTCTCCAGCAATATTCCCCCTTTCTTAAGATGTGTCATTCCCTCTATTGCATTGCAAGAACAACACCAAAATGTTAGTCCATCATATATCACAAATCAATCAAATATCCAAAGAATATCAAATCAATTACTTCCTTATCTCAAGAACTCTCAAAATTAAGTAACATGTTACCTTAAAATCACATAATACCAAACACATACATGTGCTTACTTATCATACCTTTGTATCACTTGGATTTGACCCTACTATTAGGTACTTCATATCCACTTCCTACCATACTTATACATGTACACTCATGATACCTTTAACTCATTTCAATGTCAGTAGCTCGAGAAGAGAAGTATTCAATTATAAACATCAAGAGTCAATGTGTTCCCTTAACTCATCTTTAATCACACTTGATCAAAAGTAACAAAAAATAATCAACCATACTTATGATACGCACCATCTAACATGTGGTACTCACTTAGTAAGTAAGTGTCCACATCAATAGGTTAGTGTCTATGATACATAATCAGGCAATGCAATCACATTACATCTAATTCATCATCATTTAATTTTTCATGAAATATAATTTCATCAATGTACTCATTAACATTTAATTATCATTATGCATCTAAATTCTTGTAAAATTTTATATCAAAATGTATTTACATCATAATGCATCATTTAGCTCAAAATTTACAACATATATCCAACCGATATGATAAGTAATCGAATGATATAAAGGCCACATAGTCAAATGTATCAAGCAATATTGACCCAAAGTTCTACATCAATAGATAATAAAAATAAATCCCACTCAGACATATTGACCAATGGTCTAAGTCAAATACATTATGACCAAGTATATATCGAACAACATATCAGCTAGGAGTTCGAAACAGATAACTCAAGATGACCAAATCCTTTATTGTCATTCATCAACCAAGTTGACTAAATAAAATGAGTCAAAAATTTTATATAAGGTAGAAGTCACATGAATGGTAGATCATCAGATATACATAACACCAATAAAAAATACTTCCAAAATAAGTAAAAGAAGAATCTATACATACCCTTTTGCATTCTCACAGGAATAATGCATTTTCATACACTTTCCACATAGGCCAAAAAGTCAAGTCACGTTAGTCAAAATTTGAATACACATAGTTGAATAAAAAAGTAGATAAAATATTTTCCAATTAATTATGCAACTTCATTCTAGTTTCCAACTTACATGTTGAAATGATAGGTGCAATGATAATTACATTTCATAAGCCAATTGTCAACCAGATTGTCGAACACAACATATGTCATACATGAATATACTGAAGAAGTTGAGCTATATGTCAAACTTTATTTCATATTATGTAATAACCATGTCCTACTAAGCAATTTTCACATCATCAATTGAAAGAATGCATAAATAAGCAAGAAAAACCCTAGTTGAATAGTCAACAACTATTTCATTCACCATGTTCATGGGTTATCAAATAATTATCCATTTAAGAAGGTAAAATGTGACATTATCTAGGGATGTTGGCCTATACGTCATCCATCCATAAAAATGCATGATTTAATAAATACATGAAGCATAATCTAAAGCATCATACCTCAATGGGCATCATAGAAAATGTCAACCTACATGTCAAACATGGAGTAATAAACACATCATACAAGTGCAATGTCATCTACCATATGATTTGCACCACTAAGTAAATCATCTAGGTATGCTCACCAATCACCTGCACAGATCAGTAAATCCATTTTTTATCAATTTAGTGACCATTGGCCCTCAAGCCCATCTCGTCACCATAGTGTTCTTAACCAACATATAAGCACAAGTTGTGATGTATGGCTTTCATGCCATTCAATCATCACATAAAATATGGTTGAGGTGTTTTCTTGTCCAACCATGAAGCCTTACACTTCCTTGGGGTCTTACCTAACTCGTATAATAACCAAGCTTGTAATGCCCAAATATTACCAATAAGCATTTCCTTGGGATCCTACCTAACTCATAGAATTACCCAAACCGAAAATGCCCTAGTAATACAAAAGGTACATTCTTGGAATTCTACCTAACATGTAGAATTCCCAACTGTGGAATGCCCATATAGTACCAAAGACAGGAGGTATTTGGTGCAGCCATGAAATATACTACCTCACACATATGTCTAACCCCACATATTTCCATATAGCCATAATCATGGATGTGGCAGGGAGATGAAACAAGGGCAACATAGCTTTGCCCAAAGAATTTTCTAGTGTTAGTATTACACTGGAAGGTAAAGTGGAAAATGAAAGCATAACTTCTACCCCTTTCTATCTGTCCACATTTGAAACCCACATCAGAAGGTAATCTTCTAGAAAAAAGAAAAAAAAAATGATTTAATTAATGCAAAAAGAAATAATGGCATGTTCTTCACAATCTACTCCTTTCAACATCCTATCAATGTTCCATACTAAACATGATAGATGACATCACTTTAAAATCATAGGACTACCATCATCAAAAATACACACACACCCTAGCCACCTCAAGATCAAAGAAGTCTTGAAAACAAGATCATAATTCTCAAGTCAAAGTCCAAAAAGGAGGTACAAAACCAAAAATAAAAGTGAACAAAAGTCATAGTAAATAGGTCACATAAGAAATTGGTGGCTCGGTGGTCACAAGAACATAAATTTTCAAGGTAGTCCTTCAGCACATCCAAGTTCATGAAACTGAACATAATAAAATGAAAACCTAATTCACATAAAGCAAAATGACTCTCACTAGTCACTAAGAGGGAGTCAATGTTTAACGACACCTTCCATCCAAGGGTTGCTAAGAACATAACCAAACTTCAGATGCATCACATGCAATTTATATTGATAATCAATTATTTCTAAATGCACAATGGAACATGCAATACTTTTTCAAATGAAATCCATGTTCTTCCTACTTATCATACTAGGTTATTCATGAAACTCATGAATTTGGCCTAAATTTTCTTCTTCTTCTTCTTTTTATAAAAAAAAATCTTGCATCAAAAGCGCATCACATATCATTTACACAATAAATAAAAAAATTCATTTCTATCACAGCCCAATCTTCATTTGGTAGGCACTCATAGCCTAGTGCAAAAGTCAACCATCATTTGACTATCTCAATAGTTAACTAAATTTTACACTCTTCTTGCATCACACTTGAAAGAAATAAATACTTTAGGTATAATATAAAAAAATTCATATTATACCACCACATAATTTAAACCAAGATATAATCATAACCATATGAGATAGGAAAAATACCAATCATTCCATAAACATTCCATTTTGACAACCTTTAAAGGAATGCAATTTCAACTCAAAATCATGACATGCATAAGGAGCATCATATCCTTCTATGTCAAAAGTAATTATAACTAAAAGACACAACATGCAACCCACATCATCAACTCATACAATGTAAAGTAAATTAGTTGACTTACAATTGTGTGTCTAGCATAGTGGACTAAAAGGTCCTAGTGTGGAACCAAGTGCTTTTATACCATATGTAAAGACTGCCCTTGCAAATCAATGCCACATCAACAATCTCTATAAATTGTAGAAGGTCAAAGAGAGTCAAGGTAATTGGAATATTGACCAGTCAACGTAAATATTTAATTAACATTAAATATAAAAGAATACATATACCAGATGGTCTAACCATGATGAGCGAGTTGAAATGAGCTCCAGAACTTGTCTAAGAACACAAGGGCGAGAATAATGTATGAGTGCTTTACCACCCTACCACAAAGCTATTAAGATTCCCTAGAATCTTTTCTGGCATGAAGGATACCCAACCTAACATCAAGAAATAATAAACAGGTAAAACCAAGAAAAGTAATGTAATTGTGCAACACATTGTCTACAATTCAACCATACAAGTAACACATCTTTGAAAAGATAATATCATAGATTATTGTAGCCAAATGCAAAATAATATGTTTCAATCAATTACATAGGAAAAGTAATTTATCTCAGTAGTTTTCTTCTATATGTCCATCAGGAAGGCATATCACACGTTATGGAAAACTCTTTCTAAAAATTATGACTTCATCTCATATAGTAAGGTAGTACGATCACTCTCTTAGTGACTCATAGTTCATTTCAATTAAATCATGTCACAATAAATCTAAATATTGGCCACACTATCAATACTTAGTTATCTCTATGTGTAATATTTCTAGATATCTAATCTAAAGAAGACAACCCTCTTAATACAATCATTTATTCCACATGAAACAAGTTAATTGCCTAATATAAATCTACATCCATAATGCTCAAGGTACAACCATTATATAACATTTTCAATCACATAAGATCACATTTGTCCTGCATGTTTTTCCCTAAATTAAAGTTCTACTCATTAGCCAAAATCATGTTATAAGAAAAGGAATTATAGGTGATTCGTCATTATGATGATTTAAGTGTAATAATAATTACATCAAAGAACTTTCATAATAATGAAATACCTCATACAATACTTTCCATTTGGGTGGACTTTTGACCATGCATAGAAAATAAATATGCAATAACAACTTAGCCCAAAGCATCTTAATGGCCACATTACTGGCAAGTAGAAAAATATATATACCAACATATTATTCCATCCTAACTTCTCCTACAATAATATCATATTTGATCACACATCATCAAGGATAACTATTGCAAGATAATATAAACTTCCACATATTACATTGTCACGAAAAGCATATCGTGACATAATCACATTATATTAAATAAACACTACAAATACATTCTTCTTGCACATACTAAAATAATTTCAATATTCATTTAAGTTTACCAACACCACTTCACTAGTACAAGGAAATACTCAAATTTCTTAGTGAAATGTGTCTAATTTTTTTTTTAAATTCCTCTTTGACTCCTTGGAAGACAAAAGACCCCACTTCTCAAAATTTAATATAAGGAAGGTGGCCAAATCAAAGTCTTCCCAATACAATGAACTTAAGCAAGGCATCTAAGCATGAGAAGTACAACATGACTACATGATTTCAAGATAGTTATGAATTTCCAATCCTAGAAAGCACGTGGTATGTTCCAATTATTATCACTTAGTTGTATTTGTTTCCTTCCAAATACTACACACATCCCATTTTTTCTTTGTTTGGATTTATGCATAATGGATGTGAATTTACACCATAACAAGCTGGTATTGTCAAACTATAAGAATAATTAACTTAAGTTTCATCCATATTAACATTTATACACTAGTTCAAGTTGAAGGTTCAGGGAAATCTAACTACAATCTAAAGGTCAAGGACAATATAACTCTAGATTTGGCACATATGACCAGGTCAAGCTACCCACACTCTCAGACAAGAAGAAGATGAACTATAAGTTTTTGTATTAGGGTCACACACCCATAGAAATTTCCATCTCTACAATAGAATGTGAGATGTTGGGTAATGGTTTTAAAGGTTGATGTTTAAAATCCCTCTTTTCAAAGACCTTAGCCTCATTCCACACAACTTGAAACAGTATGTTAATTAAGGAAGAATTTTATTTGTTTCAATGAGCCACCCTACAAAAAGGTATAAAATAATCAACAGAAGAGAAAAACTATCATAATGCCAACCCTCTCCTTTTGAATCAATGTATTTGTTGTTGACTAATCTATATTTATTTTCCTCTAGATTCTCTTTTGGAAAATAGCATGGCATGCATCTATAATTGTTCACAGACAAAACCACATTCCAAAACCATTTTGTTGGGGAGCTTTCTATGGTTAGGTAAAGATGAAGAACTCAAATGCATCACAATATATTAAACTAATTCTCTTCCTAGCCAAATGGTTCACATTGTCATTGATGCACTAGAAAAGACAAAGTTGTGATAGCGGCTCACATTCTTTCAATAAAAAGCACAAGATATTAAAGCCTTTGCAACTAATAGAAAATGATGACAAGGTGTAATGCCCAATCCCTTTCCAAATGTAACAAATCTAATGGCTTATTTCTGCAATTTGAATAGTATTAGATTTTCCCCACAAAAATGGCCATAAAATATAATGAACTAACATAATCCACTAATTGAACAAAGAGCAACAAAATATATTTAGGTGTAATTAAGAAGCTATTCAGGTAGTTTTTGCATAGAGAAAACCATCGACAAGATCCAAATTATTTACATATTGCTTACAGTTTAGAATGAGCATAAATCAATAAAATGCACAAATATACTGGGGAGCCTTGTACTATTTGAAGAAGCTAACTTTTTTGTTGAGACTCCCCTCCCAAAGCTTTCCTTCCATATCTTTTTCCCAGCTGCCACCTCTAATTTTTCTCTTAGATTGCAAAATGCTCCTCTTGATTATTAATGATAATTTAGCCCATAGTTTCCAACTGCACCGAAGTTTCTAATGTCCTTTCCTGTTGACTCTTGTGATCCCTTCCTCCTTCCTCTTCTATTTAGTTAAGCTTTTCTTAAGAAGACTATGGATTCCCTAACTATTCGGATTGATATCTAGATGCGCAGTTCTAGCTAGTTCTTCTTGCCTCCAGAAGCACTTACCAAACCTCCCAAAAATATCTTCCCCTCCCCCATTCTTGAATAGATTTTTGGTATTAGCTCCAACTGATGATTCTTGGTAATGGTTCTCATGCAAAACATATCAGATTTGTTGGGAATTACTTATCTTCTTCAAGATTGTTACCTTTATGTTACTTGTCAATTTATACAAAAGTATAAAAAATAATTTTAATGAAATCCCACATGACACCTTAAGGGCCGATAATTATGGATTGAGAAAAATGGGTTATGACACCTTTTACTTTTAAATATCTTCTTGTCTTTTATTGCATTTAACCTTGCAGAAGACTAAATGAATTTTGTTAAAGTTGGGAAAATTCTTTCCTTGTTCTTCGTAGGAAAATTCTGATAAAGCTATCTTAGTTGCAATATTTTGATGTCAATACTTATTTTTGAAATGTTGAAACTTTCCCGTATATCATCTTCTTTATACACCTCTCTCAAAAAGTTTATACTCAAATGGAAAAGCAAACCTTGTGATTGTTGGTTTTCTTTGTATATGTTGTCATTTGTGTTGGTATTTCTTTAAATGCATATAAGGTTGCTATTATCTAGTGTTGAGGCTTTATTTTTGGGCACGTTGAATGGACAAGTATTTCAGCCATTACTAATAAATCAAAAAAAAAAATCTTTTAGAAAATTCCAAATATCCCCTTGCTCATTGACTCTATGAGGATTCTACCTACTAGAGACCTAAATCACCCCATTTTGGACATAACCCAGAAGGCATTTTGTTTGATTCTTGTTAGTTTTTCCAAAAATTCAAATGCAAAAAATGGATAAAATTTTGCTATTTCATTTGCAAAATATTATGCTCTGTTATCAAATTAGTGAATTTTATATGTAAGTTTTGTTATATAGAGGCCTGGTCGATTTTCTTTTATGTAGATCGTTTTGTAGTCATGCTGAAAACTTTTGTTTTACTTCCACATATGCATATAACTTTTCCTTGTTCTATTTGAAATATTCATTGAGCTTTCAATGACATTTGTAGTTTTATATGCATAAATATGCATTCTTGAAATACTTATGACTGTATTATTGCAGTACCTCTTCATGTTATTAAACCTTCAATTATGGCTCCTCTTGTAGCATTATACTAAGGAAACCTCTTCATGTAGCAACTTGTAATGCATATATGAATATGATAAGTTCCTATAGAATTGTTCATGCAGCAATATAAAGGTTTCATGAAAAAATTTCGTGTCCCTTCAATAGCTAGTCTTCTAAAGCTCCATGAATTCAATTGGAAGGTCTCATACCTATAATGCTTGTATGCCCCCTCTACAACCTCCTTAATCAATCTTTGTGTCTATGACTTCAGTCAAAATTTTTTACACCTATATGTATGTTTGTCCCTTCAACAAACTACTTGGTCTTACATACCTAAATCTGCACATGAAGCAAACAACATTAGCATAAAATCAATTTTCTTCGTCCTTATTCCTTTATGCATATAGTTGATTTATGTTTCTTTTGTTCAACTAGAATAGATAACATTGGTTGATATTTCTTTGTTTCCTAAGCTCGGTCATTTCATGTCATTGACATCATTCTTCTTTTCTATATAGGTTGCAACAAGGATGTGGGAACCTGGGTACTTCATTAAATTCAGCATGGTTGCCTCGCTACTAGTCAATGACGAAATTGTGATCTCTTTTAATGTTTTCTATTCTTTGCTAAATGATCAGTGTTCATTGCTCATTTGCAGATTTTCTACCTTCTTGAGAATGCATTCAAAAGAATCTAAAATTGAAATAGAACTTTTTTATTTTCAAATAATTACTACAACTTGTGTGGAACAAAAAATATGTACTCTCCTTTAAGGAAATACAAATATCTTTTGTACATGTATTCTTTTCTGATTTTTCTGCAAACTTTAGACCTTTTGAATACTTTGAAATTAATAATGTTCAAAGCCATCTAATAACTCAACTTAGCATGCAACCATGATTCCATAACCTGTTATGCTTAACCAAAAATGATGTATAAATTCAATTTGAAGTTATTTTCACATAGGCAATAAAATTAAGCAAACTTTTAGAAAATTTTGTATATGTTGTGAAAATAGTTACAGTAGTATACATTTAAAACAATGAACACCATTGATTTCCTTTCCCTACACAAGAATTTACTTTGTTTTGGTACAACTATAAATATTCCTTGTCCTTAGATCCACAATTCATATTGAGATCAAATTTATCTAAACAATAATTACACAATAGATATTATTTTCTATTGCTAAACAATTTATAGACTATTTGCACATAGAAACTAGGACCCTCCTAGGAGGTTTAGATGGCCTCCTTCCATGTTGAATAGCCAAATTATTCAATAACAACACATCTCCATCTTTCAAATTCAAGTTCACGCATTGCTCATCCATAACTTGTTTGAATGCTTTCACAACTTCAATAGGAATATTTGAGTCGTCTCCCAACCTAAGAAATTGGTTCTTATTTCCTTGACCATACCCTACTATGGTGTTGAACCATACTTCATTTCCTTTCTCCTTTTCCAATGTTCTAATTATTTCTAAAGGGCCAAATTGAAAATCTGCAGTCCCATTATCATGACATTCAAAATGCATACAACCTAGTATCTCAATGGCCCTGTCAAGAAAGAAAAACAGGTTAAGGTGGACTCCAATAAATATCATTTTGAATGAATCATGATCAATATCATTGAAAATGAAGGATGAGATTTAAATTTAGAAAAGATTAGTATGTGAATCCTTTTGCAAAAATTATAAGAAATATATTTATTATACATCCTAGTTTTACCCTCCTAAAATAAAACATGTGATTTAGGAGCAACATATTTATATGTATAATCTAAATATTAGATCGCTCTAAGAAATAATTACATTTTAAAAAGTAAAAACCAACTTATGTATAAAAAAAATTACTCTATAAAAACAAACATAAAATACTTATTAACTAATGTTTTTTTTGTTAAGGCTTAAAAAATATTTTTGATATAAAGTAGTAGTGCAAAAAAAGGGTATTGCTCCCTACACATCCACAAGCCATAGGCGTCAATATTGGAGATGAACGACACACTAATAGTAAAAGTGCTAGTTGTTGCAAGGGTAGGTCATAACCATCACACTAGTAAAAAATATAGTAAGCCACCTCACAATTGGGTAGGGAACTCATTCGTGACATGGGAAAAGAATGGGAGGCTAAATTTTTTTTTCCTATGTTGTTATACAATAACCTAGGCGATGTTATCACTAGAATCTGCACAATAAGTTGGAGAAAGTATTGAGCCCTATTTGAAAAACTATCAAAGAAGGTTGTGCATCATCACCCAAAGATTAGAGTTGAGTAGGAGAAATAGATGGAGAAGGGCCCACATGGACAAGAGGACTACATTAGTAGCAAGGTGATTAGGATCCACAAGTGTCCTATAGAAGCCATACTTTCAAAATGGGCATCATTTAAAGGAGAGTCGTCATCATATTTTGATGAATCTTTAGAGGAAGAATCAAAAGTCAAGATAGTCATATGTTCATCATTACATCCTTCCACCTTTTTGTTATAAGAGTAGATGACAAGTACAAAAACATTAGTGACATCAAATGGGAGACCCTCATAATCCACCAATCAAGCCCATGACCTATCCTCCTCCATGAGAACCACATCTCGAGGGAGAGGTTTTGAGATAAATCAATCATAACTAAAATGTGTGTAAAGGTAGAGAGAGCCATTACTTTCATGGTATCATCCACCTTTAGAAAATTACTAATAGAGCTGTCAATATCTTCAAAACAATAATTCTCTCAGAAACAAAGGGGAAGATTTGGGAAGATAAACCCACACTAGATGCACATCGAGTGGTTTAGTGATAGGGTTGAAAGAGACTACCTAGGGTTTGGTTGAAAAGGAGTTATTCCCCATGCCTACAACTTGCTAATCACCAAATCTTATTTCTGAAAAGAAGGGAAATTATTCAAAAAATATTTTTTTTGTAATAATTTAAGAATTATTAAAATATATTATATTAACATTCAAATCAAACTATATGACTAAAATTATAAATCTTTTTTTTTTTTAACAGTTTTATTTTTCAAACATCAAATAAATTTATTTTTTAACCAAATTAAAAAATATTTTTAATGCATAAAAGTTTTTACCATAAAAAATGAGATAAAGTATACAATTGATACCTTAAAGTATGGAGATAGAGCACCACCCTTTAGAATCAAATAACTAGAGCATGTATCTAGACAAAAAAGCATATGGGCAATGTCTAACAACATAAATATGAGCTAAGCCCAAAGAGAAAATGTCACTTAAAGTAATGCTAAGAGGCTAAAATAGTGGTCATGGGTGGTGAAAGTAGATCTATATTATCCTTGGGACCTCATTTATTAGTGGAGTTAGGTTTAGCATCCAGAGAGACCGCACTTCTTTTGTCGGAACCTCTTCAGTATCCTTGTATTTCAAAACCAAAATATATAAAAAAATAAACAAATAAGTAACGCCTTTCAAAGGATTTGTAATTAAAAAATGATTTTAATATTTTCAAGTAAAGGGAATGAGCAAACACTAGAGAATTGAAAGGAAGGGAACAAATTTTTTAGACTTGAAATTTTCTATGTTTGTTATGCATAACTCTTTATTTTATATTTTAGAAAACGTAAAGACTTTACGGAGATCTACATTTTGGTGTAAAAATGTATATTAGAACTTAGGGGAAATCAACTTTCTCTAAGTGGCAATACATCACCTTTTCTTTGCTTCTTGTGGATCAGAGGTGTCAAGCATTGTTTTCCATGTTCTGGAGATGAAGGAATTCAAAGTATCTTGGCTTGGTGTTGTTATGTTGAAGAGCAGCCCAACATCTCTTCCTTTATTTACAAACTCTGGTACAAGTTTTTCCATGAGTGGAGGAATGAGATGGCTTGGCACTATGCAACTTTCTCCACCTTCAGGAGGTGCACTCTCACAGAAGAAAAATATCTTAGAGGGCCACTCTTTCATCTGCATCATCATCATAACAATCTGAGACATTATATTTTACCATCAATGATCGTTATCATGATATTTTTTGAATTTAGATGTATCTAATTTATTTGCATCAATATTTTTTATCGCACTTTATGATCTATTATCAAAGTCCATGACAGATCAAAAGATGTGATTCAAAATGTTAATACAAAGAAATTCCACATGATGAAAAAACAGCTTATAGAATGACTGTTTCATCTACAAATTAACATTGTCACAATGTTCTCTGCCATACTATTTATTTTTAAAAATAAATCCAAAGTAATTATAATATTCTCCACCATTGTTTCATTTGCATAAACATGATCAAAATCTTCTACATGTCATGGTTTTTCTTGCTTCATCAACCAAGCAATGCATCTCCTACAACTAATCATTAAGAAGACAACCCAAAGAAAGGACTAAGGAAATATCTTGCTTGAAAGATGATTTGATGGGAGCTCTTAGCTCACTCTTTGTGACCACCATGTAGATCCAAACTATCTTCTAATCAATTAATTTCTTATGTGGATTTCCCAAGCTTGATTTCATTTAGACAATCACTATAAAATATAAGAAACTTACCAGAGCCATCTCATGGTGGAAATCAATCTGGTCATGCAAGGGAGCCTCATTTGCAGTGAAAACTCTATCAACAACTTCTGTTCTTGGGGCAAACCCAAGATACTGCTGTTCTTCCCATTCGAAAGCTTCAACGACTGCCTTGAAATCTTCAGCAGACCTCACTGCAAACCCTCTAAAAAGAAGAGCATTGCTTTTCACCACTTCATCTTCCAACCATGCTTTGTTGCTTCTTATCTTGTGAACCAAGGCATGAACATCTTCCCTCTCAGCATCATTTGAAGGCAGCAAAACTTTGGGAAACAATCTGCCATCAACCAACTTCTGCTCTGCTAATCTTCCTTCCACAAAATCATATTCTCCACCATTACACCCCATTCTCTTGAATTCTTCCTTGGTGAGTTCATTCATAAGAATCTCCATATGTATAGGCCAAAGTTTCCAAGCACTAGCGGCCTTGGCGATTTGTCATTTATATGAGAAAAGTATCTCTCAACTACTGTATACACCAGTCTATTCAATTGTATGTTCACAAATAAAATGTGGGCAGACAATTTGCAGCGTCTAAAAGTAAAATTGTAAAGTTCACGTGTCTCAATAAATAACAATGAATGTGTAAGAGACGTGTGACAGAGCAAATGTTTCAATGGTATAAACCTGCAACTACTTCTTCAACGGTCTCTTATTTCCTTTTTGAAAAACGTTAGGTGTACTCGATTATTCGATATAGTTGGAAATGATAGTTGACGTGAATTTAAAAATTAAATGAAGACTAGATATTTTTTTGGGTGGAGGGTTCAGATTTGAGAAGCAATGTGAAGGCACCACGTGCGAGCTACTAATCAGCGAAGGTCACCACATAGATGATTTAGGAGCTCAATACGGATGGCCTCTTTGTGAGTCATTCAACTTCACCAGTGGACCAAAGGCCCATTGACAAAGGACTAGATATTTGGTTTATCTAATGTAAAGTTATTATTGTGATTTATGATGTGGTACAATTCTTAATGTAGATAAAGTTTTGGAGTCTACGTTCTATAATGTGACAACATTGCTACAACAATCATATGAGTGGGTCAAACTTTTTCTATTGAGAGTGTTTTGAGTACTAGAGTGACATTCTTAACAAATAAGAGGATTAAAATGAAAACAATTCATTGTCTTATTATATGATTCTTAGAGAACACAACTAACATTCAAATACAATAATAACATAGTCAAGATATGGGTCAACCAAGAGATACAAGATCTAACCAAGATCTAAACTAACAAAGCCACTAAATAGTCACTCGTATACAAAAGAAGAAATAAATTGATAAGTAGGAGATATTTTCCATAGCAAGTCAAATTGTGATATTGCTACCAAGACTCAACTGTGTAGTTCTTGAGTCAAACTCATTGACCCATGTTTCATGACTAGTGGTTCACACGAACCCATCTCTCTTTGGAATGAATGGAACACTTAACATTCACTAGATCTAGGTGATGCTTAGAGAGGTGAAGTACAAAGACTTCCCAGGAGGTCACCCATCCCAGTACTACTCTAGCTTGAGCACACTTAACTACCCATTCATTAGAGTGGGTTTAACCATGGAGGAAACTTCGTAGTTAAGCACACTCAAGTTGGCGTACTACTAGGATGGGTGACCTCCTGGGAAGTCTTGGTGCTTCACCACTATGAGCATCACCTAGATCTAATGAATGTGAAGTGTTCCACTCATTCTAGTGGGAGATGGGTTCGTGTGAACCACTACTCATGAAACATGGGTCAATGAGTTTGACTCAAGAACTACATAGTTGAATCTTGATAGCAATATCACAAGAAATAAACTCTAAACTACATGTGACTAAAACACTATTTAACAACTTTCATTTAGGAATTATTTTTCCAAAAACGTTGGGAGACCTCATTACCTAAGGATCGCCCTTGTTGTCAATTAAAATTGCCCATGTTAGGTCAAGTTGCCCCTATTATCAATGCAACTTGTCCATGAAAATCATACCCTATTGCATGATCAAATTTCCCTATTAGAGATAGGTGGTTCTAGGGAGTGTAGAGCATACACTGTAGAATGCACTTTGGAGGTCATAAATCATTCAAATTCTACTTCTACGCTAACTAATACATTTTTACAAGCCTATAGTCATAAGTAATTCTCAACACTAGGTTTCAACCTCATATCTCCAAGAAGAAGGTCATACAACTCAAGATTAATGTAGAGTTATTCTATTGTAATCTTATAACAAGCTAACACAAAACACATTGGCTAACTCAATCAAAGTTTCATTTAAATTTTGGCAAAACCTAATATTTTCAATGTTAGATTCAAGGGATATAATAAATTATAATGATTCATTTTATGCCAAAAAGATACTATTCATTAATATTTAACCATTCTCCTTCTATGTGGGAGATATAATGCATGTCAAAGCTTAATTTCTACTAAAGATTTGAAAGAGAAATATAAAATAATAATTATAATTCACAATTAGATCAATTTCATGGTATAATATATAATTCATAATTTCATTTCAATTTGGAAGCAAATTATGTCCACAAATACCTAATAATTAGGATAAGTACATGATTAGATATTATTTAAATTTATAGTACCCTACCAAACCAAATGATAGCCATTGAAAGAATACACTATGACACCTTTATTCCAAATGTGGATAACATGTTTACAAATGTTATTCATGACTAGAAATACAAATTGAAATAAAAAGTCAAAAAGTAATTATATATTCATCAACTCTTCCACAATAATGGTCCTACAACATCACAATCATAAAATGAACTTTGTGGGATCTATAGCATAGCCATAAATTCAGCTAGCATCAATTATCATGAACAATATCACCTAACCATGTGTGGCCCTAAGTCCCACCTCTTTCTATTAAGAGACATTTAATTGATAAATTATACAAACTCGAATAATACTATATGAGGATGATATAATCATGGCATCATGATACAATAAAAATTAAAAATATTAGCCTTCCACAATCCATTGGAGTTGTTTTCAAAATTTATGGTTTAGATTGTGCTTTGTTTTTTAATCAACAAAAAATAACAATTAGAAAGCTCAAGAAGATGAAAGGTGAATAGTTGCATACCTTACAAGGATAAAAATACAAGACAAATAAGAAAGGGATATGGTGCACATAGAACAAGGAGGTAAAAAAGACAAGAGTAAAGGACAAACACCAAGGAGGCAAGAAAAGTCAAAGGGAAGAGATATACAAAAGAAAAAGAAAAAGAAAAATTACCAAGCCTAATAAAAAGAAAAGAAAAAGAATGGCACAAAATAAATAAATCTAAGAAAAGAGATAAAAAGAAAATTAAGAAGAAAACAAAAATAAGGATGCAAGGAAAAACAAAAATGAGAAAGCACAAGAAAGATAAAAGACAACAAGCATAATTTTTTTTTTAAACAATAAGAATAAAAACACAAAAATCAAATGAAAATAAAAGACCAAAAGAAAGCAATGATAATCCAAAAGAAAAAGGAAATTAAATAAAAGAGAACTGAAAGCAAAAAATTAAGGAAGGCAAGAACAAAAATATTAAATAAGAAAACAAAAATCAACTAAATTGCCAAAAAATAAGAAAAGAGAAAAAAAAAAAATCAAAATCAAAACATGGAAAGAGAATGATAATAATTAAGAATACTAAAAAAATGACATCTTATTAAAGTATTATGATATTATCACCAAGGAGGGGGAATTTTGGTAAAAAAGGTTTGACTCTTTGTGGTTGTCTACAAGTGATAAGAATATTAGATGCTTCCACATTAGTACAATGAAGCACAAAGAAGCTAATAGGGTCTCTTGACTTGCAATCAATCGAAATATGTCAAAAATGGAGGATGAAATCTAGAAGGAAGTTGGCCTTTTTTTCTCATCTCTTCTCATGGAAAAAGAGAATCTCAATGTTGAAGCCCAAGAAATATTTTTGGATTTTATTCCATTGGTGTTAGGCAAGGAACATAATAGTTTTCTATCTATTATCCCTTGTAAAGAGGAAGTGAGTGTTATTGTCTTCTCCTTTGAAGGTAATCAATCTCATGGCCTTGATGGATTTCCTATGTTTTTCTTTCATATCTTATGGCATGTCATGGAGCAGGACATTGTTAACAGAGTTAAAGATTTCCTTGGTGCTAGAAATCTTCTCAAGGAATTGAATCCCACCTTTCTTGTGTGTATTCCTAAGACTATTGTAGCCAATTCTATGGATAGGTTCTATCCCATAAGCCTATGTAATTCTTTCTATAAGATCATCTCTAAAGTCCTCACTTCTAGGCTCATTATGCTCCTTCGTTTGATCATATTTCCTCAACAAAGTGGATTTGTTGATGCAGGAGCATCTTGCATGGGAAAATTAAATTTGCTTTATGGATCACAACAAATATTAAATGCATGATTTAAGAAACTTTCCACAAGCTTCTAAGATGCCACCTACAAACCTCGATTAATGTAATGACAACTATTTTTCTTATTTTTCTATTTATGCCACCTATGCACATTGAAAATAGAAATTCCTCTTTTCTCCTTTTTTTTCCTATTTTACAATTTTTTTATTATTTTCTTTCTATTTTCGTCACTTTCTCTCTCCTCCAAATTTTTTTTATATTTTTTCCCTTTTTTTTCCTTTTTTTCTTCTTTTTTTTTTCTCCTAATAATTTAATTTTCCCATGCAAGATGCTCCTGCATCAGACTCCCTTGGTAGATAGAAAAGTGTGTCCCACACTTTGACGCCAAAAGAAAGATATACAATCATCTTCATCTTCACTAAAGGAAGGAGCATCGTGCATCATTTGTTTTAGGGAGACAAATTCTTGACTAGATAATTAAATTCCATGAGAATATTTATTCGTTGTACATTTCCTAAAAGAAAAGTTTACTTATGGAACATGACCTCTCCAAGGCCTATGATAGGGTCAATTGGATTTCTTTCTTAGAACTTTCAAGGCTTTGGTTTCAGTAACAGGGTCTTACAACTTATTAGTCAGTTCATTACCATACAATATCTCTTTATGATTGTATATGGTTCTCCTTCTCCTTCTTTTCAAAATGTCAAGAGGAATTAAACAAGGAGATCCCATCACTAATATCATTTTTATTTTCATGGTTGAATGCATTGGTAGATTTATCATTAAGCTAGTTTTGGAAGGCAAGATCAGAGGTATCAACACCTCTTCCTCTAACCTTGTTTTCTCTCATCAAAAATTTGTTGATGATACCATTTTCATGGGATCCTCCTCTATTAAGGAGGATAGAGTCCTTAAGAATACCTTGTGCAACTATAGTCAATCTTTAGGTCAAATGATTAACTGATATAAAAGTTCACCCTTCTTTTTAAACACTCTTTGAAGAGAGAGAGAACATTACAAAGCCAATATCTTGGGTTGTTAGATCAATTAGTTTCCCTCCACTTACTTGGGTCTCCTCTTGTGCCTAAGACCTCCAAATTCCTTTTGGAACTCTCTAGTGGATAAATTTAATATGATGTTGGCTAGATGGAAAGGTATATTTTTAAGTCAAGAAAGAAAAGTTCAATTTTTGAAGTCCTCTCTTAAAATCCTTCTAGTTTTTTTTCTAATTTTGTTCAAAAAAATTGTTAAGTTTATGGAGCCTACTGAAAGGATTCAAAAAATATATTTATGGCTAGGGGTGGAGGATAAGGAATTTATTTCTCTCATCGTCTAGGAAATTTTCTACAAGTCTAAGTTCTTGGGAGGTATCGATTTTAGGAGTATCATAAATCTTAATAAGGCCTTCTTTGCCAAGACAATTTGGAAGACTTATTATCAAAATGAAGAATGGAACTCAATCTAGAAAAGAAAGCATCTTCATTTTCATCCTTCATTGGATAGAATTTTTTAATTTCATGATATACCTTTAAGATCCTTAATATGGAATAAGGTATTGAATGCCAAGAAGATTATGGCTCTAGGAATGGCTTGGAGAGTTGGACATGGGAGAAAATTCATATTCTAGGAGGAAAAGTGGCTCTAGATGCCCCTCTTTGTAAATTTGAGTCTTTTCTCCCTTACATGCAAGAGTCTGAATATAGATTCAATAGTTTTGTGGTTCATTATTAGCAGTGATGAAGGAGCATCCTAAGTATGAGGGATATCTTGCATCACCCAAAAATATTTCAAGTTTTTCTCTTTAGTAAAGGTTATCGCAGTGCAAAGTCATTATTTTTTGGAAGCATACTATCTTTAGTAAGTTGGTCACTGGACCTTAGAATGTTCTAATTTCTTCTTCGAAGGTTCACTTTGGATATATCAGCCTATCAATAAAGTTTCTATTAGAAATAAGAAGTATTGAGAGGGGGGAGAGGCGGGGTCAATATTCCAACACATTTTACCCAACTTTTAATTTTGACAATTAACCATAAACTTGCACAAATAAGCAAAGTAAAAAGTAAAGTGCACAACATAATGAAACTCATAACATCATACTTTTTAAACTAGGGAAAACCATAGTGGGGATGATACCCACAAAATGATGCACGAATAAAAAATACTTTGTAAGTAGTGTTGACCATGTTAGGATCATATTACATACATTTAGTACATCAGTCCTTTTTAGAGGAATAAACCTTGTTAGAGGTCTCATCCTTGTTAAGAGTTGTATTACATCAGGGGCTCACTACTTATAAAATGAATTACAATCTACCAAAGATATATATGTGTGTGTGTGTGTGTGTGTGTGTGTGTGTGTGTATATGTACATAGATATATATATATATATATATGTACATACATATAAATATTTATACATATATACATATATATATATACATATATACATATACATATATACATATATATATACATATACATATATACATATATATATACATATATACATATACATATATATATACATATATACATATACATATATATATACATATATATATATACATATACATATATATATACATATACATATATATATACATATATATATATACATATATACATATATATATACATACATATATATATACATATATATATACATACATATATATATACATACATATATATATACATATATATATATATATATATATATATATATATAGTACCAAAACTTATTGTATTGATATCTTCAATATATGATTAGTCCTTGTGTGATCCTTGCATCTAATCATGCCCATACAACATTTGATTACATCTGACCATGAATAATTTCATATACCAACATTCATAAAGTTCACATAACATAGTCATAGCATTTGATAGGCCAACACTGGGGCAAATAATAAGAAAGAATTAATGATTTGTGATGATGTTTGGCTGGTCTATACATGTCAATCTAAAAGCGTAAGTTTGCAAAAGGCATTTGAGCAATATGCTATCTAGGGATGATAGTTGTGAGATGAGAGGTTATGAATGTAACTACAACAAGAAAAATTGAATCTATGAAAAACTAAAAAAATCCTAGTGATAGGCACTGCCACTTCCTAGCAATAGGAATATTAGAAATAGAAATAAACATTAAAAACTATGATGGTAAAAAATATAACAATTCACAAATTCAACTAATCTATAGGAAACAATACCAACACTAGGCATATAACTAATCTAGTATAATAATTTACTAATATAAATCTGATATTGCTATATTGATTTCTCTCTTAATATGATACAAAATTTAGAATATGCTAGGTATTATTAATAATCTATATAATAATGTGAACATGATAATTTATCTTACCCAACTATAATACTAATCTGCCTACAGAACTATTTATGAAAAATAACTATTGAAATGAAGGAAAACCTTATTCTATTGAAGAACTCAAACAAACAAAATGTAAGCTATTGAAATCACTAGCATTCTGTAGCGTGGGCCCTTCCTTCCCAGTTTGTTGAGTGATGAAATTCAAAATGTCTCTCCCTTAAAAAATTTCGATCATGCAAGGTGTTATATTTATTGATCAAAATTTTCCATACAAACTCTCAGCTGAAAGTTGATATATATAAGTTCAAGATGATAACCACCTCTATCTATGTGGTGTGAAACAAAATAGTTTTTCTTTTGACCTATAACAATAATACGTATTACCAAATAATTTTGTTATAATAGAAGGCATATAGAACCATAGGTTTCTTATAGTCTACACCTGTGTATGTGCTTGTAAATCTTATTGCAGAAATGGAATAGTGACATATGGAGTAATATTACTCATAATAGTTGTAGTGGTTTTGATTTGCATGTGAGACTATATTATCTCATCTCCTTAGTAGCAATAACATTATCTTCGGCCATATTTGTTCAGCCACATTTTTTTGGAATGGAATACAAATAGCCACGGGATTATTTGGAACCATTTGTAGTAGCAACAAGAGTTTATATTAGTTGAGACTTTTCTATTTGTTGGTCATTCCTATCATTTGTCTTCCCCGTAGGCCCCCAAATAATATGGTCACAATACATATATTTATTTATTTGTAATTCCAACTTGACTATGGGTGGAAATGGAAATAACAATGGAATATATTCTTTTCTATCTAACAAGTGTGTCTTTTATTACAAGTTAAGGCTTACAGGTTTCCTCATCATTTCTTATTGAAAATGTGACAGGATGTTCTCATCAAGGAAACGATAGGAGGATTTGTTTCATATAGCAGCACAAAGTTAAAATAAAGATTAGTAAAATGTAGCCAATAATAAATTTTCCATGTTTTAATCCCAAAAAAAATATTAAATAATACTTATTTATATTAAACCATATGCAACGTAAAAATGGTAACATTGTGATGGAATGGAGTGGAAATGGAATAGGGAAGTGAGTAGGAAAGTGCATGAAATGGATTAAAATATAGAATTAAATAGGTTATACTTGGCTCTCATCAACATTGTGTGTCTTCACATATCTAAAAGATCTTCTTGTATACCCTTTACTTTTACTTTGTCTAGTCGTCCTGAATAAAAAAACATGTAAACACTCATCAAAACTTTTTATAACAATATCCTAAGTGAGGGTTGACATATAAGATGTCATCCCTACATTGCCAAGTTCTTGAGTTTTCAAGACAATTCAATTCCTTAGCCGAAATATTTGTTCTTTGTCATATACTTTGAATCTACAATAACAAAATATCTTCATTTTTTCCATCCAAAATTTATTCCAATTGCAATATGATTACTAGAAAACATAGATACATCATCTTGTTGATCTGTATGCCTAAGTTTCCTATTAGTGTTCAAGCATTTAATCATTTACTAGGGAAGGTTGGATGGTCATCACTACAACTGAGTCATCTAGTAAAGGTCGAGTATATAAGGACTTGTTTATTTTGTTGAGAAAGACAGATACTATTGAGCACCCCAATTGAGACCAAGTGCATATATAAGCTGATCTTACATAGTTGAGACTAAGTAAATTGTAAGACAAATTTTTCCAAGTAAACAAAATAAATCAAGTTTGTAGAAACTAAGTGTCACCATGAATGTTAGTTGTGACTGAGTGTTAGAACATTTAGATGTCAAGTAACTATTTTTTTCATATAAGATTGTAATCGTACAGACACCTACGTAAATCATTTTTTGTCAACTTCTATAAAACATTTAATAATTTTAGAGATAGTTATTAAGATGGAGTTTACACGTCTTTACAAAAGGTATTGATCCCGAGGAAAGCAGATCAACTAATCTAAAAATTAGAAGGGAAATTGGGATGAATTGTGAACTTGATTATGATCCAAAACTTTCAAAGATTATCTATTTGGATGCAGGGGACTCCCCTTGATACCATAAACTCATAACAAAAACAAAGAAACAACAACAAATGTGAGAAAAAAATATGGACTTCTTATTATCATCGCAAATGCAGAATTACAAAATTCTCAATTACAATATGCTAACCCAAATGGGTGCCTTCATTACAGTAATTTGCAAGATAGTGCTGCCAAATATCACCCAGAGCTATCCTAAACAATCTTTAAGCCTTTCTTAAATAGGCAATTTTATGCCACCTGGGAACGTTCTAGATGCTTAAACTTAATACCTAGGGCTGACAAACCCTAACAATACACATAGAGTCGGCCAAGTACATCTTTGGCAAATTATTTTAGAAATTTTGGTAGCCCAACTTTTGAAGGCCATAACTCACAAACCGTTGCTCTGATTGGCTATTATAACCACTTTTTGAAAATGGCAGCAACTATTCTATAGGCTCAAAACTGCGCTAGTGCCCTTCTCTCGAGTTTTCGGACCTCATCCGAGCACTCTAAGGCCTCCAATGGTCAGCCTGAAGATTTTTTTGCAAATTTTCCACCAAAAATTTGCAATAACTTCTCTGATACTAATGCTTGAGCAATGAGATTTTTATGGTGGGCTTACAACTCTAAAATGAACCTTCCTATAGAAAATGAGAACATTTTGAGCTTGTATGACAAACTTACTAAAAATAGCAAGTTTCCATTAATAGTAACCACCCTGTCTACTAGTCCTTATTAAAATAGAAAATGCTGAAAATAAAATATTTTTGGGTGATGCGAGATTTCCCTTACACCCAGGATGCTCTTGCATCAGACACATGGGATAATTTGAGAAGTGGCGTCGTCATGTCTCAGGTGTTCATAGGAAAACCAAGACAATTGACCTCCTCCTTTGCTAGCCATGATGAATCCTCAACTAGTCTCCCTTTCCATTTGACTAGATATTCCTCATAAGTTTTGTTTCTGGTACTTTTTCCAACATGACTGTCTAGTATCTCCTCAATCTCCTTGGTAGCTGAACTAGCTAATGGAATGCTCCACTACACTTCTGCAACTTCATCTCCATCACCTTCTTCATAATACTCTATCAAATCTAAAATATTAAATAGTAGTGAAATTTTCAATTCAGCAGGCAACTCCACTTCATATGCATTTCTAGAATCATGCCTCTTCACTATCTTCCACGGTCCAAACTTCTTCATCTTCAACTTATTATATGTACCTACTAGAAAACACTCCTTTCGCAAATGAACCATGACTTCATCTCCAATCTAAAATTTCTTATATCTCCTTTTCATATTTTCCTTAGTCTTATATTGTGTATTCATCTTTATGATGTGCTTCCTCACCTCCTCATGGATGTTCTTTAGATGTTCAGCAAAATCTCCTGCTTCAACACTACTTATCTCTCATTTATCCAACTTCCTCAATTCAAAAACATTTCTGGGACTACTTCCATATACAATCTAGAATGATGATTTACTAATACTCCTATTGAAAAAATTATTATATGCAAATTCTACCTATGCTAAAATCATATCCCATCCTTTTGGTTTATCTCCAACCAAGCATTTTAGCAAATTTCCCAAACTGTGATTCACAGCTTTTGTCTACCCATTAGTCTGTGGATGATGTGATGAACTGAACTTCAAATTTTTTTTCAACTTCTTCCGCAATATATGCCACAAATACCAAACAAATTTGGTATCTCGATTTGAAACTATACTCTTTGGTAGACCATGTAACCTCACCAATTCTATGAAAAACAACTCTGCTACATGAACAACATCACTAGTCTTCTTGCAAGGAATAAAATGTGTCATCTTTGAAAACCTATCAACCACCACAAAAATAGAATCATGCCCATGCTATTTCCTTGATAATCCAAGAACAAAATCCATGTTGACATCCTCCCATGGCTTCTCTAGTATAGGTAATGGTTGATATAACTTTGTACTCTACTTCACTCCTTTCACCATCTAACATACTTAGCAACTTTGTGTAAACTTTTTCACACCTTTCTATAACTATGGCCAATAATAATTTTCAGCAACCAAAGCTATAATTTTATCTTTGCCAAAATGTCCAGCCAATCCTCCACTATGCTTCTCCTTGATGAGGTTCTCTCTCATTGAACTTCTTGGAATGCACAACTAGCTTCCTTTGAACAACATATTATCTTGGATCATAAAATCCAACCACTTTGTCTTGTCAAGTGTAATAGGTTATGTACAAGTCTTCCACACTTCACTAAAATCAAGATCATCTGTATACAATGTACTAAGTTCCTTGAACTCAACCACCTCTATCTGCATTTCTGTCAACAAAAGTTATCTTATACTAAGAGCATCTGCAACTTTGTTAGACTTCCCACTTCTATGTTTCAAAACAAATGTATAACTCTACAAAAACTCAACCCAATTTAAATGCCTTTGGTTCAATTTTCCTTGACTATTCAAATATTGCAAAGCTTGATGATCAGTATACAAAAAAAACTCCTTGGGAAGAAGATAGTGTCTCCACTTCTTCAATGCTTGAACTATAGCATAAAATTCCTAATCATAAACAAAATATTTTCTTTTTGCATCATTCAACTTCACGGAAATAAGCAACTGGTCTACCTTCCTAGCTCAAAACAACTCCTATTGCAGTACCACTAGCATCACGGTCTACTTGAAACACCTTGTTAAAATCAGGAAATGCTAAAACAGGCTGCTCAGTAACTTTCTATTTCAATAGATTGAAAATCTTATCTGCCCCTGCAGTCCACTTAAACTCTTTCCTATCTCCTCTCATTGTTTCAATCAAGGGTCCACAAATACTACTAAAACTTCTTATGAAATTTCTATAAAATGTAGCCAACCCATGACAAGATCTTACCTCTCTCGCACTCCTTGGACTAGGCCATTCAAGGATAGCCTTCACTTTCTCTAGGTCCATTTTCAAACCTTCTCCTGAGACTACAAATCCTAGGTACACCAACTCCTTTACAAAATTGCACTTCTTCAAGTTTATCAACAACTTTTCCTCCCTCAACTTTTCAAACACCTTGCAAATATGGATCAAATGCTCCTCCAAGGTCTTACTAAAGATTAATATATCATCTAGATAAACAATGACAAACTTACCTAGAAACTCCTTCAGTACCTCATTCATGAGCCTCATGAAAGTGCTCAGTGCATTGGTTAGCCCAAAAGGCATGACTATCCACTCATACAGTCCTTCCCTTGTCTTGAAAGTAGTCTTCCACTCATCACCTTCTCTGATACAAATCTGATGGTACCCACACTTCAGATCTATCTTTGTGAAATACTTAGCTCCACTCAAACAGTCCATAATATCTTCCATCCTTGGCAATGGAAATCTATACTTTATTGTGATCTTGTTGATAGCACAGGAATCTATACACATCCTCTATTCTCTATTCTTCGTTGGTGCTAACACTGTTGGTGCAACACATGGACTCTGACTCTCTCAAATTAACCCCTTCTACAACAACTCATGAACTTGCCTATTCAACTCTTCACTTTCTGCGGGTGTCATTTTGTGCATTGCCTTGTTTGGAAAACTAGCTCCTAGAACCAAATCCATATGGTGACTAATCTTCCTCATTAGGTACATTATCCAATACAATATCAAAAAATTCTTCCAACATATCTACAACTTCTGCAAGTACCTCCTCTACTTCTTCTTTACTATCTTTAAGAATTATAGCAAAAACAATATGCTCATGTTTCATACCTTTAAGGAAATATTTTCCATCGACAAAACATATTCTAGTAGCACTACATACCTTTTCTTCTTTATCCTTCAATGACTTCAACTTATGTTTCACTCCATCCTTAGTTAGAGTGTAGGTATTTTCTCTCCCATCATGTACAACATGTTTGTCAAACTGCCATGGCCTACCCAATAACATATGACATATGTTCATCGGTATGATATCACATAGTACCTCAACCTGGTATCTCCTAATCTTGAACTATACTGAGCTTCTCATTGACCATAGCCTTGTGGTCATCTTGCGCCCAAGCAATACAGTATAGATGCAGGTGTTTTTGTCTCTTCAGCTTCAACTTGGTGACCATCATTTGTGACACTAGATTATTAGTGCTTCCACCATCAATGATCACATCACAACACTTGTCTTTACATCTACACCTTGTGCGAAACAAACTCCTTCTCTGATCAGGTTCATTCTCACCACTTAGCAGGACTCTTATGTTAACTAGGACTTCTCCTCTTTCAACATCTTCAAAATGTGAGGATCTAGCATCTTCATCAACATGTGCAACTCTATCTTGGCCGTATGTTCTTTGATTTGTCTTTCCTTGGCACTAGGTACATTCAAATGCTCTATGCCCTTCTTCTCCAAAGTGAAAACATTTTCCACGGAAGCCTCCTCTTCTAGATCCTTGTCCTCTGCCTCTTCCTCTCTGATCTCTATGCTCTGATCATAGAAATGATTGGAATTGGTTCTAGTTGCTACTTTCAGCCTCATCCTTATTCTTATGATCATCATTACGGCCTCCATAAGATCATCTGCCAGATCTTCCATCACGGCCTCTTCCACTATTCTTTTTGTCAAACTTCTTGCTTAGTTTCTCCTCAACTCTTAGGGAAAATGGGTATGCCTCCTTAATACTATTCATTCAAACTAGACTTAGCTCATCCTAAATGTTGTGTCTTAACCCATTAAGATAATGAGTGACTTTCTCCTTATCATCTTCTGCATAGCCAGTTCTAACAAGAACTTGGTAGAACTCCTTGGTATACTCTTGAATAGATTTTCCTACTTGCTTCATTCCTCGCATCTTCTTTAACAGATAAAGCTCATAATGCATAGGAATGAATTGTCACTTCATTTTAGCTATCATCTGATCCTATCTAGTGATTTTTCCTTTCCCTTTCTATTTCATTCCAACTGAACCTCTTGCCACTAGATCTTTGCATGTCCCTTCAATTTTTCCTTTGCAAACTTGACCCTATCCAGATCCTCAATGTCTTCATAGTCAAAGTACTCCTCTAGTTCATTGATCCAATCGATTAGCTCTTCTAGGTTAAGATTTCCTAAAAAATGTGGGAACCTCAAACTTAGGTCTTTTTCCAATCTTGGAGATGGCCCTTAAAAGCCTCTCTTCCTCTGGGTTTAGATTTGCCCCTACTTTGGCATTTTCTTGTACTTCATCCTCATCCTTGCTTTCATTGCTTATGGATAGATTCATTCCTCTACACATTTTTTCTTCCAATGCTTGCATTTTTCTTTGGAGGGCTTGAAAACCCTTAGGTGTAACACCTACAGCTCTTCTGCCACGCTCTCTTTGTGTAGGCATTTTTGCGCTTCTGATGAAACCCCAGTGCAAACTACCTCACAATTGGTGATCTGTCTATACATTTAGCCCAAACCATGGTCCTAGTGCAAACTACCTCACAATCAGCGATCTATCCACATGCTCAAGAACTCTAGCTCTGATACCACTTGATGCAGGGGACTTCCCTTAATACCATAAACTCATAACAAAAACAAAGAAAAAATAGAAAAATGTAAGAAACAAAATATGGACTTCTTATTATCACCGCAAATGAGGAATTACAGAATTCTCAATTACAAGATGCTAACTATTGCAATTATAGATGGAGTAATTGAGAGGAGGGGTGAATCAGTTACCAGAAAACAAATCCACAGATCCCTTAGATGTCTTTAATATTTATTTACAGTTGATACTCGATAAACAATGCAGGAATACTGTAACTCAGTAGATTAACTAGTTACTGATCATCTAGCATTCATAGTTATTAATATGCATGCAAAAGTTAAACAAAATGAGCACAAGAGACACCAGATTTAACATGGAAACCCAATATGGGAAAAACCACCAAGTAACTAGCTACCAATTTTTCACTCTTCTGAAGTGAGCCCTGTTAGGAGCCAACCCTATTAAAGGTTACAATACACACTGTTAGGTGTGACCCTATTAGAGGATTTAATCACCCTATTAGGAGTGACCTTGCTAGAGGTCTTTAGAACAATTCAATTGAACTATCACCTTGTTAAAGGGTTTACAAAATGGTTGTTAAACCAGCTCTGTTAAGAGATTTGAAATCACTGCTACAATTGTTAGAAAGCAACAATGAATTAACTTGAACAAGATGCAACTGAATTTGTTGACTACAGGTCTCTGTTATGCATCATTAGATCCTCCTTGATCAAATATGGCTTTGCTATTCCTCAATAATCTCTGATCATCCTTCAAATTCGCTTCCACAATAATGAGTCCTCATTTCACATTAATTCCATACTTGCATCTCACACACTTTTAGAATTTGCAACTTGACCTCTTAATTATACCATTCAGATTGTCAAGTTGGTTCATTCACATGTTACATTTACCAATAAACCATACATCAGTCGGCTACAAATATTACTCTAAACAAATAAACATTATTTCATAAAATAATGAAATCCTTTACTGGTCGACCCTACTCCATAAATATTGCTACCAAAAATTTCTTGAGTTAACTTTCTTGACTTTGTTAACATTACAATATCTATAAAATCCTTTGACTGTCAAGTTTACTCGGTAAGAACTGAATTCCTTCATGAGAGCTTGCTAAGAACTGCTTCTGCCACATTTCTTTTGATGACCAAGTGAGCTTGGTAAAAACTAAATTTCTTTGATTACTTTGAAAGCTCGGCAACAACTATTTACTCAATAGATACTGTAAGTTTTCTTTTACTAACCTTCTGAGCTCGGTAGACACTATTCTTTACCTTACTGACCATCAAATCTTGGTAGACAATGTTCCTTGCCTTGCTAACCATCTGAGCTCGGTAGACACTGTTCTGATGACTGATATGACATTTGTGTGACATCAAGGACAATACACAATCCTTATGGATAGATTCATTCATCTACACATTTTTTCTTCCAATGCTTGCATTTGTCTTTGGAGGGCTCGAAAACCCTTAGGTGTAACACCTGCAGCTCTTCTGCCACACTCTTTATAGAGGCATTTTTGTGCTTTTGATGAAACCCTACTACAAACTACCTCGAAATCGGTGATCTGTCTATACATTCAGCCCAAATCACGGTCCTAGTGCAAACTACCTCACAATCGGCAATCTATCCACATGCTCAAGAACTCTAGCTCTGATACCACTTGATGCAAGGGACTCCCCTTAATACCATAAACTCATAACAAAAACAAAGAAAAAATAACAAATGTAAAAAAAAAAATATGGACTTCTTATTATCACTGCAAATGCGAAATTACAGAATTTTCAATTACAATATGCTAACCCAAATGGGCGTGTTTATTATAGTAATCTACAAGACAGTGCTACGAACTATCACCTAGAGTTGTCCTAGACAATCATCAAGCCTTTCTTAAATAGGTAGTTTTATGTTGCCCGAGAAGGTTCTAGATGCTTAAACTTAATACCTAGGGCCGACAGACCCTAACAATACACATAGAGTCAACCAAGTACATCTTTGGCAAATTATTTTAGAAATTTTGGTAGCCCAACTTCCGAAGGCCATAACTCACGAACTGTTGCTCCGATTGGCTATTATAACCACTTTTTAGAAATGTCAGCTCCTATTCTACAGGCTTGGAATCGTACTAGCACCCTTCTGTCAAGTTTTCAGACCTCATCCGAACACTCTGAGGCCTCCAATAGTGAGCTTAAAGATTTTTCTACAATTTTTTGCACTGAAAATCTGTAATAACTGAGCAATGCATATTTTTATGGTAGGCTTACAACTCTAAAATGAACCTTCTTGTAGAAAATGAGAACATTATGAGCTCGTATGAAAAACTTACTACAAATAGAAAATAGTAACCATCTTGTCTACTAGTCCTTATTAAAATAGAAAAGGCTGAAAATAAAATATTTTTGGGTGATGCAAGATTTACCTTACACCCAGGATGCTCCTGCATCATATTTAATGAGGGCTCTAACCCTAGGATCATAGGGATGTGAGAAGGAATGGTGAATGACCGATCAATAATGAATGAGTGAATGCACAAGTGAAGGATTGAACCAGGACAAAAAAGAGCAAGGAAGGTTGAGTTTGAAAGGAGAATAGACAGATTCATCTAAGAAGTTAAGGACAGAATGGAGGTATCATGTTGAGACATTGAATAGAGGAGATCTGAAATCAACTTTTAGAGCAAACTGAGGGTCAAGTACTAAATCAATTTTAATAGATTGAATCAAGGAAAATCTTTTAAAAGAGTGATCCCAACAAATCTATTCAGAATCTCCTTATAGATTTTTGACTTGATTATAAGTATAAAATCTTTTAATAGGGTAAGACCTAATAGTCTTAAATCTTTTAACAAGCTAGACCCTTCACCAAGTAGATCATTTACTATGATCAACATTGTAACCCTAAAAGGTTAACTTTATCATTGCAACAATGAAGATTTGTGGGTTTCATCCCCACCCTAGTTTTACCTTCACATTGAATTGTTTATGGGTAGCCAAATCATTTATTTTATGTGTTGAAACTTTTCATGGATGTTATGTTTTAATTTCATTTCAGCATTACAGTTTTGATGATAGATCTAAGATATGAGATGAATTAGGTGAGAAATCAATAATTTGTTTTTGCAAATAAAAGTTTAAGATCTTGATTCACCCCCTCTCAATATCTTGTTTCCCATTAAATCCTTCCAACTCATCTATACTATGCATTGACCATATTCTAAAATTTTGGTTTTATATATACTTCTAATGAAGCTTGCTAACTAAAATTATTGCTCTATTGAAAGTTATCCTCTGTCATACTTGGACAATTTCTTCATTAACTCCAACCAAAAATTTATCTTTACTCCATGCAACCTTAACTGACAAGACTGTTACCATACCTAACATCTATGTATCCATATTGCCAACTTGTCAACAATCTCCCCCTTTGGCATTAATGACAACGCTTGGTCAAAAATTGATCAAGTATCAAAACTCCAAAATTATAAAAACTAATAAAAAACCATAGTCATGAAAAAATTTCATCTATTCATTGTGTAGCCCTTTTAGTTCATATCTTTATATACATACATAGTTTTCTAACTTTCCCTTTTCCTATCTCCCCCTTTATATGTATATTTTTCACTAACTAACTCCCCCTTTGACATCAATGGAAAAGTGATTGATCTATTTACTAATAAAAATTGTAGCGCTTCTGAGCTTACTGAAGATACCTCATAATATCTGAAAATTTACATTTTGGAGTCTCAAAATTTCTATCACAAGTCTTCTTCATAATTTCTACAACTTGAATAATCAAAAATATGGCACAAGTTTCAAATCTCTACTCCATTGAGGTCAAGTGGCCTAAATGCCTCGTAAGTCTTCAAAGACTCCAATATCTCGAGTTCTTTTTGCATCATGTCTAATTTTGGGGTTAAGAGACTTCACAATGAAGAAAATCTCCCCACCATTTTTGTCTCTTTCTCTCTACAATACACTAATAGCATCCAATGTCTTTCTCACTACCTTGTTCATCTCTGTAACACTTAACTCTTTCTTCTCAAATCTGATAGCTAGCCTCTCTACCTTTTCTTTATCTTCATTTATATACTTGGTGACATCCTCAACATATTTGGCTAACCTTATGCAAGTGATATAGACATTCTTACCCTTTTGTACATATCCTCTGATATCTTTGATGCATTTTTTAATGACTTGTACTTCATTATCAATGTTTTCACACACTTTATGTAATAGTTCAGCTTCAAGTTATCATTCTTCTTTAGCCTTTGTTGATTATGCCTATGTAGTGTAATGAATTTTAAGATCCTTAATTACCCTTGTTAGATTTTTTGCACATTATTGGCATTAAGTGTTCTTGGTGTTGGTAGGGTTTTTAATAACATATTAAGTCCTTGCTCCAATATTTTCATATATCTTTTTGACTTCTTCTATGATTGTTCTTTAGCTTTGGAAAACACAAACAAGGAAAGACTCATAAGTGCATTCTCATCCATATCCTCCTTTACTAGACTTTAAATTTCTTGGCTGAGGTGACTTTCAAACAATGATTTAGATGATGTAGGTGTGGTTGTTGTTCAAACAAGTACCTTTTTCGTCATAACAATGATGTAATCTTGTACACTTATCCTCTGTAACAAAGGAGTGGACTGACTCTCCACTTGAATACTAGCATCCTCTATGGTAAATGAAGGTGCGCCTTTATTTTTCATAGATCTAACCTTTATCTTATCATCATCCATGTCTTTCTAACCTTGATCCTCTCCTCATTTTGATCTTCCTCAACTTTGGCTAATTTTTCTACAAGGTTATTTTCCTTTGTCATGATTTCTTATAAGTCTTCAATATTCATCAAATTGTCTTCAAAAGTGGCATGTTCCTTCTCTTTGTCTTTAGGTATAACATCTAATGTAGCTGGGATGTCAGTCATAAAGAAGTCTAGTTTCTTTACAATGTTGAAGAACTTATTACATCATTTGATTCTTCAATGGCCTTAACTAACAGTTCCTTGATTGTAATGTCAATTGATCTCTATGTAGACTAAGTGATATGGTCTATTCTTGAACTTAGTTCATTCAAATTTTAATTAATTCCTTCTCAATTTCAATTGCAATCTCATCATATATATCAGCCACGGTCTTAACCGATCTCATCTTGGTTCTCATCTTTGGCCTTGCTTTCTCCAAAGTTCTCTTCATCCCATCATAGGTGATAAGTGTGAATAGTTCATACAACTTATCCTTTCAAATTTTATTATCTTCTTCTAAGGCTTGTTGTCTTCTCACATCCAATTTATCAAATATAAAATATGGTATATTACCCTTGATTTCTACAAGATAGTTCAACAAACACTAAACAAAATTCTCAATTTTAGCTTGATCACCATCATTGTACCTTAAGTAATGTTTCTTGATCTAATCTAAATTTTCTTCTTGTTTGATCCTTGCAATGACTATCTTTGTATCAAGTTTCCACTTCTACCTTTCCTCCTCAATATTAATATTTGGTTCCTCATGACTAACCATAGTCATAGGCTCGTCTTTTATTTCCTTTTCTTTTTCAAATTTCTTTCATTTTTCTAGTTTATTTTTCTCTACGACCTTTGCTTTCTTAGGGATAGAGGGTTTTGACCTTTTTCTTGTAGTCCCTTTGTGCTCTTTCTCAAACGACTTCTCAATCTTTGTTGTTGGAGTCCTTGTAGATCTCCTAGTTACCTGGTGAGGTTTAGGTGCAACCTCAGCCTCTGTAATCTCAATCTCTAGTGCATCTTGCACTTCAATAGTCTATGTAGTTTATTCTTTTATAGGCTTAGTTCTTGTACTTTTGAGGTTGTCTCTTGAGAGAACTTCTCTATACTTTTTGATCTTTTTCCACTCTTTTTTTATTCCTTCCTGAATGTTAATCTTCTCTACTAACTTCTCAAATGTCCTTTTCCTTGATGAAGGGTGCTCCCCTTAATACCTTAAACACATAATAGAAATAAAGAAACAACAACAAATGAAAGAAAAAAATATGGACTTTTTATTTGCACCACAAATGTAGAATTATAGAATTCACAAGTACAATATGCTAACCCACATGGGTGCCTTCATTATAGTAATCTGCAAGACTAAGCTGTGAACTACCACCTATAGTTGTTCTAGACAATGTTTGGATCTTTCTTAAATAGGCAATTTTATGCCACTCAAGAAGGTTCTAGACATTGAAACTTAATACCTAGGGTCGGCAGACCCTAACAATACATGTAGAGTCAGCCAAATACATCTTTGACAATTATTTTAAATATTTTGGGTAGCCCACCTTCAGAAGGCCATAACTCTCAAACCATTGCTCTGATTGGCTATTATAATCACTTTTCAAAAAATCTAGCTCATGATCTACAGGTTCAAAACTATGCAGGCACCCTCCCATCGAGTTTTTGGACCTCATCCAGGCACTCTAAGGCCTCCAACAGTGAGCCTAAAAAAATTTCTACAAAATTTTCCACTGAAAATCCGCAATAACTTCTCTGATCCTTATGCTTGAGCAATGAGATTTTTATGGTAGGCTTACAACTCTAAAATGAACCTTCCTATAGAAAATGAGAACATTCTGAGCTCATATGAAAAACTTACTAAAAATAGCAAGTTCCCATAAATAGTAACCACCCTATCTACTAGTCCTTATTAAAATAGAAAAGACTAAAATGAAAATATTTTTGAGTGATGTAAGATTTCTCTTACACCCAAGATGCTCCTGCATCATTCCTTGTGCCCTTTTATAGTTTCTCTCCCACTTGACTGAACTTCTCCTTGTATGTGCATCATCTCTCTAAAAATTATCTCTTGGTGATGCAAGCATCACATCTACATACTACTCTAAAACTTCTTTTTCCACCTCATATCCCATAGGGTGAATAAAGATTTCTTTAGGCTCAAAAACCTCCATACATGTCACAATCTATTTCAACTATAAAATAAATAGTAGGACATATTTGTCAACTATGAATCTTTCAATCATATATTGTTTCTTCATTTCCTTATGAAATCCCATGGACATTCCAAATATGTTTCTTGTTATATCTCCTCTATATGGCATGTTGTAGTGTTTTGTAATCATTTCCACGGTAGGATTATCATCTGTCCAAGCATGAGAGCACATGTTTGGGAACTTATGCATGATATGAAAGAAGATGTGTAAGATAACTGACCCAAATCCAAAAGGTTGACTCTTGTGATGTTTAGTCCTCCTCAAATTCTCAAAGAGTCATTTCCTTAAGATCTCACAAATATAAAAATGTTATTTTTCAACTACCATTTTATATGCAATTTGAATTACTACAACTAATACATAAATATGTCTTGTGTTGTAATTCATCTTATACCCCAAGATTTTGGAATCCTCGCATTTTTCGTATTATGTCTAATAGTGTCATTTCCCTCTTATCCCACTTAGTTCCACTATTAATTTTGACTTCCTTTTTCACCATCTTAGTTGCCACAAGAACTATGCCAGCATTGTCTAATTGAGTCACTAGGTGAATTAAGTCCTTGGTTATCATAGTGGGTTTGTCTCCCTACCAAAATAATTGATCATGATTCCTACTCAATACTATCCTAATCCACTCAATTTCATTAAATTCCTCCTAACCCATATATTGTAGAATGTTTAGGTTACCCAGATGTGCAAACTTGGGTTTAAGAGTCTTATTGTTGAGAATTGTGTCTCAACCTTGCAAACTTTTTCCAGAAAACTCTAGAATTTTTTTAGAATATCTAGAATTTGTTTGTGGAAGTTTTGCACATGTTTATGAGTTGGAAAAAGGTGTATGAGTTGTTAAAAATGTGTCTACTCTCCAGAACAATGTAGAAGGGCTATTTTTAGAATGTAAAGAACTCATTATATGACTTTCGTGGGGGCCTAAACTAGAGGAAAAAATTATGGACGAAAATGGTATTCTTGGAGTTACAAATTACAAGTGGGTAATATGTGGCATGGTTGTTTTGCCCATAATTTTGGCCTATGGTTTTGTAAAACCAAAAATGGTTTCCAAGATACATATCACTATAAAAGAAGGGCATGGGGAGATGTTTGAATCATCGATTTCAGTTTGCAAGACTGGTGCTAGAAGGAGTATCTCTTTGAGTTCGAGTCTGAGTTCAAGTTGTGGTGATGTGCTCCTATAAGAACTTGTATTGCAAGTGTATTGTAATCTTCTTGATTTGAGAATACATTGTGTGGATTTTGGAGGGTGGGGTTTTTCTCCCAAAAGGGTTTCCCCACGGTAATCATTGTATTATGAGTTCATTGTTATTTTGATTATGTTATTATGTATTTCTTGAGATCTTTTCAATAGTTAGTCAAATATTCATAATCGTCCTCTCAAAGATTAGTGTAGGAAGTGATTTTATGCACCTTTGCTTCCTTACAAGTGGTATCAAAGCCTAGCTAGTTTTGGTTATATTTGTTGGGTACGGGATTTTTTGAGCTAATCAAGATTTGAGTGGGAGCTTGTGCAAAGGTTTTTATTTCTATGTTGCAAGATTGCAAAGATGGCAAGCACATCATGGAGAATTGATGTAGAGAAGTTTTATGGCACAAACTTTGAAATGTGGAAGTTGAAGATGGAAGATCTATTGATTAATTGGGATCTATGAGATGTTGTCAATGAAAAGAAGTCGAGGCCCACATATCCAACTTCAACCATAGAGTATGATGTGAGAGACAGAAAAAGTAAAAGTCTCATCATATTGTGTCTTGCAAACTCTATACCGATTAATGTCCATGAAGAACCTACTGCGAAGAAGCTTTGGAAGAAGCTAAGTGAGATCTATCAAGAAAAATCAATTGTGAACAAGATTTTCTTGAGGAAGAAGTTGTATTCCTTGAGAATGGAAGGTGGATAGATTTCTGAGCATCTTGAAAGTTTTAATATGTTGGTGACTCAGTTGACCTCAGTTAGGGCATGGACGGATGAACAAGAAAGGTGTCAAATAGTTCTATGTTCATTGCCAGACTCATGGGACAACCTTGTCATGGCCATAGGGAGCACTTCAATTGTCTTGAAGATGGAGGACATTGTTGGTTCTCTACTTTCTAAAGGGATGAGAAGGAAGGTTCTCTAAATGCCAAAGAGGCTTTGAGTGTTCAAGGAAGACCAAAAGAAAGAGGCAAGATTGAGAAGCAACATGGCCAGTCTAAGTCCAAGAATAAGGGGAGATCAAAATCTCATGGTAAGTCCAAGGCCATTCTAAGTCCAAGGCTTTGTTGGTTCTCTAAATGCCAAAGAGGCTTTGAGTGTTCAAGGAAGACCAAAAGAAAGAGGCAAGATCGAGAAGCAACATGGCCATTCTATGTCCAAGAATAAGGGGAGATCAAAATCTCATGGTAAGTCCAAGGCAATATGCTAGAATTGTGGCAAACCTGGACATTTATGAAAGGATTGCAAAGAGGAAAAGTAAAAGAAGAAGCAAGATTCTGATTTTGATCTAAGAAGGAAGATGGAGATTCTTTCATCACAGCCTTGGCCACTCATGCAAGTGATAACGCATGGTTGATAGACTTAGATGCATCTTTTCACATGACTCCTAATAGAAATTGGTTTAGTAAGAATGAAAAGTTTGATGGTGGTAAGGTGTACTTGGGCAATAACTTAGTTCTTGATATTATTAGTCGTGGAAGTATTTGTGTGAAATTTTTTTATGGTAAAATTAGAAGATTTGATGGTGTCTTGCATATCCCGGGACTAGTGAGGAATTTGTTATCTATTAGTAAACTAATAGATACAGGTGTGCATGTACAATTTTTTGAAGCAGGTATGAAAAGGGTGAGAGGTGTTATGGTAAATAGCAAGAGGAAGTAGATTGGGTACATTGTACTAGCTTGATGCATGTGTGGTTGAATGCAATAGCACTTTTGATAAGACTATGAAGAGGAATACTTTGTTGGAAAAGGAGAGGGTTTCTCTTTCAACATATGGTCATGGTTTTTGGGTACCCAAGGGTGCTCTATCTATTGAATCAAAGTTCCCTGCAGAGAAGACTATGTTATGGCACCAGAGACTCAGCCACATAGGTGAGAAAGGTCTACAAACCTTAAAGAACAAAAACCTTGTTGATGGGTTGAATGACTACAATCTTGATTTTGATTTTTGTGAGCATTATATATATGGTAAACAAAATTGCATTCAGTTTTACTCAAGTTCTCATAAGTCCTCATGTATTTTGGATCTAATCCATTTGGATGTATTTGGTCCATAAATGTTCCTTCTATTAGTAGATCATTTTATTATGTTTCTTTCCTTGATGATTTCAGTAGAAGAACATGGGTTTATTTTCTTAGAAGTAAAGCTAAAGTTTTCAATCATTTCAAAGAATTTAAAGCAATGGTTGAGTTGTAGACTAGAAAGAAGATAAAGTGTTTGAGAACTAATAATGGCAGTGAATATTGCCCAATGATTTTAACACATTTTGCAAATATTGTGGTATTTAAAGAGAGAAGACAACTCTATATTCTCCACATCATAATGGAGTTGTAGAAAGAATGAACAGGACCTTGATGGAGAAGGCTAGGAGTATGATGAGTAGAGTTAGACTAGAACAAAAATGTTGGGCCACAGCTATGGTCACTGCTTGCTACCTAATAAATAGGTCTCCTAAATCAACTCTTGTTGATAAGACATCGATGGAAGCATGGTCAGGCCAAGATCCTTCACTTAGACATCTAAGGATTTTTGGTTGTGAGGCATATGCTCATGTGCCGAAGGAGAAGTGGACAAAATTGGATAACAAAGTTGTCAAATGTATCTTCATCAGATATAGTTATGGTGTGAAAGGATATAAGCTTTAGGATCCTATTGCACAAAAGGTATTTTACTTCATAACTGTTATTTTTAGAGAAATTAAGTCTTCTTCTATTACAATGCAATAAGAATAGATTAAAGAAAAGAAAGATGTGATTCAACTTCTTGCTACACCTGAGAAAGTTGAATTGAGGCCATAAGAAAGACAAGTTGAGCTCTACAAGTTGTGAATCATCAGAGGAAGAGGGAGAACTCGATCATGAACCTAAACCTAAACTTGATCTTGTTCGAAGGTCTAGTAGATAGAGGAAAGCACCAGAAAGGTATGGATATTCTCCTGACGATTGGAGGTGTATATTTTTTTTGAATGCTAATATTGATGAACCAAAATCTGTAGAAGAGGCTCTTGGTATGAATGATTCAGAGTCCTAGAAGATAGCCATGAAAGAAGAGATGGAACCTCTTAAGAGGAATCACACATGGGACCTTGTACCATTGACTGAAGTACGGAAGCTTGTTGAATTTAAATGAGTGTTCAAAAGGAAGATGGGTTTAGATGTAAGCATTGAGAAGTATAAAGCATGATTGGTTGCAATAGGTTACTTCTAGGTTGTAGGAATTTATTATGGTGAAATGTTTTGTCCTATAGAAAAATTGAAATCCATTCAATTTTTACTTTCTATTGCAGTAGCTTGTGATCTAGAAGTTGAGCAGATGGATGTGAAGACATCTTTTCTTCATGGAGATTTGGATGAAGATATTTATATGACACAGCCAAAGCACTTTATGGTGAATGTTAAAAGTCATTTGGTCTATAAATTGAAGAAATCCTTGTATGGTCTCAAACAAAGTCCTAGGATGTGGTACTAGAAGTTTGATACATATGTATTGAGTTTTGGATCTATGCAATCAAAATATATACTACAAGTCTGTTGGTCACTATTTCTTGGTTATTGTCTTATATGTTGATGACATGTTGTTTATTGACAAAGGAAAAGGTTTGATTGCAAAATTAAAATCTTAGCTCTTAGCAAAGTTTTAAATGAAAGATCTTGGTGTAGCAAGGTACATTCTGGGAATGGAGATTATAAGAGATGGACAAAATAGAAAGCTTTGGATAGAATAGAGTAAGTATCTTGGCACTATTCTAAGAAGATTCAATATGCAGGATTCTAGACCATTGAGTGTTCCTATTACTATGGGAACAAAGCTTTCTAGCTCATAGTTTCTTACATCCCCATTGCAGATGGAAGATATGAGTCGAGTACCATATTAGAGTGTTGTTAGAAGTTTGATGTATGCTATGGTATGTACAAGACTAGACATTTCCCAAGCAGTGGAAGTACTTTCTTGTTATATGTCTAATCCAAGAAGAGCACATTGGGATGCAGTAAAAAGAGTTTTCAGATACTTGTGGGGTACCTCAGAGTACTCTATATGTTTTTATGGAATAGGATATGAGCATTCCTTGGATATTTGAGGCTATGTGGATTCAGACTGGGTCAGTGATGTTGATAGTAGAAGATCTGCCAGTGCATATTTGTTTACACTATTTGGTGGTGTAATCAGTTGGATGAGAAAGTGAGAAGTTGTGGTCACTTTGTCCACTACAAAGGTAGAGTATATGGCAACTACTCATGCCTACAAGGAATCCATCTAGCTTAAGAGACTATGTTCAGATATAGAGTTCAAATAAGGTGCAGTAACAATTTATAGTGACAGTTAGAGTGCAATCTACCTAGCGAAGAACCTAACATTTCATGCCAGGACAAAGCATATTGATGTACAATATCATTTTGTGAGAGATATGGTCAAGGATAGCAAGGTGATGCTAGAAAAAGTAGATACTTTGGTGAATGTTGTTGATGCTTTAACTAAGCCCGTGAGCACAGAGAAGTTTAGATGGTGTTCAAAGTCTATGGGCCTCTCTACCCCTAGCAATTAAGTCCAAGATATTGTCGATCCCCTATCACTTGCAAGGTGTTCGACAAGTGGGAGAATGTTGAGAATTGTGTCTCAACCTTGCAAGCTTTTTCCAAAAAACTCTCAATTTTTTTAAAAAAATTCTAGAATTTATTTGTGGAAGTTTTCCACATGTTTATGAGTCGGAAAAAGGTGTATGAGTTGTTAAAAATGTGTCTAGTCTCTAGAACAATGTAGAAGGGGTATTTCTAGAGTGTAAACAACTCATTATATGACTTTTATGGGGGTCTAAACTAGAGGACAAAATTATGAACAAAAATGGTATTCTTGGAGTTACAAATTACAAGTGGGTAACATGTGGCATGGTTGTTTTGCCTTTGGCTTTGGCCCATGGTTTTGTAAAACCACAAATAGTTTCCAAGTGGAAAATCACTATAAAAAGAGGGCTTGGGGAGGTGTTTGAATTATCAAGTTCAGTTTGGAAGAATGGTGCTAGAAGGATTATCTCTCTAAGTCTAAGTCCAAGTTTGAGTTGTGGTGATGTGCTTCTGTAAGAACTTACATTGCAAGTGTATCATAATCTTCTTGATTTGAGAATACATTGTGCGGATTTTGGAGGGTGGGCTTTTTCTCCTAGAAGGGTTTCTCCATGGTAATCATTGTGTTATGAGTTCATTTTTGTTTTGATTACATTATTATGCATTTCTTGAGATCTCTGCAATAGTCAAATTTGCATAATTGTCCTCTCAAAGATTAGTGTAGGAAGCAATTCTGTGCACCTTTGCTTCCTTACACTTATAAGGATCGTAAATCTTTTCTAAGTCCTCCCTTTTTTCTTAATTGCCAATGGACTCCAATTTATAGTGTATGTAATCTCTAATATCCTCCACAAGTAAAACTCTTTCTAGGGTTTGTGAAAATGCACCAGTGGATTCATCTTCCATCGCTATAAATGGGTGTTTCTTAAAATAATACCTAGGTCTATCCTTCACATTGTATAATTGGGGATTTTCCATGCTTGATTACCTTCAAAAATCAATGCAATTAACAACAAAAAAAAACTTTGCAATATAGGAAAATTTAGGACTACCAACAAATATTTTACAAATACTTTGAATTCCTTTAACTTCTTCACCCTAAGATTTCTAGAGTCTACAATAGCTTGAATGGTGATGAAAAACTCAAATTCATTTGTTAAATTCTTAGCATAACCTTATCTCACTTACAATAGAGTTTGAGCAATACCCTCTAGCCTCAAATTCTATGGGGGATGGAAGCTCGTCAATAGATGGACTAGTGGAAACCCAGTAAAAGGAGGCCAGAAAGAAAGCACGGCCCCATAGAATTGTAGGGTGGGACCATGAACTAAAAAATCCAACCTAAGGGCCCCCTCACTCGATCCCTATAGAATGGTTGGCTCGGGTGACATGATGCCACCTAAGTAACATTGGTTGGGTTATAGCTATTTTTTCTGAGAGCCCTACAATTTATAGTGGGAGATCCAGGATGAGCTTATCTCTAACTAAACTATAGTCATAGATGTGTTCAACAGAGTACAAAAAGCTAATAAAGTTTGACAAAACATGTTCAAACTTGCCATAATCATCTCAATCTACAAATAAACATCTATGAATTGTGATACAAGATTTGTATTGCCTTATGTACCTCATGTAAACTTTGCATACCTTATCTTTTCCAATTTGGGGCCTCATAAATTTCTAGTGAAATATTCCCCCTATAGCTTAGCATAGCCATTTAGGTTGAAGTAGAGGGTTCAATTCTTAGTTTCTTCCACTTTGTTCTTTGTTCTTATCTATTTGTCTTCCTTCCATTCCTTAGTATTCACAATACTTCATTCTCTTACAAACATTTCATCAATGTTATAATGCAATGTTTTGCTAACATTTTTGTTCCATCTTCCAACATAATTATTTCTTCTAACATCATATTTTCTTGTGTTGTTCACAAAGTCATCAAATTTGCAATACCTAGTTGCATGCCACAAGTTATTGCAATTATAGCATGTACAACTGAATATCTATATCTTGGTCCATTCGATTTAACTTGCAATCTCTAACCTCTAGCTATGTGTCCAAAATTATTGTATTTTTAGCATCTAACACCATTGTTGATAACATTTTTCATTCCCAAAGGTGTTTTTTTTTGTCATGTTATCTCCATTTTTTCTCACACTAGATCTCTAATTAGGTTTCTTGCATTCATGTGATTTATATCCACAAATCCAAAAATTGAAACAATATCTAGTAAAAGGTTTTGCATGCATGTTACCTTTGCAATCTTTCTTCATGTCCCCATGTTTGTTGCATACATAATATCTTCCTTTGAGTAATTTCTTATTATCTTTAGCTTTTTCAATCTAATTTAATTTTTGAATATGTTCTTGTTCAAGGTTATTGCTCAACCAATATCTCAGAATTTCTAGAACATTTTCCTTCTACATAATCAATACCTAACATGTCTCCCTTAGGCTTTCGTAACATTGGTTGTGCACCATGTTTGTTGGTGTTCAAATATACATTATCAATATTTAGCATAGTTTGAACAAGTTCACCTTTCACCATATCATTATACTTCTCAAGTTCTTTATACCCAAACTTTGAGTGTTCAAATCCTTACATTCAATAGTTTTTCCTTTTAGATCTTCTTCAAGCTTATCTTTCTCTAATATCTTCTCATCTGACATTTTTATTAACTTGAGTGATGTGACTTCAATTTCATGTTTGAGTTCTTGATTTTATGTCTTCAATTTTCCAACCAAACTTGAATCCTTGATCTATTCAAATAACTCTTTTCTTTTGGATCTTTAAGTACATGTATGATCTTTAAACTATTTGATATAATCATGTACATCCTTGAGCTTAGTTTTCAATATTTTCTTCTCATCATTTTCCTGATCTAATTCCTCAAGTGTTGCTTCATAGTTGCTATGCAAATAAGTTGAATCCATTGTGATCTTCTTCAAGATGTTAAACTTCTTCTGAATAACTCTACTACAATACTAATTGTTAGAAATAGGGAATGCTAAGATCAAGGGTGAACCAGTATTTCAAAACTTTTTAGACAATTTTTTTATTTCAATAATTAACCATAAACTTGCACAAATAAAAAAACTTAAAATTAAAGTGCACAACACAATGAAACTCATAACATCATATTTTGTCAAGTAGGGAAACCTTGGCCAAGGTAAACTCCAATGGGGATGGTAGCCACAAAATGATGTACTAATAAAAAATACTTTGTAAGGAATATTGATCTTGTTAAGAGTATATTGCATACATTTAGTATAGCATCAATTGTTAGAGGAATAGACCTTGTTAGATTTCACAACCCTTTAGGATTTGTATTACAAAAGAAGATCGATGCTTATACAATGAATTACAATCTATAAAAGAGATATAGATATTGTACCATAATTGAGTATATTGATATCTAATTAGTCCTTGTGTATTCCTTGCATCTAACTAATTCCAATATAAAATTTGATTACATCTAAACATCAACACTTAAAGATATCAACATTCATAAAGTTTGCATAACATAATCATAGTATTGTATTTCTTCGCAACTAAAAGGTCTTCCTACATACTCTTTACTTTTACTCTATCTAGATGTCCTAAATAACACCACATATAAACACTTATCAAAACTTTTTATCACAATCTGCTAAGTGAGGGTTAACATCTAGGATGTCATCCCTACTTTTTCAAGTTGTTGAATTGTCAAGACAATTCAATTTTTTAGCCCAATTATTTGTTCTTTGCCTTATACTTTGAATCTGTGATATCGAACTGTCTTCATGTTTTCCATCCAAAATTAATTCCAACTAGCATATCAATACTAGCTAACACAAATATATCATATATACTATTCATTGTACCATATTCAAAAATTGTATCCATATATTTGCTTCTAGTGAAGCTCACTAACTAAAATTGTTGCTCTGTTGACACTTATCCTCTGTTATAGTTAGACAATTTCTTCATAAACTCTAGCCAAAACTTTATCTTTACTCAATGCAACCTTAACTGACAAGAGTGTTTCCATAAATTTAAAAATCCATGTATCATATTAGCCAACTTGCCAATAGTTTCATTGCAATATCAAGTCTAGTTTTTAAGGAATTTCATTTCTATCCACTTCATGTAGCACAACTTCTGGAGACCATAACTCATTGCTAGTTGCTTGTATTGACTATGATAAGCCCATTTTGGAAATCCAAAAACTTCTCTATAGTTCCTAACTAGTGCAAGCTTTAGTCAACTATGGTTTGACCCATTCCTGGAGCCTCTATATCCTTTAAATTTGGGTTCAAAATTCATGTACCCTATTGCCAATAGAAAAAAATTGCTAGCTTTAAAAAAAGAATTACTCTTGAAATGAAACTTTACAAGTAGGATGATATATCTAAAGTGAACCTCCACAGAAGAAATTAGAATATTCTCTTGAACCTAACAACCTCGATTTGTATCTCTCACAAAAAACTCTATCTCCTACTAAGTATATCCAACCCTATTAGACTTCCCACTTATGTGTTTCATAATAAATGTCTAATCGATGTAGTATAGGGTTAGTGTATCTCCAAAGAAGATGAGAAAACCCCATCAAAGAACCACACAAAATAAGTACAAGAAACAATTTAAAATAAACTCCTTTATTATCAAAAAGATCCAAATTATATCAAACATATCATATTGTAACACCTGCTCGATTGAGATAAATACAAAGAATCCATATTATAGACCAACTCATTTCCTACTTGTTTCTAGCCTCAACTATCACATCTATATTGAATGATGCATCTCAAGATACATCTTACATTGCATATATATCCATCAAGACATACTTGTCAACTTTATGATCACAATTTCCTAAAATAAGAAATGTGCTACACAATATAGGAGTGACCCTCAAAGATTAAATGACTAAATACATAATAGATCATAAGAACACCATCAACCTTAGTTATAGGTCCTCACATGATCCAGTAACACACTTGTAAATCCATCAAAAATCATAGGCTAAGATGAACTTGAACAAGCAAAGGACCATGCATTACTTGAAGAGCGAAAAAAGAATACAACACCCGAGAGAATGAAATAGATCTCTAAGCATAGAAAACATTAAGACATGTGACCTTAGGAGAATGAGTCATGATAAATCCTTGATAAGAAACCAAGTTCATATAATCTAGAATGTGAGATCAAGTGATCACCACCTCAAGAACTCAAACTGGAAATTGGAAAATTAAAAATTAAAAAAATTATTTGTGGATGATGCCAGATTGCCAATGACCCAAGGATACTCTTGTATCAAACACCCAAGGTGATAAGAAGATGTTCCATAAGGACATACGAACATTTGGCAGGTTTCAAAACATAAATTAACATCAATTTGGCTAAGGTAGACATTGGATGTTATCATTACGGAAACATATCTTTAGTATGAAGAAGGTGGATCTTGAGGAATAAATTATGATGTTCATACTTAGAAAATTGTCTAAGTATCACTGAGTTTATCTAGCAGAATAGTTAGAGTTTTGATCAGTGTAGGTTACAAAATCCATATTAGTGCATGCACACTTAAGAAAAGGTAGTACAGACTATGTTGATGATGTATGTAAGACCATAGGATAGTATGGACAGTATGAAAAGAGTTATGGACGGTTTATTAGATACAACAATATATAGGAAAAATAGAGCATAACAGAAAAATGAGTTTTTTGGGTTAAGAAATTATTTTTTAATGAAATAATTACTTACTAATTAGGGACAACATCCTAGATGTTTACCCTAAGTCAGCGAAAGTTAATTTTGCATTTTGTAAAGTGTATAAAGACATGAAAGTTGACTGAACAGTAATTTGTAAATTGTAAAGGTATAAAGGAAAGGTTGAGAATGTGAAGGTTTGGAAAAAAAGATATTTGATGTGTGATATGCAAATTATGATGTATCATTAGAAGAATGCAAATGAAGACAATTTTTTTTTATTGAGCAGCAAAGGAAATATTAGATATTGAAGATATTAGCAGCAGTGTAAAAGAGATTCTTGTATTTATCTCTTTGTATTAAGGAACTATATTGAATAATGCATGTTTGGGCAATGGGCTCATCTTGCATACATTTTGTATTTGTATATAACAATGCCTAATATGGTTGAGGCTTATAACATATCTTAAGTCCTCTAGCAAAGACCAAGACAGTATATAGATGTAATAGCCTCCTAACAAGGTCAACATCTTTAACTAGATAATTTTGATTAGTGGATCATTTTGTGGGTACCATCCAGACTAGGGCTTTTCCTTGACCAGGGTTCCCTAGTTAACAAAATATGGAATTACGAGTTCTTTTAAAGGAAACTTGCAAAAAAAAATAATGTTTCAACATAACCCATAATAGGTCTGAAATAAATATGCAATTAAATTCCACATGAAAGAGAATAGAAAACATACCCACAAAATGTGACACAAGATATACCCTAGGAAACCCTCATTGAGGGACAAAACCTAGCCTCCAAAAGTATCCATCACCATGTATTATTCAACAAAATACCATTGCAATACAACCATGGAAGCCTTCAAAGGCATAGCCACAACCAAGCAATCCATGTGAACAAACATGAATCCACACATCCCATGACATGCTTCCAACCTTCTAAAATGCTCTCTTGTCTTGCCTATCAAGCCTTGTCCTACTAAACTATTGCCTTTTTACCCTTTTTTGCCTTATCTCTACAACTACCTTTGTGGCTGCTTATATAGTAGAAAGTCCCACAAAACCACCAAGTGGTATTACATAAATCATGTGCTACCTAACTCATTGATCTCACATTTTAATTCTTTTTCCCCAATAAAAAATAATTACATCAAATATAATCACAATGTTACAATACAACTCATCAAGTATATCCCATGGGAATCTCTACATGTTGCACATCCATCTAGGTGCTCCTAGGTGCAACATTACATAATAAAATAAAATAATACAATATAACAATATTATGCAATGTGTGCAACACATATTATCTCAACATTCTCTTATTGCACGGTTATATAATTGTTCAACACAATTAGTTTACTGTCATATGCAAGTTATAAGGTTGTTAATAATATCAAGTTTTGAGCTAAAGATTGTAAAATATTGATTCATCCACCCCCCCCCCCCCCCCATCCTCTCAATATTTATTATTTCTAACAATTGGTATCAAAACACGATTACTCAAAAGAGGCTTTAGCTTGAGTAAGATCTCTACGGATATGAAACAATTACAAAAGAACCTAGAAGATGTTGGTCTCAAATTGGTTTTGACAATTGAGTGTCAACACACTTAACCAATTTCCAAGATGATGTCAAGTATAATATAAATGTCGAGCTATAGTATGTGTCAAGCCAACAACTCAACAGGTGCCGAGCAAGTATCAAGTGTCGAGTGATAAGTGATGCTAAGTCACTATAGGTGCCAAGCAAAGTATAGATGCCAAGCAAGACAAAATTACTATAGGAGCTAAGTGAGATAGAATTTGTATATGTGTCAAGCATCAAAAATTAGTAAGTACCGAGCAACACAAAATTATCATGAGTTTGTGCCTTCACAAACTCAAATGTAAACCATTTTTTAGTCGACTCAGGATGAATCTCAAAGGATCTTAAAGATAAGATCAAATCTTTTGCATTTCCTATGTAATCAGCATGCAGCCAATAAGAAAATTGGAGAAAGCATACAACCAATAAGAAAAGTGAAAAATTTGAGCAGGAAGGAAGGATGAATATTTATCATAGATTCATACCTAACCCTAAGTCTTCAAAACCTTTAAAAGGAGGTCGATATCCCATAATTCATGTGTGAGAGTATAAGAGAATTGTATGGGAGAATGCTAGCAAAGTTTAGAAGGGTGTAAAAACTTAGAGAAGAAAGAGTACCATTGCAAAATTTAGTTGATTAGAACAAAGCATTAGCACTTCGAGTAGAGATATATCAGATCAAAGAAGGATCAGATAAAACTGAGCAAAACAAGGATCCAGAATTAACAATTGAAGAGTGTAAGTCATCAGGTCAATACATTGTAATACTCTCTAGCCATTGTATTAGGAATGAAAATCCTATGATGATAGGTTGGTCTAACAGCCATGTTGTAAGCCTTTAAAAAAGGTGCTAAATCCTTTAACAGCGTAACATTCCAAGTGAGTGTTTGTAAATCCTTTAACTAGGTCACTTTTAACAAGGTGAAAAGCCTTTAACAGGACAAGCCTTTCACAAGGCAGACCATTGGAAGTGGTCAAAATTTGTAACATTAAACAATTACATATTGCTTCAATGATAATTTGTAGGTGTCATCCCCACCCCAATTTTACCTTCTCATTTTGGAAGGTTTTTGGGTTGCCAAAATCTTGTGTTATCTATTTTCATGCATGTCTTTATTTTTCATGTTAAGTAGCTATGTTAGATGCATGTGAATGATCTCAACTAAAAGTATTAAAAGGTTAAAGTTAGTTATTTCTGATTCACCCCCTCTCTTAGAAGTAAATCTTCCCATTTGTCAGTTCGAACAATTGGTATCAGAGCCAAGATCTCTCAAGGAGGAGTCTTACAGCTTGGAGAAAAGATCTAGAAATGGAAGTCTACAAACTTGGGAAGGTCATAGAAAATCAGGTGATTGATATACAACTCACTCTACATACTCTAGAAGAAGCTAGGGGAGAACTAAGAAAATCCTTTAAAAGAAGAAGAGAGATTGTCATAGCTAAGAATGATACACAATACAAGGAGATTGACACCTCAAAATTGTTTGCAAATGGAGATTCCAAAGAGTTTGATGCAGCAATAGTAGATTTGATGGAGAAGAATAGAGCTCAAGTAGAAGAGATTAGAACTCTCAAGGTTGAACAAGAATCACAAGCCATGAAGCTTTCTGAAGTAATTGAACAAAGAAAAAGAGCTATTGAAGATAAGGCTATGCTAGAAGAAGACAAGAGAAACCTTACTAATAGATTGGAAGAAAAGTCAATTGAGCTTGCAAGAATTTCAAACATGCAACTAGACACCCTAAGTCAGATGATGAATGGACATCATGAACTAAATGTCAAGGATATTGAGATCTCCACACTGAAGATTCAAAATGAACAACTGCAAAATGACTTGAAAAGATAGAATGAAATTGTTGAGAGCTTCAACAAACCTAATGAGGCCATCAAGTACTTTGAATAGCTACTGAAATCACCAAGAGCCAACAATGATACTTTAGGACTAGGATACACCAGCATTGAAAAAGGAGAGTCATCCAAGACAGTAGAAGAAAGAAGTAATAAAGGTAAGAACACTAAACCTACTTGTCATTTTTGTGGTAAAAAGGTACATACCTCTAATGTGTGCAAGAGAAAGAATGCCCATCAGCATGACAAACCTAAGAATATGGGTCATTATCACAAGTGCAACAAGAAAGGACATCAAGCACATGACTGCAAGACTAGAACTATCAAACCAACAAGATTTGAAGGTCACTGCTACAATAGCAAGAAGTATGGACATAGAGCTTTTGAGTGCAGATCAAAGCCTATGTGGACACCTAATCAGCCATCAAAAGGAAATAATCATGGATATCACTATAATTGGGACTACAACACCAGGTATAGCTATCACTACTATCAGGAATATGGACACATCTCTAAAAATTGCATAAGAACACATTTCAGTGAAAATTATAGCAGATGGCTCAGCCAAACCACATGTTTTAGTTGTTTGAAGATTGGTCATATCAGCAAAAATTTCCCAACAAAAGGCACCTAACTCAGAGTTCAACAAAAGAAAAGAAAAGGTAGATGTTGAACACATCAAAGGAGAAATGAATAAGACATGGAAAAATAAAGATGGAAGCAACACATCTAATCAAGGGATCACTTCACCTAAAAGGCCAAAAGGTCACACTTCATCCAACTAAGCAAAAGAAGGAACATGGGACTGATATACAAAGCTTTATCATACATCAGTTCCAAAACAAGTAAGTACTAAAAAGCAGAGAGCAGCATGAATAGAGATGCAAAGTTAAAATCTCAAGATTTCAAAAGTGTTGTCGAGATACCCTCAGATGCTGAGTAAAATCCCAGTACATGCTGAGTAGATTGCCAAAGTCAGTAGAAGCCGAATGATTAGTTGCAGCCGAGTCAGTAGTAGAAGTTGAGCGAAGGAAATTTTTAATTGAAGCCAAGTAAGGGAAACTTCAGTGGATGTCGAGTGTTTGAAAGACAATGGAAGCTGAGTAATGCATAAATGCTTAAGAAGCTAAGTGGACAGTTGTAAATGCACTAAGCATCAAATGCTATGAAATAAGGGTATATGATAGCATTTTGAACCATTTTTCCTCATTGCGAACAAAGAGTTAAGATGAAGAAGAGTGTAGAACAATTTCAAAGCATAGAATCCGGCATTTGAGCTGATTTGAACAGAGATTCAGCTTAGTTTCATCGATTTCAAGGTATTTACACTAGTGTTGAGCTTCAGAGTTTTAAATATCTTCGTGTCTAAAACCCTAGATAGAAGAAATGGCCTCTAGTTCTAGGAAACCTCAAGAGAAAGAGTTGTTTGAGGTCCAATTAGTGTCAAAAGAAGTTAAACAACCTGATTTCTAACTAATCCCTAAAGTTGAATACAAAAATGACCAAGTCAGAGCCCTATCTATTATTCCTCCTAAGTTAGTTATGGTCCAAGATGTTAAGATATGTTACAACTACAAAATAGGAGCCATTGGAGACATGGAAATGAGAGAAGCATGTGATAATTTGTGGAAAATTGGAGTTTTGAAGGAAGAGTACCAAATTGTTGAAAGGAAGGGTTTGACTTGTGCCCTATAATTTTCCACTGTCTTTAAACTAAATGGATCAAGATAGTGTTGAATAGGATTCATGATGGAATTTTATGGCTAGAATATGGCCCAATCAAGATATCAAAGAGGATCATTCATAGGGTAATAGGGTATCCAACCCTAGATCTGCCAAAGACCCTCAAAAGTGACTCCAAGGAAGCAATTGAGAAGAATACAGGAGCAAAATGGAACAAGAGAGGAATGACTATAGATACTATACAAAACCCTCTTGTTGACTTCACTGTTAGGGTTATTTCTCACAAGTTTTATCAACCCAGTAGACTTAACAGTGTACCTTGCATTGTAGTGGATGTTGGTTATAAATTAGTTAAGAAGGATCATACTTATGATCTTGCAGAATTGCAATTGCAACAAATCAATGAGAACGTAGCAACAATAAGGAGAACTAAGGGAGCACAATATAAATTTGGTGCAATTTTGATTTGTATATTTTTCTATGTACAAAATGAATTTCCATCCTTTGGTAAAGTTAGCTAGAAAACCAATAGGTTCATAGTAGCTTAAGTGAATGAATACATTGAACAAATGAGAGCTAATTTTGAAACTCTTATGACAAGTTATTGCGAGGATTTCAAGAAGTCCATGAAACAGGGGCTAAGGATACTAGTTTCATTGGTAGAAGAACATGTAAATGATGTATGTTTTCTTGTAGATATTGATTATACCTATATTCAAGCAGCCATACCAAGGGTTAGATGACTTAGACCTCTTGGATATGAAATCAACATTGATGAGGCATCTGTAGCTATAACTACATTATTAGTAGAAGAAGTGGATAAGAGTGCACCACATTTTGGGACTTATGATGTGGTGAGATCAAAGGTGGACATGGAGTTGAAGATAGCTTCTACATTGAAGAAAAAGGACAAACTTATGAAGAAGCTAAAAGTTAAATTTGGAGAAGGAGCACCTAAGGCAGAAGACGAAGAAGATCAAGAAGTTGATGATGATGAAGAAGAACAAGGACAAGAGCCATTAGCACTGACCCAAGCCATGGGTGAAGAAGAAGAAGGTGTCGAGAAAGAATCACCTAAGGATTAACCCAAGAAGACAAAGGCACAAAAATAGCTTGCTACACAGCCCAAAGGGAAGAAGAAAGTAGCTAAGTCGAGCCTATCCAAGCCTACCACAAGGGCAAACACTAGGGCAACAACAAAAGTGGCAAAGGAATAGGAGAAGCAGAAAGCTACATAGGAAGGAGGGCCAATAGAAAAGAAAATAAGAAAATATGTGGCAACCCAGAGTCAGATGAAGAAAGGACGAAATCTGACAATGATCAATTCAGAGTGGTAAATCATACCACCAAATCTGACCTTGAAAATGTTTTTGATAACATTAGGGATAATGCAAATTTAACTAGATTGAAAACCATTGATTTTAATAAATTGGGTAGAGAAGAGTAGAACATAGTGGAAGAATCTATCTACACTATGATGGCCAAGTTCAAGACTACTCCACTTGAACTAAATAATTCTATGCCTAAGGAGCTAAGCTCCATTTTTGAAAATAAATGGCATTATTGTCTGAACATGGAGAAGGAAATAAGGGAGTCAACATTGGCTCATGTAATGTCAAACCTTACAAAAGGTCAAATAAGTAAGGCTAGTAAGAAACATGGGAGCAAATTTGCACCCAAATACAAAGCCTTCAACATTCTATAGAATAAAATTGAGGATGTTGTAAAGAAGTCCACAAAAATGTGGAAATTGATTTATGGGTTAACAACTATCAAAGAAGGGAAAGAAGATCCCTTTGAGGGAAGAAATGATGGTGAAGAAGAAGAGGAAAATGAAAAGGAAGAAGAGGGAGAGAAAGAGAAAGAGGTAGTAACAATGGAGAAAGAGACACAACAAGATGACGAGGCAATAGCTAAAGAGTAGCACCAAGAACAAAGTGTCCAAGACCCACAATTGTCACCACCAAGTCCTCCACATGTAGCACATACATCTACAGAAACTATAAGTGTAAAAGATGGTCCTGACACCTTAGGTCAAAACATCAATCCACTAACTATAGAGGATCTCAAAAAGATCCTTCACCAAACAACTTTACAATCACAATTGTGTAAAAATCCTATTTTGGTGAGTGTAGAAGAGTTACAAAAGGTTGTAGCTGAAATTACCAAGGAAAAGGTGAGGACACAAGAACCACCTTCATAACCTCCTATAGCTACGAGTGATCAACCAAAAGAGAAAGTAGCACAAGACACAACTACTAAGGTTGATTCCACAGTGAAAATAACTTCAACTACTAAGGAGTCAACAAAGGAGCTGACAAGAAAAAAGGATCCTATAGCACAAAGTCAAGGTGCACCTCCTCAAATCACCATAATTGATCAAGGAAGAAGTGAAGAAGATAAGGAAAAGGAGAAAACCCCCAAGGAAAGAGAGAAAGAGACAATATAGATATTGGTTAATTTGTCTACTATAGGGACTCCTACCAAGCAGCCAAACATTGATGTAGTACCACTGCAAATTTCAGCACCAGGCTCGAGCTCCACCAAGGTAGCAAGGGTACTTCACTATGGAGACCCTGCACTTGATGAAGAGATAGTCATACCAAGTTATGACTACAAGACAATGAACTTAGCATAGATAAATGAAGTGCAAGAGGCACTGGAGAGGAAAAAGAAGCAAGAGGTACTTAGAAATGAGTATAGACAAAGGCAAGCATTAGTAGAAATCAAAGACATCTTCCTTGATGCATTCATCTTGCCAGTACCCAATGAAACAAAGCCCATTATGGAGCAACTATCCAACATAGTGGACTAGGTACAAAATGAAGACCTTGATACTAATGTTAAATTACTAGAATGGTCTAGAAAGAAATTTCAAATGAAAGTCAATGAGAAAATATCTAGTGAGATAGCACTATCACAAGTGGAACTAGCTATGAAAGTTGAGAAAGTGAAAATAGTACTTGAGAACATATTCTCATTATACTCCAAGTTGTGTGATTCTTCATATTTCACACAAGAGACTAGCTAGAGAATATTAAGCTTGGAGAGGAACCTTAAGATATCAAGCACACATCTACCTAAGGATCCAACTCAAAGTGAGAAGCATTTTGCCACAACGCTTCACACTCAAAAGGAGCTAGTTGTATTAATAATAGAAGAGGCTAATATTAAGGCCAAATTGATACATATAAAGTTTGCAATAACCCCACATTTGGAAGTATTGCATAAAGAAGTGGCATATGCAAAGAATGTTTTGAAGAAAGATCCAAATATTTCTACATTAGAAGGCCTAGTACATCTTGCAGTAGAGACAGCCATCCAGCTCAAAGCATTGGAAATAACATTGGACAATTGGGATGCTTCTCTAAAGATAATAATGAAGGTAAATAAAAAAAAATTGGCTAAGTATTCCATTCATTCTTAGGACCCTTTGACATAAGTGTCAAAAAGGGGGAGATATAATAAAGATATGATAACAATTTGGGGAAGATAATAAATGAGACCCAAAGGAGAAAGAATACCCAAGGGGGAGATATTCAAATTTTTGAATTTTGAGGAGAGATGAGGAGATAAAGCCAAAAGGATACAAAAATTGCAAGGAGATGTGTGAAAGGGGGAGTAGACATAGAGTATACAGAAACAAAAACAAGGAAATGACAAGGCAAAGAGTTTCAGAACCATCAGCATGAGACAAATCCAGCATAAGGAATTTTGGATATAGAAATGGCACATTGGCTCAAGGGGAGTTACAAGTTTTTGAGGTATATAGTCTTCTACAAAATTTTGGACAAGTCTTTGAAGTTTTGTACATATGTCGAATAAGATGTGTATTACACTCATAGAGACCATATTCATAATGTTTAGTTAAGTGTTTCTTCCACTCATGTCAAAGGGGAGATTGTTGGTCTCAGATTGGTTTTGAGAATTGAGTGTCAACACACTTAACCAATTTCCAAGATGATGCCGAGTATAATATAGATGCCAAGCTATAGTATGTGTTGAGCCAGAAAATCAACAGGTGCCGAGCAAGTATCAAGTGTCGAGTGATAAGTGAGTCTGAGTCACTATAGGTGTCAAGAAAAGTATAGATGTTGAGCAAGACAAAATTACTATAGGAGCTGAGTGAGACAATATTCTTATATGTGTCAGGCATTAGCAATTAGTAAGTGCCCAACAATACAAAATTAGCATATGATTTTGTGCCTTCACAAACTCAGATGTAAACCATTTTTGAGCTGACTCAAGATGAATCTCGAAGGATCTTAAAGATAAGATCAAATCTTTTGTATTTCCTATGTAATCAGCATGCAGCCAATAAGAAAAATGGAGAAAGCATGCAACCAATAAGAAAAGTGAAATATTTGAGTGGGAAAGAAGGATGAATACAAATCATAGATTCATACCTAACCCTGTGTCTTCAAAACCTTTAAAAGGAGATTGATATCCCATAATTTGTGTGTGAGAGTGTAAGAGAATTGTATGGGAGAATGCTAGCGAAGTTTAGAAGGGTGTAAAGACTTAGAAAAGAAAGAGTCACATTGCAAAATTTAATTGATTAGAATAGAGCATCGGCACTTCAAGCAAAGACATATCAGATCAAGGAAGGATCAAATCAAACTGAGTAGAACAAGGATTTGGAATCAACAATTGAAGATTGTAAGTCATCAGGTCAATACATTATAATACTCTCTAGCCATTGTATTAGGATGAAAATCCTATGATGATAGGTTATTGGTCTAATAGCCATGTTGTAAGCCTTTAAACAAGGTGCTAAATCCTTTAACAGGGTAATATTCCAAGTGAGTGTTTCTAGATCCTTTAACCAGGTCACTTTTAACAGGTTGAAAAGCCTTTAACAGGGTAGGCCTTTCACAGGGTAGACCATGGAAGTGGTCAAACTTTGTAACATTAAATAGTTACATATTGCTGCAGTGATAATTTGTGGGTGTCATTGCCACCCCAGTTTTACCTTCTTATTTTGGAGGGTTTCTGGGTTACCAAAATCTTGTGTTATCTATTTTCATGCATGTCTTTATTTTTCATGTTAAGTAGATATGTTAGATGCATGTGAATGATCTTAGCTAGAAGTTTTAAAAGGTTAAAGTTAGTTACTCCTAATTCACCACCCCCCCCCCCCCCCCCCCCAGAAGTAAATCTTCCCATTTGTAAATTCAAATAGAAGAATCTCTTGAGCATATTGATATTCTCATTGAATAAAGTATACTTTGAAAGAAATATATGAAGATGCTAAAGACTACATTGGAAAGCTAAAAGACAAGATTGATCCTCTCAAGTTCAAGAAAGAGCCTAAAGATCAAACCAAGGATAGTGATGAAGTTTCAAGATTGAAGAAAGAAAATGAAATCTTAAAGCATGAACTAAAAATACTAATCTAAAATCAAGCCTAGAAAAAGATGATAGCAAAGTTGAGACAAATCTAACATTTGAGAATGCAGATATAAGATCCAACCTTACAAAAGTTACATCTGAACTTGGATCTACCAAGTTGCAATATGAAGAACTTTTAAAGTAAAATACCATTGTGAAAGGAGAGTTAACTAAGACTAAGAAACAACTAGAAAAGTTATATTCTAGTAGTGAGAAGATTGATGAACAAATATATTTTCGAAGACCTTATTATAAGATTGGTATTGGATATTTCATTAGAGAAAATTCAGCTAAGAAATCTGAAGCTAGAAAGGAACCTAGTCCTAAAATTCATTAGCCTATGCAAGAAAAAGAAGATCTAAACAAGATTGAGTCCAATCAATCTATTGATGCACCCAAGGAGATTGAACAAATTCATCAACCTAAACAAGTTGATGAACCAAAGAAGTTTGAGAAAACTGAGTTACCTAAAGAAGTGACATATGAATTCAAAGGTAGATGTTATGCATGAAATAAAGTTGATCATATGAAAAGAAACTACACAGGTAAGCCATTTAAATTAGTTACTAATTTTTATTGTTTTAATTGTCATGGTTTTGGTCTTTGAGCAGTAAATTATAAGAAACCTAAGTTTGATAACAATAATAGAAATAATAGTCTTTAGAGATACTAACCATGCAAGAAGAAGATCTAAAGATGGAAACAATGGAGCAAGGAACAACATAGTGTGTTACAAGTGAAACAACTTTGGACACATAGCCAGAAATTGCAGAGCACCTGTAAACTAGCCTAGACTTAGATTTGGAAACAATGCATCAATATACCATTTATGTAAAAAAATTGGTCATATAGAAAGATTTTTTGTAGAATGGATATGAGGATCATCAATAGGAATGCAAACTTTAGAAGAAATATGAATAGGAATAACAAAAAAATAGATAGCAGTAATGATAGTGAGAAAGAAAGATTAAAGGAACATGTAGAAGAATTCAAAGAGGTATTTGTCAAAGCTAAAGATCTATCCAATTCACATGTGGTGTTAGAAGAATAGTCATTTGAAGCACCTAAAATAAAATTGAAGTTAAGAATTGTATTTGATTCATCATATTTAAAATAAGTACTTTATATAAAGAAATTGAGCATCAAAGTGGTAAAAGTGATGAAAGAGAGTGAGTTAAGGTTTGCACATTAAGTATGAGGAAGAATATGACGCAATGAAGCTATGATTAAGAGTGCAGATGATTTGGAAATTATATGTAAGTGTGTGAAATAAATAGAGATGCTTGACAACTAGAAACAACATTTTGGTGATATTGTACTTTAGAGAAAATTTCAGGTGAAGTTGAAAGATTTTTTCAAGTGTGAGCAGAAAAAGCCCTACTTTTTAAAATTGAGGTATTTATCAAATTTTGAAAGCCTTATCTATGAATTTGAATTCAGAATTTGTGGTAGGCATGGCTAGGAGTTTGATTCACAATGTTGAGGATGAGGCAAAACCTAAGATTAAGGTTAACCCTATTCAGCCCTTAATGGAAGACCCTATGGCAACATTTTTTGTTATTCCAAAAGGAGTTCTGTATTTGGAGAATGTAGGATGTTATCTTAAAAGTAAGTTTGAAATAGTAGGAGAGGGAAGTATATCAAAGGAGTTTGATCATGTTTACAAAAAATACATGAGCTTTAAAACTGGTTATGAACACATATAATAGAATGAGATGATAAAGTTTTTATTTTCACATGACTTTGACAATGAGAGTTAGATAAAAGTTATATTAAGCAGGATTCATGATGGGAAGCTCTAGTTAGGAGACAATATAGTAGACATGTCAACTAACCTAATTCATGAAGTAACTAGATATGAAATGAAGGATCAACTCTACTTAATGAAAAGAATGTACAAAAACTTGTATTAGAAAACACCAATTCTAATTACAATGGGAGAGGCATTGTGATAAGCAAGATAAAGCAACATGGTGTGACATTCATATGCATGATTATGGCATCTAAAATATGTGTTAGTTCTAGAGACGATCACATGGCAACAAGTTTTATACATGTGGCCTATAAGATGTGTGTGGGAAAAGTAAAGGCAAACATGTGTGAAATCTTGAGAGCACAGTTGATAGAGAACTTGTAAAGGATTAAGAAAGAAAACAATAGTCAATTCATATTTAGATTTCTAATTACCTACATGTTTTTTTATTTGATTAAGAGAATTCCATTCCTTTTGGTGACTGAATTTCTTAACAATGATAAGTGCACTATTGAAAAGATAATTGATTTGCATAGAAGATATCCAGTTGATAAGATTGAGAGAAGTGTAGATTTTATGGTGAAGACCTTCCAAGAGGAAATGAAATAAAGGTACAGAATCTCACATTCAATTACAAGTAAATTCAAGGATGATATATGCCTTATGGTTGATACTGATTTCACTTACATAGAACCTGATGTAGGAGCATCCTTGGTGTAAGAGAAATCTTACATCAACCAAAAATATTTCATTTTAGTTTTTTGAATAAGGGTTGTCTTAATGCAGAGTTGATGTCTGTGGAGGCTTGCTACTCAATAAGTTATTCATTCAAGCTCGGTAAATCCTAATTTCAAAGGTGGGGGTTCATCTTAGTCATATCAGCTTGCCAGTTGAGGCCCAATGCCATATCATAAGTACCAGTGAAATTATTATGGATTTTTGGTATAATTTTTGGTACTAAAACTTTGCGCTCAATTTTTTGAAGGCCTAAATGTGCTTGGATAAGGCCTGAAAACTCGATGATGGGTGCTTGCATGAATGCAATCCTATAGATCAGAAGCGGAAATTTCTGAAAAGGGGTTATAATAGAAAATCAAAATAACAATTTAAAATTTATGGCATTCCAAAGTTTGGCTGACTAAAACATCCAAAATTAATGTCAAAGGTGTATTTGTCCAACTCTATATGTATTCTTAGGGTCAGTCGGCCCTAGGTATTAAGTTTGAGTATCTAGAACCTTCCCGGGCAGCATAGAATTGCCTATTTAAGAAGTGCCAATAGGTTGTCTAGGACAGCTCTAGGTGATAGTTGGTAACTTTGTCTTGTAGATTACTATAATGAAGGAGTCCATGTGAGTTAGCATATTGTAATTCTGAATTTTGTAATTCTGCATTTGTAGCAATAATAAGAAGATCATATTTTATTCTTGTAAATTGATGTTGTTTCTTTGTTTCTATGATGTGTTTAAGGTATTAAGGGGAGCCCCCTTCATCAAGTGGTACCAAAGCATGAGTTCTTGAGTTGTGTAAATAAATCACCGATTGTGGGGTAGTTTCACCAAGACCATGGTTTGGGTTGTGCATGTAGACAAATCGCCGATTGTGAGGCAATTTGCACTAAGGTTTCAGTGGAAGCACAAAGATGCCTCCATGAAGAGAGCATGGTGGGAGAGTTTTAGGTGTTACACCTAGGAAATTTAGAGCCCTCCAAAGAAAAATGCAAGCATTGCAAGAAAAAATGCACAGAGGAATGAATCTTGTTGTAGGAGATGATGAAAGTGAGGATGAAAGAGCACAAGAAGAAAATGTTGATCAAGTGGTAGTAGATGAAGTTCTGAACCCAGAGGAACAGAGGCCTTTTAAGACTATTTCCAAGATTGCAAAAAGACCTAAGTTTGATGTTCCCACATTTTTGGAAAATCTTAACCATAAGGAATTGATTGATTGGATCAATGAATTGGAGGAAAACTTTGAATATGAAGATATTGAAGATCCAGATAGGGTCAAGTTTGCAAAGGCCAAACTAAAGGGTCATGCGAAGATCTAGTGGTAGGAGATCCAATTGGAGAGAAATAGATGAGGGAAGGACAAAATCACTAGATGGGATCAAATGATAGCTAAAATGAAGTCATAATTCATTCCTGTGGATTATACGCTTGATCTACTAAAGAAAATACAAGGGTTGAAGCAAGCGGGAAGACCTTTTGAAGAGTATATTATAGAGTTCAACTGAGTTCTCATTAGAACCAGCCATGTGGAAGATGATAAGGAGAAACTTGCATGTTATCTTAATGGGTTAAGGCCAAGCATTCAAGAGGAAATGTGTCTAGTTTGAATGACCAATATTGAAAAGGCATACCAATTTTCCCTAAGAGTTGAGGAGAAGCTAAGAAAAAGGTTTGATAACAAGAATAGTGGAAGAGATCGTGATGGGAGATCTAATGGATGGTCTTATGGAGGCCAAAATGATGATCAAAAGAACAAGGATAAGGCAAGTAGTAGTAGTTGGAACCAAAGGGGAAAAAATCAAATCATTTCCATGAATGGACCAACAAATATTAGAGAGGAAGAGGAAGAGGTAAAAGATTTGGAAGATGAGGTTTTTGTGGAAAATATTTTCAGTCTGAAGAGGAAGGGCATAAATAATTTGAGTGTTCCCAATGGAAAGGAAGGACTAATAGAAGAACTAAAGGCTAGGGTAGAGTTTTGCATGTTGATGAACATGTCAGATCATCACATTATGAAGATGCTAAAAGAGGAGAAGTTATAGTTAATAGAAGAGTCCTACTAAGTGGTGAGAATGAACCTGATTAGAAGGAGCTTCTTTCACACAACATGAAAATGTGAAGATAAGTTTTGTGATGTGATCATTGATGGTGGAAGTACTAACAATCTAGTGTCAAAAAAGATGGTCATAAAGTTGAAGTTGAAGAGGTAGAAGCACCCACGACCATACCGTATTGTCTGCATACAAGATGACCAAAAGGTCATGGTTAGTGAGCAATGATCAATGAAATTCAAGATTGGAAGCTACCAAGATGAGGTGATATCATACCTATGGACATATTTCATATGTTGTTGGGTAGGCCATGGTAGTTTGACAAGCATGTTGTACATGATGGGCATGCAAATACCTACACTCTAACAAACGATGGAATGAAACATAAGTTGAAGCCATTAAAGGATACATATGAAAAGTTATGTAGTTTTTCTAGAGTATTTTTTGTTGACAGAAAGAAGTTCCTAGAGGGTACAAGGTGTGAGCATATGTGTTTCGTGTTAATTCCAAAGATGGCAAAGAAGAAGTAGAAGATGTACATGTACAAGTTGCAAAATTGTTTGAAAAAATTTCAGATATTGTATTTGATAATGTGCCTCATAGATTACCACTAGTAAGGAAGATCACTCACTAGATGGATTTGATTCCAAGAGTCATTTTTTCAAATAAGGTGGCACGTAGAATGACACTAGAAGAAAGTGAGGAGTTGAACAAACAAGTGCACGAGTTGTTGTAGAAGAGGTTGATTTAGGAGAGTCTAAGTCCATGTGTTGTACCAATGGTATTAGTGCCTAAGAGGCATGAGAATGGAGGATGTGCATAGAATATCCCACTATCGACAAGATCACAATCAAGTATAGATTTTCAATGCCAAGGATGGATGATATTATGGACTATTTGAGTGGAGCTATGTATTGCACAAAAATATATCTAAAGAGTGGATACCATTATATTCACATCAAAGGAGATGAGTGGAAGATTGTCTTCAAGAAAAGGGAAGGATTGTACGAGTGGTTAGTCCTTTTGGGCTAACCAATGCATCAAACACATTCATGAGGCTTATAAATGAAATACTGAAAGAGTTTTTGGGTAAGTTTTTCATTGTTTTCCTAGATGATATTTTGATCTTTAGTAAGACATTGGAGGATCATTTGATGCATATTCATAAGATGTTTGATAAGTTGAAGAAAGAAAAGTTCATCATAAATTTAAAGTGTAGCTTGTGAAGACGGAGTTAGTGTACTTGGGATTTTTAGTATTAGTAGAAGGTTTGAAAATGGACTCTAAGAAAGTGAAAACTATCTTTGAATGGCCTACTCCAAGGAGTATGACAGAGGTAAGATCTTTCCATGGACTTGCTAGGCTTTAAAGAAAGTTTATTATAGATTTTAGTAGTATTTGTTGACCCTTGATTGAAACAATGAGAGGGGATAGGAAAGATTTTAAGTGGACCGTATGAGCAAATAAAAGTTTTAATCTATTGAAACAAAAAGTTACAAAGCAGCATGTTTTAGCACTTCCATATTTTAATAAGGTGTTTTAAGTAGACTATGACTCTAGTGGTTCTGCAATAGAAGTAGTTTTGAGACAAGAAGGTAGACCTGTTTATTATTTCAATGAGAAGTTGAATGATGCCAAAATTATATATTCTATTTATGATCAAAAATTTTATGTTATAGTTCAGGAATTGAAGAAGTGGAGACACTATCTTCTTCCTAAGGAGTTTTTTTGTATACTAGTCATCAAACTTTGTAATATTTGAATATTCAAGAAAAAGTGAACCAGGCATTTGAAGTAGGTTGAGTTTTTGCAGAGTTATATCTTTGTTTTCAAACATAAGAGTGGGAAGTCTAACAGAGTTGTAGATGCTCATAGTAGAAGATAATTTTTGCTAACAAAGATGTAGATTAAGGTGGTTGGGTTCAAGGAACTCAAGAATTTGTATCCAAAAGATTCTAATTTTGGTGAAGCTTGAAAGGCTTGTATAGAACCTTTTACACTTGATAGGACAAAGTGGTTGGATTTTCTTATCATGGTATATTGTTCAAAGGAAGTCAATTGTGCATTTCCAAAAAAATTATGAGGGAGAATCTCATCAAGGAGAAGCATAGTGGAGGATTGACTAGACAATTTGGTAGAGATAAGACCATTATTTTGGTTGTTGAGAATTATTACTAGCCATAGTTGTAGAAAGATTTCAAGAAGTTTGTATAGAGTTGCAGAGTATGTAAAATGGTGAAAGGAGTGAAGTAGAATACAGGGTTGTATCATCCATTACCTCAACCAGAGAAACTGTGGGAGAATATTAGCATGGACTTCATCCTTCGATTACCAAGGACTCAACAAGGGCATTGATCTTATTTTGTGGTGGTTGACAGGTTTTCAAAGATGGCACATTTCATTCCGTATAAGAAAACTAGCAATGTTGTTCATGTAGCAGTGTTATTTTTTAGAGAAGTGATGAAACTACATGGTCTACCAAAGAGTATAGTTTTAATTCAAGATACCAAGTTTTTTGGGTATTTCTGGTGTACATTATGGTAGAAATTGAAGATGGATTTGAAGTTCAGTTCATCACATCATCTATAGACTAATGGATAGATAGAAGTTGTGAATCATAGTTTGGGAAACTTGTTGAGATGTTTGATTGGAGATAAACTAAAAGGATGGGATATGATTTTACCATAGGCAGAATTTTCATATAATAATTTTGTCAACAAGAGTATTAGTAAATCACAATTCTATAATGTATATGGGAGTATTCCCAGAAATGCTTCTAGATTGAGGCAACTAGATAAAGGAGAAATAAGTAGTGCTAAAGTACAAGAATTTGCTAAATATTTTAAGAACATCCATGAGGAGGTGAGGAAGAAAATTATAAAGATGAATACATAGTATAAGACTAAGGTAGATGTGAAAAGGGCATATAAGGAATTTCATATTGGAGATGAAGTAATGGTTCATTAGAGAAAAGAGCATTTCTTAGTGGGTGCATATAATAAGCTAAAAATGAAGAAGTTTGGACCATGCAAGATAGTGAAAAAGCATGATTTCGAAAATGTCTGTAAAGTGAAGTTGTTTGTTGAACTGAATATTTCACCAATATTTTATATTTTATATTTGAAAAAGTATCATGAAGGAGGTGATGGAGATAAAATTGTAGAAGCACAGTGGAGTATTCCAGCAACTAGTTCAGCTACAAAGGAGATTGAGAAGATAGTAGGTAGTCATGTTGGAAAAAGTACAAGGAACAAAATTTATGAAGAATACCTAGTTAAATGGAAATGGAGACCAGTAGAAGATTCATCACGGTTGGCAAGGGAGGAGGTTAACCATCTTAGTTTTCCTCTGAACACCTAAGACATGACAGGGTCACTTCTCAAATTACCCTAGGTGTCTAATGCAAAAGCATCCTGGTTGGAATAGAAATCTTGTAGCAACCAAAAATATTTCATTTCAATTGTTTGAATAAGGATTGTCTTAATGTAGAGTTTCTTTCTGTGGAGGCTTCCTACTCAATAAGTCATTTGTACAAGCTTGGAATGTCCTAATTTTAGAGGTGGAGGTTTATCTCATTCATATTAGCCTACCAGTTGAGGCTCAATGCCATATCATAAGTATCAATGAAGTTATTATGGATTTTTGGTATGAATTTTTTGTACAAAAATTTTGGGCTCAATTTTGAAGGCCTAAATGTGTTTCGATGAGGCCTAAAAACTCGATAGATGGACACTTGCACAAAGATCCAAGCTAATAGATCATAAGCTAAAGGTTCTAAAAATGGGTTATAATATAAAATTGGAGCAATGGTTTAAAATTTATGGCCTTCCAAATTTGGGCTGACCAAAACTTTCAAAATTAATGTCAAAGGTATATTTAGCTGACTCTATTTGTATTGTTAGGATCTTTCGGCCCTAAGTATTAAGTTTGAGTGTCTAGAACCTTCTCGGCATCAGAAAATGGCCTATTCAAGAAATGCCCATAGATTTTCTAGGATAGCTCTGCGTGATAGTTCACAACGTTGTCTTGCAAATTACTATAATTAAGGCACCCATGTGGGTAAGTATATTGTAATTTTGAATTCTATAATCTCGTATTTGTGTCAATAATAAGAAACCCATACTTTTTCTCGTAAATTGTTATTATTTATTTGTTTTTGCTATGTATTAAGGTATTAAGGGGAGCACCCTTCATCAAGTGTTATTAAAGTAGGAGTTCCTAAGTGTGTAAATAGATCACTGACTGTGAGGTAGTTGCACTAGGATTGTAGTTTGGGTTGTGCATGTAGACATATCACCAACTATGAGGTAATTTGCACTATGGTTTCAATGAAAGCACCAAGATACCTCCATAAAGAGAGCATGATGGGAGAGTTGTAAGTGTTACACTTAAGGGTTTTAGATCCCTTAAGAGTAGAAGACAAGAAGAGAAAACTGGTTGAAGAAGAGAAAAGAGAATAGAAAGAAGAAAAGAAAAAGCAAGAGGAAGAAGAAGAAGAAGAAGAAAGGAACAAACCTGAAAATAAAGCCAAGAGAAATTGGCAGATAGTAATGCAAGAGTCCTCATTCTTACCTCAACTCAAGCATACAAAGATTGAGTTTGACAAAGTTAAATTCTAGCATGAAGAATATATTTTGTTGAAGACTCTTGAGAAAGGTAAGGTGCCTTTAAAATTATCTTTGGAGAATTTATCTAGAGATAATGATTAGCTAGGCTTGATATCATCTTTGAGAAAGTTATTTGAGAAAAATAAGAAAGTCAAGAGTTTGGAAAAAACCTTGGGAGAAGTGTCAAAAAACCTATAAGAAGTTGTATTGTTAGGATAATAGATACTAATCCCAAAAAGAGAGAAAATGATATAATAAGTGTTTGATAGTGAACTTAATCAATTGGAAGATGTAGTAGCAAGTCAAGTGCAGATAAAGCATGATGCACAGTTATTTGATATAGTATGTACACATGTGAGGAATGATTTGCAGATACTTGATTCTTGCATCAAGGAGCTAAGGACATGTCTTGAGGAACGCAAGAGATTGTATGGACAAAGTACTTTGTCATACAATCACACTAAAAACATAAATGATGAATTCAATACTAAACTGAATGAACTACAAGTTTTGGCAACAAGAGTGCAGCAACCAGTTACCGAAATTGAAGATATTTAGGCATAAATTGCATAAGTTCATGATGACATCATAATAATTGAATTGGGGAAAGAGAAAGCAATAAAGAGGTTCTATTTTTTAAGAGAATGCTTGACTCTAAAGATTAGCAATGTGCAAAAGTATCTTGAAGAATTTCTTGTGGCAAGAAATCATATTAGAAATCTGTGTATACAAATTTGAACGCAATAGAGGTGTCATCCTATGGCCTATGTGCATTACTCAGCATATCAAAGGTTGTCAAAGACACCTAGTAAAAAGAGTTTGGGAGCTTGAAAACAAGGTTTACAGATTGTATATCAAGATTTTTAGACTTGGCATGAAGGAAAGGTAATGCAATTTTGATCTATATATAAGTTTTGGCACCTTTTACATTGATGTCAAAAGAGGAGAGAAATATGAGAAAAATTGTATAGATGTATGTATATAGAAAGAAAAAGAAAATGGGAGAAAAAGATTTTAAAATATATATATTATAGATATGAATGAAAGGGAGATTAGTCAAAGGGGAGTTATATAATGTAATTAAGAGATATAAGCAAAGATGGTTAAAATATAATGATCCACAATTTTAAAATTTTGTAAATTTTGTTAAGGCTAAGTCTTGTAAAAAAATTAAGTTTGTCATATTGGGACTTAGCCAATTTTCCCAAAGGTTTCCATTAATGCCAAAGGGGGAGATTGTTGAAAATTTGGCCAAGGTATACATTGGATGTTGTCATTTATAGAAACATATCTTTAGTATGATGAAGACAAATCTTGAGGAATAAGTTATGATATTCATACTTAGAAAATTGTCTAGTATCACTCAGTTTATATGGCAGAACAGATAGATTTTTGGTCAACACGAGTTTTAGATCCATATTGGAATGTGTGCACTCGAGGAAGGGTAGTACATACTATGTTGATGATGTATGTAAGAGCGCAAGATAGTACAAACAGTACAAAAAGAGTTACAGACAATTTATTAGATACGACATTATACAGGCAGAACAATGCATAATAGAGAAATGGATATTTTGGGTTAAGGAATTATTTTGTTTACGAAATAATTAACTGACTAATTAGGGATGACATCCTAGATGTTAACCCTAAGTTAGCAAAAGTTAATTTTTCATTTTGTAAAGTGTATAAAGACGCGAAAGTCAGTTGTATAAAGACATGAAAGTCAGTTGCATAGTAATTCGTAAATTGTATAGGTATAAAGGAAAGATTGAGAATGTGAAGTTTTAGAAAGAAATATATTTGATGTGTGATATATGAATTCTAATCTATGATTAGAGGAATGTGAGATGAGACAAACTTTTGTGTTGAGTAGCAAAGGCAATATTGAATATTCAAGATATCAATAGTAGTGTAAAAGAGGTTTTTGTATTTATCAGTTTGCATTAAGGAACTATATTGTATATTATATATTGTATTAAGTGAACATCAAAATTTTTACCATCAAAAGAAACCTCATTCACTTTCTCTACAAAACCCAAATTGAAAGTCTTGAAAACACTCAAGTTCTTTGCACTTCTTCCTTCTTCATCCTTCAAAGGAATTGAAACAAACTCTCTTCCATCCTTCTCAATAGTAACAATGTTTAATCTACACTCATGAATAGCTCATCTTTCAAACTGTCAAGGTCTACAAAGAAAAATATAGCAAGGACTCAAGTTAACCACATCACATAGAATTTCAATATCCTTGTAAGGCCCAATACTAAAATTAACCACACATTTTTTTTCTAACCCATACCAATGATCATTTTGAAACCAATGTATACATAAGGAAAAAGGATGTTTAATTCTCTACAATCCAAATTTTTGAACAACCTCTTTTGATAAAACATTATCAACACTACCTCCTTCCATAATAACTTTACAACATTTACCTCCTGACTTGTAAATAGTTCTAAAAAAGTTTCTTCTCTACATTGGTTCTTCCTCATGATTATCCAATAGGATTCTTCCTAATATAAGAGATTGTCTTATCTCAAGGGAAGCCAAATCAACCTCATATTCCTTCATAACCTAATATTCTTGTGCTACCAGGTTTTGTTTACCTGATCCTCTACTCAAATATTTAAAATCTTGATGTCCTTCATTACCACTTTTGAAACAAGTACCTTTAAATATCTCGTTATCAAATTTCTTAACTGTAATTACCTTCTTACCTTTGTCCAAATTAGCCAAAATTTTACCTTACTTTTGTTGGAAACAATTCTTCAATTGTATGTTGTCATTGATGTTACATAAATGTCAATATTAACCAAGCAAAGAAGAGTTTGCAATAGTAACCTTGCATATTTCAATATTGACTGAGCATTTGGGTAAAGAAGAACTTTTAGTATTAACAAAGCAGTTGGTTAATGGAGGATATTCTACGCGTAGTATTGACCAAGTGGTTGAGCATCAAGGTACTCACAACATTAACCAAGCATTCAATCCTAGTATTGACCAAGTGATAGCAGAATTCAATTGTCTAATATTTAATTGTTTAAGGACATCTATTTGGATGTTTATTAATTGTTTGGAAGAGCATTCAAGCCAAATTGTCCTAGCTTATGATACATAAGAAAGGTCAAATTATGAGGATAGTGTCTGGAAGTGCAATATGAAATAAAGATGGATATGTGGAAGTTGGATAGAGGCAACAAATGAAGAAATTGAGCAAATAGAAAATAATGAAACACGATCTCTTGTATATAGACCTGAGGATAAGAACGTGATTGGTACAAAATGGATATTTAGAAATAAGTTAAATGAGAAAGGAGAAGTAACAAGGAAAAAGGAAAAGCTTGTATGCAAAGGTTATGCTCAAGAAGAAGGTATTGACTATGGGAAAACATTTACCCTTGTTGCAAGATTTGAGGGAGTCAGAACACTTCCAGCAAAAGTTGCACAAAAGGGATTCAACGTATATCAGATGGAAGTAAAATCAACTTTCTTAAATGGAATCTTCGAAGAAGAAGTTTTCTTTGAACAACCTAAAGGTTTCATTGATCCAAGCAAAAGAGACATGGTATGTAAACTTCACAAATATTTATATGGATTGAAGCAAGCTCCTAAAGCATGGTATGAAAGACTACATGGATATTTGGTAGGAATTGGTTTTGAAAAGAAAAATGATAATAGTTATTTGTATATAAAGGAAGGACCATAGGACAAGATATTGTTTGTAAAAATATTTTTAGATGGTATCATATTTGGAGGACATGAGATGTTATGCAAGTCATTTGCTAAAGAAATGAGGAAAGAATTTGAAATGTCTATGTTTGGAGAAATTAAATTCTTTGTGGTTCTACAATTTCATCAAATGAAGGATGGCATCTTCATCAGTCAGTCAAAGAACATAAGGGAAACATTGAAAGTATTTGGAATGGAAGATTTGAAACCAGTCAAAAGACCTATGTCTATTAGACATAAACTCTCAAAGTGTGATGATTCGAAGGAGGTAAACCAGACTACTTACAGATCAATGATTGGGAAAGCTCAATATGTGGTACACATTAAACCTAATATTGCACTGGTATTTGGTATAGTTGCAAGGTTTTCTACTAATCCTAAATAAAATCACATGATGGTAGTTAATAGGATTTTGAGATATCTAAAAGGAATTCAACAATATGGTTTATGGTATAAGAATGGAAGAAATATTGAATTAAGATCCTTTACTGATGTAGATTAGGCAAGAAGCATTGATGACAAAAAAAGTACCAGTCGAGTAGCATTCTTTCTTGGAAAGATACTAGTGTCTTAGCCGAGCAAGAAACAAAATTGTATATCTCAATCAACGGTAGAGGCAGAGTATGTCGTTGTAGTAGCCAATTGTTCTAACATAATATGGATCAAGAAACTATTTCTAGGCATGAAGGAGGAAATCAATGAACAAGTGATTATCTACTATGATAACACAAGTGCAATCAATATATCCAAAAATCTCATGATGCACAAAAAGAAAAAACACATTGCAATCAAGTATCATTTCCTAAGGGAATTAGTTCAAGACAAAAAGGTGAGATTGGAATATGTGAACACTAAGGAGAAGATAGCAGATATATTTACTAAAGCGTTACCTAAGGATCATTTATGTATCTAAGAGGTAAATTAGGGTTTATTCCCCTCTTTGATGCTCACTAAAGCAAAAGATAGTGATGCATCAACCAAGTTCCATTGAAGATCTATCAAGTTGGTGCAGGTTGTCACACTTCAGGTGTGGAGTGTAGAGCATATTGTATATGAATCACTACAAAAGGTACATAGTAACTTCAAAGTTTATATCCTTTGGCATTTGATGTCAAAGAGGGAGAGTTCAGTAGTGTCAACAAGGGAAAGCTATAAGGGAGAGTTGAAAGGAAGAGTGAGGGAGAGTTTAGTGTCAAAATGAAAGAGGGGGAGTTTTTGTATCTTAGATGGAAGATATTTAGATGATGGAATTTATAGCAAAGAGGAAGAATTCAATTTGGAAGTAGCTGAGAAAAATCCAGGCAAAATCTTAGAGGGAGTTCATATGGATGAAAAATAGAATGAAACTAAAGATATTATCTAATTTCTCATACTTTTATCAATTTATGTTGACATGTGTTGCCATCGATGCCAAAGAGGGAGTTTGTTGAAAATAATTCTTCAATTATATGTTGTCATTGATGTTATACAAATGTCAGTATTAACTAAGCAAAGAACAATTTGCAGTATTAACATTGCATATCTTAGTATTGACCAAGAAGTTGCGTAAAGAAAACCTTTCAGTATCAATCGAGCAGCTGGTTAATGAAGGATATCTTGCTTGCAGTATTGACTGAGTGGTCGGGCATCAAAAGACTCATAGTATTAACTAAGTGTTCAATCCTAATATTGATCGAGTGACAACATAATTCAATTGTCTAATATTTAATTGTTTGAGGCTAACTATTTGGATGTTTATTGATTATTTGGAAGAGTATTCAAGCTAACTTGTCCTAGCTTATGATATATAAGAAAGGTCAAGTTGTGAGGATAATGTGTGGAAGTGGAATATGAAATAAATATGGATATGTGAGTGAAGGTAGAGAAGGAAAGTGTGAAAGACAAGCTGCAAAGAATATTCTGATATGATATATAAGAAAGGTCAAGTTGTGAGGATAATGTGTGGAAGTGGAATATGAAATAAATATGGATATGTGAGTGAAGGTAGAGAAGGAAAGTGTGAAAGACAAGCTGCAAAGAATATTCTGATCAAGAAGGATCCAGAGGTCAAGCTTGGAAAATGATCTAAATCTGAAAAGGAAGTTAGTTTATAAATTGGGTCAAATTGTTGTTACCATCTAACTATTGTAGCAGTAAAGAAATCTCTTAACAGAGTTGAGTTAACAATCATTTTGTAAATCCTCTAACACGGTGACATTTCAAGATTGAATTGTTTGAAGACATCTAACCATACCACTCCTAACAAGGTGATCCAAATCTTCTAACAAAGTCATATTTAACAGTATGAATTGTAACCTTTAACAAGGTTGGCTCTTAACAGGACTCACTTCATAAGAGTGAAAAATATTGCGACTAGTTGCAAGGTGGTTTTTCCCAAATTGGTTTTCAACATTAAATTTTGGTGTCATCTGTGTTCATGTTATTTACTTAATGATTTATGTTTCTACATCTAAGTTACTAAAAGTTAAAATAGATATTCAATTTTCTTATGACCTTGGTTACTCACTTATTTAATTTGATTATTTCTTTGTTAACCGAGTGAGAGTAATATTCTAGTGTTAACCGAGTTTTATAGTATTGCATTATTAGTGAAAAGTTTGAATTGACATCTAGGGACAGGGAATTATTTTTGTGGTAACTAATTCACCCCTCCCCTCTCAATTACTCTCTTAATTTTCAACAATTGGTATCAGAGCATTTGGTGCTTGTAGGAAATGTTTCAAGGACCCAAGCCAAAGATCAAGATGTCTTATAGAAGGGAGATTCTTAAGCTCAACAGAGACAACTTTTCATCATGGAAAGAATTGATGAAGCTACATCTATCAAGCATTAGTGATACTGATTTTTTCTACTTGGAGAACAAATATGCACCATCACTTAAACATATGACTGTGGAACATATGAAAGAGGCAAAGGATCACAATATAATGATGATTGATATAGCTTCCTTTCTAAACTATTCTAAATTTGATGAGGTCAAAGATTGTCCTACTACATTTGAAATGTGGGAAAAGCTTTAAAAATTCTATGAAGGTGATCAAAATGTACAAAGAGCCAAGGTAGAAAGCTTGAGAGGTAAGTATGATCAAATGAAAATGAAAAAAGGTGAAAACATTATCCAATATAGTGAAAGAATCAAAGAAACTATGGGGGAAATCAGAGTTGCAGGAGGAGATATTACTGATGAGACAGTGGTCAGCAAGGTACTAAGAGCTCTTCTTCCTATTTATGCAATTAGAGTTTCAGCAATTCAAGAGATAAGATGTAATCCTAATAACGATATAACCTTGGATGCACTTGTGGAAGATTGACTTCTTTTGAATTGGATAACATTGATAACTATGCTCTAACCTCTAGCAACTTTGAATCTAAATTCAAAGCCAAACTAACTCTTGGCAGAAAAGGAGGAAACTCAAAAGGAAAATAGGTTGACAGTGCAGAAGAAGATGAATCAGATGAAGAGCTTGAAGTCATTGAAGCCCTACTAGCAAAAAGAGTAGCAAAAGGGAAAGGAAAATTCAGAGGCAAATTTCCATTTAATTGTTTCTCATGTGAAGAGGTTGGTCATATTGCAACAAGATGTCCAAACAAAGAAGATAAAGATGGGAAACAAAACAAAAAGTTCAAAGGAAAGAAAGAATTCAAGAGCTACAAGGACTACAAAGAAAAAGGTAAGGAATCTTCTTACATTGCTAAAGATTTTGATAGTGATGATGATGAAGAAGGAATAATCTATATTCTTGTTAGGGATGAATCTGATAATGAGGAAAATGAAAAGATGACACTTATCTCTTATGTTTGCAAAAATGATACATGGATCATAATTGTGTTTGCTCTCATCACATGATTGGTGACAAAACTAAGTTTGAACATTTAAAACACTATGATGGTGGAAGTATTAGATTTGGAAACAATGAAACATGTTATGTAAAAGGAAAAGGAATCATAGCATTAACTGAAGGAATCAAATGTGAAAATGCATATTGAGTTGAAGGATTAAGACATAATCTACTCAGTTTAGCATAACTGAACAATATAGGATACAAGGTAAAATTCATGAATGGAAACGCTAAACTATTGAATGGAAAAGGAAACCTCGTTGGGACTAGTAATTGGATAAAAGGTAACTTTATTTACATTGATCTCACTGAAAGTGCATTTTTTTGGCTCAGATAGAATAAAGTTGGCTATGGCGTAAAAGGATGTGTCATGTTAACTTTCATAACCTAGTTACCATAAGCAAGAACAAAAAAGAGGCATACCTTATCTGAAGAAACATGAGATGGGCATGTGCAAACAATGTCAAATTGGGAAGATGAGTAAGAGAAGTTTCAAAAGGAAGTTCTACAATCTTGAAGAAGTTCTACAATCATGAAGAAGTTTTGGAACTAGTTCATATAGACCTTTGTGGGCCAATAGGTATAGAGAGCTACTGTGGAAACATATATTTCATTTTATTTGTTGATGATTATTCGAGGATGATGACTATAATGGTTTTGAAAGATAAGTCTAATGTTTTTCAAAAGTTCAAATGCTATTTGGATAGAGTTGATAAAGAAATGGGGAAAAATATAACATTCCTAACATCAAATAGAGGAGGTGAATTCAATGAGTTGTGCAATGGAAGAGGAATCAAAAGACAAATATCAGCACCAAGAACTCTAGAGAAAAATGAAATAGCGAAAATAAGAAACATATTCATCATTGAAAGTGCAAGAACACTAATGACTCTAAAGAATGTTGCACCAAAATACTGGAGAGAAGCAATCAGCACAATAATTCATACGCTTAACCGAGTTCAACTGAAGAAAGGTACAAATAAAACACCTTATGAATTATGGTATGGGTACAAGCCTAATGTTTGTTATCTCAAAGTTTTTGGAAGAAAATGTTATATCTTGAAAGATGTAAGGAAAGAAAAACTTGATGAAAAAAGTGATGAAGGTATATTCCTAGGGTACTCCAATAAAAGTAAGGCTTGCAAATGTTTGAATATTGCTACTCACAAAGTCATTGAAAGTGCACATGTGAAGATTGATGAGTTTATAGAAAGAAGTGAAGAATAGAGCAGCAAGGAGGCTGAAGATTACAAAAATCTTCTTTACTATGAAGAGGAACCTGAGAATCTACAACAATTAGCTAAAACTAATCAACAAAAAATTGAACCTAGAAAGTCACTGGCAGTTCAACCCAAGTTGTAGTCATAAGCAGTGCAACTCGAGTCACAAGAAGTGCAACCTGAGTCACAAGCACTACAACCCGAGTTACAACCAAATCAGCCAGAAGAGCTTGAGCAAAAGGCATAAGATCTTGGAGAATCAAGTGAACCAAGTTCAAAATCAAGAAAGAAATATCCAAGGCCTGTGAAATATTTATGAAGACATCATGCACATGAACAAATAATTGGAGGAGAGGCAGAAGGCATACTGACGAGGAACAAATTGAAAGGTACATGTTTGCTTAGTAAATTTGAACCTAGATTTGTAAAAGATGCTTTAGAAAAATAAAAGTTGGATAGGGGCAATGAATGAAGAAATTGAGCAAATAGAAAAGAATGAAACATAGTCTCTTGTACCTAGACCTAAGGATAAGAATGTGATTGGTACAAAATGGATATTTAGAAATAAGTTGAATGAGAAAGGAGAAGTAACAAGGACCAAAGCAAGGCTTTTATGCAAAGATTATGCTCAAGAAGAAGGTATTGATTATGTGGAAACATTTTCCCCTATTGCAAGACTTCAAGGAGTCAGAATACTTCTAGCATATGTTGCACAAAAGGGATTCAAAGTATATCAGATGGATGTAAAATCAACTTTATTAAATGGAATCTTAGAAGAAAAAGTCTCCACTGAACAGCCTAAAGGTTTCATTGATCCGAGAAAAAGGAGCATGGTATGTAAACTTCACAAAAACAAATAATAATAGTAATTTGAATATAAAGGAAGGACCTTAGAACAAGATATTGCTTGCAGAAATATTTGTAGATGATTTCATATTTGGAGGACATGAGATGTTATCCAAGTCATTTGCAGAAGAAATGAGGAAAGAATTTGAAATGTCTATGTTTGGAGAAATTAAATTCTTTGTGATTCTACAAGTTCATCAAATGAATGATGGCATTTTCATCACTCGGTCAAAGTATGTCGGGGAAACATTGAAAGTATTTGGAATGGAATATTTCAAACGAATTAGAGCATATATGTATACTAGACATAAACTCTCAAAGAATGATGATTCAAAGGAGGTAAACCATACTACTTACAAATCAATGATTGGGAAACTTTAGTATGTGCTACACACCAAACCTGATATCGCATTGGCAATTGGCATAGTTGCAAGGTTTTATGCTAATCCTAAATAAAATCACATGATGGTAGTTAAAAAGATTTTGAGATATATAAAAGGAATTCAACAATATGATTTATGGTTTAAGAATGGAGGAAATCTTGAGTTAAGACCCTTTACTGATGTAGATTGGGCAGGAAGCATTGATGACAGAAAAAGTACTAGTGGAGGAGCACTCTTTCTTGGAAAGATACTAGTGACTTGGACAAGAAAGAAAGAAAATTGTATTTCTTAATCAACAGTAGAGGTAGAGTATGTTGTTGCTAAGGTCAATTGTTCTTATATAATATGGATCAAGCAACTATTGTCAGGTATGAAAGAGGAAATTAAGGAACCAATGGTTATCTACTATGATAACACAAGTGCAATCAATATACCCAAAAATCCTATGATGCACACAAAGACAAAACACATTGCAATCGAGTATCATTTCCTAAGGGATTTAGTTAAAGACAAAGAGGTGAGAATGGAATATGTGGACATCTAGGAGCAAATAGAAGATATATTTACTAAGGCTTTACCTAAGGATCCATTTATGTATCTAAGAGGTAAACTATGGGTTATTCCACTACCTAATGCTCACTAAAGAAAAAGATAGTGATGCATCAACTAAGTTTCATTGAAGATCAATCAAGTTGGTGCAGGTTGTCACACTTCTGGTGTGAAATGCAAACCATACTGCATATGAATCAATACAAAAGGTACATAGTAACATCAAAGTTTATATCCTTTGGCATTTGATGTCAAAGAGGGAGAGTTCAGTAGTGTCAACAAGGGAGAGTTGAAAGGAAGAGTGAGGGAGAGTTCAGTGTCAAAATGAAAGAGGGAGAGTTTGTGTATCTTAGAAGGAATATATTCAGATGATGGAATCTACAACAAAGAGGAAGAATTCTATTTGGAAGCAAATGAGACAAATCTAAAAAAAATCTTAGAGCGAGTTTGTATGGATGAGAATCAGAATGAAACTGAGGATATTATCTAATTGTTCATACTTTTGTCATTTTATTTTGACATCTTGTGTTGCCATCAATGCCAAAGAGAGAGTTTGTTGGAAACAATTCATCAATTTTATGTTGTCATTGTTGTTACACAAATGTCAGTATTAACTGAGCAAAGAAGAGTTTGTAGTATTAACCTTGCATATCTCAGTATTGATCAAGAAGTTGGTAAAGAAGAACTTTCAATATTAACTGAGCAATTGGTTAATGAAGGATATCCTACTTGCACTATTGACCCAGTGGTTGGACATCAAAAGACTCATAGTATTAACCAAGTGTTCAATCCTAGTATTTACCGAGTGACAACAAAATGAGATTCTCTAATATTTAATTGTTTGAGGCCGACTATTTGGATGTTTATTGATTATTTGGAAGAGTATTCAAGCCAACTTGTCCTAGCTTATGATATATAAGAAAGGTCAAGTTGTGAGGATAGTATGTGGAAGTGGAATATGAAATAAAGATGGATATGTGAGTGAAGGCAGAGCAGGAAAGTGTGAAAGAAAAGCTGCAAAGAATATTCAAATCAGTAGGATCTAGAGGTCAAGCCAAAACAAAGATATGAATCTGCAAAGGAAGTTTCTTTATAAATCAGGTCAAATTGTTGTTACCTTCTAACCATTGTAGCAACAAAGAAATCTCTTAACAAAGTTGACTTAACAGACATTTTGTAAGTCCTTTAACAAGATGACATTTCAAGATTGAAGTGTTTGGAGATCTCTAACCATGCCACTCCTAATAGGGTGATCCAAATCCTCTAACAAGGTCATACTTAATAGTGTGTATTGTAACCTTTAACAGAATTTTCTCTTAACAAGGCTCACTTCAAAAGAGTGAAAAATATTGTGACTAGTTGCAAGGTGATATTTTCCAAATTGGGTTTCCACATTATATCTTGGTGTCATTTGTGTTCATTTTTTTCACTTAATGTTTTATGTTTATGCAACTAAGTTACTAAAGGTTAAAACATATTAATAAAAATAAGATTACTTTGTTAACTAAGTGACAGTAATATTCTAGTGTTAACCGAGTTGGATAGTATTGCATTATCAATGAAAAGTTTGAATTGACATCTAGGGACAGGGAATTGGTTTTGTGGTAACTAATTCGCCCATCCCCTCTTAGTTACACTCTTCATTTCCAAAAGATTTATACTCATCTTCCACCTTCAATGCATACTAATAAGCATGCTTGACTGAACCAATCTTTAAAATACTTAGCCTAAATATTAAATTTTAGAACATTAACATATCTTGCATTCTTTTCCTTAGAAGATTTATGATGTCTAGATCTAATTTGCATCTTGTGAAATTCTACAATGTATTCCTTAACTGATAAGTCCTTAGGCATTAAGTCATGAAATTTCTTAAATAATTCAAGTTTATAGTCTTTAGAAATGAATTTAGCTTTAAGTCTAGAAACCACAACTTTCCATCTACTTATCTTTAGATTCGTCATTACCCTTTCTATCCTTCTGTAAATAGTTCCACCATATGGTAACATGACCCCTCAACTTAGGCTGTGTTAGCCTAACCCTCAATGGATTTCTAATATCTTCAAGCTCAAAGTAGTCTTCAAATTCATAATCCAATCAATCAAATCCTCATGATGCAATGAACTAGAATAATTTGAAACACTTATTATAAGACTCTTACCAACTTGTGTCATAGCTCTCAATAATCTTTCCTCTTATGCAGGGACCTCTACTTCAAGTACTTCAAGACCGTCAATGCCTTCCTCATATTCATCCTCTATCCCAAGCTTTCTTGTCAAAACATTCAAAACATTTTAAATATCATTCCTCATTCCAACCTCAAATTCTCCAAACATGTGCTTTAACCTCCTAGGTTACATACTGAATCAATTCAAGGTGCAATTACCTCAATTTTGGTGATTTGTTCACCAACAAGGAAATAATAAGTTCAAAATGTTCGTAACTAATTCTACAACCAACTTGTGCAAGTCCTCTACAACTGTGAGCCAAAACTACGATTCTCCACCTCACAACCAAGAAGTCCAGGGCTTGACAAATTACCAACAAGATCTAATTGTGTTTTGATACCCTCTAATGCAGTGTAGGACTGGTCTATCCCCAAAGGAGATGACCAAACCCCTAGCAAAGATCCCAAGAATAATTGAATCTGTGACAATTGAAATATGTTGAGTTTTTACCAAGTTACACATTTGTTTGAAACACATGAGTGGGACGTCTAATATGGTTGCAAATGCTCGTATTAGGAAATGGATTTTATTGATAGAGATGTTAATTGAAGTTGTTGGGTTCAAGGAACTCAAGATTTTGTATCCAAAGGATCCTGATTTTGGTGAAGCTCGAGAATCTTGTAAAGGACCTGTTACTCTAGATAGAACTAGGTCGTTGGATTTCATTATCTAGGATGGTGTACTATTAGAGGAATTTAATCATGCATTCTTGGGAGTTCTATGAGAGAAAATCTCATCAAGAAGTATACATGAGGGTTGGTTGGATTTTTTTGTCAAGATAAATCTATTTTTCTTGTTAGCAAGAATTATTATGGGTCTTAGTTGCAACGAGATGTCAAGTGATTTATATAGAGCTGCAAAGTATGTTAGGTGGAAAAAGGAGCAAAAGAGAATACAGAGCTATATCATCCATTGCATGTACCAAAGAAGCCATGGGAAGATATCAATATGGACTTTATTTTTGGTTTACCAAGGACTTGGTGAGGGCATAATTCAATTTTTGTGGTGGTTGATAGGTTTTCAAAGATGGCACATTGCATTCCCTACAAGAAGACTAATGATGTTGTTCATGTGGAAGAGCTATTTTCAAAGAAGTAGTACAACTACATGGTCTACCAAAGAGCATAGTTTCAAATGAAGACACCAAGTTTGTTGGGTGCTTTTGGCACACATTGTGGAAGAAATTAAAGATAGATCTGAATTTTGGCTCATCACAGCTTCCACAAACTAATGGATAGACATGTGTTGTGAATAGGAGTTTAGAAAATTTGTTGAAATGTTTGATTAGAGATAATCAAATAATGGGATTTGATTGTACCACAGGCAGAATTTTATACAATAATTTTGTCAATAGGAACACTGGTAAATCACCATTACAAACAGTGTACATAACTAATCTCAAAAATGCTTTTGAATTAAGAAAGTTGGACAAAGGGAAGGCTCATATTGTTGAAGATGAAGGTTTTGTAGAAAAATTCAAAAACATCCATGAGGAGTTGTGGGAGCATATTAATAGAATTAATACATAGTAGAAGGATAACGCAGATGAGAAAAGAAGACAAGGAATTTCAAAATATGGATGAAGTCATGATTCATTTGAGAAAGGAAAGATTTCCAGTGGGAACATATAATAAGTTGAAGATGAAGAAGTTTGGACCATGCAAGATAGTGAAGAAGCATGATTTAGGGAATGCCTAAAAAGTAGAGTTGCACAATGCAGTGAATATTTTACTAGTGTTAACATTTCAAATCTAACAAAGTATCATGAAGGAGGTGTTGAAGATGAGGTCACAGAAGCACAGTGAGGTGTTCCAACAACTACATCAGTTACATAGGAGATTGAAGAAATCTTAGACAGTTGTGTTGGCAAAAGCATAAGAAATGGTACATATGAATAAAATCTAGTTTTTGGAAAGGACGACTTGTTCAAGATTCATCATAGCTGAAAAGGGAGGAGGTTAATTGTCTTTGTTTTCCTCTAGACACTTGAGGTGTGACAAGGTCACTTCACAAATTACCCCATGTGTTTGATGCAACAGCTTCTTGGGTGTAAGAGCAATCTTGCATCACCCAAAAATACTTCAATTTTTTTTTCAATAAGGGTTATCTCAATGCAGAGTTACTATTTTTGGAGGTGTACTATGTTGGCTCCCAATTTAACAGAATTTGAACAACCAAGTATGCAAGGCAAGAATGTGTCTATGGGCTGTTATCTCCAATAATTGACACAATTTACCAAGAACCTGGGCCAACTATAAGGCATGACCCTTCTTCTACTTCAGACTCTGCAAAACCTAAGCGGGTGAACCTCTTTAGATCTGACATATGGAACCAGTGTAATAAACATAATCAGGATCTATGATAGCAGATGAAACCCCTAATTCTTCTATGCTTAGCCAGGAGATCACAAGCATGAAATAGCAAAGAACATGGCTCATGAAACTGGAAAGCTAAGTGTGGGTTTTACTTTGAATACCTTTCAACATAAAATGAAAATGATTTAAAAGATTGATGACAGCAAGACCTAGGTATGAGCAACAAAATTTAATGATCCTATCTATGACCAGTGCCTTATCTATTGGGTAATTAAATGAATTGCAACCGTACATCTCATTGAAATCTATGACATAATCCCTACATCAAGATCCCTGATCTATCTTTCACCTTGTTAATAGATAATCTGCATCAAAAATAAATCTCAAACTCAGACAGTCCTTTCATGAAATCTGTAAAACCTTTGATAAACACCAAGCAATTACATGGGTCTTTGTTCCATCAGCAAGATATTTCAATCAAATACATTCCTAAATGGAATGCAACCTAATCTATGGTCTTTGATCACAAACTAGAAAACCATACAGATCCATAAATAGGAGACAAGATTCAAATTGAATTTGGAAACCTTTACTTGATTTATTCATTCTCCTTGAAAACGAATACATGAGAGATATACAAAAACTAACTCATAAATATCTAACAGACTAGAACTATCTATATAAAACATGAAATGTTGTTCAATACAATAGAGAAATGTTGGGTGTGTGGCTTTCAAAGCCTGAGCAGAGCTCCAAGAACTGGAAATTAGAAAACCAACCAACCCCCTTCTCTAGCCCTGGGATCTCACTTAAATACTGTGAGATGCAACAAGCTTCAGGCGTAGAGAACTAACAAGTGTCCCTTACAAAAGATAACACAAGTTTATAACAGAAAAAGAAGAATGATTAACAGAACATCACGTGGATCAAATATTCTCCTGTAGGCTCCTTTATGTTACAACTTTTTGCTGACTCGGTTCTACCACTGATTTGTTGTGTGCGCAACTGCTAAGACCGCCCCATCAATGACAAAATCAACTCTGAAAATTATGCACCAACCTAGGCCCGTGGTTTTTGTCAAGATGACTACTGAATGATAATCATCTTTACTTCCCACTCTTTACTGATCATGCCAGGCTTCAGAAACAAGAGAATCATTACTTAGCATGCAATACAGAAGACTAAAAACAATGTGGCTATTAAAAATAACAAAATAGAGATCCTCTGATCCCCAGCCATGTCTGCTTCCTTAACCAACTTCCTGCCAAAAATTTCCATCCACTGACACAAAAAGGGGGTGCGCGCACAAAAGATAAAAAAGACTATACCCAAGGGTATAAAATCTTCTTCACCCTCTTCCAAAACTATGCACAGGGTCTCAAATATTTCTACTACCCTGGCATCAAACTAGGATGTTTTGAAAATTTGTTTAAAAGATGATGTTACTACTGAATAGGTTGTTAGCTTACCAAGTATGTTCCTTGTCCTTCTTACCACCTTGGTGACTTGACTATGACACCTGATTACTAGCTTTCCTCTATCAAAAAACCATACACAGGCATATGAAGCTAACCATTTTCCTTTTGCGAACCATCCTTTGAAAATAAATAAATCATTTTTCAAACTATCAGTGCTCTAGAACCAATTACTCTTAACAAGCAATCCTTCCGCTATCCACACCCTCAGACTTAGTGAAATCTTTAGAATCATCTTTTGAATAAATCACACAAGACTGAAAATTGCAGAGACTATGGTATATAAACTTACCTGAAGCCTTTTCTTTTTATCTCTGTAACTCTGCATTTTATCCTTGAGCCAACTACTTGACACTCGTGCCAAATTTATCTCAATCCTAGCAGTAATTGTTTCCGTTCAAAGGTAACTCATGAATTTCTACTTGCACAAGTTAAAATTGGGAAAATCTTACCTGTTACATTCTGTTCTTCACTTTCACATGCAAAGGTTTTCAAATCTCATTAATGTGCAAAACGATACCACCTTCAATAGTAAAATATGCGTCGTTGATCCTGAAGATCTTACAAGTCGAAGCTGTGAACATGATGACTTCAAAATCCACTAGACAAGCTAGTCCAAAATAACCCAATCATAATTAGCCATGTGTGCAATTCCTCTTTTAGTTGGCGCTTCTTGCTTCTAAGAAATGCAAACGTGCGAGAGTTGTAGATCTGACTTGAATCAACGACCTGAGTCCATCCCATGTGTCAGGCTTGCACATTCCCGCATTTCTTATCTTGCGAGCATCTTCATAAAGCGAAAATGCACCGGCTGTTAATTTGACTAAGATCAATGGTCGAGAAAGATCTGTGTAAGCTCATAAGGCAGGACTTGATATCATCGGGGACACGTGTCTTTACAACACATTCCCACTTTCCTTAATCTCCCTGCAAGTTGATAAAGTGGGCCAGCGCCGTTTGTCGATCTAAAGAAGATCAACGATTGATGGAAAAGTCTTCAATAACCATTGCACTGTTCCTTTATCACAAAACACGTGGCATTTCAAAATGGCGTGACTTGGTCAATTGTGATACGTGTCCATAACCTATTTACCCGCATTATTAAAAACATATTGAGATTCCTTAATGCGGGCAAACGCTAGCCCTTGATGCTGGTTTAAATCGATGGTGATTTAAGATTTCTATATTTGGCAGCCCACTAAAATGATCCTGACCAATGAGAAATCACCTTTTAATGCACGTGCTCTGACAAACCTGACTGCGACGTTCAAAACTTCTACGCCCATGACATCGTCACTTCCACGCTTGGTCCCACTGTGCCACGCATCGCAAAGTGGCATTCCCACAATGTTTATATGTTGCGCATCTTGAAAATGCAGGTATGCTTCATCCGTCGATCTCTCAGAGATCGATGATGTTCATAACTTGTCCTCTTCATTCGTACGAATACCCCTTGTGTCTTCTTAAGGGACAGATGTCACTTATGCGCTTGCCCGCTTTGTTTAAACCATGCTCATCTTCATCTTGCAGGCAAGCGGCATCCGTTGATCTACCCAAGATCAACGGTGAATCAACCTTTGAATAATTTCGGACCCACGTAATCAAAATGTGCTACGTGCCCTCTTCGCATTGCCCCGCATTTTGTAATGGCCTCGCATCTTGAAAATGCGGGAATGCAGGGTCCGTCGATCTGAACAAGATCAACAATCGTCGAGACTTGCATGGTAAGTTTGAAAAGAAACTCTTTTAGATTTAAAACCACGTAAGCCATGATTACCTTAAACTTAGAATAGATTTAACAAAACATTATTTCATATTTGCCTAAGGTTTAAAAGGCATGCCCTAAGCAAGAATTTGAGAAGGGGCTAAAGGATTTCAAAAGATGTGGCGAATTTGCATGAAGTAATAGGTTCTTGACTGGACTCTGCATATTAATTGGGGTAGAAAGCAGATTTAGGATTAGTTCAAAATAAGACTTTGTCAGATAACTCAGAATGACAATTTATCGTCATGGAACGTTTAGGCAAACTGAATGAAAGGTGTCAGAAACATCAAACACCTTAAGGGCTTTAAAGGTATAGTTGATTACACAAGCATTTATGGGGCTTGATTTATCAAATTTTGAAATGGGACTAAAAATGAAGCATGTAATTTTTCGTCCCAACATACTATTTTAAGTAAGTTGGTCATTTGGGCTCAAAATATTTTGATTTCCCCCCTAGAGGTTCATTTTAGATATATCAGCATGACAGTAAAATCTCATTGCAATATCAAGCCTATTTGTGAAGTTATTCAAAAAAAATTGGTATTAGCATAGGGTATAAAAACTTTGAACTCAATTTTGAAGGCATTAGAGGCCTCGAAAAGGGGTCAAACCTAGAGTGAGTAGAGCTTGTGTGATTCAAGCAATGTATATGAAGTCATGGCATTTTCGAAATAGGGTCATAATAATCAATCAGAGAAACTGGCGATGATTGTGGTCTTCAAAAGTCACGCCACCTAAAAATGGGCAAAAAATAAATTTCTTCAAAATTTTCTTTTAAGTTCTTAAAGTTGTTGGGGCCTACTCTAACGTAACAAATATTTAAAAAATAATAATTTAGGGTTGGTCGGCCTCAAGGTCTAAGGTTAAATTTCTAGAACATTGTTCGGTGGTGAAAATTTGCATATATAAAGAAAGTTTGTAGGGTTGTCCTGGACAGTTTGGGGATGTTGGAAGTGGCTCTAACTTATAGCAAATTGTAAGAAAAATGTTCATATGGCTTTGCATGTTATATTTCTGAAATCTATAATTTCATGCTTTTTGAGATAATAAGAAGCCAACTTTATATGCTTGCAACTTGTTATTTCTCTATTTCTATTATGTGTTTGTGTTATTAAGGGGGTTACCTATCATCACAAAGGAGTTGTACATTATTGTAATAAAGGGAATCTTTATACATGTAAAAGGCGCTATAGATTATGGCTTTTAATATTCTCATAAAAGACATTTTTCTTTAACTGTTTTTACTGATGCTAATTGGGGAGGAAGTATTGATGATCATAAGAGCACAAGTGATGATTCATTCTTTATAGGTGGTAAGCTTGTGTCTTAGGAAAGAAATAAAATTAATTGCATATCTCAATCAACAACTGAAGTTGAATATGTGACAGTGGTTATCTATTGCACCTAGGTAGCTTGGATTAAGCAAATTCTAAAATAGATTAAGGAGAGGATAACTAAACTAGTGACAACTTATTGTGCCAATACTAGTGTCATTAACATTTCCAAGACCCAATCATGCACTCAAAAATAAAGCACGTTTCTATTAAATACCATTTCTTGAGACAACAAGTGCAGAAGGTGGTAAAGTTGGATATGTTCCAACTAAAGAGCAAATTGCAAATATATTCACCAAACGACTTCCTAATGATACAATTGCATACCTTAAAAGTAAGTTAGGGGTTGAGCCCCTTCTTAAGAATAATTAAGATACATGTGTTGTGTCAATCCAGTAAGTATTAATGTCTTATCTTTTAGTGGATTAATTTCAAAGTTTTTGAGATTTGAGGTTTCTTAGCCTCGATTTGCGTGTTGCCCAATTATTTTGAGTTTTCTTGGCATGACGTTGGTCATGAACTTGGATTATCCGTAGAATATCAGTCAAACCACTATTGCACTTTTATATTTGCATTGGAATGCATGCCACATCCATACTCCTGATGTTGTGTTCAGTTGAGTGATTTTAAACCTGATATTATTGGTTCTTTTGGACCCTTGTTATTATTTCATGGACATTAGGATTCGTGTAGAATCCATACTCTCGGATTGAGGTCAGTTGAGTGAGTTCATGATGTATGGTTTTATTGTTTCTTGGGATTCGTGTAAAATCCATGCTCCCAAGTCTATTTTCAGTTGAGTGTTATTTTGCATTGTGTTCTCATCCAATCCTTGTGTTATAATCTTTGTGATGGTAGTGTTTCACACACGAGTACATGTGCGTACATTGTTGGGTGACTTATGAGGCTCGATCTCCCGTTGGTACTTCAATGGAGTTTTGATCATTTGGGGTTAAGTTGGGAATATGCATGCCTACGGGCACTCATCGTTGGATGAGCATGGGTAGGGTAGGGTAGCACATGGAGGGGCTTCTATCTCGCAACCTGGTGACTACTCCCATGGGTTGGCAAAGGAAGTTTTAAATAAGTGATAACTAAATAAAAATACTGGGTGGTAATAAATTTAAGATAATTAAAAAGTGGGATTGTGTGCCTTCCATTCGGGAATGTTGTTTCCTGCATTATGCACCTTCCATTAGGAAGTGTTGATGCCAATACTAGCTTGGGCTTTCTAATGCCAAGTGGCTCTCCATGATGTCAACCCCTACATAGTTGCCCCTTGAGTGTCTGACCAGGACTTGTACTTGCATTGTCTCATGATCTTGGTTTCAGTCATCATAATTGTCTAGTGTGAGTGTTAGCCATGGGCATTTTCTTTATGTGTGTTTGTAGTTGGATCATTATCTCCATTATCACGACAAGAATGGACTTATGGGTTCCACGTGGTTGGGAGGCATAGCTACCTTCACCATTGTTGGGGACCAATGTACAGAGACAGTCTATTGTCCTAGTGCGATTGTTGCTAGATGTTTCACTTGATACTTCGAGTTCCAGAGTATGCTTTCTTGTGATTTATGCTTTCAATGGAATGCTTGGATGTCATATTTAGATGATGTTAGTTTATTTGATGCATTCCTTTACTAAGATGTTTAGCACATGATTAGATGAAGTTATTTGCTTAGTTGGAGTATATATTGCTTTACTGGATTAGCATGTTAGATTTCCTTGAATTTATGATGTTAGTACATTTTAGTAGTGACACCCTCATAAGACAACTATGACTATCTGGTTGGCAATTTGGGATGTTTTGTGCAAGAGATGGCTAGGATCTTCAAGGTCTCGTGATGCTATTATGGTTGGGAGGAAGCATGCACGAGTTTTAGTTGTGTTGGTGCTTTGTTGTTTATGTTTTCCTTGATATGATGTTTAGTTTATGAACCATATATGTACATTGCAACGTTGCTTTCTGCATGTTCCTTCATATTGTTGTTATGGATTAGATGCATAACTATATTGTACTAACTATTGCATGGTGATTTGTATTTCATGTGTTCGAGTGTGCAAGCCTTGATTTTAGTGGATCCAGTACTCCCTTGTGTGGAGGTTCTAACTCTTTTTCCCTTCTAATTGTTTGTCAGGTTGTTTCTTTCAAATCCTAGGTGGCAATGGTTCAGCATTGGGTGATACTAGAAGAGTATCGCATGCCTTAAGGAGAAAGCTTGTATGATACTAAAAAATATCGCACCATAGTAGTGTGAAATTTCGTATGATACTAGTGAAGTATCGCATGGCCATACTGAGAACCATCACCTGGCCATACTGAGAACTATCCCCTGGCCATATTGAGAAGTATCGCCTTGGCAAAAAGTATCTCCTAGCTATAGTGAGAAATGTCGCTTGGCTACATTAAAGTGTCGCCTAGGTTTCTTGCAAAAACCTGCTTAGGCAAGCAGCAGGTATTTTTGGACTTTTTGGTTGAGAGTTGTTTGGTGTTTGGAGTACCCTTTAGGGTTGCACTCCTTCCTTGTTCATCAGATATTTTTATGGGGTTTAAAATATATCGTTTAAGTATAAGTTAATTCCTTGTACTCAAGATATGTTTTAATATATGCATGATTCATTTGAGATAGGTTCCAGACCTCTCCGAGATAAGATGTAGATTCTAAGAAATTTCAGGGCTTCAGAAATTCAGACTTAGCCAATTTTTAGGGCTTCAGGATTTCAGACTTGGCCAAATTTCAGGAATCAACATTTATCTTTCAGCATGGTGTTTAGTAGATGAGTGGTGGTAACTTTGAGCCCTCGTCTTCTACTTGATCGTTGATGGTCTCTACTTGCAAATCGTGATTATGATTTGATTTGTGAATATGGACTTGTATGTCTAAGCATGCTAGGAGCTTTTACCTTGGGATTGAACGAGAATATCCCCTTGGTATATTCTCATGATTCATGTGGTCTTGGCTTGTGAGTTGTGGTTTTCAGCTTGGAAATCTTTGGAAGTAGTTGTAAGACTTCCGCTGGTGTAGGTGAACATGTGAGCCTTGCCATGTTCCCTATTCTCATCACCTTGTCCTAGTGTTTCATTATTGCACTTGGTTACTTTTGTTGTTGTTAAGTAACTTATCTTAAGAAAAATAAAAAGTTAGTGCATGTTTTATCCTTGTGTTCCAAGGATCTTCGGGCGGGGCATTACAAGAATAGTAGAAGGAAGATGATCTATAGAGTATGAAGAACTAATGAAAAGTGGGATAGAAGTTGATGGAACATCAGAGTGCTTGATTTGAGCTTGAGCTTGATTGGTTTGATCTATTGGTGTTTCAACAACATGTTTTCATATTGTTTGGTGTAATTCCATCAATGTCAAAGGAGGATATTGTTTGCATAACTATTGTTGTTGAGATGAGGAAGTCTAGTGCTAGTTTGATGATATGTTATATCAATTATGTTGTTGTCATGCCAACTTTGTTTTTTTAGTTGAGCATGTTCTTGTTGTACTAGGTCATGATAAAATAGGTGAATTAAGAGTTAAGTTGTAATGTATGGTGTGAAGTCATGCACTTAGTTTCTAGAGGTATTTATTATGCTATCTCAATGATTATACATGGTTAGGACACGTTAAGTGCAAGTTATAGTTAGTTTGGTGAAGCCGAAAATTCATTTAGTAGTGTTCAGTAGTGTAGAAACAGAGAAGAAGATTTGATCAATATATTCTACGCGAAGGGAATCAAGGGTTGTGATTGGAGGCAATTGATCTTTATTATGTTTTTGGGTTTTTATTACAATCACAAGAAACCAAGTGATATGTGGACAAAATTATAGGACTCTGATATTATGATGTAAAGAAGTGAAGAACAACGAAGAACAATTAGTTAGATTCATGATTGGTCAAGGTGGGTCAATTTGTGAGGCTATCTAAAGATTGAAGAATATGTGATAACATGTCCAAAATAATGTAGAATATTAGGTATGATTCTTATTGGTCAATATGATCACTAATTCATGAAGAGGTGCATAAACCTAGGGAAGTGTAATACATTTTGACTTGGGTTTTCAAGTCAATGTATAATTGGATCCTAATGTCAATGCAAGCTAGAAAATGATTTCAACTTGTTTGGTGGACCTTTGAGGGAAATTTGAAATTCATATGAAGTGTTGAGATGATGGAAACCCCTAATTGATGAAATGTACTAATATCATTTTATGTATAAAAAGAAAGTGAGAGTGTAGAGATCGTGTTTGTGGTGTTGACGGATCATGAATCAAGGAGTGTAATTCAAAGAAGAAGTTAATTTGCACATGAGGAAGAAGTGTAAGCTCAATTGGATTTGTACAAGCAAGGAATTAGTGTTATTTATCATATCATCCTACTTGTTGTTTTCTAACAATTATAGCAAGCTAAATCCTTTAATCAGCTAGACCCTAATCAATCTTTATTGTAAATCCTTTACTAGGCTGACATTTTAGCTAGTGTTTGAAGTCCTTTTACAAGGTTACTCTTAACAAGGTAAACATTGTAATAGGTCTAAAGGAAAATTCCTTAACTAGGTGGCTCCTAATAGGGTCATTTCTTAACATGACTTATTGTAAGCTCCTAATAGGGCTAAACTCTTAACCAAACACACTTTAGAAGAGTGCATTCACATTGGCATCAATCCCACTATAATTTTCACCCAAATTGGGTTTTCACAAGAAAAATCCCTATGTCATGTGTTGAATGTGTTTGGATGGTTATTTCTTATTGCAAGTTTCATTGCAAGTAAACATTCTTTATTTGCATACATGTGTTGAAGGTTTTAAGAATAAGTTTTATCACACCTATTTTTTTATTTGTGTTAGATTATTGATTCAAACCCCTCCCCTATAATCTTAGGGCCTAATTATTCCAATAGACCTACGAACCCCCATTAATGCTTTCAAAATGGCTTTTTGTTATGCTCTTGGTTGCCACATGCTTGTGAAATATGGATTTAATAGTAGTGGATGTGGGAAGTTCAAACAAGGGATGCAAGTAATTCCATTGGGAAATGATAACATGAACATACTTATGGATTAGGATTTAATCCTTACTAGCACTCAAAACCTATTACTTTGAATGTTAATCACATTTGTCTTGGACCTTTATGACTTGTGAATCCTCACTTGGTTGATTACAATCAAAAATCCTCTTTTGATACCTTTACTATCGATGATGCTTTAGTTGATTTCTTGGGGACATATGACGATTCTCCCTCCTTTCACTATAACAGGAGAAAACATTATTGCCTTGATGCTAAAGCATATTTTATGAATGGAGTGAATATTAAGAATCATTCCAATTCTCCTTTGCCCATGGATGTTTCCTCAAAACATAAGCTTTTAATTAATGACACCATTGATGTGCAAATGAATCTTAATGACCCTAATTGAGGAGGAATGTGCACAACACACTTCACTTCTTGAACTCCTTGACATTTGGGCTTGGATTTATTTCCAATATGTTAGGTATTGACCCTAAGATTATCACTTGTAACATTTTATTGCCCCTAATGCTAAACCTATCAAAACAAAAGATAAACAAAATGAATCCTAGGATTGCTCTTGTGGTCAAATCTAAGAAAAGTTTCATGATTCCAATTTCATTTGACCTATAGATTATTCTCCTTCACTTTCAAATATTATGGTTGTATCCAAGAGTAGGAATAAGGGTCAAATGTGTACAGATTTTTGCAATCTACACAAAGTTTCCTTGTAAGATGATTTTCCCCTTCTGAATATTGATATGATAGTGGATTCTCTAATAGACCATACTTATCAATTGATGAGCTCAAGTGACTTTCTAATGAATGGTTCACAAGGCATGACACTTGGTGAAGGTTTTGCAAATGGGGATGCAAGCAGAGTGGGTTTACCTATGGAGAAATCTTTGTAGTTAAGTGCGCTCGATATGGAGTATTGCTAGGAAGAGTGACCTCCCAGAAAGTCCCAACACTTCACCTCTGTGAGCATCACCTAGATCCGATGAGTGCTAAGCATTCCATTTACTCTCATGAGAGATGGATTTGTATGTAAATCACTACTCATGATACATGGTTCTATGAGTTTAACTCAGAACTACACTATTAAATCCTAATAGCATTATCACAATTTGACTTGATGTGGAAAATAAATCCTACTTATCAATTGATGAGCTCAAGGGGCTTTCTAATGAACGGTTCATAAGGCACAACACTTGGTGAAGGTTTTGCAAATGGGGTTGCAAGAATTGTGGGTTTAACCATGGAGGAAACTCTATAGTTAAGCATGCTTGAGCTAGAGTAGTACTAGGAAGGGTGACCTCTTGGGAAGTCTTGGTGCTTCACCTTTGTGAGCATTGTCTAGATCCAATAAGTGCTAAGTGTTCCATTTATTCTCATGAGAGATGGATTTCTGTGTGAATCACTACTCATGATACATGGGTCAATGAGTTTGACTCAAAAACCACACAATTAAATCTTGATAGCAATATCACAATTAGACTTGTAAAAAATAACTCCTACTTATCAATTGATGAGCTCAAGGGGTTTTCTAATGAATGGTTCATAAGGCACAACACTTGGTGAAGGTTTTGCAAATAGGGTTGCAAGCAGAATTGGTTTAGCCATGGAGGAAACTATGTAGTTAAGTGTGCTTGAGCTGGAGTAGTAGTGGGATGGGTGACCTCCTGGGAAGTCTCAATGCTTCACCTCTATGAGCATCACCTAGATCCAATGAGTGCTAAGTGTTCCATTTATTCTCATGAGATGGATTTTTGTTTGAATCACTATGTATGATACATGGGTCAATGAGTTTGGCTCAAAAACTATACAATTAAATCCTAATAGCAATATCACAATTTGACTTACTATGGAAAATAACTCCTACATATCAACTGATGAGCTCAATGGGCTTTCTAATGAATGGTTCATAAGGCACAACACTTGGTGAAGGTTTTGCAAATGGGGTAGCAAGCAAAGTGGGTTTAACCATGGAGAAAACTTTGTAGTTACACATGCTTGAGTTGAAGTAGTACTGGGATGGGTGACCTTTCAGGAAGTCTTGGTGCTTCACCTCTGTGAGCATCATCTAGATCAGATGGGTGCTAAGTGTTCCATTTATTCTCATGACAGATGGATTTGTGTGTGAATCACTACTCATGATACATGATTCAATGAGTTTGACTCAAAAACTATACAGTTAAATCCTGATAGCATTATCATAATTTGACTTGCTATGGAAAATAAATCCTACTTATCAATTGATGAGCTTAAGGGGATTTCTAATGAATGGTTCATAAGGCACAATACTTGGTGAAGGTTTTACAAATGGGATTGCAAGTAGAGTGGGTTTAACCATGGAGGAAACTATGTAGTTAAGCGCATTTGAGCTAGAGTAGTGTTAGGATGGGTGACCTCCCAGGAAGTTCAAATGCTTCATCTTTGTGAGCATCACCTAGATCTAATGAGTGCTAAGTGTTCCATTTATTCTCATGAGAGATGGATTTGTGTGTTAATCGCTACTCATGATACATGGGTCTAGGAGTTTGACTCAAAACTACATAGTTAAATCCTAATAGCATTATCGCAATTTGACTTGTGGAAAATAACTCCTACTTATCGATTGATGAGCTCAAGGGAATTTCTAATGAATAGTTCATAAGGAACAACACTTGGTAAGGTTTTGCAAATGGGGTTGCAAGAAAAGTGGGTATAACCGGAGGAAACTTTGTACTTAAGCACGCTCGAGTTGGAGCAGTACCAGGATGGGTGACCTTCTGGGTAGTCTCGATGCTTCACTTAGATCCAATGAATGCTAAGTGTTCCATTTACTCTCATGAGAGATGGATTGTGTTTGAATCATTACTCATGGTATATGGGCCAATGAGTTTGACTTGAAAACTACATAATTAAATCCCGATAGCAATATCACATTTTGACTTGTTGTGGAAAATTATTCTTACTTATCAATTGATGAGCTCAAGGGGCTTTCTAATGAATGGTTCATAAGGCACAACACTTGGTGAAGGTTTTGCACATGGGGTTGCAAGCAGAGTGGGTTTAACCATCGATGAAACTCTATAGTTAAGTGCACTCAAGTTGGAGTAGTACTAGGATGGGTGACCTTCTGGGAAGTCTCAGTGCTTCACCTATGTAAGGATCACCTAGATCAAATGGGTGCTAAGTGTCTGTAACAAATCGGATTTTCATAACAAAATAAAGGCAATCTAGAAAGAGTTTTCCTCAACAAATTATTGAACAAATATATTGAATTCCTTTTCATGGGACATCAACTGCTTTTAACTACCAACGATTAACTGAAATAACAAAGCTCAACTAAAATAACTATATCAATGATCAACTATAATATCTACAATAACAATTAACTAAATTAAGTATAACAATGATTAACTAAAATAACTATAATAATGATTAACTAAAATAACTGTAACAATGATTAACTGTAATAACTATAATAACAATTAACTAAAATAATTGTAACAATGATCAACTATAATAACTGAAATAACGAATTACTAACTTTCCATACATATAAGTAAAGAAAATGCTTAACATACAAGAAATCTCTGGTGAGTCTTTAGTTGGTTGTGCAAGCCTCGACTTTTGGTAAGAGGAGAAGCATTGACTTATGCTTAACCTCCCAACTTCGGACCATATTTATCCCCACACAATCTATTGAATAGAAAGACCCTCCCTACCCCGGGATCAAGCTTGGGATACTTTTAGTCCAACCACCTAAGCATTCTGGTGTTTAGAATGCCCACACAGTTATGGATGGACATGTTTGAATAACTGGCTTTATTGACATCAAGTGATCATAGATGGCAAACATGCCTTAAAACGACCTTGGCCAAGGTTTTCTGATGGGTTCAATGACCCAATCACCACTGCTCAACTTGACAATAGGGGAACAATAATATGGACGAGCATGATCTATTAAATGAAATTAATTTAATTTTTTTTTATTCATATTTGACTTTTATTACCATGTCATTACAGATTCCATCTCACCTCTTCACCTTTTCCATGGCTATATAGCTGGTGAGTCCTAGGTGCTTGAATCTCAGAGCAATCACTCTACGTGTTGATTTTCAACCGATTCATGAATATTACATGTTTCCAATTTAACACAATCTGTGAGTAAAAGAACGTGTTCTTAAAGACTTGCAGAAAGAATATCATTTATTCTATCTATCAATGGCATAAATAAATTATGATTCCATGTCATGGATACTTGGCTTTTATTTATCATAAACAACTCCTTAAAGAGGGTCTAACCAATGATACTTAAGCATGATAAATATAAACTCCAGCTTACTGCTATGGTAATCGGAATGTGGTATCAACTGATAATGAAACTTATAGAAATATTTGGAATATGATTGACCATATAACTTTGGTATAATCTGGAAAAGATTGGAGTCTTGCTAGACGCTAATGATTCAGCTCTTCCTGAAATGATCTCCAAGCGCAAACTCGGTGTGAATTATAATCACATCTTCAGCAAAGAAAAAAATAATACAAGGCAAAATGTGAAAGAGATTGGCAATGTTTATAATGCAGAGGTATCGGATGGTATCTGCAGAGGTATCGGGTGGTAAAAAGAATGGAGATCGAGTGATGGAAAAGGAAGTTGAGTGATGAGAAGGAAGTTAGATGAGTTATATCTCATCCATCTATCTCGACCTCATGATATATGAAGGTTATATGACTCTTTGGCTTTCAAGAAGTCGTAACATAAAAAAAAGAGTCTTGGCTCTTGGACGCCAAATAAATATGCCAAGTGTTCATTCAGTTTCTAGCAAGAAAAAAATGAATAAATATGGAAAATGATTTGAAAGTTATAAATCGAAAATAATTATAATTTATATCTATCTATTTGTACGTAGATATACTTATGAGGTGGCATCATAATATTATAAAAATAATATTATGGTGTCACTTTATTCTTATATCTATGTATACGTACATAGGTATATATTATAATGATGTGGTGGAAAGATCAAAAAAAACTTGAGGTATGTATTATTTTTAATTAAATTAATTTATGTTTTAAAATGTTTATTTAATAGCTCATGCGGGTCCATCAATTGTATCTTGAAGATCAAGTTGCTAAGTCCTTACCAAGGCAATTTAAGGTCATACCTGTCAACCTAATAATTGGACTAAGCTAGTATCCCATTATGTTGATCTCATTTAGCAATGCTCCCCACCCCCCCACTTCATCTTCACCTGCAATCACCCATACAATATTTCCATGATAATTTCGTAATAACATTTAATATAGATAAAGAATTTAATTATTGACCATAGTTCCAAAATCAAAGAACTGCTAAACATCACATGACAAATAATGGATAACGACTATCTTCATTAAACAATTAACATAATGAATACAGTGGATATATTTAACTACCTTCTTCACATGATTATGAAATAAAATTCGTTTAATCTAACAGCTATAAATAAATTTAAAATTAGGTCAAAATTTGGGATGTAATAGTGTCCCATTTATTCTCATGATACATGTGTCAATGAGTTTGACTCAAAAACTACATAGTTAACTCCTGATAGCAATATCCCAACACAAAACCATACTTTATTATCATTCATGGATGGTATTTCTATATATAATCAAACTTTGATTCCCCCTAATGATCAATATAAGACTACTTTCATTACACCTTAGGGAATCTTTTGTTGGATAGCCATGGCTTCTGGTTTAAAGAATGTGGGTACTACCTATCAATGTGCTATGACACTAATCTTCCATGATTACATTCATAAAATCCTTGAAGACTATGTTGATTATATTCTTGCTAAGTCCATTAAGCGACATGATCGCGTGCCCATACTTTGGAAGATTTTTGAAGGCATATAACATTATAACATGTGCTTGAATCCTATACAATATGCTTTTGGTGTTGACTGTGGAAAACTTCTTGGACCTATCATTTCTAATCGAGGCATGGAAGTGGATATAGAGGAAATTGATGTCATGGTTAATATTTCATCTCCTTGAAATATTTCACAACTTCAAAGTTTAGAAGGAAAAATACAAACTATTTGTAAGTTTCTATCAAATCTTGCAGATCATACATTTCTCTTCACTTCTTTGTTACAGAAGGATATTAATTTCTCTCAGAATGATGATTGTAAGCACATGTTCGAGCAATTCAAAGAGTATCTTGCTAATACTCCAATCTCACAACCAACTCAACCTAACCAACCTTTCTTTCTTTACACTTCAGCTTCTCCAAGTGCATTAAGTGTGGTGTTAGCCCAACATGATGATAATGGAAAGAGTGACCTGTACATTACATCAATCGTACTTTGGTTGATTATGAAACACGCGCAAAAAAAATGGTTCCAAACATAATTGTATGAGAAAAGCAAAGAATGGCACTCCAATTTCAGAGCCATAAAGCAATAGTGAATGGCCTAACCTTGTCAGTTGTTGAATCTATACAAATGGCTTCGAAGCTCACATCCCAATTAAGGTAAAATCAACTACCCAAATAATATAATCAATCTTAAGAAAATCGAGAACCCAACAAACATTAACATATAATTCAAGTCTTGATGCAGGCAATAAATAAGAATTCCAAATGGACTTTGTTACATCAAGAACTGCTCATGCATCATAAAATGCATCAACAGAAACTTCTTTTAAGACGACTGAATTTTACTTTAACTCAACTTCTTGGTCATACTAACAACCATTAATGTTTGCCCTGAGCTTAGCCTATGATTCCACAATTATTTCTCATTCTCCAACCACAAGAAAGAGAATAAAGGAACTCTTTGATTGGCATGATCACAAGAATTATCTTGGTGTGAAAGTGCTTCCTTATATTACAAGAATTTTTATTTCTTAGTAAATTGAGGAATCTATTTAACTAGAATGAACTTGCCTGTCAAGCTCTTAGAGAAAAGAACTCACGCAACCATTTCTACTTCTTGGGAGTCTGGAATCACAATATCCAGTCTCATCATGGGTTTGTACTCTTCAGGTGTAGCGGCCCCTGCCTGCACACAAAGCTCCACAATAGCTGGTGCCTGACCATAGAATCTCTTCAGCTCATTCCTCAAAGGAGGTCCTTGTGGATCAGGAACATGCCAAACATATTTTGGAGGTATCAGATCATCAATAGTTGCTGTCTGCCAGCCATGCATTCCATCACGCTGTTGATGTTTATATGCCCCACAAAGCCGAGCTCTGTGCCCAAATGGACCAACGTGCACTTCTGGGCAATAACCACAAACCTTTACAGGATATTTTTTCATCAGTTTATTAGCTCCCTGTCTCATGGTAAACCATGCTTGAAGGGTTTCTTCTGCTAAATTCTTAATTTCCTCTGAAGATGGACATGCTGTGCTTGTTTGTTGGTTTGGCTCATATAGATCTAATACTTCTGTTGATTCTCCTTTCTGCATATCATTGAACGCTTCATCTTCATTGGGATCAACCATTTCCTTATTAAAATAATATATAGGTTCCACCCTCCTCCTAGTTGGATACTGAGGTAGATCTAAACCTGCTTGAATGCAAAGCTCCACAACTGATGGTATCCTCTCTATTGAAAACCTTTCTTCATGAGTCACACGCCTTCCAAGACGATCAAATAGATGAAATGATTCAAGAGGGACAAGAATGTCTTCAATGTGAGAATTTGCCCATTCATGACGGGAGTTCCGAGCCCCAAAATTGTAACCGTGACAAGTTTTAAAATGATGACCAACAGGACCAATGTGCACTTCTGAGCAGTGTCTGCATTACAAGTACAAACTTACTACAGAAACAAAGCTATAGATAATAAAGAATAGTAGTATTCCTGATTTATAAAGATTAGCTCAATCTGAATGCAAGATATTCAACTTGAACCCAATGTTAGAATATTTTACCTGCAAGAATGGACATGCACCACTTTAAGCAATTGTGAAATACCATTTACTAATCTTCCTCTTGCTTCAAAAACTTGATGGGCAATTGGGATAAGCCCTTGAACTAATAACCCATTTCTTGGAGGCCCAAGAGGTTTCTTTTGCTTTCCCTTATTTTTCTTTTGTCTTTCCCTTGCAGCACGCCTCAGTTCTCTCACAGGAACTGGAAATGGTTTCTTTTTAGTTATTGGCAGGGAATGTGGAAGGTCCACATTTTGGGGATATTCCCCTGTAATCACTATTTTTTTACAGGTCTGACGAACCTTTGAACTCAATGACCCAAGGAGTACAAGTCCTAATGTAATAATTTGGGAATTGTTTGATATGCCCCACTTCTGTGAAAGAAGAACACGTGAGACTATGTTCAACAACAATGCTTAAATGAAAAGTACAAAGAACAAAAATATGAAGATAACATACCATCTAAAGGCATTACAATATTAAAGCCAGGTTTAAGTATTTTAACTAGTATAAGTCTCTTGCTTCAAAAGAAATTTAATGGATAAAACCTAATTTTGAAATGATAACATGCGGAAATAAAATAAACTCAAAGCCCATGTGATCAAGTTTACAAGTCAACATTAATTAATCCTATTCCTATCCTGCTTGAACCAACTAGACCTTTTAAGCCTGTGCTCTGAGCATATTACAGAAAGGACATTCTGAGAATTTTCAAGTCCCATAGGCATATTTGCCAGTGAACTGCCCTCATAAAAGCTGTGGATTCTTCCCCACTTTCAATGGTTAGGTTTTCAGCTATCACTTCCCTTTCTAGAAAGTGAAGTAGCCTGAAATGTATATTGGATGATGCACTTTAATCAAGCAGGGGTTTTACGTTAGTAGTTTTCTTTGTGTTTGACCTCAGCTTCCACAAGTCTTTATCCCTCCTCTGAAGTCGTAACGAGAAAGAACAGGAACAGTAGAAGGCTGATGACATGGGATTACACACCTGGCCATATAAAACAAATGGCACATTTTTGCTTGATGTAGGTGAGAGACAGTAATAAAATTGTTTGTGCTGGAGATGATATGTAGAATGCTCGTAATGGATCATATAGAAGATCATGATGATGATCTTGTAGATGTTGCCCACATATAGCTGTGTCATAAACTTTCCCTCAAAAAAGTGCGTTATAACATTACTTGCTGGAATTGTTCGGAAGATGCAACATTCCAGTGAATTTCAAAGACCACAGCAAACCCAAGGATGCATTCCATTACTTGAAAATCGCTATGAAATTTTCAAATTAAATTGTACATACCCATCAAATTAAAGACTGTAATGGTGATTCAAGGAAAATTATCCACTTTTTTTCTGTACATCTTTTGCATCTTCAGATTTTGATCAGGTACTTAATCAGAGCATGTTGACAGAACATGCACCAGCAGCTAAAGAACAAGCAGTGGGAGCTAATGCCCATGCAGTAGCAATGAAAAAAACAGCAGAAAATGGAAGACATAAGATAAGTAGGAGGATAGGAATTGTAAACAGAAATTGACAATAGTCGAAGGCAAATGAAATATAAGTAATGCAAGGAAGAAAGCCACGGCAGCACATGCAAGAAAAAACTTACGAACCACAAGTGGACAGAATTTTAAAAAAACAGGTGATGATTAAACTGGGGTTTCCGTCTTTCATCAGCAGAATAGGAAAAGTGACTTAACATTTGAAATGTCTCTAAGGAGACATACTGCAGCTGGATTTGGAGAGTGCTGCAGCCCTACATAACTGTTGTTGTTGGGGTTATCCTTGTTTGTTTCATCGTGTTCTTCTGTAAAATTATTGCATACTAAAGCTCAGTATCATGATTAACACTTTGTTGCTTGTCCTATTTTAAGCCAAGTTTGTCATTTCTAGCATTTCCATGGAGACTCTGGACAATTTGCCATGATCATGCGTGAAAGAGAAAACTCAGGGAGTCGTGTTTCAAGGCCTAAACCTTGTCTAGAATGTGGACAATTTTCTGTGGTCATGTGTGAAAAAGAAAGACTGGAAGAATCATGGATCAAGGCCTAACGCTTGTCTAACTGTATTTCAGCCTGAGAGAGACAATGATCCAACTCTTTGGCTGAGCCAAAATTGTACCAAGTGACTGTAACATGACTAAGAATAGTTCATGTAACATAGTACTGTTCATGTAGCATAAGCACTAGAGAAGCATACTTTTAAAGGGCTTATCACAGCAACAAGGCATGACGTGTGCACCTGAGATGGCAGAGATCGGACTAAGGCATGCCTACAGGGAAAGAACAGACAAATTTAAAAGTTTCACCTAGGTATCAAAAGAGTCAAGGACTCCTGAAAAGCACCCAGATGTTCCATTTTAAGATGGACGAAGGTCTATAAGTATAAATGCATGTTTTTCAACTGGCTGCCATCATTAAAGTGGCTAAGATAGGTTGCTCATGAGCCTGACATGTATAAAACTATGTTTTGTATTGATGTGATGAATCATAGCACGTGCTTCATCAAATTTTGCCAGTTTCAAGTGGTAAAAACCTTCTAAATATGTGATTCCCACTAAGAAGATTTATACTTAGTTTCCAAGTGGCTAAGATAGTCAAAGAGTGTGCTTGCAGATGTTGTGAACTTTAAGTGGCAGTTATGGAGGAAAGCATGACTAGGAAGATCATATCAAGTTGAAAGTGCCTGCAACACTCAAAGGAGCACACCAACTGGGGAAATAGACAAGTTTATTTGGCAACAGTCTTCATAAAGAGCACCTAACAGGATTGGAGTTCTTGAGGACAGATGAGAATGGCATCAAAGGGCTCATCAGGCACCAGGATTTTCTGTGTATGCAAGTTTTATCTGTTTAAGGCAGCACGTTATATTTCTTCCTGTTGCTTTTGATCAGTTTTTAACAATTTATGAGAGGTTTTTATAAGATCTACACCATCTTGCAAGCACCGTGATCGCTTAAGATACCTTTCTGCTAATTTTAGATCACTAGGAATTTTCAAGGGAATTCTGAATAAAAATTTGCACATTTTGAGAAACTCGGCTAGGATTTTGCTAATCTTACACAATGCATTCCACAGTTTACTCCTGCCTAGTGTTCAAAGGAAGCTTCTCAAACGCAGATTCTGACCATACAGAAGCAGTGCTTGGCAGTCATTCAGACGTTATATGGCAGCCATGGTTGCAGTCATCAATAAGATAGGAGGGCTGCCGAAGTTTATGAAACTCTGATCATGGCTGCTTTTTCAGATTTAGAATGAAGAAAAAAATAGTTGGTCTGTATGACCTTAGGATTCAAGAAGACTTCATATTTTCATGTGTGTTTGTCTACACACACACACACATTAATATAGGATTATCATTTTCTACACTCTTAGTCTGAGGCTGATTTTCATGAAAAACGATATGTCTTGTGAAGGCTCTAGTCATTTACAAGGCCTTGAGTTTAAGAGCACTAGATATAACAGTCTCTGACTCTCTACACAAGGCATCAACTTCATGGTTAGAAGGGTAGGGTTCCAAGCTTCTTTAGAAGATCTTCCAAGTCTGGTAGCAAAGAGTACTGTCAATCATTAAAAAAAATCATCTATTAGAATGCCAATTTTCAGCTGTTGCTTTTACTTAAATGTTATATTGAACAAGGTGTTAAGAACTCAAAAGTCTGGAAGAACTGTTTTAGTCAGCTTTGTTTTGGATAATTTAAAATTTTACATTGTAAAGTTCTTTCTCACCGGTTTTTTCAGTGGCTTTTAGCCTTTTGCTTCAAATAATTTTTTTTAGCATAAAGTATTTATTGTTTATTATCCTAGTTCCTAAATTTTGGTATAAGTTCTTGATGCACAATTTTTTTCAACGATAATTGATGCAATACTTAAACTACTGAAATTATTGCTCAAGTGAACCTGGAAGATTCTTCTGTTCATGTGTGTGTTAAATCTATCTTGTATTTCAAATAGATAAAGTAGATAATATCAAGCTTTGTATTAATATTATCTATCTATCTAGGTTACAACTTTGTATGCAACTTAGCAGTGTTATTCTTGGAGCTTTCTGTGCATCATTCGTTAGAAGTCAGAACTATCATTAGCAACATAAGAATTTCAGTCTCTAACAAAAATCACAAATCTGCAAGAACTATTATTCCTTTAAAATATTGGTCCTGACTTCTTGGATTCTACCATAGTTATCTAGATGCTGGCATCTTAATTCTTGGTGCTCATCTCCTGTACTAAAAATACATAACCATCTTACAAACCCATATGGAGATGTCTCTAGACATTGAGATGCTTCATATTAAGTTTATTTTCTATCACTCTACATTTCCTAGAAGCATCACTTGAAATTTGGAAATCAACCAATACAGATTTCCTAGAAATAAATTACATTAGTTTTTCCTCAAATGCTGACACATGGTTGAAAAAAGAAATACATTAATAGACTCACGATATTGCTATCAGAATTCAATTGTTTAGTTCTGTTCTTGAGTCGAACTCATTGACCTGTGTTTCATGAGTAGTGGTTCACAAGAACCATTCTCTCAGGAGATTGAATAGTACACTTAGCACTCCTTGCATCTACCTTCTGCTCACAAAGGTGAAGCATTGGGCCTTCCCAGGAGCTCACTCATCTCTCAATATTTTGTATTTTGCTCCTTTCTTCTTTGCTTTGGCTTTATCTGTTCAATTTTCTTGTCAGCTTAATTTCTTCTCTAAGTTCCCTAAGTTTCTTGCTATCTCCTTTCAACATGGATGTTAATGGTATTAAAGTATTTAGCTCAATTACCAGGTACCCTCCCTAGGCCCTGTGCACCCCACTAGGTTCACCAAATTATGGTGCATACCTAGGAAATTTTTATTAAAAACTATCATCTCATATATTTAAATTTATATTAAGAATTAATATCATTTCATTTATATTAGTGTTTTGTTGATAATTATCCTTTAATATATATAAAAAATTAATATTATTTTACTTTGTTTTTTTATTTACTTGTAAATATGTAATATTAAAATTTAATAGTCAAACAATTTCAAATAGTTAAATTAAGTTTTCAAACATACCAACTTACTATAGATATTATTTGACTTTAGTATTCATAAAATATAATTTTGTGAATATGTTTACCATCAAATGTTGTTTGTTTTACAATTCTACGTATTTCTTTAAATTTTTTGTATATATTTACACTTGCACACATGTACCTAAGGGCGAAACGTTTTTGCCCATACCCATATACTAAATTCTTCTACCTATACCTATGCCCATATCCATATTGGAAACTAAGGTAATTAAGATAACTATCTAATTATCTAATTAGGTCATTTATTACTTTATTCACTTTAAGCTAAACATAAGAATGTTTTTTTATTGTATTGAGCTATATTTAAGACATGTTAGCTCATTCATTATGAGGTGGACACTTGTCAAACTCTTTTAATCCTCTCCTAAGGTTTTCATCTAGGATTTCATCTGTATACTTTTATAAGCATTTATTGTATTCATTGTAATCCAATCTAGTTACAAGTTAATCTCAATATCAAATTCCTCTGTGGATTAATTCTCTTCTGCATTGCATCAACCGCGGTTTCTTCTCTTTAGATGTGTTAGGCATTTTGGCTGCAAGTAATTTCTAGAAGTTGTGGCAACTCCAACATGGTATTAGAGCACTAAATCTATGACTTGTCCATTTTATGAGACATCTGACTTTGAGGAGAAAAATCAAATCATACTAGAGAACAATAATTTTAGTGTTTTCTTCATAGCTAGAAAAATACATTTGGATGCTCGTTGCCAAAATTTGTCAATTCTTGCAAGAAAATCTAAAAAGAAAGCAAAAAGCAAAAGAAAACAAGATACATTTTTCTGTAAAACTTTGACAAAAAGTATTTAAGGGTTTTGTTCAAAGCCCTAATAAACCATTTGAGTATGTATTAGATTTTGCATGCACAAAATAAGTTTTATCAGCATCAGATCAGAAGGGTCATGTTTGTAGGTTATCAGCTGGCAAAATTTAGCTTGTTTTTTTTTCCCATAAGTTTTGCATACAATGATCAAAATTGAGCAAATGAGATTTCATTGGAAAGATGGTTCTAAGCACTTTTGTAGTAGTGGAAGTTTTATCTTTGGATTCCGCTTCACATTTCTTTAATCCCTGGTCAAAGTCAAGTTTTTTTATTTCTACTTCCAAGCTCATATTTTCATTAGTATCTCCAACTTTCATAATTCTTATGGAACTCAAAAGGTAATCCAAAGCTCCTCAGATCCATATATTCATGTTTTCTAGTATCTGCCCCGAGTACATTTTATTCATATCTTTTTTTTTCACATTTTGATCAACTAATTGGACACTTTGGCACTTGGAAATGGCTTGTTTGCATGAGATTTCATCATTAGATCTGCCTTAACATGTACTGAGATTATTTGGGTCTAATTTTACCATTTTGAGTTATCATGGGATTTTTTTTAATTCATCCCATTATTGTCATCTTGGCAAAGGCTAATTATGAGTCTCGGCAAAATGGCATCTTAACATAATTCAAGTGGCTAGATTTTACCTTATTTGTATGGAATCATACCTATACCAGCCACACCAAGGGTAAATCAACTTGGAATATTATCATAGACCATGCTGCAAGATTGATTTGTTTTAGAGTAGATCCTAACATTATTTTCTATATTGGACATTGATTATCCCTCACATATTGGACTAGACTTTGGGAGATGCATGGAGACCCTCATATCTCTCCACAAATTCTTGTAGTGGATCCTCTTATTCCCCTCGCACATTGTCGGTAAACAGATTTGTCATTGTGAATGTTTTGTTCATAATAAGCATGTTGGCCCTATAAGTAGTGACAACCATGACAACAACTAGAGATATTGAATCCAATCATGATCAAATTGCAACCTTCTGCATTTGAGAGGCAGAGCTCCTTCGTATGAAGAAGGTATTTGTATTTTGAGTACTTTTCACCTGAAAGTACAAAAAGGAGACAAGACAAAACTAAAGAAAATGGTTGACATAAACCCCAACAATAGACATATGAATACTAGTTCAGAATCATAATGTAGAAAGATTACAAAGTGGTAACAAAATGCAACGATGGAAAAAGAAGGATAGCAGGTCCCGACATTATGAAAAGATGTGCTACTCCAAAACATTCAAATCAAGATATGAAGAAATGAGTGTGTTCCATCCCATCTGTTACATAGATTAGAGAACCTTTAAATTTCACCCTAACATAAGAGACAATTAACTTAACCTACAAAAAAATTAGTAATAATAAATCATGAATACATTTGAGACATGTGAATAAATGCATCCTTCATTAAATCTTTCACAATATTCAAAATCAAAATCCTTATGTACATGATGTAAACCTACAAGTCTATTTTTAGAATCCATCCATTGTATCCCCTATGTTTAAAAGTCCTCCCATAATACAAATGGCCTTGTATTTATAGGCTCACAAAGTAACAACCTTGCAACCACTTCACATAACCACCTTAGCTACCTCATGCAGCTTCTAACTACCTAGTAGTTAGTTGTGCCAACTTCTTAGAATAACTACTTAACCAACCACTTATGATATAGTCACTTAAAATAATCAATTAAGAAACCTAATCAAGATAACTATTTAAGTAACTATTTAGAATAACTACCCTTTTGAAAGAAAGTTAGAATTTCAATTTACCCAACTTCTATAATGACAAAGCCCAGAAGATAGCCTTAGTTAGAATAAGTGACACAAGCCACTTCTACAAAACAATAAGCGAGCACCGGTAATTTCAAAAAGGAGAAAGTTACTATCTGTGTTGGAGCAGTTTTCCATCTTCATCTGCTTCAAATGAACTTGTAATAGCCTTACCGCCTAGTGTGTAGCTTAGTATCTTTATTAGTGACATAGAGAGGTAGCCATTCACCCATAAGAACCTATAAAGAAACACACTTAGATTAAATAAGCCAGATATCCTTTATTGGTGTCTTGCATGTTTTTCAGTTATCTTCAAACACAATTTTCCATTGTAAATACCATATACACCTATCTTCACATTGAGCATCCTCTAAAATAAAGGTGGTCTCCAATCACATAGGATCAACATGTTCTAAATAGCACCTTGATTAATTTCACCAAATCAAATTACTTGTTCTCCAAGTCCCTTCCATGACTTGCCCATGCTGATACACAAAAAGTAGTCCATGGATAACAATATTTGGTATCAATCTAATTTGAAATACGTACCAAAACCCTCATTTTCTGGTAACGGGGTGTTGGAAAATGTTGAACACAATATGCTTGAAAGTTTGTAAAACCACATTTGAGGAATCCATTTTTCACATATTCAGTCGTTCCTGCACTGCACATGATCTTATCTTCTTAGAGTTTTGTGTCAAATCAACTCAGTTGCATCACAATTAAGCCCATATTTTGCATGCATGTTGACCATGATGGTTACAAACTAAATATGTGGCAAGACTTGTCTATTCTTTATGCCTTAGTTTGTTTCCATACATTATTCCAAATCTTTCATCTCAAAAGGATTGGCAAAGGTCCAAGATGTAAAACCCCTCACCTGGCTATAACTTGAGCAATTCCAATTTCTTGACAAACAGAAGTTCGGCATTTTGTCAAACACTTTGCAAGCGTTCATTGTCCTTTGTTTCCAGATTGATAATGATGTCTTGAATTTGTATGTTGGCTTGATTTGCTAGTGTTTGGGATATAAATGCATTTAAAAGAAATACTTGAATGAAATTCTGAAATTAATAATTCAAACTAACCACCGAACTGCATATTTTATTAATGCTGCAAAGTAATATTGAAATCAAACATACTAAACAATTTTCCCAGCACTCTCCAGCTGAATAGATATATATTGCATGTGCTGCAAGATATTTAATTTGAATACAATAGTTTGCATTAAAAATAGAACCTGGTATATAGATTCCACCCACGTGAAGTGCCAGGAAAGGTTTTGCTGCTCCAAACGCAGCCTGGTTATCTACTGGTAACCTCACGTCTCCCCTGTTACAAAAGACACCAACTTCTGATGCTTTCCGTGGGTATTAATATGCCCTGCAATTGATATTTGTGGCCATGTGAATGTGCTTAGATGTTAGACGCAGCTAATGGTGGACTGTGCATTCCAAATTTGGAATCACACGCTGATTTCTTCCACACACAGGCTCTCCCAGACTATTCACAGGTAATGTATGCTTACAAATCTCAATTCCAAATCCACATTACATGCACAACAGTAACTTCCATGTGGATATGCAGGCCAGAAATAATTTAATAATGCAAGACGATTTACTTGGGATGTATCACATGTATTTTGAATTCAGAATTATATAATGTCAAACCCTCATCCTTGAACTCCAAAAATGAACACATTCAGAATTATCAAACCTCTTCTCAGGCACAGTCTGAAACAGTAGATAAGACACAACCAATATTCAGAATACAAATGAATCACTATACCTCAGCAGTGATTTCCAAATGCCAACTTAATCTCAATTCTCTAGATCGAACGCTTGGCCAAATAATTCAAGAAGCAATATATATTTTCAAGATTATTCTCCTTAGCTACAGCAAATACAGTAGGAGATGTTGGCCAATTGTATACTTCAGCACAATTGCCAAGAACTTCTTAGACTTAACCCTTATACTCCAGCAAGAGCACACAATTCAGAATTCAAGAAAGCCACAAAGGCAACAAGAGCAAAATTTATATTCAAGCATGCTTTTCCCAATGAAATGAGCTCTCATTTATAATCTTTCGTTGGTCAAAGTTTCCTAAAAACCTCCACTTCAGAAATTGTGGAAGTTTCCCAAAAAAACTCAACACTCCAAACTTTCCAACATACTTTTTAGAATATCTCTTAATGTCATTATTATAATAATATAAATATCATTATAATAATGCAACTTAATAATTATTGAATAAATAAGAGCTCATGCAATTATTAACCTTATTTACTATAGGTGACGACCAACTGCCAAAGCAACCCATTACACTACCAAAGATAGAAACTACCAAAAATAGACTTACTAAAAATAGTAAGTCCACAACTAGGACCCCCAAAACACCCTATTAGCTCACAAGGGTCGCTATGATGAGCTAACCCCATCAACTACATAGACTTGCCAAAAACAGGGACATTAAACAAGATTTTGTATATCACTGATGCATCATGTGACAAATCTAGATAAATATAATAATGAAAAGCACACACGCCTTGTTTGTGTTCCTCTTTTCCCCATGTATATCAGCATTGTAGTAGTTTTGGGTATAGTTTGTCTATGTTTTTTATGATCTATCAATACCACAAGAACATCTCCATACAAGCAATGCATTCTATGAGATTACATCACTTTGAGTATACATAAAGCTTTTTAACCAATTTTGTTTTGTGTACATGGAGCACTCATTGCATTCAATGAAAAGACTGTTCTTTATAGGAATTTGGTGAGACAAATCAGGTGAATTGTCTATGATACCAATGTTTGTATAAATGGACATCGATCACAGGCCAAATACAACAAGTACAAAGAGAACATTGTCATTTCACCATCCACATATTTTTCCAAAGCTCCCATTTTTGTTTAGTGATAAAGGATGTTGGCAAACTTGTGGCATTCAATCCCTTACTTTGAGTATGCTACCACATTCGGCATGCATGCCCAAGAGAACACATTCTTTGGGGCTTTTTGTCACATATTCATGTTCTTTGTAAATACTTTTGAATTTTGCAAAGTGTCATTTCAAGGTGTTCTACAATGCTTCATTAGAGAAATCATTTCAATTCATTCCTCGAGGTGACATCTATCTTAGGCAAACTAACAAACCATTCTTTGCGATTTCTATGAGTCCACACTTGGTATACGTGTCAGCTATTTCAAAAGAAAAACCCATCCTTTATTCTTGTGATGAATGTCTATAACCGGTAACCAAAGTTCTTGTTCGTGCGCACAAGGAAGAGCTGCAAGTTACACTTGTTTGAAGCTTTGTAAATAGTGTTAAACCTATGGAGCTAATACCCCCCACTAATTGTGGATCATGAGGTGACATCTAAGGATTTTTGTATGTTAATAAGATGCATTTGTGATTGTAACATCTGATGAAGACCCCACATCAGCATGCTTTGATCAATGCCCATACATTGTTCCAAATATTGCATATTTTGTGAGAAGAGAAGATGCCTACATAGGTCGTGGAATTGAACAGGGCACTTTCCATTTGAATTTTCTTGAAACAAAGAATTCATTTTGGTGTCAAAACTATGATTTGCACCTTGCATATATTCTTGCATAGAGTATTTGCATTTGTTTGAAGGTACTAAATCCCCGTAACAAATTTTCTTTCTTCAAATACCTAAATTCATTGCATTACATGTGATCACAAACAAATTGGATCCTTTGTTCAAGACTCCACATTTTTAATGCATTTTAATAACCGATTTGAGAAATTTATTGTTTTGCACATGGTGAGGGTGTTGAGAAATGCTATTTGCAAAACAACTTTGGAGCTTTGTTTATGTTTCCACATTTCTACATCGATGTATTTTCAAAATATTTATTTGAACATATTATGCAATCACTATCTTCCATTTTTTGAGATACATCTTTTACAAACCACGACTTGCCCTATGCTTCTACATTTTGCTTCCATGTCTACCTATTAGTTAACAGACTTGTCTTTTCATAAAGTACCCTTAAGTTGACTCCTGAACACCCAAGTCAAGAAGACAAATATCTGCGACTAGCAGTTGGATAGCTTTGCAATTGAAATACATAAGCGCCCTTTGAATTGTCTTGGGTATAGCTCCTCGTGTGAGATCTCCAATGAATCCACTAAGCTACAAATATGAATGCTTTTAACCCAAAAGCAAGAAAGGCACACAAATATCTACCCATAAACACGGAATAGATGCGAAAGAAAACAAACAACTAAGTTCAAATAAATGGCACAAAGTCCATTTATCCAGACCTTACATTACAAAGAAGACTGTTAGCCAACTGGCTGGTTCCGACGGTGTTTCTGTAGCCGACGGTCCGGCGGTATTTTGTATTCTGTAGTATTTATATCCCGTCCGGGATCATTGTAAAGGATCATTCACTTACTATTGCGAATATTATGCTACTGTTCTGCTGTTACTTTCTGTATGCGTTCATTTACTTTACCCGTACGGTAAACATTTGGCGTTGTTGCCTTATGAATCTGGAAGGTGGGAGGAATGAAGATTAATGCCAAATCAGCTTAACAAGGATCGAAATAAGGCGAAGGGAAAAGATGGAATCCGTATTGCGCAAGAGAATTTAATTCTAGCACAGCAAGCCGAACGCCGACGAAGATTTCAGAGGATTGCCGACGGAAACCGAAGTGCGGAGGAATTGTTGGAGGAGACTCGGCAGCAGGTGGAATTGGTGGAAGAAGCACGGGAGGAGTTCTTGAATTTGTGTTCGCCGAGGGAAGAAAATTCAAACGGGAGAGCATCAACTCGCACGGCTCGCAGTGCCGACGAAGCACGAGCGTGGAGTGACCTCTTCGTCCAGGATAGACTTCCGCGGGAAACAATTTCGGAGGATCCTTCGTCTTCACCAAGGTTTGCAGCTGTCGACACCTCCGGTGTGGGAGACCAATCTGTCGGTGTGGGAGTTCAAACTGACGGTTTGGGAGTGTCGACTGCCGGTGTGGGAGTGCCGACCTCCAGAGTATGGCGGGACCCAAAGAAAAATTACCAAAATTTGAAGGCGATGGTACAGCCGACCCCCTCCGACATTGTAAGACATGTGAGACGATCTGGCGGGCAAATGGAATCACAGATGCCGACGAATGGGCCAGGCAATTTCCGGCAACCCTACGGGGTGTCGTGATTGATTGGTTTTCGGATATGGATCCGCAGAAGCTGGATACATGGGATAACATTAAAAAGGAGTTTTTGGCGGAATTTAAACTCTTACGGGATGATAATGAAATCGTAGCGGAAATTTTCAATACCAAGCAAGGGAAGCACGAAACTGTCCGTGTCTACGCCAGGAGATTGAAAGACTTAATAAACAAAATGGAAAGCAAGCCAGCGGATGGATTGCAGAAAAGGTGGTTTGTGGACGGCCTCCACTCGAAGTTGCGGAGGAAAATGAAAATTGTGCCACCGTCATCATATGTGGACACGTATAACAGAGCACTGGACCTTGAAAGTGCGCAGAAGACAAAAAAGAAGAAAACCAGCTCCTCTGACTCCGATGATGATGAATCCGCTCAGGATGATAGCAGCGACGACGAAGGTAGTAACAAAAATGTTCGTGCCTTACAGAAGGATATGGTTCGAATGATGAAGGAGTTTAAAAATATGCAGAAGGAGCCAAAAAGTAGTGAACTGTGGTGCACGGAATGTAAGACCGACGGTCATACTAAGGGATCATGTCCAAAGAACCAATTCTGTGACATTTGTCAGATCATGGGCCATTCGACAAAGGACTGTCCCTTTAACATGAAAACAAGAGGATCTTCACAGGTGCTTCTCACACAGGAGGCTTCCCCGTCAGGAGGTAACGGAAACACCAACGCAGGCGCTACATCTGGAGGATACAGAAATAATCGGCGTGGACAGAATAACAACAACAATAACAACACCAATACGAGCAGAAGCCAGATTCAGTATGATGCAAACGGACGACCAATTATTCAATGCCGAGCATGTAACTTGTGGGGGCATTTTGCGAGAGAATGTCCAACAGCAAATACACCTCACCTATTGTGCCGATGGTGCGGACCCGGCGATCACGATGACTCAAAATGCCCAAAATCCGGAGTGAACTTAATCACGGTTGGAACCAATGAAGAAGAAGTTTTGGCCATTACGCGGCAACAAGCAAAAGGATATCCGGACCCCGCCAAAGAAAAAAAGAAGTTTGCAGCAGCACGAGCAGAGGTTGGCAAAGTATCTCAAGCAGTAACACCTCCGACCACTGCCGCCACCTCAGCCAGGAATTCCGCCGAACAAAACATAATACGCCAAATTTTGCAAACAGAGGTGCAAGTAAAGGTAAGTGATTTGCTTCTCACCATGCCCCAACTTCGATCTGCTTTTTCAAATATGACAGGGGAAGCAAGCCTTGAGAAGGAAAAGCCACCAGCAGAACCAAGTCGACGGAAAGAAAAGGAAATTGTTACGGGAGGAGAAGACCAGATGTTGTTGGCGCTGACATCGGGTCGGCACCCTGCAGTTGTCAAAATGGGGATACTTGGACATGTTCTCACGGACACCATAGTGGACGGAGGGTCCGGCGTGAATGTATTGCCAGAAGAAACTTGGAGGAAACTTGGACAGCCAACATTATGGCCTCCAAGTTTTCAGCTCCTAACCGCTGATCAACATGGTATTAAACCACTGGGTATTCTCATGGCACAGCCGGTAACCATTGGCACCCAGCCGTTTCTAATGGATTTCGTGGTGATTCCATTGAAAAAGAAAGGTTATGACGCCATCCTAGGCTGCGGTTGGCTTATAGAAGCAAGAGCCCGACACGACTAGAAGAAGAACACTATATCCCTTGAAAGTAAAGGCCGTCGATTCGTCATCGATTTGCATACCCAAATGGTAGGGGAAGAGGCCTTGTCATCCGATTCTGAGGGCGAGGAGGACGGAGGGAGACAACGGATGGAACCAGATCAAGAGGGCGTCCTCCGATTGAACGGGGGAATAACGGATGACGACTTGGATTCCGTCAACGGTTTATACCACTGGCAACTGGAGGACTATGAATTATTTCCGAGTTGCAATGTTTTGTCAATTGAGAACGAATATCCGAAGGAGTTTACTGAAGTTAAGGAGGGGGAATCACCATTGCATGTTACACCCGCTCATGCATTCGGTGAAGGAGAGCCGATCAAGTATAATGAAGCTACACTGCAAACGATGAATCTAGGGGATGAGGCAGAACCGAAGAACATCCTAGTGGGAGATAATTGGGATCCAGTACTCAAAGCTGCGGCATTTAAGATATTTATGGACTACAAGGATGTGTTTGCATGGACATACAAGGACCTCAAAGGAGTACCGCCGGAATTATGTGTGCACCGCATTCCGTTGATGGATGGAGCTGTCCCTGTACGGAAGCGACCCTACAGGATGAATAAGAACTATGCCGCACGCGTTACGGAGGAAATCAACCGGATGCTGGACGCTGGCATTATCTTCAAAGTACAGACCAGCGAATGGGTGTCACCAATAGTCATTTCCTTAAAGAAGGATACTATTCAGATTCGGATATGCGTTGATTTCAGATGCCTGAATGCAGTAACAACCAAAGATCCTTTTCCAATTCCATTCACAGATAGCATTCTGGAGGAGGTCGCGAGACATGAAATATACTCGTTCATGGACGGGTTTTCCGGATATAATCAGATTTCTATAGCGGAGGAAGATAAGTTGAAGACGACGTTTGTTGTTGAAGATGGAGTCTACGCGTACAATCGGATGCCTTTTGGGTTGTGTAATGCACCGGCCACATTCCAACGGATTGTGCTGCATATCTTCGACAAGATGTTTGTGGGAAATTTCAAGGCCTTCTTGGATGATTAGTCAATATTCAACGCAGAAGACGGACACCTGGCAGCACTTGGTGAATGTATGGAGAGATGTCGCAGAGCTCGGCTAACATTGAACCCCAAGAAGTGTCGATTCATGGTTCCACATGGCAGACTGCTTGGACACATTGTCTGTAAGGAAGGATTAAAGACGGATCCCGACAAAGTGAGAGTCATTCTAGAAATGCAACCATCCACTAATGTCACGGAGGTAAAATCTTTTCTCGGACACATTGGTTATTACCGGAGATTTATTAAAAACTTTGCCAAGGTGTCCTAGCCGTTAGATAAGCTAACATGCAAGGAAGAAGCATTTAGATGGGAGAAAGAGCAGGATGAGGCATTTGAAGGGCTAAAGGTACGACTGGCTACGGCACCCATCCTGGCATATCCGGATTGGAATAAAGAGTTTCATGTTCATGTGGATGCCTCTAATTATGCGATCGGCGCAACCCTGGCACAGACTGGTAATCACGGATTGGATAATCCAATATACTTTGCCAGCCGGTTGTTATCAAAGGCCGAGCAAAACTACAGCACGACTGAAAGAGAAGCTTTGGGAATGGTTTATGCCATACAAAAATTCCGCCATTATTTGCTTGCTACACCGTTTGTGTTTTATGTTGATCACCAGGCCCTGTTGTACCTGATTAACAAACCCGTCATCCAAGGGAGGATCAGCCGATGGTTGCTACTGTTGCAAGAATTTACTTTCAAAATCATTGTCCGGCCAGGAAAGAAACACGTCAGTGCCGACCACCTGTCACAGATCAAAACGGGGGAACCAGTGGATGGTGTGAATGACGACTTTCCTGACGCACAGCTGTTTCAGATTGGGATACTGTCGGAATGGTACAAGAGTATTGGTGAATACCTATCAACAGGACAATTTCCCACGAGGATGTCACCAAACGATAGACGCAAATTGATAATCAGGAGTCGTACATTTCAATTAATCAATGGGTTGCTCTACAAAATGGGGCCGGATCACATTCTTCGACGATGTGTGCTGGAAGAAGAGATACCGCAGGTGTTAAAAGAAGCCCATGAGGGTCCCGCAGGAGGCCACATGGGGCCTGACACCACTGCACGGAAGATATTGCTTGCAGGACTTTGGTGGCCAATGGTGTACAATGATGCACGGGAATGGGTCGTCGGATGTGACACTTGCCAACGGACTGGGAAACCGCTGAAGAGAGATTTCATGCCACTTCAACCTTCTCATGCGCAGGAACTTTTTGAGCGATGGGGACTAGATTTCGTTGGACCACTGAGGGTGAGCACGACTCGACGGTGTCGCTACATCATTGTTGCAACGGAGTACCTGACCAAGTGGGTGGAGGCCCGTGCGTTACCAGATAACTCGGCCGTCAGTACCGCGAAGTTTATTTATGAACAAATCATCACAAGGTATGGAATTCCATTACAATTAACAAGTGATAGGGGAGGTCATTTCATTAATCATGTTATTCGACTGCTCACTACTCAGTTCAAGATTTATCATTCGCTGTCAAGTCCGTACTATCCAAGAGCAAATGGGCAGGCAGAAGCCACCAATAAAATTTTGGTATCCATCATCTACAAATCCTGCGCGGTGGAAGGAGCGGATTGGGAAGAGAACTTACCTGCTGCTCTCTGGGCGTACCACACGGCATACAAAGTGACGACCGGGTACACACCATTCCAGTTAATGTTTGGACAAGAAGCAGTGGTCCCCGCAGAATTCATGATTCCAAGTCTTTGAATAGCATTGGAAAACAAACTGGATGATGACGGAAGTCTACAAGAGCGATTGACTAATTTGAATAAACTGGAGGAGAAACAGTTGTTGGCACAGTGGGCAACAGAAGTGGCACAGAACAGACGCAAACTCTGGCATGACAAGCATCTGAGACATAGCAGATTCCAGACAGGACAGTTAGTACTGAAGTATGATGGCCGTAACAAAATCAAGCCGGGCAAATTCAAAGTGCGATGGATTGGACCATATCAAATCCGAGAAATTGGCGACACGGGGACAATGAAATTGGCAACCTTGGACGGACAGGAGATAACTCAGCCAGTTAACGGATCCAAGTTGAAACCATATCGTGTAAGGAAGTACTCGCCGGCGTTGAATTCTTCCTTGTCGTCAGTAGAGCATTCCCTGGCGATGACGTCACTCAGAGGTATTGCTGTTGATTAATGTATCCCATTTGTCAATCAACAAAAAAAAAAAAAAAAAAAAAGAAAAAAAATTTCTGCGGCCTGAGAGTCCCGTGGGCCCCGCATACCCCGCGGACTAGAAGTCCCGCGGGAAGGAAAGCCTGCGGACTGAAAGTCCCGCGGGCGACTGCCTGTCCACGGGCACTTAAAGCCCCCGCAGGTCCGCGGGCGAAAGACTTCCGCGGAAGTTGGCGTGGATGGCAAGATTACACTTGGCCATGGTGATGTTTAGATTTGACAGTTGAATCATTGAGATTGCCCTGGCCAATCTCAGCAATACCCACCACCAGGTCCAACGTCTGCGCTGCGCGTCCCACGTAGTCTGCAGAATTTATGGTGGTTCGTAATGTTCAACGGCGCTCAACTAGAATATATCAATAAACCTTCAACCGTGTTTCGCTGAAAATTGACGCAGGATAAGATTAACGCATATTTGGCTCTTTCCATGACTACAATCCTTCTTAAGATGAGATTTCGCAGTTTGGAGATTTAAAAATCGTATACCATACTTCCATCTTAACCATCCAGCAGTATTACTCTCGCGGGGAAAGTATTGCCGTCGCCTAAGAGAAACGCTTTCTGCGGCAGGAGAACACTACGATATTAAAAACCTCTGCTCCTACGTCGGATGGTATTGACAGAGCTACATGCCGTGAGAAGCAGTGCGGGCACCGTTGTTCTACATGCTCAAGAAGACTCAGGTGAAGGGCAATGAGGTTAACCGTCTGCTGGTGAGCTACATTGTGCTAACAGCGACTATGGTCAAGCTTTGGAACCATGCCAAATGATTGGAGTCTAAAACTCAACAAGAAGAGGAAAAAGTTACCAGCAGATCTCAGCATTGCCAGTAAGTAATAACTTCAAAGTTTCTGAGACGGATATTGAGGCCTCAGAGGACTGCGGCCGCAGGAAAAACTTCAACGCCACGGATAGACAAGAGAATCGCCGCAGGAGAAAACTTCAACCTCCGCCGTCAGTCAGAATATTTCCACGGGAGATTTAAGAAGCCGGCAATAGGAAGAATAAATCATTTTTGGCATGGAGTCAGCGGGCAAGCGGAAGCCGTGGAAGAGTCAGTTGGCAAATATGGAGAAGACTTCAAGAGTTTTGGCATCGGGAATTCGAGTTGCAGGCCCCTCCGGTTCCAGTAGCAAGAAACAGAAGACCAAGGAAGAACTCACTTATCTCACCATCCAGTTTGAGAGTCTTAGTGGAAGCGAATGCCGGAAGTGGTGGTAGGAGGCCCCGGAGGCAGACCAAATTAAACAGATTTTAAACAGACCAAAATACATGAATAATCAAGATTTAAAGATCCATCAATAAACAGATATGCAGCTAAATGAGACGGGATTCATTTCAAATGAAACTGAAATAATTCAAAGATTATTTCCAATCAGGAGACATGCATACAAATTCAAAGTCTTAGTAAACACATATCTCCCATCTCTGAACAAACAAAAGACATCAAAGATCTTATTGCTCCTAAGCACAAATCATTTTTCGAAAATCCCATATTCTTTCCTCCTACATTACAATTGAAAACAAAATGTCAAACCCTCTTTCCTATAGCACAAAGACTGCAGAAAACAAGTTGTCTCCAGCAGAATCTAGAACCCCCTACTGTCTACGTTCAATCTTTTTTCAATAAATTAGTCTCTGGAAACCTTGTTCAGTTATAGTAACTGAATCTTTCTAATTTGAAACATCTTTCCTTGTTTCACTTTTGCCAGCTGAAAAAATCATTTCATTCTCGTTAATTCCTCTTCACCCATATTCTCATGAATATAATTTTTACCTTTATAAGTGAATCTTTCACTTCTTATTTCCTTCTGATTGAGTCATGTAATATTTAATCAAATAAGAACTAAACATTATATCAAGGAGATGTAGCTAATTAATGTTTACAAACTCAACTTGTTGGTAGATGGGATGATCAATTAGTTTAGTCAATCCATTCTAATCCTTCTCATCTGATTTGATTCTCTCTCACTATGATATGCTGGAGTATTAGGTGTTGATATCATGGCTATACTTTAAAGACTCTTGCAATCATATGCGTTATCAGGTTGCACTCTGGGAGCACAATGCACTTATCAATTTGAGATTTTATAATTAGTTCAAACATTCATCGTACACCCTTGCTATCAGCTACCCGAGGTTATCATATTTGTGTGTGTATCAACACTATTACCATTACCTCTAATATTTGAGTGCATTTTAATCATCATCTTTCCCACTGGCCAATTTTGTAAATGCCCATTACACTCAATCCTTGTGCAGGCATATACACTATGGGCGGTAGCAAGAAGTTTTTCATGGTCTTTCTTTGCCCAGTTGTGATGACCTCCTACATGCTCTAATCCTTCTATCTGATATAGGGATTGAGCCATAGCTTGATATTGACATTATTCATTCTTGGGTTGAGTATGCCTCCATGTTTCGATACTCAACTCAAAGAAATGTATCCCAATCTCTACATACATTTTGGGGTCACCGTCCGTTATTAGAAGTTCCAATATGTGTACCAATTGCCCAAGTACCACCAGTCGAACTAGGAGAAGACCTATGTTTGTGGGAATCACCGGCGAGAACCAAGTTATCCAATCTATGATTCGGAACCCCCTTATGATCATATCAAATAAACACTTAGCTTCGACTACTTCAAAGGTACTGGAGACGCGTCATCATTCATGGGCTTTGTGACGCGAGCATATTTGCAATTCCATGCTGGTTTTGATGACTCACAGAACCTTATAGTCTATATAAATTGCTATGTTCACAGTGGCTCTATCTTGTATGATTGCTCATTTTAGTCCTTTATCTTCGAACTGTCGGTGCAAATTTGCACTGAGCATTTGATCACTAGCATCAAATCCAACATTATGAGGGACTCTATTTTGGAGGCTCTCTATGGGCCATGCATTTGCATCTCATAACTTCATTAACTGTAACTAACTTGAGGCTTCAAGCCAATTGCCTGGATTTACTGAAATATTTCCTTTCATGCCAATGAATACAATTTCAAACTTCCTTGTCGGGTTTTGAAATCTGAGCATAAATGTAATCCCAGTCCATTCCCTCCGTGCCACAAGGACCATGATATTTCCAACTCATCCATCAAACTGTATTGGTATTCTACATGGGCTAATCGAACATGCCATCTACACTTGATTCAAAGAAATGACATATCGTGAAGACCCTCGAATGACTGCAATATCATGTATGGATTTTAAAGTCATCTTTACGGCAGTTTCTGAAAACAGTTTGAGATCATTCACTGTAAGTAGATTTGATTTGGGCATGTGAGTTTCGAGTGATCCATATTGCAAGTGCATTGGCTTTCTTACAAACAGCTGGTAGGCATCCCTTTCATGGATTCGATCCACCTAACTAATGAGCCTATGGTCTGGATTCACCATTTCTGCTAGTGCTTTGGGCTTCCGGAAATACCACCAAAATGTTTGATGACCGTTTTTATAGTTGTGAGAAAAGATATCATCCCTGCATATTAGAAAGGTGCCTTCGAACCTTTTTCGCTTAAACTTTTCTGTTTCATGCCAACTTTGGGAATGTGATGTGGACATCATGCTTCTGAATTTCGGTCTTGAACTTCATGATCAAACTTGGGAAGCCTCCTGCAGCTTTTCATTGTCAAAGCTACATAATCCATCAACATACTAGTTTAGATAATTTGGACTTTTAAAGTCAGTCTGCACCTTCAAATTTTCAACCTTGAACTCGTGCTGACCTATATTTTTGAATTTGTTGAACCCCGGACCTTCCATGCTCCTATTTGAGCTTAACCAGAATCACTATGAACCCACTGAACCAATTCAAACCTGTGAGAACCAGATTGAACTGTATTGTACCAGATTGAACTACTTTGAAACTAGTTCAATAAGGTTCAAGATTCACGTATAACAAAAATAAAATGTTCATCCAAGCTAGGATTGTCATGAAGGGGACCCGCAATTTGAAATTTTAAATTAAGGTCCATGTGGGGGCTAACACTACCATAGCAACATTGTTCTTTAATGAGTGTCCATGCTCTTGTTAACTCCCAAAAGTGCAACCTATGCCAAGCTCATGAAAACCCAGCACTTTTGGGTAACATGAGACCAATCATTAGTTTGTGGGAAAACTATTAGATTGATTGAGCCTTCGGCTTCTAGGCCAACTCCTTGAAATCAAACTGATACTTCACCTAAACTGAAAATAACTCTGAAACTGGATTGAAAAGGGAGAAAGAACTTTTGGAAGAACAGAAATAGCATGAACAAAAAGAAGGTGATGCACCAAATGAACTATTGGAATCTGCTATTTCTTTAACAAAAAGTGAACAATTACAACCTCAAAGAGACCCAATCTTGATGGACAAACTATTCATATCAGTATTTCATAGGCAGACCTTGTGAGAAAATATCAGAGAAAATTAATCACAAATGATATCTTCAAACAAATTGTACAACCTATCACCTGTGAATCAAATTCACTAAAGCTTAAAGATGCAGAATGAGACATAAAATGTTAAAGATTTCAGAAATGAAATATAATAAACACAAACATCAATCATAAACATGGCATACAAGAAAGCTTCCAAGATAGATCCAGAAAATGTACCATTATGCTCTCAAAGGCTATGAAATTACATGTTCCAACCCGATACAGTAATGGAAAAGCAAGCACAAATGTCTCAATAGTATGACAACATAGGCTCTCCAACTCTGAATGTTAAGATCCCCTGTCATATTAGCCTGAAGTTTTAAAACCTTTTCATGTCTGCCTGACATCAATGCTATAGCCTTTTATACCTCACTTCACCACAGTACTCATCTTCTTGATAAGTCATGGAATTATGCATTTGCCTCAGCCTAGGTACTCAAATCTACAGAAATACTATCTTCCTTTAAAGTGCAATTCCTATTGCTTTCGCTGTTCGTGTGAAATCTTATCAACATACTCTTACTGATCCTATGGCTGCCAATTGATTGTATATACAATATAACCTTCTGAAATAAAAGGTTTCAAGTGCAATTCTACTTTGTCCCTTTGATACTTCTTTCTCTACATAATCTGATTGCAGCAATTTTTTCCTATTGGCAACAACTCTGCACTGCTCATTTGAAGCTCACAAATCAATTGCATTTATACAAATTTTCCTTTTTGTACATGAATGCTCTCATAGAGGCCCAATATGGAATTAGACCTCTATGAGAGTGTTCAGTGTAGAAAAGTGAATGTTGTGAAGACTGCTTGATGAGTTTTATCCTATGAATATTTTATTGAGGCTAAGTCAAGTATAGGTGACTCTATGAGATGAGGCCACCTACACTTGATTTAGCCTAGATAAGATAACACTTAGCTGAAATCAATGCACTGTTTACTGCAGTATCAATCTGGCATATGGTAATCTAAAACAAAAGGTTTCATGTAGAGGTACACATCTCTTTAATGTTTCAATTCAATTAATTTTCTGCAAACTTTTTTCTCTGTTTTCTTCATCACCTGTTAATCATACTTCTCAAGGATATGTTGAGCTCTAACTTTTGTGAGTGTCCATTTACATCCACACATCAGCGAGAGAAGATTAATGATTTAATCTGCATATGAAGAAAACACATTAGCAAAAATATGGTTCTGATTTGGCACATAATGTTTTGACTTCTTGCTGATATTTACATTCATTTTATGCAAATGTGAAGCATGACAGTAGAGTAGTGTATAGGCATGAAGTGAGACGCATTTAGCATTGCTTAGATCAATTGCATATAGCTCTTTCTTTTATGCATGTAGGGTACTCAGACGCTTGGCCTTGGAGGACTCGTGACTTGGGGCAAATGACAGGACAAATTGACCAATCATAACAGACAATGACTGGTTACCTGTGACCCTCTTCCTACCATTCTATTTTCCTTTATGTTTTACATTTGTGTAGAATAGAAAAATATGAGCATAGAAGAGGCTACTCTCAACAGCCTTGTGTCAGAAATATATACATACTCAGCAAATTATTTAATTTCTATCAGTTGTAAAAACAGGAAAATATCTTTTTGATGTTTACTACAAAAGATGTATTGATTTTCATTTCATGTATAAAGAAAAATAATTCGCAAATGGTTAATTGAATATAAATAGTGAAGGGATTGATGGAACTATTGTCATTGATGTCAAACATATAGTTATCAGTGCCAAAGAATAAAAGAGAAAACTTCAACAAGGTCCTAGAACAAAAAGATATGAACCATTCAAAGTACCAAGGGACTATAACCAATAACCACTGTACACAAGTATAGACAATGATTGTTATATCAGTACAAACAGATTACTATCATCGATGTATAGCATTAAGGAATAATGTTGAGAATAAGACTATCATGATATAGTCCATTTGATACAAGTGAAAAAGCTGGAACTAAAAGAGCATTAAAAATAATATGTTGGTGGAATCCTAGTCAAGATAGAGTTAAAGGTATAATGAACAAAATTCAAGCAGTGATACGGTAATTGGGAGATAGTAAATCTCCACAACAGCAATGACTTCAAAATAATATATTAATAGAAATTGTGTGAACAGCTTAATATGTTAATGGGAAAGTATGTAGCAGCAATACATGTTTACAGTCGGACAAAGAAGTAATTTGTTCTTATTGGATGCTCTACACACAGGCGACAAACAACAAACAGAATTGCGTCTCTTTTATACAACATGGAGTACGAACAGAAAAAGAATGGTAGCATCTAAGATATAATCATGAAATGCAAATACCTATGAATGCAACAATATTGGCAAGAATAAAGAGCGTATAAATTATACAAAATGATGGTTTGAATATGCAGACTAAAGAGCATAGCAACTATGGACGGAAGACATATATAGTTTGATCAGTCTTGATGCTGTAGATCACGTAAAGTTCCCAATAGTGATATCATATGCTTAGTACACCGACTAAACCCAATATAAACTAATGGTAAGAGCAATCAAAAAGCAGATACAATAATATTATTATCGATAGAATCAAAAGAGGACAAAAGTCATTTCCAGTCAACCGTTTGAATAAGTTTGTGTGATACAAACAAAGCAAATAACATAGTAACGAAACTCGCCGCAAGTTGGGCGAGTCGTCCAAGTAGGCGAAGGCCAAGTCAAAATGACCCGTGACCCTGTCTCAACGGGTTAACCGGGGTGACTCACTCGACTCGGCTGACTAGGCTGACTCATCTAACTCATATGATATTTAATTTTTATTTTCAAAATTTTCTTAATACTTCTAAAACTTACCTTTGTACTTATGTAATCAATATATGTTATGTATGTGATCAAATTACCTTCTATTTCATAATGTTATTATGTCTTTAAGCTTTATTCAATAATGGGTGTATGGAATTTCTTTAAATCCTAAAAAATCTCTAAATTTCAAGGGTTTTGTCACATTTCCGAGTCATGGGCGAGTCAGAGTCGGGTCACGAGTCGAGTTACCCTTGTCAAGTCCAGGTCAGGTCCGAGTCAAGTTACTTCAATAAATACACAGCATCCAAATATATATGCATCGAGAGTTCTATGTTAGTGGCTCTGTTTGGCTTGCCAAGTCATACGTTGGTGTTGATAACGACAAGTCTATCAAGCGGTGAATCAAGATGTTTTAAATAGCAATTATATTGATCAAAAAAATAATAACCGATAACCTTAATTCTGAAGCTATCGCTGGAAAGCACAAACGCTATGGTGCCATTAATGAACAGATGAAGAGATTATTCCAAAGAACCATGAATGCTTTCACAGAGCAATACTGTCAAGTTTATAGAGATGTCATCGGGGGCCTTCATATATCAAAGGCAAATCAATGATATGATAATCCTTACAAGCAGCGATATATATATATATATATATATATATATATATATATATATATATATATATATATATATATTTCATGCAGAAGCAGAGATTTTTAAGACAACACAAATAAAAGGCATATTGGAGGCATCGATAAAATTAGTGGGATCAAATAGCCAATACGATAGCAAGAAATAATTTACCCATCAAATATTGATAACCCCTCCTGTACAAATATTGTCAAAGAAGTTAAGGAAAGATTAGATTTTGCATAACTGGCGGCAATTTGATGAAGGTCCAATTTAAAGATAATAATAGAAGGAAAAGATAATCTAAGTTATTTTATTACAAGAAATTAAAAAAACTAATAATGTTTTGACAATAAATAAAAGGGTGGATTAAGGATATGCTATTATGAAAGGAAATGATCTTTCATTTCTAAAAAGTCGCATTGATTTATTTTTACGATATAAGAGAAGAGTCATTAATTTGAAAAATAATATGTTTGTGGATTGAATAAGAATAAGAAGAAAGAGTTGAAAGTAAGAAATATATATATATATATATATATATATATATATATATATATATATATATATATATATATATATATATATATATATATATATATATATATATATATATATATATATATATATATATATATATATATATATATATATTCATATTTTTGAATGTGATATATATTTATCAGAACTAAGAGGAAGAGAGATATAAAAGAAAAATTTATTATTGCGGAGTTGAAGGCTAACGAAAAGGGAAAGTATATTTTCAGAGTTAAGAACAAATTATATCCATCACCAAGCTGAGCAAGAAACCATATAAAAGGTGGAATTACATATTTTTTATTAGAAGTGGGACAAGTGCTTCCAATGGGTCAAAGCTTGCGAAGTGTGGGAGTTGTAGCTTCCAACAGGTTGGTGCTTGTAAAAATTGAGGTTGGAGCCTCTTGTAGGTTAGAGCATGTTTTCCGCATAGGTTAATTAAGAATTGCACACAGATAATGAACACGAACATGAAAAGCAAAACTCTTATTATTATTCACATATGCCAGAACATTACAGTATGCTTGAATGATATGATCTGATCATTACAATGCTTTCCGAAGGGGTTATAAATACTTTCCGAAGAACTTTCCCGAAGGAGTCCGTCGGCCACATACAACATGTCGCTACATAACAAAAAGCTTTTCGAAGGGACCCGTTGGCTACATAACAAGAACCTTTCCGAAGGGACCCGTCGGCCGATACACAATTTCTACCGACGACAAAGCATACAAAATTTTGTAAAAGATCAAAGTTATATAAAAGCAATTAAATTGTCGCGGTTTTCTCCCGCATTGGGTTTCTATATAAAATCTGTTATTGTGTTCATGTGCATAATTGTTCATTTCAGCATTTGAAGTTAATTGTTTGGATAAAAAATTTAAATTGGTAAATTTGTTAATATACTGATTCACCCCCGAGTCGTCTGAGTCAGTGAGTCGAGTTACCTCAGCCGGGTCAAAATGACCCGTGACCCTGACTATGCGCGTCAACTAAGCTAACTCACCTAATTCGCCTAGTTGACTCGGCTGACTCATCTGACTCAGCTGATTTTTAATTTTGTTTTCAAAATTTTCTTGATACATCTAAAATTTGCCTTTGTACTTACGTAATCGACGTATGTTATGTATGTGACCAAATTACCTTCTTATTGTGTCTTTAAGCTTTATTCAATAATGGGTGCATGGAATTAATTTAAATCCTAAAAAATCTCTAAATTTCATGGGTTTAATCACTTTGCCGAGTCACTGTCGAGTCATAGACGAGTCCAAGCCGGGTCCGAGTCTCGTTACTTTGGTGTCAACAAACAAGCCCTTAAGAGGAGATTGTTCAAGTTGAATGTCTCCCTTCTTAATGATGATGACAACATTGAAGCTATCAAGACCTTGTCCTATCTTTCTAAGTTTTGTAATGCAAAGTGTAATCCAATCCAAAAGGGGGATGGGATGATTGAGAGCTGGAAAAAAATCTGCCAAACTATAGAACTAAAGAAGCCAAAGACAGAAATTATAAGGAAAATTTGTATCAAAGAAAGTTGAATGAGATGGAAATTGGACTTCTGAAAAAGGGTAATAATAGTGGACTGGAGAATGAGCTTATCTCCACGAGGAACATGCTTAGAAAAATTCAGAGGCAGAAAATTAGAGCTAAAGCTGAGTGGTTAAATGATGGGGATAGAGGATGAAAATATTTTTTCAATATTATAAGGGCCAAGCAAAAAAGAGAGGAGATCATTGGTATTCAAATGAATGGAGAATTCTCTAGCAACAACTCTAAAATTCTAGAAGCTTTTGTTACCTTTTATAAAGATCTTTTTTCTTCAGAACATGGTGATGCTAATCATGATATGCTGCAAATGTGTGTTAAGGTCATTCCCAATAAGATCAATGATAAACAAGCTAGAAACTTGAGCCATGAGATATCAATTCAAGAAATTGAAAATACCATTGATTCCTTGGCTAATGGAAAAACTCCTGGCATGGACGGTATGTCGGCTGAGTTTTATAAAAAAAAAAAAGACTGGATTGCAGAAGAGCTCTTTCAGGTCTATCAACATGTTTTTGAATATGGCTCTCTTGGGAGGAATATAAACAAAGGGGTTATTAAGCTCCTCCCTAAGGATGGGGATTGGTCTCAAGTGAAAATTTGGAGACCAATCACTCTCCTTAATCTTTCCTACAAAATTATTGCTGAGTTGTTGGTTAGAAGACTGACTGATATTTAAAATGATATAATTTATGTCACCCAAACTGGATTTATCAAAGGAAGATCTATTCTTGAGAACCTCATTACCAGCTGGGAAGCCATGCACTGGGCAAAGATGGATGGGCAAAATGTGGGTATGATACCATTGGACTTTGAAAAAGCTTATAATGGAATCAAATGGCCTTTTGTTATCAAGGTACTTGAAACCTTGGCTTTCCTAGATATTTTTGTAAGTGGGTGATTATTCTATTCACTGATGCCTCCACTGTTATCGTTGTGAATGGGGAATTATCTAAGCCTATTCTTTTGGGCAGATCTATCGGGCAAGGTTGCCCTTTGGTCCCTGCTCTTTTTCTCATTGATGTTGATGCTCTTTCTTACATTTTGAAAGTTAGAGATCTTGGTCCACCTATTAAAGGGATAACTCTACCTCACAAAGAGGAATTTTATATTGACCAGTTTGCAGATGATGCTGCTCTTTTCGTGGAGCACTCTGAGAAGAATTTTGATAATGTACTAACCAGACTGCAGATTTTGCGTGGCTTCAGGACAAAGATTGCACCTCAGAAATCCTCTGTGCTTGGTTGCGCTGATTCTCCTCCCAATTGAATATAAGAAAGGAGTTGGAAGTGGTTTGGCCCTAACCATGTTGTTAGATGTCTTGGTAAACCCTTTGCTCTTGATCCTTCCTTGTCAAATATGTGGGAGTGGATTTACAATAAAAATGAGAGAAAACATATCAAATGGCAAACTCACCTGCTCTCCATTGCTGGAAGAGTGCAACTAGTTCAGAAAGTGCTTTATACTATGCATCTAACTGGCTTTTTGTTAAGGCTCATACCAATAAGCTAGAAAAAATCCTCAGGGAGATGTTATGGTTTGATTGATTCGAAAATAATAAAAGGCATTGTGTTAAATGGAAATGGTATTGTTATCCTAGAAACAAAGGGGGTCTTGGATTGAAAGACCTAAGATTACAAGGAGTTTTGCTTGTGGCTAAGTGGATCATCAATGCTCTTTATGGGAATGAGCCCTGGAAAGTCCTTATTAGAAATAACATTAGCAGATCTCTAGTCAAAAAGGGTAAACTAGAAGGATATTCCTTTCCATGACATGGTGTTTAGAAATTTGGATATTAAAGTCTTCAGTTCTAAGGTTTTTGCCTCTATTTGGAAGGCATGGTGCTAGGTTAGACCTCTTATCTGCTCTAGACATGCTATTGGTAAGAACCCTACTTATGTTGTTAGAGATAGACCTATTTGGTGGGGCATTTATTTCAGGGATAAGCCTTTGGCTCTTACCCAATGTTGTTCTGCCAAAATTTGGAATAGCAAAGGCATATTCTTTGTTCAAGATATTGTGGCAGACAATAGTATCATTCCCTGAGATGATCTTAAGACCAAATTTGACATACCTAGGCCTCAAAAGAAGACCTACACTCTCATTCAGAAAGCAGTGGACAAGTGGTTTCCTAGTAAACTCATTTCTGCTGATGATTCCTTTAATCACATCAGATGGTGTAATAGGAATGTGTTAAAGGATTTTTCTTGCAAGAAAATCTATGTGATGTTGAATGATGATGATGACATATCAACCATATCAAGCTGGTCGGGGACTTTAACTGGCCTTGTAATAGGTGGCTTTTCTATTTTTGAGTTTTTTTGGCACTCTAATGTTGAGCCTAAGAAGTGTTGCTTTTGATGGATCCTACTGCTTAAAAAACTTGCTATCGGGTCTTTTCTGTCTCAAAATGGTAAACAAACTGTCTTCTGTTCTATCTGTCATTGTGCTGAAACTTTTGAGCATCTTTTTTTCAATTGTTTTTGGGCTTCCAAGATTTGGGCTTTATTCCATGGTAATAATGTTGTTTGGAATCTTTATCCTGGTATATCCATCTTAACAAATTCTGGTTTACTTTAACAGCTGAGATCCTATGGTTCATTTGAAAGCAAAGGAATGAAGATATTTTCCAATCCAGACCTCGGGTTCTTACTGAGTTTAATCACAAGCTCACCTTTTTTGCATAATGTCACAGGTGACTGCTGTTATGGATGTGCCAGAGGACAGATTTATTTCCTTGATTCAAGGTGGTGCTATGATAGTTTTTCAAAAAGTCATCAAAAATTTCTGCTACAATGAACCTGAAGGTGAGAGGACCATCAATGTAAGTGATAGAGAGGGAGTAGAACATGACATTGTGAATACTCCCAGTGCTGATCCGCAAGCTGACAACCTAGAAAGCAGAGCCAATAGTGGACCTATACAGGAAGATGACTCTGAATGGGAATCAAACACTCAAGACAGAGTTGTTACCAGGAACAGGGAAGCTGAGTCAGATGGTTGGGCTACTAATGATTATAATGCTAGCTATGAAGCAGGGTAGAACTAAATGTTTTAGAATTCCTAGTTTTTTTATCACTGTATGTAATTTTTCCATTACTTTCTATGGTTACTATATTGTCTATATGCTCTTAGAATGTAATAGGATATACCCCGGTCCCCAATGATGTAATGGTTATGTATAAGCTGTATAAGGAGATAGGATGGCAGAAATTCCCCCTATTTTTCTGTTTGAGGCTCTTGTAATAGTTGGCTGAATGATTTTCTGACCCAGCTTACTCTATTTTTGATGTCTCCTGTTGACTCTATATTCTTAATAGAAAGAAATATTTCATATTTCATATTTGCTATCATGGTTTATATGACACATATCACTATTATCTTTTATTCATAAAGAATCTCCTATATTGTGACTTCCTTAAACACTGAAAATATGTTGTTTGATCAAGTAGCTGTGTATGATCTTCGTACAAGTCTATTTAACATTATTTATCTGCCGTCCATGTTTTTATTTCTCTGTAGTCATCTGTAATAGCTGAAGACTTTATTGCACCTTTTTTTTAAATGCGCTGTTGTGCACGTGGTCAGAATCATTATTATATTGTGTATGTCGTCTTTATATTGTATCACTCTGTTACAGAATTCTCATGCTGAATAAATTTGATCTTTTCTATCCATGTTTGATAGACTTTTATTTTCTGATTTCTGCTTTTATTCAATGAACTTTGTATATGTTTTGATGTGTTCATAATTGCAATATGATATTTGTTGAAGTCACAATCCTCTGTTCTTATCATGTGAAATGAATATCTCCATTACTTTCTAGCTGTTGTAGTATTGCTTCGAATATATTTCATTATATGTATCAAAAAAGTACATAATCATATCCACCTGCATAAGACCTGAACTAGTCATAATTTTTGTCTTTGATTTGACATCAATATTTTAACTTATTTCAGATTTTCCATCAATGACAATTTATTTTATGTACCTTTGACATCAACAACAATAATTTCATCATATCTAACTGCTATTGGATTTGATGTTTGACAATCAGTGCTAGATGGTTATACACCACCGCAAAACCCACCAACAGATACAGCCGGAAAGAGAAAACGCGAAAATAATGTCAAAGCAAAACATGCAATTATGCAATCTTGCCAAATCAGAAATTGCAAAAGTTATGCATTATAAATCTGCCAGGGACATTTGAGACAAGTTGAAAAATGTTTATGAAGGAGCTGACAATGCAAAGAAAGCAAAACTACAAACTCATCAAAGCGTATTTGAAAGTCTTAAAATGAAGGATGATGAAAATGTAGCCTCTTTTTATTGATCGTATAGATGATGTCGTCATTTCAATGAAAGCCCTTGGTGAAGATGTGAAGGAACAGCTAGTAGTAGAGAAGATCTTAAGATCATTACTTATGAAATTTAATTCTAAAGTATTTGCTATCGAGGAGAGGATAGATTTAGACAGTTTGACAAAAGATGAATTACATGGGATCCTGACCACCTATGAAACGAGAATTGGAGTCAATGAATCAAATAAGGAAATAGCATTTAAAGCATCAAAGAAGACTAAAGGCAAAAAGAAAATATCAAGTGAGAGCTCATATAGTGAATCAGATGAAGAAGAAGCTTACTTCATGAGAATGCAAAAGGGAAGAAGTGGAAAATGCAAAGGAAAATTCAAATGTTTTAACTGCGGAAAGCCTGGCCACTATGCATCCAAATGTCCCTTTTAACAATGGTGACTCCAGCAAAGATGAAAAGGAAGCCTTCAAAAAGAAGAAATTGAAAAAGAATAACAAATTTAATAAAAAGAAACAATTTCAAAAGAAGAGTAAAAAGAGTTTTTACTCCAAAAAGGAAAGAAGCTCTTTGGATGAAGATAGTGAGGATTGGCCAAGTGATGAGGAGGATGAAGTTCTCTTTATGGCTGAAGCTGACCTAAGTGACAATCATGAGGATGAAGAAGATGAATCGTGTGATGAAGAAAATGATGTTGATCTTGAAGAACTCAATTATGTATATAAGGAAGATATAAAATTAAAGAAGAAATAACCAAATACAAAGTTGAATCTGAAGGGACACTAGAAGCATTAAAAACTCTTGAAGACAAGCTGAAGTCCAAAACAAAAGAGTGTCAAATTGGAACTAGAAGTTGAAAATTTGAAGAAAGAATTAGAGGAAAGTACCATCAAACTAAAGAACAATATAAAGTTTGGAAAAAGTTCAGAAATCCTCACTGATATTATAGACAGTCAAAAGCCCTCTTCCAACAAAATAGGAGTTGGTTTCAAAAGATATTCAAATAGTAACAATTCTTTCAAAGGATTCATCAAAGAAGGTGATAAAATACCTGAAAATAAAACATCAAAAGAGGAAGACAAACTTAATGATGTACACTAACCTCATTATACATTCCATGGTTGTTATTCATGCAGTCATTTTGGGCACAAAGCAATAGAATGTAGAACAACAAAACAATATATGAATGATTGGAGAAGGCCATATCATAGACAATATTTCTCCTACACCTTCAATGGATAAATTACTCTTGCAAAAAGTTTGGTCATTAAGCACTGAATTGTAGAAGCAAAGAAAAGAACACTTAAAATTTCAGAAATCAAAATTATTTTGCTCTGTTGGTTGATCTTGATATTCTACGTTTAAATTGTTGTAATAACTTTGGACATGTTGCTTACCAATGTAGAACAACTTTTCCTACTGATCTAGCAAAGAAAGAAAATCATCCTAACAAGAAGGTTTGGAAAAAGAAAGAAAGGTCACTATTTGTTCAAATAGCTTTACATGCTCAAAATAAGAAAGATAGATGGTCTGCTGATAGTGGATGTTCAAGACACGTGACAAGGGACAAAAGAAAATCCTCATTTCATCTAAACCAATTAGTGATGGATCTGTAAAATTTGGTGATAGCTCAAAACAAAAAAATAAAAGGAAAAGCAACTCTTGGTCTAGACCATGGAAAATATAAAACAAAGGATGTCCTATATGTAAAAGGACTTAAAAAAATGAAGTGTAAGTCAGCTTTGTAATCAAGGTCATAATGTAATATTTCATCCTAAAGGTTGTGAACTTAAGGACAGGAAATTGATAGCTAATGCAAATAAAAGAGCAGGGAAACTAATACATTCTACAAGAGATGCAAAATGAGAATTGTTTCTTGGCTCAAAAAGATGAAAATTGGCTGCAGCACAAAAGATTGGAGCATTTAGACTTTGACAACTTGGTCAAAATCAGTCGTAAAGGAGCTGTAAGAGAAATACCAAAATTATCAAAACCTACAAATACCATTTGCAAACAATGTCAACTAGGAAAGCGAACAAGTACATTCAAAACAAAGGAGTACTCTACATCAAAGCCACTTGAACTTGTGCATTCAGATTTATGTGGACCAACCAAGACAAAAATCCTTCAAGGAGATAGATATTTCATGTTATTGATTGATGACTACTCTAAAATGACTTGGATAGCCTTTCTAAAGGAAAAATCAGAAGTACTTGACAAGTTCAAAGCCTTCAAAGAACTAGTTGAAAATGAAATGGGTACAAAAATAAAATGTTTTAGAACGGATAGAGGAGGAGAATTCATATCACATGAATTTGATATGTATTGTGAAAAGAATGGAATTAAAAGACAACTTTCAGCACCTAGAACTCCTCAACAAAATGGAGTTGTTGGAAGAAAGAATAGGACGGTTCAAGAAATGTCAAGGCAAATGCTTAATGAATCTAATATAGTTGATAACATTCAGAGAGAAGAAGTACATAGTCTTCGTTTTGAATCATGCAAAAATAAGAGTAAACCATGAAAAGACACCTTACGAATTATGGAAAGGAAGAATAGCATCAATCAAGTATTTCAGAATCTTTGGAAGCACATGTTATATAAGAAGGGATGAAGATGACTTGGGTAAGTTTGAAGCTAGACCAAATGAAGGAATCTTTCTTGGATATTCATCTAAAAGTAAAGCATATAGATGTTAAAATAAAAGACTTCACAAAATTATGGAAAGCGCAAATGTAAAGATTGATGAAGGATTTGAAAAGATAAAAGAAAATGCAGAAATACCAAGTATATGTGAAGAAGATCCAAAAGATGAAGAGGATGAAGAAGAAATTGAACAAACACCTTTAAAAGAAAAAACTCCCTTAAAGACACCAACAAAAACTCCCTTAAAGACACCACCAAAAATTGTTCAAAGAAATCATCCGGAAGACTTGGTAATAGGAGATCTAGAAAAGGAAGTACAAAAACAAAGAAGATATGCAAACAATAATGAGCATGCACACTTTTGTCTTTTATCAAAAATAGAACCAAAGAATGTCAAAGAAGCTAATGAAGACCAGCATTGGGTAAAAGCAATGGAGGAAGAATTGAACCAAATCAAAAAGAACAACACTTGGGAAATTGTCCCAAGGCCAAAAGACAAAAATCTCATAGGAACCAAGTGGATGTTTCGGAATAAAATGAATGAAAATGGAGAAGTCACAAGGATCAAAGCAAGGCTCATTTGTAAAAGTTATGCTCAAGTAGAAGGAGTAGATTTTGTAGAGACTTTTGCTATAGTTGCAAGATTGGAAGCAATCTGAATGTTCCCGGCATTTGCAAGCTATAAAGCATTCAAAGTTTACCAATGCACATAAAATCAGCTTTCCTAAATGGGGACTTAGAAGAAGAAGTATATGTCAAATTACCCGAAGGATTTATATTTTCAGAAAAGGAGGATCAAGTGTGCAGATTAAAAAAAGCACTTTACGGGCTAAAACAAGCCCCAGGAGCTTGGTATTCTAAATTGGTTAATTATCTTCAAAATCAAAGTTTCAAAAGAGGAATGGTAGATAGTAATCTATACATCAAATCTGAAAATGACATACTTTTGATAGTTGTAAATGTGGATGAGATAATATTTGGAGGAAGTGACGAAATTTGTAAAGAATTCCCATGAACATGCAACAAAAATTTGAGATGTCCATACTTGGAGAATTATCCTTCTTTCTTGGATTACAAATAGAGCAAATAAATAAAGGAATATTCATTTCTCAAGGTAACTATATCAAAGAAATGTTGAAAAATTTTGGAATGGAAGATTGTACTCGTGTTGGCACCCCCATGGTTAACGGATGCAAGCTTAGTAAAGAAGATGAATCCCCAAGTGTAAATCAATCCCAATATAGATCCATGATTGGAAGTTTGTTATATCTAACAACTACAAGGCCTGATATCTTGCAAGCTGTTATAGTGGTGGCCCGATTTCAAGCAATGTGAAAAGAAACACGTTCTAGTAGTTAAAATAATGTTTAACTACCTAAAAGGCACTATGAATCTTGGTTTATGGTACCCAGGAGGAAAGGATTTCAGTCTCATCACTTATACAGATGCAGATTTAGGAGGCAATATTGATGATAGAAGTACAAGCAGAGGCGCATTTTTCCTTGATAATTGTCTAGCATCATGGCTAAGCAAGAAGCAAGGATCACTAACTCTATCTACCGCAGAATTTGAGAATGTTGCAGCAATAACAAGTTGTACACAAGTGCTATGGATGAAACAAACTCTAAAAGATATTAAGATTGAATTTGTTCATCCCATCCCCATATTTTTTTATAATACGAGTGCAATCAACATCTTGAAAAACCCTGCCATGCACTCTAAAATGAAGGACGTATCAGTCAAATACCATTTCTTAAGAGAACAGATACTTGAGAAGCAAGTACAGTTGGAGTACATCAATAAAAAGAAGCAAATTACAAAACCTCTTCCAAAGGAAAATTTTGAGTACCTAAGGGAGAAATTGGGAGTAGTATCACTCACATCCATTCACTAAAAGTTTCATATGAAGCATGAGTTCAGGGGGAGCAAGTCTCTAGCCCTGGAGACCCTTTGCCATTAATGTCAAAGGCGGGGAGAGATTGAAAGGAGGAGATTCAGAAAATTTGGTACTTCCATCAATGACAAAGGGGGAGATTGATGGAATTATTGTCATTGATGTCAAAGTTTGTTGTCTGTAACAAATGCTTCAATCTAACTATAGTCAAAGAAACCAAAATTTGCAAACAACCACTTTCACCAAAATGCTCATAACTTCTTCAAAACTTCATGAAATTACTCCAAACCAAAAAGAGAAGGAACCTCATTCATATTTCTATCCAAATATACAAAATATACATGGTTTATAGGTCGTACATGTCCGTACAAGTCCAGGAAACAACACAAAAACTAAAAAACCAATCAAAACAGCAATATAGAAAATCTCCAAAACAGATCCAAGGTGTTTCCTTCTTCTCATTAATGATTTGGAACGACTATTACAATGCTTTTATAGACTTTTTGGTAGTTTACAACTTCTCAACCAACTTTTGAACCAACCTATTACATGCTTTTAACCCATTTTGCACTTTTTGCAATATTACAACTTTATAGTTTCGTACCTTCTTGACAACTTCACATTTATTGCCTTTAGGCATTGATTCCATTACATGGAATATCACATAAAAACATATGGACTTACATTAAATTATTACAATAATTCTTGGGATCATCTACTACAATTTTATGACTAAGTGCTCCTGCACCATACTCCCGATCTTGAAAAATTTCCATGGTGCTCTTGCACCATACTCCCGATCCTGAAACATTTCCATGTCCCATGGAAATGCTCTGGTGAGAATATGCAAACAAATTTGTTGCCTCTTTGTCTTCATCACTTGATTGATGCCTCCGTAGAAGTGAAAAGAGAAGCAACTGCATAGAGCAACATGACCATTTTTTGCAATAAAGACAAAGCAGGAGACCGTTAATCAGTTGGAGTATGCAGTCTACAGGGACAAGGAGACAATGGAAGGATCATTTGAAAGAGAATAGTGCCAAGATGGACAAGAATGTGAGTATATTGGCCTCAAGAGTCCAGGTTGCAGGGCCAAGAGCATCGAGTAGCAAGAAGCAGAAGGTGCGTCCTAAAGTGCAGCCATCCACACAAAAGGCTGACATTTCTCATCTCACAATACACTTTGAAGGGCTGAATGGCAATGAGTGTCATAGATGGTGGCAAGAAACGGCTGACACAGACCTCATCAAACAAATATTGATTTGTGTGCAAGTACATCGGGCGATTCAACTTGCAGTGTTTTCCATACAACTGTTTGAGATGATATTAAGAGCTATAATTTAAAACATACAACAGACACAGCAGAACAAGTACATTCGCATACAAGCATCGTCTCACATTCTCGTTTAAAGCCCACAACTGCACTAGGGTTCTTAGCATTCCTAGCCAAGGAGATCGCAAACTGGTAACTATTGGTTCCCAAAATCACAAATTGGAATCCTACGAGTCTTGCCAACTCAATGCTAGAATATCCAACTGGTTATGGCCAAATTGACAGGATTGATCAATGCAATCTAAATCCCTTACGCTTCTGGCTCTGCAAGGCCAAGGCGGGTGTTCCTAATCCTGGACAATAACTTAGATCCAAGATCTTTATACCAGATTAGTTAGAATACGAATATAATGAAAGCTTCCAAAATAACAAGAATTATAGAAAGCTTTAACTTGCAAATCATGAATTGAGAATAATAGATGAATACATGAAAGTCTTTAAATAAGAAGTAAAAGATTAATGTGTCATGTTCTCTCTTTTAGCTCAGTGTAGCAGAGACATGTGAGTTAGCTTATTATGGGGTCTTGTAGGCTGACGAGGTTGGATAGAGACCCAATAGGGTTATTCAGTGTTGGGGACTTGATGTTCTAGCAGTTATTGATCAGTTGGGAGACATTTGTTGTTTTTAGGAGGCAGTTCCTACTTTTTAGGAGGTATGATCTTGCCTAGGGTTGGGTCTCCATGAGATTACTCTTTGGGTTCAGTTTCAGAGAGATAGGGCTTGTTTCCTAAATTTTAGGAGCATCCCAAGATTTTAGGGATGAGACTGCCAGTGGATCCTTGATTTTCAACTTCAGTCACAAAGAGGTGACAAGATAATTTTATGGTTTGTGATGGCAGTTGGGCATTTTGTGGCGATTTGGGTTATATTTTTAATATTTCCTAAGTTAGCGTTTAATAATTAAATAAGGCTAAGTTAGTAGCCATTTTGGAGTAATAAGGGGTTTTTGGCCTCATTTGGATGTGTATCCTATGGTGTGATAGCTCGTTGGAAAGGTCTTGAAATTCTCTAAATCTTTCTCTTTGGTCTCAGGGCAATTCAGTGAACAGATTTCTGTCTATGGGGAAAAAGGTCATTTTCTAATAACATGACCACTTTAAAATAAGAAATTATAACACTTTCACTACCCAACACCACTTGGAGACACTTAGGGTTCGATTTGCAATTGAGAGGGGTTATAAGGAGATAGAAGCTTCATTCTATGATCATCTTTTGCATTTTTGACAACTTGTTTACGAATTTGCTCTGATTGGGCGATTTCTAATCTAGGACACAAACCCCAGGTTAGTGATTGGCTGGGATGTAGCCCTCAGCAATCTTTGGCACCAAATCTCTTAGGCATTATGTGTGGTGATTAAGGACAGAGGTATCAATTCTTATTGGGGTTTCAGCGTGGCATATCATCTTTCCAGTTGGGACGTGGTTCATTGCAGCCTGTGGGACACCATTTGCAGCAGATACACAACGTAGTGTATAGAGTATTGCTTGTATTCACCTCCAAATGTATGCTGAATTCAAGAGCAATCTTCACCTTCCAGCTTGACATCAAATTTGTAGGTGAGCTTTGGGAAATGCATTGGATTTATTGCTTGGCTCTATAATTCAAACAAATCTGCCTAGTACGGTTTGCAATAATTCTGATTTTTACTGAATACCTTATTTCTTTCAGTCTTGTTTCATGGTTGTTGTTCCCTATTCCTTTCTATGTTATAAAACCATTAAAAAAAAACAAACCTTTCTGCACTTCTGTCTAGTTCTGCAAGAAAACATAAATAAACAAGAAAATAGATTTTAAAAATATAAAATTATAGCAGATCAACAGAAGAGATCCATCAGAGATCTTTCATAATGCAAATGAATATATTAATTCCTCAAAGGAAAGAAATGAGATTATTGCCAACATATGGATTACGAATTATGAAAAACCAATGCCGAGCGTATTATAAGTTTAAAACGTACAACTTTATAAAATTCTACGCACATCAATTATAAACAATTTAGTAATCAAGATGATACAGATCAAATATATGGATGCAATTTTAAAATAGTCTAGAATGTACTTTAACTCCTATGGTTCAGAGACAAGTGAGACATAGATTTGGAAACAATTAAATATTTCTCAATATCTATGATGTTCAATTTAAAAATGCTATAAGTGATTCTGTCCACTTATCTATCATATAAATTATTTATAAAATTTAAAAGGTAATTATAAGGGACAAAACTATATAATAATTCAACTCTAAAGCTTCATGCAAAGAAAATAAAATATATATTTCTTACTAATCATGCCGGAAATAAAATTGCAATGGAGACACTCCTTATAGATGATCCATCCAATACAATTTGATTCCACAATCACATATGAATATATTCACTCAATAATCTGAAATTCACGAGCTTAGTTCAAAACTTCATTTCTTTTGCCGATGAAAGAATATAATATATCCAATGTGCTAATATATTGAGTATGTAAAAATTTGTATATGGATATGAGTTGTCTCATATATGAATTGATCATATATTTATAGACTATGAAAAGGTGCAAGTGAATGGACACAACTACTTGGGTGCCTAATCACACAACTACATAATAATATAAAGGAATTAAGGAAATAAAACTTCCTTAATATGATTTTATATATATGATAAAACTTTGCACTAAGCATATGCGATGTATCACATAAGCAATGAGAACACTCATATTTGCCAAGAGCACGTCTATATTGCTCTTCCAACTTAACATGGTGTACTTTGCAAACTGCTAATTATAGGCACATCTCCAAACCATTTCATGCTTCTGTTTTGCGCCACGATAATGAATCCTATGTGAACCATGCCGGACAACACACATAGCCTGCTTGTGCCCTGTTTCCAATTCCTTCCGTGGGAATTCTTGATTCACAACTACTCATGTTGGAAGTTTCACCAGCACAACTCTTCTTTCCATCGCACTCCATCATCAAACGTGAAACAAACGCAATGAGATATTAGATATACTATCGGTTAGTGCTGATTGATGTAAAATTTCCTTGCTTTACGTGGCCACTTCACTTTGCCGTATATCTCTGATGGTTCAATTGAGATTTGATGGTCATTGATGACATACTCATTCTAATTGTCTCAGAGCATCTACTTGCTATCGTAGGTTTTGCTTGCCTAATTACTGAATAGATGCTTCATACGCATACAAATCTGGAGATGGACGTATAAAATTTCTCTATCTGGACGAAGAATATATTTCTCTACAACCATGGTGTCTATGTAGGGATTTCACATGTGTCTTAGATGCTCATTCTCTACTTTCCATTTCTATATATGCTAATCATGATTTCCTTAGTGAAGCGTCTTTGATCATTGTCGGATATAAAGGTAGAAGTGATTGTTGTGTATATCTGCTATATAATTATTTCATGTATTGTTTTCAAATATGACATAGAATTGCTCCTTGACCATGTAGTAAGATGATTATTGCATAACCTTACCATTTTCCATCTGAAATAAATTTCAAGCTACATTGAATGAATCTCTGGTTACTGTAATCAACACATTCATATTTGGAATCCTAAAGAATATACAAGAATGAGTGCTGAAATAGATATATCAGGCCTAGAATATATTGATTAGACCATATATGCAACTGCTTCTGATGACTTGTCATCAATGCTATCTTTGTCTTAGCAAGCCCTGTATGCGAATATAAATTTCTAAATCCATTCTTCATCCAAACTTCCATATCATGTCAAATGATTCCAGATTGCACAACGAAAAATCTCTACACTTCATTCTATCCAAAATCGAGATGATGCTCAAAGTCAATGACACCCAATACAGTGTGCAGTCAGCAATATAAAACATTGTATAACAGCAAAAAGAATTTGGAATCTGGGAATAGGATGCATCAACACAACTCTAGTTCCGATAAGTCAAATCACGGCATCCTATTAGTATCTTGAACCAAGGAAAGTCTACATCTAATGAAAACAGATTAGTATCTTAAAAGATAAAACCAATAATAAAACAAAAGAGTAGAACTCAAATGTAAGTCCTGATTGTGTGAAAATCCAGCTCCATCAGTGGCTCTGATTGGGGACATATGCCCCTTGTGGGCATAATGAGATTCCAGCTATCGCTGGAAGAGAAAAGACCAAGCACCCATGCTTAGCATGATGCATGGTGAAATTGGGTGGCCCCAGGCCCCCCAAAAATGAACACTGACTCTTCCCTCTGTCAAACACCCGATTTTGATCCCATAATAACTCATTGCTTCTGATCATGGTATTGTATCCTTGCTTTGCCTGATTAGCTGTTTGAGCGAAATTCAGACCACTGCATAATCTGTCATCATCCTTCATCACTTGTTTTGGATTAGAAGTTATCTTAGGCTGATCAACAAGACCAATAGAAAAGAAATAAATTTCATTATCATTTAATTCAAACATATAATTTCTTGCTTCACTCATTTGATCACTATACATGGAAGAAAAATCTTCAAAAGAAATATGATGAAAACTTAAAAATATTTCATTAAGCATATTCTCAACAAATACTATCATAGAGTATTTAGGAATACTTACCTCGGTATGCCACTTATACTCCATACCTATATCAAATGCATCACAATCATGAGCAATATTTATTATCTCTGCTTTATGAATGCAATCCTTGGCATCTGACTCTTTTTTAGCCTTTGATAGATCATCAGGTGCAATGTGCTCTTTACCGAACGAAAGATCCCTATAGTTATGCTTTCAATCAATCATACAAACATTCAGATTTATTTTTTATGCACAACTTGCATGATCTCCATACACTAGATGTTGTTCCTCATAACGAAAAGGCTTTCAAGACTGCTCACATTCAGCAACTATTACTCCTCTTTTATCAAAAATCTGATCATACATGACAGTTCGAGAATTTTCAGAATCACTCTCATATGTTTGTACTTGCTGATCATAAGATGAACTAATACATATTTCATCTTCTAGTTGCACGTCATGAGTTTCATCCACTTCAAAACTGTCATCAAGCCTGCTATCTTCATTATAATGCTGATATACTTGAGTGCATAGGAAATCACTTTCAGAAAATGGCTTCGGGAACATAGAAAACTTGGGTATACTTCCAAGAAAATTTTCATCTGATTCGTTAGGTGCGTCATTACATATGATATTAGTAAATAGCCTATCCTCACTAAACTGATCCTTTGGATGATCATCATTTGTTTTGTCTAGATAACATGATTCATATTTGGAGGAAATTTTTTGATGTTGTTCACTAACTTGTCCATCAAATGTGTCATCCCTCGGAGGTTGATTTGGAACTTCATCATCGTAAGCGTTTAGCATCCTCAAAAACAAATGTGCTAAAGTCTTGCCTTCATATCTTTCTATAATGAAAAAGGCATCAAGTGGAGACATGTCCGGATCCTCTTCCATGTTGCAACTTTGATCTTAATATTGCTCATAATACATGTCATCTTCCTCACTTGTATCATGAAATTCATTTAGGAACCATTGTTCAAACTCTTTCCAAGACGAGATACACTATGTGGGTAATGATTTGTATGCTTGTCTCGCATTGTTTTTTAATGTTCTGGCAAACAACTTCATCACTTGATCTTCCGCACAAATCTCATAATCTTCTATAAATGTGTAGAATGCATCCAAATGTCGAATTGCCGATTCATCCCATTCTCCATGGAACTTTGGTACCAGTCGTGAAAGCTTTGGAGATAACTTGCTAGGTTCATAATCAAACTTGCTGAAATCCAACGGCCTGATGCCATCTGGAACAAAAGGATTTCTTTCAAATGATCAATACATTTGAAAGACCATCTACCATTTCCTTCTGAGTCTACTCCCTCAACAGAGTCACTGATGATCCGGGCACTCCTTTTGTTAAAGTACCAATCAAAATACAATAGAGTCGCCACCTTCAAATGAAGGAAATGAATAATCTTCAAGAATCTAAGTTCTTCCTTCCAACAAAGTATACCACACCAAAGATCGAATCTGTAGAAAAAAATTTTAAAAAACATACAATGCTTCTACAAGATCAAATCTTCATAAAGCAATTTAAGATTTATAAAAAAATAAAAAATATGAGAGATCAAAATCTTCAAGGAAATTAAATGCACTTAGAATTTCAAATATATCAAAAAAAATTTAACAAAATAAATAGAACCTAACTCTCATTGATCTTGAAATCAAAAACTCTTAGGGTTTATTTTGCAACTCTCCCCAATAGAGTCGCCAATCTATCGGTTCCCAAAACCACAGATTGGAATCCTACAAGTCTTGCCAACTCAATGCTGGGATATCCAACTGGTTATAGCCAACTCGAAGGGATTGATCGATGCGATCCAAATCCCCTGCACTTCTAGCTCTGCAAGGCCAAGGTGGGTGCACCTGATCCTAGACAACAACTTAGATCCGAGATCTTTATAGCAGCTTGGTTAGAATACAAATATAATGAAAGCTTCCAAAATGGCAAGAATTATAGAAAGCTTTAACTTGCAAATCATGAACTGGGAATAATAGATGAATATATGAAAGTTTTTAAATAAGAAGTATAGATTAATGCAACAAATGAATATATTAATTCCTCAAAGGAAAGAAATGAAATTATTGCCAGAATATGGATTGCGAATTATGAAAAACCAATGCTGAAGGGCGATAGAGTCAATATTATAAGTTTAAAATGTACAACTTTATAAAACTCTACGCACATCAATTATAAACAATTTAGTAATCAAGATGTGACAGATCAAATATATAGATGCAATTTTAAAATAGTCTAGAATGTACTTTAACTCCTATGGTTCGGAGACAAGCCAGACATAGATTCGGAAACAATTAAATATTTCTAAATATCTATGATATTCAATTTTAAAATGCTATAATTGATCCTCTCCACTTATCTATCATGTAAATTATTTATAAAATTTAAAAGGTAATTATAAAGGACGAAACTATATAATAATTCAACTCTAAAGCTTCATGCAAAGAAAATTTTTTAAAAAAAATTCTTACTAATCATCCCAGAAATAAAATTGCAATGGAGACACTCCTTACAGATGATCTATCCAATACAATTTGACTCCATAATCGTATATGAATATATTCACTCAATAATCCAAAATTCATTCATTTCTTTTTGCCAATGAAAGAATATAATATATCCAATGTGCTAATATACTGAGTATGTATATGGATATGAATTGTCTCATATATGAATTGATCATATATTTATAGACTATGAAAAGGTGTAAGTGAATGGACACAACTACTCGGGTGCCTAATCACACAACTACATAATAATGTAAAGGAATTAACGATATAAAACTTCCTTAATATGATTTTATATATACGATAAAACCTTGCACTAAGCGTATGCGATGTATCACATAAGAGATGAGAACACCCTTATTTGCCAAGAGCGCATCTATATTGTTCTTCTTCCTTAACATAGGGTACTTTGCAAATTGCTAATTATAGGCACATCTCCAAACCATTGTTTCGCGCCATGATAATGAATCCTATGTGAACCATACCGAACAACACACGTAGCCTACTTGTGTCGCGTTTCCAATTCCTCTCGTGGGGCTTCTTGATTCACAACCACTCATGTTGGAAGTTTCACCCGCACAACTTTTCTTTCCATCGCACTCCATCATCAAACCTGAAACAAATGCAATGAGATATTAGATATATTATGGTTTGTGCTGATTGATGTAAATTTTCCTTGCTTTCTGTGGCCACTTCACTTTGTCGTGTATCTTTGATGGTTCAATTGATTTGATGGTCATTGACGACGTACTCATTCTGTCAGTCTCAAAGCATCCGCTTGCTATCGTAGGTTCTGCTTCCTTGATTACTGAATAGATGCTTCATACACATACAAATCTGGAGATGGACATATAAAATTTCTCTATCTGGATGAAGAATATATTGCTCTACAACCATGGTGTTTATGTAGGGATTTCACATGTCTTAGATGATAATTCTTTACTTTCCATTTCTATATATGCTGATCATGATTTCCTTAGTGTAGCGTTTTTTATCATTGCCTGATATAAAGGTAGAAGTGACTGTTGTGTATATCTGCTGTACAATTATTTCATGTATTGTTTTGAATTATGCCATAGAATCACTCCTTGACCATGTAGTAAGATGATTATTGCATAACCTTACCCTTTTCCATCTGAAATAAATTTCAAGCTATATTGAATGAGTCTCTGGTTACTGTAATCAACACATTCGTATTGGGAATCCTAAAGAATATACAAGAATGAATGCTGAAATAGATATATCAGGCCCAGAATATATTGATTAGACCATATATGCAAATGCTTTTGATGACTTGTCATCAATGCTATCTCTGTCTTAGCAACCCTGTATGCGAATATAAATTTCTAAATCCATTCTTCATCCAAACTTCCATATCATGTTAAATGATTCCAAATTGCACAACTAAAAATCTCTACATTTCATTCTATCCAAAATCGAGATAATGCTCAAAGTCAATGACACCCAATACAGTGTGCAGTCAGCAATATAAAACATTGTATAACAACAAAAAGAATTTGAAATTTGGGAATAGTATGCATCAACACAACTCTAGTCCCAATAGGTCAAATCACAACATCCTATTCGTATCTTGAACCAAGGAAAGTCTATATTTCATCCCAATTTTTGACCTAATTTAAAATATAGCTGTTGAGGTTCACATGAAATCAGTTGGCAATTTAATTTGTTATAATCTTGTGAAATGGTAAAATGGTTAGTCGTTATAATTTTAAGTGAAGATAACAAACTAGTTGATCATTTATCACAAATCTCAATGATTATTTATGATTAAATAATTTATAATTTAACTGCTGAGAATTTCATTGCAGGAAACACGTCGAAGGGGTGGAAGCATTGTCAGAAAAGAATTAGGCACAGAAGCATCACCATCACTAGGCAAATGGGTTGAGGACCTAGCGACTTGAAACAAGATACATCTGTGGGACCTACATAAGCTATTTAAATAAATAATTTGAGAAACATAAATAATTGAGTTAAGACATAAAACGTACATCAAAGGATTTACTATGATCTTTTACCATATTATTATAATAGATATATTTACGTACATATAGATATAAAAATAAGATGGCACCATTATATTATAATAATTCAATAAAGTGATGTCACCTCATTGATATTTACATGTACATATATAAATATAAGATTATTATAATATTCGAATTATAATCTTCCAACTCTATTCTTCCATTTTAATATTCTTTCTTTTAACCGATTAGCACTTGGCATGTTAAATCGATTTAATACTTGGTATTCAAATTGAGGCACGACCTTCCTTTTAATTTAGCCGGGAATGAAGTCCAGCACTTTTCTTTATACAATCGTCTGCCTTGCCATATTAAGACATTCAAACTTTGCATCCTCGACCTTCTTCTTTTCTATGTTGTGGTGTGTATAAGCGGATTTCATAACTGCAATAATATTTGCACTTTCAACAATGGAAAGCCAATGTGCTATGTTCCTAAACTCTCCATCTCTGCAATATGTCTTTCTTCTTGCCATTAAAACGTCTTTGCAAACTACTTTGAAACGTCTGCAATCCGCTATTGGGTCTTCTGCGATTTGCCATTCTTGTCAACCTTGATCAGATTGAGCAATACCAACATAGCCAAACAAGTGATTCTGGCTTAAATACTAAGGATCAGCGTTGAAGAAAAGCAAGAGGGAGCCAAACAGATTCAAGTTCTCTAAAGAATACATTTTAGGTCATGAGTTAACCTTCCAAGTTTATAAATGCAAATCTATAGCAGTTGGCTAAGATCAAAACTTCTTCTTATGTCTATGTTTCATGATTATATTTTTAACTTGTTGAATAAACCTTGAAGACTTACAAAGAACTTCTTCATAGTACCTTTACACCCAGTTGAGTAGTATTCCATAAAGAGAGCTTCTAAATACAATATGAATTTGTATGATTATTGTTGTTCTCAAGAATAATTTGTCACAAACTCGTGATGGAAGATATTAAGGGCCAAATGCTCATAATTTTTTAATACACCTAGGATTCACCAGCAATGTAGCCAGGAATGGTGAAAACGTGGAATGAATCTACAAGAACGTAGACGAGAAATCAGATAAAATTAATTAATTAAAGAATAAATTCTGCAATCTTTAAGAAAATATCTTTTTTTTCAAACCACAGATTGTGGTAACCTAGAATATATATGTTATTCATGAATTTGTTGGGAATCAACAGACAGAGTCGATTGCTCTAAAATTTGAACACCTAGGATTCATCGGCTGTATGGCCATGGAAAAGGGTGAAGAAGTGAGATGGAATCTGCAATGACTTATAAAATAAAAGTTAGATATGATACTTTAAATCTAGAATAATATCATTTTATAGCTCATGCATGATCCTGTTATTGTAACTCCTGCTACCAAGTCTAGTGGTGTGGTTAGATACCAAGATGCTCAGTAGAAGATAGATGTTCCAAGTCCAATTTAGGGTAGGGAGGGCCTTTCTTGTTGGAGATTGTATGGGGAACAAGTTAAGGTCCGAGGTTGGGTAGTTAAACCCCTGACAATGTTTCACCTCTCCCTAAGATGTCAGACATGCGTCAGATAGAGATATGCTATGCATTCAATTGTTTGTCGGAATCAGGTATTTTTACTTTTATGAAGTTTATGCAAGAAGGTAAGAGTAATTGAGTTTTATCATCATTACAATTATTCCACATCTAGTTGCGAGAAAAAGATTTATGTGATGGATTGTTATATCAATCTTTCATTTATATGAATAATAAATATGAGCATATCTTTTAACTTTAAGTTATTGCCACAATTAAGAAATCGGAAGGAAAGGAATGATACAGTGGTATCTAAAGCCCTAATTGAATCAATGGTATCTAGAGCCTTAAATAACACGGTGGTATTTGAAGCCCGAATTGATACAGTGGTATTTGATGCCCTAAATGATCCAGTGGCAACTGAAGCCCTAAATGATACAATGGTATCTAAAGCCCTAAATGATCCAATGGTAATCGATGCCCAAATTGATACAGTGGTATGTGATGCCCTAATTTTTATATAGTGGTATTTAATGGTAATTGTCAATTGATTTCGATATAGTAGTATTGGATGGTAGTTGTTATTTAATATTGTTACAGTGGTATTTGTGGACTAACCTGGGTGGTTGCAGAAGCATCCCTACAAAGATTTATTGGTTCAATTCCATGGTATGTGGATTTTAATTTCTATAATAAATTCATTGATGGCATTTAAAGTTCCTAGTTAAGAAATTTTGTCTAACTGATTTTAACGGTAAATCTCATTCACATGAACATGATTGATATAACTGTCTTCCTATGAAATTGAAGTAATATCTGTACTTCTTTGAGTATTTTAATTGTTAATTTAAGACCCGGCAAAACTGGTTGTTACGGTCTACATCTAATGAAAACAAATTAGTATCTTTAAAGATAAAATCAATAATAAAACAAAAGAGTAGAACTCAAATGTAAGTCTTGATTGTGTGAAAATCCAGGCTCCATCAGTAACTACGAACCACAAACTTCCGCAAGAACGAGAGTATTGGGTGAAGTTGGTGGGACGCGACCTCACGCCAAAGGAATTTGAGTCTATCATAGAGAGTACTAAGAGTCGAGGATTGCGGCGAGACTTCATTTGGGAAGGCCATTAGCGATGTATCATGGACATGATAAAGAGTAGGTTAACCAGGGCAAGTAGGGCTTCAGATATCGCCCTGCCACAAATTACCTTCATGAATGGCATTATGAATGGTATGGTATATGATTGGGCGACTGTCCTTGTTGATAGAATGGAGAAATTCATGACACTGCAACACCGCACATTCTATATGCCGCACCATGCTATCAGGTTGTTTCTTGAAGCAACATTCCGTCAAATTCTGATGGATGACTTTGAAGTCCCACCGAGAGGAAGATTGGCAGTAGGAGAACCCCTAGTATTCTGCTAGAGGCATTTGGACACGGGTGGCACGATGGCTGGCCAAAAGAGGGTAATGCAAGGCTTAGATGCCTACGGTGATACTGATAGAGGACAAGAGGATACCACGGAGAGTGGTGGGACCGATTCAGATGGAGATAGTACTTCGACGGAGGTTGGGAACGATGAGGCAGACACAGAGTCCCCACCGAAGACACTTTTCACTCCTCAATTGCCGACTTTCGCGCACTTGATAGCCACCACCCCCATGCCACTTATTCCTCCATTCGGCCAAAGGCATGCGCCCGTTGTTATGACTCCACCCACGGCCATGGTAGAGACCATAAATGTATCAGCTCAAATGGAGGTTGTCAAGGAGCCATCCCAACTAGCCACCCCTGAGGGAACTCTAGTCGTGGACATCCCAGTGGATTCAATTGCCCCAAATCTAGTAGCCGCAGTTCCAACAACAGGGTTCATAGAGATGCACCAGGCACCAGAGCCCAAGCCTCAAGTTTGACTAGACGTGATTGGTACAGAAAAGGCGGTTGTCACTATAGCTTCATCCCTGTTGGCCAAACATGTGAGCATGGCCCAGCCAGCACAACTAGAGGACGAAAGTATTGAAGTGATGGACCGAGCTAGTGCCTTCTTAAGACAACAGTTCCGTCTCACCCTTGCAAATGTCGACCCCTCTATCCAATCCCCAAGGCGGGGAGAGGTATTGACAGGAGTATCGGCCATTCTAGAGCCACCAGCAATCGAGAGTACAACAATTTGAGGATGCGCTCGGAGATGAGGGGGCTGCACCGAAGGTGGACATGATTGTCACAGAAGGGGCAAAGAGGGAGACAGAGATCGATATGGAGCAGGTTGTCGATACCGAGGACAGGCTGAATTATGGGTCAAATGAGGAGAGAACCATGGCATACATTAGGGCTATGGAGGTTGTGCTGGAGAGAGGTCAAATTATTGGACAGAATGCTTTAACCTATAGAAGGGAATTGCAGTTGATCCGAGCCTATATCCAAAAGGGTTGTCCGGAGTGTTTCCGCTCTTGTTTTGAGGTCAGAGGATGGCTAGTCGTGGAAACATCAGAGATGTTGGCTGATTGGACTACAGAACTCGAGTTGGGACTGTGCAATGCTACTATGGAAAAGCTGGCACATGAGATAGTAGGGGCGTATAAAGAGGTCTACTATGCTCATTGGCATACAAAAGCAGATAGAGAAGCAAAGAGGGTTGCAGTTGCAAGGTCCAGGGTAGTCGAGGCAAAGGCTCAAGAGGAGCTAGCTGCTAAATTGGCTAGTCAGCAGGCAGCATGGGCGGTAGAGCAAGCAGCGCTCTTGCAAGACAAAGAAAGGGCTGAAAAAGGATTGCAAGTAGCTCGGACTCAGGCTATGGAGGCAGGACTTCTACTGAAGGAGGTTGTGGAGGTCAACACGTGAACACAGAAGGACTTACGAATACGCACCGATCAGGTTTACAAGTTGTGCCAGCTGCTGAAAACTTCAAGAACGCAACCTCCTCCCTAGTCTATGTTTGTTTCTATATTTGTATGTTGTCTCTTAATTTTGTCAAATTTGAGTTACCAAGAGACGACTTTTTTTTTGGGGGGGGATAATGTTGTCTGGTGAACTGGGTAGTTAAACGGTTATGGGTACAGGCATAGTTGTGTCGCTTCATTGGAACCGTGTTGGATGTTATAAATATGGCATAAACTTATGTAATTGGCATCATGTTGGTATTGAATATTATTACTTTGTACGGAAGCATTTGATGAATGAATAATACTTCAATTTGTTAAGTTATATGTTTATTTCCTACTCACCTACAGGCTGAACAAAGTTGAAAAGAAATTTGTCATTGATGTCAAACATATAGTGATCAGTGCCAAAGAATAAATGAGAAAACTTCGACAAGGTCCTAGAATACAAACATATGAACCATTCAAAGTACCAAGAGACTATAACTAATAACCAATGTACAAAACTATAGACAATGATTGTTATATCAGTACAAACAAATTGCTATAATCGATGTATAGCATTAAGGAATAATGTTGAGAATAAGACTATCATGATATAGTCTGTTTGATACAAGTGAAAAAGCTGGAACCAAAAGAGCATGAAAAATAATGTTAGTGGAATCCTAGTCAACGATAGAGTTAAAGGTATAATGAACAAAATTCAAGCAGTGATACGGCAAATGGGAGATAGTAAATCTCTACAACAGAAATGACTTCAAAATAATCTATAGATAGAGATTGTGTGAACAGCCTAATATGTGAATGGGAAAGTATGTAGCAGCAATACATGTTTACAGTCGGACAAAGAAGTGATTTGTTCTTATTGGATGCTCTACACACAAGCAACAAACAATATTCAGAATAGTATGTCTTTCATACAACATGGAGTACGAACAGAAAAAGAATGGTAGCATCTAAAATATAATCATGAAATGCAAATGCCTATGAATGCAACAATATTGGCAAGAATAAAGAGAGTATAAAATATACAGAATGATGTTTTGAATATGCAGAGCAAAGAGCATAGCGAGTATGGACAGAAGACAACAATAGTTTGATCAGTCTTGATGTCGTAAATCACGTAAAAGTGCCCAATAGTGATATCAAATGCTCAGTACACCGACTAAGCCCGATATAAATTTATGGTAAGAGCAATCAAAAGTAGATACAATAATATTATTATTGACAGAAACAGAAGAGAACAAAAGTCATTTCCAGTTTGTCTGATACAAACAAAGCAAATACACAGTCAGTGTTCATATATATATATATATATATATATATATGCATCAAGATTTCTATGTCAGCAGCTCTGTTTGGCTGGCAAAGTCATGCGTTGGTACTGATATCAATGGCAAGTCTATCAAGCAGTGAATCAAGATGTTATCAATGATATGGATCAAAAAAAAATAACCAATAACCTTCATTCGAAAGACATCCCTGGAAAGCACAAACACTATGGTGTCATTAATGAACATGTGAAGCGATTATTCCAAAGAACCATGAATGCTTTCACTAAGCAATACTGTCAGGTTTATAGAGATGCCATTGGAAGCCTTCATATATCAAAGGCAAATCAACAATATGATAATCCTCTACAAGCAGCGATATATATCTTTCACGCAGAAGCAGAGAATTTTAAGACAGCACAAATAAAAGGCATATTGGAGGCATCGATTAAATTATTGGGATCAAATAGCCAATACGATAGCAGGAAATAATTTACCCATCCAATATTGATAACCCCTCCTTTACAAATATTGTTGGAGAAGTTAGGAAAGATTATATTTTGCATAGCTGACAGCAATTTGATGAAGCTCCGATTAAAGGATAATAATATAAGGAAAAGATAATCTAAGTTTTTTAATTACAAGAAATTAAAAAACACTAATAATGTTTTGACAATAAACAAAAGGGTGTGATTAAGGATATGTTATTATGAAAGAAAATGATCTTTCATTCTGAAAAGTCACATTAATTTATTTTTATGATATAAGAGAAGAGTCTTTCATTTGAAAAATAATATGTCAGGGGATTGAATAAGAATAAGAAGTAAAAGTGTGAAGAAAGAAATATATATATTCCGATTTTTTAATCTGATATATATTTATCAGAACTAAGAGGAAGAGGTATATAGAAGAAACATTTATTATTGCAGAGTTGAAGGCTGACAACGAGGGAAAGTATATTTTCAAAGTTAAGAACAAATTATATCGATCACTAGGTTGAGTAAGCAACCATATAAAAGGTGGGATTACAGATTTTTTACTAGAAGTGGGAGTAGGTGCTTCCGGTGGGTTGGAGCCTGCAAAGTGTGGAAGTTGTAGCTTCCAGCGGGTTGGTGCTTGTAAAAATCGAGGTTGTAGCGTCTTGTAGGTCGGAGCCTACAAAATTTTGTAAAAGAACAAAGTTATATAAAAGCAATTAAATTGTCGTGGTTTTCTCTCGCATTGGATTTCCACATAAAATCTGTGTTATTGTGTTCCCACATAAAATCTGTGTTATTGTGTTCATGTGCATAGTTGTTCATTTCGGCATTTGTAGTTAATAGTTTGGTTTGGATTAAAAAAAAATTGGCAAATTTGTTAATATATTGATTCAGCCCATATTGGTGTGCTCTTCGGGGATGTGTACCTTAGTTGAAAAATGACACAATACTCAAACTAAATTAGAATGTGTGAAAATTTAGTAACAATCGTGGCGACTTTTGCTAGTTGTCTGCTTGCTAGACACAAAACAATAGTCCTCTATCCATTGGGCAACAAAGTTAGAATAAACTATTAAAATAACTTATATGTTTTCTACAAATGTACTAACATTGCCAATGTGATTGATGTCTTCTAAATGTAGATTTGAAGACTCCTAATATACGAGAGGAGACATGTCTCTATAGTTAATCATCATTAGTTAATAAATAACTATATGTATAACTCATCTTTAAACATATATGTAATATTGATATATTAACCATTTATATAATATATTATTATATTATTATATAATAATATATAATGTATAATATATATAATATATATTATATTATATATATAAGATATTTATCTTAAAGATAATTTACCATCAACAAGGTATCTCATGATAAAATCAATCCGACAAAAACTACAACCTTAACATAAACATCAACACCCCTAGACTTGAAACAAGCTGGAAAACTTTTCTCTTGTTGTTTGACCAATAGCATAGATATTTATGAGTGTAGTGGGACCACTCATTAAACTTATTGATATGAGGAAAACTGTCAAACTTGAGACCTTTAACATAGAAAACAGGAAGGACCTAGCAAAACTGAAAATAACTAATCTAGGAAAAGAAACAAACTGACATGTGCTTGGACAGCACTTGGAAACAACTAACCTAGCATGTTGATGCATTTACTGAGAGCATGAAACATAATCTTAATATATACAAGGTAAACAAGGTAGATCAAACCTCAAAGCAATGCTTGAGGTGTATCCCGTTCACAGGGATAGGCAAAACTTCTCCATCCATTGTTGAGAGCTGAAATGTGTTATGCTCTTTGCATTCTGAAACCATGAAAGGAACCAATCGAAAAGCTGTCAAACTTTGTATGCTGACCATGTTTGCTTTTAAGAACATCCCATTTAAGAACCAGATCCCCTTCCTTAAAGATCTTGAAAGTAGCTTTCCTGTCAAAAGCTTTTTCGTTTGGAGTTATTGATAATCCATTGTTTGCAGAGATTTATTCATTCCTCTTCTAGCTTTTCCATACACTAGGACATAAGAGGATTACCAATAATCTGCTTCGAAGTTATCCTATCTAGCCACAATGCAGATTTTGGCTTCAAATGCAAGCCCCTTTGATTTTTTTGCAATGTCCTTTTAATGATCCTGATTAGATTCTTATTGGTTGACTCAGCCAACCCATTACCCTCAGGGCAATAATTTAAAGAAGTATTAAGGTAGATGTCATTCTTCAAATCCCATTCAGCTACCCTAGATCCCAGCAAAGCTAGGGCATTATCAGACATAATAGACTCAAGGACACCAAACTTGGTAATAAGGTCCTCATAAAAATTGAGCACAGCGGTTTCATTGGGTTCTCTCAAAGCCCCGACTTCTGTCCAACGTGTGAAGTAAGTTGTTTCACTCAAAACCAACTTGTGTCCTGCACTGGAACTTGGATTAATGGGGTCCATAAAGTCAATTCCCCACCTCATAAAAGGCTGCTCTACTATTATGAGTTGTAGAGGTAAGGCTGCAAGCCTTTCTTTTCCAGCAAATAGGCCACATTTTTCGCATTTTCTTGCCCAAGCATGGGCATCCTTGAATAAACTAGGTCAGTAATAGCCTGCCCTCATTATTTTATATGTTGTTGTTTTATGGGAGAAGTGACCCCCTGCATCATGAAACTCTTTTAAAAGCTTGCTGATCTGATTGACTGATTGACAAGAAAATACCTTATTTAGATTACTAGTTTCAATGGAAAAATATCTAGCTTACTTGGTTGGTTCTCAAAGTTGGAAGTTGTAAAAAATCTTGAAACTTTCAAGTGGTTTTAGGGTTTGGAGTGATGATGTATTTCACAGTTTTTTGATGTGGGTTTGTGGCATTTGCAATGTAGTGTGAATGTGGTGTGAGTTTAGAGGTGATTAAGTTATTTTCTATGTGTGTGTGTGTTTTCTGATACTTGGAAGTTTGTTTTTCTGGGCTGTTGGATTTGTATTTTGGCTCATATCTTCTAAAGACATTTTTATGTGGGCACTGATTTATAGCTCTTTACTAGCCTAGGTTGTTCATTTTGATACATTGTTTGCAACCATTGGTGAAGATTTAAATTTTCCAAGACAAATCCCCCCTCAAGGAGATAGTATCATTTTGCCCTAGCTGGTTTTTTCCGATTGAGTAAAAAAATAAGACTTTTCTAGGGCCCGAAATCTGCATATCGTGGCATCATTATAAGGGGTGATTGCTATTAAATTTTAGGAAGTTGATTGTTGTTGGTTTGACACTTGCATGCACCCTTTCTTCAGTAGTTGGAGTGAGGTATGCCAAATGTGAGGGGTCCATTTTTTGTTCCAGTTGCAAAAAAGGACATGGACACGAAATTTTGTAATCTTGGTCCTTTTAGTAGTTGCAAGAGAAGTAATCAGTGTAGGATAATGCACAAGGCAAACACCTCTAAGGAAACTATGTTCCATAGCAAGGACAAAAAGAGAAGTTCTTGAACATAAGGAGTGTCATTGATGTCAAAGGTGTGTTGTCTTTGATTACACTGATGTCAATGTGAACATCCAAAAGACTACAAGAATGTCACAATATGTAAGGAGGATGATCTTGCATGCCCATTTTGAGTTATAGACCCATTGATATGATTGCAAAATATGTATTACTGTTGGAAGAGTTCTAAAAGCTTACTCCGGAAGGTTGGCTATGTTACTCAAACAGTGAGTTTGCTATGATAACTTTGTCTTGCTCTATAGTCATTAGTGTTCAAGGATGATGTCTTGTTCTGAGAGTACAAAATTTACCTATACAAGTTTCATCTATATTCAATGTTTGCAGAAGATGGATGTGGGAGAATACTGCAGATATCTTCTAAGTTGTACCTAAACAGTGCAATCAGTAATCGGGCTCCATTTTGAAGCGGTAAGTATTCTTATGCTGTTAATACCGAAAGAGGATGGATTTGCTTGGGATCACATTGATCTCTTGAAGGAACCGTGTGCCTTGATATCGTGTGTGGAACTGTATGAGGGACTCCTTGGTCAAATCTATTTCACTTGGCCAACTTGAAGATGTATTGTAGCATGTCCATATCCTCTAGAGATTGTGTAAAGGAGACCATTGGAATATCATAGGGCTATAATGGGTAATGCTTACATATGAGCTCTTCAAATTAGCTCACCACATGTTTGATTTAAGACTCTTGTGGAGAGCCAACTTGCTGATGCAATAATCCTTGAAGCTAGCTGACATATGTTTGCAATTGATTTCGATTATGTATTTTAAGGGGTCTAATAAATCCTCTCCTGTGTGAGATGGGGATGGGTGGGTGTATAAGAAGTAATATACTTTTTAGGATACAAGCTCATGCAAACAGAAGGAAGAAATGATAGGTGTGCCTCAAGCAAGAGGTCAATTAAGGAGTAAATAATCATATTTTGAACTAGTTAGGAAAACAGGTGGTCCTTACATTTACATTTCTTGAGATTGATGTCCTTGTCACTATGTTGTTGCTTGGTCACTGGGTAGAAGATTTTAATGTAATTTGTCAGTCGATGATCACATATGCTACCTGAGATCGGTGTCTCCAGTATGTTGTTGCCTACTTGTTGCAAGTGATTCATTACTATTGTGAGGCTGATTCTCATAGCGGATTTTCCCATCTCGGGTTTCCGCATAAAATTTGATGCTCTTGTAGACCTACAAATGGTTGCTTATTATGTGTTTCTTACATTCATAATAAGATCTAGATTAACGTTTAAAGGTTATGATCCAAAAAGCTTCATTTATGTTGTTTGAAGTTGCACATATTGATTCAGTAGTTTTCTTAATCAGAGGAATTGGTGAAGAACTAAAGGAAATGGTGATTGTCAAAAAGATCCTTAGATCTCTCTCGCCAAGATTTGTTCATAAAGTAGAAATTGAAGAAGCAAAGGACTTAATCAAATTGATCTTAGATGAACTGCATGGCTCACTTAGAGCATTTGAGATGAGATTCAAAACTAATGTAATCATGATGAGGGAAACCACAACCAAAGCATCCAAGAGAGAGATGATTTTCCTGATTCCAGTGATGAATCAGATAAATACGAAGGTAAATTACCTTTAAATGTTTTCATGATGGATATATTGGAGACTTTAGGGTTAAATGTCCTCACAAAAATTCAAACAACAAGTGTTTACCGCATAGGTTAATTAAGAAATGCACACAGACAATGAACACGAACAGCAGAACTCCTTAGATTATTCGCATATGCTAGAACATTACATTATGCTTCATAAGATAAGATGATTTACAATGATCCCAGATGGGGTATAAATACTATCCGCCGAACCTTCCCGAAGGAGTCCATCGGCCACATAATATGTCCGCTACAAACTATTTACCGACGACGTCGGCTACAAAGTACAAAATCACCGACGACAACCAAGTCGGCTACACAGTTTCTACCAACAACATCATCCCCCCCAAAAGAAAAAGTCGTCTCCGAATGACAATTAAAATATCTGAGACAAATTAACAAACAAAATACATTAACTGACTAACTAGTCTTCAACACTATCACCTCAGCCAATCTGACATTTGACCCTGATAGCCACCTGCGCCGCTTTCTCTGCTTCCAATTCCTGGTACACTGAGCCAAGTGTTGCTCTACTGCCCTCAACTGGATGATCAGCTCCTCCCGAGCTCTCTATGCATCCACCAAACACCTACTCCACGTTGGTACCCAGACACTCCATGCCTGCAGCAACTCCAGGTCTCCATCAACTGGTCATACTTCCCACGAATGATATCCGCAACGACTGGGGGTCTAGGGAGCAATGCCCCTAGTGGGGTCGCCCCAGGTGCGTTCAGGGGCAGCGCCCTCCCTGCCAAGACCAAATTAGCACTCCGAAACCCATAGAAAAATGCATGGAACACACCATTTCTGTCATTTTCTATCGATTCTACACTCTTTCTAGCAACCACTGATGCTTCCCCTTCCCTTTGACATCATCTGCTACTCATTTCGAACAATTTGAATCTGTCGTCGTTTTTTTTTAGCTCCTTCCTCTGCTCGCCAGCTGCTGTGCCTCTTTCCTATCCTGTCAAGTACCTTTCAACAATGAAACTGATATTAACTCCTCCGTGTTGAATTTGTCCTTCAGGGTGAAAGTGCCGCAACCCGTCGAACTCACAAACACCCCCAAAACCCGTAAAAAATCATCCGCGGGAAAGAGAAAGCTAGCCGCGGGGCACATCTTCAACGTGGGAAGCTGACCAATAACCCATCAATGTCACACCATGATCCAGATTTTTTCCATCGAACACACCAGATTTGAAAGATCGAAACTCCCTTCCACGAGCTTAAATCACACAAATGGATGCCGCGATTGAAAAAAAGGCAAAAACGTGGTATTAAAACCAAAGTCTGGCCGCCAAAATAATTCGTCCGCTGGGAAAAGAAAACCGCTGCAGGTAACCAATGAAGAAGTCCGCGGAAGAAAGCCCACGGAAAGGCACGCTTAAATCCAAGGAAGGGAATCAGATAAGTGGAGGAGACTGAGCCTGTGGCCGCCAGTAATGTCTCTCGTGGACAAGTGCCCGCGGAGGTTGCCCGTGGACAGATGCCTGAGGAGCGACCTTCCACGGACAGCATGCCCGCGGACAAGTGGCTGCAGATAGGTGCCCACGGAGGTTGCCCGCAAACAGATGCCCACGGAGCAACCTTGCCCGCAGACAAGTGCCTGCGTTCAGTTGCCCACGGAAAAATGCCCGCGAAGCAACCTTCCATGGATAGATGCCCGTAGCACACACAGCCACACTTCTTTTCTTTCTTTTTTCCCCTTTTTTTTTTTTTGTTTTTTCCTTTTTTCTTTTTCTTTTTTGTTTTTTCTTTTTCGTTGTCTTTTTTCTTTTTTTCTTTTTTCTTTTTTCTTTTTTTTTAATAATTAAAAAATTGCAGCACCTTAATTTTGCCTCGAGGCGTTGTCGTTTTGCAACAACAATGAGGGAATCATCTGATCATTCTGCGACGGTGATGGCGACAGCATCTTCCTGGCACGGCAGGATCCGTTGACTGCATGAGGTACCTCTTGCCCATCCAACATCCCCAACTTTATCACTCGATTGTCGCTGACCTCCCAAATCTGATATGGTCCAACACATCTTGCCTTAAACCTTTCCTATTTGATTTCATTCCGACCGTCGTACTTGAGTACCTACTGCCCCGGCTGAAATCTGTTGAGTTTGTCATGCCACGCCTTATGTCTATTCTGTGTCACCTCCGTCACCCACTGTGCCTAAGGTCGTCGCGCATCTAGCGTATTTCCTTGTTGTCGGCACCTTTCAAGTAATTTTATGGTGCGATACATTCTTTTCTTCCTGTGCGATCCGTTCACCATGTACCGGACGGTGGGATCTTTTTTTCTGGGTTTGGACTGTATGTTCTTCCCCTCAACTTCAGTCATAACCGCCTTTCCTTCTTCCGCTTCTCTGTATTCCTTCAGACATTCATTTTCCTCTATTTTCTCACCTTCATCGACCCTTAACATATTACAACTCGAAAACAATTCGTAGTCTTCTATCTGCCAGTGGAGAAGGCCATTCATCGAGTCTAGGTCGTCGTCATTCGATCCTCCTTCTAGTGTCAATACTCCTTCGTCCGGTTCCATTCTCCTCTTTCCTTCGTCGTCACTTTTGCCTTCACCTTCTGTATCTGACAATGCTACCTCCTCACCTACCATTTGTGTGTGCAGGTCAATTATGAATCGTTTGCCTCCATGCTCCATTGATAGGGTATTTTGTTTCCAATCATGTTTTACTTTTGCATGCATCAACCAAGTCCGTCCCAGAATAGCATCATATCCTTTTCTTTTCAATGGAATGACCACGAAGTTCAATAAAAATGGTTGTCTTCCAATAGTTACCGGTTGCGCCCTTAAGGTTCCCAACGGTTTGTTCCCATGCTGGTCTGCCGTGAGCAACTGGAATGTAGTTGGCCACAACGTTGGCTTTCCCAACTTCTTCCAGGTATCCTCTGGTAACACATTCACACCGGACCCTCCGTTGACAATTGTGTCTGTCAAAACATGTCCCAAAATCCCCATCTCGACAACCGCCGGATGCCTTCCAATTGTGAGTGCCAACAGCATTGGGTCTATTGTCGTCACTTCCTTACTATCCCTTCCTGTGTCCTCCGTTGCTTTCAAAAACGGTGTATGATTCAGAATGGCCGTCCGTAACTAGGGCATTGTGAGAAGGTCACTTATCTTGACCGGTACCTCCGTTTGTAAGATTTTCCGTACGATGTTTTGTTCTGCAGAGTTCCTTGCCAAGGTGTCAGTGATGTCTTTCAACTGAGATGTCTCCGCAGACGATGCCTTTTCAATTTTCGCCCGCGCTTCCCCCAATTTTCTCTTTTCTTCTGTCGGATCCGGGTACACCTTCGCTTGCCTCCGTGTAATTGCCAGAACCTCCTCTTCATCTGTGCCGACAGTGATCAAATTTACTTCAAACTTTGGGCACTTGGCATCTTCATGGTCGCCGAGTCCGCCCCATCTACATAATAATTTCGATGTTTGTCGTTGTACAATCCCACGCAAAATGACCCCACAAATTACATGCTCGGCATTGAACGCCGTCTGTTTGCATCATACTGGGTTCGACTTCGGCTCCCATTATTATTGTTATTGTTCGCATTGTTGTTATTTTGCCCTCTGCTATTATTCCTGTACCCACCTGAAGTGGCACCATCAATGTTTGCATTTTCGTTCCCTCCTAACGTGGAAGCTGCCTGTGTAAGAAGCACCTGCGGAGATCCTCTGGTTTTCATGTTAAAGGGGCATTCCTTTGTCGAATGGCCCATGATCTGACAAATGTCACAGAATTGGGTTTTTGGACAAGATCCTTTAGTGTGACCGTCGGTCTTACATTCCGTGCACCACAGCTCTCTACCTTTTGGCTCCTTCTGCATGTTTTTAAACTCCTTCACCATGCGGATCATGTCCTTCTGTAAGGTGCAAACCTTCTTGCTACTGCCTTCATCGTCGCTGCTATCTTCTCCGGTAGGCTCGTCATCATCAGAATCAGATGAGCTAGTGTTCTTCTTCTTCTTTGTTTTCTGCTCACTTTCGAGGTCCAATGCTCTGTTATGTTATAAGCTTCTGTGTATGACGACGGCGGCACAATTTTCATTTTCTTTCACAACTTCAAGCGTAGGCCTTCCACAAACCATCTTTTCTGAAGTCCGTCTGCTAGCTTACTTTCCATTTTATTTATCAAATCTTTTAATTTCCTGGTGTAAACACGAACGGTTTCGTTCTTCCCCTGCTTAGTATTGAAGATCTCTGCTATAATTTCATTATCATCCCGCAACAATTTAAATTCTACCAAAAAATCCTTTTTAATATTATCCCGACTGTTTAGCTTTTGTGGATCTATATCAGTAAACCAATCAATTGCCACCCCCCGTAGAGTGGCCGAAAATTGCCTCATCCAGTCGTCTTCATCAGTTATCCCATTTGCCCTCCAGATCGTTTCACATGTTTTGCAATGTCGAATGGGATCGGTCGTACCATCACCATCGAACTTCGGCAGTTTCTCTTTTGGTCCCATCACGATTGGTTTCTGTAAACAGGCGTTGCTCGATCCTGCAATACTGGTGCTGTTCACTCCCACATCGGCGGTCTGCACTCCCACACTGGCAGTCTATACTCCCACACCGACGGACTGTTCTCCCACACTGGCAGACTGCACTCCCACATCGGCAAACTGTTGTCCCACACCATCAGACTCAATAGCTGTGAACCTTGGTGAAGAAGGATCTTTTGAAGTTGTCTCCCGCGGAAGTGTATCTCGAACAAAGAGTTCACTCCATGCTCTTGCTCCGTCGACACTCCGAGCCGTGCAAGTCAATGCTCTTCCGTCTGGATTCTCTTCCCTTGGCAAACGCAAATTCAAAAACTCCTCCGGTGCTTCTTCCACCAATTCCACTCGCTGCCGAGTTTCCTCCAACAATTCTTCCGTGCTCTAGTTTCCGTCGGCAATCTTCTGGAATCTCCTTCGGCGTTCGGCCTGCTATGCTAGAATCAAATTCTCTTGTGCAATATGGATTACATTTTTTCCCTTAACCTTATTGCGATCTTTGTTAAGCTGATTTGGCATTAATCTTTATTCCTCCCACCTTCTAGGTTCATAGGGCAACGGCGCCAAATGTTAAGCGCATAGGTTAATTAAGAAATGCACACAGACAATGAACACGAACAGCAGAACTCCTTAGATTATTCGCATATGCCAGAACATTACATTATGCTTCATAAGATAAGATGATTTACAATGATCCCAGACGAGGTATAAATACAATCTGCCAAACCTTCCCGAAGGAGTCCATTGGCCCATAATATGTCCGCTACAAACTATTTACCGACGACGTCGGCTACAAAGAACAAAATCACCGACGACAACCAAGTCGGCTACACAATTTCTACCGTCAACAACAAGAGCAGAATGGGAAGAAGCAATTCTATAGAAAGAGGTTCAACAATAATCAATAGAGTTTCTATTTGAATGAAGATGGTGAATTATCTGATGAAGAAGATCAAAGAAATACCAGAAGTACTGCTGAAAAGGCTCTATTCATGGCAATAGGGACTCTTGCTAACAATATTGACACAAGATCCAAAATCAAATAAGAAAGTGATTTCATGGAAAAATTCATGTGTACCAGTCCGGAAATAAGATGACTAAAGAAAAGAATAGCCGAAGAAGAAAAAGTTATAAAAATGTTGACTTAAAAACAAAGAAACTCTGAGAGAACAATAATTGATTTGAATGTTCAGTCAGATAAGGTAAAAAAAAACTGAAGATGCTCTGACAAAAAGATTGAAGAACGGAGAAAAGGATTCCAAGAAGCTTCTAGCTGAGATTAACGCATTAAGAAAAGATCTTGACACATCTAATAATCAATTGAAGTTGAAGTTTGAGAGAAGTATTGAGATGTTGGATCAGATAATTGACAAACAAGGATCATCTCCCATCAAAATCAGCATTGGATTTGTCGAAGAACTGAAAGGAAGGCAAGTTGAGCAATCTATGAAGGTGGATTTTACAAAGCAAGGATTTGAAAGCCCTAAATCTGATCAAACAAAGACAATTGAAGTAGTTAAGCACCTAGAGGACAAGCCTTCAATACCAGGTTCACTCATTCTTTTTCTAGCTATTGTTTTAGTTGCAATCACTTTGGTCATAAAGCTAACAATTGTAGAAGAGGTTCAGTAAGAAGAAATAATCTTGTTAGTAGAAATATATTTGCACCTCTGTTTGATTTCAACTATCATCTGTTAGAAGTGCAACAACAGTGGACATATTGCAAGAAACTGTAGAAGCAATCTTATGGGATTATTTGTTCCAAAAAAGCAAAAAGGATAATCTGGTAAACGTCTAGAAGAAGATAGACCTAACAAGACTTGTATAGCTTAGACAGCTCTTCATGCCCAGCAGCATAACATTTTATGGATCGTTGATAGCACATGCTCCAACCATATGACACAAAAAGAAGGTGAGTTTGTGAATTTTATGAAGTTTGATGAGGACAACACTCTTGGCAACAACTTTGTTGCTACGATTGCAGGAAAAGGTACTCTGAGTTTGGATGGTGGAAACACAAAGACCTGCAACGTATTATATGTAGAGAAACTAAAGCACAATCTGTGAAATGTCAGTCCAATGTGTGATAATGGCTATAATCTATCATTCCATAAGAAAGGATGTGAAATCATAAAAATATATTGGAGACCACATTGCAGAAGGAAGCAGAGCTGATAGTGTTGTGTATCATCTAAGTGAAGTTAATGGATAAAATTGTTTTGTGATATAAAAGGAAGAAAGTTGACTCTAGCATAAGAGGATGGGGCACATCAACTTTAATGATCTTGTGAGAATCAGTTCCAAAGAAATAGTGAGAGATACCTGAAATCGACAAGCCTTTATCCAACTATTGCAAGCCATGCGAACCAGATTTTCTACCAGACTAGACTTGATTCATATTGATATAATCGGTCATATGAGAGTAAAAAATTTACAAGGTGACAAGTACTTCATCATACTTACTAATGATTACACTAGAATGTTGAGGATTGGTTTTCTTAAGGAGAAATCATATGCTTTTGAAGAATTTAAAGCATTTTTAGTTTTAATGGAGAATAAAACCAATAAAAATGCAAATGTTTAAGATCTAATGGAGGGTGAGGAATTCAACCTTGAAAAATTTGAAGAATACTATGTAATGCATGGAATCTAAGGACAATATTCAGCACCTAGAACTCCTCAGCAAAATGGAGTTGCAAAAAGGAAGAACCAAACACTTCAGGAGATTTGTAATGTTCCCAACTAGGGGGGAGGTTGGCGTACCATACTAAGGTTGGCGTACTAAGCATAGCATACTAAGGTTGGCATACTAAGGTTGGCGTACTAAGAATGGCATACTAAGGTTGGCGTACTAAGGTTAGCATACTAAAAATGGCATACTAAGGTTGGTTTACTAAGGTGGGCATACTAAGGTTGGAGTACTAAGGTTAGCATACTAGGAGGTTGAAGATGCGCAGAGGATGTTGCACGGAGATTGGAAAGAGAATGTAATAACGCCAACCGGTTATAACTTCATCAAACACCAAATTCTTTTATAATTCAGTTGTTTGACATTTTGTCAAACACTTTTCAAGCAAGCTTTGATACCACTGTAATGAGCCCTGCTAGCTCTCACACAATCTGTGCCAAAAAAAAAAAAAATTTGTTTTTGAGGTTTTGCATTTAATGATACAACAATATAACAACAAAATAGAAGATATTACAATAATAATTTCAACTCAAATATTTGGATATTACATAGGGAATATAAAGCTGAAAGTTCCAGATTTTAATATGAACTTAGATACTGAGTATTTTCACAAAATACCAACAACCCAGTTGATAAAATATCCCCTATTATCTAAATCAACAATACCCAGAAAAATTAGAAGCTACAATTGATGAACTTACAGGTAATACTGTTGTCTATCAGGATTTCGCCTTTAGCGAGATGTAGAATCAAGCTATCCTGTGAAACAACGAAAACTCTCTCGGGTGGTGGGTTGTCCTAAAACGAGAGAAGAATCTCCGAAAGCTAGGCCGGTTCCTAAGTTGTGATCATCTAATCCTAAATTGTACTCGAGATAAGGGTAGGAAATGAAAGAATGAATGATTAAAACTAATCTAAGTGAGGTGATACACCAATGGTTATTAATGTAATTTTGATTACTTCAGCACAAACTATGAAAAAGAAAAATTGATTCACAATATCAGACAATCACGTAATCACAAAAGTGTTTCTATGTAAGGATTGGGATCTCTTGCTTTGAAAAGGATACCTAAGTTTCACCAATTTTCTGCAAGAAAACAATAATCACAAACATAGACCTGCAATCATATGTATCACGATTCAAATCTGCAACTAGGAATGTAACTATAATGAAGGCGCACACAACATTAAAGCAAAGAATTCACAAAAATTTTGCACAAGAATCTATGACAAGGAACCGCTGTATCTCTATAATCAATGCTAGAAGAATAATCTCTGCTATAAATGCCCTTACAATCAACTCAAAATCTGCTATGCGCAAAAAATCTGAATCCGAAAGAAGGTCCCCCATAATGAGGTGAAAGTACAATATATAGAAAAATAGCCCTAACTCGGATTCCAAAATCATGCCTAGGAAAAGTCACCAAAAAATTGATGAAAACTATAATGGAGCCTCTGAAAACTGTACTCAACCACCTGCCCAACTGATGGATAACTCAAAACTGCCTCCAACTCTCCAAAATCATGCACAAAAAGATCAAACTCGGATACACTGAATAACCCTCAAAAATAGCATGTGAAAATGCTCCAAATTATGCAATATATGCATAAAATAAGCCCTCAATCTGAACTGCATGCATAACTGATCATAACTGCCCCATAGGATGCTAAAAATATCATCAAATAACCCCCAAATCTGTATATGCAACTGAAACTGAACCTGACCTCATAATACCCCCTGTTAACTGAATGTTCCTTCTAAGAATATCCTTCCAATCTTTTCTCCTTGCATTTAGGCATTAAACTCATATAATTCCCTTTAAATAATAAAATCAATGATTTTATAATCATAATCACTTGATTTATTATTTTTACAATCAAATCTTTTATTATATTTAATATTAACGTGTTTGTATTTTTTTTTTTTTTTTTTTTGATAAACACGTTAGTATTAAATATAATAAAGGGAATTTATTAAATATATTTTACAAGTATTATTTATATTAAATGATTATAATATTGAACTCATTTAACATATATAATATTTGTAAAATATATTTATCAATCTAAGTTTTATATGCATTTTATCATATCAATGATATTTGGCATTATATAAAACATGCATATAAAACTTATGAGTTAAGAATTTTCAAAATATCTAAGTCTAAATACGGACCCGAAATACTTATGCAATATAACAAAGGTCGAAAGTAAGAAAGACTAAAAATGAAAGGCAAAAAACAAGTGAAGTGATTTAGTCTTCATTTGTCCTCACGCAAAGGGAGAGCGCTTGCATAGAGGGTTTCAAAACCCTAGCTATATTTTCTACTACCCTTGCGTTTTGTTTTGGACGTTTTTCCTTTCATTTATGCTGGGCATGATTCCTTTGTTTGTTATGGTCGCCATGAGTTTTATTCATTACTGGGCATGTTTGGACTGCGGATTTTTCTTGGTTGCTATTGTTGGACGGCTTTCTGTGACGCCATATTCTTATATTTGACAGCAGATTTTAGTTCATACTGAGCAGTATTGAGACGCCATGTGTTCTTTTGTTGGGTGTATCTTCATTTCTGGGCTTTCATACTTGCTGTGCGCTCTATTGTTGTTGTTGGGGTTTCATCCTTGGCACGAGTTATTGCTTCTATGGAAACCATTTCTTGCTGTTACAAGGCAGAAGTTTCTTGCTTGTAAATGGCTCGAATTTGAGCTTTCACTTGCGGGTTTTATTTTGTTGATACCTGCCATATTTTTGGATGGCTGCTGTTAATGTTATGATGCCATATTTACTAGCCGTATGGAGTTCTTTCGCTGGTATGTACTGGTCTCACTTTTACTACTGATTATGTGAGAGTTTTCTCTCCATTTCACCATAACTACTGTTGGAATTTTCTTCATTGCATAATTGTTTCCTTTGCTGTAGATAAACATTGCACATGAACCCGTAATTTTTTCCTTGTGGGTTTTGTTTTGTTGATACCATGAAAATTTTCCTGTTCTCCTTTATCATGCTGTAGCTTTTTATTATGACTTTTGATTCTGATATTTCTTTTAATTCATGGCACTTATTAAGCTTGCTACTGTTGATAACATAAACAATGGTTTTCTTCCATTATGTGCTTCAAGAATTTGCATAAAACATTTCCATCAGCAGTCCCTATATTCAGATCCATACATGTCTTTGATGGGTTGATAATTGCCATTTTTACAATTTGACATTGATTGCGAATTTGATGCATTCCTTGACAGATGTGATCAAGTCATTGCCCTTATTTGATAATTGGATACTCGATTTCCAATGGCCAATGTTGTCTGATGCCTCAACATACAAATCCATTGACTCCTTTGGGAACAGGCTTTTGTTTGCATGGTATACTTCACATTACTTCCAGCTGAACTTTCCCAAACAGAATCATATTATATTACATATTCAATGTCCATCTTCATTTGCCTGCTTGTTTTATCACTGATTATCATGCTTATTGTTGGAGTATTTGCAATAAATACAGTATGGAAATTTTGAGCAATTGCAATGTAATCTGCTGCTGATTCTGATTTTCTGGAGCATAATTGGTGTAGGTTACTGCTGTTCATATTTTTATTCACCTGTGACACCTTTTCCTTCTTTGTATTTGCTGAATATGTATCATTTCTATGAATTCTATATTTATTCTATATACTTTTTTCTTTTTTTTTCACTATACCATTAATGAACAATTTTGTATTTGATCATAGAAATGTACTTTCGTATATCATAAACATACAGCTCCACTTTAATTTTCATACCTTCTGATAATCCCTGTTTGCACGCAGTACTTACACCTTTGATATGATCATTGAATATGTCCAAATCTGGTTTGCATACCATGGCATTATATCACCAGCATCTCTTTCATTTCTTTTTCTGATATTGTATAACAGTAGTTGTATTTTATGGTTACCAAATTTCAATGCCTGCTAATCAATAAGAATGATAAATTGTTGTTGTATAGTATGCCTATGAACCATGTCTTCGGTCTTCACCCCTCCTTGATTTGACCAGAAAGTTTCATGCTCGTAACTTATGCACATCCTTTCTATGATCTCCTCAATGTCTTCAATCAGCTACATTGGTTTAACCGGAAGGTCCCATACTTGTAATTTATGTATGCCCCCTCAACAGCCTCCCCAATATCTTTTGTCTTTGCCCGAACAAATTCAGCCAAAAGGCTTCATGCATGTAACTTATGCATGATCCTCTCAATGTCTTCAAGTCTTCATAGCTGTATCTACACATGGAACAAACTCATTAATAAAAACATGTTTTATTTTCTTCAGATTTTCTTGCCGCCTTGTCTTTTAGCATAGTTATCTGGATAACCATGTTGTATAAACAGCAGAGTATAGATGATAGGAAAGTTTTCCATTGCTCAGTTCGTATGAACTAATCCATTTATTTACTCTCTTTTTTTTTGCAGGTTTTGCTCCCAGATGGAGATGCAGGATCAGCCCTCCAGCGTTCAACACAACAACTTTCCATTCAAGCAATGGATGCCTTTCCTTTCTATCTCTTTTTCAGTACTTTTATGTTTGTACAATGTGTTTAATTCAGATATTTATGTTAGGAGCTGAGAGCACTAGTAATATCTGAATGCATTGTATTCAAGTACTATGTAAACATGAACTCTTTGTAAAAAATATTTTATAAAAAAATATATTTTTGAATACTTTGAATATTATTTCAGTACTTGTATGGTTCCTATACTTTGCTCACTGCATTCTTTTAATTCTGTACTATCATTTCTCGGCAGCTAAACACACTCAGTTAGCAAATAAAACATAATCAGTTTAGCGTAAAACATAACAATTTAAGAGGCATGTTAAATTGGTAACAAATACATGTCTTGAAACCCTTTGAAATGAAGTCTAGCAACAGCAACTCCAACAAACAAATGCAACTGCAAATATGTAAAATGCTGCTACCAAAGTGCAGATAGAAAATAACGCCTAGCAGCAAATATAAATGGGTGCTCAACCAACTCCAAATTAACCAGCACCCAACCGCTTCTCATCAATAGTAATAACAATGTGAGAAGACGCCAAATTCCGAATTCCCAACACCACAATGTATACAGCAATGGAAATGAAGAACAATTCTTAGAAAACTAATTGACAATACTTCAGCTATGAATTACAATGAACTTCTCAAGAACAAACCCTTATACTTCAGCAAGGGCATAGAAAAATCAGACTTTAGAAAAAGCCACAAAGGCAACAAAAAGCAAACAAATATTCAAACATGCTTTTCTCAGAAAATAGGCTTGTATTTGTAACTTCCAAATTCTCTTTTGTTGCCAATATGTAACTTCACTCAGGAAGCTTCGCCGCACAACATTAATTAGAAGCTTCCTTTAGATTCTCTCACTTCACTTGGCTTAACTAATTAATAAATGGCACTTTCCACTGATAACTCAACCTTCAACTTAAGTGAAATTATAAAGTTAAAATTGTAACTTTATAATAAGCCATTTAATTATTTAATAATAATTTGGCCACTAAAAATATAATAACTCCCAAAATACTCATCACTTAAATATGTCCTCTGAAATAGGAGTCATACCTATTATTGCTCCATGTGACCAAATGCACTTTCCAAAAATAGAAAGGGTCCATCACAATCAACACCAACTTACCACAAATAGTAAGTACACAAAACTAAACTCAAACAAAGTCCAACTTGAGCCAAACGAAGACCAACCTATAGCTTACTGAATTGTGGAGAAGATAAGACCCTCTCAAGCAAAGCCACTGCCTCAAAAAACCCTCTATCCACAATAATTAGCCTACGAGGATCACAATAATAAGCTAATCTCTGAAACTCTAATATTGACAAAAATGGGGCCATTACAGAGAATACAAACTTATATGCAAATAATATTAGAACACCAAATTCATCAAACAAATGCCAAGCATGAATAGATATTAAATACAGATAATTTTCTATTAATACTCACAGATAAAGATGGTGCTCCGATTTGCTAGATCCAAGCAAAGTATTACAGGCGATGGAATAGGGTGAGGGTTGAATCCCACAGAAACTAAAAAACCAAGTAAGGAAGATCTTCCACTTCCGAAACGACAAACAATACAGAATTCCAACAGGAATTAGCAATACAAAGAAGTAATCCAAATCAAATACTAACAACTTCCTACATGCTACACATAAATTACCCCTTCGGAGAAAACTCTTGAGGGTTTACAAGGAATGTCGGCAAATACCAACCGATAATTAAAAAAAATTGGCCCCTTATTAATTAAATCAATTAATTAAATAAGTCCTTGTGATATTATTTAATTTTTAGAACTATTTAATTAATTAACCTAATTAAAATATTTTTATTAAAAAATTGGGGACATTACAAATCCTCGCCACCCAAAGATTGTTTTCCCTCAAGCAATTCATCATCAAATGATTTTCCCAATGCAACTCCAGGGTCCCAAACCAAGCGCAGATAATTGTATCTATTGAAGCCTTCATGCCTCATCATGATCACATACACGCACTTGGATGTAGGCAAGAAAAGTAAATGTCCATCAAGCTTTTGTTGCGCCACTCTAATATAAATATGATCGTGCCCAGAGTCATTAAGATACCATTGAGACGCCTTGATGATCAAATCCATAGCCTTCATATCATCATGCTCATAAGTTTCTTCAGGGATCTCATAGCTCAGGTTCAACTTGTAGTTTCCATAAGGATGCCCCTCACACAAAGAGGTGGCAATCATGTATGCCTCATGCCTAGCCAAAGGGTGAACTCCATATTCAACCAACTGCGATGATTGCTCCTGTAAACAATCCTTGATCAAGTCCGCATCACCAGGAAGTTGAACAACTATTGGTAGAGTTCTTATCAAGTTGATCATCGAGTGTTGGTTCAACAATATTTGTGCAAGTGTCTTCTTCCAGAATCCTTTCCTTTATCTTCGACTAGGGTACCAAATAGATTTTGTCATTGTAGTAGATGATGTCATCGACTACCTTGTATCTATCGTCCTGAATGTTGCCATCCATCAATTTGCATTCAAAAGTATTCTTGGAGTATTCAACCAACAGATGTGCCTTAAAATCAACTAGAGACCATATGGCATCATTGGGCGGCATAGTGTGATCCAAGACTAAACACTCAATTCTTCCAATAAGCTGGTAGAATCGCCAACTCTAATACCACAGTAATGTTCTCGTCCAAGCGGGGAGGTTGGAGTACTGAGATGTTGGCATATTGGCGTACTAAGGTTCGCATACTAAAGATGGCATACTAAGGTTGGCGTACTAAGGTTGGCATACTGGAAGGTTGTCGTACTAAGGTTGGCATACTGGAAGGTTGTCGTACTAAGGTTAGCGTACTAAGGTTGGTGTACTAAGGTTGGCATAATAAAGATGCCATACTAAGGTTGGTGTAATAAGAGGTTGGTGTACTAAGGTTGTCATACTGGGAGGTTGAAGATACATGGAGGGTGTTGCACGAAGATTGGAAAGAGAATACAAAACTACATGCAAATAATATTAGAACACCAAATTCATCAAATAAATGTCAAGCATGAATAGATATTGAATACGGATAACCTCCAATTAATACTCACAGAAAAAGATGGTGCTCCGATTCGCTAGATCCGAGCAAAGTATTAAAAGCAATGGAATAGGGTGAGGGTTGAATCCCATCGAAACCGGAAAGCCAAGTAGGGAAGATCTTCCACTTCCGAAATGGCGGACAATACAGAATTCCAACAGGAATTTGCAGTACAAAGAAATAATCCAAATCACATACTAACAACTTCCTACATATCGCACATAAATACCCCTTTAGAGAAAACTCTTGAGGGTTTACAAAGAATGTCGGCAAATACCAATCGATAATTAATCAAAATTGGGCCCCTTTATTAATTAAATCAATTAATTAAATAAGTCTTTGTAATATTATTTAATTTTTAGGACCATTCAATTAATTTACCTAATTATAATATTCTTATTAAAAAATTGGGGACATTACAAGATCCCAAGGACTATGTCATTCAGCAAGCTCAATTACATGATATATACTGGAGAGAAGCTTATGAGAGTGTTGTGTACATTCTTAATAGATCTCAATTCAGATCATAGACCTCAAAGACAACATATGAACTATAGAATGGAAGATTGACATCTGCAAGATAATTCAAAGTTTTTGGAAGCAATTGCTACATCAAAAGAGATGAAGAGAACTTAGGTAAGTTTGACTCCAGATCTGGTAAAGGTGTTTTTCTTGATAATCATGGCAAGCAAAGCATATAGATCTTATAATAAAAGACTAAGGAGACTAGTAAAAAGTGTGAATGTTAGTGTTTGTAATGTCCCCATTTGTGGTGAGTCTGTGTAGTTAATAAAGTTAGCTCATCATAGGGACCCTCGTGAGCTGACAAGGTGAATAGGGGGTCTCATTTGCGAACTTATTATTTTTAGTAAGCCTATTTTTGGCAGTGCAATGGGTGGCTCTGGCAGTCGGTCGTCACCTGCCTAAGTTGCCGATACAGGTACGGGCACGGATACGAGAACGTTGATACGATATGCTGGTACGACCATTTTTTGGGAGGAGTTTGGGTTCATTTGGGTACATTCATAAATAAAAACATTAAAAATCATAACTATATAAATATTTGCAGGCTTAAAAGTAAAAACAAGATTAAATTTAGAATATCACACATCATACATGCTAAACAAACTTAGAACTTCCATTAATATTAAAAACACAAAATACAGTAGTATCAGTTTGCTATTCAAAACTTGAATTTACGATAGATTATTCAATTCACTGTTCATTGGTTCAACTGCAAGTCTGCAACATTAAAATAACACAAATTATTCAATTCATTGTTCATTGGTTGAAATGCAGCATTAAAATAACACACTTAATAGCTACTAATTATGCATCGATGATATAGGCATCATATAAGATCATCAACATCAACATCATCAGTGACATTAGTTGATATAAGTAGATTAGAATCACATACAACCCAACTGCTACTTGCACTAGGACAGTGGCTGCCCGGCTGCACATCCAGTAAAGATTGTGTGGCAGCTGAAAAATCCAACTCAATTCGCTCTGGATCTACATCCCAAAACTTTATGCCCCCTTCCTTGTACTCATTTTGACTATGAGTATGAAGGCGCAAGTTGGAATGCACATAAACTAGTTCTTCTGCCTTACTTGTAGCCAATCGATTGCATTTCACTGAGTGAATAAAGAAGTGTGTACTCCAATTTCGCTCAGATGAGGAGGAACTAGCAACTTGTATTAACAAAGTGAGGGGCATAAAAAATATCATTCAAATTTTAAAGTTGATAATTTTTGTTATTTTTACAAATAGTAAACAATATAACTTGAGTGCAATAAAAATGGAAAATTGAAAACGAAAAACTTACTTGTGATAAAAGTTTGATTGCAAGAGTTTGGAGGTGTGGTGACGTATGACCATTAAGATACCACCAAGCATGAGCATCCTTTGTATACTTGTCACGAAGAGTGGAAGCACTTTGACGACTGGAAGCTACAAAATCAGAAAACTCACTTGTAACTATATTCTCCATTTCACAATCGGGGAAGAGTTTTGTAAGTGCTTTCCTGCACCCCTCACTAACTTCTGCATCTCTATATGGTGGTACCCTTGAAGACATAGAAAGAATTTCATCACTGTAAAATTTGGGAGTCAATGCAAATGCAAGAAGATGAAGAGGGGTGGTCATTTTATTCAACCTCTCAACACAAATTGCTTGCACCTCTTTGAAGAAAGTTTCTTCAGGATCTTGTTCCTTTTCATTGATGGCATGTTTCATTTTCTCAAGCATTGAGTCAATTCCATCATATACCTCTCCTCAACATGGATGATCCATGTCAGTATAACGGATCATACTCATGATGGGCTCAGTGAAACTAAGAAGATATTCCACTTGTTTCCACCAAGTGTCATCCAAGATCATTTGTTTTACATTTGTAGCTCTTTCAGTACTAGATTGTCTCCATAGTGACCAGCTTTGACTAATAACCATACTAGCAAGTGACTCTCGCATCTTAACAAGTCTCCTCAACACAATTGTGTTGGATGCAAATCAAGTCTTGGCAACCTATTCAAACACAAAAAAATAAAGTTTGAATTATGAAGATGTGCTCAACTTTTAAAACTAAATTCATAATTATTATTGTGAAATACAAAATTTAAAAGTTAACAACTAAAGTATTTCAATTACCTTCAGCAACTCCAACTGCGAAAATGATCTAAAAATGGCCTGTGACGTGTGATGGTTTGTAATGAACATTTGGATCTCTTCAACTTCGGCATAGATTTCTATGATCCAATTTATTTTCCTCCCAACTTTTGTAGCATAAGATTGAGAGAGTGCACTGCACAAGGTGTCCAAAATATGTGTTCAAACCGTGTCTCAATCAACATGCCAGCAGCTTTACAATTCTTTGCATTGTCCGTTATTACTTGGACAACATTCTAAGGGCCCACATCTTGAATGCATTGTATAAGGATGTTAGCAATAAATTGTGCATCCTTCACTTGCCCTTCGTAATCTACAGCTTTAAGAAACATTGCCCCTTTAGAGCACATTGCAATCACATTGATTAGAGGCCGATTTTTGGCATCCTTCCACCCATCAGAAATAATTGACACCCCTGTTTGTTTCCATGAATTCCTAATAGGAGCCAATGCAGTGTCAATGCTTTTTACCTCCTTTGCTAATAAAGTGCTACGCACCTTCTCATGTCCTAGCCCCATGTACCCTTTTGGAGCCTCATTTACTTTTCTCAACATATCTTGCCAATATGGTGATCCTACAACGTTAAATGACAAACCATTTGCATATAAATATCTTGCAACACTTTGATCTACAATCTCCCTAGCATCATTCTTAAATGCACTCTCTAATGGCCCCTTGCTTCTCTTTACTATGTTTACATTAAAAGGTTCTTCAATTCTACCCAAAAATGGTTGACTCTCTACTACAACATCAGGAAAGTCACTATGAGATGGAGGATGCTTACTTGATTTCTTCCCTTTCTTTAAAGGATGGTTTGTGCCACGAGAAACTCTTGCATCTGCTTCTTCTTGCTCTCTGATATATCCTACTATTTGTTGAGGTGGTAGTCCATTACCATTCTCTCCTGGATATGCTTTGATTCGCTGTTGCGAAATCGCACAAAGATGGGCTTTCACACAACTATATGAACTTTTGTACCTCACATTACAAAAATTGCATATCCAAACAAATGTTCCACCCCCTTTTACGTGTTCTATCATTTGGACATATTTCCATAGAGGTGAATTTGGATCAGTCTTGAAGGTGGGAAAGCTAACATTAGTTGCCATTATCCTGTCAATGACAAATTCAAAAAGCAATTAATAATTATTAAATAATAAAGATCAAATATTTGATCAACTATAAAAAAAATATAATTAAATTATTAACATGATTATAAATATAAATTTATAAGTCATATTTTAATAGAAAATTTACTTTACTTCTAGTTCTATTACTAATTATTTTATATCTATATTTTTTAATTAACACATCAAAACACGTTGTACAATATACTAGTTTCATTATTTATTTTTATTTTACAAAAATTTTACTAAATATTAGAATTAATTTATATTTCTAGATATTATAAACTTAACATTGTTAAATTCTAATATATGAATACAAATTAATTGATAATATTTTACTAATTTAATAATACAATTTTTTATTAACTTAATTTTTTCAATATAAAGACATCATAATATTAAAATACATTAATTAACACCATAAAATTAATGGATATAAAATAAAGATTTGTACATTTCAAAATGAAAATAAAATAAAAATATTAATAATAATCAATGTTTATTCTATATAAGAAAGAAATATCAAATATAGAGAAAATAAGACAATGTAGTGAAATTTAATAAACAAATTATTATTAGAAACTATTGAATAATTGAAAAAATTTCAAATTAATAAATATAATAATGATAAACAACATAAACTATAGTCCAATGTTAGATTATTAATTATTACGAATAGAGAGGAATTATTCAGAAACTGCGTGCAACTTAGATAAATTCAAGAAAGATTTATAGTTTCAGGTTGCATTTCAACCGAGTGCCTCGCCTATGGTTTGAAGAAGATTTGGTCGCCTCTTGCCTCTTGTCTCCTGCCAAAGTCCGTCGTTTTTCCTCTATAAAATGATTCCCGTAGTCGTTCGTCCTCCTCCAAAAATGTCTACAAATTATGATGTGTCCAACAAGAAGCATTGCTAGCTATTTATTTTTGCAAATCCCGTGTATACAATAGAAGGTTTCTTTTAAAGGTTAATAAAATAGAAAAATTGTTCCAAAATCATGGCAAATCACAAAATGGAAAAATCTTTCCCAAATTCGTGTAAATATCTCAGATTCGTTTTGGAAATTTCCGATAGCAATTGGATTTGATGGGATTCACAAGGAAATCCATTAAAATGATTCAGAGAAGGAAAATACGAATCAGGTACAAATCTAAATGATATTTTAATCACATCCGCTTCCAGTGTGTTTCGTGTCTAGAAACGATGGGATGTAGGAGCTGAATCTGCAACTTAGTCACCTACAGTGGATGTGGTTATTAATTGCATGAACTTTTATTTATTAATTAGTTATTAAAGTTGCATTATTATAATGATAATATTTTGTTATAATAATGTCATTAAGAGATATTACTAAAAAAGTTGAGTTGGAAAGTTTCAGGAGCTGAGTTCTTTGGGGAAACTTTTGCAATTTTGGGGTTGAGTTCTTTTGGGAAACTTTTGCCAACAAGGAATTATAAATATAAGCTCATTTCACTAGAGAAAGCATCTGATTATCGATTGATTATTTGTTTTGTTGTCTTTATGACATTTCCTTAAAGTTGTTTTCTTTGCCCTTACTAAAGTATAAGGGTTTGGAGCTAACAAGAGTTGGGTAATCCATAGCTGAGGTAATGTGAATTCTTTTCCTTAAGATTGTTTGAAATCACTGCTGAGGTATAGTGATTTGGAAAATTGTTTGAATTTTCTCTTACTGTGTCTTCTGTGGTTGAGGAACATTTGTTTGTTTGAGAGTCTTGGAGTTACATTCAATTCAATGTAACTGATACTATGATCCATGCAATACACCCTTAAGAGGCCTTCTAGCACTTGGTTTACTCTTTCTGTCTACCCATCGGTCTCTGGATGGTAAGTTGAGTTGATGTTTAGCTTTATTCCTAAAGCTAAGAATAATGTTTGCCAAAATTTGGATGTCATCCTATCTTTGTCAGCTATGATCTTTTTTGGGACTCCATGAAGTTGAAAGATCTCTCTCACAAACTTGTGAGCTATTTCTGGTTCCCCATTTATTGAATTTCTGAGGATAAAATGTGCTATCTTAGTCAATCCATAACTACCAGGCTGGTATTATGTTTGTTTTGTGTCATGGGTAACCCTTGGAAAATCTATAGTGATTATTTGTCATTTCCATTCGGGAACTTCATTCGAATGTAACAGTTTGGTCGAACATCGGTGCTTTGCCTTAACCCTTTGCCACATTCAACTATTTCCTTCTTCATGCCTTTCCAAAAGTACAAAGGTTTTGTGGCAGCCAACATCTTGGTTACTCCAAGGTGTCCTTAGTAAGAGGCGGCATGAGTCTCCCCCAAAATCATCTTCTATATCTTTGGATCCTTAAGTATATACATCCTACCTTTATATCTTAAGAATCCATCTCTTTCCAGTTGGTATCCTTCATACCGGGGATCCTGAGGATCCCTAAGGAGTCTTGATGAACCTCATTGTAAAAGTCATCTCTTGGCAGACACTACAATACTTGTTCTCTAAGCCCAGTATTTATTACTACCATGGCTGAAATGTGTCTCTGCTGACTTAAGGCATCAGCTACTCTATTCTCTTTGCCCTTGATGTAATTGATCTCAAAATCATAATCTACCAAGAATTCTACCCACCTCTGGAAAGTGTTAAGGTTGGGTTGAGTGAATAAGTACTTAAATTTATGATGGTCTGATCTGAGATCAAATGGTTTCCCAATTAGATAATGTCTCCAAATCTGTAGAGCATGGACAATGGCTGCTAGCTCCAAGTCGTGTGGTGCATAATTGTGTTCATAGTTTTTCAACTTGCTAGATTTATAGGCAATGACCTGGTCTTCTTGCATCAAGACGCTCCCCAATCCTCCCAATGCATCCGTTATAGCCACAAAATAACCCTCGAGATCTTATACCCTAAGTATCAGTGCAGAAATCAAAGGATTCTTGACATTTTTCAGACCAGATAAACTTCTTCCCTTTCCTTTTCAAGGTGATAATAAGATGTGTTATCCTAGAGAAACCCCTAACAAATTTCTTGTAAAAACTTTCCGAACCCATGAAGCTTCTGACTTTTGACACATTCCTAGGCATCGGTTATTCTTTGATTACCTTGATCTTGGCGGGGTCTACTACTATTCCCTTGGCTGATATAATATGCCCTAAATATTGGATTTCCTACTGGTAAAAAGGACACTTAGATAGCTTTCCATACAACTTGTGTTCACGTAGACTTTGCAACACTATCTCAAGATGTTTTTGGTGCTCTTCCTCATTCTAGGAATAGATGACAATATCATCAATAAAGACTAGCACAAACTTGTCTAAACAGTCCTAGAATATGCTATTCGTGAGATTCATAAAAATTGTAGGGACATTAGTTAGTCTGAAGGGTAAAACTGTGAACTCATAGACCCCATAGCGGGTTCTAAAAGTGGTTTTGTGAATATCCTCTTCCTTAATCTGAAGCTAGCGATAACCTAATCTTAGGTCGATTTTGGAAAAAATCGTTGCTCTCCTCATTTGGTCTAATAGATCATCAATCCTAGGGAGTGGACATCTATTCTTGATGTTGACTTTGTTAAGCATTCTATAATCTATGCATAGCCTCATGGTTCCATCCTTCTTCTTAAAAATAGCACTAGGGCTCCCCAAGTCAAAACACTCGATCGGATGAGTTTCTTGTCAAATAAATCTTGTAACTGAAACTATAATTCCATTAGTTAGGTAGTGGTCATTCGATATGGTGCTCTTGATATGGACTTTGCCCTGGGTACCAAGTCTATGGTGAAATTGAATACCCTAGAAGGGGGTAGGCCAGGAAGTTCCTCTAGAAATATGTCCTGAAAATTCTTAAGATATAGATATTTTTCTTCAAAGGATTCTTTCAGCCTTTCTATATCTCCCATCCTCGAAATGTAATCATCCTAATAGGTGGTTTCTACAGGTTCCCTAGGGTCTTCTATCTTTACTACAAAGATTTCACACCCTTTTCTTCTGCATCTCTTAAGTTGCATGGTTGAGATTTGATAAGGTTTTACTTCATGCATTATTCCTTAAATGCTCATAGGATTTCCTTGGTCGTATAGGCATTCTACTGTCTTTGCAAGACAATCTACCTTTGCCTTGTGTTCACTGAGACAATTTATCCCCATGATGATATTGTCTGACCTTAGAGGTACTATGTACAAATTAACCTCAGTAGAGAAATTTGGAAAGTCTACATGTGCCTCAAACAAACATTGATTTGCACAAGCCTTTGACTAGTTTGCATATTCAATAGTCCAGGGTTTGGCCATAAATCATGTTCTTTTGGGAAATCTACTTAATAATTTTGGGGAGATGAAACATTCAGTGGCTCTAGTATCAATTAAAATTTAAAAATAGAGATGGGGTTTCCATAAATCTTACCGGGGATTTCTATAAGGCCCAATTGTTGCTTTGCTTGTCGGTTATCCAAGGATGCATGTATCTTTTGCTGAAAGATAGTCTGTTGAGGAGGTAAAGGAGGTTGAGGTTTGCTAGTTAGAGAAGCCCTTATTATGACATCGGTTGTCATAGTGATCTCCGCCACATGTGAAACAAACCCCTTATTATGACACCGGTTGTCATAGTGATCTCCGCCACATGTGAAACAACCCTTAGGCAATCCTTTCCTCGCACTTTCCTGTTGCCATTGCCACTACTAGAGTTACCTTTAAACTCTATTATTATTCTCCTTGTAGTCAGTTTGTTGGGCCTAAAGTGTTTGGCACTCTATTTGTGTGTCCTGAAGTCAAAACTGTAAGTACTCCAATTTGCCTTCCTTTTGTTATCGCGGATGGAATCATCCCTTTTAACTTTGTGTTCCTGTCAGATGGCCCTCTCAAGAACTTCTTTCATGGTTCATGGGGCGAGAATATCAACTGCTCCCCTAATCTTATTGTTTAACCCCATGACAAATTTCCTAACCATTAAGTTCCTATCTTGCTGATATTGAGGAAAATACTTTAACAGTCAAGTGAACTTCTCCCAGTACACGTGTACTGTCAGATCTCCTTGCTTAAGGTTCTGGAAGTCCAACAACTTATAGTCATGAAAAGTTTGGGGTAGCCATTTGTTCTAAAAAATGGAGACAAACTAGTCCCAGGTAACATCAGTAGTCTTAATATTTAGTTCTATCTTAGTGTTTCCTCACAAGGTGTTGCCTCTCTTAAGAAGTGATAAATTCCGCAAACTACTTTGGAGCTTTTAGAGAAACTTTTGATCTCGAAGTATTGTTCCATCGCGGTTAACCAAGCATTAGCAGCTTCACCAGATTCAAACCCAGAAAATCTAGGGGGTTCAATCTTCTTATGTTAGTTGTCAGATCACTATCTCCTATTTCTTTTGCTTTTCATACTGTGTTTTAGGAGATCTGGTTTCATGTGCACTATGAGCAAATAACTCTTGTTCAGTTCTAGGAGGGGGAGAGGAGTTGGTATCCTCCTGTCCTTGCGCAAGTTGAGCTGCCAGGGCATTCATTCTTTTCTCCATATTTTCCATCCTAGTTTGGGTTTCCTGCAATACTTGGACCTGCAGATTTGTAGGGTTCAAAGGAGCGAAGTTCTGGGGAACGGAGTTCTGAGGAACAGAATCTTGAGGAATGGTCCCACTAGACATCTCATTCTCTACATTGTTTCCGTTGTTTGCCATGGTATTTGTTTTCCTAAAATATACAATTGGTTCCTTTCTCAATATTATGTTTTCACACATATTCTCAGGAAGATAGATAAGATACAATCTTTTGCTCGAAATAAATTAAATACAATATGCGATTCTCATTATCAATAGAAATATTTCTCTTGTTGCAAGTGCAACCAATTTTAATTATAAATTTTTCCTCTTCTAAAGATATAACAAAATAGTTTAGTATAGGAAATTGGACACCCTATTCTTGGACATTTTGTCTATACCCTTGGGCCTTTCCCGCCCTTTACAAGGTTTATGATAGATCATGAGTGAGTTTGTTTGCTTGGAATTCCATACCTCTATGAGTTTGGTTCTCAAAATTGCCTTCTTGGCATGAGTCCTTCTAACTCTCTCCTTAATCTAAAGCAAAAAAAACATGGGCTAAAGTTTTCTCATCCTTCGGTACAAAGCAGAGAGAGTAGTCATACTTTGGCATGTTCTTAATCAGATAAAAGAATATCAGGCAGCGAGGTTTCTTTTGAGGAGTAATTTAGGTGTACATCTTGTTTTTCATTTAACAGTGCATTTTCAGTGTTCCAGCTAAGATAGTAATGAGCCCAAGGTTCAGTGCCGAACCCAGCACTCTGATACCATATGTAACATGCTAAATTTTCCAAACTATTCTAATGAATTAAAATAACAAAATAACACTTCCTTCCAAAGTCACAAGAAGGACAATTATAACAACCATAGTATCATCTACGCATGAATACTATTTCATCTCAATTTATATATACAAGAAAAGGAATAATAGATTTAATTGCTTGTTAATCCAATGAAAAAGAAAACTCATCTTAACTATAATAACCATCTACAATACATAACTTTAAAATGCTGAAAATATAAAAGTAAAATACTTGAATTGTAGTAATCTTGCCTGCATATCTTATCTTTGAGTTGTGCAAGCCTTGGCTTCTAGAAGAGTGAAGCATTGCTAAGGGCTTAACCTCCCAACTGCAAACCCTTAAGTATCCCCACACAATCTCTACTGAAAAAGGCCCTCCCTACCCTGGGATTAGGCTTGGGACACCACTATCCAACTAATAAGCATCTTGGTGTTACAATGTTAGCTAAACAGCTAGCTAGGCTTAGGATACCTTCCATACACCTATCTGCCAACTGCTAGCATCCCTGACCTCTAGTGATCACAACCAAAAGCATGCCACTAACCTACCTTGGCCAAGGATTTGTGTGGGCACTATGTACCTGATCACCCATCGCTCAACTTGACAACAAGACTTATACAATGGACTACCATGAGCTGACTCAATTTTAAGACATCTTGTATACTTGCTTATTTGTTACTCATCATAGAAGGCATGAAAAAAAGAAATCTCAAAATATAGCGGTGAAGTAGGGCTCCAAATGTGGTGTTTTAAAAGAAGAAAGCCACCACGTTTTGACTCACCAAATGACCCAGTCGCAGCTGAAAAAAAAACTCTAAAATGGTGTTAGCAATGCTCAGGAATCAACCGTGTGAACTCCCAAAAGGATTGAAGTAATTCTCAACCAAGATCCACGCTAAATAATAGCCAAGAGATGCAGAAAATTTTCCACAAAAGGGGCTGTAAAGTTCCAAAAAAGCCTTGATAATAAAAGCAAGAGATCAGTTCCAGTACCAATAACTCGTGACAGCAAGCTCAAATCAAGAAGTTTTAACTAATAATTTATCAAATGCTACAAATCAGGCCGATTTTCATGACCAAGAAGAACTCCAGATTTCTCACCAAGTCATGGCGACCATGTAGGGTTTGAAGCTTTCAAAAGCCTGTGAAGTCTCCAAAGGTAAAGTGAATGACAACTATCTTAGGGGGTCGGTGTTATAAAGATTTTCAAAAGTATTTTATGAAGTTTGATGTCTAACCTTTTTATTTGTTTTATTTTTTTCTTTAAATCCTTTATATATTGGGTAACATAATTATATGTTGACTTGATATAATGACATATAATTATATTATTATAAATAGTAGAGAAATTTAAAATTTTAAAAAAAATGGTGGATTGTTATTGCTCCATAATATTCATGTAATTTAATAGTTATTAATTGATGCAATTTCTTTTGGAGAATGTAATAATGTTTCTATTAGAAGTAATATGGAGGCATTAATGGATAGAGATTGACCCTTTCTCTTAGGTTTCAATTAACTTGGAGACAGTTGAGTTAATGGTTGAGCTCCTGTAGAAAGGTCAAATTTGACTTCCTCCAACTTTTTAGAAGTCATTTATGAGCAGTTGGAGTGTTTTAGGGGCAGTTTTGATGAACTGTTGGGTTCTTTATTAGGTGGAGTGACTTTTTCCAAGTTGAGGGCTTCTTTTCAATGAATTTTGACTCCTATTTTTAGGTTTTTCTTTTCCAGATTTCAACCAAGTTGGTTGAATTAGCATTGTACTTAATGAGTTTTGCAACTCATTTTTTAGAGAGCTCTCTCTTATGCAATTTGGGCTCTTAGTGATTTTTCTATCCTTTGGGCATATTTTTGCATGATTTTGTAACTCATTTTATGATATTCAGAAGTTACCTTGGAGACAGTTTTGGCATAATTCTTATCATCTTCTTGTCGTTTGCAAAATTGTGTTCATGTGATTTGATAGAATTGTTTGTGAAAGCTTCATTTTCCTTTTAATTTTGTCTCACTTTTGTACCTATTCTGTGATAAATGTATGGCACAAGTTGCAAGTTGTGTGAGCCGATGTAATGTGTTCTTCATTGTGAAAGTTTATTTTCCTTTGTTGAGCAAATAATCATTTCAACCTTTCTGCAAAATATTTATGTGCATGTATATGTTAGGCAAGTCGTGTGAGTTTTAAGATTATTTCATTGTTTTCAAGTGTAAAGTTCTTTGAATATCACAGATTCTAGGTGCATCACCATAGGTTTAGTTTTGCTTTTCTGCATCTTTCTATCCCTTTCCCTCCTAAGTTTTCAAGCTTTAAGTGAAGCATCTGATAGGAACCGGCCTAGAAACCGGAGGTCTCACTTCATTGCATGTCCCACATAGAAGTGATTCCCATGTTATACCAGGATTGCTGAACTCATTCAGTTCAGTATTGGGTGCAAATAATCATTTCAACCTTTCTGCAAAATATTTATGTGCATGTATATGTTAGGCAAGTAGTGTGAGTTTGAAGATTATTTCATTGTTTTCAAGTGTAAAAGTTCTCTGAATATCAAAGATTCTAGGTGCATCACCATAGGTTTAGTTTTTCTTTTTTGCATCTTTCCATCCCTTTCCCTCCTAAGTTTTCAAGCTTTAAGTGAAGCATCTGATAGGAACCGGCCTCGAAACCGGAGGTCTCACTTCATTGCATGTCCCACATAGAAGTGATTCCCATGTTAAGTACCAGAATTTGCACCTGATACTGAACTGAATGAGTTCAGTATCAGGTGCAAATTCTGGTACTTAACAGTTATATGCATCGAAACTGTACAGCTTGGTATGGTATGTTAGAAATTTCAACATTGCAATTCATCTTTTCCAAAAACAACAAAACATGAGAGACGCTTGAAAATACAAAAAATTCAAAAATTGGAAAAAACCCAGTGAGAAACCTAGCAAAAATCAGAAATTCATTAGTTAGGTGGTTGGGAATCTTTCATTCCCTTGTGAGTTTTGTTTGTATCTCTTCATAAATTTAAGAGTTGTGTGATTTTCCTTTTTGCCCGCACAATAATATTCTCGTTTGAAATAATCTTGAAGCATTAAAATAAGTGAAATCCATAACCTTCATAAAAGTTGATGCATCCAAACAAAATCATTCCATATTTCACACAAAAATCAGAAAAAAGGATATTTCAACATCATGATGGCCATAGGAATGGTTCCTAGATTTCAAGCAGCACCAAAAGAAACTTATGTCAAAGTTGTAAAGAGGATTTTCCAATACCTAAAACCAAAAAATTGGTTTTGGTCTATGGTATCCCGGAAAGAGAATTTATACTTAAGTGCATTCATTGATGAGATATATTGATGATAGAAAAAGTACACGTGGAGGTGCATTCCTTTTGGGTCAAAGTCTTCTGTCATGGCCAAGTAAAAAAGCATGATTTTATATCCTTATCTAAAATTGGTTTTGGTCTATGGTATCCCAGAAAAAGGATTTATGCTTAAGTGCATAATTGATGAGATATATTGATGATAGAAAAAGTACAAGTGGAGGTGCATTCCTTTTGGGTCAAAGTCTTGTCATTGCCAAGTAAAAAAACATGATTTTATATCCTTATCTACTGCAGAAGCAGACAACATTGCAGCACCATTCAAAGAGACTTGCCAAAACTAAGAAACGGTCCATTCTAGTTCATTTTGAGTCACTCGCCTCTCACGCTTGAGATTAGTATGATTGTCTGGGAGGATCTCACAACTGTTGTCCTCGACCCATCGGCGATTTTGTTTCCTATTTTCCAGTCAGATGCACTACCTTTGAAGTCTACGGCAGTAACACAATTAAGTTCTGTGAACTTGAAGCTAGCATAATCTTACAACAGAACACCTCTTATTACATCTAGCTTGTATTGTCCATTGCAGCCCACTATGACTGAAATATTGTAAAAGGGGTGCTCCTAGAATTTCTGGATTTCAAACTAATATCACGGCTTTAAATCTATTTTGCCGTCCAATGAGCTATTGTTGAAAATCATACATTCACACTCCTAAAATCTGGGAGCCCGAAACCAACATCACAACGTGAGGAAGGACATCATACGACGCCTAAATTGTCCTCTACAATATTATTTGATTAAATCGATAACAAAAACCATCCTAAAATATTTTGACTTGAAATTAACATCATAGCTCGTAACAACGCATCTTCTTATGCACCTAAATTGCATGCTTCGAGGTTAACCTCACCGAGACCATCATTTTAATAGAAATTAATACTTCCATTACCAATGCGCCAAACATTTCACTTGAAGGCGTGATTCAGGGTCAATTCAAAAAGAACTTTACAGTAGATTATCTGCCAAAAATTGTATACATATTTGATGGGTGTGTTGCAAGTAACTCAAATCAACTGGCATTTAACATTTTTTTAATTAAGCAGTTCTTAAATCACAATGTACTGTGGTTTTTATTTGCAGAGTGTGGCAATATATCCATATTACAGACTTGGAATCAGTTTAAAAAGATGAGTTCTATGGAATTAACTTCAAAGGGATGATTTGGCAGCATCAAAGATACCTTCCAATTTGGTGGTCCAAGGAACTTGCTGTAATGAATCCCCGCCGAAGAAAAATTGGTATAGACCGGCTTATATGCAGGCCTAGTAAAGCCATTCACATATGAACAAGAGATGGTGGCCATCTTGTTTCATAATCCTACCACTAACATTAAATTGAATGAATTGTACCTACATAGGTAGAAATTGCTTTAAACCTCTCAATGCGCAGCATTTTTTCAGAGCCTTCTGTTTGTTTAGGCCCGACTTTCCATTGGATAAACGTGTCTTCATGTTTTGAAATTAGTCTGCAACTAATTAGATGTATTTAATATTTATCATGTGTTTTTTTTTAAATTATATCATCATATTTATTTACTTTTTGGAGAGTCGTTTACTTTGGTAATGTGATGTTCCTGATCAATGATTTAATTATTTTTTATAATAAAATTATTTTTAAAATATAATTTAATGTGAATATTTAATTTTTTATTTAAATAAAAACAATGGTAGATTAAGAAAATGTTATTTATTTATATTTAATTTATTACATAAAAAATAAAATGATCCTTTAAAAAAATCTACATAAAAATCTATTAAGAGAAAAATAACATGAAAAGGTATAGCAAAGATAAAGATCAATTTTTAAAAAAAATTAAAATAGATATAGATTGAAGATGCAATTATGAAGTAAATTTTGTCTGTAGTACAAGAGAAGGTATGCCTCCTCAAAGTCATTTGCTAAAAAAAAAGACAATTGTACCATAAAATGGACAAGATCCTCGATTAGATTGGACGTTTTCGTCCTCCTAATTTCTCTCCAATGCCTACACTCTGAATGGCGATAAACAACAATGTAAAATTTAATAATTATTAAAAAATAAAAATTATCCGTAAAAGGCTTAAAGCCCTATATATTATATTAAGATGTATTAAATAATTGTGTCCTCATTCAAATTGTCGGCACTGGGGGAAGGAAAAAAACCTATAGTGTAGCCTGAGACATTTATGTCTTGTATGTATTTAGATAAAATTGTCTTGAATTTTTTATCAAAGGACTTTGGGAGCGCATACCCACCCTTACATCATACTTCCCTTTTTGTTGGGAAAAATTACAAAGGCGTATCTTCCTTTACAATAGAAACAAACCTACTTATATTCAAGATTATCAATTTTATACATTTGGTTTCTTGCATTCTGTAACGCCTCGCCAAGGGATCCAAAAGAAATAACCTAAAGTTTGACTAAGTTTGATAGCATTTTTTTTTTTTTTAGAAAGTATAACATACACATCAAACACAAAGTAGCGGAAGCAATAACATACATAACAGGGTGCATTCCTTAAAGATCCCATGACATTGAATCAAATTTAAAATCTAATCTAAAACTAAGTCCATCATTTAATACATCCATATGAAAGAATAATGAAAAGTCCAATGTTCGTAAAATATACAATTGTTCTGAATGCCTCTTGGCAAATTAATTCGGAATGCTCATTCATCCACTGTACATGTCACAGGGTATGAAAGGCTTAAAAGAATATACATAAGCAAGATAAATATACATCATCCTCTTCAGATCCAAGATACACATGCAATAAAATAAAAGAAACCATCCATCATACAATGATACAACATTCAACATATAATATAACCATCTACCACAATGATCCATAAACAGAATGAAGGTATATGCCAACAAGAATACTCCAGCCACGGTGTGTCGGACGGATCTCAATGGTAAGAGTAAAAAGCACTACCACTCGACCACATGGAACCTAAATGGTCCACTCCCACCGCGCTAAGGAGATAGTCTCAAGTCCCAAATAGGATAACAAAACATATAACATAAATACTCTTTAAGTCCAGGAAATCCTATAAGTATGCTAACTCAAAGGTTCCTAAAATAGATTGACATCTAAACCTAGAGGCACCACAAAGACACATAGGTATCTACTATGTAAGCGGGAAAGTGTCATCGCACAAATCACGTTTGGAGTTACCCGAGCAGTCCCTTAGGACTTCCGGGTCCCTAGTGATCCCTGCGGCCACTAGTATCCTCTCGCACTAACAAGGCATACTACGGAATGCAAGGTCATAACCAAGCGTTCTCTCTACTACCATCTTAGTCTATAATAGCACTCATGGCATGGGCGAGAACATACAATTATCTCTTATTAGGTTCATTTAAGTTAGTATTAAGTGTAAAGTTATCACTTATTAAACAACTTACAATGGGTTACCCCCAGGACCACTTAGAGTCCCCGGCCCCCATTGCAAGCCACTTCCCGACACTGCATAAAGATAACCTACCCTAAGCTCATGAAATCAAAAATCACATAATCATAGCAAAATCACCTCAATCCTATACAAGTGACTGGAAAGCATCATAAAGATAATCATAGTAATCACATCAGTTCTCTACGAGCAACTGAAAAATAACAAGATAAATCAAAATATCCATCGATTCTCAACAAGCAACCGGAAGTAATCCAACAATACTGATCAATGACTCATAATGGTTATTTAGGTATCTCATAGCATACATTTTGCTATTTCACCAAGACACTGAAAACATAATAATCAACAAAACAAATATACTCATCATAAACATATCATCACATACATGGTTGAGCAATAATGATCAAGATCGAGTCAACATGATACCACACTAACAAAACCCCCAAGCCTCTGGTAGACGTCCTATAACTTGGTCAACAATCTAGTCAACCCAAAAGAATCCCAAACATAAATAGCATAAGGAAAACAAGGTACAAGCACATGTTTTCAGTTTTAAGTTGAATGTGGAGTTTCAGTTTCCATTTTAGATTTTACTAACAAGTGATGGAATATTTCCATCGTTCTTCTTATAGTAAATTTAAATAATAGCTTAAGTATAAAGCAAATATTTACCCCATGATCAATTTCCCAAATTTACTAAGGTAAATATTATTATATTGACTTAAAGCTGATGATGATAAGATTTTCGTTGATTTTCATTAATCTAGACTTAAATTAAATGATCACCTGATTTAAAATAATTAATTAATATCTTTAATTAATTGTTCATAAGACATATTTTATAAACAAAATATTATTAAGTAATATTTTATTTATATGTAAAAAAAAAGTATTACAAATATTAATCTTATTAATAATTATTATTAATAAAATTAATAATTAAAAATTTATACATATTAAAAAAAACTATTAACAAATGTTAATAATTTAAAAATGATAAAATAAAGTATTAAAAAGAACCCTAGCGTTTATAGCCTGCGTGGCTTTAAAATAAAGTTGCCGGTCGTAGGCCAGGCTGCGGCCGCAACAACAATACTACGTACTGTTGCTGCTGCCGCAATCTGTACTGCGGTCAACGGCAGCAGTGCCGCAGGCATCAAGTGGGGACGAGGTGGGGTAAACCCCCTCCCAAAGCCATTTCATTTTTTTTATATATAATTTTTATTTTATTTTTTTAATATATGAAACGAATTTATAAGAAAAATGACGTTTTTATAAAAAACACATTTTTATATTTTAAAAAAAAAACGTTTTAACAACAAACTTTGTAAATAATGAATTTGATTATAATCAAACCTATTTTAAATGAATATATATATGTATTCTTTTATCGAAAGTTTAGAATTAAATCTGATAGACCAAAAATCTAGATCCCCATTTCTTATTTTCTTAATATTTTTATAAGATTTTTCAATAAGATTTCTACCCTTTTTGATAAGTTTTCACAATTTTCAATCTATTGGAAAGAAATTATATTGATCAATTAAAACATCCCATATACAGAATAATTTTCCAATAGGCAGAATTCACGAGCATGATATATATATATATATATATTCTTTACTAGAATTATCCAGACAATAATTTAGCAAACACGAAGAAGACAGGAATTAAAAGAACGTATTTGAATTATACAAATCTTCACAAGTGTCTACCTGGACACTGATGCTAATTTGCTACGCTCCAGAAATCTGTAGAAAACAATTCCCCTTTTTGAACTTTCTCCTTCTCTAAAATTTTTCCTTCTTCTCCTCCAAAATTTCTAGCCCTCTGAAAAATGAACCCCCCATTTGTGATAAAGGAGTTCTCTCCCTAAAATCGGGGCACTAATTGTGCATTCCCCCCAGAGAACTCTTTGCTCACACCTTTTTAACTCCTTATTAACTTTTATTTATCTTTCTTTTATCTTTTCCATGCACATACAATAATCCATTAAATTAATTTATTTAATCTTTACTTGACCTCTTTTAAATTGATTTATTTAATTTAATCTCATGCACGTATTATGCAATCATAAAACTTTTAATAATTTAATTTCCTTTTCCCACTTCTAAATTTATTTTTGAACAATAATTTTGATAAATATCTATTAATTTTAATAATATTATTATTTAGCATTTATTTAAAAATGCACTCCAAATATATATATATATATATATATATATATATATATATATATATATATATATATATATATATATATATATATATATATATATATATATTTATATTTATATATATATATTATTATTAAATTAATTAAATATCATCATGTTCAAATTTAAACTTATAGATTTATTCTCAAATATAATTCTTTATATATGACTCTTTATATAATTAATTTCTCAATTAATAAAATATTAACATAACAAATAATTTTTCCTTAAATTATATTATTAATTAAATCTTTTTAATTAGACTTAATTAACTGAAAATTCACCAAAACTCATAAAGTAAAAAAAAAATGAAAACTCATCATAGCTAAACACATACAAAGTTCAACTAAGGGTTCAAAATCACGAATTAACGTCATCCGACGAATTCGAAAGGTACATGACTCAGATACTTGTCCTGATTGTCAATTAGGACGAATGGCTCAAAGGTTTAGGATTTGGACTTAAGAATTTATCTCCCCTCTCTTACCATTGAGATAATGCGATAGGGTACGTTCATCTTGGCAATTCAGGGAAGTCGATACCCGGTACCTGCAACCTGCATAAAATCCATGCATGTACATACACAATATATACTAAGCTAAACATGCAATGGCAAGAAGTGGTGCATTGTGTAGATCCCGACTAGCAGGTGACTACGACTCCCTTCCTTAACCATATCATAAACATCATACATAAAGAAAACAAACACGCACACCATAGACATGCAGTATGGGGTAAGTATCCATCAGAAAAGACATAGGATAATCCATCTAACTAAACATCATCAATAATCTAACAACATTGTAATAATCATCATGCACACATGAAGTATAGAGTACCAAGTAATCTCATCATATATCAACTGAGTATGAATCAATATCTAATAATCTCAAGATAATGCTACTGATTATCAAACATAAAACTTGGCCTAAAAGAGTTTGGCAATGATATCAGAAATGTAACTAGAAAAAATGTAGACTAGGGGCAGGCACTACACATTCTTCATTATTGATAATTGCTCAATTGATTCCTCAGCTTTTCTCTCCCTTCTTTACTAATGTTCGTGTTTGATCATTTCCATATCCTTTCACAAATTGTGTTATATCGAGCCATAAGGTTGTTGCTCCTCCCTTAGCTTTTTTGGAATAACTGCGAAAAATTGATTCATCTTGGCAAAAATCGTTGTTAGCAAAAAATTATGAATAGTTAAATTCTAAATATTTATTCAACAACATAAGTCAATTAAATTAACCTCGTTAGATTGCAAGATCTTTTCTTTATCTTGAGTATCGAATAAAAGGTCTTTATATTTGGAATTTGAATGTATATGTTTCTCCTTAATTTACTTTAGTATTTTGCTATGGATTATCGAAGAAGTATCTGAGGATAATTGTTCTTTTTGTTTGTATACATTATACATTAAATGGTTTATTTGTAATTTAATCTTTAAATTTTTTTATATTTAACTTTATCTTCATATATGAATTTTATGAAGGGATATTAGAGAAAGCATTGAAGTGATAGTTCTATTCATTTGTTAGTTCTAATTTGAATTATAAGACGTTATGGGTCTAAGAAACCTTTATTTATACTTACAATTTGCACTCCTACATTTATCAAATCTAGATATAAAGATTACTTTAATCAATAGTTCACCCAACCATTTTAGATGTTTGATTATATTCTTAGAATTAGTTATCTTTTCTTTGATGAATAAGAAATATTTTTAAAAAAACATGATAACACTACTTATAAAGATTGGAATATTTGCAGTTTATTTCTAATATAACTTAAAATTCTATTAATGTTGCTTTGGCTGATATTTTGAATTATTATAGAGCACATTTCTCTCTTTGTTAGATGTCTACTCCATCAAAAAATAAGCCAAGGTTATTATTTCTTACCAGCTATTACTAGGTTAGCTCAAATTAAGTCTTCCTACTTAGCTTGAGATTAAGAATGACGTAGAATGTTACTAACTATGAAAATGAAGAAAAATGAGAAAAACCTGATTAAGAGAAAGACCTAGAGGGAGCTACAGGATCGAAGAATCAAACCAAGGTAAAGGAAGACTAGACAAAAGGAGGAAATAGGGAGAAACCTTAGCTAAGGCAACCCTAAACAGAGAAGGGATAACAAACCTAACTAAACTGCAACCAAACATAAAGAGGAGACATAAACGGAGAAAGAGATATAACAAAAAATCTAGAGCAAGCTATACCTACAAAAATAGACTAAACTCAATACATGTTTCAAAAAGAAGAAAGATCTAATATGTATATAAAATCAAGTCATTCATTAGAGAAATTGTTGATAGTATAAACGTTGTCTATAATCATAAGAATGGTGTTAAAGATCTACAAGATAATTACTCATTTAAAAAAAATCTATGTAGAAACTATATGCAAACTAGATATAATACATTAAATTCCAAATTTGTACTAGATAGGATACATTTTCTATCAATAAATACCATATCCTTTTGAATTTCTACCAAGATTCAGTACCCTTGTCATATGTCTTGTTACCTGTATATTTGATTTTTAAATAGTTGAATCTAGGTTTTTAATATTCCAACTATGAGTCTTCATAACTCGTAGTGTTCCTTCTATTCATTGCAATTTATTATTGTAAGAATATACCTTAGGGCAGAATTCACCCAAGGCCAAGGAACTCAAAACACAAGCACAAATTAGACCAGAGTATGATCAGAATAATTGTATAGTATTCAATTCTGTGTACAAGTACACTAGTTTTGCCTCAATATAAAGGCCTCTAAGATGCATCTAGAATGCCTCGGAATCAGCATCATGATAAGTCCAACAACCAGGCACATGTCCACCAGATATGGGTTATCCTCCATTATGCACGAAAGTAAGTGTGATGATGAGAGGATAAGCATACAAAGGTGAAACACGCACATCAGTGTTGTAGACAACATATGCTAAATTAGGAGTGTGAAAAACTGTGTTGTCTACATGACAACTCAATGAATGATGCAAACTCCTATGGTGTAGACACCATGTGCATAATTAGAGTTGTGTACTTTTGTGTTGTCTACATGACAACTCTAGAAGATGCGCAAACTCCTAAGTGTCTCATAAAGAGAAATAATAAAATAAAATAATGCACTAACCTAAGTAAACTTAAGTAAAGTGTAAATAGTAAATAACTATTTACACCAACACCCCCCCTCAAGTGCAACTTTGAGGAGTGTACTTAAGCTCACTAATGCATAATGGGTCTCGACTACTAGGCCATGTTAGGTACCCATGTACAAAAGCAATGCTAAGAATGATGCAATGCAATCTCTCATAAAGTGGAGAAAGAGGGAAAACCCTCCTCCAAATAGAGAGATAAGTATAATAGAGAAAGAGAGAGAGAGAGAGAGAGAGAAGAAGACCTCATAAGAGGAAAAAATCCCTACCAGAAGAAAAAGAAGAGAGAAGTCAAGGGACTCCCCTATCTGCAACATCCGCACCCCAAGAGATCTCACAAATGAATGTACTTGACCCCGATAAAGGGTTTGGTGAAGATATCAGTGACCTTCTCTACTATAGGATAGTATTGTAGTGCAATGATTTGCTCATGTATAAGCTCTCTAATATAGTGCATATGAACCTCAATGTGCTTTGTTCGCTGATGCTAAACTGGATGCTTAGAGATTTCAATGGCACTCTGATTGTCACAATGAATAAATGTAGGCTTAGGTAGATCAAATCCAAACTCCTCCAGGATGTGTTGTAACCAAAGAGCCTCCGTAGCTACACTGACAGCTCCTCGATACTCAGCCTCTATGGAAGAAAGAGCAACATTGTTTTGCTTCTTACTTTGCCAACAAATAGGACCAGAACCAAGGTGAAATATGTACTGTGAAGTAGACTTTCGAGAATCTAAGTCTCTTGCATAGTCTGAATCTGTGTATCCAATCAACTGAAGCCCTGTTACCTATTGCATAATGAATCCTAGGTGTATATGTACCCTTGACATAGTGCAAAATGCGCTTGGTAGCCTTCCAATGAAGCTCATGAGGTTCTTGCATAAAGCGTGAAACCATACCAATTGCAAAGGCAATATCAGGGCATGTGTGTGTCAAGTAGATAAGGCTCCCAACTAACTATTTGTATAATGTCACATCAACAAGTGGAGTTGTGCACTTAGCCTCTAGCTTGACACCTGATAGGAAGGGAGTAGGAGCAGGCTTGCAGTCACTTATGTGAAACTAAGAAAGCAAGTCAAGAGTATACTTGGGGTTGTGAAAGTGAAATCCCTGTTGAAGACTGTATGATCTCAATGCCAAGGAAGTAAATCCCAAGTCTATCATGGCAAATCTATCTTGTAGAGAGGTCTTGACATTGGCTATGATGGATGCAGTGCTCCCTATAATGATCAAGTCATCGACATAAAGCACTAATATCAAGTGAGAGTCATCCTTCTGAAGAATGTAGACATTGGAATTAGAATGACATCTGGTGAAACCTGCTTAGAGGAGGAATGAATCCATTTTGGCATACCAAGCCCGAGGAACCTGCTTTAGACCATAAATAAACTTCTTCAATCTACAAACCATAGTAGAATCCTGTACGAACCCCTATGGTTGCTCCATATAAATTTCCTCATGAAGGTCACCATTCAAAAATGTGTTCTTAACATCCATTTGTTGTACAACCCATCCTTGAGCTACAACAATTGCTAGTGTCAGGCGAATGGAGTTCATCTTGGCAACCAGTGCAAAAGTCTCGGTATAGTCAATACCTAGAACCTGCGAGAAACTTTTGGCAACTAGTCTAGCCTTATGCTTATCAATACTTCCATCCGCTACAAATTTAGTTTGATAGATCCACTTGCATCGAACCACTTTTCTTCCCTTAGGAAGGGGAACTAAGTCCCATGTGTCATTTTTCATCAATGAATTTTTTTCTTCCTCCATAGCCTTATCCCATTCTGGAATCCCTGATGCTTCCTTAAAAGACTGTGGATCTGAAGTAATGGCTATGTATGCATGTGAAAATGACTTGTGTTGTGACCTAGTCCTTCGAGTGTCTAAAGGATTTCCCACCAATGAACCTGTTGCATCAAGGGTTTGTTGTGCCCAATGAGGTTTAGTGGAAGAAGATGAAGGAATGTCCTCAACTATTTGTTGACCCTGCAAAGGTGGTGTCCTGCGAGTCAAGGTTGGAGGAATCTCATCTTTCGAGTCACTTTCATCACTGTGATCACTATCCACCTAGAAGGAAGAAGAAAGAGTTGAAGAAGACAAGCTTGAACATGTCTCTTCAAAGTGAACACTCCTCTCATAAAAGATTTCGTGAGTCTCTGGATCCATTAGTTTGTATGATTTGAGATGATTGGGATATCCAACAAATATGCATGGTTTGCTTTGGGGTTCTAATGCCTTTCGCTTTTGTGGAGGTATCCTAGCCCATGTTGGACAACCAAAAACTTTGAAGTGCTTAACAGTTGGTTTCCTGCCACACCATGCCTCAAAAGGTGTTATACCATCTAAGGCTTTATGCGGATTTCTATTTTGAATGTAGTTGGCACAACACATGGCTTTAGCCCAAAACACTTGATCGAGAGACTTATGTTGAAGCATGCAAGTAGTCATTTCCTTAAGGGTTATGTTCTTTCTTTTAGCTACACCATTCTGTTGTGGCGTGTATGCAACTGAATGTTGAAGATCTATCCCCTCATGTGTGTAATAGTCTAGAAGTTTGGAGTTGACATATTCTCTGCCATTGTTTGTCCTTAGGATCTTGATGGCTTTCCCAGATTTATTCTCAACTTGAGCTTTGAATGTGATAAATTTGTCAAAGACTTCACTCTTATGACCAAGGAAAAAGACCCAAGTGTAACTTGAAAATTCATCAATAAATGTGAGAACATAGCGGGCCTTACAAAAAGAAGGTACTGGAAAAGGGCCATCTACATCACTATGAACCAATTCTAGAACAGCAGTTGCCTTCCAAGACTTCCCCTTGTCATATTTCTCTTCGGGATGTTTACCTACTTTGCAACCCGGACATACACCCTCTGAAAACTTGACTTGAGGTAGACCAATGATCATTTCCTTGCTGCTTAATTGTTGAAGGTAGTGATAATTAAGGTGTCCAAATCTTTCATCCCATAGTTTTCTTTGAGTGCTTGAATGAGTCAACAAGGCAAGAGATGTGGACTTAGGCACAAAATGTGAGAAAGAATAAAGTCTTATCTCATGGTTTGCCTTTCTAATCACCACCATTGAATCATCTTTGAGATTCTTCACCACTACTGTGTCGGGGAGGAACTCTACTTTGTTGCCACATCCATAGTGAGTGATTTGATAGATGGAGAGAAGGTTAGTGCTAAGGTTAGGAACATGAAGTACATCCTTGAAGATGTCATTCTCTAACTCAACATTCCCTGTACCTTCTACTTCAATTTGAGTATCATTGCCCACATAGATGTAAGGTACATTTGAAGGTTTTAAAAAGGAAAATTTCTCCCTTGAAGCACCCATATGATGAGTTGCTCCTGAATCTAGAACCCATTCCTTAGCATTGTTTATACTTGCAACTAAAGCTTGGCCCTTGCCCTTTGAAGTGGATGAAGAACCCTTTTCCTTGTATGCATTTGGAACATCAATTTTGTGTTTCCTCATAATGTTAACCAATTCATCAATCTGCTTATCTTTACACTCATGTTCATCATGTCCATTCCTCTTACAATAGGAACATGTTTTCTTCTCCTTCTTGTTGGAATTGCTCCCCTTTTGATTATTCTTGGAAGAAGACTTTCCTTGTTGTGAAGAAGAATGTTGAGTGGAAGACGATTGACTTGTGGAAGATTGTTGTTTTGAGGAGGACTGTTGTGTGTCATCTTGTGGCTTAGCCTTCCATTGCTTTTGCTTCTTGTTTGAGTTTTTGCCACTTGAATTACCTTCATTTGCTATCAAGGCTTTGGTTTTGGAAGACTTGAGAATTCCCATTCCCACTAGATTGTCATGTTCAAAGATGAACATTTCTGAGAATTTTTCGAATGAAGGCTTAACATAGGCACTACCCATTGTCACTTTGTGTGTATTAAAGCTAGAAACAAAAGGAGCATATTCAAGTGGAAGATGAGTCATGATGTGTTTGATCATCTTACCATCTTTAATGGGTTCATCACAATCCTTCAACTATGCCCTATACAATTCTACTTGGGTAAGATAGTCTCTAATTGTGTCAAAATTTCTAGGATCCAATTTGAGAAGTTTACCCTCTATGGTGTAAGCCATCTCTTCATCTATTGTCCCTTATGTTAGTGAACAGTTTTTCCCATGGATGTTCATATATCAAAATTGAGAAAAGAATGTAAACTAACAAATGAATTCCTACTCGAATAATTAAGGAATTCTCTGCTTAAAATTTCTTCAAATGAAACAGGTGCAACTACCTTTATTGCATTGAAAGTTTTAACTAAATAAACTCAATAGAATAACTCTCTAAGAATGTAATCTGCTGGAGATGTTGAAACAACTTATTTTATCTCATCAATATGAAACAAACCTTATTGCAGAAGAACCACTCGACTTTAATTATCAAAATGATCCACATAGTTGAATAATTAAATTATCGAGCAGGCAAATTTCATGAACTCATTTCCCACAGAATTTCCAAATTCAGAGTTCACAGTTTCAAAATCGATAACAGATGCAGCTAAAAGCTTAAATAGTATCTATAGAAATACTAAAAATAAGTAGACAATAGTACCCACTTACAAAGCTTTCAACCCAAAATCAAACTATAGAGTTTCAAGTATATGTTGAAGTTCTGAAATGTTACTTCTAAACTGGAAATAAAACTGTAAACAAAAGTAGTTCTGTCTACCAGTCTACTGGAGAAATTCGAACCCCTCAAACAATACTAATTATTACATTTATAGGCATGGGGCTGGACTTAAGCCAAAATTACCCTGCCAGGAGTTAATTGTCTTTTGGAATAACTAATAACTCAAATTGCAAGAAAATCAAACGACAAAGAAACTACAGCTAAGCAATTCTTGATCAGTTTGGACTGTTGCCACCCACCGCTCCTCTTGCCAACTTCCACATTTCACAGGCAGCTGAAAAGGCAGAAATAATGGATTGATGTGGAAGACCAATGTAGGTGAGCTGTTGTTTCCAAATTTCCTTCATCTTCTTCAATTCAACAACCTTTTCCTCATGCATCTCCAAGTGCTTCAGGTTGATAATCAACATAGCTTTAGTGTGAGCCACGTTGGAGAAATCCTGCTTGACTAGTGTCCTCTTGTCCTGCCATTCTTGAAATTTCTTTTGGACTTCTTTGATTATCTCATCTGATTGGGCAACAGAGTCATCTTCTCTTTCCATGAACTGTTTTACAAACCACTTAAGCTCATTCTAAATGATCTGATGTATAACCTTAAGTTCTTGCAATGCTTCTTTGATTTTAGATACCCCTTGTGCCAGTGCTTCATTTCGCCATTCGATGCAATCTTTTATGACATACAAAGTTTTTTCATCAAGACCCACTACAGAACATTCAGCTTGAAATTTCTGCAACCCAAATTCCTCCACATCTTCTAGCGATATTACCACTTTTGCCTAGTTATTCTTCTCTTTTTCATATCCATCATTACTCGCCTCCACCTTTTTAGTAATATTTGATATCTCCTTTGAGATGTGATCTAAATGTCCAATGTGTTTTATAGTATTAAGTAGAACATCTTGTACCCATACACCTGCTACTTTGGCTATTGCTTTGCACTTGCATAAATTCTCCAGCGATTGCTGGTTGGTTGCAGAGGATACATCAACAATGGCTGACATCTCACAAATCGGCTTGGCTTCAGGATGCAAGATAGCATTAATATACTGCGCCATGTTCTTAATTGTTTCCTTCATTTCTTTCTTATCTTGCCCGTATTTCCACACCCTTTCTGCAATCTTCTTGTTGGATACCTCGAAGAATTTCATATCTATCTCACGATTTGCCTTTCCAAGGTCGACCTTGGTTATCTTGTAATCTTGAGGAGCTATGGAGTCTTGAGCACTTCCATCAGGTGGTGTGGCTATCTCTATCGCCCACCACCTTGAAGTTTTTTCAAAGTTTATCCTCGAGTCTGTTCTCACTTTTTTCACTTTAGGCATCTTACCAAGGCACTTGCTAACCAGGTCATCAATTGGCATGGATATGGGAACAATGCTTCTCTTGTTTTCCATTGATGTCTCCAGCCATTTGGGAGTTGCCTGTTCTTTTTCTGCAGTGGAGGAAATATTGACTAGAGTGAGGTTACCGTGTTGATTGTCGGTGGTCGCTGACAAGCTCTGAGGCTCTGGTAAATTGTCTGCCATGGGTGGGTCTTCCGCTACCTCGAGGTCCACAGTTATGGTGCCCTTACTTTTAGCGATCAATGCCTTCTTCATACTCAAGCGAGTTATTCTTTTACTTTTCGAAGTCTCCTCTTGAACTTGAAGTTGAAGTGTTTTCGAAACTGCTTCAAGTTCGACTTCAAGTGGACCTGCAACAAATTTAGGGACACTTTGATTAGTTCACTTTTGGGCAACCCTTTTATCTCTGCTCCTTGAAGATTTCTCAGAAAGGCTTGGAGTAACTGCCACCCTTGATTTTATCCATTTGGCAGTTCTAGCTATCACATCCTTGGTACGGGCATACACATCATTCTCTTCTCCTTTCTCCCAATCGATTTTCGGAATAGGCATGCATTCAATTTGATCTATGTAAAATTGATCAACTATTTCCTTAGAATCATCATCCTTCAGCCCATAAGTATCCAGCTCCACATTAAACATGATGACTTGGTTAATGGTTAAGCGTGACCAAAGCCTCTTCCTCACCTCGAATTCATTGTGGCAATTCGCCTAGAAATCCTCTAACTGTGGGAGTGAAATAGAGCAAATGCATTTTTGACATTGTTCTGGTAAATGCAGTGTAATCAAAATCTAGCCGAGAGGTGAAAGGTTTAAGACACGAGCGGGTCAATGAGTTGGCTGATAATAGAGCTTCTTTCACACTAGGGCATCTATAATGTCCAATTTCAATCGAGAAGAATACTGAAGAGAATTTTTTAGAAATTTGAAAGGACTCAACAAGAGAGGCAAATTGTCTACACATTTCTCATAACACCATAGAGTCTAAAAAATAGCGTAGTAGTTTCAAGGGCTCACCAGGAAAACCACCTACTCTGATATAGGTAAATCTGGGAAAATGAATAAAATAGCAACCATAAATTTGAATAGCTTGCTTGGCTTCTTCTGACATCCTATCATTCTCTCGACCTTGCAGTTCAAAAACCAATTTCCCTAAAAAGACCTCATTGATTTTCTTAAAATCTTTGCATATTGTGTCTTCTTGGAGATCTCTGTAATACTAATAGATAGGCATGTCATGTATCCAAGGTGAATGTGGGAGAAAGTCCCAATCTTTGGACACCACTAAGATGTAGATCAGGTAAGAAGACAAGAAGAATGGACCGCAATTGGTCACATTAATCAAGCCCTTATGCAAGTTCTCAGCTATGAGGTCTGACCAATCAATGAACTTGACTCCCTCAACTATCTTCTGTATAAAGAAATACATCCAGGATTCCCAGTGGAAAGCAGGCTCACTCCCTTTAATTCTATTCAACAGGAGGACAATATCTACAATCTCTTTGATGAAATGTTTGATAGTCAGTGGTTTGGGCAACCTAGAACCCCCCTCTGCGGGCTTCAAGAGCCAGGACTGAGCAATCTTGGTGTCATAGCTGGTTTTGTTTGCTGCATACAGGCGCTCAGCCTCCTCGAATGTCCAAGGCTCATAGGATTCTTTATGAGGGATCCTGAGGGGGGAATTTACACTAGTTCTATTGATTTTGACAACTACTTCCCCTGAGGCTTTCTTAACACACCCAGAAATAGGGTCGAAATGATTTGCACACTCAAGGATACATTCAGGGTATTGGATAGTAGTGGGAAAAGCGGTGGCTTCTAATAAACCACTATCAACTAGCCTCTGGTAAATGGGACTTGACAGAGAAGCCTTGGCTCTTTCAACTACTTCAGACAAACTTCTATTAACCATAAACGTATCACGAATTTCAGGCAAGGAACTGAGTAATGGAGGCTTCTCCAATTTGGGCATTTTTGGCTGAAAAAGCGTCATGATTATTATGACAACAAATCTACAGAACCAGGTTTTAAAATACCTTCAAAATGAAGCAAAGCACAACCAAAATTCAAAGGGGAAATGGAGATGCACTTACAGTTTGACAATGACACTGCCCGAAATTCGCCTTTCTTACCCAAAAGCGTCGAGATTTTTTTGGAGAAAATAAGATGAGTGGGAAAGGGTAATTGCATGCATTTAAAGAATGACATGGACAGAGGATCGCAGGACGGATTTAGCAAGTAAAAATCATGATTGCTCATTCATGTGACATTCATCGAAAAAGGTGCCGCGGGTGTTCTTGTTTTAAATACCCTGTCAAATCCGCACGCATCTTCCCATAACAAGTAATCATGAAATGACACCATTAATACTCCATTAAGTATTGCTCAAACTGAATACGTGTTGCTTTAAATTTCTTTGCGTATGACTTCAGGTGCTTTGGGAAAACATTATGCTGGGACCCACCTTGGAATGGCTCGGCAATCTTTAATTTGCATACAAAAATTGTTAGTGGACAAAATCAACACTGTAATTGAAGTTGAAGTTTTGAGTGATTGGCTTCAACATCAATTTGGACTTCAAGCTTACAAAGGTCGACTCGATAAAACTAGTGTGCTTATTACATGGCAGACCAACAAGACTTTGAACCTAAAGTTGAAGTAAATTACAACTTCAAGTTCAACTTCAGAGGGATGACTTGGGACCAAAAATTGATAGGTGACGACTAAGATCACAAGCTCTAACACCTTATAAAGCTTCTAGTTTAGCCCAAACCTCTATTGGATCTGTAAGCTTCCTAATGTGAAATTTGACAAGATCAGAGATATTTTTCAACAAGGTTCCTAGGGCCATCTCTTGTTTGGATTCTCAGTCTTCTTTTCGAGCTTCATCAGTGTCAACAGTAGGTTTCTTTGCAGCACCAATGACATAATGCCATAAACCTTTTTCTACCAATGGCTCTTTAATGTTTTCTTTTCAAGTAGCATAATTATGTGGATTGTGATGTGAATATCAGGATTTAACTGTGTGATTTTTGAGTCAAACTCGATGACCCATGTTTCATGAGTAGTGATTCAACATGAATCCATCTCTCATGAGAATAAATGGAACACTTAGCACTCATTGGATCTAGGTGATGCTCACAGGGGTGAAGCACCGGGACTTCCCGGGAGGTCACCCATCCCAGTACTACTCCAGCCTGAGCGCGCTTAACTACGGAGTTTCCTCCACAATTAAACCCAAAGCTTGCAACCCCATTTGCAAAACCTTCACCAAGTGTTGTGCCTTATGAACCATTCATTAGAAAGCCCCTTAAGCTCATCAATTGATAAGTAGGACATGATTTCCACAGCTAGTCAAATTGTGATGTGAATATCAGGATTTAACTGTGTGATTTTTGAGTCAAACTCGATGACCCATGTTTCATAATGAATGGTTCATAAGGCACAACACTTGGTGAAGGTTTTGCAAATGGGGTTGCAAGCTTTGGGTTTAATTGTGGAGGAAACTCCGTAGTTAAGCGCGCTCAGGCTGGAGTAGTACTGGGATGGGTGACCTCCCGGGAAGTCCCGGTGCTTCACCCCTGTGAGCATCACCTAGATCCAATGAGTGCTAAGTGTTCCATTTATTCTCATGAGAGATGGATTCATGTTGAATCACTACTCATGAAACATGGGTCATCGAGTTTGACTCAAAAATCACACAGTTAAATCCTGATATTCACATCACAATTTGACTAGCTGTGGAAATCATGTCCTACTTATAATTATGTGGAGTTAACTTTGAAAAAGAACCCATAATGCAAGAACACAAGATCAAGGAGACATAGTACACAATACACCCCCCACCCTTTCACTCAATCAACCCCCCCCCCCCTAAAAAAGATTTTGGCACTTTATATATAGTGCATTTACAATGGGCCACTTGCCAAAATGGACAAAGTGGGCTTTCTGATTTTGTTGATTACAACCTCTGTATAGAGTACAAATCTAGACTATTACAATGTAGCTCAAAATTACATCAATTGTGAAGCATTACAATGCAAAAAAAGACCTATCTCTGAAAGTGATATGTTTGTCCAAATAAGACTACAATCTAACTGCAGATTTGAAAACTAGATGAAAAAATATACACTTTCAAAAAAAATGAAACCTGAAAAGGAGTCCAGATGAGCCCATACAATGTGTTTGAAGTTGCAAAAAGTAGGATTAGACAGGTACAGTCACCAAAAAATGCTTATACTGACCAATCTAAGCACCAAAACTAGAAACTAGCTGTACCACTAAAGAATTCAAGAAATTTTACCCAAAATCGGAAAAAATTTGCACATGATTTGGAGTTTGTATGACTGAGTTATGGTTGTTTAAAGTTGGGCTACCAAATCAAAACATCATATGAAGAGGGGTCTATAGAGGAAACAATGTTTTAAATTTGAGGGTCAAATGGTTGTCTTAGCAATTCAAAAATGCCCTGGAATGATGGTCAGACAGTTGTCAATTTTGGGCTCATAGTTTGCCGACATCAGCTTTTGCGCAGGGCTAGGATGACGTCACATTGTATGAATAATGATGTGTCACTGTACAGTAGGTACAAAAAATTTAGATGTGTAATGTTGATTTAGCATACGACAAATGACATGTCACGCTTGGCTAGCATATGGATGAGCTAACTCAATTGCTAACTGTGCCAGTTGATGTGGCTGTTGACAGAGACGGGCTTGACACGCTGGCGTACAAGAAATGACATGTTATCGATAGCTAGCGATGCACTGGACTACTGATGTGGTTCTACATAGGTCCATGTGTAGGTGTGTGCGAGATTCGCGTGGAGGGAGGTGCCTTTGCCGCATGTCCACCTATTTTTTTGCCGTCAGAGTGGGAAGATGATGTCGGATTACATTTCTGGGCTGTCAAGTTTTTAAAAAATGGCAGGGACTATTATTTAGTCCCACATGTGTAAGTGCAAAGGCTTATGCACTTTGTATAATGTGAAGCTCGAAACCTTTACTACGAAGAAGCCCGCGGGTCTCCAGTTACCGTAGATCAACGAGAATATTCGCCACAATTCAATCTAGGCGCTTATGGATTCAAACTGCCAAATTTTGGTAGTGGGAAATATTAATGTCACCTACCAGTTGGAAATAAGATGTCGGATTACTAAGGTAATAATGCTGCCCAAAATCCTCCAAAAATAATAAAATATATTTCCTATAGAATATACAGTGTGTAGGGCTGAGAGCTGACAGCCCGGTACCTGTGCGCTAAAAATTTTCTTTGCCTTTCTCTACACGCCCACTAGGCAAAAATCCGATTTTTTTTTTCCAAAATTGCAAAAAAAATATAGTATTTATTAGATTCAAAAAAAAAATTGCAAATCAAATAAGACCATACCTAGATTTGCAAATCGGGCCTTCAGGTTTTGATTTGTAATTTTTTTTTGCCTCCTAGTTGACTATGGCCTAAAATAGGAAAATTTATATTCAATCTTCACCAAATCATCGCTTTGGACGCAATGGTGAGGTCCACTTCAGCTCTAGACACTCCCAATTGTTGTTGATGCTCCGAATTTGAATCAGGTCCCTTAGAGAGATGAAGCAACGAGGTCTCCAATGGCTATGTGACGAGTATCTCCCTTAGCTCTGATACCATGTAAGAATTTTACTTAGGGCAGAATTCACCCAAGACCAAGGAACTCAAAACACAAGCACAAATTAGATCAGAGTATGATCAGAATAACTGTATAGTATTCAATTCTATGTACAAGTACACTAGGAGTGCCTCAATATAAAGGCCTCTGAGATGCATCTAGAATGCCTCAAAATTAGCATCATGATAAGTCCAACAACCAGGCACATGTCCACCAGATATGGGTTATCCTTCATTATGCATAAAAGTAAGTGTGATGATGAGAGGATAAGCCTACAAAGGTGAAACACGAACATCAGTGTTGTAGACAACATATGCTAAATTAGGAATGTGAAAAAATGTGTTGTCTACATGACAACTCAGTGAATGATGCAAACTCCTGTGGTGTAGACACCATGTGCATAATTAGAGTTGTGTACTTCTATGTTGTCTACATGACAACTCTAGAAGATGCGCAAACTCCTAAGTGTCTCATAAAGAGAAATAATAAAATAAAATAATGCACTAACCTAAGTAAACTTAAGTAAAGTGTAAATAGTAAATACCTATTTACACCAATAATTATAGTTAGAATACTCATTCTCAAGTTGAAATTTTAGTGTTTAATTTAAGAGATACAAAGTTTGAACTCAAGGACATTCAATTTTATAAAACTATACTTTGTATATATTCCATTAATGTATAGTATATGAATATATGCTAAGATAAACAAATATAGACAAAACTGGGAGAACTATAGTATTGAGGTCCTACAATTCAAAGAAGTTGGACAAGAATAAGATGATTATGACACAATCAAACAAACTATACAACCATTATAAAAAAGATCTAAGATAAGGAAAGAGACAAAAAATCATATAAACAAGGAAGGATACAAATGATCAAAACAATAGAGTAAGATATGAACAAGATACTAAATACATCACCATACTAAGCCTTAAGTCAATAGTATCATACTAGAAAAAATGCAAGAAATTCCTATGTCCTTACGAATGATGGGGTTTGATAACAATTATATCTTCATCAGATGTTGTGTCTGATTTGATGATGTACGACCTTGTAGAAAATCTTGCCCTTTTCTTATTTTGAAGACGAGTAGCCTTGCATAGATAAGGGAGTTGCACTTCATAATGTTTTTAATCTTTGCAATCTGCATCTATAGGAATAACTACCCCCGTGGATTTGAAGGACTATGCCTAGTCGATCTTGTCTTCAACAATTTTATGCCACCTAAGAAGAAAATGAAGGTGCTTCTCCATATCTTACCATAATCTATCAAAGGCCTCCTAGTCTTTGATGTAAAGAATTGGCCTTTTTAGCACATTAGTATACTTGAGACTCCATATTGGCTAGGTCATAAAGGCATCAGGATGGGGGTGTTGAAAAAGATTGTTGAAGTATAGAAATGGAGGAGATTATTGAAACCTATCATGGAAAAAACATTATTTTTTTCACTAATGCCAAACTTGCTACTTGCTAGTAAGACAATTCTTACTTTGGTCTAAATGCTATCATTTTATTGATTGATGAAGAGGATTTAAAAAGAAAGTGTAACAAGAGTACTTAGAGAAAGGTTGAGTTATATGGTGTATATAAGGAGCACTAAGACCAAGTAAGACTTTGATGATATATAGTGTATTTTTAATCTACTTAAGGCTACAACATATTTGAGAAAAGACAAGAAGGAGACTAAGAAAAGAAATGTGTCTACCAAGTCTGACCGAAAAAATAGTGCAAGCCAAGCAAGTCAGTGCATGCCGAGCAGAAAGTTAGTTGTGACTAAGCAAGTTTAGTGTGTGTCGAGCGAAGAAAGTTTAGTAGGTGTCAAGCACTAGTAAGACTTAGTGTATGTTGAGCAACCTAGTGTTGATCAATCATTAGAAGATAGTTATTGTCGAGCAAACAACATGTTATTGTCAAGTGAAAGTATAAAGAGTTTGATCAAATATTTGACAAATCTAAGCCAACAAAGTTGATTTCTTGAATTATGTCAAGCATGTGGAAGATGAGTATGATGAGTTGATGGCATAGAATTCAAGATAAACCATTTGAAGATGAATTTGAAGAAGACTGTAAGAGAAGTTTCTAAAAGGTAACAAAATGGAAGAGGGCAGATTCAAAAAATCTGACCTAACCCTAAGAGGGACGATTGTGGTGAAGCAACTTATGCTTGGCATACACTACTTACTTGGCATGCACTTTATGAATATGACTATGTGTGTAGTCACTCATATCTCAAAACCAATTTGAAATTAGTAGAGTGTGTCACAATTGAATAGTTCAAGATGCAAAGTTGAATTTGAACACAAGAAGGCTAAGATCTATGATGCTTATGGAGAACTCATTGGAAATGGAGATCAAACTAGAGTTAATCTGTTTTATCTTGACATGAATGAAGCAACTTGTCTTGTTGTACAATTTGATGATGTGTGGTTATGGCACAAAAGATTATGTCATGTAAATTTTGACAACTTGTTTAGTATCAATAAGATGAGAAGAGTCAGAGGTTTTCCAAAACTAAAGAAACCTGATAATGTGATTTGCAAACAATGTCAATTGGGCAAGATGAAAAATTTTAGTTTGAAGCATAAGACTCATACTTCAAAGAAATTTTGGAATTAGTTCATACTAATCTATGTGGACTAGCTGATGTGCAAAGCTACAAAGGTGACAAGTATTTTATTATATTTGTTGATGATTACTCTAGAATCATGACAATGATGTTTTTGAGAGAAAAATCTGGCGCTTTTAAAATGTTTAAGTGGTATCTAGAAAAATTTGAAAAGGAAACTAGTAAAAGCTTGAAATGTTTGAGATCTGATAGAGGTGGAGAGTTCACATCAAATGAATTCAATAACTTCTGCAATGAAAAACATCTACACCTGGGACCCCTCCACAAAATGGGATAGCTAAAAGGAGGAATAGATCTGTGATGGATTGTGCTAGAACACTAATGATGGAGAAGAATGTTTCTTTAAAATAATGGAGAGAAGTTGTCAGTACAGTTGTTTAAACCTTGAATTGAGTACAAGTCAAGAAGGTACAAATTTGACACCTTATGAATTATGGTATGGATACTCACCCAATGTCAAATATTTTAAGGTATTTGGAAGCAAGTGTTACATTCTTAAGGACAACAGAAATGGTAAACTTGATGATAAAAATGAAGAAGGTATATTCCTAGGATATTCCACAAGAAGAAAATCTTATAAGTGTTTAAATATTAACACTGACAAAGTTGTGGAAAGTGCAAATGTAAAATTTGATGAATATACAAAAATACATGAAGATGAACAAAAGAAGGAACTTGACAATTACAAAACCTTTATGTACTATGATGAAGTCGTGTCTACTAATGTTGATGATACTGTGAACCAAGCTATTAATCAACAAGAATCAGTGGTTGTCGAGTCACATATAATGGATGTTGAGTAGAATTCAGGAGTCAAGTTACAATAAAATATTGAGGTACATTATGATGTTGAGATCAGTCTATAGGAAGGAATGTCGAGTTACCTCATAGAGAAGTACGTAATGAACCTGAGATTGACTTTCATGAACAACCTATTGTTGAAGAAAGAAGAACCAAGATTATCAAAATATATCTGAAGACATCATCCTACTGAACAAATCATGGAGAAAAAGAGGATGAACCAATGACAAGGAATAGATTAAGGAATGAAACATTTTTGTTAAGCATACATGAACCTAAATCAGTGAAGGATGCATTAGAAAATGAAAATTGGAGTCAAGCCATGAAAGAAGAACTTGATCAGATTGAGAAGAACAAAACTTGGACACTAGTACCAAGACTAGAGGACAAGAATGTTATTGGAACAAAGTGGGTGTACAAAAAAATATTGGATGAGAATGGTGAAGTAATATGGAATAAGGAGAGGTTAGTCTATAAAGGTTATGCACGAAAAGAGGGAATTGACTATGGAGAGTCATTTGTCTCAGTTGCAAGATTGGAAGGTGTAAGAACTCTGGTTCTTATTCTTCTTATAAAGGATTCAATGGATATTAAGTTAGCATTTCTGAATGGTATACCAAAAGAGGAGGTTTACATTGAACAACCTGAAGGACTTGTTGATCTAAACAATAAAATCATGGTGTGTAGATTACATAAATCTTTATATGGTTTAAAGAAAGCTCCTACAACATGGTATGAAAGACTGCACAATTATCTTGTGAAGATTGGTTTTGAGAAGACTGATAACAATAGCAATCTATACTTGAAGACAAAAGGAGGTAAAAGAATTTTACTAGCTAAAACATTTGTTGATGATATCATATTTGGAGGACAAAATGCATTGTGTAAGCCTTTACAAATGAAATGATGAAAGAATTTGAGATGTCTATGTCTGGAGAAATAAAGTTCTTTGTTGGATTATAATTTTATCAGATGAAATATGGTATTTTCATTACTCAATCCAAGTATGTAAAGGAAATCTTGAAGACTTTTGGTATGGAATATTCAAGACCAGTCAGTACTCCCATGGTGATAGGACATAAACTATCCAAAGCTGATTATTTTGCTAAAGTAAATCAAACATTGTACAGGTCTATGAAAGGAAAGTTACAATATGTAGTTCATAGTAGACTTGATATCGCACTAGTTGCTAGGATTGTTGCAAGTTTTTATGCAATCTTAAGGAAAATCACTTAATGGTTATTAAAAGGATTATGGAAGGTATAGAAAACTATGGTCTATATTACAAGAAGAATGATAAATTTGAATTGAGAGCCTATACAGATGTTGATTGGGTTGGAAACATTGATGACAGGAAAAGTACAAGTGGTGGAGCATTTTTCTTAGGAAAAAGATTGGTTACCTGGACTAGCAAGAAACAGAGTTATATTTCACAATCTACTATTGAAGTTGGATATGTGGCTATTGCAGTGAATTGTACAAATGTGGTATGGATCAAACAAATACTCAAAGGAATGAAGGAAGAAATCATTGAACCTATGGTAATCTACTATGACAATACAAGTGTTATAAATATATCTAAGAACCCTGTAATGCCTACAAAGGCAAAGCACATAGCAATCAAGTATCATTACTTGAGAGAATTGGTTCAAGACAAAGAAGTGAGAATGGAATATGTGAATACAAAGGAACAGATAGCTAATATATTCAAAAAGACTTTACCTAAGGATGTATGTGAATATCTTAGAGGTAAGCTAGGGCTGATACCCCTACCCAAAGCTACTTAAGAAGCAACAGTATTGTCTTGCATCAACTAAATTGAATGGCATACTTTACGACTTGATGCAATGGATCTTACTTTAGGAACTATTGAAAGTAAAGAAGAAGTTGAAACTAAAGACTTATAGTCACATGCAAGGTGACAGAGGGAGAACCTGAATTATTGATATCTACATGAGAAGATTACAAGTTTTTGCAATTTTTGTCAAAGATGGAGATTATTCAAGGAGAAATATAGCATTATCAAGAAAGAGAGAAATTGTAGCCTATACAGAAGAAGGAAAGATATTGATAGAAGGAAATATTTCAATATAAGGTATTAATTTTCTTTTTGGTATTTTTTGTTCGTATTGGTTTGCCATCAATGCCAAAGAGGGAGATTGTTGAAGTAATTATTGAAACCTATCATGGTACAATCATTATTTTGTCACTAATGTCAAACCTACTACTTGCTGGCAAGATAAATGCTAATTTGGTCTGAATGTTATCATTTGATTGATTGATGAAGAGGATTTGAAAGGAAAGCATTACAAGAGTGCCTAGAGAAAGGTTGAGTTAAATGGTGTATATAAGGAGCACTAAAACCAAGTAAGACTTTGATGATATAGTGTATTGGTTATCTACTTAAGGCTACAATGAAAGGATACTTGAGCAAAGACAAGAAGAAGACTAAGCAAAGAAATACAACTGCCAAGCCTGACCAAGCAAACAGTACAAGTCGAAAAAGTCAGTGCAGGCCAAGCAAAAAGTTAGTTGTGACTGAGCAAGTTTAGTATGTGTTGAGTAAAGGAAGTTTAGTAGGTGTTGAAGACTAGTAAGACTTAGTGTATGTCAAGAAACCTAGTGTTGACCGAGAATCAGAAGATAATTATTGCAAGCAAACAACACATTATTTCCAAGTGACAATATAAAGAGTTTGTTTGAAGATGTGACGAATCTAAGCCAACAAAGTTGATTTCTTGATTTATGTGAAGCATGTGAAAGATAAGTATGATGATTTGGAGGCACAAAATTTAGGGTAAACCATTTGAAGATGAATTTGAAGAGGATTGTAAGAGAAGTTTCTAGAAGGAAACAAAATGGAAAAGAGGGTAGATTCGATGAATTTGACATAACACTAAGATGGATGATTGTGGTGAAGTGAAAAAAGATCAAAATTCTCTATATAAGGAGATAATAAGGTAGAAGCAAAATATTAGAGTGGAAACCAGAGATAGACAAGTAGTCTAGAGGTGTTGCTTCATACGAGGGTCGAAGGAATGAACCTGTAGTTGGCATACTAAGCATGCAGGCTTAAGGAGGTGAAGGCTTGAAGGGTGAACAAGCTATTAGAGATGAAGAGGAATGAATGCCAAGTAGAAAGGAGAGCTAAATGAGAGATTTATAATCTACAAGTGAGTTGTTTTGTTATTAGATCAAGTACTTCTATTACTTTCTAACAACTATATTAGTCTGGATAAATACTTTGGATTAAGATTGACCTAATAGTCATGAGTAAATCCTTTAACAGGGTGACATTCTAATGGAATATTATAAATTCCTCTAGCAAAGCTCACTCATAATAGGGTGATTGATATCCTTTAATCAAGGTCACATTTAATAGTGTACATTGTAACCTTTAACAGGGTTGGCTCCTCACAGAGCTCACTTCAGAAGAGTGAAAATTGGTAGCATGTTACTGGTGGTTTTTCCCAAATTGGGTTTCCACATAAAATCCTTGTGTCAAATTTTCTAGTTGAATTTGTGGTATTTCATGTTTACATTTCTGCAGAGTTCATTTAACCTAGGATAGTAATATACTATGGTTTGACATATTGGATGATCAATGCATGCACATGTATTTGTTAAGTACTAAAAAGTTTTATCTGTACATTTGGACCTTGGATAACTGATTCACCCCCTCTCAATTATTCTAAATAATTCCAATAGGGGGATTTTATATGGTTATTTTTGTTTTGCACTATGTTATCTAGGCCTTTCATTGATGTCTCATCAAAGATTGAGAGGCAAAGTGATTTAATGTGCCAAAACTTAATCTTGGTTCTGAATGCTATAGCAATGAAAATACCAATCACATCCCCATTTGTCCTCTAACTTTTTCTATAGTCCAAGTCCCTTTCTCCAATTAGTTATTGACTACCAGCCATGAAATATCATCAATCTTCTTAAAGATCCTTCCCCAACACTCAGCTTTAATATGTCCAACAAACACCATAGTGCATTCTTCATAATTATGGTACAAAGAAATTGTAGTCTTCATAAATAAACAGTTAAAGAATACAGAGGAAAGACTACTTTAATTGTGTATTGAAGGAAAAAAGAGATATAATGCTTAAAAATAATAGCTAATTGAGGCTTCTAGAAATATCTAGACAGGTCCAAAAAAAATAATAGCCAAACCAAGTAATGATTAAGAAGTAATAGTAAGCAGATAATAGGGAAGAATCTAAGGATGTGAAGTCAAGGGTTAAAAAAAAAGGATTGAAAAGACACCAAGACCGACTAAAACTACATCATTAATAGATTAGGAAAATGCTAATCATGAAAAAGATAAGACAAGGAAGGAAAAAGGAGAAAGAAAATTAGATAAAGGTGGGCTATGATCTCATATATTCTCTTCATGTCTAAGACCTGACTAACCAAGCATAAGGAGCAGAAAATAATAGAGCTAAAGGAGCTCTCATTTAAAGTCTAAGTGAGAAGACACCATTATCTAAATCAAATTGAAAAACCAAAGGGTCAATCATGGAAAACAAAGGACAAGAAACTTATAGGGGAAAACTAAGAGGAGGAAAACCATACTAATGAGAGATAGAAAAAGATAAATCGAGAGAAAATAAGGAAAGACTACATGGAACCTATAAAAATAAAATAATTAGGAGAGAACTAACAAAGGCATATATAAGGCCCTGGTGATATAACTACTATTGATATATGGTTTCATTTTATTATAAACGTCAAAATTTATATATGGATTTTTCCTAGAATTATCTACCATATGCCCTAGGTCTATTTTAGTCATGGTTAAATATTCACCTTCTACCCCTTTATTAGCCAAAACATCTGCCTCTTTATTCCCTTCCCTATAAATGTGCCCAATTTTGATCTCTTGAAATTTATCTAATATTTCAATAGCTTCTTCCAATTTGAAGTTTAGGATCATGTTTGGTGTAATTCTTTTTCTTAATGCATTGAGAATAATTTATGAATCACCTTCAATAAATAAATTAGAGATATTTTCCTTTAGACTTAGTTTCAAGCCTTTAATAAGAGCTTCTAGTTCAGCTAAGCTATTAGAAGTTATGCCTAGACATTTAGCTCATTTGACCAACCATTCACCTATCATTCCAGATAATGCATCACAGAACTGCCTTCCTAGGATTACCCCTTGAAGCTCCATCAAAATTCAGTTTGAACCATCTACTTGGGGGAGATTCCCATTTATAAGAAGCTCTTACAAGCTTATTGACATTAGAATATGACATTGGAGAGATGATTGAATTATGCCAGTTCTTCCTCATATATGCATCCCAACCAGAAAATGAAACTTTCTCTTTGAGTAAATTTCTTAGGTGATTATTGGCGACTTCAATAATGTTGGCCTCCACTTTATTCAATATTGAGTCTATATCTATCTTAGTGTTAGTAAAGATTTTTTAATTTCTTTCTTTCAATATTTCCCATAGGAGGATAGGTGAAGCAATTCACCATAGTTTACTATATACTTAGGTTGAGCATCTTTAGGGCTAGCTCTTGAGGAAGTTCTATAGATTGTCTTCAAACACTTAGTTCCAAATTGTTTTATTACATAACCATTTACAACATTGATTGGAGAAAGGGAAATAATATAATAAGTTCCCAACTGTTTTGGATTCCTTTTCACATAATATGCATCTTGATAGTCCTTTGAAGCCTAATTTTTTAAATTTGTCAATTGTTAAGATTCTATTTTGCATCACCACCCATAAGAAGATACCTGCCTTCGAAAGGCATGTTGGGTCCCAACATAGGTTAAGTGGAATTTCCATGTTTTCCCATTCTTGTGAATTAATAATGATCTCATATCCTTTCTTTACGTTATACTTTCCATTTTTAGCAGCTCCCCAAACTAATATGTCACTAATATGGGCTTCCTCCATGGAGATTTCTCCTGGAAGGATTGTATTGTTAGGAACTTGTTGGTGAGTGGTCCTTGCCACATCATCAAATACTTTGACTCCTTTGATTTTTCCTTCTACTAGGGACATTTTTATGGCCCTACAAAAAGCTTCGGCTATAATTATGAATAGAAACATAGATATGGGGTCTTCGTGTCTTATTCGTCTCCATAAATTTAAAAAACCTTTTGATGTGACATTGATTAATAAGGATATCTTGGGTGTTGAAATGCACTTAAAACTAAATTAACCATTGGTGGGAAATCAAAATGCTCTGATTGTTTTGCAGAGAAATCTCCAATCCACCTTGTCATAAGCTTTGTGAATGTCTAATTTCATCAATATACATGGGTCTTTAGTTATTTGTGTTTAATGAATTAATTCTTGGATAATGATTATTCCATCGTGGATGGATCTATTGGGTACAAAACTAGTTTGTTCTTTTGAAATTAATTTGTGAATTACTTGTTTGAGCCTGATCGCTAGAGCCTTTAATAGTATTTTATAAATAGTGTTGCAGAGTGCTATCAGCCTAAAGTCTCCTAGAGCTTCTATACTTGATTTTTTAGGAATCAAGGCTAGGTATGTATCAATTGTTAATTTTTCCTAATAATTAACCTAAGTTTCTGGTTTCTTTCATAGCTTTCATTATTTCCTTTCCTAGAATTTCCCAACATTCCTAAAAGAAAAAGGCTTGAAACTCATATGGACCTAAGGATTTATTTGGGTTAAGTGAGAGAGATTCCTTTATCTCTTCCATAGTAAATTTTATTAAGATGTTTGTTGTCTTCATCAGTTACTATTATAGGGATTGATTTTAGCATTTTTTTTGTTAGCATCAAGATTTGAATATTCATAGCTATTTAAAATGTATGAGTAATATTTAACAAAGGTGTTTGTAATTTGATGTGGGTTTTGAATCTCTTGCCCTACATTATCTTTGATTCTAGTAATTCTATTTATATTGCATCTATTAATTGTGCTGGCATGAAGACTTTTCTATTTCTATCCCCTTCATTTAGTCATGTTTCTCTCAATTTTTGCTTCTAGAATATTTCTTCTTTAGCCAAAATTGTTTCTTGTTTGAATAATAATTCTTAATCTTTCATGAAATTTTCATTATCCATTTCGTCTGTATAACCTCTTCATTTAGTTTTCTATTTTTTTCATTGTTTATTTTACTTTGAATGTATTATTGAAGTGTTCATTATTCCATTTGATTATTTTTTCTTTTAGTACCTTGAACTTTGCCACAAATAGAACATTATAGAACCTTCAAATTCATCTACTGACTACCACTACTTATTTTTTTATTTAAAAAAATCATCTAGAAACCACATATTATCATATTTGATGGGATTTTTGGTCAGTTTCTATTGTTTTTATATTTCTAATTGAATAAGAAAATGATCTGAACATGCATATGGTAGGATTGAATAATTCAAAGTTGAATTTATAGAACTAAAATCTCCTTTGAAAATGAATCTATTAAGTTATTTAGCAATATAATAGAATCATTTCCTTCTATTATTCCAAGTATATACACCATTTGATGTCGAGATGTCTACAAAATAATTCCTCATGAACCATTCTTTGAAGTCTTTCATAACTTGTGATTTAGTTTGTAATCCTCCAATTTTTTCCCCTAGGTTTAATAATGCATTGAAGTCTCCTCCTAGGAGAAAGTTTGATAAAGGATTTGTGTCCATATAATTATTTTTTGGTTGGTGATTGCCTTTTACTAGAGCTTAGAACTAGTGGGGCCACATCTGGGGGACCCCATCCCCATGATATTCATTACAATTCATCAATACCCAATCTCCATATCACACTCTACTCCCTTATAACTCTCTTATAACTCCCTTTCTCCTTATCACTCCATTTCTCCTTTTTATCCCTCTACTCCAATATCACTCCATATTTCACCATATCTCTCCAATCCCTTATCATTCCAAATCCTCTCATTCTAAGTGTCTTTATCAACCTATATCTCTGCTTACCACCCCCATGCACCTATCAATGTCACCTTGTAACTGTTGCCTCCTTGGCTCCTCAATCTCCCCGCGTGTCAATTAATCTTGCCATGTGCCTGCTACCCACCTATTGGGTATTGTTTGCAACACCCAACTAGCTCCCCCAATCTTGCATAAACCACAACCTCCATCCTCCTCATAAATTATGATGGTAGTTAGTGAAAATTTCTCCATTCACCATGCAGTAGTAGTAAGACTCAAACCTATGACCCGTATCCACATAGGCTTGCAACTTAATCATTGTAGTGTGGGGTGAACCCCATTTGTGTCCATATAATTACTTATTTATGTCCATACTATTTTTTTCTCTTCTATAGGTGTAGGACCATATATATTTATGGTGTTCAGTTGAATGTAACTCCTAAAGGTTTTTATTCTCTCCCCCCATCTAATCATTACTTGATGTTTGGAGTGTAAAATCTATCTTTCTTGGATCCCAAATAATTCCCAAACCACCTGAATCTCCTATTGATTCTATTAATTCGCATTTCCAGTAACCCAATTTCCTTTTAAGCCTTTCTACTTCTTCTATTGAGTTTTTTTTCTGTATTAATTTTTTTTTGAATAAAATAGAGTTAAATTGCACTTGAGGAAGTGCTTCTTGTTAGGGGAGTTTAACCCCCTAACATTTCATGAAATAAGCTTCATGGCTTTGTGGGAAGGCTCTTCCCCTTCCCTTCTTTTAGGATATCCTTAATCTTAATTTGATTCTTAGCTAGTCTAGTGGGAGTTCTTAATTGGGCTAGGCTTTTCTTGCCCCTTTTATTTCAAGTTTTACTACATTTTAGTTTATCTATACCTTGTAAATTATTTGATAAACCCAAGTTATCCAAAAATTTATTTGCATTATGTACACTTGACACTATTGATGTATCTTATTTATCTTCTTCTTCCTCTCTTATTTCTTCCATTATTAATTCATTTAAATATAATTTTGTGTTCATCTCATCACTAGAGGTTGCTTCTACTACCTCATTATGAATAATATGGTCTACCTCCTTATTTTGGTCATGTACCCAACATGTTGGAGTTTGTACCCTGAATTCTTCCTAATTTTGGATGTTGCTAGCTTGTAACTATTTTGATTCCTCTAAGTTCATTTGTCCACATCTACTTATAATTGTTCTTACTTCTACTAGAATACTTCTATTTGTCCCTCTATTTTTTCCTTTATCTGAAAGGGTAGATCTAATTCTTCTTCATCGAAGATGTTTTTACTATATTCAGGAGTTTACCAACATTTATAATGCTTTTTCTTCATCACATTTGATCTACTTCTCTTATGGTTGGTATTTCTTATTTCTTCTTCATTTATCATTGACTTATCTATTTGAAAATTAACACTCCTATAGCAGTTCTTGTCTACCTCAACATCCATGTTATCTTTCCTCACTTATTCTATTTTTCTTACCTCTAGAGTATTAATCTCTTTTTGGTTGTTGTTCAGTTGTCTTTGTGTTCCTTCTCCTAGATTGTAGATGTTAGCTTCCTCTGTTAAGAATATTAATTCTCCACTTGATTTATTTTTTATCTTGAACAATCTCTTGGTCCTTGTTTTAAGTTATTTTGATTTTCATGTAGATGATTGTTATCTGTGTTTGTAAGTATCATTTTTTCACCTGCTATTAAATTATACTAAAAAGAATTGTTTGATATATTTCACAATTTGTCTTTATCTAAATTGTAAATTTGAGTTTGTGTTGAGCTCTGATAATTATTAGATCCTTTGTCAGCATTTCTATTTGTTGTAGTTTGTTGTCTTTCTGGCTTCTTCCCTTACTCTTTTGTTATTTCTATGAGAATCTTTTCATGAATGGCATTGGTCTCCTTATGTATTCCCAAGATTTCTTGCTCTATTTTCTCAGATTAGCTCTCATTATCCTTTATTCTTTTGTTACCTATTATTATGTCTAGGTGTTCTTTATGACCTTCTTCCCAAATAATAAGGTGATCTCTTAAATCATTATAAATTAGTAAAAAATTATTGATTAATTACTTTTGTTTCCTTAGATTTTCCTTTATATCTTCTATGAAGAGATTTTTTTTTAATATATTGCTCACATTGTTGAAATTTTTATACTTCTCCCTCATGTTTGTTGCTTATTAGTTTGAAGTTTTCTTCTATGTTTAGCTTCATGTCTCATCTCTATGTTTGTTCCCTATTATCTTCTTCTCCTCTATTTTGGATTGCTTGCTATGTTGAATTGTGGTTGATTTATGTCTATGAGAATTCCTCCTTTTCCATTATCTCTCTTTCCTCTCTAACCTCTTATCTAATTATATTACATGTTATTTGTTGGTGGATCTTCTTTTGATATTCTTTTGTAGTTGTGTTGTTCTAATTTGATTCTATAAGCTAGTATTTGCCTTTCTTAGTCAAACTATGAAGCATTTTGTTTAGGTTTGAATATATGTGAGTTGATTTGTAGCTAGGCTTAATAATACCCTTGTTTTTATCCTTTTCTAAAATTGAAATATTCTTAAGATGTCCTTCAAATTTTGTATATTGCAAATCATAATATGATTTTTTTGTTATAATTTTGAGTTTTTCATTTTTATTAATAATTTGATTTCTCTCTTATATTTATGTTCTATATCCACTCCTAAGAACTCACCTAATAAGAATTCTATCATTTTCAATATATGGGAGTGAAGTATTTCAATAGGATGGACTTAATTACTATTCAAATTGGAAATCTTAGTAAGCTAACTGTTTGTTCATTAATATCTGGTCTCCATGGATCTTTTGTTACAAAATAACCCTTGTAAAACCATAGAGGAGCCAATAAAATTTCATTTCTAACTTTTCCACTTTTGTAATGTAAATAAACTAAACAAGAAGAGAGCAAAAGAATACTTACATGTTCCCAATTGAACAATTCAAGCCATTACCCTAGTTTGGGGTTTCTATTTTTGGGTCCATTCCAGTAAGCATAAATAACATAAGTTTGACAATCATGCCATTGTTCCTCACTGATATTGTTACTAATAATAATGGTATTCCCATGGTCATTCTGTTGCCATTTTTGACAATCTTTAGGATGAATTTTTCCTCTATTTTCTAAATTAGCAACTCCTTCATCATTGAAATTTCCCCCTTTTTTTTATGGCTCATGTTCTAAAGTCTTTCTATTGTTTTCTATATTCCCTTTGAATCCTTTATGTTTTTATAATTTGTATCCTCTTGTACACAACTCTATTCTTTGATCTCTAACATCCTTATGCAAAACCTTTTGATTTGAATTATCGATCTATAGGCATAGATTAGGGCTAGGATTAAGCTTAATATTTTTTTGGGGTAGTCTATGGGGAGGGATATATATTTTGTTAAAAAATAATAAATATTAAAAAAAGTCTTTTACTAAATAAAAAATAAAAAATAAACTAAAATAATTTTAAAAAGCAAAAACTAAACTAATTTAAAAAGCTAAACACAAAACTAGTTTAAAAAACAAAGTGAAATCATTTTAAAAACTAAAAACTAAATCATCTAAAAGATCAAATCGAATTTAGATTTTCTAAAAGAAAATATAGATTAGTTTGTTACTTCTATATGGTAGTTTCTCAAAAAAATAAAATTTGAATTATATATTTGGAAAAGAAAACTTTGGGGAAAGAGCCTGACAATTTTTTGATAAGAAAAAGTTATTTTTGGGAAAAAAGTTCACACATATTCTCAATACCTTTTAGATAAGAGGCTCGTGATTTACTATTGTATTGTGGACTCTTACTTATATTTTAATCAATATTAATCTTATAATAGTGTACATAAAAATAAATTATATTTTGATTATTTAGTTTGACATTTGTACTCATGATTCTAGGGTTAGAATCCTTCTTAAATAGATGTTTTGTGAAGGTTCCACATCTTGATCGATGGCTTACACTTCATCATCTTTTGTCGTTTCTATCTCATTTTTTGATTGGTTAAATTACATACCTTGGGAGCATTACCTTCTGAAATTACACGTGATCATCTTCTTAGCCACCTCTACAAATATTAAATGTTATGTAAAAGTCATCCAAAATGGTTTACATATGTATTTGTGTCATTACAAACTTATATATCAAAACTAAACTACTCAACACTTGAATGTTTTGAAGCTTGGCCATATATACTTCTTCGTGATATGACTTGACTTCTATATTCCTATTTTCTCAACACTTGCTAACTTGTCAACATGCCTAGTCTCAATTATATTGTTCAGCTCGTACATCTGCTTGGTCGCTACTGAATACTCGACAATCACTATCCTACTTGGTATAAGTATTGTATGCTCAACCTTTACTAGATAACTTGGTCATAGTGATGACCTTGTAATCTTGCCTAGTAAATGACTAAGTGTTTGGACACACTAATTGACAACATAGGCTTGGAGATCAATAATCTCCCCCTTTGACATTAGTGGCAAAAATACTTTGTCATGAATAATCATTTCTTTCAAAAATATGAGTACTCCCCTTAAGACCATAGTTTGATCCTGTAAGATCTGATAGTTGATCTTTGATCTTCACATTGCTTCTCCTTATTTTATTCAACTCCACCTTGTCTTCTTCTTTCATATCCCCTTTCGTTATTTCATATCCCCCTTATTTTTGTCACTGATGGAACTTGGGGCTGCTTGGGCTAATTGATACTTATTAAAGAATTATTGATGACTTGCCACAATATTGGCATAGCCTTTATTCCATCGTTCCTGAACTTGTTCCAAAATTTGAAATTGAATATCTAGCTGGACAGCTAGATCAATGAATCTTGCTATATGTGAAAAATATGTCTCTTTCTTCAAAATGTTTTTGGAAATAGAGACCACCTTTTAAATAATATCTATATGTGGCAATAACTATATTTGAATGGGTGTCAACTTATGCCTAATCTTTGTATCTTTAGCCATGAGCTTGGCTAACCTCTTTTGACTGAATATTAGTTCACTATAAGAGGATGAGCTTGAACTTGCGTTCTTGCCCAATGTAATAACACTTGCTCTAATTTTTATATGTAATAGCTCTAATGAGCATGTTGTATATGCTATAAAGAAATCAATATCACACAATTTCAAATATAAGGAATTAATAGTTTGCAGAATTGTTTTCAACTGTGTGACTGATGTAGAAAGCTTAGCTTGTCTATGTACAAGTTCCTGTAAGACTTTTTGTAACATTTTTTGCTCCATTCTTCTTTCAAACCACTGTAATAATTTGTCATTGGTGTCTATGTCTTATGTCTGAATTTTATCAACTAAATATACAAGTTGATCCAAAATTGTATGTTGATTGTTCAAATCTCTGATTTCAAATGCATCCATAAAAATATCTTTGATAGTATCTAATACCCTCCTTCTCTTTTTCTCTCTTCTCAGTTGTTCTTGTTTTGCTTTACGACTCAACAAGGTTTGTAGCTCTTGCATTTTCTCTAGTGTAAGATTGTTCAAATCATACATAGGTAATGTAATTGCCTCATCAAGGCTCACTGACTCATCATATTCCTTACATGAAAGAGTCACATCCTGATTTTGTGAAGGCATATCACTTGGTAGTGATAATTGTAATTTTTTCCACTTTTCACTCAATGTCGACTTTGGCTATTGCACTTGTGTAGAAATCACTTGTTGCATAGGTGTCACATTTGTAGGTTATGCAACCTTTGCACTCAGCAATTGAATAAAATCTTGAGTAGCCTCTTTCTCTTTATGTTTTACTTCACCCTCTATTGATTTAATGCATGAGTCTTTTTCAAAATCTACCTTCCTTTGCAAAATAGGCATACAAGTTAATAGTGTATATATCATTAAAGCCTTACCAAGTTGCTTAACACTTGTATCCTATGTAACTGATGTCACATTTACATCATCAATTTTCTTATTTTCAAGCTTTGGATAATCTACTATCTGTAACAAAATTGGGTTAGTCTAGATTTTTCTTGAATCTTCCATTAAGCATTGAATTTTCTCTTCAATTAGTATATTTGTGTTAGGTGGAGGAGTGTTAGTGTCATCTTCAATTATGATAGTCTCTTTCTATTTACACTGATTCACAAGTTATTGAATCTCCTCATTTAGCTTGGTCATGTCTTGTTTGTATTCATCTTCAAATTCAATTGCATCTCGACCTTCCCTCACTTCCATAGATGGAGTAAGCAATTCAAATGATTATTTCCATATCCAAATATTATCTTTCTCAAATTCATGAGTTTTATTTTTTATAACCTTATATGCCATGTCTCTTGACATAAAACTCTTGAAAAAAATCTTTAAGGGCTATAGACATATGAGTCTTCCCCAAATTTGGCATAACATGTGCCAGTATTGTTTCTCTTATTTATTTTTCAATGGAAAATGCCCATTTCCACTTTGCATCCACTCTTTTGTATAATCCTACTAGAAATCCAATACCCAATTCTAGGGGTGTGCATCTAAATTTGATCATCATATAAATCATAGCACCCTTCAAGTTTAACTTGATCATCAATATTCAAAGAATCATATTGAATATCTTTGAATCCCATAATACTTTTAGATTCTATGAATTTCACACATACCTGATCCATAGTCATTGGAGGGAGTCTTTTCACTATTTGAAGTTTGCTAGTTTCATTTGACATGGTCTTTTCATCATTTGCATCCTCCTCTTGTGCTACAATCAATTTTCTCCTCGACTTTGCATGTTCTTCAGCTAGTTTCCTTTTCTTAGATGGACTTCCTATTATTAGCTCAGTAGGGGGTTGTGTTGTACTTTTCTTGGTGATGATTGTAGACACCTAAATTTGATTACACTACTTTGGTAATCTAATTTAGCCATCTCTAAAGGCATCATTAATTAAATTCTTATTTAATTAATCCTTTGTCATCCCCTAGTTGATTAATTTAATTAATCATCTATAGTCCTAATTGATAAATCAAATAATCTATTATTTATCAATTAAATCCTTTTCTCCTATCTAATTCCAAAAATCCCCATTTATTAAATAAATCTATTTGATAAATGAAATCCTCAAATTCAAAAAAACCCTAACCTATCTCTAATCCTCCATTTAGCCTAATCCACCCCATCCAAACCAAGCTTAGCCACTAACTCACCCACCCTCATTAATGCCATCCACTTGCACATCTCTAACATCCCTAATCTAATCCTAAACCCAAGCCTAATCCACCCCCTAATGTTGTCACATTCCTTAAACAAGTTTAAGACTTTCCTAATCCAAACCAAAGTCTCCCCTCAAAAAAACCCAACCACTAAGTCATGAGTGCTCTTACAAAACATAAAGACTCTTACAAGCCCACTCATGACTCTTACACCCATCTTCCACACTCTTCCCTCTTCCACACTCATTCCTCTTACATCCCTCTTACATACTCAACCCCACTCATCATGCCCTTAACCAACCCTTAACCCTACCCTCTCACACTCATCCTCCTTGTGACAAGTGTCACCTTCCCATTGGTGCTAAACAAGCACAATCCATGTGCTCCCCTTTGAGTGCATCTTAGCCCTCCTTAAGCCTTCATCCATCCTTGCATCTAAGCCCTCCATCCCTCTACCCCTTAGCCTATAAATTGAATCCCATCCCAAGCCATTTCATCAACAATCTTTGAGCTAAAGTTACCATGCTATTTTGAGAACCAAAGCCATCAACCATACCCTTATAATGCCAAATTGAGAGCTCACAAAGCTACCAATTTGCCATTACCCATCTCCATTGAAGCAGCTTTTGAGCATCTTGAGCATACATCCACAACAAAAGGACACATCTACAGAATCAAGAAAGCATGGAGTGTTTTCTCTTGTGAGGTTTGCACTTCTTATTTTCTTTCTTAGTCTAAGCATATATGTGAATTTAGTTTTTGGTTTGTGAATGTTTACTTCATTTGTTAATGTTCTTTGCATACTGATTCTGGTTCTACAATGATCACCTTACCCTTTGGCCTCTAAGGTGTCCTCATTTCTTGCATGTCCTTCTTTAGGTCAACTTTTCCTTAGGCTCTATCACAAAAACCTTTTTCTATTTGGTGACCTTCAGCTTCACAACAACAAGTATTTTTCCTTTGCCTTCCTTGACTTATGTAGGTTTTCTTGAACCTTCTCCTTGTTCCTTATTTCCACCCTTAGCAACCTTTCTCTTTCTTTTCTTCCCTTCCTTGGGTGTGTCAGATTCAACACTAAGCTCGACAATTATAGTTTCATATGTCCCAAATTTGTCAGTACTAGCATCTATATCTTCTACCAAAAGTATAGTAACTGTTGTAGTTACCTCATCAACACTTACTTCATAGGGCATTGGCCTTAGCCATGCTACCATCAGGAAACTATTTGTGCATATAAAAAATATGTATCTGCAATAAAATATACTTCATCATAGTATTTGTCCACAACTATGTAATTAAATAACTTGCACAATAGAAGAAATAATATGAAATATTATATAAATACTTGATAATAACTAAGAGTTATATGCCACTTCGAGGGGGCAACCTCCAAATATCTCCAATGAGAAAACACTTCACAATATGATGTTGAAATAAGACTCACAACCTCCTATATATACCTAATTATGCTTAGGTTGAATAGACACAACCCTACATAACACCTGGGCCAACCAATCTACCTAAATAATAATATAATAATGATAACATGACTTAACCAAGGATTAAGATAGCCACAAGTTGACTATTCATAACCCTATATACACCAATATTAAGGGCATAGCATGTCCCCTCTCTTGAAAGAAACATTGTCCTCAATGCTAACTAAGTGTGGATTCTTTTGAATGAACTCCTCAACCTCCCATGTGGCCTCTTCAACTAGTAAATTCTTCCATTGGATAAGATACTGAGTCATGGTTCTATTCCTTAGCTTCTTCATGCATGTTTGAAGAATGCACTCTGGTTCCAAAATTATACTTCCTTCTTCATCAAGTTTTGGTTGTATTGTTTGAGTAGGAATATTCTGCCCAATTACCTTCTTCAAACAAGAAACATGAAAACCTGGATATATCTTTGTTGTTGGTGGCAACTCAAGCTCGTAGGCAACACTACCAATCTTTTGCATGATTTGGTATGGTCCATAATATCTTGGAGACAACTTATTATTCTTTTTTTGTTCCTTCATTGAGATTTGTTTATAAGGCTATACTCTCAAGAAGACCCAGTCCCCAACTTCAAAATTTTTTTCACTACAATGTTGGTCTGCTAGTTGTTTCATTTGATTTTGTCCCATAGTTGAATTCTCCTTGAGTCCTAAAAGTACCTATTGTTGATGAAGCAATTGGTCCTCTACTACCTAAACTCTTGGTGAAACCTTTAATGATGATGTAATGGAAGGAGGATGATATCCATAAAGTGCCAAAAATTGAGACATTTTTGATGAGCTATGAAAAGAAGTATTGTACCACCATTTTGCAAGAGGTAGCCAATCTACCAATTGAGATTATTTTTCTAAAGTGAAACAATGTAGATATCCTTCCAAAAATTTATTAACCACCTTAGTTTTCCCATTTGATTGAGGATGGTATGAAGAACTATGAGCCAATTGAGTACCCAAACATGAGAATAAATCTTTCCAAAAGTGACTAGTAAAGGTAGGATCACAATCATCAACAATAACCTTAGGTGTACCATGTAGCTTTTGGATATTCTCCAAGAAAACTTTGGCCACTATACTTGTTGTAAAAGGATGTGATAATGCAATGAAATGTGCATATTTAGTGAGGCAATCAACTACTACCATGATGACATTATGACCTTTAGATTTGGGAAGCCCTGTGATGAAGTCCATGGATACCTCTTCCCAATGTTGGTTGGGAATAGATAAAGGCTGCAAGAGATCTAGTATCTTAATTGTTTCCCCCTTATTTCTTTGACAAACCAAACATTTAGCCACAAATTTTTGAACATCACTTTTTAGCCCTTCATAAAAAACAATCTTGCTTGACCCAATGATATGTCTTCAAAAATCTTAAATGACCACCAATTGGGGACTCATGTACTTCTTTGAGAATCTTATGTTTAAGAGTGGAATTATTGTAGAGATACAAGTGCTCTTTATACCAAAGAATATCCCCCTTTAAACAAAACTTATATGAACTACTAGGGTCATTTTTTATTTTTTGGATGAGATTACTTGTTGCAACATCATTTTGTCACTCTTCTTTTGCTTTTACCACCCAATTTTCTTGTAATATTGAAAGAGCACACAATAAGGCTTCATCTTTTTCATCCTTCCTAGAAAGTGCATCGGCCATAATATTTTCCTTCCCTGTCTTGTATAAAATTTCAAAATCATATCCCAACATCTTAGTGACCCATTTTTGTTTCTCTTTTGACGATAGTCTTTGTTCCAAAAAATATTTTAGGCTATCACAATCTATCTTAACCTTGAAGTGTCGACCCATTAAATAAGGCCTCCATTTTTTAACTGCATGAAGGATTGCTAACATTTCCTTCTCATAAATAGGTTTGAGTTGATTTTTACCTTTTAATTGATGACTCTCAAAAGTAATTGGTTGACCTTCTTGCATGATAATTGCTCCTATCCCATTTCCAAAAGCATCACATTCCATAATGAATTCCTTGGTGAAATCTGGAGTAGCAAGCACTAGAATTGTACACATAGCCTTCTTCAATTGCTCAAATGCTACATTAGCAAATTCATTCCAATGAAAAGAATCCTTCTTCAATAGAGTTATAAGGGGTGTTGTTATATGACCATAATTCTTGACAAATCTTCTATAGCATCCTATCAATCCCAAGAAACCCCTCAACATCTTAATAGTTTTTGGAATAGGTCATTCCATGATAGCCTTAATTTTGTTAGGGTCCACTTTTACTCCTTCATGTGAAACTATGTGTTCCAAATACTCCACCTCCTTAAGACCAAAAGCACACTTGGATGGCTTAACATAGAGTTGATGATCTTTGAGTAATTATAATGCTTGATCTACATGCTGAAAATGTTCTTCCCAAGTCTTGCTATTAATTAATATATCATCAAAAAACACTAACACAAACTTTCTCAAGAACTTTTTAAAAATGGAATTCATCAAACTTTGGAATGTAGATGGTGCATTGGTAAGACCGAATGGCATCACCATAAATTCATAATGACGCTCATGAGTTTGAAATGATGTCTTACAAATATCTTCCTCCTTAATCTAAATTTGGTGATAACCCGATCTAAGATCTAACTTGGTAAAATACATAGCTCCATTCAATTCATCTAGAAGATCATTGATGACTAGACTAGGAAACTTATCTTTAATGGTGTACTTGTTGAGCACTCTATAATCTGGACACATGTGCCAAGTTTCACCCTTCTTATGCACTAGCATAATAGGTGAGGAGTAAGCACTTTAGCTATGCCTGATAATTCTCGCCTCTAGCATTTCCTCAACAATTCTATCTATTTCACTTTTTTGTATGTGTGGGTACCTATCAGGCCTAATGTTTGGTGGTTGGATCCTTGGAAATAGTTGTATGGCATGGTCATGATCCCTCTTAGGAGGAAGCCCTTTAGGCATATCTCCAAGAATCACTAAATATGATCAATTATTGTTTGTAAATCTGGATGAGTAAGAGCATTAGATTGAGAGACTTCTAATGAACATAGTTGGGCCACAAATCCATCAGCACCTTTCTTAAGAAGCTTTTGCATTTTTTGAGAGCTTACCATCTATGGGGATTTTTCCTTCAATCCTCTTAGCTCCAATCAGTTTTCTAAATCCTTTAACAGGGTAGACTTAACAATCTTTGTATAAATCTCCTAACAGAGTGCATACTTCATTGTATGTTTGCAAAACCTCTAACAAGGTGGATCTAGCAGTCCAAATTGCTCTTAATAGAGAAGATCATCAAAAGTGGTCAATGTAAGCCCTAACAAACAAACTTTATACTACAGTAGTGAAGTTTTGTGGGTATCATCCCCACCCTAGTTTTACTTTCTATTTGGAAGGTTTTTAGGTCACCAAAATATTGTGTTCATGTGTTATGAATGTTTATCTTTTCTCATGCATGCAGTAGATTAGATGAATGAATGGTGAATGATTTATATAGTTAAGTGTTGAATCAATTTAAAGTTTCTTTGAGGTTACTGATTTTACCCCTCCCCTCTTAGTAACCTAGCTAGTCTTGATTATTTCCAACAATTGGTATCAGAGCTTTGTGGTTCTTAGGATAAAGTTTGACAGCTTGAGCAAAGATCAAGGGAAATGGAGATATTTAGACTTGACAAAGCTATTGAGAATGAAAAGTTAGATCTGGAAATGGCCATAACTCAAGGAAGCAAAAGAGCATCTTTCCCAATCCCCGAAAAGAAGAAAGGAATTTGCAAGACAAATGAATAACCATCAATATGTTGAAGAAAAGATTGAAGATTTTTTCCCATCAAATAGCTCAGATGAAGCAAATGAGGCAATCAAGGAACTCCTAGCAAAGAATGGCTCTCTGCAAGAAGAGGTAAGAAAATTGAAAGAGAACAAGTAGTTCAGTCAATTAGAATGTGTGAAATCTTGGAACAAAGGAATAAAGCAAGTGAATACTTGGAGTCAAGGATCAATGCAAATCAAAATCAATTCCATCTGCAAGAAAGTCTTATCAATCAGCTCTTGAATGCAAATGAGAAAATCATGAATCTCAGATCTGAAAATGAAAGCTTAAGGAATGATTTAATCACTAAAAGATTGATAAATGAAAGATTGAAAGTTGATCTAATCTCTAAAAAGAAACTCAATGAAAGAATGATGACATATCAAGTAGATATGGATCAATTGAATCAACAAAGTGAGCAAAATCTCTATAGGAAAAAAGGTAAAGCAGGACTTAGCTACAAAGAAGAAGGTGAATCTTCCAAACAAGGTGCCCAAAGCAATCAAAGACCTACTTGCAGTCATTGTGGTAAGTTAGGCCATACATCAAACAAATTTTGGAGCAGTGGAAAAGAAAAATTCAATGGAAAATGCTACAATTGCAGTAAACATGGTCATAAAGCTAATGAGTGCAAAGAGAAACCAAAATTTGAAGGCAAATGTCACAAATGCAAGAAACAAGGTCACAAGGCATCTGAATGTAGATCCAAACCATTCAATCCAACTAGACAAATTGTCAAAGCAATATTTGGTTGGGATTACAACACTTGGTGCAGATTTCACTATTGTGGAGAATATGGACACATTGGCATAGACTGTACAAGGCATCACTTGAGAAAGAGAGATTCAATAGTAAGATGTTATACATGCACTGAAATTGGTCATATAGCTAAAAACTGCATGAACATAGTAAGAGTTGAAGATGAGAAGAAAGCTAAAACTAATAATATCAGGAAGTAGATGAGATAGTGGTGGATTCCTAAATCTACTGAGCAGAACAGTTCAAATGATGGCAATTTCACTCAAGAAGCGGGTGACTCCATTTTCAATTAGATTCTTTAGAGGAGGGATTGGAACTGTATCTACAAGCTATATCTTGAACAGTTCCAAATGGAAGAAAGTAGAAGATCCAAATCAGTATTTCAGATACAAGAGGATTACATGAGTTCAATTCATACCAAGCAAGGTTAGTCACAGACTCAACCGAGCTAGGTCAGGAGTAATGAAAGTTTTGTTTGATCGTTGAGTCACAAGTTTCTATCGAGCTAGTGAGTGGATGACAGTCTATCATGCACTACATTAGTATGATACCTAGCATTAATGGAAAATTTTCATCAAAAGGGGCAGAATTTGACTTCATTTTTCACCGCATCTTTAGTATTCTCAAAGTAAAGAGATTTCCAAGTGCACACAAGCAATTCCAAGTGATTTTGAGTGAATTTGCAACAAAGAATTTGTTCAAAAATTTCCATCGCCTATCGAGCAGCAATCGCATTCACAAGTACTAGCAACAACAAGGAAAAAAGAGGTTAAAAAATGTTGGTCAAGGGTGTAGAATGGAAAGCACCAAATTTCAAACTAGTTCCAACAGTGGCGGAGGCACTCGATCCTAATGGTGATCAATCCCAAATTCTGCCAAAGGTATTGTTAATTAATGACATCTGCACTCATTTTAAGTGTTCTATTTAGGAGATAGGAACCCTAGAAATGGATAGTGCTTTAGAGGAAATGTGTGTTGATGGCTCATTGAAACTTGAACATAAGCATCTTGAAACAAAAGGGTTGACACATATCACACACCTGCCAAGGAGTTTTCAAATAAAATGGATTAGGTATATTCTTAGTTGCATACACAATGGTCAATTATGGCTAGTGATGCAGGAGCATCCAGAGGTATAAGGGCAATCCTGTGTCACCCAAAAAAATGTACTTAGACTTAGTTTCTGTTTCATGTGTTTTCATTTCTGGATACCCATTTGGGTAAAATAAAGTTTTCAACTCTCATAGTTCCACTATCAGTGTTCTAGGATAGAGTATTTGAACACCTTGGGACACGTGTAAATGTCAAAAAAATAGGAGTATGTAATTGAGCCATCATTTTGGTGAACTAGGAGGTGTAAATTGGCTAGATGAATGTAATTGTAATTTAGAGCATTCCAAAAAAAGAATCAGGTCAAAAGGCCCCACGGTTTGAAAGTTATCACAGTTTTTCGGGTTTTGGAGACCTCCTAAGAATGCTGCAAAGTCAAGTTAGGGGCATTAAATGACCTCAAAAAGGGCCAAAAAATGGGGGACGAGCAAAGCTCCTCCATAGGGCTATAGAGCGCTTCGAGAGCTTTTCGAAAATTTAAACGATTCGTCAATCGGAGCTACGGTTCAAAAGTTATGCCTCTCGAAAGTTTAGTTACCATTTATGGATTCTTCTAGATTTGCACCAACTTCTAACGCAGCTTCTGGAACCTTCTACTTGGTCGGTGGATGCCTACTAGCACTTTCCATAATGTATTCCTAGTCCTTAACCCTCCGAGGTCTATTTAAGGACATTTCTGGCATTGTAAAAGGCAGTTCGGAGTGGAGTTTGAGAGGAGGTACTGAAAGGAGAAGTTATCTCTAGATTTATGTTATTATAAGCCCTTAGGGCATGTTTTGAAGTCTATTTTCTTTGTACTAAATGTACTAGCTTATTTTCACAGTTAATACAATTTCCCTTTTTTTGTTGTGTCCATTTTGTGCGTGGGTTGTGTTCCCATCAGCTAGAATAGCCCATGTTGATAACCAAGAAAATGATTCACAAGATTACTGACCTTCCCATGCTTAGCAAAGAAAAATCTACCAAAACCCTAGGTCAGGATGAGCTCCAAAAGAAAACCCTAGCCGAGTGGGACGGTAGAGGTTTCAAAATTAGCATTGTTTCTGATGTGTAGTTAAGATTTGGTATTCATATAATTGCCGACAAGATTTACAACTCCAGACATTTAAACAGCATGCCATGTGAGGTAGTGGACTTACCATTTAAACTTGTAAAGAAAAACATGGAATTTGACTTGTCAGAGTTACTACGGAAACAATTAAACAAGAATATGGACAACATTCAAACATCAAAGAACAATCCTTGTAAATTTGGTTCTTTGTTGACATGTCTTTCCTTTTATGTACAAAAAATCTTTCCATCCAAAGGTTTTGTTGTGTGGAGAAAGGATGTTCCTATTTTATATCAGATAAATGAGTTTATTGCAGAAATGGGTGTAAATTTTGACTGTATAATGGATAATTATTTTGAATATTTTAAGGAAAGGATGGACAAGAAGTTCAAGATTTGTCCTAAACTTGTTGAGGATTATAAAGATGATATGTGTTTCATGTTGACTATGATAGAGTATACATTCAGGTAGTCAGGCCTCGAGTTGCAAGGGTGAAACCTCTCCCTTATGAGGTCAATATTTATGAAACTAGGGACATTATTGAAGCACTGGTAAATGAACCTGTAGACCCTAAGCAACCAAATTTTGGCACATATGATGAAGCAAAAGCTAGAATTGAACTGGAAATCAAGCCACCTCAAGCAATCAACAAAGGCAAGAGGAAAATAAAAAAGATGAAAACTGCCACTGGTCCTCTAATGCTTACCCAAGGAAAAGGAGAGGATGAAGAAGAAGAAGAAGGAGAAGAGAAATGAAGCTAAAAAGGAGGCAGGGCCAGCAAAGAAGAAGGGCAGGGTAATTATTACCAAACCTCCAAAGGCCTCCATAGCTATTTTCACCAGGAGCGGCAAAGGCAAAGGTGAAGTTGTGCTAAGCAAGCCCCCACTCACCTTCCAAGATAGACTGAAATAGATGGAAGAAGGAGCTAGCATCACAAACTTCAAGGCTCTAAAGTTTGAAACAAGAACTGATGCCAAGAAGATGTAGATTGAGGAGTTGGTACTCACCAAAATGGGAAAGTGGAAGTATTCCTTGGACTAGATTGCTCCCCAAATCTTAAAAGAATTGTTAGTGAGATTGCAACCAAGGTGGGAATCAACTGCATAGACAGCCAAGTATATTTATGAACAATCTTTGAGGAAATTATTGTCAAATCTTACTGATATAGAAGTAAAGGCAGCCATGAAAAATAATGAATGAAAAATGATGATTAGATTCCACACATGTTTGATTTTAATCAAAGATATTGAGCATGTTGTTAGAGATGCAACAAACATGTGGAAAAACATCTATCATCTACATAAGCTTAGTGATGATCTAGTTGAGATCAAGGATGATGATGGTGACAGTGATGATGAAGAAGATGATAACACTCCATGTGCTATTGTTGATGTCAAAGACTATTAGGCACCAAGGGTTGATGATGAAGAGAAAGAGGAAGAAGCTGAATAGGAAGACAAGAAGGAAGATGAAAAAGATGATCCAATGAAAATTGCAACAGAAGTTATGGCTTCCCTTCCTCACTCTCCACCTAAGCCAACAACATCATTAGGGTTGGAGTTAGCTTCAGCAGGAATGATTGCAACTACATCAGAAATATCATCTACACCCACTACCTCACAGCTCCAGGTATCTTCAATGGAAGTGTCAGTCACTTCATCTATCGAGCTACAACTCTCTTCATCAGCACCTGAGCAATCTACCTCAACAATGTACACAATTTCCAGTTCTACAATTGTGTTAACTTCTACTGCAGCTTGTTCAATAAGTTTGCCAGTTTGTTATACAATTTTGTCTACTACAACTTTAACTACACCAATTTTTGTTCTAGTTATCTCTTCAGTTGTAAATATTCTAGTTTGTACATTACCTATTGGTACATCATTTTTGGGAAGCACATCAATTTTGGATACAACCAGTACCTCTCTCAGTTTTCCTCTAGTTGGACCAATTCAAGTTTTTACTGCTAGTCCAACTACTTCAACTATTGTTTCTATTTCTAAGTCCAAGGAAGTAAGCACAAAAGTAAAACCAAAGACTCCTCTAAAACTTCTACTTATTGGCAAGGCAATTGATGAAGACATAGACTTGGACAAAGAAATTGTTATCCCTAAGATAGATCTGGACATTGCCATAGCCAATGAAATGAGATTGGTCAGTAAGCTTTTAGAGAAAAAGGCAAGGCAAAAGCATCTTAGAGAAGAGAGAGACGGAGAATTTACTATAATTAAGAATTCCAAAAACATAATTACTAAGGCTATAGGTGTTGAAGTTGATTCATCTCAACACATTTTGTTACAATTGGAAGAGGTTGTGAATAAGTTCAACGAGGACACTTCTAGCCAAGAGAAGCTCATTGAGAAGGTAGAAAAGAAATTTGACAATAAAGTGCTTAAGCACATTGCAATAAATCAAGTAGAGTTATCCATAATTTTGAGCAACCTTAAACAATCCTTCACAAATGTAACATCACTTTTTGGCAAGCTTTGTGATGTTACCACGTATACCAAGGATATAAAGGAGAAATTGAATAAGATTGATGTGGATATGAAGGCTAGTGCTCAAAGGTTACAGCTTGACCCTACTTCAAGCTCAACACATCACATGAAGGTAAAAAAAATTTCAGAAATGCAGGCAAAGTTACTTAGAGAGGAAGCCAGGACCAGGTCTACACTGATTGATATCTAGAATATGATCCTTCCAGTTATGGACCCAATGCAAAAACATATTGCACATTCAAAAACTTTGGTCCAAGATAACAATTTTTCAATAGCAGATCACATGATTGAACTTTATACAGAAGTTCAAGTGGCTCTCTCTACCTACAAGATTTTAGAAGATAATTGGAATAAGACATTGGCTCGTATTCTTAAGGTACACTCTGAATTTCTCTCACATTTTGATGTCTATATTTGAATATATTGCATATACCCTTTTGCATTAGTGTCAAAAAGGGGGAGAATGAAAATAGTAAGATCACATGGGAGTAAAGAGATACTAAGAGACTTGTGGAGAAATAAGGAAGAAAATAGATTGATATATGTACAAATAAAAGCTATGTATATATTATGTCATATGTATGGGGGAGATATGTGAGATATGTAAGATATGTATATACAACAACTTTACAAAGATTAATTTTGAAAAATCAAAAATCAGAATGTTAGTGTACATAAGTTTTGGCTCATAAGTGTTTTTGTCACTAATGCCAAAGGGGGAGATTATTGGCATTATGTTGTATTTTTCATTAGTGACAACACTTATTTGATTCTGAATAGCTACCGAGATCATGACTCAGTCCACAATTTATACAGAGCATTCAATGGTTACCTTGTAAGTTCAACAGTTAAGCAATTCACATCGAGTATTCTTGAAGCTACCGTGTGAATGTGCAATTCTACAGTTTATACCGAGCTCACAGTGTTTACTGAATAGATAATGGTCACTGAGCTTCATAGTTTCTACTGAGTTATCAATTTGCATGATGTGAAGTCAGTTTCTACCAAGTGATCAATGTGTAGTGTTTACCGAGTGACAAAAAGGTAAACAAAGGTTTGAGTATCTACTGAGTGACACTATATCGACCGAGTCTCCAATGGTTATTGAGTTCCAAGCTATGTTGTGTGATTAGTATGGACTATCCTTCTACTTCTACCAAGTGCATGATGGTGTCGAGTAATGCAGTGGATGCCTAGTATCAGAAGGTCACCAAGTCAGCTTGAAGAGCCCGAGTTTTCTACTATTTGGCTGACTCAGTAATGTTTGTTTTACTTGTGTTTTAGCCAACTTTGCAATTGTAATTATTAGAATGGTATATATGTAATGTATTGTATTATTTTAATGTATCATCATAAGTAAGTTAAGAAATGGACATGTAATTTTTTGAGAAGAGTGAATGCGAATCAACAACAGAGCAGAGTATTCACCAAGGTCATCAAGGAGCAGCAAAGATATATCAGTCACAAGAGGTGATTTGTACTTCAAGATCTATTCAGAAATCAAGTTGTAAGTCAGATCTACTATTTCATCCTAACAGGTGAATCAGTTTTCTAAATCCTTTAACAGGGTAGACTTAACAGTCTTTGTATAAATCTCCTAACATAGTGCATACTTCATTGTATGTTTGTAAAACCTTTAACAAGGTGGATCTAGCAGTCCAAATTGCTCTTAATAGGGCAGATCATCAAAAGTGGTCAATGTAAGCCCTAATAGGCCAACTTTATACTGCGGTAGTGAAGTTTTGTGGGTATCATCCCCACCCCAGTTATACTTTCTATTTGGAAGGTTTCTAGGTCACCAAAATACTGTGTTCATGTGTTATGAATGTTTATCTTTTCTCATGCATGCAGTAGATTAGATGAATGAATGGTGAATGATTTATATGGTTAAGTGTTGAATTAATTTAAAGTTTCTTTGAGGTTACTGATTCACCCCTCCCCTTTTAGTAACCTACCTAGTCTTGATTATTTCCAACAACATAACACCTAGGCTAAACTACCTACCTAAATAATAATATAATAAAGATAACATAACCTATTTAAGGATTAAGATAAGCTGACTATTCATAACCCTATATACACCAATATTAAGGACATAGCATTTGTCCTATGCAATAAGTGTACACAAATACATAAATTATTTTTCTTTGAACTCTTTATGTACCTAATCCTTTGTGCACTTCTCTAAGTTCTCAAACTAATTATTAAAATTATTCATGATCTCTTCTAATTGATCAGGTGGAAAAATAATAGTACTAATCTACATATTAGGTAAAATATTCCCAAATATCTCAATTATTTTAGATATCAACTTTCTTCATTCCTCTTTCTTTATTAAAGATTTCTCATGTTCTTTAGCTTGAGTTGAAATAACTAATCTTCATCAAATCATCCTCAACCATGCTTTCCAAATCAATAGGCTTGTGATGCATATATAACTTAAGTGATTCTAAAGAATATTTTTCCTACAATGTTCGTATTTTAGTTGTGACATACCTAGTAGAAGTTTGATCTAAAGTAATATAAAGCACATTATCATCTTACCCCACATCATTAGTTACCTTTTTTTTATCAATAAGAAGTTGAAGCCAAGATTAATTATTATTACGTGTTGTAATTAATTATTATTATTATTTATTAAGCTCAAGTAGACTTGAACCCAAGACCTTCCAAATAAGATACTCACAACTTACTATTGTATTGTAGGCTATTTCCTACATCATTACTTACCTTTTCTTCAACATTATCAGGAATATTTACTTAAGTCTCCATCACATTTGCATCATGAACATCTATATCTAGTACTATCTCAGTAGTATTTGGTTGATTTGCAGTTGCTTCCTTCAACTCTTGCTCATTGACAAAGTTTTTTGGATCATCAAATGGATCTTTCTTAGTCTCATCCTTATAAAAGTCAATGTTATCTGTCATGCATGTAAACCGACAAGGCAAACAAGGCAAACACAATATTTTTTTTTATAAAATTTTCTTTTATCTCAATACTATTATTAGGGTTAATCTTTACTAACTTAACTATATTCCTAGCGCATGACAATAATCAGAACTACCTCTAACTCTCCTTGACATCAAGAACAATCTCAATTAATCGACACATCCTTATACTTTAATTCACTACAATGCTAACACTGGGTCATCCCTTAGAAAGACATGGAGCTTTTATATACTTCATTCACTAAATTCCGCCTCCATGATATTGGTTTCTCATCTCACTACATCTAAGGCATATAAGTGTCATAAAGCTTATCATTCTACTTTGTTCTCTATCATTGGTTACACTTGGTTGGAAACTAAATTTGGTGGATGTCGTTCATCAGTAACACCACTCCACGTAAGCTTAAATTTTAACATTGATTTATAACATTGTATAATATACATTTGACTATTAATTGTACCCAAGTCTTATGAATATTATTTGATATTAACATTTTATGTAAATTTTATTTTAGACTTAATTGCAACTCCATTCCAACATTCTAATGTAACTTCTTATTTCTCTTTCTAATAAATCTATAAGAACATTAAAATGTTACAAAACAATCTTCACTATCCTCAAAAAAAATCTTGCATTATCAAATCGTATTAATCTCATAATAACCATACGTATAGAGTTTTCCCTCTAAATTATCTAATGAGTGTTTATCTCAAAAATATATATAACCAAAGACCTAAGCCCCTAAATATCTTAATATTACTCTAATTATTATTGTTATCTCTAAGTTTCAATAGCATTGACTAGCTATTAGGTTTTCTTAATCTACACCCTATCTATTTACCTATTCATATTTAATTTTCCTAACATACTTTATTTCCTTCATGTTGCCCTATCCAAGTCATACTACTAACCACCACCTAGAAATCTTAAATTAAAAAGAAATACTATGCACAAGACTTACTCTAAACTACCCCCATCTCATCCTATTACTTTCCCCTACTTCCCAAGGTGCCCAAGTTGCTAAGCATTTATTTTGCTTTTTGTTTTCTTTGACTAAGTATGTGGTGTAAGGTGCAGAATTCAAAATTCTTGTGGTCTCTTTCCTAGGCGTTGATTCACCTCTCCATGCATGATGTGATGTGTTAATTAAAGAGCAAGGAAACTATGGTTTATGTTTATCTTGCACCCCACCTCTTGTCAATGCCATTTAAGGAGGCTTGCCAACTTATGTCAAACTAGTGTACAACCCCTCCCTTAATTCACACGTGCCAAGAAATGGAGAGAAAATGGGGCACCCAGTCACATCTTATTTTGTGAATTCATTTATTTAGATTTGTATCTATAGTGTCATGATTGACTTTTTACATAGGGCAGCAACTTTGGAGTGAGTTTTTATTTATTTGTTTATTATTTTATTGATAGATGTCCTATCTAGTTGCTTGGTCGACCCATACTTGGGAATTTGATATTTAACATTTTCAGACCTTTAACATTTTTAGACCTTTTCATTTGAAATGATTGTGATGTGTACCTAGGTGTTTGTTTTTTGATTATTTTATTATATCATGTCTTGCAAGCTAACTAGGTGCTCTATTATTTTATTTAGGAAATGCTATAGGATATTCTTTGATTATTATATTGTTCTGTATTACTAGATAAGTTTTCCATTTTCTCCATATAAAATCCAGAGAGTGGTTTGTGTGTCTACAACAAGCTTAATGTTTTATACCTTCTACATTATATGTCATCTATTTGTTTCTTTTTTTTGCAATATTACACTAGATATGTCTAAATTATATTATGATAATCTAAATGGCACCAACAACACCTAAAGGAACATGCCAAAATTCTTATATGAAAGAGATCTAATTATTTTCATCTATGGATTTAAAATATTGAAGAAACTTTCAAATATATATATGGCTCACAAACTTTCAAATATTTCAAATTTCAGAATGATTTTCTTCTCCCTTAATAGAGGTCATCCACCATAGATGATTGCAATGAGACATTAAGAGTTATTAGACTTATTCTTACAATTTAAATTAATAAACTTATTAGATCATTTGGGCAAAGAACTCAATTTAAAATAACATATGGAAAAACATGCTAGAAGTTTTAGATGAACCAAACTGAGTTAATTCTAATTTGTAAGCATTGAAATTGGGTAAATCACTTGCTCAAGAGCTAATATTACATTCATCTATAAGGATCCAAGACTAAAATGCATGTATCTTAAGTTATTTAAAAGAATTGAAATATCATTTTCATGCCAATACCATTACATGATATGATACTTTTAGTTAATTCTATCCGTCCATGATAATGGGAGTCATTCTTGCAATCTAAATAGATAAGAAGAAGCACATCAACTTAAAGAACCAAGACTACTTACCTCCTCACACACTTTACATGTTCCATTAATGATTCTTCCAATACATAAAAGGTGGTGAGATTTCTTTAGTCAGCTAATACAATAGAAATGCTACTCCCTAAACTTAGATGTTCTTCGAAAACTTCTTGACAAAGGAAAGCACTAAAGCTACTCAATGTTACTCATAGCTTCAACTCAAAATACAACAAGAATGTTTTCAACTCCTATGCACATCGAAGACATTGAGAGTTCCAAGTTTTCAAGAATCATCCAATAAGGACCTACAGATAAGAGATAAAAATAATGAACCATGGAGGCTCACCTCCCAACCTCGGCCTCAAGGAGGCCACCCCTGCGCTAGGGGAAACAAGGCTCAATCGGGATACATCCAAACATTACCACAGCAACATGAACTAACAAGATTACACATTTAGCGACACATTTACAACCCCAACTGAGGTTTGCACAATGATTCTCAAATGGAATAATAAACATTGGGTGAAGGTGGGCTTTCAATTAGGAGACTTTCCATTACATACCAAAGTTAAAGTAACAATTTTCATGCTCTTTCGGGGCTTCCACAAACAACAAGTTTTCATGCCCTTTCGAGACTTCCATAACCATCCTCCAATCACACTACCATCAACCAAAGCATCCTTGAATTTCCATATTTCATCAACCTTCTTACCACAACATCGCTCTCCTTACTGTCCATAACAATTCTGAAAATATATGGCATACAATGGAGGCCATACTCCAAGGTTCTCAACTATATCTCAAGCCCAACTAACCCCTTCACCCAAGGCTTGCTCTTCCCTCCCAAGGGTGAGTGAAGCCTTCACACCCATGAAAAAATTTCAACAATCAAACAACACAAGAAAATTTTAAAGGAACCCCAAAAAATTTCATGAACAAAACACACCCTCACAATACAACACAACACAAGAATCCCAAGAACAATCCTACAAAAGGCACTCTTATAATTTTCCATTTCAGCTATAAGGTATAAAGAAAGCATGGCATGAAGCACTAACCTGCTTACAAGCTATGCCAATGGAATGAAGACCCCTTCCTGCTTGGTTTTCCAAACTTCCCCTTTCCAATCCCTATCTGTCTCTAAGATTAGAGAGTGGGTGGATAATCACCAAGGTTGGCACAAGCTCCCTATAAAGACCTCCACTTTCATCCTTACCTATCCCTCTTACTTTCTGTATCTTTCCACCAATGAGGACTTAACCAAGTGGTGTAATGAGAGAAGAAGTCATGTGGCAATATGATTTTCGAATTGTCTAGGAAATGGCTATTTTTGAGGGTCCCCTAGGTCCCCTTGACCCACTTATGCTTATATTTAAACCCCTAACGCATACTATTACCATGTGGGTAACTTGTTTCCACAAAATTAACACTTGGGAAACACTTTAGGCTCTCTAAAGTTCCCGTCAACTTATAACTTGAATTCTGTCAACAGGGTGACTCTTCCTAATACTCTCCAAGGTGGTTTAATTGTGTTCACAATGAGGATTAGGCTTAGGTTAAGTGACTTCATGCCAAAGAATCCTATTTGACATGTCATTTACACATTTACAATACAAGTGTCAAATGACACACACACACGCACACATTAAAACACTTTACACATCACGATGACATGTCTCTAATTAATCATGCTCTCTGACTATAACACTCATGCACAATCACATTATGAAAGAAACACAATACAACAAGGTTTAGAATCTTCCAAAGATTCACCTTGGCTTTACTGTGTTCACATAAGATTGAACCTTGTTTCTCCATTAATCTCCATGGTTCAACTTTCCTGCACACTCAACTTAAACATCAGTAACCCAATAAAATAGTATAGGATACATACAAACACGTACAACATAAATCCAATATCTCATACTTCTCATTAATGTATACAATTAATTATCATCTAATCATTTCTGTTCTAAGTACTATCAACAAAACATTGAAATATCATATTCCCTTTAACTTTCATCTAAGTGCATATTCAAAACATTGCATTATCATTCTCATAAAATATTTAAAACATTGAAATATCGAATATGTGTATCAACAGTAATCTTTCTTAGTATAAATCATTTTCAATTAGAGTATCATCACAACTCTTTCTCACATAACAATGAAACTCTAAGTCATCTTTAGTAAATCGTAAAAACAATATAAAATGGATATGTGCAAACTAATTAACTAGTAACTTTTGATTAAGTTAAACATAGTGACATTCCTAGCAATATCCCTTTATCACATTATGAGGGGTTTGTGTGATTTTCTAGGTTTAACTCCATAGTTTGTTAGAATGTTTCAATAATTATATCATAATACCTGAGAACCAATTTCAAACATACCCATATGTCTGGTCATTATCATAACCTATACTCACAGTTGTTCTTAGTAGGCTGAATGTTATCTTATCCTTCCTAACTGCCTAGGAGATCATTTGTAGTGTCTCATGGTCAGGTTCTTGTCTTGAACATTTAAATCTTATTTCCATGTGGTCTTATCTTATTGACCTAATATTACTGAAGAGAATATCAAAATCTACATTAGTCTCCTATAGGATCCCTTCAATCATGATTTGTAATGAAAACAAAATGTAAATCATAACTCAATTAACTCCTAACCATTTTTATTTCATTAGGATCTAAAATAGGGTACTAGTGTGGGCCTTATATTTTCATTACCATCAACAGTTATAGGGATGCCTGTAATGTATATATCTAGTTACTTAACAATGGAAATGAACTGATCATCAACAAATTATTTATCTTCTCTCCTTTTATTCCATGGTTCCTTTTTTCCATGCATTTTGGTCTGGCCTTAATGATCATTCTACTCAATGTATCATCATTTTTTGCAAATATATCATCTGTCTTTCCTTCCATTGGTATATTTATTCTTTTCTTTGTCAGAAACTTTATTTTTTATTTATGCAACATAAAATCCTTCTCCTAATACTAATAAATTGTAATATCTAAGTGATAAAAGCTTTCCTAGTCTTCTTATCTTCCTCAAATGTGACTAATATTTTCTCCTCCAAAGTATTATACAAGTTCTTGGATAATTTATCTTTAATCTTAATAATTGTTCTACTAAAATTTAGCACATACTCAATAACCAATCTTTCTTATTCTCTCTTCTCAACTTTATTGAATAGATTATAGATCTTTTCAATTGTATCAATATACCATGATAGACAACATTCTCAAGAATCTTGTCTATAATATATACACCCTTATCTGTAGCAATACTTGTTGATGTGGTTGCATATGTTATAATCTTCTTCTTAGAATAATTTGATTCAATGGAATAGTCAACATACTTATCTTTCTTTCTCTTCAAGTTGATACTCTTCTTCTTTTCCATTTTCCTCTCTAGTTTTGGTCTTGTCTTCTTGACCTTTACTTCAATTGTCTTAGGTAGTGCAGATGGATTATGTTAATTGCTAGTGTTGTGATTGCACCAAAATATTAACTTGCTAATGGCCAGTATAATAAATAGATTTATAGTGTAACGCCTCGCCAAGGAACCCAAAAGAAATTAACCTAAAGTTTTACCAAGTTTTCCAAACATTTTTTTTATAAAGATAATAACAACAAGAGATAAAATAGCAGGACCAATAATTCACATACATACAACCATCATAAACAGATTACATCTCTTAAGGGTTCCATGACATTGAATCACATTCAATTTTTATTAATACTAAAAATGATAGATAAGAAATTCACATCATAGATAAACCACAAGTAAAAATCCATTTAAAGAATACACAATTACATAGGATGCCACTTGGCATAACCAAAATGCATAAACATCTGATGTATAGGTCACAGGCTATGAAAAGCTCAAAGAATATACATCATAGATAAAATAAATAATCTCATAAGATCTCTAATAAATCAAGTACAATATAATAGGGTATAACCATCCAAAAGAAATACAAGATCAAACATAAAGGAATAATTGCACAAGGACATCTAGCATCGACATCCAGCTATTAGATCTCAATGGTATAAGTAAAAAGTACTACCACCTAACCTCATGGAACCTAAATGGCCCACTCCCACCATGCTGAGGAGATAGTCTCAAGTCCCAAACAGATATCAAACCATAAGTCAAGACCAACATCTAGATCAAGAAAACACATGAAAGTGAATTGTCTCAAAGGGTACCAAAACACAAGTATCATCTAATCCTAGAGGAAAAAAAGACACATAGGAAATCTACTATTCAAGTGGGAAAGTGTCATTACATGAGCCAAATCTAAGATTACCTTGGCAACCTCTTTGGACTTTGCCCTCCTAGTGTCTCTATGTGGCACTAGTATCCTCTCGTATAGACAAAGCATACTAACGAAGCAAGGTCACAACCAAGCATCCTCTCTACTCCCATCCTAGACCATACTAGCACTTAAGGCATGGGTTTGGAAAATAATGACTCTTATTAATTCATTTGACTCTCATTTAATGAAATATTATCACTTATTAAAACAACTTACAATGGGTTACCCACGTAGCCACTTAGGGCTTCAACCTCCATTGTAAGTCACTTCCCAAAATACACATAGATTACCTACCCTAGGCTCATATAAGGTACAAAAAATAAAATCACAATTTGCACTTCAATCCTTTACAAGCAACTAGAAAGAACCTATAGATATAACACAATATTCATGACAGTCCTTTACAAGTAACTAGAAAGCAGCCAATTGACAAAACATAGTATTCACCTTAGTCCTTTACAAGAAATTGGAAAATACCTAAATAACCAATCATAATAATCACCTCAGTCCTATATAAACAATTGGAAAGCATCAAAAGACAACCAATCCAAACTCAAAGGTAACACCAGAAAAATCATACCATTCACCTCAGTTCTATACAAGCAACTGGAAAGCACTAACAAATAACAAATCAAACTCATCATAGAAAACATGTGACTACATCACAATGGTCAGGTAGATTAAATCATATACATAACATCATCACAAAACAAAACCCCAAGCCTTTGGTAAAAATCATGACTAGTCAACGAACTAATTTGAAACTCGAACCCCAAATCATACACTACAACATACATCTCATCAAGTATTTAAAAAAGTATTTTCCTAGTTCATTTTATTTTCAAAACACAAAGGTTTGATATGTTGGAATTAAGTTAGTATTGCCATTAGTGACAACACTTATCTATATCAGTATAGCTATTGAGTTGAGCACTTAATTTCCTACACTCACCAAGCATTCTAGTGTTAACCAAGCTTCGAAGTGTTAAGCAATTTACACCGAGAAGAACAGTGGCTACTGAGTGAATACAGGCAATGAGAAGACCAATAGTGTCTACCAAGCAGTAAGTTTGTGCCTTGTAAATTTAGTGTAAATCAAGTGTTGGAAGAAGTAGTGTTTACCAAGTGAAGCAAGGTAAACTCAGTGTGCAATATCTATCGAGTGACACTACATCTACCGAGTCACCAGTGGTCATCGAGTTCAAAACTACATCAAGTGATTAGTATGGACCAAGCCTTCACTTCTATCGAGTGCATGACGATGTTGTGTAATGCAGTAGATGTCGAGTATTAGAAGGTCACCAAGTCAATTCAGTGAACCCGAGTTATTTACTATTGGGCCAACTTTGTAATGTCTTGTTCACTTGTATTTTGCCCAACCTTGCAATTTTGTAAATTGAAAAGGTATATATGTAAGGTGTATTGTAAGATGTAATTATAATTAAAGAATTAGAGAAGTAATATGAAGTATTTTTGAGAAGTGCATAAGAAGGATTATTAGCAACAATTTAAGGAATGCAACAAGGTCAATACAGAAGTAGAAAAGTTATATCTTTCACACAAGGTGATCAGTGCATAAAGGATCTTATTAGCAATCAGTTGTAAGTAGATCCACTACTTCATCTTAACAGGTGAATCAGTTTCTAAATCCTTTAACAAGGTAGACTTAACAGTCTTTGTATAAATCTCTTAACTGAGTGCATACTTCATTGTATGTTTGTAAATCCTCTAACAAGGTGGACCTAGCAGTCCTTTGTGCTCCTAACAGGGCAGATCACCAGAAGTGGTCAATGTAAGCCTTAACAGGCCAACTTTATGCTGCAGTATTGAAGTTTTGTGGGTACCATCCCCACCCCAGTTTTACTTTCTATTTGGAAGGTTTCTGGGTCACCAAAACATTGTGTTCTTTTGTCTAATGAATGTTTTATCTTTTTAGTACTAATGTATGCAATAGCATAGATGAATTTATGGTGAATTTAAAAGAAGAATTTTAAAGTTATTGATTCACCCCTCCCCTCTCAGTAACTTTTCATATCTTGAATATTTCCAACATGATATACAATCAGGGTTTCAGTTTTTATAGTGTCATACCTGATGAAATATTCGAGTCCACGGGAACCTCAAGAGACTCAATAATCCATTAAAAAGTCGTTTAAATATAAAACCCCATTTTATATAAAAATGAGCTATCAATTTAATAACAACAATATCCATTAAAATTCTCAATTAAAAATCTTATTATATTTTCAAATTTTAAGTATAACTTTGTAACCAATTTTTTAATTAAAATTATTAAAATAAAAATTATTAAATTATCATAATAATAATAATTTTTTGATCGGTATCATAATAATTAAATTATTAATAAATAAAATTAATCTATTAATAATAATTATCATTAATTTTAGTAATATAATGAAAATTCTTACCAATTAATAATAACATTAAATATTAATTTAAATTAATTAATAATAATAATTATAAACTATATTAAAAATTATTAATAAAAAAACTTATTGAAAAAACATATAATATATTTAAAAAACTAATTGATAAGGTTTATAGCCCCTCGGCTTCATGTAGCAGTGTGAGTGCTGCAAGGCAACGCTCGATGTTTCTAGAACAATGCAAGTTACTTCTTGCAATGCTCATGACTGCTTTATGTAGCCTGAGCTACTATAGTTGGGAGAAAGGAAGGAGAAGGGGGTGGGGGTTGGGGGTGGCCTCCCCACCCAAAAAAAATAAATTCTTTTTAAACAAACATTAGAAACCTAGATCCGTACCCTAAACACATCCAATGCAGATTCTTTTTTTTTCAAGAAAAAGAATATTATTATCATAGAATACACACACACACACACACACACACACACACACACACACACACACACACACACACACACACACACACACACACACACACATATACATATACATATGATTGAAGCCTTGTATTATATAAATGAATAAAAAATAATTAATTGTCTCTCAATTCAAATGGGCATTGGTAGGAAAGAACGAAGAAGAAAATCTGTAGTCTTGCCTAGGACTTTTGTCCTATACAATTACATTTTAAAAGAGGCATACCCCAATTTATTTATATCCATGTCTTTTGATTAACATTGCAAATGTTCTGAATCTATTCATTAATATATTCCTTTGTTCATTGGTCCTCTTTTCTTGAAGTTACCACCAAGGTGTTTTTTTCTATCTTCCTTTTTACCTGTTGTTTTAATGCTAGAGCTCATATGAAATGCTAGTAACATTAGGAAAAACTAACATTTTCATTGTTTTATCCCATCATTTTCTAATCTTGTGTGATTCATTTCTACTATTATTGTAATTAAAGTTTATGAGTTTCTTCTTACACATATTTTCTTAAAAATAAGGCACATTTCTTGATAATCTCATTGATTTCTTAAATCATAGTAATAGTATTAATATTTATTTTTATTATTATTTAACGAAAATAAAATTATTTTAATATAGATCTAATTGGAAAACAAATACAAACCATCAATTTTGTAAATTTATTTTCTGACAATCATTTCCAAACCCTCATCCCAATTTTAACAATCCAAATACGAATCCCCAAATTCATCAAACAAGATTTCCAATCTCAAATTTGTTTATAGACATTTTTTGAAACAAAAAACAATAAATTCACCAACAAGGGTTTCAACCCAAATTAAAATTTTGAATATAGATCCATAAACATAGAGAAGACAAAGATTTAAAAAGAAAGAAACTATTGCACAAAAAACCCACAAGATCCTACCTGGATCTAATGCGAATGATTGAATGCACATAACTCGCAAGCAAATTCCCTTTCTTTCGAAGCCCTCTTCCCAGAAATTGGCTCCTCCAAATTGGTGTGTGGAGAAATAAGCTCTGATTTCCTAATAAAGAGCTTTCTCCAATTAGGTTTTTAATTTTGCAATCACGCAAAACCTTTTCCTCTATTATTTTATTATTATTTTAATTTCATGTGCAAGCTTTTGATTTTGAATTAAAATAAACTTTATTAAATTAATTCTTCCTCTCTCTTATTAAATCACAAGACATTTTAATAAAATATTTATTAATTTAACTAATAATAATATTTAGAGTTTATTATAAAAATGAAACTCTTAAATATATTATTATTAAATTAAATAAATATAATTATACCAAAATTAGAACTTTAATTAAATCTTTAAATTTTATTATTTTATTTAATTAACTTCTCAATTAATTAAATATAATTAAATTTGATTTTTCTTTATAAAATTTTCATTAAATTATCTATTAATTTGATTTAAGTATTACTAAAAATCACAACAAACCCACAAGACTAAATACGAAAACCCATTATAATGTACAGAACACTAAATCAAACTCAAGGATCAAAATCATGAATTATTCAGAAGGGTAAAACTCAAATACTTGTCTTACTTTCTAAGACAATTGGCTTAAGGTTGGGATTTGGACTCAAGAATTATCTCCCCTCTTTTACCATTGAGATATTACAATAGGGCATGTTTATCTTGAAACTTCAGGGAAGTCGATGCTTGGTACCTGTAATCTACATAAAATCTAAGCATATACATAAACACATAAATCTAAACTAGAAATGCAATGGCAAGGAGTGGTGCATCGTGTAGGTCCCAACTAGCATATGACTATGACTCCCTCCCTCAACCACATCAAAAATGTCAAAAATAAAGTAAAACATACAAGTATACCATACACATGCAAGTATGGGGTAAGTAACCATAGAAAACTGCATATGAATCACTCATCTAACTATCATCATGAGATAACTAAAATCACTATATGAACATACATGTATCATCATTGAAAGACTAATCATAAACACATGAAATAACTAAGTATCAAGTAGCTCATCACATAAATCAACTGAGTATGAAATAATATCAAAATCAAATCAGGTAACCAAGTACCACTAATCATAAAACATAACCATACAATTGGCCTAAAAGAATTTGGCAATACAACATGAAAAGTCAACTAGGGGTAGGCATTACATCCACCCACCCAAACTTAGGCTTACTCCTGGAAGCCTACAAGAAAGATAAAACTTTAGCACTTGTTGTGTGGGTCCCATTGAACCCTTTCCCCCTGTCGGATGATAATACTCCACTGAAAACACCCTTTGCAATCTACCCATATCTCCAATTGTGGGTTTTGAAGCTGTAGGTCTCTCGTATGAGAATTGTGGTTTCCATTGAGGACAATATGATGACTTATGCTAGCGGTGTCCACACGAAGAACATTCTCCATAAAAAATCCTTTGTACTTTAGGTGCATTGGACTGCTGAAAACTACCCCCAGTAGCATAAGAATGAGCACTTTATGATGGTTGGTCATACTAGTTGCACTTATTGCACTGAGAGTACTAAGAATCGCTAGAGTGTGAACAACTGTCACCACTCTATTTTGGAGGATACAATCCTCTATGATACTGTTGCTAATTACCTCAAGAAGAAGGAGGCTTCCTATTGCTACCCTTTCCTTGATTACTTTTGGACCCTGATGCTATAGGTGCTCCTACAAAACCCCCATGTCTTAAGGTGACATTTTTCTCTACAAGGATAGCTTGATGTATCGCATCCTTCACGGTTTTAGGTTGGAAAACCTTTACTCCCCCAATGAGATGGTTGTTCGGGCCCTGAATGAAGTGTTGAACCATCAGTGGTGAACTCTCACTAGTTCCTACATAAGGCATGAGCTCAGAGAATTTCCACTCATACTTTGCCACTGTCATAGTATACTGCATCAAGGTATGGAACTCATTGGTGCCATTCCTCTGGTGGGAAGCATCAACAAAAGTTCTCAAGGAATAACTCCCATGTAATGGTGTTCATGTTCACACTACATTTATTCTCCTCAATGTTCCACCATGTAGCCCCAAAGAGCTCTAGGTAGGTGATGGTGAAACTCGCTTTGACATTAGAGTCAAATTCCTACATCACAAAACATCTATCTAAAGCAATTAACCACTGCTTTGCCACATACCCGGTACCAACCCCATTGAAGGGTTTGATCTTGAACCTCTCTAGGTCCTTAATCTGAGCAACCTTAACCAACCTCTGTCTATGACCATGGAGGTCTCTTTGATGACTCTTGGATCTTCACCTTTCTTCATTCCCAACATGATGTGATCCCTCCTGATTAGCACCCCTTGGAGGAGGTAGGTGCTCTATGATTGTCCTCATCATTTGTCTCAAATTAGTCTCCTCTAAGTTAGCATGCTCTTTTCTATGGATCTCCTCTATATTTTCCTCCTGAACATGACTCTCTATAGGAGTCGAAAGAGGACTATCATGTCTACCTCTCCCACGACCTCTTCCTCTACCTACATTATGACTCCTAATAGTAGATCTAGTCTTAGACATCATTTTTCAACAACACCCAAGCAGGAACAACAAAAACACTAAAAAATTTAACAAAGGTATACCACCTTAAAGCACAATCAAAAGAAAATATGTTTGAAATCCAAATCAAGAGTTATTCAAGCTTTTTCCTTTTTCTATGTTTCAAAAAATTGAGTTTGAAGTTCAAAGTGTTCAAGTTGCAATAGTTACAGTTTAATTAATTGACAACTAGTGGCGGTCTAATATACCCAAAGCTCTCAATGTGGAAACTTGGGCTCCGATACCAAATGTAACGCCCTACCAAGGAACCCAAAAGAAATTAACCTAAAGTTTCACTAACTTTGTCAAACATTTTTTAATAACTCACATGCATACAACCATCATAAATAGATTACATCTCTTAAGGGTTCCATGATGTTGAATCACATTCAAGTTTTATTAATACTAAAAATGATACATAACAAATCGTCATCATAGATAAACCACAAGTACAAATCCATTTAAAGAATATAGAATTACATAAGATGCCACTTGGCATAACCAGAATGCATAATCATCCACTGTACAAGTCATAGGGTATGAAAAGCTCAAAGAATATACATCATAAATAAAATACATAATCTCATAAGATCTTTGATAAATCAAGTATAACATAACAGGGTATAACCTTCCAACAAAAATACAAGATCAAATAGAAAGGAATAACTGCACAAGGACATCTAGCTGTTAGATCTCAATGGTATAAGTAAAAAGCACTACCAATTGACCTCATGGAGTCTGAATGGCCTACTCCCACCATGTTGGGGAGATAGTCTCAAGTCCCATATGGATATCAAACCACAAGTCAAAACCAACATCTTGGTCAAGGAAACACTTGAAAGCAAACTATATCAAAGGGTACCAAGACACAAGTATCATCTAATCCTAGAGGCAACAAAGATACATAGAATATCTACTATGCAAATGGACAAGTGTCATCACATGAGCCAACTTTAAGGTTACCCTAGAAGACTCTCCAGACTCTAGCCCCCTAGTGTCTCTATGCAGCACCAGTATCTTCTCGAATAGACAAGGCATACTAATGAAGCAAGGTTGAAACCAGGCATCCTCTCTGCTCCCATCCTAGTCTGTGCTAGCACACGAGACATGGGCAAGGAAAATAATAACTCTTATTAATTCATTTTAATCTCATTTAATGAAATGTTATCACTTATTAAAACAACTTACAATGGGTACCCAAGTAGCCACTTAGGTCTTTGGCCTCCATTGTAAGCCACTTCCCAATGTACACATATATTACTTACCTTGGGCTCATATTAGGTACAATTCATAAAATCACAAGGTTCTTGAATTGTAAGCTCTTCAAATGTAATCTCTTCTAGTGGATTTCAAGTATTAATGGATGCTTTATAAAGAATTTTTTTTGTCATCTCTCTCTATCTCCATATTGTTGCATTTTTTGTTGTTAGTTGGTACGGGTGGTGTGGCCCGTCATCAGTGGTATCAGAGCATACATTTGTCAATGGTAGCAGAGTAGTACGTCGTCAGTGGTATCAGAGCAGGAGTTCCTGAGCGTGCGGACAGATCGCCGAACGTGAGGCAGTTTGCACCAGGACCTTGAGTTGGGTGAAGTTTGTGAAGAAGTTCTTGATTGTGTAGACAGAGTGCCGATTGTGAGGCAGTTTGCATGAGGTTCTTGTGTTGCATGAGATTTGTCTTCTAAAGACTTGATTATGGAGAAGAGAAAGAAGAAGATGACTTTTGTGATTGGATGGATTCTGAGGATTCCTCGACTTGAAAAATTTAGAGCAAGAAATCAACAATCATTGCTAGTTGATTTGCAGAAGCAAGTGAATGAATTAGAAGTAGAAGTTGAAGAAATGGAAGCTCTTCTAATGGAAGTTGGAGAAATGGAAGCTCTTCTAATGGAAGTTCGAGAAATAGAAGCTCTTCAAGACAAGCTCTTCAAGTAGAAGCTCTTCGGATGTAATTTCTTGTAGAAGCTATTAAATTCCCACCCAAATACAACTAAGCACCCAACAAATATTAAATGCATGATTTAAGGAACTTGCCACCTACACACCTCGATTAATGGAATGACAACTATTTTTATTATTTTCTATTTATGCCACCCATGCACCTTGAAAATAGAGATTCCTCTTTTCTCCACTTTTCTTACTTTCTATTTTTAATTATTTTCCTTCCATTTTCGTCACTTTCTCTCTCCTCCACAAATTTTTTTTTTTTTTTTTTTTTCCTTTTTTTTTTTTTCCTCTTTTTTTTTTTTTTTCTAATAATTTAATTTTCCCATGCAAGATGCTCCTACATCAGACTCCCTTGGTAGATAGAAAAGTGTGTCCCACACTTTAACGCCAAAAGAAAGATATACAACCATCTTCATCTTCACCACAAGCTTCCACCTCAACAGGACAAGAAAACCAACATGCAAATCTTCCACATTTTTTTTTTGCTGATGCATGATGCTCCTGCATCCGACTCCCATGGTAGGAAAATTTTGTGAATATGGATTCGCAAAATGAAGTAGCCACTGTTGAAAGTTTTTTTCCTTTTCCTCCAACACATAGCTGGAACAAGTATCCGATGCCGATATATTTCCTTCTTTCTTCTTTTCCAACACCTAGTCGGAACAACTGTTTGCTGCTGAAAATACTCCTTCGCAATGAACTTTATCCAAGTATAACTCTCATCCTCATCCAATCTTGTTGAATTAATCACACCTGTAATAAATCCAACAACACCATACCAATCTTCCTTTGCATACCACACATGACTAACAAGATCCTCATGCAAACCATCATCAATATCTTTTAAACTCATATCAAAGACAACATCCCATGATTCATAAGAATTTACCTGTTTGACATCTTCATTTTCGCTTGCCTCTTTTATGTCATCAACAATGCACGTAACTACTCCACCTGCTTGATCTCCAACGAAGGCAATATACTTTTCCTCCATTGCTGCAATCTTCAAATCATTTATTTTAGGTTCATAAATCTTGCCATCTTCATGCTCTTCCTCTTCTCTTTCATCTTCTTCAACTTTAGGTTCACAAATGATTTCCTCTTCATCTGCTTGCTCTTCCACTGGATCATCTTCCTTTTCCACATCCATGGCATTATCAATATCCCTTTTTTGGTGACATGCTCTTTGTTTCCACAACTCAGCTTCTAATTTGTTCACTTGCTTCTGCAAATCAACTAGCAATGATTGTTGATTTCTTGCTCTAAATTTCTCAAGTCGAGGAATCCTCAGAATCCATCCAATCACAAAAGTCATCTTCTTCTTTCTCTTCTCCATAATCAAGTCTTCAAAAGACAAATCTCGTCCAAAACAAGAACCTCGTGCAAACTACCTCATAGTCGGCGCTTTGTCTACACAATCAAGAACTTCTTCACAAACTTCACCCAACTCAAGGTCCTAGTGCAAATTGCCTCATGTTCGGCGATCTGTCCGCACGCTCAGGAACTCCTGCTCTGATACCACTGATGACGGGCCACAACACCTGTACCAAAATTCAACAAAAAAATGCAACAAGATGGAGATAGAGAGATGAGAGTTATACTTGGATAAAGTTCATTGCGAAGGAGTATTTTCAGCAGCAAACAGTTGTTCCGACTAGGTGTTGGAAAAGAAGAAAGAAGGAAATATATCGGCATCGGATACTTGTTCCAGCTATGTGTTGGAGGAAAAGGAAAAAAACTTTCAACAGTGGCTACTTCATTTTGCGAATCCATATTCACAAAATTTTCCTACCATGGGAGTCGGATGCAGGAGCATCATGCATCAAAAAGTGGCTGGAAAGCACCTATAGATACAACACAATATTCACCTCAGTCCTATACAAGCAACTGGAAAGCATCCAAAAGAAAAAATACAGTATTCACTTGAGTCCTTTACAAGCAATTGGAAAGCACCTAAAAAACCAGTCACAATAATCATATCAGTCCTATATAAGCATATGGGAAGCATCAAAAGACAAGTGATTGAAACTTAAAGGTTACACCAAGAAAATCATACCATTCACCTTAGTTTTATACAAGCAATTGGAAAACACTAACAAAAAACATATCAAACTCATCATAGAAAACATGTGACTATATCACAACGATTAGGTAGAAAAGATCATATACATAACATCATTTCATAACAAAACCCCCAAGCCTTTGGTAAACATCCTGACTGGTCAACGAACTAATTTGAAACCTGAACCCCAAATCAAACAATACAACATACATCACATCAAGTATTTAAACAAGTGTTTTCATAGGTCATTTTGTTTTCAAAACAAAAAGGTTTGATATACAATCAAGGTTTCAGTTTTCATAGTGTCATGTCTGATGAAATATTTGAGTCCACAGGAACCTCAAGAGACTCAATAATCCATTAAAAAATCATTTAAAAATAAAACCCCATTTTATATAAACATGAACTATTAATTTTAATAACACCAATATCCATTAAAATTCTCTAATTAAAAATATTATTATATTTTAAAATTTTAAGGATAACATTGTAACCAATCTTTTAATAAAAATTATTAAATTATAATAATAGTTAAATTATTAATAAATAATATTAATCTATTAATAATAATTATCATTAATTTTAATAATATAATGAAAATTATTAACATTTAATAATTACATTAATTATTAATTTAAATTAATTATTAATTATTATTATAAACTATATTAAAAATTATTGATAATAATAAAAACTTACTAAAAAACATATAATAATAAAAACTCAATTGATAAGGTTTATAGCCCCTCGACTTCGTGCAACAATGTGAGTGTTGCAAGGCAACGCTCGCTTCAACTGGAACAACTAGGAGAAAGGAAGGAGAAGGAGAGTGGGGGGGGGGGGTGGCCCCCGCCCACCCAAAATATTATTTTTAATTTATTTTTTAAATAGACATTAGAAATCTAGATCCATACCCTAAAACAAGTCCAACACAAATTCAATTTTTTTCAAGAAAAAGAATATTATTACTGTGGTATTTATATTAATATTTATTTATTATTATTATTTTAATATAGATGTAATTGGAAAACAACTACAAACCATCAAATTTGTAAATTTATTTTTTGATATTCATTTCCAAACACTCATCCCAATTTTAACAAGCCAAATACGAATCCCCAAATTCATCAAACAAGGTTTCCAATCTCAAATTTGTTTACATTTTTCAAAATGAGAAACAATAAATTCACCAACAAGGGTTTCAACCCAAATTAAAATTCTAAATACATATCCACAAACATAGAGAAGACAAAGATTTTAAATGAAGGAAACTACTGCACAAAATCCCACATGATCCTACCTAAATCTGATGCTAATAATCGAATGCACATAACTTGCAAGCAAATTCCCTTTTTTTTGAAACCCTCTTATCGAAAATTGGCTCCTCCAAACCCATGTGTGTAGAAATGAGCTCTGATTTCCTAATAAAGAGCTTTCTTCGATTAGGTTTTCGGTTTTGCAATCACACCAAACCTTTTACTTTATTATTTTATTATTATTTTAATTTCATGTGCAAGCTTTTGCATTTTCAATTTAAACAAAAAATTATTAAATTAATTATTTCTCTCTCTTATTAAATCACAAGATGTTTTCAATAAAATATTTATTAATTTAACTAATAATAATATTTAGAGTTTATTATAAAAATGAAACTCCTAAATATATTATTATTATATTAAATAAATATAATTACGCCAAAATTAGAACTTTAATTAAATCTTTAAATTTAAATATTTTATTTAATTAATTTCTAAATTAATTAAATATAATTAAATATAATTAAATATTATTTTTCTTTATAAAATTATCATAAAATTTTCTTTTAATTTGATTTAATTATAACTGAAGACCACAATAGACCCACAAGACTACATACAGAAAACCATTATAAAGTACATAATACTAAATCAAACTCAAGGGTCAAAATCATGAATTCACATAACTTGAAAAATTCAGATGGATAAAACTCAGATACTTATCCTACTTTCTAGGACAATTGGCTTAAGGTTAGGATTTGGACTCAAGAATTATCTCCTCTCTTTTAACATTTAGATATTACGATAAGGCACACTAATCCTAGCAATTTAGGGAAGTCAATGCCTGGTACCTACAATTTTCATAAAATCCAGATGTACATACACACAAAAATCTAAACTAAATAGGCAATGACAGGGAGTGGTGCATCGTGTAGATCTTGAATAGCAAGTGACTACAACTCCCTCTCTCAACCACAACAAAAATGTCAAATATAAAGTAAAACATACAAGTACACTATACACATGCAAGTATGGGTTAAGTAACCACAAAAAATTGCATATAAATCACTCATCTAACTATCATCATGAGATAACTGAAATCACTATATGAACATACATGTATCATCATTGAAAGACTAATCATGAACACCTGGAATAACTGAGTATTAGGTAGCTCATCGCATAAATCAATTGAGTATGAAATAATATCCAAATTAAATTGGGTAACCAAGTACTGCTAAAAATAAAACGTAACCATAAAAGTGGCCTAAAAGAATTCGACAATACAACATGAAAAGTCAATTAGGGGTAGGCATTACATATAGAAAATACAAGAGGTCTTTAAAGCATGTACAAATCCAAGAAGGGATGTTGGATCAATGGCAACAACCCCCCCCCCCAAATATTACTCATTACGACTTGAAAGGTTTCAAACATGTGGCCAAGCTCTAATACCACTTTTTAACCACTAGGATTTCTATTGCACCAAAAGATCAACCTATAAATGATTGATAAACCTATAGACTTATATAAGATAAATAAGGTTGTTAAACCATATTTCAAATACAATGAGGAAAATTAGCCCACTGCCAATAAATCCTTTATATGCAGTAAAGGTTTGTTTCTACTAAACTCCTTGTGGTTCGAGGCATAGAGATAGGTAATAAAGTAGGTAAATCCTTATCCATACAAATAAGTGGTATATTTCCTTCCTAATTTATTTGATTTATTCCTTTCTTATTCTCGCCTTCTTTGCAACATCATCAACTAATTTTTTATCTTCTGATTCCTTGCTTTTGATGTCAACTTTGATCTAAGCCTTATATGCTTTCTTTCATATGTTCCAAACCTTTTTTCATTTAGGTTAATAGGACTCTCAATAATTTTCTCAACACATTGAACAATAATATTAGGGATGATCTCATACCCCATCAATTATATCCACATCTCTTTAGGTTCAATTACTTCAATACAACATTGATCGATTTCTACCATGAAGCAAATTGTCTTTGCTAATGTCTCAACAACTTCCTTAAGAATCCTTTGTCTCCTTAACATCTTCTTTTGAAACATCTTAAACTAACACAAAATAAATATTTCAATCTAATTTTTATCATATAATCTATAAAATTGTGATATTTGCTGTGTTATTGATATATCCTTTTCCCACGTCACTCTAGGAATGAAGTTCACTAGGTAAATAAACATTTGAACAATCAAAGATCCATAACTAAATATCTTAGATTATCCTTATTTATATTATCCATTTTTTCCAACAACTAACTTCTTATAATTCAATCAATATCAAAAAATATATATATGCCTCTTTAAAGTATGGTAAGCTATGTGAATGATAGTGGTTGACATGAAATTGAGTCTTCTATTGTAATAAACTTTATATCCAAGAATCATAGATGTAATTTTTACATTTTATTTAATGATATAATTATTTTTCATCATTCTCTGGTCCCATTTTGTCTTTTTCAAATCCTCCATAGCCTTTTTCTTAGTTGATTTCAAATTAGGGATTCCTCTAGTAGCACTAGATCTAGTGACTTCTTGAAAAGGTTCCTTTGTGATATTGATTGGTTCGTTATTAATCTATATTTTATTATTATCATAAATCCTACTTAGAATATTTTAAATCCATTTTGGTTAGTTAAACTCAAAATATTCATTATATTGAAGCTCGTTAACTTCCTTGAGCATATAAAGTTCATCATTCAAGATTTCATTCTCACACACAGATTTTTACTACTTATGAACATCCAAACTACCAATTTCTTCCAACTTGCAGTAAATGTATGCATGAATATCCTCAAAATGCACAATGGTACGAGGTAAATAATTATTTTTTATTTAGGATTCATGTTGGCACATGTGTCATTTGAATTCATACCTTAGTTTCTCTAAACCACTAACTATCTAAGGTGTATCCATGGTCATACCAAAAGACAGTCAAGATCTTGTTGAGATAAACACCTTTCAATTCCATTAGGATTTTCTCACAAATATGATAAACTACTCAAATCTATTGTCAAATCACCTTTGATCCACTGTCCTCAAGTTCTTCAACTCACATTGTGAATAATATGTCATGAAATCCATCATTTATTCCTTTAATTTGGTCATTAAATTTCATTCATACGTTGACTACCAAAAATATGATAAAAACTAGAGAATCACAAATCTTTTGCGATCATCAATATGGCCATTACTCTACTTTCTATCCAGTATGTAGTGTCTTAGGATCACTCTTCAACTATGCCTAATACCACATCAAGGGATGATGAAATCTCCATTAATTCTTCATATTTTTTGCTATATTCCTTTCAATAGGTTTTTGACCTAATTAGGTCGCAAATGAAAAATTCACACTAGGGGTTGGTGTGATTTGTCTAGTTGAGTCAATTTTATCTTTCATAATCCATATCTTGTTCATTTCATCTCTACCATCATGTGATTCAATTTTCTTCCCTATACCATCATTGTTTGCATTTTTAATCTTTACCAAGCCATCATTCTTGTTCCATCATCTCTATGTCTAGAATTATTAACAATATGTTCATAATTATTGCATTTGAAACAAATAGCATTTTAATTTTTATACCTTTAGTTTTCCATATTTCTCCTCAACTTGTAATTTCTTACAATGTGCCCAACATTTTTATATTTGTAGCATGTAGGGTTTCCTCCATTTGTACTAGGTCTAACCTCCAATCTATATCTAGATCTACATTCTCTATATCTATGTCTATACTGCCAATGTGTGAAATAATAGTTGGAAAAGGGTATAGAATTTGAATTTCTTTAGCATTCATTTCCCTATGACCAAGTTTATTGCATGTGAAACATTTGCCATTGAATTTTTGGTCATTAGCTGATGCAGGAGCATCTAGTGGTGTAAGGGCAATCTTGTATCACCCAAAAAAATGCTTAGTGTTAGTTTCATTTTAATGTGTTTTCATTTCTAGATACCCATTTGGGTCAAATAGAGATTCCAACTCTCATAGTTCCACTTTTGTTTTTTTGGATTAGAGTTCTTGAGCACCTTGGGATATGTGCCAATGTAGAAAATAGGTTATTTTGTAATTGAGCCATAATTATGATGATTTTGAGGGTGTAATTTGGAGGTATTATTATACTTGTAATTTAAAGCACTCTAGAAAAAGAATCAGGTCAAAAGGCTTTACAATTTGAAAGTTATTGTAGTTTTAAGTTGCCTGGAGACCCCCTAAAAGCACTTCAAAGTAAGATTTTGAGGCACTAAATGGCCTCATATGGGCCCAAAAAATAGGAAACAAGAAAATCTTGTCCATAGGGCTATAGAGAACTTGGAGAGCTTTCCAAAAATGTAAACGGTTCATCAATCGGAATCCTAGATCAAAAGTTATGCCTCTCGAAAGTTGGACTATCATTTCTAGATTCTTCTAATTTTACAAAAACTTCTGACGAGTTTTCTAGAACCTTCTATTTTAGTGGTGGATGCCAAATGGCATATTCTGAAATGTATTCCTAACCGTAAACGTAATTTAGGTTACTTAATAACATTTTTGGCATTGTAAATGCAGTTTTTTGATGGAGTTTGGGAGAAGACACTGGAGGAGGGTTTTTCTCTAGAATCTGACAACATTGTAAGCCCTAGGGCATGTTATTGGGTATGTTTTCATTGTACTAAATGTAATAGAATATCACTTCTGATAATAATATTTCCCTTTTCCTATTGTGTTCATTTTGGTCTTAGATTGTGCCCTCATCAAGTGGAATTAGAGCGTACCTTCATCAAGGGTATTAGAGTGTACTTTCATCAATGGTATTAGAGTGTACCCTCATCAATGGTATCAAAGTAGGTTTTCTTGAGTGTGTAGATAGAGCACTAACTATGAGGCCATTTGCACCAAGACTGTGTGGTTGTGGGATTTGATATAGTGAGAAGATGCCTCCACAAAGAGAGCATGGTGGAAGGGCTAGAGTTGTTCCTCCTGAGGTTAGAGCCCTCTAGAGACAAGTTCAGGCAAAGCAAGAGGAGATCTGTATAGGGATGAATATTGTTGTAGGCGACAACAGTGAGGAGGAAAATAAAGAAGAAGTAAATATTGGGTAGGAAGGGGAAGGAGATGGAGAAGTCCTAAACCAATCAGAGGAGAATCTTTTTAGGGCCATTTCCAAGCTTGGAAAAAGACCTAAAATTGACATCAACATGTTTTTGGAAAATCTAAACTCGGATGAGTTGATCAACTAGATCAATGAGCTAATGAAATATTTTGATTATGAGGATATTAGGGACCTTGATAGGGTTAAGTTTACGAAGTCCAAAATGAAAAGTCATGCCAAAATCTAGTGGCAAGAGATTTAGTTGGAAAGAAATAGAAGAGGAAAGGAGAAAATCACAAGATAGGATCGCATGGTGGAAAAACTAAAGAAGTAGTTCATTCCTGTTGATTATGAGCTTGATTTGTTCAAGAAGATGTAAGGGTTAAAGCAAGTAGGAAAATCTATCTAGGAATACACAGAGGAATTTTACCAAGTCTTTATTAGGGTGAGGCATGCAGAAGCAAACAAGGAGAAGGTTGCCCATACCTTAATGGGTTAAGGCCTAGCATTCAGGAGTAGTTAAGTCTGGTTAGAATGACTAAAGTTGAAGAGGTGTACCAGTTTTCCTTGTGAGGTCAAGAGAAGATAAACAAAAAGTTTGATGGAAGGCAAAGAGGGTGTAGTAAAGGAGAAAGGGGCAGTGATAGGTCTTTTGAAGGTGGAAATGAGAACAGAAGAAAAATGAAGATGTGGATACTAGTTGAAACCAAAGGAACGCAGGTTTTAGTTGCTCCCATGATCAAATCAGAGAGGAAGAGGTAGAGGACGTGGACGAGGTTCAGGAAGAGGAGGCTTTTGTAGCACCTATTTTCATTGTAATAAAGAAGGTCATCATGCCTACGAATGCCCTTAATGCCAAGGAAGGACAGATAGGAGAGTTAATGGTCAAGCAAGGGTTGCTCATGTGGATGATGATGCACAATCATTGCATTGAGAAGATGTAGAAAGAGGAGAGGTTCTAGTAAATGAAAGGGCCTTACTGAGTGGTGAGACTAAACCTAGACAAAGGAGGAGTTTTTTTCATACCAAGTGCAAGTGTGAGGGTAAATGTTGTGATGTGATTGTTGATGGTGGAAGCACTGAAAACTTGGTGTCAAAGGAGATGGTCTCAAAGCTAAAGCTCAAGAGGGAGAAACACGTCCAACCCTAGTGGATTTCTTGGGTGCAAGATGATCATAAAGGTCCTAGTTAGTGAGCAATGTTTGGTAAAGTTCAAGATTGGGAGTTACCATGATGAGGCTCTATGTGACATCATCCCAATGGATGTCTACCATTTATTGTTGGGAAGGCCATGGTAGTTTGACAGGCATGCTATACATGATGGTCATGCAAATACATACTCTTTGACAAAAGATGGTGTTTTCCACAAATTGAAGCCCTTGATAAAGGAGGGTGAAAAGGTATGTGGTAGTGCTAGAGTATGTCTTATTGATGGAATAAAATTTCTGGATGGCATTAAGCATCAACATATGTGTTATGCTTTGATTCCTAGGAAGGATAAGGAAGGTAGTAGTGAAGTTCCACTTAAAGTTTCAGGTCTATTAAATGAGTATGGAGATGTAAGGATTGCCGCCAATAAGGAAAATTAGTCATCAAATAGATTTAGTCCCTAGAGCTAGTTTGTCTAATAAGACTGCTCATAGGATGACTCCTACTAAGACTAAGGAGCTCAACAAACAAGTTTAGGAACTGTTGAGGAAAGGTCTAATTTGAGAGAGCTTGAGTCCATGTGCAGTACCTATAGTGTTGGCACCAAAGAAGGGTGGAGAGTGGAAAATGTGTACAGACTCTTGGGCTATAAATAAAATAACCATCAAGTACCTATTTCCTTTTCCAAGGATGGATGATCTTATGGATTGCTTGAGTGGAACTCAATACTTCACAAAGTTAGATCTTAAGAGTGGCTATCACCAGATATAGATACAAGAGGGAGAAGAGTGGAAAACTACATTCAAGACCAAGGAGGGTCTATATGAGTGGTTAGTCATGCCCTTTGGACTGACCAATGTGCCAAGCACCTTCATGTGGCTTATGAATGAGGTACTAAAGAAATTTTTGGAAAAATTTGTTACTGTCTATCTAGATGATATTTTGATTTTTAGTTAATCTTTGGATGAACATTTATTGCATATTTGTAGTGTCCTTAAAAGGTTGAGGGAAGAGAAATTGTTGATTAATTTGAAGAAGTGTAGCTTTGTCAAAAGGGAGTTAGTCTATTTGGGGTTTATTGTATTAGCTGAGGGTCTCAAAATGGATCTAGAGAAGGTGAAGATCATCTTGGAATGGCCTACTCAAAGGTTTCCCACTGAGGTGAGGTCATTCCATGGTTTGGCTAGTTTTTAAAGGAAATTCATTAGGAACTTCAGTAGTATATGTGCACCCCTAACTGAAACAATGAGGGGGGATAGAAAAGAGTTCAAGTGGAATACAGGTTTTGCAAGGAGTTCTGAATTGCTGAAGAAGGTGACATTGCAACCTGTGTTGGCACTTCCTGATTTCAACAAAGTGTTCTAGGTGGATTGCGATGCTAGTGGCAGTGGTATTGGGGTAGTGTTGAGTCAACAAGGTAAGCCTATTTCCTATTTTGAAAAACTAAATGATGTAAAGAAGTATTTTGTTTATGATCAGGAATTTTATGCAATAGTTTAGGTCTTAAAGAAATAGAGGCATTATTTGTTATCAAAAGAATTTGTTTTGTATATTGATTAACATGTATTGTAGTACCTAAATAGAAAAGGCAAATTGAATCAAAGACATTTTAAATGGGTAGAGTTCATGCAAAGCTATGCATTTGTATTGAAACATAGAAGTGGAAGGTCTAATAGGGTTCTAGATTCATTGATTAGGAGATAGTTGTTGCTGATAGCAATGCAAGTTGAAGTGGTTGGGTTTGATGAACTCAAGAATCTGTATCCTGAGGATCCTGACTTGGCAAAGTCTTGGAAGGCTTGTAAAGAACTTGTTACTCTAGATAGGACCAAATGGCTAGATTACATGATTCAAGATGGTATTTTTTTCAAGGGGAGTCAATTGTGTATTCCAAGGAGTTCCATGAGGGAGAACTTGATCAAGGAGAAGCATAGTGGAGGGATGATAGGACACTTTGGTCGAGATAAGACCATTTCTATTGTTAGAGAACATTATTTTTGGCCTCAATTGTCACAAGATGTGAAGAAGTTTGTGCAGAGTTGTCAAGTATGTCAAACAACCAAAGGATTTAGTCACAATATTGGACTCTATTAGCTATTGCATGTTCCATCAAAGCCTTGGGAGGACATAAGTATGGATTTTGTTCTTGGATTTCCAAGGACACAAAAGGGTAAAGATTCAATATTTGTGGTGGTTGATAGGTTCTCCAAGATGGCACATTTCATTCCATGCCACCTCACTCATGATGTAGTGCATATTGCAGATTTGTTTTTCAAAGAGGTGATAAGGCTACATGGTCTCCCAAAAAGAATTAATTCTGATAGAGATACTAAATTTGTTGGGTATTTCTGGAGGACTTTGTGGAAGAAGTTGGACACAAAATTGAAGTTCAATTCTACACATCATTCACAGACTGATGGACAAGTAGAAGTAGTAAATAGAAGTTTGGGCATTTTGCTAAGGTGTTTAGTAGGAGATAAGCGTAAGGGATGGGATTTGATTCTACCACAAGCATAACTTACTTACAATAATTCTATGAATAGGAGTACTAGTAGATCACCATTCCAAATTGTTTATGGGAGTAGTCCAAGGACTACACTAGAGCTAAGGAAGATGGAGCAAGGGAAGAGGACAAGTGCTAAGGCAGAAGACTTTGTTGAACATGTCAAGAACCTACATGAGGAGATACATGCACATATTACCAAGATGAACCTATAGTATAAGGCTAGAGTAGATCAAAAGAGGAGACATAAGGAGTTACAAGTTGGGGATCTAGTTATGGTATACTTGAGGAAGGGATGATTTCCAATGGGTACCTACAACAAGCTGAAGATGAAGAAATTTGGCCCCTGCAAAATTTTGAAAAAATATGACTTAGGAAATGCATATGAGGTGGAGTTTCTATATGGGATTCACATTTCTCTTATTTTCAATATTGCAGACTTAACAAAATATCATGATGATGGTGCAGATGAAGAGTTGATGTTGGAGCCATGTCCAATTCCTACTTCTGAAAAGGAAGAGATTGAAGAAATTTTGGATAGTCGTGTGGGTTGGAGTACCAAAAATAGGTAGTATGAAGAATACTTGGTGAAGTGGAAAGGATGGCTAGTAGAAGATTCAACTTGGATATCCATAGTGGAGATTTCCCATTTGGGTTTTCCTCTACCAAACTATAAAGTGACAAGGTCACTTTTCAATCTACCCTGGGTGTTCGATGCAAGAGCATCCAGTGGTGTAAGGACAATCTTTTATCACCCAAAAAATATGCTTAGTGTTAGTTTATGTTTAATGTGTTTTCATTTATGGATACCCATTTGGGTAAAATAGGTTATTTTGTAATTGAGCCACAATTATGATGATTTTGAGGGTGTAAGTTGGACGGATGATTATACTTGTAATTTAAAGCACTCTAGAAAAAGAATCAGGTCAAAAGGCTTTACAGTTTGAAAGTTATTGTAGTTTTAAGTTGCTTGGAGACCCCCTAAGAGCACTTCAAAGTCAAATTTAAGGCACTAAACGGCCTCATATGGGCCCAAAAAATGGGAAACAAGAAAAGCTTTTCCATGAGGCTATAGAGCACTTGGAAAGCTTTCTGAAAATGTAAACGGTTTGTCAATTGGAGTCCCAGATCAAAAGTTATGCCTCCAAGAAGTTGGACTACCATTTCAGGATTCTTCTAATTTTACACCAACTTTTGATGAGTTTTCTAGAACCTTCTATTTTGGCAGTGGATTCCCAATGGCATATTCTATAATGTATTCCTAACCCTAAACCTAATTTGAGTTACTTAAGAATATTTTTGGCATTGTAAATGCAATTTTCTGTTAGAGTTTGTGAGAAGGTACTAGAGGAGAGTTTTTCTGCAAAATCAGACAACATTGTAAGCCCTAGGGTACATCATTGGGTCTATTTTCATTCTACTAAATGTAATAACATATCACTTCTAATAATAATATTCCCCTTTTCCTTTTGTTTTTGTTTTGGTCTTGGATTGTGCCCTCATCAAGTGGGATCAGAGCACACCTTCATCAAGTGGTATCAAAGCATACCTTCTTCAATGGTATTAGAGCATACCCTCATCATTAGCATAACTTTCAAGTGTCTCTCTAGTTATATTAGTCTCATTTTCTCTAGCTTTAGCTATCTTATAATTTTGTCCTTGTTCATAACCTAATTATTTCTTACATCCAACTAGGCTTTTCCTTTCTAATTGCTCATCAATATTTTCAATTCTTAATTTGAATCTTTCCTTTAATTTATTTTCTTTGGGTAAGTCATTCCTTAAGACTTCATTCACTTTCTTAATTTCTTTCTAATTATAATGTATTTTTTCGAGATCAATTTGCATCTATTCAATCTAATTATTCAACCTTTGATATTTATCTTCTTTTTATTTTAAGGCATTTTTCAAATTTTTCTCGATTTTCTTGTCTCTTGTCCAATTCCTTAATCAACCTAAGAACTAAGATCCCCATCTCATTCTTCAATTCATCCTCCTCTTTAATTATGTTATCAAGTTTCTCTAATGAATATTTTTCAACCTTAATAATAGTGTTCCCATCATATTTTATCTGATGAATGAGTTCTTTCCTCTTAGATCTTGATTTTTCCAACTAATCTTTGAGAGCTTTGATAAAGTCATCATCTTCCTTAATCTTTTTTCTTTCAAGTCAAATTTTCTTTTTTTTTTCTTATTAATACCTTCAAGTGTGATCAAGAATTATTTATGAATGCTTCTATTCTAATAGGATTATCCTCAAGTTGTTAGACTTATTCTGAGGCAAAATGTTCTAATGCCAATTGTTAGGATTGAAGAATATTGAGCAGGGGTGAATTTGTATGCTTTCTCTTTTATAACCTTCAATTTGATGGCATATATACCATATAGAAATAAAATTGCAACATAATGCATAAGCAATAAAAAAAACTCATATCACCATATTTAATTTTCATGGAAAACTCGATTAACAAAACAACCCTGATGAGGATGGCACCCACAAATAAATTAGCACTACACTCATGTGTGTCATGTTAAAGGAATACATAAAAAATATTGGAATGCAATTACATTTAGATACTTACTTAAATCTCACTACTCAATTACAAAATAGATTTGGTTCTAAGTTGAGTTCATTGATCAAAATACATATAAATAAAATTAGTCTTACTATCTTTTACTAAACTAACCGGTAGCATCCACAATTCTTAAATATAGTTTGAATGAATTTCTAAACAAGTATCTGCATAAAAATAAAATCTCTGATCTTATAATTTTCATCCATGCATCTTATATACTTTTCACAACATATGAATACTCTTCACAATCAAAACTTGATTATATATACGAAGTGATCATAATTCAAAAAAAAAAGTTTGTTGGCTCCCAAAATGAGACATGTAGAATCCTTAACCAAATTAACAAAACAAAGATTGATAACCAAGATTAATCAACTGTGATTTTGACTGAACCAAAATATATCATTTACAATAACTTATTTTCAACTAATGAATCATACTAGTAAATCTATACTGAGATGCTATGTTCTCACATAATAATGTCAACCCGATATTCAAAAATGAATATCTCATGCATGTAATTGCTTTTCCTACATGTGAACACTTCAAGATGTATGATTATCAAATTAGACAGGCTTCTCTTGTGTATCCCAACCTAGAAGTTATTGACAAGGTAACATGAATATATTTTAAAAAGTGATAACCAAATTTAATTAATGGTAATAAAACTTAATATAAGATATGTGATCTACCCATCTAAATGATAGTCATGGGTCCTGAGGGAGCCGATGCAAAGATGGTGTATATGGATGGTAGTTATGTGTCCCAAGAGAGCTAGTGCAATGAAATGATGTGATGCCCTCCTTAGGGGAGCTTGTTTCTACACAACATATACCTTGGGCTTTTTGATGCCAAGTGACTGACACTCCACTAGATTCCCTACATAGTTATCATATTGTCAAATTACTATAGCTCTTAGGGGATGTCGAGTTACTATAGCTCTTAGTGGGTGCCAAGTTACTATAGCTCTTAGTGGATGTTAGGTTACTATAGCTCCTAGTGGGTGCCAAGTTACTATAGCTCCTAGTGGGTGTTGAGTTACTGTAGCTCCTAGTGGGTGCCGAGTTACTATAGCTCTTTGTGGATGCCAAGTGTTCCTATATGTGTCGAGTGCCAGTATTAGTTTTGGTTCTGTTCGTGACAAGTTGTTTGTGAGCTGACTTTTGGCATTTAATTTATATATGGGTATTTAATTTGTGTTTTGACTATCTTGTGGCTTAACATATATTTAATTTGAAGGATTGAATTTAGTTTGTAATGAACTAGGCCAACTTGTGGCTTAGGTGAGTATAAGTAAAAGGTTTTGTGGAGTCTTTAACATAGTTGGAGAATTCATTCATTTGGAGGAGTGAAGGGGATTGTGTAGATGCAAATTTTTAAGAGCTAGGATTGCAACTTGAGAACCAGAGGATTGCTTGGTGTTCTTATCTAGTTGTGGATAAGAACAAAGTTCAGATATGAGATTGCATCAATGAAGAGTGACATGATTGCTGAAATTGTAATTTCTTTAGGTGATGTACCTAGGCATGTGGGCTTTGAAGTTAGCTATGAGGAAGTTGCTGAAGACTTTGAAGTTGCTAGATCTAGTGGTGAGGACATAATTGATCATGTGGAGAGACCTATTAGATCTAGGGCTAGTTAGTTTGCTAGACTTGGATCTCAATTGAAGCTGAAGCATAAGATGGAGGTTTCTAATTTCTCAGGTACTTTGACTCTTGAAGACCTGATTGATTAGATTGGTAAATTGGAAGACTACTTTGAGCTTGAGGATATTGAGTATCCACTCAGAGTGAGGTTGGCACAAACTAAGCTGAAAGGACATGCTATTGTTTAGTGGAAATAATTGCAAAGAGATAGAGAAGAAGAAGATGAATGAATATCTCTAGATGGAGATTGATGGTGACTAAATTGAAGGCTAAGTTCATTCTTGCTGATTATGACCTAAGTTGTTTAAGAGATTGAAAAATCTAAAATAGAAATATATGTCTATGAAAGATTATATTGAGGAGTTCTACAAGTTGACTATTCGGTCTCATCATAGAGAATTTTCAAAGGAAAAGGTAGCTCGGTACATTAATGGTTTGAGATTCAATATTCAGGATGAGGTTGGTATTCTGAATATTTATTCAACAGAGGATTCTTATCAGTATGCCCTAAAGGTAGAAGATACATTGAAGAGGAAAATTCAAGGTAATGCTAGAGGGAATGAGAAGTAGGATAACTTGGCACAAGCTAAACTGAGTGCAAAAAGTGAACCAAAACCTGTTGATCAGAAAAGGAGGACAGGTGGAGGTGGGTTTAGAGGTAATTATTTTAGATGTGGTAAACAAGGGCATAGATCTTTTAATGTTTGATTGTTAGGACAACTACTATTGTGAATGAGGTTATAGTCCAAGATAGTTAGCCTAAGCAAGGAGGAAGTTTGTTGGCTCGACGAGTACTGGTTGGTGAGAGGATGTTGGATTCTTGTTAGAGGACTAGTTTATTCAAGACTTGTTGTAAGTTTGGTGGTAAAGCCTACAAGGTGATTGTGGATGGTGGTAGTACTAATAACCTTATTGTTGAAGAGACGGTTCAAAAACTTGGTTTGAAGAGAGTGAGACATCCTTGTCCTTATATGATTGGTTGGTTGCAAGGTGAACATGCTCTATAAGTGAGGGAGCAATGCCTTGTTGATTTCCAAATTGGGTAGTATAAGGATCAAGTGTTAAGTGATATTCTAGACATGAACAATTATCATGTGTTGCTAGGTAGACCTTGGTAGTATGATTACAGGGTTGTGCATGATTGTGTCAAGAATGTGTTTACTATTGAGAAAGGTGGCAAGAAGATTTCCCTTATTCCTTTGCAAAATGAAGAGCTCGATAGGAGAAACCTGAGTATTGGCAGCCAAGTTGAGTTAGAATATTCTAAGAAGGTTGGAGATTGGTGTAGAAAGTACACCTATAGCACATCTAAGATGAATGTGAAGAAGTAGAAGAAGAACAAGGGAAAGAGTGTACAAGTTGAAGATTTAGAGGATATGAATGTGAAGAACCACTTTGGGATTTATGTGCTAAATCCTAGAAGATGTTCTTTTAGTTACGAGAACATCTTTTCAAACTTGGGGTGTCTGATGCAAGAGCATCCTAGGCTTTCTTGCAATCCTACAAATTGGAGCTAAGTGCTAGTGGTTTCCAATTTTCTATTGTTGTCGAGCTATTCTATGGAGGCCAAGTTACTATAGCTCCTAGTGGGTGCCAATTTACTATAGCTCTTAGTGGATGTCAAGTTACTATAGATCCTAGTGTGTGCCGAGTTACTATAGCTCTTAGTGGATGTGGAGTTATTGTAGCTCCTAGTGGGTGCCGAGTTATTGTAGCTCCTAGTGGGTGTCAAGTTACTAAAGCTCCTAGTGGGTGCCAAGTTATTGTAGCTCTTAGTGGATGCCAAGTGTTCCTATATGTGCCAAGTTCCGGTATTGGTTTTGGTTTTGTCATGATGATTTGCATGTGAGGCAACTTTTGGCATTTAATTTATGTATGGGTATTTAATTTGTGTTGTGGTTGACTTGTGGCTCAACATATATTTAATGTGAAGGATTTAATTTAGTTTATAATGAACTAGGCTGGCTTGTGGCTTAGTTGGGTATAAGTAAAAGGTTTTGTGGAGTCATTAGCATAGCTAGCAAATTCATTTAGAGGATGAGTGAAGGTGATTGTGTAAATGCAAATTTTTAAGAGCTAGGGTTAGCTCGAATTGAGTTTTAAGAGCTAGGATTAGCTGGAATTGAGTTTGTAAGTGGATCTTGTTGGATCTTGTAGAACTAATTTTGTAATTGTTGTTTGTATTTGGCCCTAACCCAGAAGGCCTTACAACCAGGCATATTGCATGTAATAAATTATATCTATAAATAAAGAGTTGTGATTTGGTATCAGATCTTGCATTATTGTTATTTTGTTGTTGTATTTTCGTTGTGTGGTTGTTTGTTGGGGGTTTGGACATCTCCTTTAAGGATTCTCCTGCCTTGCACTATGTTAGATATAGTGGGTTTGACTAGTGACTTGATGTATTGCATTGTCTTCATGATCATATAGATGTTGGTATCTTACCTTGATTGGTGTGTGTGTGTTAGCCATTGGTGATTGTCTTATGTTATTTTAGATGGATAATTACCTCCATTAGCATAATGAGAGTGGGCTTTCAAGTACCATGTTGTTGGGAGATGTAGCTACCTATACCACTACTAGGGAGTGGTGTACACAGACAATATGCTTCTAGTTTGAGGTTGGTGTTGAACATTCACTTGGATTCTTGGTGTATTTGCAGTATATTTCATTTTGATTTATGTTTTACTAAGGATGCATTGCTATCATGTTTTAGATGAGGCTAAATATGTTGACTTGTTTCATTCATTTATCATGATGTTAGATCTTATTACTCAGTTGATGTTTCTTACCACTACAATGGATTGACAATGCTATTGGTAGATTAACATATTAGATGTACTTGCTCATGTGATGTTTATGGGTAAGATAGATCTCATTAGGTAACACCAATGATCTTGTTGGAAAATTGAGATTTCATGCTCAAGGATATGGTTAGGATCTTTGAGGGCTTGTGATGTCATTAGGGTTGGGAGGAAATGAGTATGGTTAATTTAGTTCAATTGCATCTTATGCTTGTGTTTTTTCCTTAATTATGATGTTGCTTATGTATATGTTATATTATGAGGATGTTTCTTTATATGGTTTGATGTTTTTTATGATTTGCAAATTTGTATATTAGGGATGTTAGAATTATTCTATGCTCTCAATTGGTCACTCCTTGATTAATGTGGATATGATGCTCCTTGGTGTAGAGGTTTTCATTTATTTCATGCTTTTATTTTGAGTTTAGGCGTAGCTATCATTTGGTCATATGGGACCACAAAGTCTCGTATGAGATAAGCATTCTCTCATATGGGGATGTAAAGGATCATACAAACATTTTATAACTCGTACGTACTTGGAAGGTAACTTGTACAACTATGAGAAAGCTCGTCTAGGAGCCACTCTTGACTCATACAAGCCTGTGCTATTTGTTCATATGGAAAATAGTGAGTATTTTTGCATACTTTGAGAAGATGTATTTTATACCTTTGGAAACCCTTTTGGGTCCTGCATCTTCCTAAATCATAGTAGATCTAATATTTAGTGTTTTTTGGAACTTGGTCTCTAGGTTTTCCATCGTGTTACTTATAATGAACTTGTATGTTTTAATCATTTAGGAATTGTTCTTTGGGTTTTAAAATGAATGTGTTGTTAGTGTTAAATGCTTGGGGATCTTTGGTTGGTTTATTAGTTTTATCTTTCATTGAAATCTTTGTGATCTTTTATACATTTGTGGTTTCTTGTATCTATGCTTTATCTTTAAAAAAATATGTTTGTCTTTGTTTATCCTTGTTTCCAAGAATATCTGGGTGAGGCATTATGAATAACTAAATACTTCCCTATCTATTGAAACACATCCCCTATTACATAGATAATTTTTCACACCCCCTAATTCACCTTATAACCACTAATTACAAATCATCAAACTTTAGTAAATTAGTTTTTATGTCTTCGATCTCCAAAACTCTTCTATATTGGCATCCAAAATACAGACCCCATCAAATTTATAATTTAAAAAACCTTCATTGTTGTAAGAATTTTTCTTAGGGCAAGATTCAGCCAAGATCGTAGAACTTGAACACAAGCACAACTGTTAGACCAAAAAGGAGTATGATCAATATATCATAGTATGTCCTCATACATTGCTTTGTATTGTATGTATAAACACACTAGGAGTGCCTGTATATAAAGGCCTCTCAGGAAGCACCTAGAATATCTCTAGAAAGAGCTAGGAGATAAGATAAGCATGACAACTAAACACACATCTTATCCATCATTCTAGATGATAGGATAAGAATGACAAGGTGTATCTCAAGTAGAGATGTTGTAGACACCATGTGCTTAATTAGTGTGCTAACTCTTGTGTTGTAGACACCATGTGAATAGAAGAGTTGCAAACTCTTGTGTTGTCAACATGAAAACTCACAAGAGTGCACATACTCCTAGGTGACTAATAAATAAATATTAAAATAATGCATTAACCTAAGTAAACTTAAGTAAGTGTAAATAGTGAATAATTATTTACACCAACACCCCCCCTTAAGTGCAACTTACGAGAATGCCCTTAAGCTTATGAAAACTAGGATGAAATGCATAATGGGTCCCAGCTACAGACCATGTTAGGTACCCATGTACATAATGAAATCCAATCTCTCATAAAGCAGAGAAAGAGGGAAAACCTCATGGGAAAAACCCTCCCAAAAAAGAGAGATGAAAAGACTATATGCATGGATGGATAGAGTAATTAAGACCCCCCCATTATGACACATATCAAGTATATACAAAAGAGAAGTGGAAGGAGAAAACCCCTTAAGAGGAACAAGTCCCCCCCATCAAAAAGAAGAAGAAGGAGACAAGGTAGTCCCCCCCCCCCCGCCTAAAAGTAGTGTGCCGACCAATGAGAAATTCTCCAATGTAGAAGTTGATCCATGACCATTGAATGATGTTCCTCCCCTTTGGAAGAAAAAATGGTAGTGGTATTGGTGAGATGCTTCCCCTGTATGTAGAAAGGATCTCTATGATATAAGGTGTCTCTAAAACTTGTTCAAGTGTCCCTGTGTCGATACTGATGGTGGCTCCTTCCAAAACTACTAAGAAGAATTGTTGATCGAGCAAGGATTGTTGTAGAACCTACTTCAAAGAACAATTTGTCTCCTCAAATGACAAAGAGACCTCTAACAATTGTTGTACATAGGGATCCACAATCACATCAGCCTATAAAGACTGATCATGTAGAGAATGAACATGAGGGTCAGAGTGAGCCCTCGCAACAACTGTAGAAGGATCGTCCTCAATAAAGAGAAGTGGTATATCATCAAAGAAGTCCTCCAAATTTATTTTGTGTGACTCCACAAACAAACCTGAAATGTTAGTCAAGAAGTCATCACCTGAGGTAGGAACTAGAAGACAGAGTGTACCCTACTATGCTAAAGTACATGAATTAGTCCCTATGGAAAAAGATGAAGAATTCACCTCAAAGAGATGATTAATATCATCAATGATGTCTCCCACATATTCAATGTGGGACTCCAGGAACAACACTACTATGTTTGGAAGGAAATCGTCACATAAAGGTAAAATAGGAAGACATGAAGTGTCTTGTTGCACTAAATCTGAAGCATCTATGGCTGAAATAGGATCAATAGGAGCAACAGGAGCATGTGGAGGTGTGATCACATCTGGAGAGGATGCAACTGCAACTGGAGGTAGAAGATCTTTGGGGAATGGAGGAATGTGTGGATCTCCATACGTCTTCCAAAGATGCATCCAATGAACATATGGATCAGTTGCTTTAAGGTCAATAAATGAATCCGGACCTCCATATCCATATGTAGAAAGAGAACACTACTAATGAAGGAAAAAGTCTCAATATCATATGTAAGTCCTTTGGCATATGGTAGTGCATTGTGCTGATTGAGATATTTGATAGCCAATTGACTCCATTCCTGATAGTTTTTTGGTGTCAAGGTAATTAAATCTTCCTCTTCCATGATGGACTAATGTAACCCCAAAAAAAAAAAAAAAAAACACCCCCCATCCCCCCCCCCCCCCCAATGTATGATTTAGGAAGTTTATAAGTAGTACATGTACAATAGCTAATTTAGGGCCTATTTTTAAAAGTAATCGGATTGCAGATCTAGAAAGTAGACAAAAAAATACACTTTCAAAAAAAATTGAGCCTGATTATGTATCTTGATGAGCTAGTAATAAGCATTTGAAGTGGCCAAAATCAGGATTCACAAGTTGTAGAAAAATTCAGGAAAAGAGATCTCAAACCACCTACACCAATGTGTAGATCATGAAATTCTACCCAAAAAAAAAAATTTGCTCACAAAAAGGAGTATGTATGATGGAGATATCACTGTTTGAAAATCACTGCTGTAATTATTTTTCTTGAATCACCACCGTCGCACCTCCAAAAATTAAATGGCTCTAGATTTTGCCTCAGATGTCTAATTTGGATGAAAAAAATCTGATTTGGGGGTTTTTTGACCTTCTAAATGTGATACAAATATCTAATTTGCACTAGCAAACTTCAATATTCACCTACAAAAATCTCTCCTACAGGCCCGATGACTAATTTTTTTGGAAAAAATAATGAAGATCCAAATTTTTTTTGTAGAGATGTAGATGAAAAAAATGTAGATCTAAAAATTAAATGTACAGATCTAAAATGATCATATCAATTTCACAAATCAGGCCTTTGGGTTGCCAGTTTGCAAAAAAAATGTTGTCTCAATTTTGACTATGGCCCAACATAGGCAAATTTATAGTCAATTCACTGAATTGACGTTCTGGATGAAATGGCAAGGTCCATTTTGGCTCTAGATGCTCCCAATGACTGTGATACTCCAGATCTGGGTTGAGGTGCTGAAGCAAGAATGGTCTCGAATGACTATGTGAAGAGAAATTCTCCAAGCTCTGATACCATGTAAGAATTTGTCTTAGGGCAAGATTCACCTAAGATCATAGAGCTCAAACATAAGCACAATTGTAGACCAAAAAGGAGTATGATCAATATATCAAAGTATATCCTCATACATTTCTTTTTATTGTATGTATAAACACAATAGAAGTGCCTGTATATAAAGGCCTCTTAGGAAGCACCTAGAATGTCTCTAGAAAGAGCTAGGAGATAAGATAAGCATGAAAACTAAGCACACTTCTTATCCATCATTCTAGATGATAGGATAAGAATGATAAGGTGTATCTCAAGTGGAGATGTTGTAGACATCATGTACTTAATTAGTGTGCTAACTCCTATGTTGTAGACACCATGTGCATAAAAGAGTTGTGAACTCTTGTGTTGTCAACATGACAACTCACAAGAGTGCACATACTCATAGATGACTAATAAATAAATATTAAAATAATGCATTAACCTAAGTAAACTTAAGTAAGTGTAAATAGTGAATAATTATTTACACCAACAATTGTCCATCTCACACATTAATAATTTGCACATTAACAACTATTCTTTATCTCCTTGGGATAATAGACCATCTTTTTCGATGAGTCACTGGGAAGCCAACAACTCTTCTTGCATCCTCCTCCTGATAAACCCTTATTTCTTCTTTGAGTTTTTGTCATCTTTCTAGAATCTCCTTTGTGTAAGTGTGCTAGTCAATTCACTTTAGCCACCATAGAAAAGAATAGCGACCCATGAAATTCCCTTCCTCCTCATTATCAAAGAATTTACTATAATTAAAACCATTTGTTGTAAAATTCCATTCTAACTATGAATATAGACCAATAATAAATCCTTTAGAAACAAAGAAAACATAACCCATTTCACAATCGACAAGTCTTTATTTATCTCCAACCCACAAGCCATTATCATAGCAACAGTATATGCATTCATCTTCTAGTGATGTTTAGCATCCTAGAACAAGCTCCCTAATGTAGTTTGAACTGCTCTAATCACACCTTGAAATTGGCATTTCAACATCAATTTTAGGTGATGTTTAACCACCAACCCAAAAGAGCCTTCTGTAACTTTCATGTTTGAAAAGTAAAGCTAGGATCCATTCTCCTCTAATTCCTTCTTCCTACACCTATTCTTCAAGATAGATACCTTCGCCTTTGAATACCACTTCACCATAATCAAAAAATTTCCCAAAACTAATCCTATACAATCTTTGAAAAGTCTCATGCATGTCCAAACTAATAGTTCTATCAACTATCATATGAATAAACTTTCCCAAACAATGATCAAAATAGTCATTCTACCTCCCCAAACAAAGAAATTATGCTTTTCAATGTTGACACCATCATTAATAACCACCCTCTTCCAAGTAACATCATAGTACAAAATTACCAATTAGAAATTCGAAAACATTTCTTTATTATATATAGGAGAGAAAATTACGCCCCTTCATCCAACATAACTACCAAATGGTCATGAATTTCAAATTCTAATATGCCAATCTCACTAAAGTTAGTCACCTATTTTGATAAATAATCCACCTCAGAATAGCCCTCCATTTTAATATGACTTATAATAAAGTCATCAAAATTGTGGCAAATCTCTAGTCTACATAACATAGTTTTCTAAGTGCAAGCAATAATCCTATTCTACCTCATTGCTTCTACCACAACCATAGAGTCCCCCTCTAAGTGCATCTTTGACACTCCTATTTTCTTGACACACTAAATAGCCATCAATGCAAGCTTCATCTCTACTAAATTGTTAGTCCCATTTTCTAATATTTTAGCACCAAAGGCATGAGTTTCCCCTACATGGTTTCAAACTATGATCCCTAGTCCTGATGGGCCTAGGTTCCCTTTTGTAGCTCTATCAAAATTCACCTTAACCCAACCTCTTTTTGGTGCAATCCATCTAACTAGACCATCTCTATCCTCCCCATGATGTCTCTGCTTCCAACAATTCAATTTATTATCTTAATACCCAATCACTATTTTTCAATCAAACTACCAAGTTTTGTAAAGGTAGTTTTGGATAAACCACTCCTTAGGGTAGCATAACTCATTACCTCTTCAATTGAGTGGTCAATTTTCCACAACAACCTCTCCATGGATTTCTCTTTCTCATGAAAAATGCACCTATTCCTCTCCTTCCAAAATTTTATGGAATAACCTTCTATACACTAGAAATAAATGATTTCAAGTTAGGACTTGGCCATTATACAAAAATGTTTTAAAGTAGGCATCTAAGGACCTTGTCAACCCAATTTACTCATCAACATTTCCCAACATGCTATTACTTCCTAATAGTTGAGGAGAAGATAGTCAACGAATTCCTCATTTTGTCTACACATAGCATATCTTATTGGACCACAAAACCTCATCCTCTTCCTCTACTCGCTAGTTAAAATTCTTCCTTGCACAATTGATCATACAAATGATATAACCTTTTGAAGATATTCCTTATGTCAACTTAGCTCTCATGAATCAATTTTTTTTCTATCCCCCTCTTGTCAACAAACCATACACCAACTTCACTAAGCACTCACTTGAAGAAGGAGCACACCAAAACACCTTGCCTTCCTTTTTCAGCCTAACAACTTCTTTGTTCCTAAAATATTGTTAAACATCTCTCTCTATTGTGATGACAACCCATCTACACTACTACTTTTCCATTTCCATCCTTCACCAAAAAGGTCCCTCCACCACTTCCTTGCAATCTACTACCTTATCCCTCTTGTAGCTCACATAGGATCTCTTTAATTTTTGCATATTGCTAGGATTCATCTAGAACAGAGTAATCATTCCAAGAATCCTCCTAGAATTTAGCCTTTAAACCACTCCCAACCATGAAAGAGATATTATCCATAATTAGAGTTGATCCATACTAGATGATTCCTTATAGTTATAATTCTTTTAGCTTCCCCCATGTCCAATTACTTTTCTCTAAGAATTTTCACCCATAATTGATCGGAGCATTTATAAAGCTTCCAAATTAGCTTTTCTCCTAGATCCTCATTCATAGAATTCCAATCTCTCAATCCCACCCTACCAAGATCGTTTGACTTAAAAAATAAATTCCATGCTAATAAAGAAGTTTTGCATCTTCACCTGTCCCATTCCAAAAAGACTTTCTCATTTTTTTCCCAATCACGTTGATCACATTTTTGGGAATATTCAAACACATCATAGAAAATATGGGCACGAAATAAACAACCAATTTCAACATCAAGATGAGACACACAAAATTCATCCACCAACCTTTCTAACCATCCATTTTTTTCAAGTATTTCTCCACCAAACTATTCAACAAATCAACCTTCTTTCACCTTTAAAATAAAGGGATCCCTAGATATATACTCAACAAAGAGCCACTCTGAATATTAAAACTAATAGTCCTCTATTTGTGCAAAGAGGTGTTGAAGGGGAAGATCTATAATCTCCACAAATCAATTTTCTATCTAGATACCCTTTCATTGGGTTCCAAAGTCCTCTTCGTTATCTCTACTTCTCTTTTAGAACCTTTACTTGCTAAATAAGTATCATCCACAAAGACACAGACTCAATTCCATCAACACCTTTACACCTTTCCATGATCCATACTGTCTATTATTCATTATCAATCTCCCAAGAACCTTAACCATAATAATAAACAAGAAAAGAGAAACAAGATCACCCTGACAAATGCCTTTATCTAAAACAAAAATCCCATTAACTAAAACTGAGAAATGGGGTATAGATATGCAAATTCTCACCTAGTCAACCCATTTCAAATCAAAACCAAACCTAACTAGCACATTTAGTTAAAATTCATGATCTACCTCATCATAAGCCCACTTTATGTCCAATTTCACCATCATTTTTTCAACTTCCTAATCCTAATTGAATGGATCATCTCATGAGATATGATTACCCCTTCATATATTAACTGGCTAGGAGAAAAACCACTTTGTTTAATTGAAATAAAAACATCTAAAACCTTCTTCAAACTATTAGACATGAAATTTGAAATAATTTTATACATTGTGTTACATAAGGCAATTCGTTAGAAATCCTTGAAGGCTACCACATAATCCTTTTTTGGAACCAAAGCTATAAATGTGTTGTGTAAATATTTCAAAATAAAACTTCCTCTACAAGACTCTTCCACAACTAAGTTGACAACTTTGGCCTAAATGATACAATTCAAAATAATTCTTGAGCATTAATGAAAAATGATTTTTTTTCACCAACAACATACACCTAACCATCTAGATAAAAAAATTTATAGTACTTCCATGAACATAAATTGGTGGTAGGGAAAACAATGGAGTAATTTTGAAACTTCCATGACACTTTTCTGATTAAGAAAACCCTAGGGTTGTTCCTCTCTAAACTCTTCTTTCAATGTGTGTGTGTGTGTGTGTACGTACAAAGTTTAAGTTTTAGAAAACTAATTTGTAATGAATTTGGTATTTTTTGCATGCTACCACATTGAACACAACCTATAATGGTGTAATAGAAAACATAAACCCCCATTTTTTTAATCATTGTCTTCTAGATAATCTTCCTCTTGGTCATTTTTGGTTGACAAATGTCCTTATTGTTATCTCAAACCTTTCCTCTCTCTTTTTTCTTTCCAAAAAAAGAAAATCTCTTCCTCTTGTGCATGTGTCCCTTCTATCGCATGCCACCATTTGTTCTTTTTATTTTTTGTTTTGCTTATTTTTTCTTGACATGGGGTGTTCATGTTGATATTGAGGTCAAAGTTTGTTTATTAGTGACTCACACTTAGTCAATTGGTTAAGATGCTACTGAGATTATCTTTTAGTTTGTAGTGTAAACCTAGTGTTCCAGTTACTATCGAGTAATATAGTTGTTACCAAGTTCTATAGTTACTACCAAGTTCTAGAATCTCTATACAGTTCATGACGAGCAATATCTACTAAGTTTTTCAATGATAGTGCTAACTGAGCTTCACAATATTAACCAAATTGCACAATGTCAACCATGGTCTCCAGTATCTACCAAGATTGCAAAATTAGCAATAAGAATCTAGTGTTGACCAAGCCAAGAAGTGTCAATCAAGTGATTTAGTTTATATTGAGGTCGCAGTGTTAGTGTTGACCAATGTTAGAATTGCTTTAGAATAACTGAGAGGGGGGGGGGGGGGGGGGTGAATTAGTTATTCAAAGTCCAAATGTCCCAAACTTTTCACTAAGTGTAGTGAATCCATTCAACCATTCATTCATCCAAGCTTTAACTTATCTAATTAGCAAGTTACTGTAAATCAACATGCAAGTATAACACATAAGAAATCAACACATGACACAGTGATTTACGTGGAAACCCAATTTGGGAAAAACCACCAGTAACATGCTACTTAATTTTCACCCTTCTAAAGTGATGCCCTATGAAAGGCCTACCCTATTAAAGTCTTACAACACACTATTAAATGTGACCTTGTTAGAAGATTTAACCACCTTGTTAGAAGTGGGCTTAGTTAAAGGACTTTAGAACATTCACTTGGAATGCCACCTTGTTAAAGGATTTACAAATGGCTATTAGGCCAACCTAAGTCCATAGGATTTTTAGATCTAATACAATTTCTAGAGAGTATTAAAAAATCTTGACTTGACTACAACATACAACTTATCTTGTAGATCTCAGATCACTTCTTAGCTCATACCCTTGCTTGGCCTTCAATCTCTGTAACTCTTAACAGCTTGCTCTCCTTTCAAGCTTTGTCTCCTCGAGTCTCCACACTCAATGTACCAGTGCAATCATCTCTTCATGACCACTAGTAGAAGCAATGCCCCTATGCTCTTCCTTCTCCTAGATGTCTCCTCCTTGATGCCCTTCTAACCACTTTGTAGATTTGGCACTTCAGTAGCAACATTATCAGCAGCTCTTTGTTTCTTGGTCTATAACTTCTTAAATAAAAGTCTTCAAGTACCTTTTCTCGCTTGATTCTTCCATTTTTCAATTTCAATTTGCATGGATTAGGTAGGATTCATTGCATCTAACCCATATTTTGTTTCCTCCAGAAACTTCTTGAATAATCCTTTAGAATTTGCCCAAAAATGGCTTACATAGGATTCTGTGCCAACAACTCATCATCCTTATCTTCAAACTCATTCAAAAAATTCAATGTTACCATTATGTCAGCTTAGATTTGGTGAATCTTCATCATTTGAAATAATGCAGCAGCTCGACACTATTGAAATACTCGTGCTCGGCACATATTGTGTTACTCGGCATCAACTGTGTTTTTTTTGATGCTCAACACTTGAAGATTACTCGACGCCAATTGAAATTTTTTTGATACTCGACACCTAATCTTCACTCGGCACATGAAGATCACTCGGCACACACTAGAAATGTTTGTTACTTGGCTTCTACTGAGAATTTTCTTGGCTTCAACTAACTTGCTTGACACCCACTTGTGATCTTAGTTTAAGCTTTGTAGTCAATCTTGTTACAAATTTTTCCTCCAATAATTCTAAGTGTGACCAACCTCTATATCTTTGAGTATGTCATCAATACATTACTTAACCATTGTCTTAACTAATCCTTGCACTTCCTTACAACACCATAACTCAACCTTTCCCTTAGGTGCTCTTGTTACATCTTTTTGATCAAATCCTCTTCATCAATCAACTAAGTGATAGTACTTGGATCTTATAAGAAAGTATCATCCCTACAAATAGCAGGTTTGACATCAATGACAAAACAATGATTGAAAACATTCTTTTACAACAATCTCCCTTTTTTTATCTTCAACAACAATGAGCTTTTCAATCATATTTCCAAAAATCTCCCTCTTTAGCATTGATGGCAAACCAAATTGATCAACCATCAGACTAAACTATTCAACCACAAGCTTACTAGGTTAGAATAGTAAGTCAAAAGCCAAAAAGTAAATTGTAATATCACATATCCTTCTACTGTTTTGATTGCTTAATTTCAGCTTCTCCATTTTTGCTATTGTATCCTTGTTCTTTGTCTCTCTCCCTCTATATTGCTCATCTTATGTTGTTCTGATCAACATCTTACAACTTCTCCTTCTAAACATCTTCTCCCTCTTTTTTGATTCTTTATCTTCAATAGTTTTTGATCAGTTGTCTACTTCTCCCTCTTTGGCAACAATGCCAAAGACATATTAGCATCTTAATATGTAGATGTAGCTCTTACAGGTTCATTCAATTTCTCCCTCTGTTACCTTGCTTATGAATGATTTGGAATTTTAGCACTTCTACTACTTTAGACATGGATCCCAAAGTAAACATCCTCTGCATCAATGTATAAATTCTTCAACATTCAATTTTTTTGATATAGGGCATACTTTTTTTTGGTTCAAGTAGCCTTAGCTAGGGGTATCACCCCTAACTTACCTCTAAGATATTCAAAAGCATCTTTAAGTAGTGCTTTTGTGAAGATATCAGCAATTTGTTCTTTTGAACTAACATATTCCATCTTCACTTGTTTGTCTTCCACTAGCTCTCTTACATAGTGATACTTGATTGCAATATGCTTGGTTTTAGCATGCATTACTAGATTCTTTGATATATTGATAGCACTTGTATTATCACAGTAAAGTGTCACATGCCCAATTACCTCTTCCTTCATACCTTGCAGCAAATGTTTGACCCATACAATATTGGTGCAGTTTATAGTAGTTGCCACATATTCAGCTTCAACAGTGGATTGTGAGGTGCAGCTTTGCTTTTTATTGGTCCGTGTAATCAACCTCTTTCATAATAAAAGTGCTCCTCCATTGGTGTTTTTTCTATCATCAATTTTACCTCCCCAATCTACATCAGTGTAAGCTTTTAGTTCAAACTTCTCATTCCTCTTGTAGTATAAAAGAAAGTCATCAGTTCCTTTTAGGTATCTCAATATTCTCTTTACTGCCATTAAGTGATTTTCTCTTGGATTTGCAAAAAATCTTGCTACTATTCCAATAGATAATGCAATGTCTAGTCTACTATGTACAACATATTGTAGCTTGCCAATCATTGACCTATACAATGTCTGATTTACTTCAACAGACTTATCATTCTTAGATAGTTTATGGCATGTTGCAATTGGTGTGCTAATTGGTTTTGAGTCTTCTAGCCCAAATTTTTTGAGTACTTCTTTAATGTATTTGGATTGAGTAACAAATATGCCATGCTTCAACTAATGTACTTGTAATCCAACAAAGAATTTGATTTCTCCAAACATTGACATCTCAAATTCATGCTTCATTTGATCAGCAAAATCTTTGCATAAAACATCTTTTCCTCCAAATATTATATCATCAACAAAGATTTCTGATATCAAAATTTCTTTACCTTTTTCAACTTTGATGTACAAGTTCTTGTTGTCATCAGTTCTTTCAAATCCTATCTTCACAAGATATTTATGCAACCTCTCATACCATGCTCTAGATGCTTGCTTCAATCCATAAAGTGCTTTATGTAGCTTGCAGACCATGTCCTTGTTCTTCTCATCAAAAAATCCCTCTATTTGTTCTATGTAGACTTCCTCTTCTAGTATACCATTCAAAAAAGTAGACTTCACATCCATTTGGTACACTTTGAAACCGTTATATGTAGCATATGCAAGTAATGTTCTTAGTCCTTCCATTCTTGCAACAGGGGCAAATGTCTCTCCATAATTCAGTCCTTCTTCTTGTGCATAGCCTTTACAAACTAGTCTGGCTTTGTTTATTATTATCTCACCATTCTCATCAAGTTTGTTTCTAAACACCCGTTTGGTACCAATCACATTCTTATCAGCTGGTCTAGGAACTAGAGACCATGTTTTGTTCTTCTCAATCTAATCTATCTCTTCTTTCATGGCTTTATACCAGTCATCATCTTATAGTGCATCTTTTACTATTTTAGGTTCAACCTTGCTCAACAGACATGATTCACTTCTGAGCCTATTCCTTGTCATTGGTATGGCATCCTTGTCACCAATGATTTAATCTGCAGGGTGATGTATTCTTACATACTTGGCTAATCTGGGTTCAGTCCTTCTTTCCATGTTTGATCCTTCAGCTTCAGAGTCATTTTATTCTTCTTCATCTGACATTTCATCATTCCTTTCTTGCATACTGTTTTCAGAATCAGAATGTGCATTTTCTACATTCTACAGCTCGACTTTTGAATGCAACTCAACATTCATTGGTTGAGACCTAGCAAATACTGAAGTTTGTTGCTGATTCCCAACTTGATTTGCAACATTGTCTTGAACATCCATTCCTTCATAAAAGTATACAAAGGATCTATAATCCTCTATTTTCTTTGACCCATCAACCTGAATTTCTACATGCTCATCAAAATTTACATTTGTACTCTCCACAACTTTGTTAGTGTTAGCATTTAAACACTTATATGCCTTACTTCTGGTGGAGTATCCAAGAAATATGCCTTCATTACTTTTTGCATCAAACTTGTCATTTCTAGTATCTTTTAGAATATAGCATTTACAACCAAATACTTTGAAATGTTTAACATTAGTTGAATGACCATACCATAATTCAAAAGGTGTTGCATTTGTACCTGTCTTGAATTAAACTCTATTCAGTGTGTAGACTGCAATACTTACAGCTTCTCTCCAGTACTTTAGTGCAACATTTTTCTCCATCGTCAAGGTTCTAGCATAGTCAATCATTGACCTGTTCCTCCTTTTAGCAATACCATTCTGTGGTGGAGTTCTTGGTGTTGATGTTTTCCTTTTGGTACCTTTTCCATTACAGAATATTTCAAACTCTCTTGATGTGAACTCACCTCCTCTGTCTGACCTTAGGCATTTCAAGTTCTTTCCTATTTCCTTCTCAACTATAGCCAAATACCACTTGAACATTTGGAATACATCAGATTTTTTCTTTAAGAATATAGCAGTCATCATCCTAGAATAATCATCTACAAATAGCATTATGTATCTATCTCCTAAGTACCTTTGCACTTCTATTGGGCCACATAAGTCTATATGGACTAACTCAAGTACTTCTTTGGAAGTGTACATTTTACTTTTGAAACTAGACTTAGGCATCTTCCCTAGTTTAAATTGTTTGCATATTGTGTTTTTAGGTTTCTTCAACTTGGGCAATCCTCTGACTTTCTTTTTCTTGCTGATGCTAATGAAACTATCAAAGTTAACATGACAAAACCTTTTATGCCACAACCACACATTATCGAGTCTAATAAAAAGACATGTTACATCTTCCATATCTAGGTAAAATAGATTACTCCTAGTTTGTTCACCCTTTCCTATCAGATTTCCATCAGTATCATAGATCTTGTCAGTTTTGTTTCCAAATTCAACTTTGCAACCTACACTGCCTAACTGTGATACACTCAAAAAGTTGTAGTTTAATCCTTCCACATAGTATGCATTATCACATGAAATTTTCTTTGTAAGTTTAATAGAGCCTTTTCCTTTGATTTGACATGGAGCATCATTACCAAATCTAACACTATTTCCATCATATTGAGTAAAGGTAATGAACTTACTTTTATCTCCTATCATGTGATGTGAGAATCCACTATCTATGATCCACTTGTCATTCTTGTTCACATAGGTAACCAATTTTGTTGCTTCATTTCATCTTTGTCTGATTCATCCTTCATGGCTATATAGACTACTTCATCATCATTTTCATCAGAATCTTCTTCAACAATGTAGCATCTCTTTCCTTTCTCCTTGTAATCTTTGTTGTCATCTTCTCTTTTGTTTTTGTACTTGTTTCCTTCTTTATAGTTCTTCTTCTCTGGACATCTTGCAGCTATATGACCTACTTCATTGCAATTGAAACATATGATAGGGAGATTACCTTTAAATTTTTCTTTACCTCTATGGAATCTCTTAGCCAGTAGTGCTTCTAATTGTTCCACATCTTCCTCATCTGTGCTGCTATTACTGGATGCATGTTTTCCTTTTCTTCTTTTCTTGCTTGATGTGTCCTCCTTAGTATCTTTTATTGTCATCTTGGCCTTGAAAGAAGATTCAAGGTTTTTAGGTCTGTAGTTGTCAAAATTGGATAGCTCAAATGCAGTAAGTCTTCCAACTATTCCTTCAAAGGTTAGTGTGTTCCCTTGTACACACCTCATTTCTTGGATGGCTAAAACTCTAATAGCATAGATAGGAAGCAGAGTTCTTAAGTATTTGTTGATGGCTATTTCTTCTTCCATTTGTCCACCTAGACTTCTTATTGCACTCACCACTTCTTTCATTATTGCAGCATAATAAGAAACTTTTTCACCTTCCTCCATGTTCATGTCATCAAACTTTCCTCTTAGACTTTCTCTCTTTGCTCTCTAGACATTCTGATCTCCTCCATAGATTTCTGATAAGGTTTTCCACATCTTGAATGCAGTGTCACAGTCTTTGATGTCATCATATTCAACATATTTAAGTGCAGAGCAATCTCCAACATTGATTGGTTATGCTCCTTCTTTTTATTCAAATCATCTGCAGTAAGAGGTCCTGTTGGAGTTACATGTTTTGTTCCAATTAAGGTTTGTGCATAGTCACCTATTGATCCAAGGTGAAATTTCATCAAACCCTGCCATGCAACAAAGTTGTCTTTGTTGAGCTTGGGAACTTCTCTCTTGGACATCTTGATCTTCTTGCTTCTAGTACCTTGAAACTAAATCAATAGATGGCTCTGATACCAATTGTTAGAATTGCTTTAGAATAACTAGGGGGGGGGGTGTGAATCAGTTATTCAAGGTCCAAATGTCCTATTCAAAATTTTCACTAACTGTAGTGAACCCATTCAACCATTCATTCATCCAAGCTTTAACTTATCTAATCAGCAAGTTACTGTAAATCAACATGCAAGTATAACATGTAAGAAATCAACGCATGACACAGTGATTTACGTGGAAACCCAATTTGGGAAAAACCACCAGTAACATGCTACTCAATTTTTACCCTTCTAAAGTGATGCCTTGTTTAAGGCTTACAACACACTATTAAATGTGACCTTGTTAGAGGATTTAACCACCCTACTAGAAGTGGGCCTAGTTAAAGAACTTTAGAACATTCACTTGGAATGCCACCTTGTTAAAAGATTTACAAATGGTTGTTAGGCCAACCTAAGTCCATAGGATTTTAAGATCTAATACAATTGCTAGAGAGTATTAGAGAGTCTTGACCTGACTACAACATACAACTTATCTTGTAGATCTAAGGTCACTTCTTAGCTCATACCCTTGCTTGGCCTTCAATCTTTGCAACTCTTAACAACTTTCCCTCCTTTCAAGCTTTGTCTCCTTGAGTCTCCACACTCAATGTACCAGTGGAATCATCTCTTCATGACCACTCATAGAAGCAGAGCCTCTATGCTCTTCCTTCTCCTAGATGTCTCCTCCTTAACACCCTTCTAACCATTTCGTAAATTTGGTACTTCAGCAACAATAGTATCATCAGCTCTTTGCTTCTTGGTCTATGACTTCTTAAATAGAAGTCTTGAAGTACCTTTTCCCACTCAATTCTTCCATTTTTCAATTTCAATTTGCATGGATTAGGTAGGATTCATTGCATCTAACCCATATTTTGTTTCCTCTAGAAACTTCTTGAATAATCCTTTAGAATTTTCCCAAAAATGGCTTACATAGGATTTTGTGCCAACAACTCATCATCATTATCTTCCAACTCATTCACAAAATTCAATGTAACCACTATGTCAACTTGGATTTGGTGAATCTTCATCATTTGAAATAATGCAATAGCTTGACACTATTGAAATACTAGTGCTTGGCACATACTGTGTTACTCGGCATCAACTGTGTTTTTCCTGATGCTCGGCACCTAAAGATCACTTAGCACCAATTGAAAATTTTTTGATGCTCGACACCTGATCTTCACTCAGCACATGAAGATCACTCAACACACACTAGAAATGTCTGTTACTTGGCTTCTACTAAGAATTTGCTCGGCTTCAACTAACTTGCTCAGCAGCCACTTGTGATCTTAGTTTAAGCTTTGCAGTCAATCTTGTTATAACTTCTTCCTCCAATAATTCTAAGTGTGACCAACCGCTGTATCTTTGATTATGTCATTAATACATTACTTAACCATTGTCTTAACTGATCCTTGCACTTCATTACAACATCATAACTCAACCTTTCCCTTAGGTGCTCTTGTTACATCTTGTTGATCAAATCCTCTTCATCAATCAACTAAGTGATAATACTTGGATATTATAAGAAAATATCATCCCTACAACTAGCAGGTTTGACATCAATGACAAAACAATGATTGAAAACATTCTTTTACAAAAATCTCCCTCTTTGATCTTCAAAAACAATGAGCTTTTCAATTAGATTTCCAACAGATCAAGTCATGCAGTGTTAACCAAGTGATTTAGTTTATATGTCGAGTTTTGTAGTGTTCACCGAGTCACAAGTGCTAACCAAGTTCAGGCTACTTGGAAGTGATTAGTATGAATTGAGCTTCTATGTCTACTAAGTACATGATGATATCAAGTCTTGACCATGGTTGTCGAGTATCCGAACATCACCTTGTTTTTCTTCTAAACCCGAGTGTTAGTAGTTGGGCCGACTTTGTGATCTTGATGGAAACATATGTTGTGGCCGAATTTGATGAATAATATTTTCGCTTGGTATACATGTAATGAATTATATCATATCAAAATAAGTATGAAGTGAATATAAAGAGTAGAAGTGTGAATTGAGAAGGCTACAAGTAGTATAAGTGGCAACAAAGATTTATTATCACAACAAGGTGATCTTTACATTTCAAAATAATCTCAACCAAAAAATTAGAGTTGCAGATCAGAGATCATCCACTGGTTCATTCTAACAAGTGTATCAATTAAATCCTTTAACAGGGTAGACTTAACAATCTTTGACAAATCTCTTTACCCAGTGCATACTTCATTGTATGTTTTGTAAATCCTTTCACAAGGTGGACCTAGCAGTCCTTGTTGCTCCTAATAGGGTAGATAATCAAAAGTGATCATTTTTAAGCCTTAATAGGCCAACTTTATGTTGTAGTACTAAAGCTTGTGGGTATCATCCCCACCCTAGTTTTACTTTCTATTTGGAAGGTTTCTGGGTCACCATATCTTATGTTAAATTGCTATGAATGTTTATTTGTTTTCATCCTTTCATGCATGCAATTAGATTAGAATATTAATGAAGGATTAATTGGTGGAATAAGATTAAAGTTTTATTGATTCCTGATTCACCCCTCCCCTCTCAGTAACCTTGGCTACCTCATATTTCCAATAGTTCATGCCTACAAAATAGGGTGACAACTCCCATTTAGTTGAGTTTAACTACTTTATATAAGTGACCCACACTCTAAGTCCTTTTACAACTATCCATTCTTGACTCCAAACCACCATTATACCAACAACTCATAGTCTTTTAATCATGACTTCAAATCTTGAAGCCATTAGCAAAATAAATAACAATTCTCAAATTTAATCATGGGTAGAAAAGAAGTAAAAATTATGACACATTAATATAAACCATTTTGATTTTATTAATTCTCATTTTTATTCTATGAGATTATAATTCTATTTACAAACACACAATGCATGTCATATAAACATCTAAAACATAACTCAAATCATTTAATTCCTTAAATAAAAGAAAACTATTATAATAAAGCTAAGTGGCGTGTGCAATTGGCCCATAATTTTTTTAACTCATCCTTATTGAGGAACCGACCTCCTCTACCTCAACCACACTGCCACCTTCATTTCCTGTTATTCATGCTAACTATCAACTCAACATTAGTATGTTAGTAACCAAAATCCAAAATCAAATTAAAAAGCATACATGTATATCATAAGTATTTATCATTTGCATTTTCATTTTTTTCATAGTAAAATCAATCATAATTTTTGAAATTTTATCTATTTATCAACATGATAATAAACACATGGTTATATTCCAAATATAAAAAATTAGTATTTCCATATATGTTATCCATAATGACTTGGGTTGAAAAATATCTAACCAAGTTAGTAAAAGTTAAACAATGTCTCTATAATAATACTAAAAAATAGGATTCTACAATATCGGGTTATGACATCTCTCCCATCTAAGAAGAGACGTGAACCCGATGTCTAAAGTTCTTACACCACGCATTAAAATAAAAAACATAACTTAAATAATATAACATAGTCTATGAAAATAAATATAGAAATGAACTAAAATTATTATCTGCATCCTCCCATGTAGCACTATCAATAGAGAATTGGTCCCAATGGACCTTATGCAACAATATATTTATGTCATGTGTTGTGATGGTATATTGATCAATGATGTGGGACAACTCCATTAGTACCACTCTTGGATCCTATGCATGTAAGGTAGACCAGTCTAGGATATGAGAAATATTGAAGATGATGAAAGCTCAACCCCACAGCTCCCAAGAATCACACACATGAAAACACTTGTCATAAAAAGAGAGGAGCAAAGCTATGGAGGCTCAAGTTGAGAGATCCATAGAAGATGAGACATTCTAGATGTGCAAAAAAGAATTGCAAATTGTATTAAATGAATCCACAATTACAAACAGATCAGTCCTTATAAAGGAGATTAAAACTCTAAAAGGTTACACCTAGGTTGCATTATAATAATTAATAAAAGAATTAATTATTATATGCCTAAAGTTTAGCTTAAGTAAAATAGAGTTGATAGAAAATATCTAATCACTCTAACGAGAAACATCTGGATGATAGAGTTTCAATAAAGAAACATGAAACACATTGTAAATATGGGCAAGAGCGAGTAGTAGGGAAAATCTATAAGCAATGAGATTGAAAACCTCTAAAACATTAAAAAGTGCCTAAAATATCTAGGTGCAAGCTTAGAATATTTTCCAAATAATATAAAACTCTTGTGTGGCCTCACTCGCAAGAAAACCTTATCTCCTTAAAAATGTCTAAAAGTGTGGATTGTGTATCTGCTACTTCTTTCAACATTTTATGAATAAGAGAAATTTATTCTTCCATCTCTCTCAACATGTCATGACTAATGATGATTTTGTCCTTAATTCTATCCTAACTACAAGGAGTTTGACATCCATACAATGCCTTAAATGGAGTCATTCCTAATGATGCATGGTACAAGTTATTGTAATAAAACTCTACCAAGGGAAGATACTCTTCCCACTTGTACTACTAATCCATGTAGTGCATATAGAGTAAGTCCTTAAGAACCTAATTGACCCTCTCATCTTGACCATTTTTCTGAGGGCAAAAATCTATATTGAAGTTCAATCTAGTTCACGAAGAGGCATTCAAGGTTTTCTGCAACCTTGATGTTATATGAGTATGCCTGTGAGATATAATGGTCTATCAACCACAAAAAAAATTACATCATATTTGTGTCATTTCATAGGAAACCATTGAACAAAGTCCATTGTAATAACCTAACACTTATACTTTGGAATGTCACGATGATACAAAACTCCATCTTGATGGACACACTCAGCCTTAACCTAATAGCATTCTAAATATTTAGCTATAAATATAACCAAATCTTTCTTAAGCCCTAGCCAAAAGCTAAGTTTCTTGGAAATGGAGTGTAATGCATATCCTCAAAAATAAATTTCCTCAACCCTACCTGGTTAGGAATATGCATTTTACCTTGGTATCTTAATATACCATCCCCATCAAATGAGTATCCATCAAGATTATGATCTCTTGGATTAGTATGTAATGTAACTTGACCAACTCATAGTGGTCACCACCTTTAAGGGTCTACAACACATGTTCCTTTAGGCATGTCCTACTAATGGAAATATCTTAAATATGTCTCCTTATTCTCAAAGAAGAAACCACTCTATTTCGTCTCACTTGATCTATTTAATTCCAAAATCATATACACTCAAGAATTCTAACCATCACCACTATCTAGCATCAAGGTTAGGTTATGTTAAATTGTACCTCAAACTCATATGACTTGTCTTCAATTCAAATGGCTTACCCAAAAGGTAATTCCTCCATATCACTAGTGCATGTACTATAGTAGTTGACTTCAAATCATGAGGTGCATAGTTAACCTCACAATGTCTTAATTTTTGTGATTTGTAAGCCATTACCTTACTATCCCACATACGTACCCTCATATATCTCACTTGATGCAATTATAATAACTTTAAAGTTCCTATTAGGATTAGGTATGATTAGAATAAAAGTGATTGTGAGCTTCTACTTCAGATGTTGAAAAGCTCTCTCACAAACATTGTCAACTTGTATCTCTTCTCTTTCCTCTGAGCAGATGTAATATGTTCTATGATCTTAGAGGATTCCTCTGTAAATGTCCTATAGTTCACTATTAATACCATAAAGATTCTACCCTACTAATACCATGAAGCTTCTAACTTCACTTATATTCTAAGGTGTTGGCTACTCAAGATGGCTTTAATCTTTGTAGGATCCACTGCAAATCCTTCATGATAGATAATATGTCCCAAATAGTGAATCTCCTTTTGTTAATATGGGCACTTTGATAACTTTCCATACAACTTCTTATCCCTGAGGCATTGTAAGACTATTTGTAAGTGTTCTTCATGTTTCTTCCACACTCTTGGAGTAGATCAAGATATTATAAAAGAAAATCTTAATAAACATATTTAAACAATACTTGAACATACTATTAATCAAATTAATGAATATTGCAGGACCATTGGTTAAACCAAAAGGTATAACAACAAACTCATTGTGTCCATACCTTATTCTGAAATAAATCTTAGCTTTATCCTCATCTTTCATCTAAAGCTGATGGTATCCAACTTTCAATTCAATTTTGGAGAACATTATTTCTACATTCATTTAATCAAATAATGCATCTATACAAGGAAATGGATATCTATTCTTAATAGTTGCATTGTTAAGCATTCACTAACCTATGCATAACCTCAAGGTGTCATCTTTCTTCTTTGTGAAGATCATAGATGCTCCCCATGGTGAGGCACTAGGTTGTATGGATGCTTTATCCAAAAGCTCTTTCAACATCATCTTAAGCTCATATATCTTAGTTGTCATCATCTTATAGGGAGACTTGGATTGATGCTTTGTTCTATGCATAACATCTATTGAGGGATCAATTTTTTTCCTAGGAGCTAGTTCAAGTACTTTGGAAATACATCCCAAAAATCTTACAAAATAGATAAAGTATTCAAACTAGGAGTGTCAATATCCTTCGCATAAGCTATGTATATCATACACTTCTTCCTCTTAGCCTTCTTCAATGCATAGTTGCTATATGTCTTAGTTCCAAAGGCTTATTTATACCCTTGATCACAATGGGTATATATGAATCATCTAGACATTAATTTGAATTCTCCTTGTAATTTACCATGGCTTTATGTTAAACTATCAAGATATTACCTATGATAACATCACAAGATCCTAATAAGAAAACATAAAGATTAACTTGCATTTGAAAATTTGGAAATTGCAAATCATTGTAAGTTAGACATTTCTCAACCCTACACATTTTCCTATTTTCATACCCTACTATCCATGGTTTAGACATATAACATGGTCTAACAAGTAATTAAGAAACTACCCTAAGATCTATTAAAAAATTGATAGCTCTTGTATAAATTAAAATATTAATATGGTGTCCATAGTGATTACCAACTATCTTAATGGGAATTGTTTAAAAATCAACATGTTGATGGTCAACAAATACATGAGTCTAGAGTTGAACTTGGGATGTTTTTCCATCTCTTCAAGAGTTCTGTCTTGAGGATCATATGCAACATAGTGATTTCTTCCACAGTTGAAACACACAATTCTTGGTCCTTTAATTCTTTTAATTTTGTTTCTCCAGTTATTTATGTTTCTACTATTCCTGATTCTATTATTTCCCATGTTTTGATTCTAGATATGGTTCTAAGAGTTATTAGAATTTCTACCTGCATTTCCTCTACTTTTACCTCTAATGTTCCTCACTTGTTGATGTCCATTGCTCTTTGGTTTATCATTTTCAAACTTCCTCTTAAATCCTTGAAGAGTGTTAATTCTTTGTGAAGTTTTGATTGCATGTACCTTTTTTAGTTTCTCTTGTTGAAGAAAAGCCTTTGCGTATGAGAATCCCATAGTGTTAGGTTCATACATCTCAACCTCAAATCAAATTTGATTTCACTTTCTCTTACTGAAGAAAAGCCTTTGCGTGTGAGAATCCTATAGTGTTAGGTTCATACATCTCAACCTCAAATAAAATTTTAGGATGTAATCCCAATACAAACTTACGAGTTCAAAAATGCACTTCATAAAGATACTATGGAATATATTTCACCAAGTGATGAAAATTCTCATGATACTTGGTCATTATCATGACCCCTTGAATCAAATTCTAAAACTCGGACACTTCTCTATCATAAAATAACTCAGATAACCAGCATTTCCTAGAAAGAGATAAAAAGTACTTCCAAGATATTTGTCTAGGTTGCAACTCCATCTCAACCATTTTATTTCTTTACAAGGTGGCAACTTCACCAATCAAATGAAATGAACCCCATAAGGCTCTAAATTGTCTATAAAGGTTATGAAATGAAAGTTTTTTTTGCATAGAGATGATCCACGCCTTTGTATCATCCTCGATAATATTACCATCAAAGGTAGGTGTACACAAATTTTAAGGTCCTTACAAAGTTCCTTAACTATATGTTCATTGTTAAGGCTTTCATCATTATCTCAGACATCAAAGTTCCTCTTTGTTTATTCATCAATTCTTCCATCGTCTTCGAGCTTTAAAATAACTTCCAACCTCTTATCCTCTTCCTATTTCCATTGAGCTTTAACTTTCATATCTTCCTCAAGTTTCTTTTGGTCTTCTTATCTTTGATCCTCATTTTGTCTACCCCTCAAATCATGTTCAAGGTGACCCATATATTTAGCTTTCTATTGAAGGAGGTTTCCTTGTTGGGTTGGAAGGGATAAAATATGATCCAATCTTTTATTTGGATTAAGATCATCATTGTTGATCATTCCAGCCCTATTACAATGCCTAGTCATCATGGTTACAAGTTAACTCCTACACCAATTATTAAACACATAATTTAGCACAATAGCCCCTAGTCCTAGTATTCAAACTTGGCTACGATACCATATGTAAAGACCAATTTTACCAGAAGAATTCATGTCATCAATATAACAAAATATATGCGAAGTTGAATATACATAGAAGTCGTCATTCTACTCCTTAAGATTAGAAAAATTTATACTTTCCTTTTAAAAAAAGTTATACAACATGATTCAATTAAAATTGTTGAATGCATGAGGATACAATACATTTCAAGTTTACAAAACTCCACTCCACTATTAGATATACAAAATCATATTTTTAAACATTAAGGATGTTGACCATTATATACATACACAAAAATTAGTTTTGAAAAATTAAGGATGTTGACCATTATATACATGTAAACAAATTACTTTTTAAACATTAAGAATCTTGACCATTATATACATGTATAAAAATAAGTTTTAATTATTTTGGAAGATAGATCCTTTAAGAAAGTTGTGGTTTTATTATAGCTTGACTCATTTCTCTCATTGCACATTACTATCTTCTATTCTCAAATTTCTATGGAGTCTCCATAGTAAAAAGTATTCAAGAATGATTTATTACTTTACATAGATTTTTATTTTGTAAGCATTTAAAAATATTTAATTCAAATGAGGTTTTTTAATTTTACATTTAAATGGATCCTTCTAGAAGTTCACATGCACATGAAAATTGGACTAAATTTATAGGTAAAAGTTGCACACCATGCCCTTTCCCATGTATTTTGGGCCCAATTTGATTGAGTTGTCTTAACTATTGGAAATACAATAGAGAAAATAAAATCTGAGGGGGTGGGGGGAGGGGGTTGAATTAGTCCTTCAAAACTTTAACCCTTAAAACATTCACTGCACATCCATCTCACAATTTGCATGTAAACTGAAATAGCTAGCTAAACATATTCATCCATAGTGTGAAAGGAAATAATATTCAACATGTGTATGACACAAGATAATCAGTTACCCAAAAACCCTCCAACAAGAAGGTAAAATTGGGGTAGGGATGACACCCACAAATCTTCACTATTGCAGTAATAAATGTTAGAAGTAGGGAATACTGAGGGAGGTAGGTGGGTGAAGCACTATTCTACAAACTTTTGTCACCAACTAGATATTATTTATTAATTTGAACCATGCATAAGAAAGTAAACAAGTAATGCTAAATAGTAAAAGTAACCATGCATAGTGAGAATTAATAACACCATATTTTGTTAATTAGGGAAACCCTAGCCAAGGGAAAGCCTTGGTGGGAATGATGCCCACAAAGATACACTGATATATATGTTCCTTGTTAGAGGATGGACCTTGTTAGGAGTATATAAACTCATTTAGTACATATGAGTCCCTGTTAGGAGTTGTGGTACAATGTGTGCAAGAAGAGATCATTGCCTAAACATGCACTTTTAATTACAAGAAGAGCTCATTTCCTAAACAAGTAATTAAAGTTTCTTGAATATATAAGTATGGATGTTGCACCTTCTTTCATCTAACCTCTAACCTTAGCTCTATCTTGGATCACAAAATTGGGTTATCAAAATTTTGCTTTTGCATATGATACAAAACTTCTCATTCACAACTTTCGCATGTCACTTACAAATAATCTCGCAAGATGTCTTTGTATAAATACCATGCCTTTTCACAAATTGTTGTAAGGCCAGCTATGACCAAAATAAACTTTTCCAACTTAGAGTAAACATCTAGGATGTCATCCCTAATTGGTCAAGTAATTATTTTTTAAACAAAATAATTCCTTTACCTTTTATTTTGATGTTCTATACATCTTAAATATCTCTTTTTCGTACTATCCGTACTGATGTCTAAGGTTATACACATCATCATCAACATGTATATTGTTCCCATATATATTCTTTCTCAAGAATAACATCATATAAACCAGTTGCATATAAAACAATACACTGTTGTAAACCATTTCCATACTTAGACAATTTTTTGAGTACCAAAAAGCTAAGTATCTATATTTTTGAGGTTATCTACAAGAATATACATCATGTGTTGCCATTAATGACAACATTTACATATCTACATATTGTCAATTATCAACAATCTCCCCCTTTGGCGTTGATGGCAACAAAGTAGGAAAATTGGCTAAGTATCAAAAACTTTACCAAAACTTACAACATTACTATACTTACTATCTATTACAAATGCTCCCCCTTTTGACATGACTATAAAATGCTTAATTTACTTTAAAAAAAAATTATACAACTTCTCCCCCTTTGACATCAATGGCAAAGGTCAAAATGTTCCAAAAAAAAATGTCAAAAAGTTTTTCCTACCTGCTATCAAAAACTGTTAAATTTTTTGTCTCACTACCTCAAGCTGATATCATCTTAATACAATCATCAAAATTTGCCTTTAGACTTGTTGTAATTCTTTAAAATAACTTAGAGGGGGGTGGGGGGGGGTGAGGGGGGGAGTGAATTAGTTATCCAAGGTGCAAATGTATAAATAAAACTTTTCACATCTTAGTGAACCCATAAAAAATTTATCATCATGCATGCATCCATAAGATTATGCAACCACTTAAAACTTTTAGGTTACTATCAAATCAATTTGTAGACATGTAAACATGAAACATAACAAATTTAGCAACACCCTTGACGCAATGGTTTATGTGGAAACCAGGTTTGGGGAAAACCACCAATAACATGCTTCTCTTTTTCACTCTTCTGAAGTGATGCCCTATGAAAGGTCAACCATGTTAAAGGTTACAATGCACACTATTAAATGTGGCCCTATTAAATAATTTTAATCACCCTGTTAGGAGTGAGCCTTGTTACAGAACTTTAGACCATTCACTTGGAATGTCACCCAATTAAAGGATTTACAAATGACTGTTAGCTCAACCTTAATCCAGAGGATTTTCCCTAGACTGATACAATTATTAGAGAGTAACAATAAGGCTTGATCTGATAACAACTTACAATTCCATTTATAGATTATAGATCTCTGTTTCAATTCTCCATTTTGCTTGGATTTCATACATTTTAGCTTTGATAGCTTGTTCACCCTCCAAGCATCCATACCCTTAAGCCTTCTTGCTTAACATGCCAATGTAGACTCTCAGTTAGGTCACTGAATGAAGCAATACCCTTGACTCCTTGTCTTCCTTAGGTTCTCACACATGACAACCCTTGCTTCTAACCAACCATCCGTATAAATAGAAAATTGAGATCTTTTTTCGTTTATTCTCTATCGTCCAATTTAGGATTAGGATAGATTAGGTAGGATTCAATGAATCTACCCCTCATTACATATCATTTCTAGAAACTTCTTCTTCAATCCTCTTTGAATTTGCCTCAAAATGGTTTACCATGAATTCTATGCCACTAGCTCATCAATCTTATCTTCCACCTAGTTCACACAATCCAATAAAATAAACTTGTTGGCTTAGATCCATTGAATTCACAATATTTCTAATAATGTTGGTACTTGGCATTAACTTGCTTCCAATGCTCAACACAAACTACGTTGCTCGACATCCTCTCTAAAATCACTCAACATGAACTAAAGTTTACCGGTTCATGGCATCAACTAAACTTTACTCAACATCCACTATTTTGCTCAACATACACTAGAATAGACTTTTACTCGGCTCCGACTAATTTTCTACTCAACTTGCACTAACTTTGCTTGGCACCTACTATCTATTCGATCAAGCTTAGCAGACAAACTTTGTTTAACTTGTTCTTCTGAACTTGCTCAGTGTAACCAACCTTTGAAACCTTAAGTAGATGATTGATGTACTATGATATCACTGTCTTAGCTAATTCTTGTACTCCTTTTTTATATCATAACTCAACCTTTCCTCTAGGTGCTATTGTTACATCTTTTGATCAAATCCTCTTCATCAATCAAATAATTTATAGTACTTAAATCATATAAGTAGTTTTCTTACCAACAAAATAGTAGGTTTGACATCAGTGACAAAACAATGATTGAAACACATTTATCATACTTGTATCAATCTATTTTCAACAAGATTGTCTATACATTTCTCCCACGTGTCCTTGACTGCTTCAGTTGTAGTGAGAATTGTACATAAGACATATTTTGCAATCTCAACTTGATCTAATTTTAAGATCTAGACAATTATATGCTAAGTGAAATTTCATACAGGTGTACACATACTTAATGTCTAATGTATAACTAAAAAGACATTAAATATTAAAATAACATGATCAATAGAAAGAAAGAGTTATATCACCAGAGATAGAGAAAAGAGAAAAGAGAATTGATTTGATGTCAGAGTTCATTTGATTTGAGTGGACTACATCTCCGGGTCTAGCTCAAGTGACAGTAATGTTCCAAAAGTTGATTTACATCATACTGTAGTCCATCTACGAAGTCCTCATACAATCCTTGCTTGAACCAACTTACATACAAGCTCTCAAGGGCACAAGATTGGTTTCTAAAGAGCAAGAAAGACTTTGACTAAAAAGTCTTTACTACAAAGACAAAGCATCATTACATCACATTCTCCTTATTTCTCCTACAAGAATTCTTCTCCTAAGAACTCTTTACAAGAAATATAATACTTCTCTTTTTTCTAGAAAACTTGGGCCTCTTGGATCACCTTTGGGTCCTCTCTCTGAATGCCTTTACAAAAGCCATAAGGCCCATTTTATACATAAAAAATTTCCATAATAGGATTAACAATTATAACAAAAAAAAATCCTATCTTGGTATATAAAATTTCATTCATAACTTCCTTTTTGATGGTCAATTCATAACCATCCAGGAACAGTTGTTTGTTCCTCTATTTTTAGCTCGGTTGTTAATCAAACTTGGCCAACCATTGTTTAAATAACACACTACCCACTTAAATAACAACCATTATGCATGGTGTAGCAATTAACATTTCTTTTAGCTAGATGAAGGTTACGGGTTCCACCCCAACCAATCATTCATCAACAACCTTAGTTGTCTTAAAGGAATGGAGTCTAAACTATGCCAAGTACCATGAGTGGTGGAGCAATGCTCTTGGTGGATTCCAAGGAGGAGGTTAGAGGTTCGAATCTCTTAACTATTTTTGGCCATAAAATCACTCAACTTACCTTTTGACCCATGTTCCATGTGACATGATTTGTTGGTGACACATGGCATCTTATCATTTGACTATGAGAGTGCCACATGTCAAAGCTATCACAAACTTTCAAATTATGTACATGTGTATATATATATATATATATATGTTTGATAAATTATTTGATATTACTTATCAATCTCAAATTTTTATTTTTTGATAAATTACTTGAAATTAATTATCAAATCTCAATTTTTTATCATACATTCATTAATAGAATTTTGATATTTAATTATAGAAAATAACCCTATATCACTAAGACATTATTCGCTAATTAAAAAGAATCATCATATAATAAATCCTAAAAATAAATAAATAAACCTACAACATTACACAAAAAGGTTATGTGTATAAAGAGACACGTCCTCTCACCATGTTACATTATAAATAGGAGGACGTGGTCATCACATTGGGCAAAAAAAAAGAAAGGAGACTGATGATCTACATTAGAAACAGTGAACAGGCAGCAATATAGTCAAAGGACTATATTATTACAAGTACATTTTGAAAGTGATAACTAAGCATTAGTACAGTCAGTATTCATGACTGCAGCCAAAGCCCTGTCACTAGGTAGGTCTATCAAGTTAAGGATATATATATAGTATTGTAGAGTGGCAACTCCAAAATTAAGGTATGTGATTGTTACCCTTTATTAAATATAAGATTAGATTTTTCCACACCTAAATTAAATAAATAGGGAAAAATAATGATATTAAACTAATATATATAATTATAAATTTAATAGAAGCAACTATTGCATTAGTCACATAATGGATAGGGAGTGTGCACAGGGGGAGGAGTAAATTGGTTGCGTTGGGGCAAATGAATCCCAATATGGATTGAGGTCTGAGGGAGCCCCAAGCTGAGCGTGTCCAAGCTCGAGCTATAGTAAACCTTCCATCCATCATGTGGACTAATACAAAAGGGCAACATGTATAAAAATCTACTAGTAATAATAGCATTAAGTGTTTCCACTTAAGAGTAACACATTTCAAGATAGAATTTCTCTCTAGCATTTTAATTTATGTTTTAGGATCATTTAATCTTCGACCTAGTAGACAGGATCATCACAAAAGCCACATTGGTTTTTATGTTATGAACATGCCATGTGGTCAAATTTGATTGGTGGAATGGGACACGCCACTTTCTGCCATGTCAACATGATGACATCATGCTGACATCATCAAAATAATGCTTTTGACCTCAATCTTTGAATTGCCATAACTTTCACATTGCATCTCCATTTTTTATAAAATGAACGTCATTGGAAAGCTCTCGACAAGATCTTTAATTTGAAACCCATTATTGATAAATTTTGAGATGATCATATTTTCACTTTTTTGATGGCCTCTATATGAGGTTTGACCAAAACTTTAACTAGCCGTAACTTGAGCAAACAAACTCCTTTCAAGCCCGTTCAATTTCCATCAGGTTCAATTTGACTAGTTCTCTTATTTGAAACTACTTCTAAGAGACTTTAGAACACTTCAATTTTTATTGGTAGATCCACATGGACCAAACCTCCCTACTAAAAAGGGATTTTGGTCCTCCAAAAGCATATATCATAGAACCTTCATCTCCCTTGTCACAGATCTCAACTCTGTTGCCACCTTTGAAGCTTTATTGCAATACTACTGCTTACTTTACCTTTGAAAATTGAATCAAACTCTAGTCTTGGTCCAATTTAGCTATTCCTTGATACTGTCCATTCTACCTTCTTAGGGTGTTACGTTTTGACAATATCATAAAAGCATTCAATGTCATATTTTTCCCCAAGGAGACTTGTACTTTGGCCACACTATGGCTTCTAAAGAAGAGGGATGCAGTTCAAATGAAACTTGAAAAACCATAAAGAAAGAAGAAAAACTAAGCATGGTAAACCTGTCACTCAGTGCTTCTTACAATGGTAGTTCATGTTTACATTCCAGCCTATTCACTTTTGATGCTCCTTCTTTCTTGCAAACTACATGAGCAATGTAACAAAGCCTCATCTTGAATCATTCCTTCACCTTTGTACTTCAAAATGGCTAACTAAAGGCATCACCAGAAAGCTCCAAATATTTACATATGCACCAAGGTCATGAAAAAGACCTGTAGGAACATCGATCATCAACTGACCATTTTTAACCAAGTCATAAAGCAAAGAACTTTAAGGCATTATCTAGTCGTTCTCTAGAACTTTGACTCACACTAGTTGTAATAGGTGCTTCTTTTGGAAAGCCTCGTACTGAACAAAGTTTGCAATAAGAAATTCAAAGCATTCTCCTTTTTGGATTATAAGAAATATGGCTTTTCATAGCCATACAAACATCTCAACCATAGGATTATACAACTTTATTGCAAACAAATTTATTTAGAGTCATATAAAAAGGCTAGCTTATTATCAACCATTACCCTACTCTAAAAAGGTAATACACACAGAGTTGATATTGCTAGTTAGCTGAAAAGTGTTTCCAACTCTTATGAAGTTGTTCAAAGGAACCTCCTTTCTTGGGTTCTCACTGCCTTGTTGTGCTTCCACTTGGACTGCCTCAGGAGTAGTGGAAACTACTAACACTGATTGTACCTTGGTCTCTTGCATGGTGGTGTAAGTTACCACCTTAACTCCTACCTTGTTTGCTTCGGGCTGACTAGATTCTGCAATGAACCTAGGAGAGCGTTGGAGTTCTGGGTGCAACTTCCAACACTTCTCTATCCAGTGGCCACTTATCTGATAATGGTTGCAGAAGTTTTGGATCCTTTCATGTGCCTTGACCTTCTTTAGTGAAGACTTAGCTTTCAAACCCTCAACATTTTCTAGAGAATTTACCTTGAACAAGACCTCAGAGTTCTTATCATTTCCTCCATATTCCAATCCTTTCTTTCAAGGTCTCTTTTTTGCCTTAATAGGATGGGTCATGCCTTGATCATGGATACCTAGGCCTTTACCACTATATCCCATTTTGGAGATCAATTTCTTACCAATGCTAATAGAGTGGTGTCTAGATTCCTACTTTCGTTCTGATGCAGAAGAGACCTCTACCCAACCACTTTGGTTGGTAGGGGCTTGAAACTATCTCAGGTACTCCATATGTTCACAAAAAGCACAATGGATTGCATTCTCATTTGAGCCATAATTAGCTCACTTTCCATGACCACAAGGGAATCCTTGCTTGGGTAAGGATTTCATAGTTGATGATGCATCCATACTCCTAGGTGGGGTGAGTGGAGAGTATGAAGAAGTTCCATCTGATTGTGGGCTCAATGCACACATGCTAGCACACTTTGAATGAAGAGGACTTCTTCAATATGCTCCCTTTGGAACATCTCATGCAAGCTCTACTTCTCCCTATCGACTCTTCTAGAAGCCTTCAAAGATTTGCATTCTCCAACTGAACTCATTGATTAGCTTCTTCCAACTTCTAGACTCTCTCATCTTCTTCCTAGTGGTCTTGAAAGAATAGTTCCACTTTCTCTTTGATAGAGTGGATGCTTACCACCATAGATGGAATCAATTCCATCTTGGATGATTCCACCTAATCTGATGTCATTTTGGAATGTACACCTGCAATCACTTCTTGCAAAACTTTCCAAAACTGGATCTGATACCACTTGATCTGATTTTAGGATCTAGACAATTATATGCTAAGTGAAATTGCATAAAGGTGTACAAATACCTAACATCTAATGTATAACTGAAAAGACATTAAATATTAAAATAACATGATCAATAGAAAGAGAGAGTTATATCACCATAGATAGAGAAAAAAAAAAGAGAACCAATTTGATATCGAAGTTTGTCTGATCTGAGCGGACTATGTCTCCGATTCTAGCTCAAGTGAGTGATTGATATATTAATAATGCTCCAAAAGTTGATTTACATCATACTATAGTCCATCCACAAAGTCCTCATACAATCCTTACTCGAACCAACTTACATACAAGTTCTCAAGGGCGCAAGATTGGTTTCTAAAGAGCAAGAAAGACTTTGATTGAAAAGGCTTTACTATAGAGACAAAGCATCATTACATCACATTCTCCTTATTTCTCCTACAAGAATTCTTCTCCTAAGAATTATATACAATAAATATAATACTTCTCTTTTTTTCTAGCAAACTTGGGCCTCTTGGATCACCTTTGGATCCTCTCTTTGAATGCCTTTACAAAAGCCATAAGGCCCATTTTATACATAATTTTTTTCCATAACAAGATTAACAATTATAACAAAAATAAATCCTATCTTGGTATATAAAATTTGATTCATAACTTCCTTTTTGATGGTCAATTCATAACCATCCATGAACAATTGTTTGTTCCTTTATTTTCAGCTTGGTGGTTAGTCAAACTTGGCCAACCATTGTTTAAATAACACATTGTCCACTCAAATAATAATCACTATGCATGGTGTAGCAGTTGACATTTTTTTTAGCTAGATGGAGGTCATGGGTTCAACCCCAACCAACCATTCATCAACAACCTTAGTTGTCTTAAAGGAATGGAGTCTAAACTATGCCAAATACCATAAGTGGTGGAGTGGTGCTCTTGGTGGATTTCAAGGAGGAGGTTAGAGGTTTGAATCTCTTAACTATTTTTGGCCATAAAATCACTCAACTTACCTTCTGACCCATGTGCCATGTGACATGATTTGATGGTGACACGTGTCATCTTATCATTTGACTATGAGAGTGCCACATTGGTTTTTATGTTATGAACATGCCACATGGCAAAATGTGATTGGTGGAATGGGACACATCACTTTTTTCTATTTCAACATGATGATGTCATGCTAATATCATCAAAATAATGCTTTTCACCTCAATCTTTAAATTGCCATGACTTTCACATCCCATATCCATTTTTGATAAAACGAAAGTCATTGGAAATCTCTCAAAAAGATCTTCAATTTGAAACCCATTGTTGATAACTTTTGAGATGATTACATTATCACCTTTTTGATGGCCTCTATACAAGGTTTGACCAAAACTTTGACTAGCCATAACTTGAGCAAACAAACTCCTTTCGAGCCTATTCGAGTTCCGTTAGGTTCAATTTGACAAGTTCTTTAATTTGACACTACTTCTAAGAGACTTTGGAACACTTTAATTTTTAGCGGTAGATCCACCTAGATCACAACTACATTAAGGTCAAAGTATATAAAATTGGAATATGTATCATTTTCTTTGACACATTCCTCCATCTGTCTCTTAATGGCTAATCGTTTTAGAGCTATAGATTGTTTGAAATCTGATACTCTTCTCAAAATTAGCTCTTTCTCAAGTTGTAGTTTTCTAATGTTAGTGTAAGCAGTGACAACTTGTCCTTCAAAATCATCAACTTTGCTAGAGGATCGTTGTAACTGACTTGTCAGAGCTTCTAGCTCACTTAGCTTCCCTTCCATCTTATTATCCAAAAATTTAGTCAATTCGTGAGATAATGTACATTTGATGTACAATACCTTTCCATATTGTTGACATCTTCGGAGTTCCCTGATATAAGTATTAAGACTCATCAAATCATTCTTTATGTTCTGACTAAACAATGCTAAAAAGATTAGCATCATGAGAAATTTGAGCTTTAGATTCTAGAACATTCAACAAATTAGTAAATTCATCATCAAATGATTTTACTATTGCTTTGGCTCTCTATTTGGAGTCTACTTCTGTATGTTTGGCTGCTAGAGTGTTGTGCAATTTGTTAGTCACTTCCATTAATTCTCTCTGTAGACTCTTGACTTTCCTATTCTTCTCAATCAATTTGTTCAAAGACGAGATCAAGTTAGATTGATCATCATCATCACTTGTAAGGTTAGCAAGAGATAGTGGAGTGGATAAGCTAGATGCTTTAGTCTCATCTTCCTTTTCTTTCTTCTATGTTGTCTCCCTTGTTTCTCTCTCTTCCTCTTCCTTCTCCTCTTTTTCTTTCCTTTCTTGTTCTTTCTTTTCTTCTTCTAGCTTCTTTTTTTCCCTCTACTCTCCTCTTCTTTTCTTCTTTCTACCCCTTATCCTCCTCAAGCAATTTCTACTTGGCTTCTTCAATCTTCTTCTTTTCCTCTTCTAACTGCATTTTCTCCTCTTTAATCAGTTTTAACTGATCTTGAATGTTTTCAGGATGGGACTTAGGCTGATTAAAACTTTCAAAAGGATTCTCATCAATGTTAACAGTAACATTAGTTTGATCAATTTGCATTGTATCACCACTTACTGATACTTCTAAAGTTTTCTTTGTTGTGGTAGGTGTTGTCTTTAGCTCAATCATCATCTAGTTGATGGTTGCATCTGTTTCACTTCTTACAAAATTCTTCTCACCTCCCATAAACAAAAATGGCCTCATTTTATTTCTCGAGTAGGGTGCTAGTTTGTTCATCAATTTATTGATTTCTTCTTCATCATCAATTTGGCATATAGTCCTTATCATTGATTTCTAAAGTTCCATGTCTTCCTCACGAGATGGTGCCTTCTTTTCTATAATTCTATCATAGACTTTCTAATTTACAATACCTTCAGTATCTTCAAGTTTCAAGTTATTAAGAATCATATATCTCATAGTAGAGATATTGATCTAATCTTTCTCAATATCATTGTACAAATCATAAAACTTATTCATTTGCACAAAGTTCCCCTCATTAGCAATAGCTATGCTAATCTTTTCTATCTTTGGTTTCCAGGGTTGCCTTGTTTTATCTACTGACTGCTTAGAAACAATAACCTTTTCAAGCTTTTTAACTTCTTGTTCCTCATCATCTTCCTCACTAGAGTCTTCAATTGTCAACAATGTTTACTTCCTTTTCTCAGGTCTAGTAGCTAGTTGCTTAACTCTCCATATCTTATGAGCCTCAACTTCTACTAACCTTTTAGACTTCCTTTTGGGTTCACTTGGTTGCTCGGTTGATACAATATCATATGGAATACTTTGTTCTGTAGGAGTTGCTACAATAGATACACCTGATGCTTGCCCAATTGATAGAGGTGTTACACACATCACACCTTGTTCACCAATTTTCTTTAGTCTGGAGATAGTTTGCCTAACTTCCTTTGATTCACTTTATAACATATCGGCCTCAGTCAATGCTTTATTCATTATAGTCTTGATCTTCTTATGAGATGCTTTCTCCAAGGATACCTGGTAAGCTGACTGAATTATCTCCTCATATATTCCAAATTTGTAAGATGCTTGGTCCTTTTTGGAGTTCAACAATCGATTAATGTAACCAATAGCTACATCATCACTCAATTCATAACCTAAGGGATCAAGAAATGTTTCCCGAGGTTCTATTGCTTCAATATATATGTTAGATATGTATCTACCATAAAACATATATCATCCTTAAATCTATCAACAATTGTAGGTGCAATTCTTAATATCTATTTCATCTCATTTTGGAATGTTCTCATAATCAGGTTTTCACTATCCAAAATTTTATCTGTAGGATGCCTTCTGTATACATGTGTTATCTTATCCATATTACATCTTTCACTACTCATAATTTTTGTAACTAATAGAAATGGAAATCTCTTAAGTACATAAAAGAAAATGTGATTGATTAGTGATTGAAATCTGAATACACCATTCTTTGTTCTCTTAATATTCTCCAGATTCTCAAGGAGTTTTACTCTCAAAATCTCACTCAAATTCACTTGTTCTTTCTCAACACAAATCTTGTAGGCTGCATAGATAAAGCCTACTGACAACTCATCACTCTTAGAACTTGCACAAATAGAATATGCAATGATTCTACTTAAGAATCTCACATCATGTTGTCTGATGGTGCTGATCACCATTGCCTTACCATTTAAACTGCCTTACTATAACTTTCAACCTTTTTCTTAACTAATTTCTCACCAATAGGTACACTGCCTTGTTTGCTAAGACTAGTAACTTCATGAATAAGGTCGATAGAAATGTCAACTACATTGTCTCCCATCCAAAACTTTCCATTATGAATTTTGCTCAATATGATCTGAGTCCATTCTTCATTATTAATTTCACAGTAGAAATGATATCTGAATAAGTCTAAATCCTTTATATGTTCAAATCTGGGTTTCACAGTCATATCGAGGTTGAAAATAATTTCCATATCCTTGTTCATAAACTCACTTCCAATAGTTTCAAACTTGCTAGTTAAATAACTCCCTACATCTTCCAAATATACTACATTTTTTAGAGTTGTTGATAGAGCCAAATTAAGGTTTCCTTCTAAGGGTTTCACAGGAGTAACCTTCAACTTGGGTCTCTCATCATCCTCAACATTATGAACAACTAACATATCCATGATTTCACCAAATATAAATTTATTAAAGAAATCCTATACGAAAAATGATAAAATACCTTTTTCCAAAGTAGGGTTTAGCTGAAAATCACCTTGTCAAATTGCTTCTGAGTGTTCTAAGCTTTTGAGATAATCACAATGTGAAAATAATCAAGTTCATTAATTGCGTACTTTTCCAAATTAAAAATAATTGTTAATTTCATTTTGAAATCAAATATCTGCTCAAAATCATCTGTTCGATCTTCAAATGCTAACCAAGTCTAATCATAGCTTAATTTCATTATGATAGTGCTCCACAAAACTTCACTCCATGAAGTTTGCTATGAAAACATAGATTTCATCTTTTGTCAAAGAGTAAACTTTCTTTGTTGTAATAGTAACTCTTATTTCCTTCGTAACTTGTTCTGATAAGCTCCAAATTGCAAGTGAGCTTAGGTACAATCTCAACTCTTCTAGATACATCTTCTCTCAACCTCACTACTCATAGTTCAGTCTCTATATGAAGTTTCAACTTCTAGTGTTGTGAACAAGCTTAATTCAACTTGGTTGAATCAAACTCGATTCTTGACTTCAATCTTTCTTTCTCTACATCATCTAACTTTTCCTCTAATCCAATAGTTAATTCCTTCACAAATGTTTCATCAAGTTCTTCTCAAAGTTCAGTAAGCACATTTCTTTGATCTTCATTATATTTCTTAGTTCTAGGGTTACTTTCATCCTTCCTTCTATCATTTCTAAAGTTTCTTCAATTGTTGCTTCTATTTCTGAATTTTCTTTCATGGTCCCTTCTTTCATTTTTGAAGTTTCTTCCATTGTTCCTTTTGCAGTACTTTACTATATGTTTGAAGTTGTTGCATAATTGACACACTAGGGTTCTGCTTCTAGGATTCTGTTGATCAATAGGTGCTTGATAGTTCTGGGCTTTGTGTACAAAGTTGTTACACTTATAACACACAATCTGCTTTCTTTCTTCATAAGGTCTTCTTTCTCTTGATGTCCTTTAATTAGATCTTCTTCTATTTGTAGGGTTAGTATATCCAAACATTCTGCTATTCCTTTTATGATTATCATATTTAGGCTTCTTACTATCAATTACTTTATGACCAATACCATGACAATTATGATAATAAAAAATCATAACATGATTAAATGACTTATTTGTACAATCTCTTTTCATATGACCTATTTCATTACATGAAAAACACTTACCTCAAAATTTATACCTCATTTCCTTAGAAGATTCCACTTGCTTAGGTTCATCCAATTTCTTAGTTTCCTTGTTTTGTCCAATTTCTTTAGATTTGTCAAAAGATTGACTGGAGTCAATCTTATCATCAGATTTATCTTTTTCTTTCAAATCTGATCCACTTTTAGATTCTTTGCAGACATGTTAAATAGGTAACCAAGACCAGTCTTATAATAGGCAGGTCTTTGTATTGACATTGATTCATCAAGCTTTTCTCTGCTAGAATAAAGCTTTTCAAGTTGCAACTTGCTCTGAGTTAGTTCACCTTTCACAACAGTGTTGTACTTATGAAGTTCTTCATGATCTGCTTTTAATGTTTCAAATTTAGATGTCCTCTTTTCTAGATTCTCTCTGAGATCTAAATTTTTAGCCTTCAAATTAGATTCAACTTTGCTAGGATCATTCTTCAAACTCAACTTTAGATTGGTAATCTTTAATTCATGCTTCAAGATCTTGTACTCTATCTTTAGTTTTGAATATTCATCATCACTAGTTTTAGATTCAGTAGATTCAGGCTTTGATTTGAGATGTTCAATCTTGTCCTTCAATTGTCTAGTGTATACTTTGGAATCTTCATATCTATCTTTCGGCTTATCTCTTTCTTTGGTAATGAGATCAATTTGTTCAAGTGCCTCTTCAAGGTTCTCATCAACTATTCCATATCCATAGGGATCTTACTCAAGCTGTTAAGCCTCTTCCGAGTTCTGGGCTCTGATACCAATTGTTAGAAATAGGGAATATTGAGAGGGGGGGTGAATCAATATTCTACAAACTTTTGTCACCAATTGGATATTATTTATTATTTTGAACCATGCATAAGAAAGTAAACAAGTAATGTTGAATAGTAAAAGTATCCATGCATAGAGAGAACTCATAACACCATATTTTGTTAACTAGGGAAATCCTAGCCAAGGGAAAACCATAGTGGGAATGATGCCCACAAAGATATACTGATATATATGTTCCTCGTTAGAGGATGGACCCTGTTAGGAGTCTATAAACTCATTCAGTACATATGAGTCACTGTTAGGAGACTTTGAATCCCTGTTAGGAGATTCCAACCCTGTTAAGAGTTGTGGTATAATGTGTGCAAGAAGAGCTCATTGCCCAAACATGCACTTTTAATTACAAGAAGAGCTCACTACCCAAACAAGTAATTAAAGTTCTTCGAATACATAAGTATGGATGCTATACCTTCTTTCAGCTAATCTCTGACCTTAGCTCGATCTTGGATCACAAAATTTAGATTATCAAAAAATCACTTTTGCATATAATGTAAAACTTCACATTCACAACTTTCGCATGTCACTTCCAAATAAGCTCACAAGATGTCTTTGCATAAATAGCATGCCTTTTCACAAATTGCTGCAAGGTTGGCTAGGACCAAAATAAACTTTTCCAACTTAGAGCAAACATCTAGGATGTCGTCCCTAATTGGTCAAGTAATTATTTTGTAAACAAAATAATTCCTTTACCTTTCATTTCGATGTTATGTACATCTTAAATATCTCTTTTCCATATTGTTCGTACTAATGTCCAAGGTTATACACATCATCATCAACATGTATATTGTTCCCATATATCTTCTTTGTCAAGAATAACATCGTATAAACTAGTTGCATATAAAACAATACACTACTATAAACCATTTCCATACTTAGACAATTTTCTAATACCAAAAAGCTAAGTATCTTTACTTTCAGGGTTATCTACAAGCATGTACATCATGTGTTGCCATTAATGGCAACATTTACATATCTACATATAGCCAATTGTCAACAATAAAGGGTATCCAATGAAGGCTACAATGTTTGATTATAAACTATGATCTACCTTGTGAAAGGTCCGCCCTATTAGAGGTTTACATGATTGTTGGATCTTACTCTATTAAAGGATTTCAACACCTTGTTAGAAGTGTGCCTGATTAAAGGACTTAAAACTCGCAATAAAGTAAGCACCCTGTTAAAAAATTTACAATAGTTTGTGAGGACTACTCTGTTAAGAGATTTAACTGATTCACCTGCTAGAATGTCTCAACAATGATCCTGCAGTTGGTACTTTGCTACTAGATAATAGATCATCTCTTTCCTGATGTGTACTTGATCCTCTCTTATTAGATGTATCACTTCTATCGTCTAACTCCTTTCCCCTATTCTCCTCTAACTGATTCTGCAATGTATCTCAATTCACAACTCCTTAGCCACGATGAATGCTCCATTTGCGCATGCAAACTTCTCTCTTCGCTCCTTCCACTCTTACACACTTAATTTATTTTAGGGTTTTTCCTCCTTATGAAGACTTAGGTGACTTAGGGTTAGGTATGAATCAATGATTGCGATTCACACATTTTGCCGCTTAAAATATCCCTTCAATTGATTGTTTGTATGTACTGCATAGGGATCTTCAATATAGATTTTTCCTTATCATCTAGAATCACAAAACATTCCTTAAGTCGGCTAAAAAATAGTTTACATAGAAGTTTGTGCCATTACAAACAACTATGTCCAAAATTATTTACTTGGCACCTAAAGTGTCTGATGCTTGGCATCCACTGTATCTTCAATGCTGTAACTCAACATCTGAATGACTTGGGATCCATTGATCACTCGACATTTGAATGACTCGACATCTACTATCTGCTCGACACTTAAGTGACTCAACACTTACTAGTTACTCGATACATACTGTATAACTTAGCTCGGCATATACTATCTGACATCTTATGCTTGACATACATTACTTGTTCGACATGAACTAAGCAAATGACTTAAGTATATTGTCACTCATACGTCAAAACCAATATGAGATTAACATTAAATGCAAGAATAAGATACATACATACATACATACATACATACATACATACATATATATAATTGCATATTTTGGCTTGTAATATTCATGTACTCCAATCATATTTTCGCTCATCTCTAAGATTGATCTTTGATTCCTAAACTCACAATGGTTCAACTTGGATTACATCCTAAGTAGAAACTTGATTGATCTCACTTTCCTAGTTGCAAATCTAAATCATGAATTTTTAAAATTGACCTCCAAAAACAAACCCAATCGAATTCGTCCTAGTAGCTATTATGAGCCAATCTAAGATGTGCTTGGATTCACTTGTGAGCTTAGTTGCATTAAAAAATTTATTCACCCATTTGAGAATTATGTAGGAGTTACATAAACAATTTTTATGTAAGGAAATTATGGGAGGAATCTTGTAGCATTACTAGAGTATCACAATATTTTAGGTCCATTACATAGTGACTTGTTGTCTTTGGTCTTTCACTTTGAACCATACAACAAATTTACTAAGAGTTTGATTATGATAAATAAGATCCTCACAATTTAATAGATTCCTAAAATTATTGCTAAACAATATCTAAATGCATATTATTAATGACAAATTTTAATAACCCACAATTATTAGATTAATTAGTTACAATTTAAATCCATACTCAAAAAGATTACATCCACAATTGTACAAATGCATATAAACAAAGAAAAACAAACACACACAAATTAATGTTTTTCAAAATTTTAACACTTCAATGAATCACTTTCTAATATATGCCACAATACAATTTCATAATTATAAATATTACACATAAGATCATAAAATTATGATTTAATTTTAGTGTTTCCAGTTATCAATCTCACCTTGTTTTTCTTTAATTATTCATTGAATACTTTATTTATTTTATTAACCTAAATATTTTCTAGCTCATTGTTTTAACCTCTGTAATTCTACATCCAAATTCACCCAACGCGTTAAGTTTTGATAATTAGTTTCCTAAATAGTCCCGCGTCGCTAGATCCATTGGATTGTTTTGATCTCGCCGACGTTGAAAACTTTAGATTCTGTCTTCTGTGCCGTTCCCAATTTCTAATTCCCAAATTAGACCGAAGTCTGAAGACAAAACTTAGAACAGAACAGCTACCTAGTTTTCATTCACACTCAACAAGCAGCCGCATCAAGTTTTTGTTCACACACAAATGACTAAATTGGAGAAGCCACACGCGATCACACTCACACAGTCAGCATTTACAGATGTGAACACATTTTATATACGTCACTCATTCATGTATAAATACCCTTCTCACTGCTATATTATTTGGGTCAATCTGAAGAAGTATTCAAATGGAAACGAGAGCCAAATCCATGATACCCATGTTGCTAATGTGGATGTTTTTCTTCTTATTGGTATGTCCTCTGGGCGTCTCTTCAGAGGCCAATTATCTGATAGGAACAGGATCATATGATATCACAGGACCTGCTGCCGATGTGAATATGATGGGCTATGCAAACAGTGATCAGACTGCAGGAGGCATTCATTTCAGGCTAAGGGCAAGAGCCTTTATCGTTGGTGATCTCAATGATAATGGCAGCAGAGTCGTGTTTGTTAACTTGGACGCATGTATGGCATCTCAGCTTGTGACAATAAAAGTACTCGAACGACTTCAGTCCAGGTGTGATATATGAGCTATTTTAGTCTCCATCTTTACCCCTTTACCTTCACATAATTGGGCATATTTATATGCATATAATCTATGTGCATTTTGTATGCACACATCTGTTTGTGTGAACATATATAAAGCTATATGTGTATATCTGTATGTCTTGTGTACATATATTTGTTCAAAACTCAGAGAGCCAATGCTTCATCATTCCAGTCTTTTTATTTCCTTTTTAGGGCGTGGATTATTTTTAGTTATAATATTTTATCTATACTTAGATTATCGATAAAGTTTACGGAAGTACATGCCTTGATAATTCTTGAAACATACCTGTTGTAATGTGTATATATACGACACCAAACCACTAGTAACCCGAGGGACCGTAATGTAAACAGTAACGGTAATTGGAAACACTTGTGTGTATTTAACCCAAATTTAAACCCTGCTCGTCGGTAGTGGTGCAAATGGGAACCACTTGTAAGACCATAGCCTCAAGTACAAGTCCACATCACTACTTGTGAATCCTGATGTAATGGTAATGCGAGGCGCTTGTAGGAGCATGACACAAATTGAAACCCCTCTCAGTATTTGTGATTGAATGGCAAAGGAAGGTACTTGAAAGAGCGTAATCTAAATTAAAATTCCCCTCATCACGATTTTTGCTTTCAAGTGGATATGGGATGAAGTTGTGCTGTAATGGTAGCGAGATATGTTTGTGTGTGAACCGTGTTTCCATTTTGTAAGAATGTACTAGAAGCCATGTAACGACACATAATACATTCAATTGTTCATGTTTGTTATGTTTACAAATCATTAGAATGTGGCCCAAATCTGCAATAGATGATTAAGGAATAGATTCGAGCACAGTTTATGTTTAAGATACATTCAAGTGCAATAAATGGTTAAAAATCTTTAGAATGTGATACAAACTAGTTTGCAGTGTAAAAATTATGGGATAAGTATCGATTGTTATCCATGCTTAGAAATCCTATAAACGTAGGCCATGCGAGGTTATTGTGACATCAGATACAGCTGCCTGTGACCAATGTTTACAGATCTTAACTTAGATACAGATTTGGGCTTCCTGCCTGCAGAGGAGGAAGCAGATGCGACCAGTGGCGGATTCGGGAGCGAGCATCCGGGTGCCTCCAGCAGCCTCTGCAGGCCCAAACAGCTAAAAAACCTGTGTTTTAAATTTTTTGCCACTTTAAATACTTTATTAGTGGGGAAATATATTTTTCAACCTTTATTTTGCTCGTAAACCCTAAAGAAGCCCTAAAAGAGATGATTAGGACTATTTTGCGGATCCATACAATTTGGATTGAACATTTAATGATGAACAATATTTTGATTTTGTAATTGTGATGATTTGCTGATTTGCATTGGACTCATAAACATAGACATATATGATATGGTTTATAAGCTTATTGAATATTTGAATTTCAATGTGAATATGTGTTGGTGAATTTACAAGTATCATACTGTGATATTGCTATCAGGATTTAATTGTGTAGTTTTTGAGTCAAACTCATTGATTCATGTCTCATGAGTAGTGATTCACATGAATTCGTCTCTCATGACAATAAATGGAACACTTAGCACTCATTGGATCTAGGTGATGCTCACAGAGGTATCTCCTACTTATCGAGTATTATACTATCAAATGTTTTATTTTTTTAATAGTTCTTTCATTATTGGATAAGTTTCGATTGTAACCCATGCTTAGAAATCCTAGGAATGTAGGCCAAGCGAAGGTTATTGTGACATCGGATACAGCTGCCTGTGATTAATGTTTACAGATCTTAACTTAGATACCGATTTGGGCTTCCTGCTTGCAAAGGCGGAAGCGGATTTGGGAGCGGAGGCAGGTGGAAGAGCATCTGGGTGCTTCCAGCAGTCTCCACAGGCCCAAACAGTTAAAAAACCTGTTTTTTAAATTTTTGCCACTTAAAATACTTTATTAGCACATGGGAAATATATTTTTCAACCTTTATTTTGCTCCTAAACCCTAAAGCAGCCGTAAAAGAGATGATTAGGATTATTTTGTGAATCCATGTGATTTGGATTTGGATTGAACATTGAATGATGAACTATATTTTGATTTTGTAATTGTGGTGATTTGCTATCATACTATCAAATGTTTTTATTTTATACATTTCTTTCTTATATATATATATATCATACTATCAAATGTTTTTATTTTATATATTTCTTTCATTTCTTTGCATACATACATACATATATAGACGCACATGCATCTGTATCCCCCCACAAAAAAATTCGCACATCTGTGCACCTGCCGCCTGTGTCCGGATCTGCATCTGCATCCGAATCAGTAACTAAGGATCTTAACAATGAGCTCATGCTTACATTCCAGACTGCCTCGAAGGCAACCTATTAGGTCACCCAAAATTTACCAAGTGAAAAAAATAGAAATAATATACAAAATATGACACTCTAACCATCTGAATATCTCAATGTACTGCATTCATAAATATAATAATAAGGTTTATATACATTCAATGCTTCTAGATTGACTGTTACATATACAATTAAGCTGGAATTTGATCAAAACCCATGATCAGAAAAGAACTTAACTAGATTTGAGGGACCTCTTGGATCCACTAACCTTTGCGGTGTGTTCATTATTATTGTGATTTCTGTAAGTGGAGAAGTTATAATACTACATGATGTAAATATAGCTTCTAGGATGGAGGTATCAATGGTCCATGCCTACACACCTGATCTCATTTCTAAACTGCAAATTGCTGGAGCAGAGAATACTTGAGGTTGCAGAGTTCTGTTTTCCATTGGAGGGTTCGGCTTATAGTCATGTATAGTTGAAACTTAAAATTGGCATGTATTTAATCTCTCATATATTGGATATTCTCTCTTTCATTTTGTTCATTTTCTCTTCCTGTTCCTTGAGTTTTTCGATCAATATGTTTCCATATGAGCAAGGTCCTCTACAGCCAGATGTGAATGGGCATGGGTGCACAAATGGATAATCACTTTATAGTCATAGACTTTAATAGCCAATGGATACATTTGACTCAATTACGTGTTGTTATCCTTCCATGCAACATAATGGGATATGGAGGGTGTTTTGGTGGATGGTTTAATGTTGTATTATGAATTGGCCAGAGATTGTCATCCCAAAGCCTACATACCATAGTAACATGGAGACGTGTCCCCCTCCCCTCCTTTTTGCCCCACGTCTCAGAGACAGGGACACACTCGAAACTTGGGGATGCCGTCCCCCGTCTCCAGTGGTGTCACTAGATTCCGCCACCTCCGCCAAGGATGGGGGGATGTCATGGTGTTGACTATTTGTTGATTCGACTATTTATGTTCAATGTTCGATGTTCCAATTCAACATAATGTTCAAGTATTTACTCTTCTACATTTTTATATCTTATATTGCAATACATCTTTTCATAATTAGCATTTTAAGTACCATATGTATCGTATATGCAATCCCCCTCTGTCCATCGCTACTGTCCCCAAATTAAGGCCCCTCTGTTCCCATGTCCAGGAATCTTGTTCCCTCATTCCCCTGTCCTTGAGGGTGGTGTAACTATGATACATACTTTCTTGAATGTCCTATGTATGTTAAATGAGAAAGGTTAATAGTTGGGTTAGCAGAACTTTGCTCAACCCTTTGGCCAGAAAAGAAGTTATTTTTCTCTCTCTAGATATCTATTTTTCATTAGTAGCAATATTTTTTCTTTCTTTTGCAGCTTAACACTTACTTTATCGAGTGTCCTTCCATTACTTGGGAGATGTTATGGTTTTGGGTTTTAACCACTTTTAGTTTAACCTCTCTTGCTTTGGTTCTCTACTTTTGCTTTGTTGTTTATATGTTAAATCACTTCCACGATCTGTTGTTCTATTACCTGAGCTCTTTTCTATTGTTACTGCCTATGCTTCAGAGTCCCGTTGGCCTGCTTTGGTCATTTGTCGACATTATTTTAAAGTCTTTCCATCTCTTGTATTTGTACTATTACTCTAAAGATCTGTCTCAAAAATTTAAGCTAAGGAACAAAAAGCAACAAAGCACCATACTTTTGTTGGATTTTCAGGTGAATTTATCTTTGTTCATTAGGTTCTCATTTAAAATGCCATAATGATCAATAGTAGCCAATTCAACTTTTTCTATAGATTAGGAATTTTCTCAATGAACGATCCATTCTCTGTAAACTTCATTTTTTTCCTCAGTTTGAATCGGTAAATTCTGCTCTTTTGTACTCTTTAGGTGATACACCATTCTAGAACTAGAAAAGCTTCAGTTTTTAAAGTTGCTTATGTTCGTAATTCCTTGAAGTCATTTTTGTAATCAGTATGGTGAAGGATTAGGGCTTTCTTCCATTATAAAAGTAGTTAGAAAATAATCAGAGTTTGCTGAGATAAAACAGTCCTTTATGTAGAAGAAATCATATGAATACCTATAGATGCCCTTCTACTGAAGAATGCATATTGTTTACCGCTTACTAGTAAACAATATTTAATGCATTCTACTGAAATAAGAGATATATCAGAAAGAGTAATTGCAAAACGTTATTAGAGAACTGTCATGGATTCCATTAATCCCAACAACAGGTTACATTCACAAGGTTACAAGTGAGAATGATAGAACATAACATTGCTGCCCTCTTCCATCCGAGGGAATGTACATATAGTTTTTGAGGGGGTGCAACATGAATCGTCACGACCACAACTACCTACCCCTCAGTTATACTAACTACCAACAACATGATTAACACTAACACATTTTAGACAACACATGTTTTTCCCGATGGCTTAATACATTTTTGCCGACAACATCACCCCCCACCACCCACCACCCCCCCCCCCCGGCAAAAGGAAAAAAGAAAAAAATTCGTCTCCGGATGACGCACAACAAAAATGAGACATCTATATACAATAGCAAATCATGACGAGGAAGTAGGTGGAGGGAGCATCCCTGGAGGAGGAGAGTGTGTCACTTGTGCCCTCAGTTGGTACACTTGCTTTGTCCAGAACTTGAGATTGCTCTATGTGATTATCTGGTGTTCTCAGACTGACTGCACCATTATATAGGCCTTGAGGATCTCTTTATTCTCCTTGTCTACCAACTCCATACTACTTTCCAGACGAGTCTCCAGCATGCCCTTTTTGTAGTCGTTCCTGTTGCAACGGAACCGCACATCAAGCAAGATTAGTGAAAACAGTTACAATAGCCTGTGGGAAATGTATATCAGATTGAAGACAATACGAACAAAACAAAGTACGCCCGTGCAGGTTAAAGGGAAAGAGAAAAACACTAGCTGAAAACCTAACCATTCTTTCAGCACTTATTAATTTTGTAGAAGGCAACAAAACACATTGAGACTAAAAAACAGAAGAACTGAAGGAAAAAGTTAGGCGCTTCAGCTTCCATCAACAGAGCTGCAATTGTGCTGTTGTTGGGAGTAAAAATTGCAGGAAACATGGATAATGGACGGACTAAAAAGAAGGTGCAAACACAGGCAACCAAAGAAGTTATCACACTGGAGACTATCACCTTCGAAGGCCTAAATGATGTAGAGTGTAGGAAATGGTGGATCGATACACCACATGATGATCCTATTAAACAATAGCTGAGGCATGCGCAGGTCCATTGGGCAATTCAATTGGCCATCTTTTGCATACAAGATTTTGAGGGAGTCTTGCGTGTCATGATTTAGGCATATGACAGGTCTCAGAGGCAGTCTGGATTCATGTATCATCACCATCAAATTATTGTATCTTTTGGGGCAGTCAAATTGACGAAAGTGTTTGGGATCTCTGACAATGACGCCAAATGTTTACTGCTTATTGGTAAACGATATTTAATGCATACTACTGAGATATGAGACACACCTGAAAGAGTAATTGCAAAACATTATCAGAGAATTGTCATGGATTCCATTAATCTCAACAACAAATTACAAGGTTACAAGTGAGAATGATAGAACATAACATTGCTGCCCTCTTCCATCTGAGGGAATGTACATATAGTTTTCAAGGGGGTGTGACATGAGCTGTTACGACCACAACTATCTACCCCTCAGTTATACTAACTACAAACAACATGATTAACGCTAACACATTTTAGACAACACATATTTTTCCTGATGGCTTAATACATTTTTGTCGACAACAAGTCTAAGAAGCTAATCAAGACTATAGATTATTTTGGCTAAACTACCCTAACAAGCCACCCAAATCATAAGAATCATAGCTGAAGAAAACAATAATGGTCATGCCCAAGTTGCATTGCCTCAGGGATCAAGAGTGTTTTGAGGAATGCTTCCTCATACTTTTGGTGAGGAGAGCATCCATGGTCCACTGCGTACTGCCATCCAATAAGCCATCAACTTTCATCCATAATTTTTTTCAACTTTTATTATCCTTACCTTTCACTTGCCGAAATTTCTGTAATTTGGTTAGGCAATCTTGCTTGTGGGATAAGACATAGTTGTGATACAAGGGATAAGTCTAGTTTATTTTCAGTCTCTAGGAAATTTATCATCTCTAAATCCTGTTATTCTGAGGACCTTCAGAAAACTGCTCTAAACAATGCTGAAAGTTTTCCTCGCCCTTAACGAAATGGTCAATGCAAGAAGCTTTTGTTGGGTGAGTTTGCGTGGGTATGGATGAAATTGATGTCATTTCCTTAGGTAGAGCCATGAGGGACACAATCGGAGAACCAAATCCCCATCTACATTTCGAGGCTTTGAGATTGATCGTTAAAATTGCAAAAAAAATTGCACATGGTTGTGCCAAATAAAATCTTTGTTGAGGTTGCCTGGTTTTGCATTCATTTCATGAAATTTACAAATCTCAAGCTAGGAGAATGTTTGGCCATCCAAAGATTTTGTTGCCCATTGTGTTGCAACGGAAGTACCTCAACAACACCCTTCCAAGCTCAAAAATTGTATCTAGGTGCATTGTGAAGAGTGAATTTTGATAGTGTGTATGATGGGCTTTGAAATGTCAATCATGGTATACAGTCTCACATCTTGCACACAAAATTTTCTAGCTCTGCATTTAGTTTCACAAAATCACCCACATGCTTAATCAAAATTTGAATAATTGCAGAGTTTCTTCATTACTGGAAGAAAAGGGTGTAAACTCATAGCCATTTAGGTAATTTGGAGATGGCAGCAGTCTCAAGATCAAACAAGGGAGCCCATGGTGCTGTGAAGAAACCAAATTTTCCAAAAACTAAGGGTCATGCTATTGCACAAACCTGCAATCATCAAGTAGAGTGGAATTGCAAAAGAAAGGAACCGTGTTCCAAGACCTCCACTGACAGAGCCTCCATGTTGCACTAGGTACCATTTGTCTAGGACATCAAGTCCTGAACAAACGGATGCTTCCTTAAGCATATGAAAACAAGTCATAGTCTATTGATACCATCCACTATTGCCTTAACACAATCATTCTATTAGAATATTATAATGTTTCTTTTAGTGGTCATCTTAATTAGTCTTTAATTTGTTAAGTAGTTTCTATTTTTGTCTTCAGTTCACGATTGGTTCTTTTAGAAATATCATCTTTGTAAATCTATATAAGGAGTTTTCTTCTTCTTTGTTTAATACAATAACAACAACAACAACATCATCTATTTACCATAACATGGTATCAAAGCAAATTGATGAGATTTCATAAAATTTGGTGAATTTTTAAAGAAAAATTTGAGCCTCTTTTGATCTAGAATTTTTCTCAAAAATTTGTTTTTTGATATTTTAAAATAAAAATTGGAGGTATTTTATAAAATTTTGTTGTTTGTCTTAGAAGACTTTTGCTTAAAATTGCGAGCTTGGTCAAGGGTTTTGAATTTGATTGCACGATTTCTTGGTTTGGGCAAAAGTCTCTGATTTTCGAAGGTTGCATGTATTTGCATGTGCATTTTGTTACTTGCTTGTACTTGCATATGCTGTTTTACCATGCGACGTCTCGTGTTTTGCCACATGAAGATTTTTCTAATGGGTTTTCATAATTTTTTCCCTTAAAATTTGTTTTGATGGGTTTTTCATATTATTTCCCTTAAAATTATGATGGGTTTTCATAAAATTTTCCCTTAAAGAATTCTCTTTTAAGTTTGTAATTTTTTCCTCAAAAATTATCTATATTGGGTTTTACAATTTTTCCTCAAGAACAAAGCATTATATTCTTTGAATTGTGTCTTGGATTCTATTGTTTTCTTTTGATCAAATTTTCACTTCAAAAATCATGTTCAGTTTTTCTGATTTTTGTCCTAAAAAGTCATGGCTTTTTGTAGTTTGTTTTGGGGCATCATGCTCATCTACAAAGTTTGGAGGGTTTGCTGATTTTCCCTCAAAATCGTGCTAGTTGTTCTTAGTGTTTGTCTCTATCTCGTGGGAAGAGAAGCTTTGTTATCCAGCATCAGGTTGGATTTTTTGTGATGATTTTTGGTCAGATGTTTTGCTGATTTTGGTAAGGATAGTGGCAGACTCATCTTAGTGGTAGAGTCAGTGGCAAGCTCTCGCCTCTTGTTGCATAGCATTTTGAAGAAGTGGACACCCTTCTATGTTTCGTTTTTATGGATGGCTTCTTGGTCATTAACAGTTTGCAGATCTAGAGAGGGTCTCAGCATCCTCAAAATGTTTTGAAAAATTTATGACCAAAAGACAAAAGTTAGATGATGGCCATATATGGAGGGTAGTAGAATATTAGAATATTTCCTTAATGGTCATCTTAGTTAGTCTTTAGTTTATTAAGTAGTTTATATTTTTGTCTTTAGTTCACAATTGTTTCTTTTAGAAACATTGTCTTTGTAAATCTATATAAGGAGTTTTCATCTCCTTTGTTTAATACAACAACTACAACAACATCGATTTACCATAATGCATCCAGGACATGAAAATTAAGAGGATTTGCATCTAATACCATCACATTATCACCGACAAAGTAGGAGAATTTTTTTTTATTTGTCCACAGCACAGGTAAAGGTGGATCACGGTTAGGAATACTCTTTAACTTGGCAGTTGAAGAAACTGAGCCATTTGTTCTGTTCGGTAGCACCAGAGATTGATTAGAGTTTACTGTCAAGATCTGTGACCTACAAAAATAACTACATTTGTGGAAAGGGTTAAGTGAGTTTTTGCACCTGTTGATTTTAGGGACTGCCAGTGGCAGGGCTGCCACAGCAGAAACAAGGGGCAGTGGTGGGGGAAAGGGAGCCTTTCCTTAGTCTACCTGACACTCTCCCATTCTCTGTTTCTTGTTGTCACCACCCTCAGCAGAGCTCGTTATTTTACTGCTGCTCCATCTTCTTCCTTTGCACACTTTTGCTGCTTCTGACCACCATTCTAACTCCCTACTATGAATTTTCCTCACTTAAGTTAATTTTGAAATGGTATCTGTTTGACGGAATCCATGGGCAAGTTAATTTAGGGTTTTTCTCTTCCGGCTGTTACATTACAGTGAATAAGATAAAATGAATTCTGCAGAAAAGGTTGAAATAAACAAGATAAACTTTCTGGAATTTGATCTCAAGGCATATTATTTTGAGGCCCAACTTTGTGAAATCTTCAAGAAAGTGTTATAAAAATGGTAAAGATTATCCAGTGGGTGATCTCCAGCAGCTGCTGTTATCATGCAGTCTAGGAGAGCAGACATTATAAAGCATAGGAAATAGATAAAGAGAGAGAATGAGATAGGGATGGAGTAAATACTAAAATTCAATTGTGAGATGGGCCACATTGGTTGGAATCTTAGTTACCGATTTGGGATACGAATCCAATTCGGGCACGTCAATCGGATTCGTGGATTCGTGAGTACACACACACACACACACACACACACACATACATATATGTATATATATTATATATATTTATTCCAAGTTTGGTTTGTGGGTCCTTGGGGATTCGTGAAGAATTCATGATGAATTCATGCAGGATCCTTGTTTTGGACTGTGGATTCGTTTGGATTTGTGGTCCGTGGATCCGGACGGATTCACAATCCAAATCAAGGATCCTGCCCAAATCCTGGCACGAATCTGGATCCGGCCTTCTGGGCATGAATCTGGTAATTGGAACTTCTATACATACCGTAACTAGGGAATTATTGTTGTTTAGACAACTATCCTTTCATTCTTTTTTTATAACTTATAGTTGGCAAGTATGATTTTACTGTTCAACTTCAACTCACCTGTTTTTGGTAGGAGTATTCAATGTCAATTTCTTAGCAAACAAGTGGACTTCTCAATTTACTCTATAAATTGATAAATATTTATGTATATAGCTTGAATGCTTGTTTAATGTTTCATTGTGAATAATTTTGTTCTTACTTTTCTTCCTTTGCTGCACGTGAAATGCAATCAACTGTTTGGAAACTATATATATTTCCAATTTCTGATAGTGAAAATGTTGGTTTGTGTTTGTCTCTTACAGGTATGGGGAACTTTACAATGAGAAAAATGTAGCCGTAAGTGGTATTCACACACATGCTGGTCCAGGAGGCTACCTTCAGTATATTGTCTATATTGTTACCTCTCTTGGATTTGTTCGACAATCATTTGATGTTATTGTTGATGGCATTGAACAAAGTATCATACAAGCCCATGATAATTTGCATCCTGGGAACATTTATATAAACACAGGTATGGGAATAAAGCAATTGTAATATTCATTAGCAATGAAATAAAACCATATAATATAGCTTGATCAATCATCCTTGCACCAACTTGTTTAGTGTGAATTTGATGCTGGCATGGATTAATCATGAAATAGAATTTAGGGCTTACTCATACTAGTGCATATGCATGTATTTACGTGGTATATGGTCACACATAAATGCTGAATCAAATATAGGGCCTGCTTATATTAGTACATTTTTGCATGGTATTGTCTTTTGGTTTTCTATGAGCACATATTGTTGTGAGGGCATTGTGAGTAATTCTTCTGTACATGTAGCATTGTGAAGCAGTAGTGGGGTATTTTGTGTGTCACTGTATAATTTCAGCTACAAAGTGACAAAAATCTTAAATAGCATCTGCCTTGGAGTGGATCTCCTTGGAATGTTTTTGGTTGGCCATAGTTCTTTGGCCCTACCCTAGTTTGGTGGTCTAGCAGGCATGTCAGATGAATCATATTCAATGTAGCCGTGCATTAAGAGTTTGCCTTTGCAGCTCTACTCTAATTCTAACAAATGCTTCATGCTCTTCTGGTTTCAAGTCAAGAAGATCGGTACTGTAACATCAGAACTGAGTGTGAGTGTGTTCCTAGTGTATGAGAAATATTTGGGATGTTCGGATATACCTCTAATTGTAAAACATTATTGTGATCATAAACTCACATTACCAAATATGGAGAAGTGTATATGATCTTAAATCTGTCTCAAATATTGTTACATGTTTAACTTTCTAGGTTAATATAATGTCATTATTTTGTCTTTTTCTGATGGAAAAAATTATCTTCCAAGTCCCGACTCCCATTTAACCACATGGATACTAAAAAATGGCTCGATTGTCTTTTGTTATGGGTCCTTTGACTTGAATAATGGTCCTATCCAATTGGTATTTTGTAACCAACTATGTCTTCGTCATCATGTAATGATCACAAGGTTGCCTTGCATTTGTTTCTAACTTTCTAGCGAGTCCTTTTTGGGAAAACTTGATATATAAGAAAATGTTTGATATCAAATTATGTCTGTTGCTCAAAATGCTAGAATGCCAATCAACTAACAATTCTGCCAGCCATTTGAACAACAATAGCAATACATGATACTTACATCCAAGACACTGGACGAGTAATTCATAAAACACACATATGATTTGGTATGGCTCAATGTTTTGCATTCGTGCTCCCTAAAGCATCTCTTGAGAAGGTTACACAGTCTACTATATTGTTTGCTCTCCAAAAATTTCTAAATGATCATTTAACTAATAGTAAAAGGCACTTTCAGATCCCTCACTGCTTCTTTTAGCTGATGTTATTGGTGATACTGTTCAGATCTAAAAACCATATTATGGCAACCTTTTCAGGTGAGCTTCTTGATGCTGGTGTTAATCGCAGCCCCAGTGCTTACTTGAATAATCCACCAGATGAACAAGCACGATACAAATATAATGTCGACAAAAATATGACTTTGCTGAAATTTGTAGATGCTAAGGGGGGTCCTATAGGAAGCTTTAACTGGTTTGCAACACATGGAACATCAATGAGTCGTACAAATCGATTGATTAGCGGTGACAATAAAGGAGCTGCAGCACGTTTTATGGAGGATTGGTATTCAGAAAAAACCAGGGATTCTCCAACTTCTGAGAGTTCAGAATCAATGAAAACTAATTATAATGTCAGTTCATTTAGCCAGTACAGAAGAAAGTCAAGCATGACTCCAAGTATGGGTATGTAAAGACTGAAAATCACAATTCAATTTTTTTGGCATTGATCCTCACACTTCTTGTTTTACATAGACATTGTAATTGGAAGAGTCACAATGCTTATTAATATATCAAGTATTAAACTGTGCGATTGAAATAAATGATTAGGTGGAAAGTTTAAAATATAACCTAATGGATTCTTGCAGATGAGAGTCTTTACAAAATTGCAGCATCACATAAGAGCAGAGGTGGGAAATTCAGTAAACGGATGATTAGTGTTTCAAGTAGAGTTCGGGGATCCATGGTGAATGGAGACAAACCACAATTTGTAGCTGCATTTTGTCAATCAAATTGTGGTGATGTGAGTCCCAATGTTTTAGGTGCTTTTTGCATAGACACAGGATTGCCTTGTGACTTCAATCACAGTACTTGTAATGGAAAAAATGAACTGTGCTATGGGCGTGGTCCAGGGTGAGTATTTAGTAATTTACCCTCTGAAGGCATCATGTTGAGATTTGTTACCGTCCATAGATTGATCGACAGTCCTGTGTCTTGTATACTGTTTTGTATGACAGATACCCCGATGAATTTGCAAGTACCCGCATTATTGGGGAAAAACAATTTGAGAAGGCTATCGACCTATTTAATGGTGCATCTGAACAATTATCAGGAAAAATAGACTACCGCCATGTATATCTTGACTTTTCCAAACTTGAGGTCAACCTTCCCCCAGCTGCACCTGGAGATTCAGAGTCTGTAGTTAAGACATGTCCTGCTGCAATGGGATTTGCTTTCGCTGCAGGAACCACTGATGGGCCTGGAGCTTTTGACTTTAAGCAGGGTGATAATAATGTATGGCTTCCCTTGTGATAAACTTGGTACTATAATTGTTTGTTTACACTCAATTTATTATGTTATTTACAGTTACACTGCTTTTGGGCTTAGAGGGACCGCTTGATTCGTTCCTCTCATGGCATTTTTGCAGGGAAATCCATTTTGGAAGTTAGTGAGAGATGTATTGAAAACACCACCCAAAGAACAGACAGACTGTCAGAAACCAAAGCCAATTTTGCTTGATACAGGAGAAATGTCTCTACCATATCCATGGGCGGTAAGTAAAGAGTGCATTAGAATGGGAATCTTATGGATCTGAATCAGAACAAGTTTTTTGGCAGTTTATAATATATTTATATGTTCTATAGAAATTTATGTCTCTGTTATTGAGTCATTTTACAACTTTTTTATAATCGAATATCAATTAGAGATATCTTTCACATACATGCATTAACATTAGACCAATACAAGCTCCTTATGAGCAAACACATTAGAAATCACTGTTTACCGTATAGGGTAAACGGATGTTAATCGCATTAAGAGACTAGAATGTAACACAGAACAAGATACTTTATTCATATAAGCAGATATGCAATTCCAATTACAATGATGATCCATAGATCCATTCATATGCTTCCCGAAGGGTTGACTCAACCGTCACGCAACCTTTTGGATACTAACTCATCCCGTCAGCTCTAATATAGTTTTTACCGTCAACAATCACTTATGGAAGACCAAAAGTCACTACTTAGAAATCCATTTTTATTTAGAAACCACCACCTACGGAAGATTAAGAGTCATAACTTAGAATTCCACTTTAGATGGTCCCTATGGGGAATTGAACTTGGCTCTCCACTATGAAAACCCAGTCTACATTTATCAACTGTTTTAGTTATCAAACTCTATTTATATTGCTTTCAAATTTTTGGATTTGATTGTGTATAGTTTTTTAACATCAACGTTTCAGATCATACTACATGATCCATCATTAGGATGCTAGAGAGAAAAGAACATAAGATGGATCATGTAGTATCCTGATGATGGATCATGTAGTATGATCCGAAACGTTGATGTAAAAAAGCTATACACAATCAAATCCAGAAATTTGAAAGCATTAGCATGGATTGTGGAAATCTAATAGATGTCTATTTATATTATTTAGGTCTTGTATTGATATTATGGGATTACAGGCTGGATGTCTCAAGTATATGCTTATGGTGACAGTGCTATTGAAATTCACAATTCTCTAGGAAACCATGTGGTATCTTTTGTAGCCAGAAATTGGTCTGTTCCAGCACTTGCTTGTTAAAGCTTTATTGCTTGTGTATAGAACCCTATTTCAAAACTTCAAATTAATTCAGCCTTTTCGTGGGGCCCCAAGATTTTGACAAGGCTTTTACTTATTTTATTTGTCTAATCAGCCAATACTACTCTCAACATGTCAGCCAGAGCTGACAATTTCACAATATTTTCATTCACCACTTGTCATGACTCACAATCCATAATTAAGTCTATAAACAGATACTGAAATACAATCTTCTCTCCAGTCTTGTTGGATCATTTGGCTTTTGGATTTTCTTATGCAATGCTTTCCCATACCTAAGAATATCTGACTTGGGAATTACTTCAATCACCTCAATTTAGTTGAAATATTTTGTTGTTTAACTATTGTTATTATAACCATAAATCATGGATAGTGCTCAAGTTTTGCAAAAGCAAGATTTGTGCAACAATTTACACTGGTAACACCTAAGATAAACTAAGTGAGTTCAACCCAGAAAATAGTATTTCCTGCCATCAAAACCTGGTGTTTTGTAAGTGATTTTAGTCATTGACATTTGACATGGATTATCTTTTGTTTACATGGAGAATTTGGTTAAAGGCTTTTGAGTGCTTGGTTTGAAACTTTAGTCTTTGTTACATATACTCTCTTTGCCTGGTTAAGACTAGAAATAACTGCACATGGATCTAGAAACAATCGTCGTTGATGGATTTTGTATTGTCTTTGATGTAAAGTTGTGTTGGTATTTTCTACATAAAGCATTTCTACATATGCAAAACTTAAGATTCACTTTCTTATAATTTATTCAGCCAGTTATTTTTTGGATGCAAATTCTAAAAAAGATTGATACTTGAATTGGATGAAAGAAACTAGATTTTTGAAATTCTTTCATTATCTTTGATATGCATTGGCATTTTCTTTGCAGAAGGCATGCCCATGACAGAAAAACTTAATGTTTACTTTTTTATTTTATTTTATGCAGCCATCTATTCTTCCTATCCAAATTCTAAGGATTGGGCAACTTGTTATCCTTTCTGTACCTGGAGGTATGCATACAGACAGATAAATAATAAATATCATGTGTGGAACCAACTACTTCTGATCAATATATATTAAAAAATGTGGAAGAATTATGTTTTTTGAAGGGTTTTGGATAGATAAGTAGGAGATATTTTCCACAGCAAGTCAAATTGTGATATTGCTATCAGGATTTAACTGTGTAGTTTTTGAGTCAAACTCATTGACTCATGTTTCAAGAGTAGTGACTCACATGAATCCATCTCTCATGAGAATAAATGGAACATGTAACACTCATTGGATACATGTGTTTTATACTTTTTCCTTCTTGTTAATAAAATCTAAGACAAGTGAATTGGTCAACTGAGAAATAGATGAATCACATCTAATCCAACAAGTTGAGCCGAGTCTGTAGTGCTAGTTGATATGAATTCAAATTTTATTTTGAGCTTCATTAGCTGAGGAGGACACACTTACCTTGAGGAATAGGTAGCAGTGAACAGAAATAGGTTAAAATGCTAATGTGCATATACACCCTAAAGAGCACACGAATATATTGAGAGGTGGGGGTGTTGGGTGAATCAGTATATTAACAACTTTACCAAATTAAAACTTTTATCCAAACAGTTAACTTCAAATGCTGAAATGAACAATTATGCACATGAACACAATAACACAAGATTTACGTGGAAACTCAATGCGGGAGAAAACCATGGCAAATAATTGCTTTTTATATATAAACATGATCTTTTACAAATTGGTTTGTAGGCTCCAACCTACTAGAGGCTATGACCTCTATGTTTATGAGCACCGACTCATTGGAAGCTCCGACTCCCACATTTCGTAGGCACCGACCTATTGGAAGCACCAACCCCCACTCCTTATCTTCGTGAGCACCAACCCACTGCACACAAATTGTTCTTCCACCTTATTGACGTTGTTTACTCAACTGATGCTGGATACTTCAATTTGCATAATTTCTCTTCTTCAATTCAATAATTATATCTGCATGATTTTTATTACCGTACGGGCCTTTCTTCCTTTTTTCTCTTCACTCTCTTTCCATATATATATATCAGATTAAAAATCTGAATATATAATTCTTTTATTATATTCTTATCTCTTCACTCTCTTTCTCTCTGAATATATATATCAGATTAAAAACCTGAATATATAATTCTTCTATTATATTCTTATCGCTTCTCCAACTTCATTCTTTGCAAATGACTTTATTTTCTTATTTATATCTTACTCATAAAAGAGTGTTACTTTTCAAAATCAAGAGACACATTATTTTAACAATAGACTATACCTTGGTTGCATCTTATCCCAGTTTTTAATTTCTTTGTTTATAGGTAACTTTATTAAAGATGTCTGTTGTTTCTTGTAATATGATGGCCTTTCTTTTGACCATGTTGCCTTCAACTACCTTGTGTGCTGGCAATTTGCATGATATCTCTGAGTAAATTTATTTTCTCTTAATACTGACGACTTCACTCCTATATAAAAGATGCATCATATTAGTCTTCAATATGTTTGATTCATATGCCGTTCTTGATATATCTTCTCTTTATACTGCCACTGATTGTTATCGTTGCCTTCAAAATTATTCTCATTGCTGCCAGTATAAGTATTGTTCGCTGCTGTTGATATAAACTCCATTGGGACTCCTTAATTCAACGGGCTTCTGGTTGCTATTTGATTGTTTTGTCTTAACAACAGATTTATAAATCTTTTAAATATTATGAAGATTCCCGACAGCACTCTGTATTGACACAACGAAAAGCTGCCATTTCAATGGTTTGTCATGAGAACTCAATCATTTTTTTATCGCCGGAAACACATAACTTCATAATATTCATGTTGCCGTGTATATACTCCGGTCCATAATCCATATGTATTTCACTAAATAAACTTGCCACTTTCATTCAAACCATATATGATCCACATCACTGCTATATATTAGTTTGTGCAATCACATTCTGATTGTGTAATGAACATTATTAATTCTGATTTGTCTTTCAGAATCGCTGACTGCCTCTTTTCATTACTGCTGTAGTATGTAACTCCACTGCTGCATATCCATAGTCCACACAAGACATATGCATTAAATCCATAACTATGTGGGGGACAGTTCTGCATAATTCTCCATATGCTGGAAACAAGCATTGATTATTTTCATCCTCGGCAACATTATAATATCAATGGCAATTATTATTAATTGGACCGAATAACTTAGTGACTTTATACCTATTGACTTTTCTTTCATCGATACTTTTTGTAATCAGTCCATATAAAATCTTCTGGCACTGAAGTCGTTGTATATGAATAATGTTTTCATAGTTTTTCCTCTCAAAATATATTATCCGGTTTTTCTTCATACATATGGAGTGCTTTTCAACCTTCAGTATGTATTACACTATTTGTCAATTCATACTCCATAATTTTACTTGTAATGACCTGGACAATGAATTTCTTCCACAATAGCTTTGATATTTATCATATTACCTTGCTCATACTCAATCTTTATCTGTTCAGTACTGGGCATATAATATTGATGCCATTTACATATGGTCTATAAACGTTGAGGTTTGTGCCTTCAAAAAGATGATAATCACATCTTCAGTTTGCTTTCATGAAATGTTTTGTAATGTCAGACATCTTATATAATTCTGAATAAATTAGAAATAGTTCTCATAACCATTCTTCTAATCCAAGGAATCCAATCTTTTCTGTATTAATACTTGCATGTTCTTCATCATCGCTCAAAGATTAATGATATCATAGTTTGCATCTAAATATACATTCACTTAAAAGTTTGGCCTTTGACATTGATGGTGGTTATGCTAATTTTATCCTTGCTAGTGAAGCCCTTTGACATCAATGACAATTTATCAATCACACCCTTCAAAGCACAAGACATTGAGAAACATTAAATTCCCAGTATTATCACACTAGAGATTATTCCTGTAGAGATATGCTATAATATTGATTTTAAATCTCTTTGGAATCTGTTCTTAGTTGATCAGTAGTCTTGGGTCTCACCTCCTTTGATCCAGTTCAGACACAACAATACCTTTACAAAACATTATAGTTCCACAATCTGTAAAAACTGTGAGAGTTTTTGCATCAATGTTTTGGATCGTACTTCATGATCCATCATCTTTAGTATTACTCAAAACATTGATGCAAAAAGCTCTCATGTCATTAAATCCATAAACATTCTTGACTTAATGGCAACGCCTTGGTCATGACTCCACTTTTTTACCACACCTAGAAGACTTTCTGTTGGTATGGCCTCTCCAACAGCTCGCCTATAGTGCAGTGGCATCATTAACCAATCAGTTGGCTAATAGGTGGTCCAAAGCATAAACATTTAGTTATAAGGATTCTGCATCTACAATTGTGATGGCATGTGGCAGATGCTCTTTCAAACTATGGCCATTGCCTAGGCTTGTTTGACTGATTGACAAAACCATTTGAATTGTGAAATTGTGGTAGAAATAATATTTGTCCTTATCCTCTTATAATAATACTTCTATGATTTAGGCAGACCTTCATCAATGATAACGGTACATCCATTAAATCCTCTTAAAGAAGATCCTGATGCAGTACGTCTATGAAAGGTCTGCCTAAATCATAAGATCCTGATAACAGTGCGTCCATTAAGCTCTCTTAAAATATTTAAATCTAAATCCTCTTTTTCTTTTTTTATTGGTAAATTCTTCTTGCAAGGTTTCCTTGAACTCAAATGCTACGACTAAGAGATATCTCTTTTGTCAAATTCACCCAAGACTTGCACTTGGCCTCATTAGTTAGGGTATACTACACATGGAATTGGATGTGGTAGTTTTCCCAATCGAACATTTTCACTTTTACATTTTAAGCATGTAACACGCCTTAGGATTCTTTGAACACAAGTCTCCCTGTTGAAAACCTCAATGATTTGCCACATGACCTCATCCTATTTTGAAAATGAGGCATACTTGGGTCCTTAATATGGCTGATCTGATCATGCCTCAAAAGTGTTCCCATGGTTACACATAGGATTGGGTTAGGCCATGCATTGCCATATGTTTGACAACTACCTCAGTGTGTCTTTGTTGCCATAACAAGGTGCTTGCCCATGAAAATGAAACCTAGGTTTGTGGTGTGAGTCTCATCCTTCCATTACTTTCTCTAAAACACTGGGGCTAAAATACTAGGATAAACACTTGGGAAAATCACATAGGAAAAATGGGGTTGTGCTTGGGTCTTATATTGTTACTCCTAAATTCTCAATCATGCGTCAGGGCACTCCCACGCCCGTCACAAGGTGCCTACCCGTGGAAATGGGATGTGGGTCCTTACTGTGAAATTCATCATTCCACTTCACTCTCCCAAGCCTGTTGAAATATAATTTCTTCCCCCAGACATTATATTTAAATTCAGGTTTGATCCTCAACTCCAAGTGTCCCCAAGACCTCTATAAAGTGCTAACCTTGGAATGGAATGTGGATTTGTAGTGTGAATCTCATCAGTCTACATCATTTGCCCCATGCCTGTTAGAATTTAAAGATCTTTTTCTAGACATCATATTTTAGTCTTCAAAGATGGGAATTCGGATATCAGTTCTCTAATTTATTCTGTTTTCTTTTCTATTAAATAAACATATTTAGATCAGGTCCTTAGGATCATAATCAACTTCATATATTAGTTGGCTTCAGTTAATTCTTGGATTCACAAACTCTTTAATAACAAGAGCACCAGGTCAGTTAAACTCTGATGTATAACTACATGATTCCAGTCTTCAATTAACAGCAGACTTAGTTCATGTCTGTGCTATCAGAGCCTTATTGTTTCCCTTGTAGGTTTGATATCAGAATTATGGCCAGGAGGGTATTTAAAATGATATTTGATGCATTTGATTGGAGAAATAAACCCTTTCCGCTCCAAGGGATATGAAAATTAAAAGGCGTCATGCCTTATCTTAACTATCTTTCAAACTTATGTACAAGTGCACCTGCATTTGCTTGCTGGTTCAAGTTCTACTCAAAATAGAATTCTCACAAATGATTCCTTGTTTAATTAATTCAAATGCTGGGAAGAGGCATTACTAAATTTCAACTCATCAAACCTTGCCTAAGTCAATTATATAAAAGCATTCTTCCAAAACTTTGTGCTTTTGGGACAAACTAATCTCTTTGAGCAAATCTTATGCTTGAAATTCTTCTGCTTCAAAGAATTGAGTGGGATGAGGCCTTTTCCAGGTATTTGCTGAGTATTGAGAAATTTGACAAATGTGTTGATTTTCCAAATTTGTTTAGTGTCTACTAAATTTTTCCGAAGTTTGAAAACATTAACATGGTGTTTTCTGTATGAGTGTACCTTGTTTGTTTTCCGGGCAAGAAATGATATAATAATTTCACTTATCAACTAATCACCTTCATAGTGAAACTTGATTTTACCTGGTCAACTTGATTGGTAATGCTTATAATTCTTCAGACACACACAGAACCGCACTCGCAAACATTCCCACCATTGTTTGTGTTTACTCTTTCTTGCTTGTATCTTAAAGTCCATCATATTCCTGAATTTAACTATTCTTCTAGACAGGATGGCTAAACTCTGTTTGCATATTATGTGCTTTCTAGAATCTCAAAGGTTGTGAATTTGTTGCCAATAATCATAGAAGGAATGGATTTCATAAACTATTGTTGATTTGAGTTTTGTATCACTTACATAACATATTAGTAATTGGATATTCGATACGGAATATCAAACATACAATTCCTCTCTTGAAAAGTTATTGCTCATGGGATATGAGAATAACTCCAATGTTCCTTACTCTTGTCGATACTCGCTCAGTTTATCAATGTGATTTGCTGGTAATCACGTAGGCGGCCTTACGCTATTCATTCGAGGATGACTTGGACTTTGGTGGAATGATGGAGATGATGATGCGTTTGTGAAATATGTGAGTGGCAGATAATGTTGATGGTGGTGATGATGGAGGATGTGTCTGCCAAGGATGATGTTGATGGGAAAGTGGTGGTGGTGGAAGGTGAATGGATGTGTTCTGATACTTAACTTCTCTAACTTCCTTCTCTAAACTTCGACTACCTAGCTACTCACTATTCTACTCCTACTCCTACGAATGGAAGGTTTGCAAATGGACGGGGATCGAACCTAATGAAAGCTGACCAACGACCTCACTTCCACAGGTGCGATGATTCAAAGGAATAATAAACTAGTTTGCCACACAAAGCTTCCCAACCAGCCGCTAGGATGCTAGTGGTCTAGTATTGACCCCTATCAAACATTTACCAATGCCACCACACAACTATCCATCTACTTTAACCTCACTTAAACAACTTCAAATAAAATTTGCTTCAACAACTTGAAAGGAAACCTAAGTGAAGTACAAAACATGCAATAACACCCAATGTTCTTAATCAACATGCAAATCTCAACAATGAAAAAGAGAGCAATTTTGGTATTATCTTCACAACAGTTTCTCCAACACTTTACAAATGAGAGCAAATGGCTTTATATAGGGGCCAGAAATACAACGAACAATGGAGATCAAAACAAGATCAACGATCTAGATTGGATCCTCAAAACCCTAATTAGGGTTGCCATCCCATTGGCCAATGAGAAGACGCCACCTCATCAATGGACCAATGGAAAAAGTGCAAAAAGTGGCAACCAATGAGAAGGCACCAAAATCGTGGCCAATCAGAAATAGACACTTGTCCTATTCTAGAAGAAAGAGAAATTGCCACTTGGGCTTACATCAAATGATCTAATATAAATCTTCCCTTTTCTTTCATTTTCGTAGCTAAGATAATGAACTTAGCTAGCCTTTCGTTAACTTCTTCCATAGGAGGACAAGGTGTGTGCTTCGTCCCGAGTTCCACTGATTTCACCATGCTGCTTGCTGCTTGTAGTATCCTTTCATGATCCTTCTTATATTCTTTCGCAAATCCAATAAAAGCATTGAGAGAGGAAAGGGTGCCCAAGTGCTTCTTCTTGATAGCAACCTTTCCTAACTCACCCAACCTCAATCCAAAATCTATCTCGTTGACATCCTCTTCTTTGATATCCACAAAATCAAGTGCCACCCCAACGTTGCTCATCATGGTTGAAATAGAAGTGTCGATGCTTGGGCAGTGATGTGCAACTGCCTTTTGTATATCCTTTTATGGTACTGCCTTTGGTATTGGTTATTCGCCTCATTTTTGAGAAGAAGGGTGTTTTGAGCATCATATCCTCTTTGTCTTTCTTAGTGTTTGTCCCCTTAGGATTTTTGCTTGTACTAACATCCTCCATCTCGTTGCCCTATTACGGGATGGTAAAGTGGTGGACAATTAGACTAGCAGAACCAAGGGAGGCAATCCTTAGACTAGAACGAAAGAGAGAAATCCGCTAAGGACCCCTTTCAACTCTAAATGATTTGAAATTACCTTTACCAATAGCCAAGGGGGATTGTCCTTCCTTTAGTTTGTCCTTCATCTGTATCATGTCCACTATACCGATATTGGTGTCGGTTATTCTCTTCATTTTCGAGAAGGGTGTTTTGGGCATCATATACTCTTTGTCTTTCTTAGTGTTTGTCCGCTTGGGATTCTTACTTGCACTAACATCCTCCATACTCGTCGCCCTATTACGGGATGGTAGAGTGGTGGACCAGAAGGCAAGTAGAACCAAGGGGAGCAATTCTTAGACTAGAACGAAAGAAGGATGTCAGCTTAAGGACGAACCCTTTGCAACTTTAGATGATGAAAATTCACCTTAACCAGTAATCGTATAGCGACTTTTCAGAATTAGGACTAGACCTCAAGAACTTCAAATCCACTTGCAAATCAGAAATTTATCATGTAATTCACCTCCAAATAAAATTACCCTACCTAGGGCCAAAAATCGCAGCTTCTTGCAAAAATTAGAATTTTATCTTCCACAAATTTTGGCTCCCACAAAATTCGCCAAGCCAGAAGAGTGCAGATCTGCTCTTTCAAAATCACCAACACCTTGAGAAGGAGAAGTGAGAAGTGAGGAAGAAATGGGAGAGAGGCCTCCTCTTATACCCAACTTTCTTACTCACCTCAAGCTAGCCGATTTGGACCCTAGGAGCAAGAAAAACAATAATTAATGCAAAATTATGGCCCATAATTAAATACTAAGCTAAATATTAATTTTGCCAAAATGAAAATTGCCCTTTTAAATTGCCAATTAGTTCTAAATTGCAAAAAGAAATTAAATGGTGCCTTAGAGATGTTAAATATTTCCATTTAATGAGGATTTAGTAATTAATACGTCATTAAAATTGGATTTTGGCTAACCAAAAGCCATTTTTCAATATTAAATTACCAATTTCATTAAAGGCAAAAAGTTTTCAAGGCAATTTCAATCCTATTAAAGCCAATTTTTTGCAATTTTTCTCCAAATCGATTTTGCTATGCCAATTAATTTTTTTTGACAAAAATAAAATAAAATAGCTTTTAGAGCCAAAAATCGATGTTTCACAACTTAGCCTAATTTCTAAAAAATTAAAATTTTCACCAAAGAAAAATTTAAGATTTTCCAAAACCAAATTTAACAAATTTTTTTTTTTTTTTTTTTGAAAATTATCCAAATTTATACAATTATATCCAAATTTTCAAAAGAAAATGTCTAAGTACAAAATTTACAATTTTATCCAGCCAAGTTGGAATTAACTTTGAAATTTGTTCGGATAGAATTGGTGGCTCTAGAAAATCAAGTAAAAAGAAAATCGAGTGAAAATAAGTTAAGTCTCTCCCACTGGCCTGAAGGTGTCCAAGGCTCAAAAATCTTGAAAAATCGAAAAATTGTTGGACAATCCAAAAATTCGCCAAGGCAAAAAAAGGGGGGGGGGTCCCCACAAATTTTGGGGCGATGGTGTGAGAACCTCACAACATCTAGCATCAACCCAAAGAAATGTTCCTGAACATTTCAAGAAATAAGTAACTTAGAAAAAAAATCTTAGGATGGCCTATCTGAAAATCTACTTAAGGACGAGCACTCAACAAGGGAAATAACTCTCAAGTTAATCCTAAGCACCTTGACCATAAGTTACTCATGTGTGTGCAAATGATTTATTCTCCACTGGACAAGAACTTGATAATTTTTCAGATTCATCAAACTTAGCTATTATAGTATCCTTACTTCAAAAGCAACTTGGATAGAGCCCCGCTGCCAGTTAGGCGTCTATAGCCCCGACGGAGTTATCGCTATGGCACCACAATCACGGTTCTACCTTTAGTGATTATTTTTATAGCACCGGTAGAGATGATTGCACACCCTTGAACCAAAACTCATCTTTATTTTCACCTTCATAATGCTTTTTTCTCTTTTCTCATGACATGATTTCTCTTTTTTTTCTTTGTTTTCTTCAATCTTTTGTTTGGTTTGCAGGCAATGAAGCTTGTGGAGGGTTTGGAGGACCATAGTGGCGCTGAAGTAGGTGTATGATTTTTACCAAGTCCAACTTCACTTCAAAACATCAAGAACTCAGAGCAATTAAGTGTGAGTAGAATGTTGTAACCATGTCAAAGATAACTTAAGAACATCCATCGGGTTCGACCCAAATGTAGTACAAGTCCTGCCATAGATCAACGCCTAAACACTTCCTTTAATCTTTGAACCTCGTTAAATGTATTCGAGAAATGAACAAGACAGACTTCGTTTTGTCACGAAAAATGTAAAATCTACACACCTTGCCTACGAGTGATAACATGGACCCCCCTTTGTGCTTGCAAAGACCCAAAACCAAAACGCTCTCTAAGGAAGCTAAAAGATCTCAAGTCAAATGACCTGATACAAATCAAATTTGAGCTCCCTTACAACACCTAAACCAAGCAGTTGAAAGAAAACTACCCTAACCAAAACTAAACAACTAAAAGAAAACTATTCTAACCAATTGAAAGGGAAACTTTAATCTACCCAATTGAAAGAAAACTACTTGCCTGAACCAAATGGTCCAAGACAAACCTACCCTAACTATGTACAACACTCTAAAGGGACAACACTAACCAATATAATATATACACTGGATCTAACATGGTTTCTCAAGATGTTCAAAAGTAACAAGGTTTGGGTGATAGTTCTCAATCTCGCAAACTCATCCTTGTACTCTGAAAAAAATTTGGTCACCTCAAACTCAAACTCTTGAAAATTATCATGCAAGATCAACAATTGAGGCAACTCATAGGGTCCATGATTAATCCAAATGCAAGTTGTTTCTCCAGAATTTCCATAATCAAAATAAAAACTTTCAAACCCTTCATCCTTGAGAGCAGGGAAAGAAACAACTTGGCATGACTCAAATTCAAATGGAACCTGCAAATTCTCCATGGCCTTAGGAGGTCGAAGTTGGTGGTGCACCATCCCTCTAACATCTACATCGAACTCATTGGTAGTCCAGGCAGGATCAATCTTGGAATCGAGCTCATGAAATATCATCTTTGGGGGCTTGTCCCCGTGAACAATAAACCATGAATCCTTGTGAATCTCCTCAAGTGTATCCTCAGAAATCGAGGATTTTTTGATATTTTCCTCATCAAGCACCTCTCCAAGTTGCTTGGACACAATATCTGATTGTAGCATCAGTCCAAATTGTTCTTTGTTTTCCCCTTTCATGGGAGCAACTTGATCACCACTCAACAATCCTTGCATATCCTTACCAATAGAAGCTACATCATCTAGCGTGTAATTTCCCTTTGAACCCTCTTCAGGAACATCTTGTCGTTCTTTATATAGACTCTCACCGAACATAGTACCTTCAAGACTGACAGGAGAACCATCATACGTCTTTGTGAATTGCCCATCAACTTCCATTTCAAGAGGCAAAATTTTTGGAGGTCGAAGTTGATGGTGAATCATGCCACCTGCAACAACTTGATCACCTTGAAAGGCCTTCGGCAATGACTCCTTTTGTATTTCTTCCGTAGGATCTTCAAGCATCCCCCCAAAGAATGTAGTAGAGATAGTGTCTTGTATTGGTTTATCAATATTTTCCTCATATTTGAACTCTCTTGTGATATCTTGTATTTCGCTGTTCAACTCGCCCACTTGACTATCTTCCTCTTCAAGGATATTTGAAACTTCTTGCAACCCATCCTCAAGAGTCACCTCTTGAATTATACATGAATGCTCACCAAAGATGTCCTTTTCGTCCACCTTTTGATGTTCCATTTGTAGTTCTTCGTGTGTCTTTACCTGTTGATCTTTGCCTACCATCTTTTAGGCTTTCTTTCTCTTGGATAAGTTCAATTGTTTCCTCAAATTTCTTGTCAACCTCTCCACCTCGTGATATAATGTGTGAAGGTTCACCCATTAGTTTATCTTGAATATTAGAATCAACCACATCATCTTGATAAATCTTATCTTCTTCATTCTTTGGTGTCCAGTTTGAAAGCTGAAAGAAATGTTTAACACCCCCCACTGATATTTCCTCACACCAACCCAATTGAAACTTGACCAAGTCAATGGTGTCTTGGCAAGATGGGCAAGTAGACTCTAAATATATGAGACTATGTGCAAGGCACCAATAATGTTTTCCACATATGTTTCTTGGTTCCCTATTGATATCATCTTTGAAATCAAGAAAATCTTCCTCCGAATTGACAAAGACCGTAGGCTCATGTATTTGTGAAAAAGAAAATTCTCCTCTTAATGCCAAGTCCACTCTTAAGAGAAACACCAAATAATCCATCTCCACATGATCCGTAGTACCATGTATCCTACATTTCCTTGATGCTGCAAGTTGAGACAAATTCAATGGATGTAACCTTTTGTACAAATCAAACCAAATGGGATGAATTTCCACTTGCCTATCCATTGAGAAACCTTTCTTCTTTGAATTTTTTTTGTTGTTGTTGAATTTTTACTTCTAAAAGAGATCTCTCATCTGAAATGTAACTTTGAAAGCTCATCCCTCGTCATGCCCTAAATTTCCAAGTTGATCCAAGAATGAAAATCATTCAGCCCTCCTAGCGCTAGATAATGTTGATGCGAGTTTTGTATCACTTACATAACATATTAGTAATTGGATATATGATACGGAGTATCAAACATATAATTCCTCTCTTGAAAAGTTATTGCTCATGGGATATGAGAATAACTCCAATGTTCTTTACTCTTGTGGATACTCGCTTAGTTTATCGATGTGATTTGCTGGTAATCATGTAGGCGGCCTTACGCTATTCATTCGAGGATGACTTGGACTTTGGTGGAATGATGGAGATGATGATGTGTTTGTGAAATATGTCAGTGGCAGATAATGTTGATGGTGGTGATGATGGAGGATGTGTCTGCCGAGGATGATGTTGATAGGAAAGTGATGGTGGTGGAAGGTGAATGGATGTGTTTTGATACTTAACTTCTCTAACTTCCTCCTCTAAACTTCGACTACCCAGCTACTCAATATTCTACTCTTACTACGAATGGAAGGTTAGCAAATGGACGGGGATCAAACCTAATGAAAGTTGACGAGCGGCCTCACTTCCACAGGTGCGATGATTCAAAGGAATAATAAACTAGTTTGCCACACAAAGCTTCCCAACCAGCTGCTAGGATGCTAGTGGTCTAGTATTGACCCCTATCAAACATTTACCAATGCCACTATACAACTATCCATCTACTTTAACCTCACTTAAACAACTTCAAATAAAATTTGCTTCAACAACTTAAAAGGAAATTTAACAAAGTGGAAGTAGAAAACATGCAATAACGCCCAATGTTCTTAATCAACATGCAAATCGCAACAATGAAAAAATGAGCAATTTTGGTATTATCTTCGCAACAATTTCTCCAACACTTTACAAATGAGAGCAAATGGCCTTATATAGGGGCCAGAAATACAACGGACGGTGGAGATCAAAACAAGATGAACGATCCAGATTGGATCCTCAAAACTCTAATTAGGGTTGCCACCCCATCGGCCAGTGAGAAGATGCCACTTCATCAATAGACCAATGGAAAAAATGCAAAAAGTGGCAACCAATGAGAAGGCACCAAAATCGTGGCCAATCAGAAATAGACACTTGTCCTATTCTAGAAGAAAGAGAAATTGCCACTTGGGCTTACATCAAATGATCTTCTAATATAAATCTTCCTTTTTCTTTCATTTTCTTAGCTAAGACAATGAACTTAGCCAGCCTTTCGTTAACTTCTTCCAAAGGAGGACAAGGTGTGTTCTTCGTCTCGAGTTCCGTTGATTTCACCATGCTGCTTGCTGCTTGTAGTATCCTTTTATGATCCTTCTCATATTCTTTCGCAAATCCAATAAAAACATTGAGAGAGGAAAGGGTGCCCAAATGCTTCTTCTTGATAGCAACCTTTCCTAACTCACTCAACCTCAATCCAAAATTTGTCTCGTTGACATCCTCTTCTCTGATATCCTCAAAATCAAGTGCCACCCCAACGTCGCTCATCATGCTTGAAATAGAAGTGTCGACGCTTGGGCAGTGATGTGCAATTGCCTTTTGTATATCCTTTTATAGTACCGCCATTGGTACTGGTTATTCGCCTCATTTTCAAGAAGAAGGGTGTTTTGGGCATCATATCCTCTTTGTCTTTCTTAGTGTTTGTCCCCTTAGGATTTTTGCTTGTACTAACATTCTCCATCTCGTTGCCCTATTACGGGATGGTAAAGTGTTGGACAATTAGACTAGCAGAACCAAGGGAGGCAATCCTTAGACTAGAACGAAAGAGAGAAATCTGCTTAAGGACCCCTTTCAACTCTAAATGATTTGAAATTACCTTTACCAATAGCCAAGGGGGATTGTCCTTCCTTTAGTTTGTCCTTCATCCGTATCATGTCCACTGTATTGATATTGGTGTCGGTTATTCTCTTCATTTTCGAGAAGAAGAGTGTTTTGGGCATCATATCCTCTTTGTCTTTCTTAGTGTTTGTCCGCTTGGGATTCTTACTTGCACTAACATCCTCCATACTCGTCGCTCTATTACGGGATGGTAGAGTGGTGGACCAGAAGGCAAGTAGAACCAAGGGGAGCAATCCTTAGACTAGAACGAAAGAAAGATGTCAGCTTAAGGACCCCTTGCAACTCTAGATGATGAAAATTCACCTTAACCAATAATCGTACAACAACTTTTCGGAATTAGGACTAGACCTCAAGAACTTCAAATCCACTTGCAAATCAGAAATTTATCATGTAATTCACCTCCAAATAAAATTACCCAACCTAGGGCCAAAAATTGCAGCTTCTTGCAAAAATTAGAATTTTATCTTCCACAAATTTCGGCTTCCACAAAATTCGGCTCCTACAAATTTCGGCTCCCACAAATTTCGCCCTCCACGAAATTCGCCAAGCAAGAAGAGTGCAGATCTGCTCTTGCAAAATCGCCAACACCTTGAGAAGGAGAAGTGAGAAGCGAGGAAGAAACGAGAGAGAGGCCTCTTCTTATACCCAACTTTCTTACTCCCCCCAAGCTAGCCGACTTGGACCCTGGGAGCAAGAAAAACAATAATTAATGCAAAATTATGGCCCATAATTAAATACTCAGCTAAATATTAATTTTGCCAAAATGAAAATTGCCCTTCTAAATTACCATTTAGTTCTAAATTGCAAAAGGAAATTAAATGGTGCCTTGGGGATGTTAAATATTTCCATTTAATGAGGATTTAGTAATTAATACGTCATTAAAATTGGATTTTGGCTAACCAAAAGCCATTTTTCAATATAAAATTACCAATTTCATTAAAGGCAAAAAGTTTTGAAGGCAATTTTAATCTATTAAAGCCAATTTTTTGCAATTTTTCTCCAAATCGATTTTGCTATGCTAATTAAATTTTTTTGAGAAAAATAAAATAAAATTGTTTCTAGAGGCAAAAATCGATTTTTTGCAACTTAGCCTAATTTCTACAAAATTAAAATTTTCACCAAAGAAAAATTTAAGATTTTCCAAAACCAAATTTAACAAAATTTTCCTTTTTTTTTTTGAAAACTATCCAAATTTATACAATTATATCCAAATTTTCAAAAGAAAATGTCTAAGTACAAAATTTACAAATTTATCCCGTTAAGTTGGAATTAACTTTGAAATTTGTTCGGCCTAAGGATAGAATTGGTGGCTCTAGAAAATCAAGTAAAAAGAAAACCGGGTGAAAATAAGTTAAGTCTCTCCCACTGTCCAAGGCTCAAAAATCTTGAAAAATCGAAAAATTGTTGGACAATCCAAAAATTCGCCAAGGCAAAAAGAAGGGGGGGGTCCGCAAAATTTTTGGGGCAATGGTGTGAGAACCTCACAACAACTATAATAACATATCTTCTTCTCCCACCATCCTGTGTTTTTTTTCTAAGCATATTCGTTTTTCTGAAAATCATTACTAAATTTTTCACATCAATCAACTTAATCTTATCATTTTGCGTGCAGCAACTTGATAGTTAATTTATTTTGTGAGATAGTCCATCAGGTTAGAGAAAAGGTTGCTTAGGAATGCGCTTGACTGTGAATCTGATTAAGAATGAATGTAGAATGGTCTGCAAAACCATGAAGATGTTATTTTGTAATCCTAAATCTCTCCCTGCATACCCACCTGAGTACTGTTACTATTATTGAGTAGACTGACTTCGATAAGAAGGCAGTCTGAACTAAATTTTTTGTTTTTGTATCACAGTTTCAGAATTTTTCCTTGACACAGTCTTGTAATATTTTACCACGCACCTTTCCATCTTGTCCAAATGTCACAAGGATGGGGCTTTCTGTGAGCATCACCTAGATGCAATGAGTGTTATGTGTTCTATTCATTCTAATGACAGGTGGCTTTGTGTGAACCAGTACTCAGTAAAAATGAGTCAATGAGTTTGACTCAAAGAAACTACACCGTTGAATCCTGATAGTAAAATCACAATTTGACTTCCTATGGAAAATATCTCCTACTTATCAATATTGTTGTAGTTTGGTTGTTTCTTTTATCCTCATACATGCCTGTAGAGATGAAACATGATTTTCAAGCTTCATATGAGATCTATTGACTTTAATTTGTCACATGCATTTATCATCTTTTGTTTTACAGAATTCACAACAATGGCTGGCAGACGCCTAAGGGAAGCTGTTAAAGAGACTTTTCTCGCAGGTGAAAATGGAGGATCTGCAAGTGACATTCATATAGTAATTGCAGGGCTTACAAACACCTACTCACAGTATATAACCACATTTGAGGAGTATCAAATACAACGATATGAGGTTTCCATGCTTAATCTTGAGTCCAATTACCTTCTAGTTAGACTGACATCATTCATAACATTTTTTTTAATTCCTGGCTCTAATTTTTATCTTATCACTGCAGGGAGCTTCAACTTTGTATGGACCACATACTTTAAGTGCATACATTCAAGAATTCAAAACACTTGCTTCTGCCATGGTGAATGGAAGCAATGTAGATCAAGGTCCCACACCACCAGATCTATTAGATCAACAAATCAGCCTTCTTCCACCGGTAATTTCTGACATGACACCTGTTGGTGTAAATTTTGGTGATGTTAAAGAGGATGTTCCTAAGAATGCTTCATATAAGAAGGAAGAAATTGTGGAAGTAACCTTTTGGTCTTCTTGTCCACGCAATGACTTGATGACAGAGGGAACTTTCTCTCTTGTAGAATTCTTACAGTCCAGTGGGGATTGGAGTCCCACATATGATGATGATGATTTCTGTCTTCATTTTAATTGGTCCCGGCCTGCTTCTCTAAGTCCTTATAGCTATGCAACAATTCAGTGGGAGATTCCACAAGCAGCTACTCCTGGTGTATACCGGATTCGCCATTTTAATGCAGCCAAAAGTTTGTCAGGTTCCATTGAACATTTCACTGGTACATCCAGTGCATTTGTTTTAAATTAGAAGACGGAGAACAAGATTTAAGCTCTTGTACATGCTATCGTTATTCAGTGTAAGAACTGAGCATTATTCAGTGTAACAACCAAGTCATTTTTAAGGTTATTTTTACATTCTTCTCATTTTGCTGGTTAGTGTACTGTTTAGTTTCTACTATTTGTAATCCATTTCAGTATAATTATTATTCATCTCATTTCAGGATCGATACTATTTCCTTCTAATGCTTATTATATAGTCAGAGAAAAAATCTTTTGCCCTATTTTTTGCACCCCTAATGGTCTAAGTTAGGTCCTTTGCCCTTAAAAGTTCTCAGTTATAGTTTATACCATAGTTCCAAGAATCACGGCGATTCATGCGATTCACGCGATTCGGCGATTCGATTCAAGCCAAACGATTTTTTGTGAATCGGTGAATCGAATCAGCGATAAAGGGTTTATGAAATAAGTTACTCACTAAATTTCAAGGGTTTTTTAAATTTTCCGATTCATGGCCGATTCGATTCCGATTCATGGCCGATTCACGATTTGATTCGGCCTTGCCGATTTCGATCCGATTCCGATTCTTGTTACTTTGGTTTATACTGTTCAATTTGTTGGAATTTAGGTATGGTTCGGGAACCACCATTGGAGTCCGACCTTTAAATTGGAACTGTCTTTCTTCTGTGGTCTTCCTGCTTCATGCTTTTGTTGGTCATTTCACGCATCGTGTCCAAGTTCAAGTCAAAGTTTTGTTGAGTCTATGTCTTTGATGTCTTAGAATCAAGCTTCGGAGCTCACGGTTGTTGTCGGAAGTGTTGTTGGGATCCAACAATGGAAATGGAACTGCTGACGAATGAAAAAGGTTTTGTTGGAGTTGTACATAAAGTGAACTAAGTGGAAGGAGAATCTTGTTCTGAAATAGCCTTCGGAATTTGACAAGCCAAATGGAACCTTCAAACATAAAGGAAGAGTGACTTTTGAGGGAGTTTTGGGACCTAGTAAAGCAACCCAATAAGCATCCAATCACACAGAAATAGGTTGAGAGTGGATATTTAGAGTTTGTTGGTTTCACTGTTGCTGTTCAATGGGTGGACTTGGTAATGGAATGCATGAACCAATGTAACCCTAACACAAGGCAAATTAAAACGTAAGATGAAAAAGTCCACATCACTCTGGAACGAGAGATGATACAAAATGTCTTTCGTTGACCCATGATGGAGGCATTTGCATGTTGGGATTTCACCTCTCTCCAAATCAAATTTAGCCCAAGGAGAGGCATGCACAGGACAAAAATCACAAGGAACTAGTTTATCTGGCTAGGAAAGGTCAATCAAAACTGCTCAGAACTATCCTCTAAACATTTGTAAAGGGTGAAATTGCGAACATAATTATCTTATTACACAAGCTCAAAGGGGACGAAGACACAATTTGCATGGATGAATGGATGTTTTTCTTAATCCAAATGATATGCGCCAAGTCAGATTACCTGGACTACGCAGTGTTAATTTAAGAGATAAACTGAGAATACACAAAATAGAGACAAGAGACAGGATATATCGTGGTTCACCACAACTATGGCTACATCCACACTAAGATTAGAGCAAATATATTATTCAGTCATAGCAGCTTTACATACATAGGGCTTTGCCCTTATATTTATACATTAGTCTTCACGAGAAGATGAAGAGACAAACAAGAAGAATGTGAAATGAACAGACATGACAGTTGGACTTCACATCCAACAATCTCCCACTTGAAGTTCAGCTCATGCTACAACCTCATATCTGAATATCCTCCCACTTAAACTCTGCTTTCCCTTACCAAATCTTATGGTAAGAAAGTTGCCAAAAGACAATCTTCAACAAAATACACCAAAAAGCCATTGATTTGCAAAAAACTAGAAGACCATTATAGAGAAATTTAAATTGCATGAGCAATGTCAACTATAAGTTGACTCAATCTACCAATTAGCACATAGAAGGCATGGCATTAACTTGAGATGATTTGCGAACCTCAACCAACTTGCTGCAAAAATGACATTTTCCAAGTCCTCATGAAAAGACCACGTATTGTTATTAAAAAACAATGAAGCACAACAACAATAGGCGACATCAAAAAAAAACTCTTGGAAGGAACACCAATGCAAATTATAACTCATCCTTCTACCAAACACCATCAAGTGCTCAATTGTGTCAAGTATGATCTCCTTTATCTCCCCATATGAGAGCATTTACAACACCCAAACACCATGAATGAAAGCTCCTATAAACAAGAAGATCAAACTCCAAACATTTCAAAATTAGGAACAATATCAACCATCTCCTAAATGCATGGGGAGTGAGAATGCTCCTCCAGGATACACCAAGTCTCAATGACTCTTCTCTAAGAACAATCTCCACTAGGTCCGTAATAAACTCGCGCCCATCCATAGGTGTAGGCTCCTTGGACTTCATGCTGAAACTTCCAAAGAGAAACCGTCTCAACAAATGTTCTCTAAACCAAGAGAAATGTGGTCTCACCCAAGCCTCTAAGTTTTCAAGAGCACCTCCATGGCTAATCTGCCAAAGTACTTGATACCAAGAGTGCTAACCAAGATCAATTATCAAAACTCCCACTGCACGTTTGCATAACCTGGGAAAACCTTATGACAACTTGATCTCCACAAACCAACACTCATGCTCGAAGCAACAACACCTATCAAGAGAACCGCCAACCCTCTAATCTAGAATGAAGAGCTCACCATGGCACAATAACAAAAATCTTCAATCCCATGGAGGGAACCATCTCCTGACAGCAATAAATTCTTGCTAAAACTCGCACTGTAGTGTAACACGACACTTTATGATATTAAAAACAAAATCTTAAAAAATTACCAACAATCACACACTCAGTAGTGATGTCAACAATGATGCTTGAAGCTGCAATTTCTCCATAATCTGGACAAGTAGAATAAAAATTGACACCTCCCAATAAAATTTTGAGAAGTCTCCCTTAATTGTCTCCTTATACAGGGCTACCTTGTTCATCATTCTTTGTCCACTCTAAACAATCGATGCCTCTGCCTCACTAATGCATTCAAACAATACAAAGTCTGCCATAAAGATTGCTCTTTGTCTTTATGCTCTAGTGCTTCTAGTCACAAAGTCGGTGTGCTTCAAGTCACATGCTCAGTCACCACTGTTTGAGGTTTCCTTATGGCTTTCTGTGCCTTCTTCAATACAAGAGCCTCCCTCTTTCACACACTAAGCTGAAGATATCTCTTCTTATCTTCTATAAGAACCAATTAAACCACATTGTTCTTGTCCAGTAGAGGCGAAGCATCTCCGCCCCTTAAATTCCTCACATTATCATGCTAGGATTGATGCAAAGCATAGATGGCAATACTAAAACACCTTGTTCAGCCCCTTGGTGAACATGAAAGAAACATGTAATAACTTAACAAAGTAAAATACTATTCATTCATCAAATGCTTTTCGTACATAACAATAATGTTCCATACAATGATGCCAAATAAATAAGTGAAAGCCACATTTATAATATCTGATACGGTGCTAATGAAACAACACAACTGTGTCCGCACCGGTAATTGCCTAACTACCCATTTTGCCGGACAACATCATCCCCCCCAAAAAGAGAAGTCGTCTCTTGGCGACTCAAAGCTGACAAATTTAGGAGACAACATACAAACATAAAAATGATATAGACTAGGGAGGAGGTTGCGTCCCTGAAGTGTTCTGCTGTTGACACAACTCATAAACTTGATTACATGCTAGATGATGAAGCTCCTATTGGTAAGGATATGCAAGGATTGTTAAGTGGTGATCAAGTTGCTCACATAGAAAGAGAAAACAAAGAACAATTTGGGTTGATGCTACAGTTGGATGTTGTGTTCGAGCAATTTGGAGATGCGTTTGATGGGGAGAATATCAAGGGATCCTTGATTTTTGAGGACACACTTGAGAGGAGATTCACAAGGATGCATGATTCATGTTTCACAAGGACAAGCCCCCTAGAAGGATGTTTCAAGGCCTTGACTTCACGATTGACCCTGCCTCGATCATTCACGGGTTTGGTGTTGATACTATTGGGATGGTCCACCACCAACTTCGACCTCCTAAGCCCGTGGAGAATTTGCAAGTTCCATTTGAATTTGAGTCATGCCAGGTTGTTTCTTTCCTAGCTCTTAATGTTCAAAGTTGTAAAAGTTGTTATTTTGATTATGGAAAATTTGGAGAGAAAACTTGTTTGTGGTTGGATCATGGTCCTAATGAATTTCCTCAATTGTTGATCTTGCATGATAATTTTCTTGAGTATGAAGATGCGTATTTTGGATTCGATTGTGTGCCATATTTTTGCATCAATGTTTCGAATCACACTCTGTGATCCATCATCAGGATATGAATGCAAAAATATGGCACACAATCGAATTCAGAATACACATCTTCATACTTTATCTGATTGTGGAAATTTGTTCTTGTCAATTTTCTTGAGGTTGAGTTTGAGGTGACCATATTTTTTTCAGAGTATAAGGATGAGTTTGCGAGATTGAGAACTATCACCCAAACCTTGTTACTTTTGAACATCCCGAGAAACCATGTTAGATCCAGTGTATATATTAGATCAGTTAGTGTTGTCCCTTAAGGGTCTTGTACATAGTTAGGATAGGTTTGTCTTGGACCATTTGGTTCAGGAGAGTAGTTTAGTTTGCTTTTCGTTCTTTAGAGTAGAGTTTGTTTTGGACCGTTTGGCCCAAAGGTTAAATAGTGTCCCTTTCAGTTCGTTAGAGTAGTTTTCTTTCAGTTGTTTGGTTTAGGTGTTGTGAGGGAGATCGATTTGATTTGCATCGAGTGATTTGATTTGGGATCTTTTTAGCTTCCCTTAGCTGGAGAACAATTTTGGCTTTGGGCCTTTGCAAGTGCAAAGGAGGTCGATGTTATCACTTGTGGGCGAAGTGTGTAGATTTTACATTTTTGGCTACAAAACAAAGTTCGTCTTGTTCATTTCTCGAATACATTTGGCAAGGTTTAGAGATTAAAGGATGTGCTTAATCGTCAGTATATGGTAGGACTTGTACTAAATTTGGATCAAACTCGATAGAGGTTCTTAAGTTACCTTTGACATGGTTACAACATTCTACTCACACTTAATTGCTCTGAGTTCTTGATGTTTTGAAGTGAAGTTGGACTTAGTAAAAATCTTACACCTGCTTCAGCGTTGCTGTGGTCTTCCAAACCCTTTGCAAGCTTGATTGCCTGCAAGCCAAACAAAAGATTGAAAAGAAAAAAAAAGAGAAATATCATGAGAAAAGAGAAAAGGCAATATCAAAGTGAAAATAAAGATGAAATTTGGTTGAAGGGTGTGCAATCATCTCTACCGGTGCTATAAAAATAATCACTAAAGGTAGAACCATGATTGTGGTGCCACAACGATAACTCTGTTGGGGCTATAGACACTTGACTGGCAGCGGAGCTCTATCTAGGTTGCTTTTGAAGTAAGGATATTATAATAGCTAAGTTTAATGGATTTGGGAGATCATCAAGTTCTTGTCGAGCGGGGAACAAATCATTTGCCCACATGTGAGTAACTCGTGGCTAGGGTGCTTATGATCAACTCGAGAGTTCTTTCCCTTGTTGAGTGCTCGTCCTTAAGTAGATTTTTGGATAGGCCATCCTGAGATTTTTGTTCTAAGTTGTTTTATTTTTGAAATGTTCAGGAACATTTCTTTGGGTTGATGCTAGATGCTGTGAGGTTTTCACACCATCGCCCCAAAATTTTGGGGACCCCCTTTTTTTTGCATCGCCTTAGCGAGTTTTTCGGAGTTGTCCAAAAGTTTTTGATTTGAAAATTCTACACCTTGGACGCCTTCGGGCCAAGAGGGATGTGGTTGGATTTCTTTCTTCACCTGATCTTAACTTGATTTTTAGAGCATGTAAATTTTATCCTTAGGCCAAACAAATTTCATAGACAACATTTTTTTTCGATTGTTAGAACCATATTTGGCAGGATAAAATGACAAATTTTAGACTTAGACAGATTTTGGAAATTGGATATAATTGTATAATCTTGAGCATTTTCAAAATGAATTTTTTTAGATTTAATTGATTTAGAAAATCTTGAATTTTTTAGTGACATGAGAAAATTTTGTGATAACGAAATTAAATTGGGAAAATCAATTTTGAATGCTAGAAAAATGATTTATTTTGGTTAAAAATTAAAATTGCATTGCAAAATGGAAGTGGATTCAATTGCAAAATTTTGCATTAAATTGGTTAAAATTGCCTTGAAGATTTTAAAAATATTAAAAATGATTGGTAAATTAAAATTGAAAATCGATTTTAGCTTGCTAAATTCGATTTTAAATAATATTTTAACTACCAAAACGTAATTAAATGGAAATTTTAACATCTTCAAAGCTTTCTTAATTTTATTTTGCAATTTTTGGTCCTAATCGGCAATTAAATGTGCAAATTTCACTATAGGCAAAATAAATTTTGGCTTGGCATTAAAATTTGGACCACCAATAAAGGTGTAATTTAATTTATTCCTCCTCCAGGGCTAGTCGGCCAACTTGAGGGAGTAAAGAGAGTGTGGTATAAGAGGGCTCCTCCCTCTTTGATTTCTTCGTTCCATCACAACCTTCTTCTATGTTTGGCAATTTTACAAGGAGCAACCTTCTTCTATGTTTGGCAATTTTGCAAGGAGCAACCTTCTTCTATGTTTAGCGATTTTGCAAGGAGCAACTTTCTTCTTTGTTGGGTGATTTCTCTTGCAAGGAGCCATTTCTACACTTAGTTATTTTTCTCTTGGAGGACAATTTCAGACTTGGCAATTTCTATTAAAGCATATTTTTTATTGCTTGGTGCCATTCTCCTTCCTTTGATTTGGATGAATTTCTGCACTAGACGAGTTGAGGAGCAGATCTGAATACTTTCCTTTTGCTTAGCGATTTTAAGAGGTCTGATTTTTCTTGCTAAGGCTGCAATTTCAATTTCAAATCTGGGCAATTTCTTTTGGTGGAGGACACATGATTGAAGGTTTGATTTTTTGGGTAAATGTGGGCAGTTTCAATGAGATCAAAATCTAATTTTTGCTAGGGCATCATCAAATTGCAAGGAGGCTTGAATTTTCTAAGGTCTGATCTGAACTTGAAGAAGGCCTAATTATTGGTAAAGACAAAATTAAGGTAAAATTCTATTTATTTTAGAGTTGAAGATTGGTTTAAAGGTAGATTCCACTCCTTGTTCTTGCTTAGTTTCGTTTCCCTTATATTCTTCCTGCATTCATCATCCACCACTTCATCATCCCATTGCTAGGTTGAAGTTTGGAGAGATAAGTGTAGATTTCATGATAGGACACTTGGCGAGGCAGAAATAAGCTAGACCACCCAAGGTTGAAGTTGAGAGATATAAGTGTAGTCCATCTTAAGGTAATGAAGAGGTAGAAATAAGTGGTAGTCCCACCCCTAGGTTGAAGGTTGAAGATTGATAAATGTAGAGATAGGACTTGGCGAGGCAGAAATAAGTTAGATTCCATCGATAGAAAGAAGGTTGGAGATCGATAAGTGTAGTCCATATCATTTAGAATGAAGGGGCAGAAATAAGTGTTTAGGATGGTAGATGTTAGTGCAAGCAAGAACCCAAAGGGAACGAACACTAAAAAAGACAAGGAAGACATGATCCCTAAGACCGCCTTCTTCTCGAAAGTGAGGTCAATAAGTGACACCAATATCGGCACAGTGAACATGATCCAGTTAAAGGATAGATTGAAGGAAGGACAATCCCCCATGGCAAAGAAAATCTATAAAAGCGGGATTGTGCACGCGATAGCCTTCTCTCCTACCTTGCCTTGTCTAGAGTTGCTAATGGAATGTGCATCCCAATTCGATATTGTTACCAAGTCCATTTTTGATGAAGGGAAGAGAGTGTTGGCCAATATCGGTGGATAAGTGGTTGAAGAAGCATTTAATAACCCCTAGTACAAAAGCATGATAGTGGTAATGATGGATCAAGCGGGCAAGTCATTTTAGGATAATTAGTAGGCTTTCTTCATTCACCTAAAGAAAAATTAGTTACACGAAGGCAAGAAGGGAGCTAGCAGATCATCAAGGCTCACCGTGTCAGATTTCAAATCAAAGTATGGTGATCTCATTGTGCTTCTCAGCTGGATCATGGGCTTAGCTCAAGGTATGCAATTCAAAAACTAGATGTATTATTTGATTGATGAAATTGAAAATGGAAAAAGAAGATTTGATTGGGGTAGGATCATAAGAGAGAATTTAGAATTGCAGCTTAGGACCGTGCAAAGTCAAAAGCAATTCTATATGGTGTCCTATCTTTTCTATCTGATTGCGATATTGTATGAAAATCCTAGACTTAAGGCCTTAGGAGTAATTGGCAATGGGCTGGGGCAATGTTTGGTGCATGAGTGCTATCCACAACTTCATTTGCACAACACCAAAGATTATAAGATGTTTTGTGATGCCTTTGCTATGAAAACTGTAAGGATATTGCAAGTGACACCTGCTAAGAGACTCTCAACAGAAGCAAAAGTCAAGAAGTATGGGAGTTGATTCATCCAATTTCTGCAATTCACTTACATTAGAGTAGCAGGAAGTGCAATTTATCCTAAGAGACTTCCAAGGTACCCACTCGACAAGGTGGTTTTTGGCTAGGCAACTAGAGCATTATGACAAAATGATGAAACTTAAAGGTAAGACAGGGATTACCTTCTCATTTGGAATTGACAATGATAGTTGCCCCAATCCTATTGCCTTTGGAGCTACGGAGAAAGAATTAGAATGGTATAGAGCAAGGCAATGATTTGATCCTAATGGTCTCATCAAGGCATCTCATGGAAATACATTCAAACATGTTCCTAATATAGAGGATTTTTGGGCCAATGCACAAGATGACTTTCACGTGAGAAAGCTAGCTTTCTCAAGATTATTAGTGAACATGATGAGGGCAATCAGATGGAGAGGCCTTGATATTCCTGATCAACTGGAAGATGATAAAAATGTGCTAAGAGAAGACTATGATACAATGGATAGAACATAGTTGAATCTAGTGGATTGGGATGATCACGAAGATCCTTCCTTGGAAGTAGTTACAAGGATAGTTGACCTGCACATCGAGTTATGGTACAACACAAAGTTAAAGAAACTACAAAGTCAAAGGGTACACCTTACCTATGAGAAGATGAAACCAAAAGAGGGTCCAACAGAATTAGTCGGACAGAAGGGTGAGGGCAGTAGCCAACCGCAAAGAACAATTAAGAGTAAGAAGAGAAGTTTGGAGGTTGAGAAAAGTAAAGGACATCAGGAACCTCCATCGAAGAAACAAAATACAACACCGTTAAGGGAGAGCATAATTGAGGCTAGAAGCCAAGAGGAAAATACAAGTGGACAAGAGAACGTCAATAAGACAGAATTTGGATCAAGATTGGATGAGTTGGGAAAGGTTCCCATCAAGAAGAAACATCTGGGCACCCTTGCCTCTCTCAATGCCTTCATCAGATACACAAAAGAATATGAGAAGGATCATGAGAAAACACTATAAGAAACAAGCAACATGATGAATTCAGCTGAGCTCGAAATGAAACATACACCTTTCCCTCCCATGAAGGAAGTCAACGACAAGCTAGCCAAGTTCATTGCTTTGGCTAGAAAGATGAAAGAAAGGGGTAGAACTATATTAGAAGATCATTTGATGTAAGCCTAATTGGCAAATTCTCCTTCTTCTTGGGTAGGATAGGTGTTTAATTATGATTGACTACCATTTTGGTGCCTTCTCATTGGTTGCCACTTTTCCTTTTTTTCATTGGTCCATTAATGAGGTGGCATTTTCTCATTGGCCGATGGGGTGGAAACCCTAATTAGGGTTTCCAAGATCCAATCTAGATTGTTGGTTTTTTCGCTTTATCTCTAGTATCGGTTGTAATTTTGGCCCTCTATATAAGGCCATTTTCTCTCATTTGTAAAGGGTTGAAGAAAATTGTTGCTAAGATAATACCAAAATTGCCTCTCTTTATCATTGTTGTGACTTGCATGGTGATTAAGAACATTTGGTGTTATTGCATGGTTTCTACTTCCAATAGTTAGAATTAAATTTCCTTTGAAATTGTTAAAGTAGATTTTATTTCAATAAGTTGTTAAGTAAGAGTAAGAGTAGATGGATAGTTGCATGGTGATATTAGTGGATGTTTGATAGGGATCTATAACTAGGCCACTAGCATCCTAGTGGCTTGTTAGGAAGCCTTGTATGGTAAACTAGTCCCTTTCCCTTGAATCATTGCATCTATGGAGGTAGAGCTGCTGGTTAGCTTTCATTAGATTCAATCCCCGTCCATTTGCCAATCTTTCCATTCATAGGAGTAGGTGTAAGTAGTAAGTAGTTGAGTAGTCAAATTTCATTCTAGAAAGTTAGGAAGGTAAAAGTCATTAGAAGCATTATTGCCTCCTCGCGCAATTAACATTATTTGGCACTACACCCTCCACCATCACCGCCACCATCAACATTATTTGGCACTCGTATATTTTACAAACCCATCATCATCACCATCACACCCAAAATCCAAGTCATCCTTGAATGAACAATGTAAGGCCACCTACGTGATTACCAACAAATCAAATCGATAACTGAGTTAGCATCCACAGGTGTAAGGAACATTGGAGTTATTCTTATGTCTTCATGAGTACTAACTTTTCAAGAGAGGAATTAAGTGTTTGACTTCCCATATCAAGTGTTCAATTGCTATATGTTATGTAGTGGTACAAAACTGACATCAACACCTTGTTCAACTGCTTGCAATCCTTGTTCGACCGCTTCCTTATCTCGCAAGAGCACTGCTTGTTTAGTTGCCCATACTGCCTGTTAGCTAACCAATTCAACAACTAACTTCTCTCAAGCTTCTATCTTGACTGTCATAGACCTCACAGCTGCAATCCTCTTTATTTCCTTATCTACTTTTGCACATCTATGAGCATAGTAGATGTCTTTATATGCCCCTACTGTCTCATGTGCCAACTTCTCTATAGCAGTGTTGCATGGTCCCAACTCAGGCTCTATAGCCCAATCAATCAGCATCTTCGGTGTTTCCACGGTTGGCCATCCCCTAGCCTCAAAGCAAGAGTGGTAATGCTCAGGACATACCCTCCACATATAGGCTCAGACCAACTACAACTCCTTATGGGTCAAAGCCTGATACCCAAAAATTTGTCCTCTCTCCAACGCAACCCCCAGGGCTTTGAGGTATGCCTCGCATCTATCCTTATTTGACCCATAATCCTCTTTTTCCACAATGTCGACATCCCACTCCATATCAGTATCCATCTCTGCCTCTTCTGTGGTAGCCACGTTTACAATCAGTGCAACCTCCTCATCTCCGGGCGCATCCTCAATCTGTGGTACTCCCATCTCATGTGGCTCTAATATGGTAGCTACTGAGGATACCTCTCCTTGCCTTGGGGATTGAATGGAGGAACCAACCTCTGAAGGAATGAGTTGGAACTGCTTTCTAAAAAATACATTGGCTCTGTCCATCACCTCAACCTTCTCCGGTTGTGCTATCTGGGTCACCTCCATACTCTCAATCTTTGGCTGAGTTGGTTGTGTTGGGTGAATTGGCTGAGCCAACAAGGACGAAGATATGGTGACAACAACGTTAGAGCCAATCACATCTAGTTAAACTTGAGGTTCAGGCTTTGGTGCATGCATCTTTACTAACTTTGTTGCTAGGACTGCTAGTACAATTGGATTTGCTGAAACATTTTAAGGAGTCATAACATCTGTGGTTTCTGTCCTCACCATAGGTGGAGTCATGAAAACTAGTGCATGCATTTGGCCAAATGGAAGAATAGCGGAGTGGTGGCTGTCAAGTGTGCCGAAGTCGGCAACTGGGGAGGAGTGAAAAGTGTGGACCCTCCAACTATCGCATTGTTCACAACCTTTGTCGGTGTACTCTCTTCTGAGTTGGTCCCACTACTCTCTGTGGTCTCCTCCCTTCCGCTATCCATGTCACCATAGGCATCTAACCCCTGCAATACCCTGTTCTGACTGATTGCTATTCCACCCATATCTAAATGCCTCCAGTAGAATACTGGAGGTTCTCCTGGAGTCAATTCCCCCTCGGTGGAACTTCAAACTTGTCAACTGGAATTTGATGAAGAGCTGCTTCTAGAAACAATCCGATGGCATGATGCGACATATAAAATATCCAATGCTCTAATGTCATAAAATCCTCCATTCTATTTGTGAGGACCGTGGTCCAATCATACACAGTACCATTCATGATGCCATTCTGAAATGTAATCTAAGGCAAGCTGATATTTGAGGCCCTACTCGCCCTGGTCAACCTGCTTTTTATTACATCCATAATACATCTCCAGTGGCTCTTTCAGATGAAATCTCATCATAGTCCTCGACTCCTGGTACCTTTCACCACAGACTCAAATTCCTCCGGTGTGAGGTCCCACCAACTTTACCCAATATTTCTTGCATTCTTGCAGCAACTTGTGATTCTTGGTCACCACTTTGCGACCTCATTGGCTAGGAATACCAAGTACGTAGCTGAAATCCCATGCTTTGAAGGATATTGTCATCTGATGCTTCTTGTAGACAAATGTGCTTGTTCGACTATTCTTGTTGTAGGTTTTGATCATAGTTTGTAGGATTGTCTCAAACAACCTAATGGAGAACATAGAGAGTTGTATTGTCTAATGGACTTGGGCACGGATCAGAATTTGCTTGATTAGGTTTGTATCCATCGTCTCTTGCCAATATCTCTGGCACTCATTTTCATTCAACCCTTCAAATTGAATTGTGAGATGTGACAGGTCGACCTTTACCTTCTGTTTCTTCCTGCTTGATGCTGTCGGCCGTGCAACTTGGACTCCTGAAGCCAACACTCGCCTTTTCCATACTGTTCTCCTTCAATTGGTCTTTCCACTATTTTTTATTTCTTGTTGACTACATCATAATGGTCTCTTGTGTTGTCTTTTATTGTAACAAAACAAAAAATGGTTAGGTTTTGCTTTCCTGACGGTAATGCTTCCTATTATTGCTTTTATCTTTCCTATGACTAATCCTTTCCTTCTCTTTTCTTGTCTGTTTCTTTTGTCATTCTTCTTCTTTCCCTCGACAGATACTCTCCTTATGATTTCCTATGGATGCTATTCCTGTAGATAGTCACCAATACCTCTACCATGGACCCCCTTCCTCTTTCTTTGGCATACGCTTTTTTCGGTAGACTTCTTCTACTTTTGTTCGCCATGACCACTTCTTATACCTTCTCCATGACTATTCCTAATCTCTCCTCTGCGAAAGCTCCTATCCGGCCTTGTAATTGCGAAAAGCATGAATTTGTTTTTTCTTGCTTTTCTACAACTTCTTGCGGGGCTTTACTTCTTCCCCTTACTTGTTTGTGGAAGTTACTTTCGAATATCTTCTCTGTGGTTAGTCTTTATTTTCCGTAGGTGCTCTTATTTACATGCTGTGGCCGTTGGTCCACGGTAAGGGTTCGCGGCCACATGTCTGCGACAATATGTCTGCGGGACAACATGTCCGCGACCACATGTCCATGGGACAATGTGTCCGCGACCACATATTTGCGAGGAATTTTTTTTTTTTAATAATTTTTTTAATTTTAATTTTTTTTACATCGCTAAGTCGAATTCTCGTCCAGTATTACGACTTGGCTCGCCTTCGAGTTGTTCATGATAAATTTTTAGCTTCGACCCATTGATGGCAATAGGGAGTTCTTGCCTGTCCAAGGTCCATAGTTTTATGGAACCATTGTCGCCTACTTCTTTGATTTTATACGGTCCAAGCCATTTAACCTTGAATTTCCTCGATTTTATCTCGTTGTGGCCATTGTACCGAAGCATGAGTTGACCTGGTTGAAACCTTGTTCTTTTTAGATGTTTTTCATGCCATGCCTTTTGATGAGTTTGTGCCACCTCTTTTGCCCATTGCGTTGTCAATTTTCATTCATCCAATTTGTTCAGTTGGTATAAGTGTTCTTGTAGACTCTCCATATCTTCAAGTCTATTTTCAATTGCAATCCACAGACTTGGGACCATAAATTTGGTTGGTACCACAACTTCTTGGCCAAACATTAACTGGAACGATGTCTATCTAGTTGTGACTTTGAATGTGGTGCGGTAGGCCCATAGCACCAAAGGAAGCTTTTCCTCCTAGTCTATTGTTTGACTTCGCATGATTTATATATGATGGCCATTAGGATTTTGTTTGTTGCTTCCAATTGGCCATTAGCTCATGGGTAATACGGACTTGACAATGAATGAAAAATCTTGAATTCTGTTGTTAGTAATTTGATCACGTGATTGACAAAGTGACCCCCTCTGTCACTGGTCAACTGGATAGGTATGCCATACCATGTGATGATCTGTTCGTACAAAAACTTTTTCGTACTAATTGTAGAGTTGTTGGGTAGTGCCCGTGCCTCTACCCATTTTGTTAAATACTCCGTAGCCACCACCACGTATCGGCAACGTTGGGCCCTACTCGCCTTTAGCGGACCCATGAAGTCTAGTCCCCAATGTTCAAACAACTCCTGGGCATGGGACGGGTTTAATGGCATGAAGTCCCTCTTAAGTGGTTTGCTAGCTCTTTGGCATGTATCATAGCTCAACACCCATTCCTATGCATCATTGTAAAGTGTGGGCCACCATAACCCAAAAAGTAGGACCTTCCGGGCCGTTGTGTTGAGTCCCATGTGGCCGCCTGCCAGACCTTCATGTGCTTCCCTTAGAACACTCTACACTTCTTCCATTATGCACCGCCTCAACACTTGATCAAGATCCATCTTGTATAGGAGACCATTTATTAGTTGGAAAGTCTAACAACTTAAAACTAGCTTCCGCCGTTCGCCTAGCGGCATCTCTGTCAGAAATTGAGATGTCGATAGATATTCTCCAATAGACTTATACCATCCTAGAAGAATGACGATTCTGAACAAGTGTGCATCCAGAAAATCATCATTGACTCCTTCCGGTGGCTCTCCAAACCTGATTCGGGAAAGCTGAGATGTCTCTTCCTAGGTCGCACAATGATGGTGAAGGTGAATTCCTGTAGTAGCAACAACCATCTGCTAATCTTGCCTTGGATAATTAGTTTGTTCACCAAGTACATTAATGCTTGGTGATCCATGTAAAAGGTAAATGGTGTAGCCAATAGGTAATGTCAGAATTTTTGTACTGAGTACACTATCCTCAGAGCTTCCCTTTTAGCGGTGTTGTAATTCTTCTCAACCTTTGAAAGTAGTCGGATTGCAAAATATACTAGGAGGCCATGGTCACTAGTTTGCACCAACGTTGCTCCTATGGTGAAGTTTGAAGTGTCCACATCGATGTGGAACTCCTTGTCCCAGTTCAGATATGGCAAGATGGGTGCCCCCAACAATCTATTTTTCAACTCTGTGAAAGCAGTCTCCTGCTCGAAACTCCAGACGTACGATTCGCCCTTCTGTGTCAACTTGTCTAGAGGAAGAACGATTTGGCATAGTTCTTTATGAACCGTCTATAATATCCAATGTGCCCGAGAAAAGACTTGACTCCAAATACCTCCACCAGGGCTTCCATTTCCACGATCACTCTTACTTTATCGAGGTCGGTCTTCAATTCTGACTTGCAACCAATGTGCCCAAGTAGTTTGCCTTGAGAAACCATGAATAGACATTTTTTTGGATTGAATGCTAGCCTTGCCCACCGACACCTCTCCATACATTCTTGGTTTGCCTTCAAGTGGTTGTCCTGTCCATTGAAGATGAACCAATCATTGATAAATGCTCGAAAGTTGTCTACCGACATTTTGTCAAATATTTGCAAAATGATCCTCTGAAATGTAGAAGGTGCATTACACAATCCGAAGGGCATTCGATTGTAAGCATACACTCCATCCTCCACCACAAAAGTAGTTTTTAGTTTATCTTCTTTAGTAATGGAGATCTAGTTATAGTCAGAGAATCCATCCATGAAGGAATACATCTCATGTCCTGCCACTTCTTCTAGAATTGTGTTGGTGAACAGGATTGGAAAGGATCTTTTATTGTGATTGCATTTAGGCACCGAAAATCTACACATCCGAATTTGGATCCCGTCCTTCATGGATATTGTAATTGGTGACACCCACTCAATTATTTGAACTTTAAATATTATGCCGACTTCCAACATTCATTGTATTTCCTCATCTACGTGGGTTGCATAGTTCTTGTTGATTCTATAAGGTTGCTTCCACACAAGTATGGCTCCGAGTACCAAGGGTATGTGGTGGACACACATGTCTGGCGGGACCCCTTTTAAATCCTTGTAAGTTCACACAAATACATCTTTATACTCCATAAAGATTTTAAATGCTGCGACCTTTAGTACCATGTTCTAGTCGTCTCCAACAAGTATGTTCCTCGGATTCTCTGCATCGCCAAGATTAGTAGCCTCTACTGACAGTTCTTCGTATCTTATAGCTTTCCCTTCAAAGAAATGGGTGAGATTCTTGTTGATCTCCACGTTGCCTTCTTTTTATCCCATGAACTTCGATGGAAATACCTCATCTTCAGGCTCCTTGATGCCAAGCAAGTAGAATGGAAGAGCTCATAATCTTCCATCTACCAACGAAAAGGTCCATTTAGTGAACTGGTCTCGTCTCTCGAACATTCTTCCAATTCTAAAATGCCTCTATTGTTTGGATCCATATGGGCTCTTCCTTCATTTGTCTGATGTTCCCCATCTGATTCAGACTCCGATGATGACGCCATTTCTTTACTTACTATTTGAGTTCATAGATCAATGACAAACTTCTGCCCTCCATTTTCCTTTGTCAAAATATTTTTCTTCTAGTTATAATTCACTTTAGCGGCCACCAACCATCCTCTTCCAAGAATAGTGTCATATCCCTTTTTCTTCAAGGGAATTACTATGAAATCTAGCACAAATGGCTGCATCCCCATGGTTACTTATTGAGCCACCAGGGTTGCTAGGGGCTTTATCCCTTGCTGGTCGGCACTGAGCAGGTTGAATGTGGGCAACCATAGGGTAGGCTTGCCTAGTTTCTTCCACGTCTCCTCAGGAAGAATGTTGACCCTAGACCCACCATCCACGATGGTGTCCATGAGGATGGTATTGTCAGGTGACAACTGTTGCTTACTATCAGCAACATGGGATCAATGGTTGACCCCCTTGGTATAGTTGGTTGTTCCTTTGTCTCCGATGGGTTTGCGTGGGCATTTAATATTTTCATCCTTAGTTGTGGTACCATTTGTAATAGGTCTTGACGCCTAATGGGTACCTCCATTTGTAGCATTTGATTGACCAAGTTGTTCTCCCCCTTGAATTGTCCAGGAATACTATCATTCATATCTTTTGTAGCCTTCATTTAACTTTCTATGTCTTCTTGTGCTTTCGATAGTCTTTTCTTCTCCATGTAGGGGTCAAGATAGGTTGTTTGCTTGGCCTGGTTGCGAGTGACAACAAGAACTTTCTCCTCATCAATGTTAAGGAGGTTTACTTGTTTTGGAAAATTGGTGTCTTCGTGGTCCCCTGGACCACACCATCGACATAATTTTTGAGGAGTGTCATTCTTCAGACACTCTTTGGCGAAGTGGCCCCATTGGTTACATACCTGACATTGGATTATGGGCCTTCCCTTGGAATCATATTGTATCTGATTCTTGTTGTCATTGCCACCCCATCCTCCTCGGCGGTTGTTTCTGTAGCCACTGGATGTGGCATTGTTGTTTCCTTAGGTCTCATTATTAGTGCTAGAAGTGGATGGTTGTTCTTGTGTGAACAATATTTATTGACTTAATGTCTTCATGTTGAATGGGCACTCCTTCATAGAATGACCCAAGATCTGACAAATATCACACATTGCCTTTTTAGGGCACACTCCCTTTGGGTGACCTTTCTCTTTGCAATTTGTACACCATATTTCTCCTTCCTCCATGCGGCTAGTAGTTCCCTTAATGGACTTGAACTCCTTTCTCATTCGCTTCAAGTCCTTTTTGAGGGCTTATACTTTCTTGCTGGGTTCCTCCTTGTTGTCTACACTACTTTCCTCGTTAGAGGACTCATCACTCTCAGAGGAGGATGAGGATTTACTTTTCTTGTTTTTCTTTGCCGTCTTGTCCTCACTTTCTAAGTTCAGGGCACAGTCATAGGCATTTGCATATGATGTGGGTGAGACTATTTTCATTTTCCTTCTCAATGCCCCACGAAGTCCTTCAACAAACCAACATTTCATTAGTTCATTCATAGGTTGAGTACCCATTTGGCTAAGAAGATCTTTGAATCTTCAATTGTAGGCTCGAACAATGTCCTCCTTTCCTTGTTTATAGTTCGATCTCCGTGACAACCTCGTTATCATCCCGTAGTAGTTGGATTTCTGCTTGAAATCCTTTCTTTAGATTATCCCAAGTGGAGATCTTCGCCTTGTCCATGTCAGAGAACCAATCCATGACCACTCCTTGTAGGCTAGCTGGAAATTGGTTCAACCACTTGTTGGTGTCGGTGATTGAGTTTGTGGTCCATATGGTTTTGCATGTACGGCAATGCCGTAAGGCGTCTTCCTTCTCGTCGCCTGTGAACTTCAGAAGTTTTTGCTTTTGAGACATTGTGTTTCTCATCCTTTGACCACTGGATTGTGTCCGAGAACTATTAGGAGTTGGTCCTGATGGGTTGCTCTGACCACCGTGCAGTGTCCCTCCAACACTTTCTTGTTCCCCAGTGTCTTCTATTGGCCTCACCTTGCTTCCTGCTTCTTTATGGGCTCCCTCTTGTAGTGGTGTATTGGATGAATGCAAAAAAATTCTCTTGTCTCCTCGAGCAACATTAATATGTGCTATGTTTCCTCGAGCAACTCCTCATTTCTTAATACTCACCATTCCAACAAACTGTGGCACCCCTCGGCAGTTTTGGCGCCTTTTGCGTGGTTGCCTTCAATCACCCTTGGTGATTACTCGAATTGCCCCATAGTCTGATCTTAAAAAAGTTTTCTTAGCCGCCTTTTCTTGGCTTGGATTAAATTCTCCGGAACAGATTGTAATTCGTCAACATCCTCCCTCAAGTTCCTATTTTTGTTTAAAAGATTGGGCATTTGACATATACCATTATATAAAAACAAAAGAGAACACTCTTTTATTTATTTAATCTGTATACATCATGTGTTGACTCATGCAACAATTACAAACTCCTGAGTGCTCTTGAAACCACGGCTCAAAAGCTCATGGTTCTATTTTGCGATGTCATGCATCTCTCTCATAGAAATTCTTGAGGGTCTCTTGATGACATTCCTCACATTCCACTACCTCCCCGTATCTCTTCTGTGCCAGGTATGCTTATGCAATCATACAGGGGAGTTGGTCTAAAAATATGTTCATGGTTGGGCTTGCGTGCATAGCATCCCACACGTTGTCTGGTGTAACCTCATTCTCCACGGCTTCTTTCTGTACGAAGGTTTCCAAGATTATGTAGTATAGGATGTGAAAGTTCTGGGCTGCCTCATGCTCACCTTCCAGTATTTCTATTTTGTCATCCTCATTCATTTTCTGATTGTCTGGTATGATTATTCCCATTTATCCTCAGCCTTCCATATTACTCCGGATTCAAATTGGCAGCGATGACAAATGTTTAGCCCCTTGGTGAATAGGAAAGAAACATTTAATAACTTAACAAAGTAAAATACTATTCATTCATCGAATGCATTCTGTATGTAACAATAATGTTCCATACAATGATGCCAAATACATAAGTGAAAGCCACATTTATAATATCTAATACTGTGCTAATGAAATGACACAACCATATCCACACCGATAACTGACTAACTACTGATTTTGCTGGACAACACACCCTACACAGTTTCCCTTAGTCCTTTTCACTAATTTTCATCAGCCAAAATTACTCTTTCACCTTGCATATTTATTGAAACCACTACCATATTGAATTTCAAAAGATTTTCTATGTTTTTCATATGTGCTTCTTTAAAGAAAAATAATCTGGCAACAAACATTTCTAAATATGAGTTTCTTCTTAATGGTACCTGTAGAGAAAAAATATCAAGTAATGAAGAACAACCAACATGGTACATATGTATTCAACTTTTGGTAAACTACAAAGTTTGTGATAGAAGACTAGACTAAGAAAATCTTGTTGAGAATAGAGGTTCATTAAGTTTCTAGCTCTCTCGGATTTCTTAAAACCTTGCTCCCAAAATAAAATGACATATTTACAATACTGAAGCCTAGCATTTTAAGCCACCCAAGCAGGAATTTCCTACACAAGCAACACCGTCAATCTTGGATTAGAAAAGATGAAAATTTAATGTTTTAAGCACCATGGCCCCTGATCAAATCCCCCTCTACTCCCGCTTTCCTCACTTCCATAGCCTTATTTTTCAATGGGCTCTTCTTGGTCTTTGGACTAGTATTTTTATTTTGGTTTCTTGGATCTTACACGCTCTGATACCAATTGTTAATTTAAGAGATAAACTAAGAATACACAAAATAGAGACAAGAGACACGATATATCATGGTTCACCACAACTATGGCTATGTCCACATTGAGAGCAGAGCAAATATATTATTCAGTCATTGCGGCTTTACATGCACAAGGCTTTGCCCTTATATTTATACATTAGTCTTCAAGAGAAGATGAAGAGACAAACATTAAGAATGTGAAATGAACAAACATGATAGTTGGACTTCACATCCAATAGGCAGAGATTATTAGTCATGGGATTTGTCAGCTAATTAATCAATTCTCATTGAATAGATATTTCTACATGTCATCATATTTGGTATATGCCCTTGTGTGCACATAGTATTGGCCAGGGTTAGAGCACATACAAGAGTTTGATAAAACATACAAATTTATGATTTTTTACCCTAGCTTGTATCTGCACAATAGTCATGCCAACTTTCGTAAGGTAAATGATGCTTTTATAATGAAATTAGCTTGTGAGTGTTAGGGATGCCTTGAAAGAAGGATTTCTCAGGAATCTACAATATTAATGAAAACTTATGTTATCTATTTTATCCTATTCCCCATGTTTACCTATATAAGAGTGGGTGCCTTTGATGACTTCCCATTGAAGTTACCCTGCTATGCAGATGATAAGATCCTCATGGTGAAATTATGTAGGTAGATTTGTGAAGTATTGGCAAACGCCCGATTGTTTTACTTTTCAAATGTTTGACATTTTGTCAAACACTTTTCATGCAAGTTCGACCTTGCTATCTTTTATTCTGATTGTTTTTGCTTGCTTGGAATGGTTTCAAATGACATTTAAATACTTGCAAATGATTGCTAAGGTATCTAGGCAAAACACTAAAATGCAAATACAATCCTTTTTGTCTTTGTTTGTCTGAATGCATACATATGATACCTACATATAAAATGTGCACCTATAGTCAATGGACATTTTCACAAACATTTGGCATGCATCTTTGCAATTCCCAAACTATTTATACATGAGTCAATTTGCAATTAATGAAGACTTTAAACTATCAAGCAAATAATATAAAAACCTGGTAAGCATAGGCAATGTTATTTCTTCAATATTCATAGAATTGTCTTCTACATACAACAATTCATTTCAATGCACACAGATGAAGATAATTAGAGGCTTCAAATGCTAAACAAATTCCCTTTATTCCCACTTCACTTCGGAGATGATAAAATTTTTGTGGTTGGTATAATTTAGGTATGATTGCTAATTAGAATGCTAATCTTAGTCACTATAAGCTACATCTTCTAACGTTGGGTATTTATTATTAATAATTTGTTGCTAAGTAATCAAACCTGAACAATAATTCTCTAACTTCAATACACAATGTGACTTTGAAATAAGGCACACAATCACAAATATTAGTGCTGCTTCCAGCACCTCATATGCTAGTAAAAATTGAAGAGAACTGTGATATTGCTATCAGGATTTAACTGTGTGATTTTGAGTCAAACTCATTGACCTGTGTTTCATGAGTGGTGATTCAACATGAATCCATCTCTCATGAGAATAAATGAAACACTTAGCCCTCATTCGATTTAGGTGATGCTCATATGGGTGAAGCACCGGGACTTCCCGGGAGGTCACCATCCTAGTACTACTCCAGCCTGAGCGCACTTAACTACAGAGTTTCCTCCATGGTTAAACCCAAAGCTTGCAACCCCATTTTCAAAACCTTCACCAAGTGTTGTGCCTTATGAACCATTCATTAGAAAGCCCCTTAAGCTCATCAATTGATAAGTAGGAGATAATTTCCATAGCAAGTCAAATTGTGATATTGCTATTAGGATTTAACTATGTAATTTTGGGTCAAACTCATTGACCCGTGTTTCATGAGTAGTGATTCAATATGAATCCTTCTCTCATGAGAATAAATGAAACACTTAGCACTCATTGGGTCTAGGTGATGCTCACAGGGATGAAGCACTGGGACTTCCTAGGAGGTCACCCATCCTAGTACTACTCCAGCCTGAGCATGCTTAACTATGGAGTTTCCTCCATGGTTAAACCCAAAGCTTGCAATCACATTTGCAAAACCTTCACTGAGTGTTGTGCCTTATGAACCATTCATTAGAAAGCCCCTTAAGCTCATCAATCTTTAAGTAGGAGATAATTTCCACAGTAAGTCAAATTGTGATATTGCTATTAGGATTTAACTGTGTGATTTTGAGTCAAACTCATTGACCTGTGTTTTATGAGTAGTGATTCAAAATGAATCCATATCTCATGAGAATAAATGAAATGCTTAAAACTCATTGGATCTAGGTGATGCTCACAGGGGTGAAGCACCAGGACTTCCCAGGAGGTCACCCATCCCAGTACTACTCTAGCTTGAGTGCGCTTAACAATGGAGTTTCCTCCATGGTTAAACCCAAAGCTTGCAACCGCATTTGCAAAACCTTCACCAAGTGTTGTGCCTTATGAAACATTCATTAGAAAGCCCCTTAAGCTCATCAGTTGATAAGTAGGAGATAATTTCCACAACAAGTCAAATTGTGATATTGCTATCAAGATTTAACTGTGTGATTTTGAGTCAAACTCATTGACCCATGTTTCATGAGTAGTGATTCAACATGAATCCATCTCTCATGAGAATAAATGAAACAATTAGCACTCATTGGATCTAGGTGATGCTCATAGGGGTGAAGCACTGAGACTTCCCAGGAGGTCACCCATCCCAGTACTACTCCAGCCTGAGCACACTTAACTACGAAGTTTCCTCCGTGGTTAAACCCAAAGCTTGCAACCCCATTTGCAAAACCTTCACCAAGTGTTGTGAATTCTATCAGGTCAGTGAATTCACCTTAAATATTTTGGCATCAATGATAAAACTTCATCATCATACTTGTGAAATGAAAATGCCAACAATCTCCCCCTTTGACATTGATGAAAAAAACAAAAAAAAACTCTGGACTCTATGCTTGTACTCCATGTGTATTGTACTCCCCCATTCATGTTACTCAGTGTGTACTTTGATATCCTCTATTCTGTGTTGTATACTTGTATCATTATGATCTTCTTTGCTAATTGATGCAGAGCTACACCCCTGAACAATCCTTTGTGGAATTAAGCACTCAAAGGATTTCTCAATGGGATCTTGCACATCATGCAATAGAAATATTAACAAAATATTACTCCTTAACTTGTTTCTGATTCACAATCTACTAGGGGACCAACTCACCTGAACTTAAGGTTTCAATTCACCAACTTAGCTTATTCTTTCTTAGATGACCTTATAGGCTTAATTGCTTCAACTGTGGAAATCCACTCAAATCTTCATGCATTGGTTTGAACACTTGGATTTAATCTCAAAATACTCTCACCAACATGTTACAATGGATGGTTTTACTCCCTCATTCCACTACCTCACACTTCCTTCAACAAGGCTTCATTTTTGTAGCAACACTTCTAAACTGATGATCTTCTCTTAATTTTGAAATTCCACCACACAAAATGCCAAACAAAATAGGGTTCTAGATACCCTTTTCAAAGTTATAAAGGCCCCAAAAACTCAACTCAAACTCAAACTCCAACAATAAGAATTATAAAACCGTTGTCATTCAATTAGCTACTAGGCCTAATTAGGCTAGATTCCTTAAGGAACTACAAGTAAACTTACTGATTTATCACTAACAAACATTTGAGAATCTAAAGAATCATAAAAACATATCAATTCCCAAGTTTCAAGTCCAAATTTAAAAATGCACACAAGTTATTCAAGTTTCTTTTTCTTTTTCCTAAAAAGTAGGCATCTCCAACATGCTAGGACATGATTTTAAAATCCAGAATCCCATTCAAGGGGAATGATTTCAACACAATCTTAAATTAGACCATTAAGACTATCCAAAATCCAATGGCTATTGTTTATGAGTGGAGAAAAAAATAGATAACCACGGGTTTGTTGAAAACCCTCCCTTGAAACTCAAAACTGACCAAGGTGCAATGAATCTAACATATCTCACTCTTAAAAATGTTTTAGAACTTCGGACTTGATGCAAATGAAAGCTAAGACTGAGCTCTAAACATCCATAATGGTTTCAGTACATGGTAATTCTATATAGGTCCGTCCCATGCATAAAAACAACAATTTTTTCTATCAAAACTTAGTTTTTAGCCTTTTCAACTTTTACAGACATGAAAGAATGATAAAACTTTAAAAATCCTTGGATTTGATTATTTCCTAGCCTTATAAACATGTTTTGAGGATTTTCATGTCCTGAACCAATCCAAGGCTTTTTTAGCTTCCTTTGTTTATACAAAAATATGAAGAGTTTCCATATCGCAACTTTGCCAAAAAAATGACAAGCATAGAAAGTTTGAAGGAATCTAACACAAACCTTTTAAACATAGAACCTACATATCTTAGAAGACATAAAAATCTATAAACAACGTTATAATACCACCTATCTCCCTTGGTTGATAATTTCCCATGTTGGCTTATAGGCATGCCAAATGGGGGTCAAACCACATGATAGGACTTATTGACTACAAAACATAGATACACTCCTTATTTACAAAAAAAAACAATAAAAAAAAAATTAATCATCATCTTATGCTTCCTTGCACTCATTTGGAGAGTTGATGAACTTCCTTTTGGTGTGTTTCCATGCTTTCCCTTGCATCATACTCCCTTGTTGAAAAGATCTCAAGTCCACTTGAGATGAGATTTTGTAATAAAGATCCATGCTTCTCAATCTGATCCCCAATCATCCAAACTACCTCTAATTCTAGTTCTCCTTTCCACTTTACCAAATATTAGGTATACTTAGTTCTCCTTTTGTTCTTTATCTTGGTATCCAAGATCTTTTCCAACTTAGGTGGCTTTGATTTTGACATGCCAATGAGCTTACTATCAGGTTCAGCCACCTCTTGATTATCCTTTTGCTGATTCCCTTTGAAAGGTGTTAAATCACAAACATTGAAAATAGGTGAGATGGCTAAATCTACCGGTAACTTAATCTTATATGCATTTTTTCCATATTTATCAAGTATTTGGCTTGGTCCAATCTTTCTTGGCATCAAATTTGTGTGCTTTGCCTTGGGAAGTCTCTCCTTCAAGTATGCCCAAACTAGATCTCCAACCTTAAACTGAAGCTCCCTTCTTTTTTGATCTGCCACTTGTTTGAAGTCTCTTGGAGTTGTGCTTTGACTTGATCATGCACCTCTTTGATGGCCTCAACAAACGTTTCTCCATTTTCACTAATATGATCTATTTGAGGTAATTCTCTAAGTTCTACGACTTGTCTTGGGTGCGAACCATAGACAATCTGAAAAGGTGACTTTCCTATGCTTCTATTAACAATATCATTGTATGAAAACTCTACTTGAGGTAGAATGCAGTCCTATTTCTCTCCATGTTTTCTTGTAAGGCATCTCAACAAGTTTCCCAATGATCTATTTACAACCTCTGTTTGTAGGTGGTAGGCTGAAGAAAATGACAAATTTGTACCTAGTTTCTTCCACAAAGTCCTCCAAAAATGGCCAACAAGCTTAACATCTCTATCTGATACTATGTTTAAAGGAAATCCATGTATCCTTCCCACCTCTTTGAAAAAAATATCTGCAATGTATGAAGCATCACAAGTGGATTTACATGGCAAAAATGAGCCATCTTCTTGAACCTATCTACCACAACATAGATACTATCAAATCCCTTCTTAGTTTATGAAGTCCCATCACAAAAACCATACTTATGCTCTCCCAAGGTCTTGAAGGAATAGGTAAAGGCTGATAAGGACCAACATTAGTGGTTTTTTCTTTGGCCTTTTGACAAATGTTACATGACTCAACAAACTTTCTTACATCAACCTACAACTTAGGCCCAAAAATATTACCTTCTTACTAGCACTAGGATCTTATCCAAACCAAAATGACTAGATATGACTCCACTATGCTTCTCTTGTATGATATTGATTCTCATAGAACACTTAGGCACACACAATCAACCACCTTTTAAAAGAAGTCTATCTTGTAGAAAAAAATTAGAAATTTCATGGTTATATTTGTCATTCAAATCAACACATACTTGATATACCTCCTCGAAATCATCATCATTGGCATACATGGCTTTGAGAGCATCCAATCCAACAATTTTATGCTAAATCTCTATTATGGTAAGATTCCTCCTGCTTAGTGAATCTGCCACCTTGTTTGCACCACCTTTTTTATGTTTGATGGAGAATGTGAATGCTTGTAGAGTCTCTACCCACCTCATGTGTCCCTTGGTAAAAATTAGTGTCTCCACTTCTTAAGTGATTGTACTAAGGCACACATCTCAAGATAATACGATGAATACCTCCTCTTTGTCTCATTTAGTTTCTTACTAAAGAATGCAATAGGACTTCCCTCTTGACTCAAAACACTTCCTATGGGCAATGACTAACATCACACTCAATCTAAAATACTTTGTTAAAATCAGGAAATGCAAGAATAGTTTGTTTAGCTACCTTTTTCTTAAGTAGCTCAAATGCTTCATCAACCTCATGGTCAAAGAAAACTTACATCTTTTCCCTCCTTTGATGGTGTCCAATATTTTTGCGAAAATGTAACTAAATCCCTTAATGGAACTTTCTATAAAATGTTGCCAACCCATGAAAGCTTCTAATATCATAAATAATTTTAGGAATAGGCCAAGAAAGAATTGCATTTACCTTGTCTTGATCCATATTCAAAGTGCCTTTGGTTATGACAAAACCCAAATATGTGATTTATTCTTGTTAGAAAGGCCAGGGTTGCCGTTGCACCAAAAGATTGACCTATTAATATTTGATACAACCAATAGTCTTATAGAACCATTGGAGGCAGTTAAACCATGTCATGAACCCTGTGAGGGATGCTGGCCCAATGCCAACAATCCCCCTCCCAATGCTAGTCACCGTGGCTTGAAGGATTCAAACTTGTGACCAAGCTCTGATACCAATTGTTAGAAAGGCTAGGGTTTCTGTTGCAACAAAAGATTGACCTGTTAATGCTTGATACAACCAATAGTCTTATAGAACTATAGGAGGTGGTTAAGCCATGTTGTGAACCCTACGAGGGACGCTAGCTCACTACCAACACTTCTTGCATGAACATGCACTTCTTGTAACCTTTTCATCACCATATCCAAATGCTCCAAATGCTCTTCTCTTGTATTCCTAAAAATAAGTATATCATCCAAGTATACTATGACGAACTTGCCTATGAACTCCTTTAAGACCTCATTCATCAACCTCATGAAAGTGTTGGTTGTGTTAGACAAGCCAAATGGGATTACCTTCCACTCATATAATACCTCATTAGTTTTAAAGGTTGTTTTCCATTCATCACCATACCCAATTCTGATTTGGTGGTAACCACTCTTCTAGTCAATCTTAGAAAAGTACTTAGCACCTCCTAAATAATCAAGCAAGTACTCAATTCTTGGCATAGGGAAGGGATACCTTATTTTAATCTTGTTGAGAGCTCTTGAATCTATACAAAGTATCAATGTCCCTTCCTTCTTTGGAGCTAAAATAGCTAGCACTACACATGGACTTAAGCTCTTGCCAATCAACCCTAAATCTAGTAGCTCTTGAATTTGCCTTGTCATCTCTTCATTTTCTTGAGGAGTAAATTTATATGCAACCTTGTTAGGAAGAGTAGCCCCTATTATTAGATCAATACAATGATTAATCCCCCTTATAGGTGGAAGACTTCTAGGCACCCCATCAACAATTATACCCTTATACTTGTCAAGTAGGTGTTGAACCTCTTTATCATTTATGACTAATTTCTTCTCTGATTTTTTTGCCTTTGTGACAACCCCTCCACGTTCATCTACTTCTAATATTTCATCATGTTTATGGTGTACTTTGTCTTTGAGAATAGTTATCAATGCAAAATAAGACCCTTTACTTGGTTTCATGTGTTTAAGGAACTTCTTTCCTTCCATTACCATGAACTTTGACTCCTTATTCATCATATCTTCCTAACTTCCTTCTGATAGTGGAAAACACTCAACATTTCTGCCATTCTTGGTTATGTTATATGTGCTTTTGATTCCATCATGTTGAGCCTTCAAGTCCTATTTCCATGGCCTCTCAAAAAGAAGGTGACAATCATCCTGCTTGCTAGAAAATGTGATCTGTTGGGAGCACGAATCAACAAACAAACATTAGTTAAAAACCTCAAATATGCATCAAAGACACAAAAAAAATGAAAGAACATTAACTAACTAATGATTGCTTGAGTTTTGCAACTCAAAGCAGCCAACAAATCTAGTCTTCTAGCCACCTCTACAGCTCAAAAAAGGCACCCATGAGAGGCCTTGTTGGTGTGTTAAGATGGAGGGTATGTTTGGTGTGCTCTCCCAAACAAAACAATGGAGTGAATCTCTTGAATGGATGTGCAAGTGTGAGTGAAAATGAAATATGAATCTAGGCTAGATTAAATGAAGAACACCTCAAGAAATGGCTATGGAGAAAGCCATACTTGAAGGTATTCAAGAATGAAACTATGGAATGCAACTAAGAAACTAATGAGATGTGCAAGCTAAACTAAGATGTAAATGGAATGGAAATGAGAAAATGCATGTAAACTAAACCAGCTACCAAATGGTTAGTATTCTCCTAGAAATTTCTATGAAAATTCAAACTACAATGAAAACCCTAGCATGAAAACTCAAGACTCAAAATGACATGGTAACAATGCAATAATGGGAGATGCCAAATGCTTGAGACAAGCCCTCAATTTATAGGCTCAAGAGAGGGCTTGGTGAGGTGGCATCCATGTAGATGCCACATAAGGTGACATGCAAGCCATGCAAATGGTCAAGAATTCAAAGTTTGCTCACACATGTGAGAAAACTTGAGAAGAAGAGTGGGAGACAAGAGTGCAAAAGGGGAGTGTGTAGGCATGCCATCTCACATGTGTGAGCACACTCTTAGGCTAATGAGGGGGATTAGGGAGATGATTAGGAATGATTAAGTGGGATTAGAGAAGGAGTAGGTTTAAGAGGATGGAAATGATGGTTATAGGCTAGGCTCTAGGTTAGGCTTAAGATTAAATTAAATAAAATTTAATTTTAGAGGAATTAATAGGATGTAACCATTAAATAAACAAAATTTATTTAAAAAAGGGGATGATGGAGGATCATGTGTTAAATTAATTTAACACATGAAGGCTAGAAGTATTTAAATTAGATTTAAATACTTAAGAGAATGAACTCATTTAATTAATTAATTAAATTAAATAAGTAGAAGAATGTGAGCAATATAATTAATTAATTAATAATTAATTATGATGTCACGGGCAATATTAAAACTAATTAATATAGTGTTTAGGGACGATTTTAAGCGTCTACACATCCATATTTACTATGTCAAACAAAATTTTCCTTGTATGCTCCTATTTGAAACTCTACCCATGAATGTTATTCTACAAGAGTTTCTTGCCCCTTATTCATCCATGAAACTTTTTATGGATAAGGATGAGGTATCCTTCTTAACTTTAGCATCTCTACCATTTCTAGTGACACAAAATTTTCAGTAGAACTAGAATCTATTAACACTTTACATACCTTTCCTCCTCCTTTGCAATTGGTTCTAAAAATATATTTCCTTTGTGGGGGTTCCTTGCTTGCTAGCATCTTCAATAGGGTTCTTCTCATCACGAGGGCTTCTCCTTGTTCCAGATAGCTATAATCATCTAAAACTCCATTTTGGCAATCAACTTCTTGAGTTAGATAAGCTCTCCTTTCTCTTGGTATATTTGACTCCATCTTCTTTGGGCACCAATTAGCCATGTGTCCCTCTTGTTGGCAATTGTAGCACCTTAAGGGTCCATCTCCTCTACTTGAAAATTAGCCTCTAAAATACAATCTTCTTCCTATAAAATTAGCTTTATTATTATTACTCCATCTTGGTTCTTGGCTGCCTTCATTTGATGGTGTAAAGCTTGGTCCTCTACCTCTTGACTGTCCTCTTCCTCTAAAGGAACTTCATTCCCTACCTCTATTGTTTTATTCATGCCTTCTCTTTATTTTCTCCTCCACCTTGAGAGCCATTTGATAACATTTTCTAACTATATTTGGGCCTAAAAATTTGAGATCTTCTTGAATATTCATTTTTAATCCATTTAAATACCTTGTTACTTTGACACTCTCACTCTCTATGGCTTTAGACCTTAGGCATAGTTTATAAAATTCTTGGGTATAAGTAGTAACATTCATCTCCTTTTGTTTCAGGTTCTACCTCCTACATAGTTGAATCTCATAATCATCGAGTTCCATGTAACTACTTTTCTCTTCCCCACTTTAGCTCTTTCCTCTTGAAAAAATTCCACCATGTTAAGGCTTCTCCCTTCATCTCTGACTTTGCAATCTTTAGCTTTTTCACCTCAGTAACATCTCCAAATTTAAAGTGATTCTCTAATGCTTCTATCCACTCCATGATTGTATTAGCATCCATGTTACCATTGAAAATAGATAAATCAACATGACCTACAATTGCTGTTCCTCCAATGGATTTTAAGGCTTGTAACATAACCCTATGGTCTGTAGGCATGTATACCTTTACTTCTGGTTGAAGAATCACTTCCTCTTCTTCTTTTCCTCCATTCATATTTTCTTGAAAAGTTTCTACCTTCTTTACTTTCTCTGTTAGCTCATGTACTAGGTCCAACGACCTATTCTTATTATCCTCCATCCTCTTAGCCAATTTTTTATTGGTCACCATCTTGTGGTTATTATTTATAGACTCTTCTTCTGACACATAGCTTCAAACTATTCCACATGATGTAAAGCCTTGTTCTGATACTAAATCTAATGTAGAGTTACACCTCTGAAGAATCCTTTGTGGAATTAAGCACTCAAAGTATTGCTCAATGGGCTTTTGCACATTATGTAATGGAAATCTTAACAAAATCTTACTACTTACCTTGTTTCTAATTCACAATCTTCTAGGGTACCAACTCACCTTAACTTAAGGTTTCAATTCACCAACTTAGCTTATTCTTGTTGAAAAAAATTCTTCAAATTGTATGTTGCCATTGATGTTACACAAATGTCAATATTAACCGAGCAATGAATAAATTGCAGTATTAACCAAGCATATTTAGTGTTGAATGAGCAGTTGGGTAATGAAGGACATTCAATATTAATTGAGCACTTGGGCAATGAAGGATATCCATCTTGCTGTGTTAGCCAAGTGGTTGGGCATCAAATGACTTCTGGTGTTAATTGAGTGATCAATCTCAGTATTGACTGAGTATACACTTGTCTAATAATTAACTGATTCAGTCTAACTATTTGGATGTTCAATTGTTATTTGAAAGGGTATTCAACCTGACTTGTCAAAGATTATGATATTTAAGAAAGGTCAAGTAATGAGGATAAAGTGTGTAAGTGGAATGCATGGAATAAGATGAATATGTGAGCTAAGGAAAAGGTAGAGTAGGAAAGTGTGGAAGATAAGATGCAAAGAACATTTTGATCAATAAGGATCCAAAGGTTGAGCCATAACAAATATTTGAATTTGCAAAGAAAGTTTCTTTATAAATCAGGTAAATTATTGTTACATTCTAACCATTGTAGCAGTGAAGAAATCTCTTAACATAGTTGACTTAATAGTCCGATTGTAAATCCTCTAGCAAGGTGACATTTCAAGATTGAAGTGTTTGAAGACCTATAACCAGGCCACTCCTAACAGGGTGAATTAAATACTCTAACAAGGTCATACTTAACATTATGTATTGTGACTTTTAATAAAGTTGGCTCTTAACAGGGCTCACTTCAGAAGAGTGAATAATATTGTGACTAGTTGCATGGTGGTTTTTCCAAATTGGGTTTCCATGTTAAATCTTAGTGTCACCTGTGTTCATGTTGTTTTCTTTATGCTTTATGTTTTTGCAACTAAGTTACTAAAGCTTAAAACATATTAATATTCATAAGATTTCTTTGTTAATTGAGCTACTGTAGTAAATTAATTTTTATTGAGTTAGACAGAGAAGTACATTATTAGTGAAAAGTTTGATTTGATATCCAGGGACAGGGAATTGTTTTGTAGTAACTGATTTACCCCTCACCTCTTAGTTATCATTTTCATTTCCAAAAATTGGTATCAAAGTATTTGGTACTTGTAGGAAAGGTTTCAAGGTCTTGAGCTAATGATCAAGATGTCATATAGAAGGGATATTCCCAAGCTTAATAGAGATAAATTTTCAGCATGGCAGGAGTTGATGAAGCTTCACATTTCAAGCATTGGAGATATTGGTCTGTTCTATTTGGAAAAAAAAAATGTGCACCACCTAAACCGATGACTATGGAACTGATGAAAGGGGCAAAGGATCACAATATAGTGATGATTGATATAGCTTCCTCTCTCAACTATTCTAAATTTGATGAGGTTAAAGATTGTCCTACTAAATTTGAAATGTGGGAAAAACTACATAAATTCTATGGAGGTGATAAAAATGTGCAAAGAGCTAAGGAAAAAGTTTAAGAGGCAAGTTTGATCAAATGCAAGTGAAAGAAGGTGAGAACATTGTCCAATATAGTGAAAGAATCAAAGAAAGTGTGAGTGTAATAAGAGTTGTAGGAGGATATATAACTGATGAAGCAGTGGTCAACAAAGTACTAAGTACTCTTCTTTCTATTTATGCAATTAGAGTTTCAACAATTCAAGAGATGAGATGAAATCCTAAAAATAATATAACCTTGGATACACTTGTGGGAAGATTGACTACTTTTTAATTGGATAACTTTGATAAATATGCTCCAAAACCTAGCAACTTTGAATCTACATTCAAAGACAAACTAACTCTTGGCAGAAAAGGAGGAAACTGAGAAGACAAACAGGTTGATTGTGAAGAAGAAGAAGAATCAGATGAAGACCTTGAAGTCATTGAAGCCCTCCTTGCAACAAGAGTATCAAAAGGGAAAGGAAAAGTCAGAGGCAAAATTCCATTAATTTGTTTCTTATGTGAAGAGGTTGGTCATATTGCTACAAGATGTCCAAACAAAGAAGATAAAGATGAGAAAAAGAATAACAGATTCAAAGGCAAGAAAGACTTCAAGAACTCCAAGAACTACAAACACAAAGGTAAGAAATCTTGTTACATTGCTAAAGATTCTGATAGTGATGATAATGAAGAAGTAGTTTACATTGTTGTTAAGCATGGATCTGATAATGAGGAAAATGAAAAGATGGCACCTATTTCTCATGTTAGCATAAATGATACATGGATCATAGATAGTGGTTGTTCTCATCACCATGACTGGTGACAAAACTAAGTTTGAACATTTAAAACACTATGATGGTGGAAGTGTTAGGTTTGGAAACTGTAAACCATGTTATATAAAAGGAAAATGATTCATAACATTAACTGATGGAATCAAATGTGAAAATGCCTATTGGGTTGAAGGATTAAGACATAATCTACTTAGTGTGGCACAACTGAACAATATAGGATATAAGGTAGAATTCATGAATGACAAAGCTAAACAATTGGATAGAAAAGGAAACTTGGTTGAGACTTGAAATTAGACAAAAGGAAATTTGTTTTATCTAGATCTCATTGAAATTACATGTTTATTGGTGCAAATAGAAGAAAGTTGGATATGGCATAAAAGGATGTGTCATGTTAACTTTGATAACTTGGTTACTATAAGAAAAAAAAAGAGAGAGTAAGAGGCATACCAAATCTAAAGAAACTTGAAATGGGCATGTGCAAACAATATAAAATTGGAAAGATGAGTAAAAGAAGTTTTAGAAGTAAGTCTTTCAATTTTGAAGAAGCTTTGGAACTAGTTCATACAGATCTTTGTGGATCAATTGGTATAGAAAGCTACTGTGAAGACATGTATTTCATTTTATTTCTTTATGACTATTCTAGGATTAATCTGATGCTTTTCAAAACTTCAAATGGTATTTGGCTATAGTTGAGAAAGAAATACGAAAGGATTTGAAATGCTTGAGATCAGATAGAGGAGGTGAATTCATCTCAAATGAATTCAATGAAATATGCAATGAAAGAGGAATCAAAAGATAGGTATAAGCACCTAGGACTCTAGAACAAAATGGTATAGCAAAAAGAAGGAATAAATCCATTATGGAGTGTGCAAGAACACTAATGAATGAGAAGAATGTTGCACAAAAATACTGGAGAGAAGCAATCAACACAACAATTCATACACTAAACTGAGTTCAATTGAAGAAATGTACAAACAAAAAACCTTATCAATTATGATATGGGTAAGCCTAATAGAGTATTTGGAAGAAAATGCTATATCTTGAAAGATGTAAGGAAGGGAAAAATTGATGCAAAAAGTGATGAAGGTATATTCCTAGGTTACTCCAATAAAAGTAAAGCATACAAATGTTTAAATCTTGCTACTCACAAAGTCATATAAAGTGCACATGTGAAGATTGATGAGTTTGTAGAAAGAAGTGAAGAATAGAGCAAGAAGGAGCTTGACGACTTCAAAAAGTTTGTTTACTATGAGGAGGAACCTAAGAATTTACCACAATTAGCTAGAGATGAGAAACAAAAAAATGCACCTACCAAGTCACATGCAATACAACATGAGTTGTAGTATCAGATAGTGTAACTCAAGTAACAGGCTATGCAACCTGAATCACAATCAGTACAATTGGAGTTATAGCCAGATTAGTCAAAAGAGCCTGAGAAAAAGGTAGAAGATCATGAAGAACCAAGTGAACCAAGTTGATAAACAAGAAAGAAAAAACACTATTGGAGGAGCATTCTTTCTTGGAAAGAGATTAGTATCTTGGACAAGAAAGAAGCATAATTGCATGCCTCAATCAACAATAGAGGTAGCATATGTTGTTGCAACAATCAATTGTTCTAACATAATATGGATCAAGAAATTACTGACATGAATGAAGGAGGAAATCAAGGAACCAGTGGTTATCTATTATGATAACACAAGTGCAATGAATATATCCAAAAACCCTATGATGCACATAAAGAAAAAACACATTGCAATCAAGAATCATTACCTAAGTGTATTAGTTCAAGACAAAGAGATGAGATAGGAATACGTGAACACTAAAGAGAAGATAGAAGACATATTTACTAAGGAATTACATAAGGATGCATTGATGTATCTAAGAGGTAAACTAGGGGTTATTTACCTATCTGATGCTCACTAAAGCACAAGATATTGATGCATCAACCAAGTTCCATTGAAGATCTATCAAGTTGATGCAGGTTGTCACACTTCAAGTATGAAATGCAGAGCATATTGCATATGAATAAGTACAAAAGGTACATAGTAACTTCACAATATGTATCCTTTGACATCTAATGTCAAAGAGGGAGAGCTTTGTATCTCAGAAGGAAAGTATTTAGATGATGGAATTTACAACAAAGAGGGAGAAAATGACAAAAGTACACAACCAAGTGATGAAAAATGTAAGAGGGAGAATTTACTTGGAAGCAACTGAGACAAATCTAGGAAGAATCACAGAGGGAGTTGGTATGGATGGGAATCATAACAAAACTAAGGATATTATTAAATTGCTCATACTTTTTTCATTTTATACTGACCTATTGTGTTTCCATCAATACCATAGACAAATATTGTTGGAAACAATTCTTCAAATTTTATGTTTCCATTGATGTTACACAAATTTCAGTATTGACCAAGCAATGAAGCACTTGTAGTATTAACCAAGGATATTTAGTGTTAACCGAGCAGTCGAGTAATGAAGGACATTTAGTGTTAGCCAAGTAGTCAGGCAATGAAGGACATCCAACTTGCAGTGTTAACGAGTAGTCATGCATCAAAGGACTTACAATGTTAATTGAGTGATCAATATTTGTATTCACCAAGTGACAGTAGAATACACTTCTCTAATAACTAACTGACTGAGTCTGACTATTTGGATGTTTAATTGGTATGTGAAAGGGTATTCAAGCCAACTTGTCAAAGTTTATTATATATAAGAAAGGCTGAGTAGTGAGGGTAATGTGTCTAAGTGGAATACATGGAATAAGATGGAAATGTGAGTGAAGAAAAAGGCAGAGTAGGGAAGTGTGGAAGATAAGCTGCACATAACATTTTGATCAATAAGGATCTAGAAGTCAAGCTAGAACAAAGATTTGAATATGCAAAGAAAGTTGTTTTATAAATAAGGTCAAATTAGTGTTACCTTCTAACCATTATAGCAGTGAAGAATTCAATTCGCTCTGAACTAGTCATCTGTAGCGTTGCCCCGCATTCCTCACAAACACCTTTTTGTTCTAAATTTTTTTTAATATATATAACGTTCTCACAATTCTCGCACAAAAACCACAAATGTTTAAAACGTTCCGAATTCAATCTGTTTTCTACAGGTTTTGTTTCGCCGATATGTTCAGAATCTTTGTCTTCTTCACACATTTTTTCAGAATCTTTGTCTTCTTCACACATTTTTTCAGAATCTTTGTTTTCTTCACACATTTTCTCATATTTTTTCTATATATATTGTTACATGTACAACTTAACTTTTAATAGACACAAATACAAACCATCATACTTCAGCTCAGTTTGGGTGCGAGCTAGAATAGATTGCAGATCCTTGCCCCCCCCCCCCCCCCCGGGCCTGGATCTACTGATCCACCGACCCCATCGAGTAATCTAGAATATTAGATATTAGACAAATACCTTTCCTCTATCCGAATTATTCTATTCCCATCCATTCGGTATTCGGCTCAATCTTAAAATAAAAGATTGGGCCGAGTTCGCTTCGATTAAGGGACCAAACAGACGAAAGTCACTCGATTACAAGCGATCAATCGTATCAAATTCAAATTTGATTTCCTTCCATACTTCACAAGCGACAGCTAGTTCAGGACTCCATTTAGTAGCTTCGCGGATCACTTCATTACCTTCACGCGCAAGATCACGTCCTTCATTACGAGCTTGTACACAAGCTTCTAAAGCAACCCGATTAGCCACTGCACCAGGTGCATTTCCCCAAGGGTGCCCCAAAGTCCCTCCACCAAATTGTAATACGGAATCATCTCCAAAGATCTCGGTCAGAGCAGGCATATGCCAAACGTGAATACCTCCTGAAGCTACAGGCATAACACCCGGCATAGAGACCCAATCTTGAGTGAAATAAATACCACGACTTCGGTCTTTTTCAATAAAATCATCACGCAATAGATCAACAAAACCCAAAGTGACTTCTCGTTCTCCTTCAAGTTTACCTACTACAGTACCAGCATGAATATGATCTCCACCAGACATACGTAGTGCTTTAGCCAGTACACGGAAGTGCATACCATGATTTCTTTGTCTGTCAATAACTGCGTGCATTGCGCGGTGAATGTGAAGAAGTAGGCCGTTATCTCGGCAATAATGAGCCAACGAAGTATTTTCCGTAAAACCTCTAGTCAGATAGTCATGCATGACTATAGGAACTCCCAATTCTCTGGCGAATACTACTCTTTTCATCATTTCTTCACATGTACCTGCAGTCGCATTCAGGTAATGTCCCTTAATCTCACCCGTCAAATGTTAGAACGAGATTTAACAAACAATATTCAACGTATTGGGGCTCATTTATCCACTAATTTTTTACTTCCATTCGAACTTATTTCTCTAATTCTTCTAATTGCTCTTATAGGAGCCATTACTATAGCTCGTCGAGAAGAAACAGTTTGAAAATGAAAGCTCTCGTGCGGCATAAATACGCTGTTTTATCTTCATAGATCGTTCATGTAAATTAGAAACTACCACTTTTGTTTGTATCTGAAGAGATCAAGGTATGAGGAATTATTATGCTCGAACATGCGCTTCTTTTAGGTGCTTATTTATTCTCTATCGGTATTTATGGGCTAGTAACAAGTCGAAACATGGTTAAAGCACTTATGTGCCTTGAGCTAATACTCAATGCAGTTAATTTAAACCTAGTAACATTCTCATATTTTTTTGATAGTAGGCAAGTAAAGGGGGATATCTTTTCGATCTTTGTTATAGCTATTGCTGCTGCTGAAGCAGCTATTGGATTAGCTATTGTTCTGGCAATATATTGTAACAGAAAATCAACTCGTATCGATCAATTTAATTTGTTAAAATGGTAATAAAGATCTCCTTGCATATGAAAAATTTGTATATCTATTTCTATTCAAATAGATACTAGGTTTGTCTCCCTAAAAATAGATATAAATCTTTTATTTAATAGAGATATTTTTTCTAAGATCAATCAAGAGCATAATTCATATTTAACTCATTATCCAAATGATCTGTTTAAGACCAGATTGGGTAAAATGTTTTATAAAGCAAAAAGATAGAATCCGAATCTATTCATTATATCACCGATAATACAATTATTGATTTGCTTGATATTCATAATATATCATCACTGGCCATATATTAAAAAAATCTTATTCAATGAAACACTTTTTCTACTAATGGAGTTCTTAGATTCAATGGCACATTCAGTCAAAATTTATGATACATGTATTGGTTGTACCCAGTGTGTACGAGCGTGTCCCACAGATGTATTAGAAATGATACCTTGGGAAGGATGTAAAGCTAAGAAAATTGCTTCTGCTCCAAGAACAGAAGACTGCGTAGGTTGTAAGAGGTTTGAATCGGCTTGTCCAACGGATTTTTTAAGTGTACGTGTTTATTTATGGCATGAAACAACGCGCAGTATGGGTCTAGCTTACTGATCCATCAAAAAAGAAAAATAGTTACATTCATCCCATACATATTTTTCATTCTCCTTTTCCTCTTTCACTGATCAAAACCCATACTCAACCCAAAAATGAAAGCATGGGTTTTGATATAGAAAGTCTCTTTTCTCTTCATTATGAGTAATTTACCTTGGTTAACAATAATTGTGATTTTGCCCATATCTGCGAGGTTATTAATCCCTTTATTTCCCCATAAAGGAAATAAAATGATTCGATGGTATACTCTAGGTATTTGCTTATTAGATCTTCTTTTAATGACCTATATATTCCGTGATCATTATCATTTTGATAATTCATTAATCCAATTGGAAGAGGATTATAACTGGATAAGCCTTATTCATTTTCATTGGAAACTGGGAATTGATGGATTTTCCATTGGACTTATTTTATTAACGAGATTTATAACTACTTTAGCTACTTTAGCTGCTTGGCCAGTTACTCGAAATCCGCGATTATTATATTTCTTGATGTTGGCAATGTACAGCGGACAATTGGGATTATTTGCTTCTCGAGATATTCTTCTTTTCTTTCTCATGTGGGAGTTGGAACTAATTCCTGTGTACTTACTTTTATCCATGTGGGGGGGAAAAAGACGTCTCTATTCAGCCACAAAATTTCTTTTGTATACCGCGGGTGGTTCATAAATTCTATTTATGGACGATATTGACTCATATTAAAAGGATTTTTTTAACAATCCATAGATTGTATTCTTTGTTCTATTTTATATTTTTTCATAATGATTATGCAATAAGAGAAGCTAATTCGTTCGAATAGCATGGTAAATTTCATCATCTTGACTATAGGAATCGGGAGATTTTCATTCTCGAAAACGTCCTGTAATCTTTAACCGATTTTGTGCTTCGATATAATTGCTTGGAGCAAGTGCTATAGCTTGCTTCCAATATTCAGCAGCTTGATCAAACCAAGCTTCCGCAATTTCAGGATCTCCCTGTTGAATGGCCTGTTCTCCTCGGTCGGGATAGAGTAACTTCTAAAAGTTTTCTTCCCTTAGAACCGTACTTGAGAGTTTCCTACCTCATACGGCTCAATTAACTATTCTTTAGTCCTTGTACCCAAACTTCCAAAATAGGGTAGGTAAATAAGTTCAGCTTAATCGAAAGAACAGAATGGGTCAATGACATGAGTTTCAAACTTCACTTTCGATAAATGATTAGGTTTTCTCTTTTCTCCCATCGTAAAAAGATGAAGTATTAGAAATAAAGAGGTCTACTTCAGATTATCCAGATAAAAATCTTTTTAAGAGGTAACTATCTATGTTCTATATAGAAATTTTTGAAGTAATACTTTCCTACCAGGAAAGTATTACTTCACGTCTTTAGGATCTGATGCTACACCGCTGCTCAATAACCTAGTAAATCAACTCTACTACATAAATAGATTCCTTATTTTTGCCCATGAGCAGATTTGATCATATCAGCCCGAACTTTCAATAATTGATCTTTATGGTGCTTTCTCCATCAATTGAATTGATTTTATTTTATCCATGGACTATCCAGGCTATATTTACCCATTCATATTTGGGCTCCTATGAGGGGTATTCTTTTGACTACAGCTGATAAAAAACCGTTGTTTTGGACGGTGCATATGTAGAAAGCCTCTTTTTTTTTCGTACTAAACGAATTCATTCTATAGTACAGATAGCCGCACGTAATGACAGATCAAGGCCGTGTTATTAAGAGCTTGTGGTAAAGATGGGTTTCGTTCTAATGCCTGGAAATAATATTCTAAAGCCTTAGTATGTTCCCCATTACTTGTGTGGATAAGACCTATATTATACAATATATAACTTCGGTCATAGGGGTCAATTTTCGGTCGCATGGCTTCATAATAATTTTGTAAAGCTTCCGCATATTCCCCTTCGGATTGAGCTGACATTCGTTATGGTCGTTCATTCAATTGAAATGATCTCCGCTTCGAAACCGTACATGAGAATTTCACCTCATACGGCTCCTCCTTTTTTTACAGAATAAGTACAGAATAAGGAAAGTAATCAATTCAATTGACAAGAAAAAAGATTTTCCTTATGATTATGAATTAGCAGGAACTAGTGTATTTCCAATGAATCTCTAGCTATCCTTCTTGCAAAGATTTTTTTATTATTTAGAATCAATAATAAAGTATTTTAGCTTAGCACTACAAACATAACCTCTAACAATTTCTTTGTCCTTAACGCATTGTATTTTACGGGAATTATTCACTCCAACAGTCTCCGATGGTTCTAGCGGTATCCGAAATACAAACGAGATGGATGTTTGTTGCCTCAACCATTCTAACTAACCCTTAATAAAAAAAAATAAAAAAAAAGTATTCTATATTCTTATTTTATTTATTATAACGAAGCATTTGTGTTGTCGATTTTAACGCGTAGTGCTTTTTCCCTTATGCACACCTATCATATAGATTTGACCATTAACATCTATGTAATAGATATAACCTTTCGCTTAATACTAGAATCTCAGAAGATCATTAACAGTTAGATTGTAAATCCTCTAGCACTACAACATTTGGGGTCAAATTGTGATGAAAATTTGCGATGGTAGTGTGATTTGTTTGTGATTTTGATGTATTTTTGCAAGTGTCCCCAATGTCATCACAATACCAACATTTTTGTTGTAATTATGATGTCCACATGATTAAAAAAAAGGAAGAAAAGAAAACATGACAACATTTCATTCCCCATTTGATCAATTGTGGAGATCAACTATGCGTGAAAGTGTTTGGAGAGCTCTAAGAAAGTGTGGAGATCAGCTGTGAAAGGGTTTGGAGAGATCCAATTGAGTGTGGGTCCTCGATATACCCAAAGGTACGTGAGGCCCAAATCCGTAGATGAAACCAAAAATATGTCACACAGCTAAGAGGAGCGGTAACCCACTTCTCCTCTTTCACTTCTCAAGGGTATAAAGTTACTTGAGGCTTAGCCCGAGTGACAAAAATCTTGATTCCAAGAGAGGTGTCTTTGGATTCACCTCCCGATATTTATACTCTGTCGGAACACTGGAGTTGAGGTTGTCCCAAGGGGTGATGAAATCCCCAAGTAGGCCTCCTAAAAAGAAACAAGGTTTTGGATCCTAATCTTATGCACCCAAGATGGCCTCGAAAGATGACAAGGGGAGAGAAGACTTGGATGACCTTGGGCTAAAAAAAATGCTTGTTCTTTTACCAACTAACTCTTATGTATGCTGATCTAGACTTTGCAAGCACTCATGTTTAAGAGACAATGTTCAATTTCAACTTGAAGCACCAACAAAACAAAATCGAGCGAAGAATGAATACAAGAAGAAGAGTTAGGGTCAACCAAGAAGTAAACCCGCGCGCCCGGAGGCCCTCCACGTCAAGTATCGATTAATTTCCTTTTAAAGCATTCAAGAGTTGGTGTGATTTTGTTTTAAATCCCAAAGCAAAGATGTGTGAGACTCGATTTGTCAAGCGCGCGCCCGGAGGCCCTCCACGTCAATAGTTGTTCAATTTTATTGCCCAAACTTGAAGTGTGATCGATTTAATCTAGAGTTTTGATCATTTAAAAATTTTGATAAAGTTAAAGCAAATGTTCAAAGACCAAGTGAGTGAGTTAGATTGTGGAACATTTAACACCTTTTTCAAGTAGACCCATCCCCATAAATGGCGCTGAGATTGCAACCAATGGTTGAATTGATGGGTGATTAGAAAAGAGGTGAGTCCAAGGAACTACTCAAGTTGATTTTTGCAAATTTGTATTTAACTTAACAAAGTTTCTTAAATGTCCAAAAATCAAACTTTAACTAGATTGCATGTGGAAAAGAGATTTGTTTTGTTCAATTTTAGAAGCTCCAAATGAAGTGTTTGATATTGCAATGGTTAATTGATTCTTGGCATTCAAGATTGGATTTGTTGTTTTAATCATGCATTCAAGGAAAATTTGATTTTAATCCATGGCATTCAAGAGTGATTTTAGCAACATGCATTCAAAGACAAGTGGTTAAACATTCAAGTTTTTTCCTTTGAGCATTCAAGATTGAGATTTTGTGTGTTGTTTTAAGAACTTTGAAGTGCTTTGTTTTAACCTTAGATCATTCAAGATTGTTTTGGACTCAAAAGTGAAAATGACTCTTTGGACTTTGGTTTTCATTCAAGATTTTGTGTTATAGTTTGCATATTTTAAGCCCAAAAATGATATTCCTAGATTGTTTTGATGCATGAAAAACTTAAGAAACATTCAAAATTTTGCAACAAGACATTTGTTTGGAACAAATAACAAAGCTTTTTAGAAAAATTTTGGCAACCATTTAGGACTCTTAGTTTTCATGAGATTTTTAAAAGAACTTTAAAATATTTGCAAATGAGGTTCATTTTATCCTTGATTGATGCTTTGAGTTTGATTTAGATTTTGGTGTGCACTTAGTGTTGATTTTGAACCTTTTGAAATGGAAACTTGAAGTTCTTTTTAAATTCCAAAAAATGAAGTGTTCCTAACTTTGCATGAATGCATCTAAAACCTTGATGTTGCAAGGATGCAAATGATTGGATTGGTTTATTTTCACTTGTTAAAAGATTTTTTTTTTTTTGAATTTTTTTTAGTTTTTAATGGATTTAAGTAAGATTTGGGGGTTCATTTTAAGCACTAAAAAGAAGTGTGTATGATTTTGCTTCCTTAAAAAAAAATGGCCAAGATCTCCCACAAGAAGAAGAAGAAGAAGTAGATGGAATAAGAAGAATATAGACAAGAACAGGAAGAAGAATTCCAAGTTCTTTGTCCACCTATAAGCTTGAAAAATCTGCAAACACTATGAGTTCCTTTGTCTTCTTCATGCTCATGTGGACCTACAAAACCAATTTATACAATCCTACCAATCACAAAAACAAGCAAAATTAGCCAAAATCAACAAATGACATATAAAACTTAACTAAAAAAGCTAATGAAGATGACCCATGCGGGGTCCCACCGGGCGTGCCAAAATGTATATGATCAATGTTAGTATGCTAATAGAAACCAAATTTAAATAAAACTTCTACAAACTAAAAAAAATTCATAAACTTCAAGATAGACTAAGATGAACTCTCAATTGAGAATATGAGCCATTAATGGGCTCTCTCAATGAGAAGCTCTCTTGTTGAGTAGCTTTGTCTAAATAGATAGGATGTATGCTCAAGCTTATGCTTCAAAAATGGCTTCAAATGGAGTTGGAATTTGGGTGTGAGTATATGGTTTTGATGTAAAATGGCTTCTCAAAATGGCAGTATGACTTTACTTCATGGATTGTGTTATTTTGCAAAGGGGAAGGATCCAATTTATAGGCTAAGGGCTTGAGGAATTGAGGGCTAAGATGCAAGGATGGGGAAAAACTCATGGAGGGCTTAGATTGTATGAGAGGAGAGCACATGGATTGTGCTTCCTTACAACCAATCAGGAAGTGACACATGTCACAGGGTGAGAGGATGGAGGAAAGGGCAAGGATGAGTCAACAAAGGAGGCTCAAGAGATAAAATCTTCATAAAGACCCTTCATAAGTGCTTTGTAAGAACATTTATGACTTTGTGGGCTTTATAAAATTTTGTAGTTGAGGATATTTGTGAGAGATACCATGAAATTCGAATTTTAGGGTTTAGGGGGGTTTTAAGCTTGCTTAGGGTTGTAAAAATGATTAGAGGAAGGGTTAGAGATGGCTTAGGACTAGGCAAGTGGATGGCAAGTGGATTGCAATTAATGAGGGTGGGTGAAGGAGGAGATATTTGTTAACTTTGGCTTGAGTTAGCAAGTCTTAACCCATGTTTAGGGAATGTGACAAGGTTAGGAGGGGATTAGGATTAGGGTTAAAGACATCTTCTAGAAGAGTCTAGGCTTTGGATGAGGATGAAGACTTTCTAGAAGAGTCTAGAACTTCCTAGGATAAGATTTTATGAAATAAATAAAGTTTTATTTATTTAAAGGGTTTTGGTTGAGGAGATATTTATTAAAATATTTTTAATAAACATGAGGATTAATATTTAATCTTGATTAAATATTTTGAGTTAGGAGTAGGGGTAGGAAATGATGGGATTAGCCTTTAATCGAAATTAAAGAAGGATTAGAAGATTTTGGAAGAGGTTATTGGTCTCAAGAAGATTGGCCAAGTTTTGGGCAAATTTTTTTTAAAAAAACTTATTTTAAGATTTTTGGTCAATTTATTAATTAAATAATTAATAAATAAGGAAATAATGTTTAAATAAGATTTAAACATTTTTGGGAGGGATTCCTTAATTAAATATTTTTAATTAAGATAAAGGGATTTAATGGCATAAAAATTAATTAATTAATTAATTAAATAAATAATTAATTAATTAAATAATTAATTAATAAATGATGATGTCATCAGAGATTTTTTCAAAAAATAAAAATACTTTATTTTCTAAAGGATTTTTAGGTGTCTACATTTTGCCCCTCTTTGATGTGATGCCGCAAGTGGCATGGCATCAAAGATAAGAAAATAAGATGCCTAAGGCTAGAGCAAAAGAGGAGAGAATGGACTATGAGATGCCCCCTCAAGAAGGCAGCGGGGAGAGAAAGCGAGGCTCAATAGATTCTTGAAAAATACAAAAATCTGGGATGAGCAAGGAGACTCAGATTGGTTTAAGAGAAGAGATTTAGTTAGTGCAAACTCTCACTATGGGAGAATGATAAAGGGAGAATCATATGCACAAGGGGAAGCAAGCTTAAGATATCAGGGATTGCAGAGGATGAAGGAGCAGAGTGCTATAAAAGGAATCCAGGATGGGGAGATGGATGAGGGGATTAAAAAGCTGATGCAACAGGATTTCAAAGAGTCAGATTGGCGAAAGATGGGTTTTGGAGATCCCTAGGACTAGGATTGTGGATCTCGAAAGATGAGGCTTGGTGGATTGATTGGATTGGTGGATCCCTAAGACTAGGATTGTGGATTCCTAAAGCTAAAAGTGCAGATTGATTCAAAGAGATACTGATGCATAAGCTGGGGTAGGAGAGATAGATGCTGGATATGGATGGGGGATAATGGAGATGAAGGAAAACCATTGAAGCTTTTTGAGTGGGGGGATACTTCAAAGAGAAGTACCACCAGGTAGTTGAGCACTAGATTTGCTATAGGACTGTTGGTTAATTGCCAAGGTTACCAAGAACATCAAGGCCTTTTCACCATCTGTCCAGAGGACTGACGGACTGACTCAAAACAAACACGCAAGGATTGCCCCAACATCACACATGAATCTCGAAAGAAGTAGAGTGGAACCGACACTGGGTAACCCACAAGCAGAAAAGAAAAACAAAAAAAAGACTTGATCAAGACCTTACGCCCAGATTGCCCCATTCATAGTATACCATGATATGGAAGATCGTGGCAACTTTGAGGAGGGAACAAAAGGATTGTTTGGAAAAGATACTTCAAGATCCAAAAGGGAAGAGTCTAAATCAAAAGAAAGCAAAAATCCAAAAGAGAACCATTTGCCAACGAGATGGGTAGGACGAGGTACTAACAGACCAAGATCAGACATGAGGAAAGCTATATCCTACAAGGATCTATCGGAGAGCACCTAAGCTAGTGGATCTGGATGAGTGATGCATCTGGAAAGCTGAACTAAAAAGGATAACACTTTGGTGATAGGAGATCTAGCTAAAGGATGCATTGGAATAGCTAACCAAGATGTGCGATGTGTGCAAGATGCTGATCAAGGAGGAACTAACACAAAAGCTGGATAGATACAATGGTGCTAAGCTAAAGAGGATGTACAAGCTGACAAACCAAGATATGTATAAGTTGGCTAATCAAGATATGGTACAAGCTAATAGACCAATGATATGTATGATACAGATGGATAAAAGCTCAGGATGACAGGATAGCGAGATAGCTCGATTTTGTGTAAGATGCAAAAGCTAAGGATGAGGTGATAGCATAAGATATGGATTTGGAAGGATGCATCCAATGATGATGATAGATGTGCGACCAAGGATGGGGACAATGCCAAGGTTGGTGGTAGCTGAGTTGATAGATAGTGCTAGAGTGAATGGCTAATGAGAAGATGACATTGGATTTGCATGAGGATAGCCTAGAGCGAGGTACCAATGACAAGGGAGGATGGACAAGACAAGATCTCCAAGGAATACAGTGCCCTCAGTTAGAAGATGACATGCAGAAGGAGGTCTTACGATGGATGTGATAGGATTGAAGCTAGGATGGAAAAGCTAAAGGCGCTAGGGAGATGGATGATAGCTAGGATGATGGGGTGAGGTTGCAGAAGATAAGTGGATAGTGATAGATAAAAACTGGAGGATGAAAGATAGGTGGATAGTGATAGATAAAAGCTGGAGGATGAAAGATAGGTGGATAAATTGGAAAATGGAGCTAGATGGCAAGATGTGACCAAAAGCATGAGGATGATAGGCTAAGCTGGGGATGGCTAGATTGCGCATGACGCTTGTTTGCCAAGTTTTCATCATGGTACTTGTTCAAGGCGCTTGAATTGCCAAGTTTTCACCAGTGGACGCTTTATTTATTTATTTATTTTTTTGACTTTTTGACTTTGGACTTAGTTGGAATGATTTTGGCTTTCTTCAGCTATTTTGGCTTTTTTGGGATTTTTCACTGGCTGTTGGAATGTTCAATTTTGTTGCTAGTTGTTGGTACACTGGATGTGTGATTTATGCAATAGATTGGATTAGATGGGATTGATGGTAGGAGATGGAGGGATGAAAAGGTTGGAAAGGAGCATGATATGGGAATGTTTGCAAGAGCAACATTGGCACATGTTGGGATAGGTGTGAAAAGAGCATATGGGGGATAGATGGTAGATGCGGGTGTGATGGAGGATTTGTGGAAGCGTGCTTGGGGATATAGGCACCCAAGATGGAGTTAGGAGATGGGGGACATGAGTCACTAGATGGGGGATTAGCAATGGTGGATGCCATTATGCATTGGGTTTCAACTTTTTGCTTGGGGATCCACATGGTTTTGGATTTTCTTTTCATAGGCTTTTGCATTGTTTTGCATTCTTTGATTGGATTTTGCCTTTTTGGAGTATGTCTTTTAGAATAGACATATGATTGCCTAGGATGTGGATTTTTAGCTTTATGCATTTTGAAGTTGGCATTCACATTGCTGTGGTAAGCTTTGGGAAGATGGTTAGGAGAAGCTTTGTGAGATGGAGAGGATATGAAAGAGCATGTAGGGGGATGATGATGGATGATGTGCCCTGATATGTGCCTTTGTTGATCTTGCACAGGAATGGATGGAATAGGATTTTTATGATGGCTGATAGGAGGATGGAGGATGGTAGATTTTGGGACATAGGGACCCAAAATGGATTTAGCGAATGAAGGGGGGATATGGTAGGTTGTTTTGGGTTGCAAAGATGGTGGAGGGGGGATGACATAAGATTTCTTGAAGGAGTGATGGGAGGCTGGCATGGTGGGCTTGGAGATAGGCTTGGTTTGGGCGTGTGGTGTACCAACACCTTTAGATGGTGAGCCTTTGGATACGTATCCAAGACCATGAAATCCTAAATTTTTTTGTGCAATAATAGGCTCTTTGATTCCTTGCTCTTGTGGTCCTAAACCTTGACCTTGATAATGCCATCAATTGAGCATTTGAACAAGATGAGGAAACTTTTTGCTTGCAGAAAATGGTAGAAGTGATTTATTAGGTGTATTGCAATGGGGAGATACTGTTCTTAATTCTTCTGCTGAGAGAGGGCCACCATGGATGAATGTAAGTGAACCAAGAGGGTAGATTATATATGGTGGAATAGCTTGGATAGGTGGTAAGATGGAAGCATGGAGCGAGGGAGATGGAAGGATAGGATCTTGATGTAGCTGGTGGGATGACAAGATATCTTGTAGTGGAGGAGATATGGCTTGAGGTTTTGGAGATGGAGGAGATGGTGACTGCACTATGGATGGAAGACAGGGTACGATGATATCTTCATTTATGCTTTGGGGGATGTCAACATGCTTTTGGGCAGGATCTTGATAGGATTGGTTTGGAGTGGATGGTGCGATAGGAGGTGAAGGGATGGATTCTTCAAAGGCAGCGGATGGATAGATGGGAGATTTAGTAGTGGATATGGGTGAGTAGAAGATGGATGCATAAGGGTCATTACGAGAGATTTGGGAAATGCTTGGAGGAGGAGATGTGGATCAAATTTGGAGTGATTCGATGGGTGGTGGGATTTTGACGCTTGTGGGAAGTGGAGGGATTTTAAGCAATTTGACGGATGGTATGGGGATGGTAGCTATGGGAGATGGAGGTGATATTATAGATGGGGAAGCTTCCTTACTGACTACTTCACATGGTTGGATTAGATGACATGACTTATCGACTGTTGGAGGCAGCTTTTCTTGTATTTCCTCTAGGAGATTCCTTGGAGACTCGTGTGTCAAAGGTGGAGGTGGCGGATTGATAGGAATAACTGGCGTGATGAGGGTGGAAGATTGGAAGCTTGGTTGATTGGGTGATGGAGGAGAAGCTGGGATATCAGATGGCATGACTAGATAGTTTGGAATAACTCTTGGATTTTGTGGGATGCTTGGGGGAATGTTTCTAAGGCTTTCAATATACCCATCATAGTCAACAAGATTTTCATCATCATTGGAATAGGAGGTGGCGGGAGCAAGGACAATACGACCAAACACATCATGATAGGTTTGGAATTTCACGTTTTGATGATGAGTCAGATGGGGATGGGGTCTTGCATATGGATGAACATGGAAGCTCATGGTTGGATTTGGATTAAACACAGATTTTGGATTGGCTGGAGATTTTTTGGCTTTCCTATGGATGGAAGACTTCAAGGGCATGCTGTCAAAAAGTGAGAGTTTTTCTTTCCTATGCGCTGGATTGGTGGAGATTGTGTCAACTTAAGGATAGACTAATGATCCTATGGGCATGACACGAGATTGACCACTTGTGGATCCCAACCTTTAGCTCAAGGTGATGAGGGATACAAGTGAAAAAACTAGATTATCCTAGACAATGCTCTGTCAGAGGGATAACCTTGGTGAGATTGATGGATTTGGAAGATTTTAGGAGTGGAAAACTTTTGGCAAAAGTGACAACAATTTTGAAGGCTTGGATGTGAGGTTTTGATTGCTGGCTAGATGGTTTGGTTCTAAATGAGATGAATGAGCTAATAATTCTTAAGGGGATAACCTAAAATGGCTGGCTTTTCTACAAAGATGAATCTAAAGTGAAGCTTATCCAAGAAGATGTGGAGAAACAAGGGGGTATAATCATAGAAATCATGCCTAGTTGGTAAGGCATAAGCAGGATTAACTCCTGAATTTTGGCTAAATTTGATGGTGCACTCTAACCAGGCCTCTTGAAGTGCTTTGTTGGCAGATTTGTCCTCTACTTTGTGGAGTTTGGCAATTCGAGGACTTGGTGTTAGTTCCCTTCTCTTGGCTGAAAGTTCTTGGTATGCCTGAGATGGTTTGAGTTTAACTTTGTGGAACTTCTGTTTGGGTTTGGGTTGCTCTGACATCAATTCTTGAATCTTCTTGGCTTTGAGAGACCTCGGTTATTTTGCTTCAACTTGTTCAACTTCTGGGATAGGCAGTGACTACGCTAAGTGTGCCCTAAGCTAGGATTGACCAAGCTTGGAAAACATGCATTCAATAAGTAAAAGACCAAGCAATAGATAGAAACAACCAGATAGATGTTTTGATTCCCAGAATGTGATACTGGTGCCAAGGAGTGTGTGTGTTCTACAAATGTTTCGATCAGTCACTTCAAACACATTAACATCTTAGATGGTTATCTATAAGGCTGACAATTGGTTTAGCTAGGGAGTCCTCGATATACCCAAAGGTACGTGAGGCCCAAATCCGTAGATGAAACCAAAAATATGTCACACAGCTGAGAGGAGCGGTAACCCACTTCTCCTCTTTCACTTCTCAAGGGTATAAAGTTCCTTGAGGCTTAGCCCGAGTGACAAAAATCTTGATTCCAAGAGAGGTGTCTTTGGATTCACCTCCCGATTTTTATACTCTGCCAGAATGCTGGAGTTGAGGTTGTCCCAAGGGGTGATGAAATCCCCAAGCAGGCCTCCTAAAAAGAAACAAGGTTTTGGATCCTAATCTTATGCACCCAAGATGGCCTCGAAAGATGACAAGGGGAGAGAAGACTTGGATGACCTTGGGCTAAAAAAAATGCTTGTTCTTTTACCAACTGACTCTTATGTATGCTGATCTAGACTTTGCAAGCACTCATGTTTAAGAGACAATGTTCAATTCCAACTTGAAGCACCAACAAAACAAAATCGAGCAAAGAATGAATACAAGAAGAAGAGTTAGGGTCAACAAAAAAGTAAACCCGCGCACCCGGAGGCCCTCCACATCAAGTATCGATTAATTTCCTTTTAAAGCATTCAAGAGTTGGTGTGATTTTGTTTTAAATCCCAAAGAAAAGATGTGTGAGACTCGATTTGTCAAGCGTGCGCCCAGAGGCCCTCCACGTCAATAGTTGTTCAATTTTATTGCCCAAACTTGAAGTGTGATCGATTTAATCTAGAGTTTTGATCATTTAAGAATTTTGATAAAGTTAAAGCAAACGTTCAAAGACCAAGTGAGTGAGTTAGATTGTGGAACATTTAACACCTTTTTCAAGTAGACCCATCCCCATAAATGGCGCTGAGATTGCAACCAATGGTTGAATTGATGGGTGATTAGAAAAGAGGTGAGTTCAAGGAACTACTCAAGTTGATTTTTGCAAATTTGTATTTAACTTAAAAAAGTTTCTTAAATGTCCAAAAATCAAACTTTACCTAGATTGCATGTGGAAAAGAGATTTGTTTTGTTCAATTTTAGAAGCTCCAAATGAAGTGTTTGATATTGCAATGGTTAATTGATCCTTGACATTCAAGATTGGATTTGTTATTTTAATCATGCATTCAAGGAAAATTTGATTTTAATCCATGGCATTCAAGAGTGATTTTAGCAAAATGCATTCAAAGACAAGTGGTTAAACATTCAAGTTTTTTCCTTTGAACATTCAAGATTGAGATTTTTTGTGTTGTTTTAAGAACTTTGAAGTGCTTTGTTTTAACCTTAGATCATTCAAGATTGTTTTGGACTCAAAAGTGAAAATGATTCTTTGGACTTTGGTTTTCATTCAAGATTTTGTGTTATAGTTTGCATATTTTAAGCCTAAAAATGATATTCTTAGATTGTTTTGATGCATGAAAAACCTAAGAAACATTCAAGATTTTGCAACAAGACATTTGTTTGGAACAAATAACAAAGCTTTTTAGGACAATTTTGGCAACCATTTAGGACTCTTTGTTTTCATGAGATTTTTAAAAGAATTTTAAAATATTTGCAAATGAGGTCCATTTTATCCTTGATTGATGCTTTGAGTTTGATTTAGATTTTGGTGTGCACTTAGTGTTGATTTTGAACCTTTTGAAATGGAAACTTGAAGTTCTTTTTAAATTCCAAAAAATGAAGTGTTACTAACTTTGCAGGAATGCATCTAAAACCTTGATGTTGCAAGGATGCAAATGATTGGATTGATTTATTTTCACTTGTTAAAAGATTTTTTTTTTTTTTGAAATTTTTTTAGTTTTTAATGGATTTAAGTATGATTTGGGGGTTCATTTTAAGCACTAAAAAGAAGTGTGTATGATTTTGCTTCCTTAAAAAAAAATGACCAAGATCTCCCACAAGAAGAAGAAGAAGAAGTAGATGGAATAAGAAGAATATAGACAAGAAGAGGAAGAAGAATTCCAAGTTCTTTGTCCACCTATAAGCTTGAAAAATCTGCAAACACTATGAGTTCCTTTGTCTTCTTCATGCTCATGTGGACCTACAAAACCAATTTATACAATCCTACCAATCACAAAAACAAGTAAAATTAGCCAAAATCAGCAAATGACATACAAAATTTGACTAAAAAAGCTAATGAAGATGACCCATGCGGAGTCCCACCGGACGTGCCAAAATGTATATGATCAATGTTAGTATGCTAATAGAAACCAAATTTAAATAAAGCTTCTACAAACTAAACAAAATTCATAAACTTCAAGATAGATTAAGATGAACTCTCAATTGAGAATATGAGCCATTAATGGGCTCTCTAAATGAGAAGCTCTCTTGTTGAGTAGCTTTGTCTAAATAGATAGGATGTATGCTCAAGCTTATGCTTCAAAAATGGCTTCAAATGAAGTTGGAATTTGTGTGTGAGTGTATGGTTTTGATGTAAAATGGTTTCTCAAAATGGCATTATGACTTTACTTCATGGATTGTGTTATTTTGCAAAGGGGAAGGATCCAATTTATAGGCTAAGGGCTTGAGGAATTGAGGGCTAAGATGCAAGGATGGGGAAAAACTCATGGAGGGCTTAGATTGCATGAGAGGAGAGCACATGGAGTGTGCTTTCTTACAACCAATCATGGAGTGACACATGTCACAGGGTGAGAGGATGGAGGAAAGGGCGAGGATGAGTCAACAAAGGAGTCTCAAGAGATAAAATCTTCATAAAGACCCTTCATAAGTGCTTTGTAAGAATATTTATGACTTTGTGAGCTTTATAAAGTTTTGTGGTTGAGGATATTTGTGAGAGATACCATGAAATTCGAATTTGAGGGTTTAGGGGGGTTTTAAGCTTGCTTAGGGTTGTAAAAATGATTAGAGGAAGGGTTAGAGATGGCTTAGGACTAGGCAAGTGGATGGCAAGTGGATTTCAATTAATGAGGGTGGGTGAAGGAGGAGATATTTGTTAACTTTGGCTTGAGTTAGCAAGTCTTAACCCATGTTTAGGGAATGTGACAAGGTTAGGAGGGGATTAGGATTAGGGTTAAAGACATCTTCTAGAAGAGTCTAGGCTTTGGATGAGGATGAAGACTTTCTAGAAGAGTCTAGAACTTCCTAGGATAAGATTTTATGAAATAAATAAAGTTTTATTTATTTCAAGGGTTTGGGTTGAGGAGATATTTATTAAAATATTTTTAATAAACATGAGGATTAATATTTAATCTTGATTAAATATTTTGAGTTGGGAGTAGGGGTAGGAAATGATGGGATTAGCCTTTAATCGAAATTAAAGAAGGATTAGAAGATTTTGGAAGAGGTTATTGGTCTCAAGAAGATTGGCCAAGTTTTGGGCAAAATTTTTTTTTTTAAATTTATTTTAGGATTTTTGGTCAATTTATTAATTAAATAATTAATAAATAAGGAAATAATGTTTAAATAATATTTAAACATTTTTGGGAGGGATTCTTAATTAAATATTTTTAATTAAGATAAAGGGATTTAATGGCATAAAAATTAATTAATTAATTAATTAAATAATTAATTAATAAATGATGATGTCATCAGGGATTTTTTCAAAAAATAAAAATACTTTATTTTCTAAAGGATTTTTAGGTGTCTACAGTATTAAGCCTTGATAAAACATTTTTCCTATAAGGTCAATTGAGTGGATTGTGTAGTTGATCCTCAAAGCTCTACATCATAGCTAAACCTTGAGAATCCTATTACATACACCCTATTTTGCAAATTACTAGGATCCACATAAGTGTAGCATTAAAAATATTCATCAAATTTTGGGGTGGAAGTTGGGAAATCTTGTGGGAGCATGTTTGTCCAATTCTCATCAAAATTTTTGATGTCATCTTTTCCACTCAGATTAGGCCTAAAGGTGGGTTGTATTTAGCATAGGTGAAACACCAAGATAATCTAGATTCAAAGAACTAGGAACTAGTTGCATCACAATTGTCTCAATAAGGTGCCATAAAAGTATTCTACTCCAAAGTTCTTCTCCTCCTTAACTACCACAAGTCTGAGTCCATGACTTATTATGGGATGGATCATATTATTGTTTCTGGGATAATATTTTGATGTGCCCAAACATAATGAATCAATGATAATATCTCTTTGTGTTTAGATAGGGAATTAGAAATCAAATTTCTTTGCCTTTCCTTTAAGTAGTTTGAAATTGATTTCATTTGTTTCTATTCATTTTGTAGTACATCTGAATTGTGATTAACTTTTTTGAAGGTGAGTCTTACCCTTTGGAAACACATATAAATACTTTACTTGATGCTTCAAAAATGATGGAAAACTATTGATGACTAGACCTACCATATAACTTATATATATTAGTTTGTTAACAACAGGGAATTATTTTCTTTAATGTTTCAGCCTAAGAAGTTATTTTAGAAATCATACATTTTTGAATTACTTTCTTTATTATTTGTTTTAGTGGCAATAATGTACAAAAAGTTAGTATCAATGCTAAATAGCGTAAACTAAAACAAATACTCAGGTGTAATTTTAATCATTTTATCATTATAAGAAGGTGCTACTTATATATATTTAGTTGGTCAAACTCATTTGGATTGGTTAATCGATTCATGTTGAGCTTCCAACTGCTGACCAACAACAATTAGATGAGACCTAGCTAGTTTAAAGTGTGTTGGGATACTGTAAGAATTTTTCTTAGGGAAAAATCACCCAATATCAAGAAGCTCAAGCACTAGCACAATATGGACGAATAAATTATGGTCAGAATAACAATATGAAATTGAATTGATGTACATACACACTAAGAGTGCCTATATATAAAGGCCTCTAGAATGACAAGGAGTTAGCAAAATGATAAGTCTTACAACTAAGTGCATGTCCACCAAGAGTGGATTATCCTCCATTGAGCACAAAAGTTAGTGCGATGATGAGAGGATAAGATTACATAGGTGTGTCATGTAAAAAGATGTTGTAGACACCATGTGCTTAATTAGAGTACGAACAACTATGTTGTCTTCATGACAACTCAATTGATTATGCAAACTCCTATGTTGTCAACATGACAACTCATATGAGTACGCATACTCTTAGGTGTCTAACTAATAAATAATAAAATAATGCATTAACTTAAGTAAACTTAAGTAAAGTGTAATAACAATTAATTATTTACACTAACACCCCCCTAAAGTGCAATGTAGGGGAATGGACTTAAGCTCACAAAAGCTATAATGAAAATGCATGATGGGTCATAGCTACTAGGCCTTGTTAGGTACCCATGTATAAATGCAATGCAATCTCTTTGAAAATGGAGAAAGGGGGAAAACCTCATGGGAAAAACCCTCTCCATAATGAGAGATGAAAAAACAAGATGCATGGATGGTTGGAGTAATTAAGACCCCCCCCCCCCCCCCCCCCCCCCCCGCCCAATACACCATACATCATGTATATACAATAGAGAAGTATGAGAAGGAGAAAACCCCATAAGAGAGAAGAATAAGAAGAAAGGAGACAAGGTATTCCCCCCCTCGCCCACAAATGTAGAATGCTGATCAATGATAGCTGCTCCAAGATGAATGTAGAAGCTGATCCATGACTACTGGATAATGTTCCTCCCTTTAAGAAGAAACAATGTCATAGGTACATTTAAGATGCTTCCCCAATGTGTAAAAAGAATCCTCAAGATGAATGGTGTCTTTGAAAATTGCTCAACTCTCTTTTATGTCGACACTAACGGTTGCCCTTTCCAACACTGTTAAAAAGAACAAGTTCAGATCTAGCAAGGATGGATATAGAACATATCCCAAAGAACCAACTGACTCCTTAGATAATAAAGAGACCTGCTACAACTATTCTACATAAGGATCCACAATCATATCAACCTTGAAAAACTGATCATGTAGAGAATGAACAAGAGGGTCAGGGTGTTCCCTCACAACAACTGAAGAAGGATCATCTTCATCAAAGAGAAGATGTATATAATCAATAATGTATGCTAGATCTGCTACATATGACTCCACAAACAAACCTGAAATATCTTTTATGTAGTCATCCCCTAATTTTGGAACTGAAAGACAAGGTGTACCCAATTGTACCTAATTATATGGACCTATCACTGTAGTAATGTATGCATGTGGAATTTTCTGATGTTGTGACCTCATCCTGCATCTGTCAAAAGAATCCCCCACAAGTGAACCTGTTGAATCACTATCACTATTGTCACTATTAGTTTCTACAATGTATGTAGTATGGAGAGCATTAGAGGATAAGCTAGGTGAACTTTACTCAAAGTGAACATTCCTCTCTATGAATATCTCATGAGTCTCAAGATCTATAAGTCTATATGCCTTAACACTTTTTTCATAACTAATGAAAGTACAAGGCCTTGGTAGTGGTGCCTTGCATTCCCTTGAAGATATGTGTACCCATGCTGGACAACCAAAAACTCTGAAATGTTTTGCAACTGGTTTTCTTCTACACCATGCCTTAAAAGGAGTCATTCCATCTAAGAAATTATGAGGAGACCTATTAAGGATGTGATTGGCACTACTTATAGCTTCAACTTTAAGTGATGGATCAAGAGACTTAGCTTGAATCATGAAACTTGCTATTGACTGAAGAGTTCTAATCCTTATTGCTGCTACACTTGTCTTTTGTGGATTAAATGCTATAGTATTCTGAAGATAAATACCCTCATGTTCACAAAAGTCTCTAAGTCTTGAGTTCACAAATCTAATTTCATTTTCCATACAAAGAACCTTGCTGGCTTTATTTGATTGCTTCTCAACATGACTCTTGAAGGTTAGAAACTTATCAAACACTTCATTCTTGGGATTAAGAGAGTAGACCCATGGGCAATGAGAAAAGTCATCAATGAAAGTGAGGACATAGCGACCCTTGCTAACTAATTTCACTAAAAAAGGGCCTACTAGAACACTGTGAACCAAATCAAGAACAACTAATACTCTCCAAGACTTCCCTTTGTCAGACTTCTCTTCTAGATGTATATCCATTGAACAAGTTGAACATTCACCTATAGAAAAGTTGATTGTAGGTAGACCTTTGACCATATTTTGTGAGCTAAGTTGATGAAGATAGCATAAGGCAAGATGTACATACTGCTCATGCCATAATTTACTTTGTGATTGAGATTGTGTCAACAAGGCATGTGAAGGAGACTTAGGCACAAAGTGGGAGAAATAATAAAGCCTTGTGTCATGATTAACTTTACCGACTGCATCCAATGAATCATCCTTAAGATTGTGTACCATTACTAAATTAGGAAGGAACTCAACTTTATTGACACCTCCATAGTGAGTGATTTGGTAAATTGAAAGGAGATCAGTGCTAAGGTTAAGAACATCGAGAACATCTTTCAACTCTCTATTTTCCATCTCAACTTGTCCTTTCCCTTCAACTTCCACTTGTGTATCATTCCCTACAAAGATGTGAGGTACCTTCGACTACTTCAATGAAGAAAAGTGTCCTTCTGAAGAACCCATATGATGGGAGGCACTCAAGTCAAGAATCCATTCCCCTAAAGAACTTGAACTTGCCATAAATGCTTTCCCTTTCCCTATGAAGTGGATGGATTTGAATCCTTGGAAGCATTTGGCACATTGATTTTTTTCTTCCTATGTAAGTTTTCTAGCTCATCTATTCTCTTAGTCTTGCAATGATGCTCATCATGATTTGGTTTCTTGCAATATGCACAAAATAGTTTATCCTTCTTGTTGGAAGAAGAATTTCCTTGTTGTGAGGAGGAAGATTGTTGTGTCTCTGATTGTGATTTTGACTTCCACTATTTTTTCTTGCTATTGGTAAAACCTTTTCCACCTTGATTTTCTTGGTTCTCATTACTAGTCACCAATGCTATAGACTTGGATGACTTGAGAATTCCCATATCTATCAACTTGAATTTTTCCAACATCAACATTTCTACAAATGCATCAAATGAAGGCTTAGTGAAGGCACTTCCCATGGTCAACTTGTGAGTGTTGTAACTCAAAACAAAAGATGCATACTCTGAAGGTAGCCTCTTCAAGATGTGATTAATCAATCTATCATTCTTCATGGGATTACCACAATCCTTAAGTAGTTCTCTCAACTCATTGGCTTTGTTGACATAGTCTTGAATTGTGTCAAAATTCTTAAGATCCAATAGAAGTAGATCATCCTTAATTTGGAATCCCTTTTCCTCATCCACCTTACCATACAACCCTTCAAGTTTCTCCCAAGAAACCTTGGCATCCTTAAAACTAGAAATGTGGAAGAAGAGATCTCTATGAACACAACTCCAAATAATTCCTAAAGCCTAGTTGTCTTTAACTTGCCAATCAAATTATGAATCAACATTAGTGGGTTTTACAATTGTACCATCAATATATAGATTTAAACCTTTTGCCATTAGTTTACTCCATACAATATCTTTCCATGTAGTACAATTGTGTGAAGTTAAAAGTGGAGTTTTAGGTGATCTATAATGCAAAATATTAAAAGAGCACAAGAGAGAGAGAGACACAAGAACACAAGACACCCCCCTTATTCACTCAATCAAAGAACCCCCCCCAAAAATGATGCTTTTGGCACTTTATATGTAGTGCATTTACAATAGGCCACTTGTCAAAATGGACAAAAGTAGGATTCTAATTTTTCTATTTACAACCTCCTTATGGAGTTCAAATCTGGCACTTAGCAATATAGCTCAGATGTACAAAATTTTTGAAGTTTTATCAAAGAAATATAATGCAAAAAATACCTATTTCTAAAAGTGGTATTTCTATCCACACAAGCCTATAATCTAATTGCAGATCTGGAAAGTAGACAAAAAATTAAGCACTTAAAAAAAAAAAACCTGAAAATGTGTCTAGATGAGCCTGTACAGAGCGTTTGAAGTTGCAAAATGAAAGATTGAATAGGTACAATCACCAAAAATTGAAATTTATGACAAATATGTGCACCAAAATCAAAAACTAATAGCACCACTTAACAGTTAAGGAAATTTTAGCTAAAATAGAAAAAATTGCACCTAATTTGGAGTCTGGATGTCTAAGATATGACTTCCCAAAGTCGAACTATCAAATCAAAACTACATATGGAGAGAGGTCTGTTCGAAAAAATACAGGGTTAAATTTGACGTCCAAATGACCGTTGTGGTAGTGCCTGCTGGTGACGGTAAAATGACCATTAAATTTAATGTCATGAAAAGGTGACTTTAGCAAAAAAAGCCTACTTGAAAGATGTGGCAGTATGATCTGCTAATATGTCAGGCCGTACAATTGACATCAGTAGTGCTGATGTGTTAGATACATTTCTTGCTGACTTGTTGAGGTGACATTCTATAGACTGTGTATGTCACTAATGTGGCAGGGTGTGATGTGTTCGAAGTGACTGGGTGGACAATGTGGCCATGTGGCCATTGAATTGGATCACTGATTAGGCATAGATCTAAATTGGCTCTGGAGCTAACTGGGCTCTTGTCTTGGCAGGGTGCAGGTACATGTGGCATCATCATAGGAAATGAATGTGGCATCAAAGGGGACGGTTGGAAGTGATAGAATCTTTTAGTTGGTGGGAAGCAGATGGTGGTGACCATAGTCACCGATAGGAGGAGTAGATCAGCCGGGGAGGAAGCGGTGTTGGCTAGAGGAGGGTGCACTACAGAGTTCAAAGCCACTGGAAAGGATGGTTGATAGTGTATAATTATTGGTGGTGTGTGGGACTTTTTGTCCCACATGCATACCACAAAGAACTTTTGTGGTAAATAAATTCCAAAGCTTACTGAGGTCGTAGTGGCTTAGAGGCCGCCAGATGTAAACACTACTTTTTGTTGTGCTATGGATGGAGTAATTGTGACTGCTAATTAAAGGATGTATCTGCTGGAATATGTGGAAACTTTGGTTGTGTTGAGGAATATGCCTTGTCTCACCAATAAAATAGGGAATATTCTATGGGTGCTAGGATTTGACCACTCGGTTCCTACAATAAAAAATTCTCCTTTACAGGCTTGATGGCCAAAAATTTTTCCAATTTTTTTTCCTGAAAATTTGTAGATTTGGAAATTATATAGATCTAAAAATAAATTACATAGATCTAAAAATGATCATACCAAATTCGCAAATCAGGCCTTCGGGTTTCGATTTGCAAAATTTTTTTGCCTCAAATTTGACTATGGCCTAGGGTAGGCAAAATTATAGTCAAAATTCATCAAATCGATGCTCCAAACACAATGGTGAGGTCTGCTTTGGCTCTAGATGCTCTGAATAGCTACGGTACTCTAGATTTAAATCATGGTCCTCTGAGATGTGAGGAAAAAATGGTCTCCAATGGCTATGTGAAGAGAAGCTCCCTCATCTTTGATACCATGTAAGAATTTACCTTAGGGAAAAATCACTCAGGATCAAGAAACTTAAGCACTAACACAATATGGATCAATAAAGTATGATTAGACAAACAACATGAAATTGAATTGATGTACATACACACTAGGAGTGCCTGTATATAAAGGCCTCTAGAATGACTAGGAGTCAGCAAAATGATAAGTCTCACAACTAAGCACATGTCCACCAAGAGTGGATTATTCTCCATTGAGCACAGAAGTTAGTGCAATGATGAGAAGATAAGCTTACATAGATGTGTCATGTAAAAAGATGTTGTATACACCATGTGCTTAATTAGAGTGTGAACAACTGTGTTGTTTACATGACAAGTCAGTTGATTATGCAAACTCCTATGTTGTAGACACCATGTGCTAAATTAGAGTTGCTAACTCCTGTGTTATCAATAGGACAACTCATATGAGTATGCATAATCCTAGGTGTCTAACTAATAAATAATAAAATAATGCATTAACCTAAGTAAACTTAAGTAAAGTATAATAATAATAAATTATTTACACTAATAGATACTTTTGGAAGATTTTATGACATTCTTGAGACTCCCATCTCTAACTCATTAACAAAGAAAAATACAGAAAAGAGGACATGTTCTTAGGTTGGAGTATAATCTTAAGGAGTGATGCACTTAATGAGCCATAAGAAACCTACGTAGACTGCTAGCATGCCGAACTGCCACATTAGCATGCAAAGTTGAATCTAGATCCATTTCCATGTCAAACATACAAACAATAATAAACTTCTATTTTATGGAGTTTGCATATACAAGCATTTCATATCAAATGACTATCAACTAGCTAGAATTGGCTGAGTTCGATAAAGATAATATTGAGATGGGTCAATCATTGGGTGAGAAATGTGATGAATAGGGATGAAATGCCAAGGTGAGATGTTGAAAAGGAATAATGGTGAATTTGAGTGAGGTGACCAAATTTTTCTTTCAAAACCATATGTGCAAACATAAACATTAAGTAAAACACGTCCAATATTTTTGTAGATATATAGATTAATTATACCAAAATTTTCTTTCAAAACCATATAGGTAGATATAAACATTAAGTACAACATGTCCAATATTTTTGCAGATATACACATTAATTACACCAAATTTTTCTTTCAAAACCATATGTGCAGATGTAAACATTAAGTACAACATCTCCAATATTTTTGCAAATATACATATTACTTACACTAATTTTTTGTTTCAAAACCATATATATAGATACAAACATTAAGTACAACCAACTCAATAAGGGTACAAGAATAAGTTATTCCCATGAAGAAGGATCATGTCAGATAATAAAAGGAAATTTGATCAAAATAGGGAGAGAATCGCTAGATTGTTGTCTAACTTTCAAAGAGAAGGCGATAAAAAATGTTATTGTCCTTGCAAGAGTTGTAATGGCTTAAAGACAAGAAGGATCAAAATCAAAACAACTAAGAGACATTGTAGAGAGAATGGTCACACTGTAATTGGGTTTAATTATTATCAATTGGTAAGTTGTTTGCTGTATTATTTTCACAATTAATATACATATGAACCATGGAATGGGGGTTTGATTATCATCATTTTTATATAGGTCAATCTCTCTAGGGTAGTGTTAATCTCATATTGGTTTTGACATATGAGTGACAATACACTTTAAGTCATTCACTAGATAGAACTTAGTTCATGCCGAACAAGTAATGTATGATGAGCATAAGTTGTTAGATAGTGTATGCCGAGTGAGATATACCATATGTGCCAAGTCACTCAAGTGCCGAGCATATAGTTGATGCCGAGTGATCAATGGACATTGATTCATTTAAAGGCCAAGTTACATCATTAAATGATAAGAATCAAAGACTTCAAGTGCTGAGTAAAATAGTTTTGGACATAGTTGTTTGTAATGGCACAAACTTCTATGTAAATCATTTTTGAGCTAACTTAAGGATTGTTTTGCGATTCTAGATGATAAGAACACATCTATATTAAGGATCCCTATGTAGTACATGCAACCGATTAGTTAAAGAGATGGATTAAGAAACAAAATGAATGAATCACAATCATTGATTCGTACTTAACCCTAAGTCACCTAGGTCTTCTTAAGGAAGGAATACCCTAAAACATTATATGTGCGAAGAGAGAAGTTTGCATGCTCAAACATAGAATTCATGATGACTAAGCAGTTGTGATAATCATCAAGTTATGAATTGCAAAATAAATTAGAGGAGAACAAAGGAAAGAAGTTAGAGGATAGAAGTGATACATCTAATTAGAGAGGATCAAAGATAAATGCAAAGAGGTGATTTGTTATCTAGCAACATAGTGCTAATTGTAGGATCATTGTTAAGAAATTCTAAGAGGTGAATCAATTAAATCTCTTAACAAAGTAGTCCTAATAGGCTATTGTAAATACTTTAACATAGTGCATACTTCATTGTAAGTTTAAGTCCTTTAATTAGACACACTTCTAATAGGATGTTGAAATTCTTTAACAGGGTAAGATCTAACAATCTTGTAAGCCTTTAACAAAGAAGACCTTTCACAAGGTAGATCATAGTTTGTGATCAAACATTGTAACCTTCAATGGATAAACTTTACAACTACAGTAGTGAAGATTTGTGGTGTCATCCCCACCCCAGTTTTACCTTTTCATTGAAGGGTTTATGGGTAACCAAATATCTTGTGTCATATATGTATTGAATATTTATTGATTTCATGCTTGGTTTCATATTTCAATTTACATGCAAATTGTGAGATGGATGTGTGGTGAGTGTTTTAAGGGTTAAATATTTGAAGGACTAATTCACTCCTCCCCCCTCTTAGAATTTACTTTTCCAGTTGTATTTTCAATAATTGGTATCAAAACCTTGTTCTCTGGAAAGGAAAGCTTTGCATCTTTGAGGAAAGATCTTGAAGATGGAAATCTAAAATTTGGGAAAGACTATTGAGAATAAGAAGATTGAAATCTAGCTTGCCCTACATTAGTTGTGTTGGTTTGACTTTTTGTATGATAGAAATCCTTGGTCTAGATATAGAAAAGTCAGTTTGTACCCATTAATGGATGATAGGGTTTCTACATAAGTTCTCCGTTTGCAAGGTTTTGAAGTTTTTATGCAAAAATCCTACATTTCTTTCCATTCATAAACAATCAGGCACAAAATTTTTGAAATTTTAAATCGGGTGAATATTTTGTTCCCTTTATATCTTCCGTGCCCCGAGCTACTTTTCCTCCTAGATTCCCCAACCGTCCAATCTAAGTAGATCAACCATTGTCATTTCCTCGCTATGAAAACATGGGCACTTTTTATGTATAGCGAGGTAGTGAGTGCCACAAAGTTGAAGATAGGACAGCAAAATGAAGACACGGCAGTCGAAGAATTGTTTTCTGGCCAAGTTCTCAGTCACGTGCACCTGGTAGGTATTGTTAGAACAAAAAAAAGTACCTAATGGAAGTAGTCAGAAGTCGGCACCGGAATGATGGTTTTTTTGATGTCTTGCTACCTCACTATTGAAAAAAGTCTACATCTCGCCATTAGCGAAGTAGCGAGGTGCTGCAAAATTAAAAGCACGGTGGCCTCTAAATTTATCAGTAACCATGATTTGTCCAGGTGACATGATCAGTAATAACTACTGTTGTCAGGAGTAGTTGGTGGGAGCAATAATGATTTGACAGGTCCTTGATTTTACGATGCCAAAATTTATTGAAATTTTTAGAGCTCGCTACCTCGCTATCAAAAAATTTTAGCCTCTCACCATTAGCGAAGTAGCGAGGCACCTTAAAATCAACCACCGGTGGGACTTCTAGTAACGTGGATGATGACTAGGACTGAAGTAAAGTCTTGTTGGGTGCCAACAGTGCAGAATATCTTACATCATCAATATTATGGACCCATGCCCCACTGATCAAGTGTACAAGAGATCTTGATCATCAGAACAAGGAGAAATCAACAGTCCTCGCTATCTCGCTTTGGAAAGTTGCAAGTTGTTTAAGCTCAGTGACATAGCGAGTATGGGACCCACCACCTTTTAGGGAAATTCGTACAGTTTCTCCACCTTTGATTGAATCTTAGATCAACAGTCGTCGCTGTCTCACCATGACAATTTTCTAGGGGGATACATATAGCGAGGTAATGAAGGAGGGCTCACCATTGTCTTTCTAAGCAGTACAGTAACATATCATCTACAAGATCAAGATCAGATCAATGGCTGTCGGTGCTTTGCTATGGCAAGGTGCTCGTTCTTTATGTATAGCAAAGTAGTGACCTGCTAACACATGTCCTCAATCACTAGTGGGTCCAGACAAAAGCGGCATCAAAGAAAAAGCTGTGTACGTAGGTAATTTTCATTGGATCGATTGACCAACTTGTCAAGTGCAACACCTAGTTGTCTTTCTCCATATCCCATGATCTTAGGATTTTTTAAGATCAATGGCACAGATTTAAACATAGAATATGGTGCCACTCTGTGTATTAATTAGACATGAAAGCTTCACATGTGAGGAAAAATAGAGTATAATACAGAAGATCTCATTAGTTTCACCTTATGCGAGCTAAGATTTCTAGCTATTCCCAAGCAAAAGCAATTACTGAAGAAAATTGTGCTAGAGTTTTGGCAAACTTGTGAAGCAATTTTGTTCGTGAGAAAATTTTGCAAGAATACAAAGGATTATTCAAGAAACCCACATGAATGTAGATTATTCTCAATTTTCCTTGGCTACCACAGAGAGGGAAGAAAAGGAAATGATTGAGCTGTAGAGCAATTATGAAACAGTGGTGGATGCCTACAATAAAGAGGTAAAAAAGAGAATTGAGCTTGAGAATAAGCTATTGGGAAAGTCCACTAGGCCAAGAATAGCATACCTTCGCCCCCCAGTTGAACCCTTCAAATCCACCCCCCTCATAGAAATACCAGATACACCCCAAAAGCCACAAGATTACACTGCTGAGGATTTTGAAGAAGAAAAAGGCAAACTATGGGCCTTACATGTAGAATTAGAATCCAAATATGAAGATAAAATAAGAAAAACTCTCACATATTTGGGGGAAAAATTTGAATGGCCGCTAATGTATGATCAGTTGGCCAGGGTGATCAGTATTTGGGAGGATTTGAAAGCCAATGATGAGGCTCTAAAGCCTATTGTGAATAAATGGGTAAGAAGGGAGAAAGAAATAACATTTTTGTGTTTCTTTGTTATAGATGATTCTTTTGATCAAATTGAAAAAAACATTTGATATTGTTTCTGATCTTGCTGACTTTGATAATAAAAGGATTCATTTACAAAAAATAGTAGTAGGCTACTTGAGAAAGTACAAGAGCCAAAAATTTAGTTTGTTTCCTCATGCCCTAGATAAAAAGAATAATTTGAAAAGCAAAGAGGAATGGGCAAAAGAACTTGACAATTTATTTTGTTTAAGGATGAATCAAGTCATAAATGAAACAAGGCATGCATGGTGGGCTACCACAACAAAAGAAATGGTGAAGGCCTAGATATTCTTTGATTCTTTAAAACAAGAATTCGTTATCATTAATAACGTAGCTGAATATGTGCTGGAAAGATAGAGGGATATTTCGCAATTCAATTGGCTAGATGATACATTATTTGACAAGTGGATGGAAGACATGACTCCTGGTGAATAGTTTGATGAAGATGAAAATGACAGTGATAAAGTGCAAGGTGAGGAGATCCAAATCATTGACCCCATCACTACTCAGACCCAACCAGAAGAAGAAGACAAGGATAATCTATCACCTTCAGTTGTAGACCTGGGATCAGAGGATGCTGATATAACTAAAGAAAGGGAAAAGGTAGAAGTTACTCCCACCATATAGGATAAAGATGGTGAAAGCCCATAGCTAGAGGTTGACGTGCCATCATCAGAACAAACTTCATCGTTTGTTAATTTAGCTGTTGCATACGAGGAAGGATGAGAATAACAACCAACTCAGCAACATTAGAGCATGTGATAGAAGCCGAGCCACCAAAAAGAATGTTTTGATTTGGACATCTTCTATTACCAACATTTTTGTCATTTTGTGATAGATATTCCTTGTAAAGGACACCTGTCATTTTCTCTTAGCCTGAAGCTTGTTGCATCTCACACTATATAAGTGAGATCCCAGGGCTAGAAAAAGGGTCCAAATTCTATTTTTCTAAGTGATATGCCTAGTCTATTTTTGGTCCATTGTACTGAGTAAAAATTGGTGGTGTATTTTCTCTGTCAGATCTTGAGAATACTTGAATATAGAATGATATGTGTTTCTTTCTGAAGGTCATTTTGAGTTTACTATAAATTGTATACAATTTTCAAGGAAAATGAATACAAATTATGAACTATCCCCATATCAGTTCTTTCTGAACTTTGTCTCCTCTTGATTATTTGGTTATCTTGAAGTTGTATAGGTAAAGGCTTGTGTAATTGAATGCAATCCAGTTAGGTTGTATATTTGTTTATCACTGCTATTAATTCAATGGATTAAGTAAAAGCTTTGATGAATATGATAAGATTGCTGTAGTAGGGGAAAGGATTTTGAATGATGAGTTCTGATAAGAATTGCTGATCAAATTTCTTGTAAGGAAACAAATTAGATCTAGAAATTTGTGGTAGACTTTGAGCCCCAATGGATTAGGCACTGATCAAATTTGATCTAGCAGAAAGAGAAATATGTCACAAATGGTTGTCAAAAATGCAGAATTAAATCAATTTTACTTTTATTTCCTATAGACCTTAAAAGTTGGCCAATACTTGTCTGCATGGAATATTTTAGCTTCAGTTAGCCACTATTGCTGAGAACACTTGCAGATCTATAGAAATTTTTTTGGCCATATTTGTTATATGGGATGTGTTTATCAAGTTATCAAAAATTGTGTATGTATTTGAGGATTTGAGATGAGAATCAGAATGAAACTAAAAATAATCCTCATATAGTTTTCCCAGTCTTGAATCATCCCTGGGTATACCCACCCTAGTTTTGTAGAGCCAGAAGAGTAGAAAACCACCTTTGGTTTTGTTAAAGTTGGGCCCAAATGCTTTGCACATACAATTGTTAATAAGAATTGGCTAGTCTTCAGATTGTGTGAGTACTGTCATCTTGGTATTAAGCATTTTGTTGCTTAGTAGTTTTAAAACATCAACAAGTTGAATGAAGCAAGAGATGAGTTGAAGTGCTCATTAAAGAAAATGAAAGAGATAGCTATTGAGGTGAATGCCACACATTACCAAGAGGAAGACACTACTGAATTGTTTGCAGATGGAAACTCAAGTGAATTTGATGCAATAGTTGTAGATCTGATGGAAAAGAATGATGCCCTAACTAAAGAGGTTAAAAATATTAAGATAGAACAAGAAGTGCAATAAGTATTGCTATGTGAGGTGACTGAGAAGAAAAATAAAGCTGAGGAAGAAAAAGTCATAATTAAAGATGACAAAAGGATACTGACCAATAGATTGGAAGAGAAGACATCAAAGGTAAATATGATTTGCTCATATGCAACTAGAAACAATGAATCAAATGATGATAACCAATCATGAATTGAATGTAAAGGATATTGAGATGATAACCTTGAAATTATAGAATGAACAACTAAGAAATGATCTGAAAAGAGAAAAATAATTTGCTAAAAGTTTCAACAAACCCAGTAAAGCCATCAAGTATTTTGAGAAACTGATGAGATATCCTAGATCTAATGATGATACTACTAGGTTGTGATACACTAGCACTGAAGAAGGAGAATCATCTAAAAGTGGTGAACAGAGAAATAATAAAGATAAGAAATACAAACCTACTTGTCATAATTGTGGAAAGATAGGTCATACAACAAATGTTTGTAGGAGCAACAATGCAAATCAGAATCCTAAGACTAAATTCATGGGTAACTTTCATAAGTGCAAAAATCAAGGATATTAGGCATGCAAGACCAAGACTAAAAAAAAAACAAAGATTTGAAGGTTACTACTACAACTGTAAGTATGGACATAAAGGATATGAGTGTAGATCCAAGCCTAACTGGTCATCAAACAAGCAAGCTAAGGTAAACTATACTGACAGATCCTACAATTGAGATTACATTAAAAGGTATAGTTGTCACTATTGTCAAGAGTATGAACATTTTGCTGAGAATTGCATCATAACACATTTTAGAAGTGACTACAGTAGATGGTTGAGTCAAACTACATGTTTTAGCTATTTGAAGACTGGTCACATCAACAAAAATTGTCCAACAAGGTCAAAAGCACCTAGCAGTGAATTCAATAAAGGTAAAGGAAAGGTTGAAGTTGAATAAGTCAAAGTGTAGATGAACAAGACATGGAAGAAAAAAGAAGATTACAACACATCAAGTTTAGATGGGATCACTTCATCCAATGGATCAGGTGATCACACTAACCCCCAACTCGAAAATTAAGAGGTATATGTGGGACTGATATTTCAAAATTCAATTATACATCACTTCCAAGGATTTAGTTCTGAAAAGATCATATATGCATGAAGTTAGATGCAAAGTACGATTATAACCTAGAAGAAATCTATAAGTTTTCATGTTGTTACCGAGCATGAAAAATTTTCACTATTGCTGTCGAGTGAAAATATGGTTGATGTTGAGCTATCAAAGGTGATAGTGTTGGCCAAGATTTCTATGGTTTTTGACCATGGTAGAAATTATATGGAAGTTGAGTGAGTCAAAATTACTATTGGAGCTGAGCTTACAACTATGTAAGCATTGAGCATTTCTTGTGAAGTTTCAAAGGTTATATGGTCACTTTTCGACTCATTTGTAATCATTCGAGATTGAAGAGAGCAAAGAGAGCATAAGGTGAATTGGAAAAATTGATTTGACTATTTGCAGTTGAATTCAATTGCTATTTGCTACTAAACGTTAGATTTTTCAAGGTATTTATCACGTGCTGAGCTACACTATTTGAATTTACGCAAACCCTAGATAGTTGTAATGGTTAGATTTTTCAAGGTATTTATCATGTGTTGAGCTACACTGTTTGAATTTACACAAACCCTAGATAGTTGTAATGGTGTCTAGCTCATCTACTATTGTGGTTAAGGAAGGACAATAAGTTTTAAATTTATAGTTGATTAGTAATGAGATAACATAACCACATTTTTGGGCAATTCCTAATATTGCATACAAAAGAGACCTGTCTGGTGCATTATCTATGATACCACCACAAATTTTAATGATACAAAATGTAGGGTGTTGCTACACTTGTAAGGTAGGGAGTATACATTGAGAATAGATTAAAGAAGCTAATCAAAGAAGGAGATTGATTGAAAGAGGGAGATTGTATGCTTTAATCACTGTTTTGTTACTGATGTCAAACCTGCTATTTGCTAGTAAGATCAAAACTACTTATAAGATTTAAGTACTATCACTTATTTGATTGATGAAGAGAATTTGATCAAAAGATGTAACAATAGCACCTAGATAAAAGATTAAGTTATGATTATGTAATGAAGTAAAAGGTTCAATTAAGATAGTGATGACATGATGTATTGATAATCTACTTAAGGTTACAAAGGATGGTTACATTAAGAAAGTTTAGAAGAACAAGTTATACAAAGTTTGTTTGCCAAGCTTGACCGAGTGGACAGTAGGTGTCAAGCAAAGTCAGTGCAAGCTTAGCGAAAAAATTAGTTGGAGTTGAGTAAATGCTTATTCTAGTGTATGCTGAACAGAATAGTGGATATCAAGTAAAGTTTAGTTGATGTTGAGCACTAGTAAACTTTAGTTCATGCCAAGTAATTTTATAGTGGATACCAAACAATGTAGTATGTGTTGAGCATCAGAAGCTAGATAATGTCAAGCTACTGCATTATTTGAAAGATCGTGAATTTGACAAATTTGAGCTGACAAGTTTTTTTTCTTGGATTGTGTGATCTAGGTGGAAGATAAGATTGATGAGCTGGTGGCATAGAATTCAAGGTAAACCATTTTTAGGCAAATTAAAAGTGGATTCTAGGAGAAGTTTCTAGAAGATATATGAAATGTAGGGTAGATACCTTGTATCCTACCTAATCCATCCAAACCCTAAATTGGACAATGGTGAATGAGTGGAAAAAGATCTTAATTTCCTATTTATAGGAATGGTTGGTCAGAAGCAAAGGTTGTCATGTGTGAGAACCTAAGGAAGACAAGGAGTCAAGGGTTTTTCTTTATCAAGTGACCTAAGAGAAGAGTTTGCAATGGCATGTTAAGCAAAAATGCTTAAGGAGATGAATGCTTGAAGGGTGGGCAAGCTATTAGAGCTGCAATGTATGAAGTCCAAGTAGGATGGACGACTAAATAGTGATCTATAATCTACAAAGGAAGTTGTAAATTGTATCAAATCAAAGCCTTACTATTATTCTCTAACAATTGTATCAGTCTAGGATAAATCCTTTGGATTAAGGCTGACCTAAGAGTCATTTGTAAATTCTTTAACTAGGTGACATTCCAAGTGAATGGTCTAAAGTCCTCTAGCAAGGCTCACTTCTAACAAGGTGATTGAAATCCTTTAACAGGGTCACATTTAACAGTGTATACTATAACTTTTAATAGGGTTGGCCTTTCACAGGGCATCACTTTAGAAGAGTGAAAAAAGTAGCATGTTACTGGTGATTTTTTCCAAATTGGGGTTCTACATAAATCATTGTGTCAAGTGTATTGATAATTTTGTTGTGTTTCATGCTTTATATTTCTGCAAGTTGATTTGATAGTAACCTACAAGTTTTTAGTGATTGCATAATCTTATGGATGCATGCATGAGTATAAATGTTTTATGGGTTCACTAATTTGTGAAAGTTTCATTAATACATCTGGACCTTGGATAACCAATTCACCCCCCCTCTTAGTTATTCTAAAGTATTCTAATAATTGGTATCATAGCCATTTTCTTAAGAGAACTAGTTTGAAGGTACTAGAAGCACAAAGATCAAGATGTTTAAAAGAGAAGTGCCCAAGCTCAACAACGATAACTTTGCTTCATGAAATGTTTTGATGAAGCTACACCTTAGAGGACTTGGAGATCATGAAAAATCTTCCATCACCATTGAGCATGTTAATCTTGCTGGAGCCCTAATTGCCGAGGATATGAAAAAGAAGAAAGACCACAACTAGGAAATGCTTGAGATTGCCTCTGCCCTAAGCTATACTGAATTTGATAATATCAAGGGTCTTGAAAGTGCAAAAAAAATGTGGGATACCTTAAAAACTATCTATGGAGGAGATGCAAATATTCTAAGATCCAAAGCTAAGAGTCTCAGAGGTAAGTTTGATGATATGAGAATGGAAGAAGGTGAGAATATTGCTCAATATGTTGCCAAGATAAAAAGAAGTTGTTAATGCAATAAGAGGAGCTACTGGTAAATTAGATGATGACACTGTGGTGATTAAAGTTTCAAGAACACTATTTCTTGTTTATGCTATTAGAGTTTCTACAATTCAAGAACTAAGATGTATTTCAGGAAATGATCTATCACTTAAAGGTTTGGTAGGTAGGCTTATTGCTTTTGAACTATCTAATTTTGATAATTACAGACCTAAGAATATTGAATCTACTTTCAAAGCTAAGGTATCATTAAAGAAACTTGAAGAGAAAAAGAAAAAAAGAAGAATGTGCCCAGTGACAGTGATATAAATGAGGAGGATGTTGAACAACTTGAAGCACTACTGACAAGAAGATTCCACAAAGGAAAAGATAAGTTCAAAGGTAAGTTACCTATCATTTGTTTCAATTGCAACAAAGTTGGTCATATTATAGCTAGATGCCTAGAGAAGAAGAACTACAGAGGTGGTGACAAATACAAAACTAGAAGAGATGAAGACAACAAGGACTACAGAAAAAAGAGGCAAGAAGTCATGCTACATTGCTAAAGAGGAAACAAATGGTGATTCTGATGAACATGATGATGAAGTGATATATGTTGCAATGAAGGACAAATATGATGAAGATGAGGCAACTGCACAACCTGTGACTTGTGTGAAAAAGAATGATAGATAGATCATTGATAGTGGATGTTCACATCATATGACTGGAGACTAAAGTAAGTTCATTACCATAAATTTTTATGAGGGAAAGTGTAAAATTTGGTAATGATGCACCATGTTTAATAAAAGAAAAATGTTCTATCAAACTCACAAATAAGATTTTATGTGACAATGCTTACTATGTTGAAGGCCTTAACTATAATTTGTTGAGTGTGTCACAACTAAATAATTTGAGATATAAGGTTGAGTTTGAAAACAAGATTTATAAGATATATGACATTGATGGAAAATTGATTGGAAAGGGTGATCGAACTAGAAGTAATCTATTCTATCTTGATATAGAGAGTGTTACTTGTCTTGTAAAATTTGATGATGTATGGCTATGACACAAGAGGTTATGTCATATTAATTTTGATAACTTGGTTAGTATCAGTAACATGAAGAAAGTTAGAGGTTTTCCTAAGTTGAAGAAGCTTGATAATGTAATGTGAAAAAATTGTCAGCTAGGCAAAATGACAAAGTCAAGTTTTAAGAGTAAAACTTATACCTCTAAAGGAATACTAGAGATGGTTCATATTGAATTGTGTGGACCAATTGATGTGCATAACTACAAAGGAGATAAGTATATTATGCTACTTGTTGATGATTATTCTAGTATGATAAAAATTATGTTTCTAAAATATAAATATGATATTTTTCAAATATTTATGTGGTACTTAGCAAGAGTTGAGAAGGAAACATGTAAAAATTTGAAATGTTTGAAATTTGACAGAGGAGGATTCACATCAAATGAGGTTGAGATGTTTTGTAATGATAGAAGAATCAAAAGACATACATCTACCCCTAGAACACCTCCACAAAATGGGTTTTCTGAAAGGAGGAACCGATCTATAATGGACTGTGCTAGAACACTCATGATGGAGAAGAATGTTGCTTTGAAATATTGGACAAAAGCTATAAGTACAACTATCTATACCTTGAGCCATGTGCAAATCAAGAAAGGTACTCATTCAACACCTTTTGAACTATGGTATGGATACCACCCAATGTGAAATATTTTAAGGTATTTGGAAGTAAGTGTTACATTCTTAAAGATGTTAGGAATGATAAAATTGATGCAAAAAGTGAGAAAGGTATATTCTTAAGATATTCCACAAGAAGTCAAGCTTATAAGTGTTTTAATACTAACATTAAAAAAATTGTGGAAAGTCCACATGTAAATTTTGAGGAATATATAGAAGTGTATGAGGCTAAACCTATGAAAGAACTAGAAGAATACAAAACATTTTTATAATTTTATGAAGGTTGTAGACGCTTAAAATCGTCCCTAAAAACTATATTAATTAATTTTAATATTGTCCGTGACATTGTAATGAATTATTAATTAATTAATTATATTGTTCACATTCTTCTACTTATTTAATTAAATTATTTTAAATAAATTCATTCTTCTAAGTATTTAAATTTAATTTAAATGCTTCTAGCCTTAATGTGTTAAATTAATTTAACACATGATCCTCCACATTCCTCTTTTTAAATAAATTTTACTTATTTAAATTCTCCACATCCTATTAATTCATCTAAACCCATGATTAAATTAAATCTCATTTATTTTAATCTTAAACCTCACTAGCCTACCTAACCCATCTTGCTAAACCTACCCACTTCTTTAATCATGCTTGCTTTGCATAATCATCCTAGTTAAATCTTCTCTTAATCCTAAGTGTGTTCTCACACATGTGTGAGAAATCCTCACACGTGTGAGAGATGTTCACACTTTTCTCATCCCTCATGTTTCCCATGCCTCTTGCACACTTGTCCTCTTGCATGAGAGTCAAGGTGTCTCACACATGTGTGGGAAGCCATGCCCTCTTACACCTCTTACACATTTGTCTCCCACTTTTTCTCTCAAGGTTGCTCACACATGTGTGAGCACACCTTGAGCCTCTCAATCATTAAAGACTCTTTTTGACTTTTGCATGGCTTGTTCTCTAGCCCATGTGTCTCCTTTGTGACACCTATGTGGATGCCACATGGATGCCACCTCACCAAGCCCTCCCTCAAGCCTATAAATAGAGGGCTTGTCTCAAGCATTGGCATCTCCCATTATTTTGCATTGTTATCATGTTGGTTTGAGATTTGAGTTTGCATTCATAGTTTGAGCTTTCATGGTAGTTTGAGCTTGCATTGATAAGAGTCTCATAATGATTGTGTAGGTTCATACTAACAATTTGGTAGTGAATTTGATTTACATTATGCATTGTTAATCTAGTTTTTACATGCATTTGTAGCTTTTTTTTAGCTTGCATTTTTATCATAGTTTGCATATTTAGTTAGCTTTTTCATTACATATCATCTCCATTTTTGAATGCCTTCAAGAATGACTCTCTCCATAGCCATTTCTTGAGGTGTTCTTCATCTCATTTAGTTTAGATTCATACTTTACTTGCATACACATTTGCACTCACTCACTCAAGAGATTCATTTATTGTTGTGTTTGGGAGAGCACATCAAACACCCCCCCCATCTTAACACACCAACAAGGCCTCTCATGGGTGTCCTTGTTGAGCTATAGAGGTGGCTGGAAAGTTGGATTTGTTGGTTTTTTAGGGTTGCAAAACTCAAGCAAGCATTAGTTGGTATTTTGTTCTTTTCATTCTTGATAAATCTTTGATGCAATTTCATGATTTTAAACTAGTGTTTGTTTGTTAACCCATGCTTCTTGTAGGTCACATTTTCTAGCACATATTTTGGCACGCCTGGTGGGACCCACGTCCCTGATTTCATTTCAAAAATTTGCAAATAATCTTAGTTCAGTCGCAAAATATCGCATTGTCGTCTCTGAAGGCCGCATCATTGTCTCTGATTGTCGTCTCCGCAGACTAGCGTCTGCGCATACTAGCGTCTACGCATACTAGCGTCTCCAGCTTCTAGCATCTCCGCAGTGGTTCAAAACCTTCTTGCTTTCCCGCCTAAACCATTCTATCATCTCCATTTCTATTTTGTCGTCTCCGTTACCCGACTGTCATCTACGTTTATAATCTGTCATCTCCAAATTTTACTTTGTCGTCTACGTCCTTAGTTCTATCATCTTGGTCTTTAGTTTTGTTGTCTGCGAAGTTAATCTGTCGTCTACGTTGGGGGCTGTAACCATTTTGTCATCTTCGAGTTTTGGCGTCTTCGATTTTTAAGTTGTCATCTGCGTCCGAAATTGCTTTGCCGCCTGTCATCTGTGAGTTTCAGCGTCTGCATAGTTTAGCATCTTCGAGTTTTGTCGTCTGTGTGTTTTGGCGTCTGCGTAGTTTAGCATCTTCGAGTTTCTTCGTCTGCGTGTTTTGGCGTCTGCGCTTGTATTCTGGCGTCTCTGCATTTTGACAGAATTGTCCAATTTTTAACAATAATTTTAGCTAACTGATTGACTTGCAGGTTTTAACTAACGATTTTCATGTAGAGAAGTAACCTTAAAAACCTAAAAGCAAAACCAATAGTGATTTTCATCACTAAAGGAGATTTGTAGTGATTTTTATCACTTAAACCTTAAAGGCTAATGAACTTGAATGGATTAAACACTTTCATTTGAATGCATGAATGTCTAGATTAGCAAATATTTGGACTTTGGTGCTTAAAATTGACATGAATGCGTAGGGTAGAAAACATTTGGACTTTGGTACTTAAAAGGGACATGAATGTGTAGGCTAGAAGACACCTTTGGATTTGGTGCTTAAAAAGAATTCACACCATCTTGAATGCTTTAAAGGATAATGGACATGTATGCCTAGGCTAAACAATATTTGGAATTGGTGCTTAAAATGGACATGTATGCCTAGGCTAGATCACATTTGGGTTTGGTGCTTAAAATGAAGTCATACACTCTTGAATGCCCTAAGGTAAATTGACTTTATTTCTTGCATTTTTATTTTTAGCATTTTACTTTCACGTGCTCGCTTTACTTTCTTGTTGACGAACTCGCATTTTTATTTATGTTGGCGCTATTTCAAGTTGGAAAGAAATTTGCATGTTTTAATCACGAGTGTCTTCAAGTAGATAGAAAATTTAAAGCTTCATTTGGAAAGAACAAGTGTCTTTTAAACTCCAAGACCACTTACGTATTCTCTCCCCTCGCGCCTTTGGGCGATCTTGGGTGCACAAGAAATAAGTGGTTTTATTTTTTATTTTTAGGAGGCCTGGTTGGGGATTTCATCACCCCTTGGGACGACCTCAACTTCCTTTTTCTGGCGGAGTATAAGAATCGGGGGGTGAATCGAAAGACACCTCTCTTGGAAGTGGAATATTGTCACTCTTGGCTAAGCCCCAAAGAACTTTATACCTTTGGGAAGTGAAGGAGGAGATTTGGGTTACCATCTCCCCCCTATTGTGTGGTAGTATTTCCTTTCATCTACAGATTTGGGCCTCACGTACCTTGTGTATATCGAGGACTCCCTCTAGATAAGCCTTTTTCATCCTAGAGATAGCCTTATTAGGGTTGTTGGCGTGTTCAACGTGCTTGTTCAAACATTCAAAAACCAAAAGCCAAAAACATCAAACGAGTTTTAAAATGAGTGAAATTGTGAGGTAACCTTTCATTGAGTGAGATAGGTTAAGTGAGGTCTTCTTGACTCACGGTTACTTTTGGTCATTTGTATTTTGAAATTGGTTGAGTCTAGTCACATCTTATTGCAAAGTTCTTGGGTACTTGAAATTTGAGTCTTGTTTTATTCCTGCCATGACCGATAAAGTCAACAAAGTCAAACATAAGAAAGTGAAGTGCTCCAAACCACCTGTCTACAAGGAAAGGAAGAACCTAGCATACGGTGACAAACAATTCCGATACGCTATCAAAGACATTCAATAAGAAGAAGCTACACAAGACCGTTATGATAGAATTGAATACAATGGAAAACTTTGAAATTGGTCTGCTTTCCCAGGAGTGAACCCAAGGTTTTTATTTCGAGTGAACAAGGATTGAGTTAACTACATAAGTAACCACAACACTTTCATCTTCTATATCTACCTTCATCTTTCCAAACTTCTAGTCTTCCACTTTCAAATTTTCTTCTAGGGAGCTCAAACTTAAAACACCTTTTGACATTTCAACATTAGACCTTTCATCTATAAGCAAACATTTATCCTAATCACACTTACTTATTTGGGATCACAAGTCCATCTCCAAATAGTGAGTAATCAATTTGGTGTCCTATCTTGCCTACAAGATCACTTGGCTATCTTTGGTAGGAGAAAGATACTACTATACTCTAATCACACTTTGTTTGCTAAACCAAGGTCTTTTGTTCACACTTGGGTAGTTGACCCTTTAATCACAAAAGGTTAATAGCTCTCATCCTCATTTTCTTTTTCTTCCACAATCTTCCACCCTTTGGATTGGTTACTTTTGTATGGTGCACACACGATCAGGAAGGTTCACGTTTAATCCCATGTCACGTTTGTGGGAATCATTGAGGCAACCAGAGGTGGAGAATCCTTTTCCTCCGCTCACAACTTCATTAGGGAATACAATTCCCTCTAGTTCGAACCTTGGTATACCTAACTCAACATCCACATGAGAACTAGAAGATCCCTTCCATAGCACAACTTTGGGGGATAATGATGACGAAGTATACCAAGATGAAGATCCTATTTACCCTAACGATGTACCTAATGATGTCAGGACATTCCTTGCAGACCCGTACAATGTGGAAATGATGGAAAAATCTATTAGGGCAAACAAAACTAAGATATTTCTAAATTTGGTCAAGGATGGTGTTAATTTTCCCCCAAGATTTGATGAGAACACTTTGTTTAGACAAATTACAAAAGGTGGTGCACCCGTGTTGCCCACTTCAAATGCAGCTCCAACATCTAGCAAAGGGAAAGAAACCATGATGATAACTAGTGCTATGCCTACATCTGGTACTTCAACACAACCTACATTTCAATTGAGTGCAAAACATATTCAACAAATCATTAGTGCCATGCCTAATGTTACCACACATGCTAGTATCCCACAATCTACCTTGACAATTTCAACCGTGGGATGCTTAGGCATTGGACAAGTGCCTACTCAACCAATGGCAATTTCGACACAACCAATGCACTCTTCTTATTTACAAGTGCCAACCACTGTGGTAGAGACATCTGTGCCAATTCCAACAACTGCATATCAATACATTGGCCAAAGTGGAGTGCCTCCACCACCTCCGACTACATTTGGAATTCCCCACAATTTAGGAGGTGGATTTGTGAACACCCAACAATCACAAGTGCAATCTAATCAAGATTTGGCTCAATAATTACAAGAATTGCAAAATTTGGTCCTTAACATGAACAACAAAGGGGTGAAGGATGTCTCTTTTGAGGAAATGTTTCCTTTTCCATTTGATAAATCCATTAATATGGTGCCATTTCCAACCGGTTTTGAAATACCTAAATTTGAAAAGTATATGGGAGAGACATGCCCCGTCACCCATCTCAAAGAATTTTCCATTTTGTGCCAAGAGGTAGCCTACAGTAATGACTATCTTAAGAGGCTCTTTGCACAAAGTCTTGGAGGCCCCACACTTGAGTGGTTAATGAATTTACCTAAGGGCTCCTTTACTTCGTTCAATGATTTGACAAGCAAGTTTATAGCACAATAATCTTACAACATTGAACATCATGCCTCATTGAGTGACTTGTGCAACACAAAACAACGAAGCAGAGAAACTTTTGCCAACTTCCTACAAAGGTGGAGGCATCTTGCTAATCGTATGCCATATAAAATTGAAGATTCCCATCTTGTGGATATATTTATCAAGAACTTGATACCTGAAATGTCCTTCCACATGAAAATGGCTAGCCCCAAAGACTTTTCCACTTTAGTCAAAAAGGGCAAGAATATTGAAAATGGACTTTTGGAAAAAGGTACCATCAAACATTATAATTCATCATCCTCCAACAACGAGTCAAACAACAATAGCAAACCCATAGTTTGGTCCAAGAATAAGGGTGTTACACATGATGGTGTTACTAATGTCAAAAACCTTCAAGGAGGGAACAACAACAACTACCGCAATCGAAACAACAACAATTCAAATCATGACAACCAAAGCAATCAACAATCTAGAAATCAAACACAATTTTTTCCACCCAACAACAACTACAACCGTGACTATGATCGAAATAGAAAGTTCACTAACTTTCATGAACCTTTGGAGACCATCTTTCAAAAATTAGTGGATCACAACTTGATGTTATTTCCTAACACACGTCCTTTTGATGAAAATCAACCAAAGTCAAAGTGGTATAGGGAAAATGAATACTGTAAATATCACTGTATCAAGGGACATGACACCAACAAATGTATCAAGCTCAAAGTTTTTATCCAAAATCTTGTTGATGATGGGAAAATTGAGTTGGAAGGAGGTCCAACCTCTAAAAATGCTAAATTGAAGATATTTCAAAAACCATTTCCTGATCACAGCAATGATAACAACAATACCAACAATGCAAATCAAGCCTCCACATCAAATGCATCACCTTATGATTATTCCACTAACCACATATCAGGGTTTGACTCCTTGTGTGGTCACATTGAAGAAGTAAACACTCATGTGAATACCCTTATTTTACAAGTGGCTGATTGTGATGCCACCACTCGATGAGGAAGACTTACTTTGCAAGCTGCCACTCCCAATAACACTAATCCCCCAATGCCACATGCACCTGCTGCGCCATCCACCTCACAAAGGCCCGCTTCTCACTATGATGTGTTGGCCCAGCTAGGTAAGACCCCTGCACAAATATCCATTCTTGAGCTTCTTACCACATCACCCATCCACAAAGAGATCTTGGAGAAGGCTCTTTTAGAATCTCGTGTTCTTGAGAACATTAATGCTTCTCAATTCACTGCCATGATTGGAAACCTTGCCGCTCAACAACACCTTGTCTTCACAGATAAAGATTTCCAAGGTCCTGATCCCCACCATAATTTGTCACTCCACATTGAAGTCCTTATACAATGACATAAGATTAAAAGAGTCCTTATAGACAATGGGTCTGGTTTGAACCTTTGTACATTGAAAATGATTTGTTTCTTGGGACTTCCAGAAGACCTCCTAGATGTTAATAAAAGGATCACAATAAAAGCATATGATGAGAGGGAAAGAGAATCAAAAGGAGTTATCATGTTGCCTCTAAAAGTTGGACCAGCCATCATAAATACTGAATGCCATGTCCTAGACTTGGATTTGCCATATAACATCTTACTTGGTAGACCATGGATACATACACTAAAGGCGGTCCCATCCACTTATCATCAATGCTTGAAATTTCCCCACCAAGGAAGAGATATCACAATCCCAGGGGATCCCACCCCTTTTGAATTTTGTAAAAGATTGGAAGGTGCACCAATGAATTTTTGTCCAATAAGTGAGTTTGCCAAAATTGTAACTAAATCTCTCACAACAGTACCATAATTAGCTAATGAGGATTCAAGCTCCCAAAAGGGAAAAGAGAAGGTTGGAGGTGTAGACACCTAAATTTGATTACACTATTTTAGTAATCCTATTTAGTTATCTAAAAAGGCATTATTAATTAAATTTCTATTTAATTAATCCTTTGTCATCCCCTAGTTGATTAATTTAATTAATCATCTATAGTCCTAATTGATAAATCAAATAATCTATTATTTATCAATTAAATCCTATTCTTCTATCTAATTCCAAAAATCCCCATTTATTAAATAAATCTATTTGATAAATGAAATCCTCAAATTCAAAAACCCCTAACCTATCTCTAATCCTCCATTTAGCCTAATCCACCCCATCCACCCATACTAACCAAGCTTAGCCACTAACTCACCCACCCTCATTAATGCCATCCACTTGCACATCTCTAACATCCCTAAGCTAATCCTAAACCCAAGCCTAATCCACCCCCTAATGTTGTCACATTCCTTAAACAAGTTTAAGACTTTCCTAATCCAAACCAAAGTCTCCCCTCAAAAAACCCAACCACTAAGTCATGAGTGCTCTTACAAAAACATAAAGACTCTTACAAGCCCACTCATGACTCTTACACCCATCTTCCACACTCTTCCCTCTTACATACTCAACCCCACTCATCATGACTTTAACCAACCCTTTACCCTACCCTCTCACACTCATCCTCCTTGTGACAAGTGTCACCTTTCCATTGGTGCTAAACAAGCACAATCCATGTGCTCCCCTTTGAGTGCATCTTAGCCCTCCTTAAGCCTTCATCCATCCTTGCATCTAAGCCCTCCATCTCTCTACCCCTTAGCCTATAAATTGAATCCCATCCCAAGCCATTTCATCAACAATCTTTGAGCTAAAGTTACCATGCTATTTTGAGAACCAAAGCCATCAATATTACCCTTATAATGCCAAATTGAGAGCTCACAAAGCTACCAATTTGCCATTACCCATCTCCATTGAAGCAGCTTTTGAGCATCTTGAGCATACATCCACAGCAAAAGGACACATCTACAGAATCAAGAAAGCATGGAGTGTTTTCTCTTGTGAGGTTTGCACTTCTTGTTTGTTTTTTTTGTCTAAGCATATATGTGAATTTAGTTTTTGGTTTGTGAATGTTTACTTTATTTGTTAATGTTCTTTGCATACTAATTCTTGTTCTACAGGAGGTACTAAAATTAACACCACAGGGAAGAAGGTCACTTTTACTGATTTAGGAATGGGAGAGTATAAGTTTGAAAATGCCTTGTGTGTAGGATAACTACCACTCTCCCCTCGTTCCTTTGGAAAACCTTCTCAATTGTCACCTTCTACTAATAAGGAAACCATGCAAGTTAGCAAGACAACATTTGAGCATTTGGGTTCACTTAGTGATGAGCAAATGGAAGATAATATCCTAGATTGGCTATATTATGATGGAAAAGATGAACTTGTAGAGTTTCCTAAGGATAAATATGTCAAGGCACCTCCCATTATTGAAAACATGGGATATCATGGTACCGGCCTTGGACCAAAAGAAGATGGAATTAGACAACCCTTAGAAGCTAATAGCTATCCTAAAGGACGTGGATTGGGCTCCATTAAACCTAAGGTATCCTTTGCTGACAACTATTGTACGGTTGAACTTGATTCTGAGACTGAAGAGGAGGAATTCTTTGAAGTACCTTTCCAATACATTGAAGATGACCTAGATAATTATGTCCATGCCATTACCATAGATGACCTTTCATCCATTAACCTACCTCTCACCAACCTCGACATGAAAGAATGGGACCTTCAAGATACACCACTAGCTCTCGATATCTATAAGTCTGATGAAGTAGTGATGGCACTTTTTGGCCTCAAGAATCTTCGAGATTACGAACATGAGATCCAGTACAATAAAAAAGCATAATTTGGTAGCCAAGTCAACTCTCTTAGTCACAAAAGTGAAAAAGAAAATAAAAATGGAAAAATAAAAGAAACATCCTCTAGCGAAAAATCTTCTAGAGCGCTTTTGGATGAAGAAAAAGATAAAATAAAGGATGCATCTTCTGGTGAAAACCTCTTAGAGGCGCCAGAAGAGGGAGAGCTTGAACTGCCATTCAAATCCTTGCCACCAGAAAAGTCACCTATTTTGAATGAAGACACAATTCCAGTCAACTTGGGAACAAAGGATAGTCCAAAAATCACCTACATTGCTGCTACCTTAAGTCTTGAGGAACAAAAAGCCATGACTGAATTCTTGAAAAAAGGAAAAATCAATTTTGCATGGACATACAAAGACATGCCTGGCCTAGATACAGATTTGGTTGTGCATCATTTGACAGTTGATCCCAAGATTAAACCAGTAAAGCATAAGTTGCACAAAATGCACCCTAAAGTAGCACTCCTAGCCAAAGCAGAGTTGCAAAAAATGTTAGAGGCAAAGTTCATCCATCCTATTGACTATCCTGAGTGGGTCTCCAACATTGTTCCTATAGGAAAAGCATCGGGGGACATCTGTGTTTGTTCAAAATTTTGAGGCCTAAATCTTGCATGTCCTAAGGATGATTTTCCACTTCTTAACATAGACATCATAGTGGATTTGACTGCTGGACATGAGATGTTGTCTTTGATGGATGGATTTTCTGGTTATAACCAAATTAGAATTGTAGAAGAGAATCAACATAAAATGGCATTCACAACCCCATGGGGAACCTTTTGTTATCAAGTCATGCCTTTTGGCTTGAAAAATGTCAGCGTCACTTATCAACGCGCAATGACTACCATATTCCATGATCTCCTACATGTCATAATGGAGGACTATGTTGATGATATCCTAGGAAATTCCAAGATAAGAGAATCCCACATTGATGTCCTTACCACTATTTTTGATATATTGGAAAAATACAAAGTGCGTCTTAATCCTAAGAAGTGTGTATTTGGGGTCAAATCAGGTAAATTGTTAGGATACATTGTGTCAAGAAGAGGTATTGAGGTAGATCCAGAAAAAGTGAAGGCCATCATGGATATGCCTCCACCTACCACATTGAAACAACTCCGCAGTTTTCAAGGAAAGTTACAATCTATTAGGAGATTTGTGTCACAACTAGCAGATAAGGTCCATCCACTTCAGCATTTGCTTCACAAGGGAAACAAGTTTCAATGGGATTGCCTATGCCAAAAAGCATTTGAACAAATTAAGACATATTTGGCTAATCCTCCAGTTTTAGCACCTCCAATTGCAAGACGACCATTGATTCTATACATTTTAGCTACTTCAGTTGCCTTAGGAGCACTTTTGGCACAATTAGATGATAAGGGGAATGAGCAAGCCATATATTACCTCAGTCGAACACTAGTCGGCTATGAGTTAAACTACACTGTTATTGAGAGAGCATGTTTGGCTGTAGTCTTTTGTATGCAAAAACTATGTCATTATATGCTTAATCATACTACATATCTCATTGCCAAGATAGATCCACTCAAGTATTTGTTATCAAAAGCCGCCCTCACTGGTCGAGCAACAAAATGGGTCTTAATTTTAAGTGAGTTCGACATTGTTTATAAGGATCGTAAGGCCATTAAAGGACAAGTAATTGCAAATCAACTTGCTGAAGCTCCTCTTCAAGGTGACCATCCCATTGTAGCTAATTTTCTAGATGACACAATTATGACCCTAGCCCCAACTGCACCATGAAAATTATTTTTCGACGGATCCTTTACTCAAAAGGGATCGGGGGCAGGAATTTTGTTTGTGACACCACAAGGGGATCTCATTCCTAAGTCTTATAAAATCTCATTCCCTTGCACAAACAATATAGCTGAGTATGAAGGTTTGGTCACAGGACTATGTCAAGCTATCAGATGGAATATCAAAAACCTTCTTGTCTTTGGAGACTCACAATTGGTCATTAAACAAGTCACAGATGCATACCACACCAAGGATGAGAAATTTTTGCCCTATCGCAGAATAGTTGAGGATCTTAAACAACATTTTACAGAGATTGTTTTTCAGCAGATTTCAAGGGCTAATAATAAAGTGTTAGATGCCATGGCTACTATTGCCTCTATGATTACCATGCTAGAATATAGTCCTAAATGTGAGTTTCTTGTTGAGAATCTTTTTACTCTTGCTTATGAGAAAATTGATTTAGAGTTGGTGTGTGAGATTGTTGGTCCTGAGTCTCCATGGTACGCTAACATCTTTGCCTATTTATGTCACAAAACCATTCCCATAGCCCTCACCCCAAATCAAAGCAAAACCTTCATCCGTCGAACTGCCCGCTATACCATCCTAGGTGATACACTTTTCAAAAAACACTTTGATGGAACCCTCCTTCGATGTCTTAGTTCAGATGAAGCCCGAACGGTGTTAGAAGAGGTTCACAAAAGGGATTTGTGGCACCCACTCTAGCAGCCTTACGTTAGCAAAAAAGCTTCTTAGGATAGGTTATTATTGGCCCACTATGGAAGCAGATGCATATCAGTTTGTGAAAAGATGTGTTCCATGTCAGCAGCATGGTGATTTGATACACACTCCCGCCTAAGACCTTCAGCCCACCATCACTCCATGGCCCTTTTCCCGCTGGGGATTCGATCTTGTTGGTCAAGTATACCCAAATTCCTCAAATGGCCACAAGTACATTATTGCCACCACTGAGTACTTCACAAAGTGGTTCGAGGCTATTCCATTAACCTACATCACTGGAAAATAGATTTCAAAGTTTATCCCGAATTACATTATTTATTGTTTTGGTATACCTCAAGATATCATGATTGATAATGGAACCCCTTTCAAAAATTAAGAGGTTGCCACACTATGTAAGAAATTCGGAATCACCCAACATTTTTCCACTAGATACTACCCCCAAGGCAATGGCTAAGCTGAAGCTACCAATAAAATCATTTTGAAAATCCTAAAGAAAACTGTTGATGCAACTGGTCATGATTGGCACATCCAAATTGCTCCCGCCCTTTGGGCCTACCATACCTCCATCCTCACCCCCACAGGAGCCACCCCATTTTTCCTTGTTTATAGTTTTGAAGCCATCTTGCCCATTGAAATTGAGCTCCCTTCCCTCAGAATCTCTCTTAAGAACCTCATATCCGAAGAAGAATATCGAGTTGCTCGCTTGCAAGAGCTGGCACTCCTTGATGAGAGACAAATCAATGCCCTAAACCACCTCCATGTGTATCAAAATCACCTTCAGCTTCAGTATCATAAGAAAGTAAAGCCACAAGAATTTGAAGTGGGTGACTTAGTTTTGCAGCATAACATGAAGAATCTCCAGAACCGTGAAAAGAAAGGAAAGTTTGAGGCAAATTGGTTAGGACCGTTTATCATTACAGCCAAATATGGTTCTGGGGCCTATCAGATTGCTACTCCAGAGGGAGATCCGCTCCCTAAGCCTGTAAATATCCAACATCTCAAGCGGTTCTATGCTTAAGCCTTTGTAGTTCCTGTACAGTGTTTATAGTCCCGAAAAAATCCAAAAAAAATTAGAAAATTAGAAAATCCAAAAAAAAAAATTTCAAAAAATGTTCCTGAAAAAAGTCCTAAAAAGTAGAAAAATGTTCCTGAAAAAAGTATGGATTCATCCATTGTCTATAAGGCTCATTTTGCTTCATTCCATTCCACCATTCCACTTCCCTTGTGCAAAGTCTTATCTAGCCTTTTGCATTTCATGCATCTAATAAAAGACCTCTTGTTTGCGAGGCTCCATTTCACTTTCATCTTTTGAAAGACCTCTAGTTCGCAAGGCATTTTCTGTCGAGTGATTGTCATCCCATTATATTGCGCTTTTTCACAACAGTGACCACACTTGGACTTACACAAAATCACCATTTGAGAGTTAATGCTTCAAGAAACTTGTTCGCTTCACAACCCTTGCCAAAAATAAACAATTTTATGATCATTTGACATTTCAACTTGACACACTTTCATAGGATGCCTCCTTCCTATAGGTGACATTGTGACATTCACTTCTAGACCTAAGGTTCTTGGCAGGAACTATGGACTAAATGACCACTTGATCATGAGGTTTCTTTTTGGTTGATTTTATTTGTGTGTTAGTGATAGCCTTTTATGGTGCACCTTGATCTTCCATATTTTAGTCATACTAGAATAGCTATCATTAACTATACATATTTTTGTGGTATGATCTATTTTTGAGACTTTACTTCATGTGTATCAGTTTCAGGTTATGTTAATGCGTTGCGTAATGGGGGCAACAGGTTAGCACATGTCCCACCAAAGATCCCTAAAAGACTTTGGGTGTGCCTAGACCTCTCTATTGCGTATATGCCATTTGATCCATCATGACTATGCAAACTACACCTATTGTCCTAAAGTCTCTATGATTTTGTATGTCTAGTCCATGCAAAAGAGTCATGTCATTTATGCTTCTATAGCATATAATACATAAACTCATTTTGCCAAATCAACTTAAGGTGTGCTCTCCATATAAACACAACAGAATCTCTTGATATCATGTAGTTAGGATGCATGTAGTCTGGGGTTTCATTCGAGTCGTGCTTGAGACAAGGTCCTATTTATTTCCCCCCTCCTACGCCATGCTACTAGGTTTCTATGAGTGACAGTTATGACAGATATTCATTCATTAGTTCATTTTCGTTAGGTTGCATTAGCTTCCCACTTTTACATTCATTCATTGCATTAGTATTCATTTGATTCATTTCATTTTATGTTCATTAGATGTTTTTAGTTCATTAGATTGCATTAGTTCATACATTCATTTTAGTGATCACATCTAGGGGCATATACATCGCAATCACATCTAACATATATATATCATGCATCCATAAAACAATGCATACATCTCATAATCACCCACTAATTTGCATCACACACATGTTAGGCATCATGTACATATGCATACATCATAGGAAATATCACATAGCATCACATCCTGCATCACAAGCGTTAGTATCCACATCATAAATTCATACATATGCATCCATACATACATAAAATTCTCAACTCATGTCATGTATATATCTCAAAAAATAATGTCTGTACAATCCATATACAAATCATATAGAATCATATAATACAAATGCATCATCAAAAATCACTGCATCTACACATATCTGTCAAAACACTGATCACTATATATCATGTAGCTGGCTGTGAGGGCCCTGCCCCCCCTATATCCCCCCCTTGAGGAGGTCTCTGCTGTCCTAAGGACTGCTCTAATCTTGCTCTGCCACCTAAGATCCATGAGCTGAGTCCCCTCTCAAAATTTGGCTGCTGCTGGTCAACAAGCACGACCTCCCTGTAAAGCGACCTATAATAGGCTGCCTCTCATATGGCCCTCATCTCTGCTCGATTAGCTATGAGGGCCTCCTGCAGCACTGTGACGGCTACCCCTGGTTGTACCATCTGCATGGCTATGTCCCGCTACTTGTAGTATCCATCCAGTTGCGCCTGATGAGTGGCCCGCTTGGCCCGTAAGGCGACTGCCTCCACTCGGAGCCTCTCTACCTCTGCCCGATCCTCCACCCCTCTCTGGGTGCCCATCCCTGAAAACTCCCTAGCATCCACCCGTGCCTATAAGGATGCTAAGGCCTCATGTGCATTGTCCCCCCTGACCCTCTGCACCTGCAGCTCTGCCTATATGGCCCCCATGGCCTGCTCTAAGCTGTCTTCTCGTGCCTGCTGCACCTGTGCTACCCCTTGTAGGTGGGCTACCTCTGTCCGTAGGCTGTCCCTCTCAGCCCTAACCATGTCTGGGTCCTCCCTCTGTCCCTGCGAAGGTGCCTGAGGTGGTGCCTGCTGTATATGAGCAATATTAGTATGCTAATAGAAACCAAATTTAAATAAAGCTTCTACAAACTAAACAAAATTCATAAACTTCAAGATAGACTAAGATGATCTCTCAATTGAGAATATGAGCCATTAATGGACTCTCTCAATAAGAAGCTCTCTTGTTGAGTGGCTTTGTCTAAATAGATAGGATGTATGCTCAAGCCTATGCTTCAAAAAGGGCTTCAAATGGAGTTGGAATTTGGGTGTGAGTGTATGGTTTTGATGTAAAATGGCTTCTCAAAATGGCATTATGACTTTACTTTATGGATTGTGTTATTTTGCAAAGGGGAAGGATCCAATTTATAGGCAAGAGGCTTGAGGGATTGAGGGCTAAGATGCAAGGATGGGAAAAAGCTCATGGAGGGCTCAGATTGCATGAGAAGAGAGCACATGGATTGTGCTTCCTTACAACCAATCAAAGAGTGACACATGTCACATGGTGAGAGGATGGAGGAAAGGGGAAGGATGAGTCAACAAAAGAGGCTCAAGGGATAAAATCTTCATAAAGACCCTCATAATGACTTGTAAGAGCAATAAAAGGGCTTGGGAGTCATTTATGGCCTAGTGGGCTTCATAAAGTTTTATGGTTGAGATATTTTGAGGGTGATGAGAGCAATTTCAACTTGGACTTGATTAGGAAGGTTTTAAGCTTGCTTAGGCTTGTGCAAATGATTAGAGGATGGATTAGGATGGTTTAGGATTAGCTTAGGGATAGGCAAGTGGATGGCATTTAATGAGGGTGGGTGAAGGAGGAGATATTTGTTAACTTTGGCTTGGGTTAGTAATTCTTAACCCATGTTTAAGGAATGTGATAAGGTTAGGAGGGGATTAGGATTAGGTTTAAAGACATCTTTTAGAAGAGTCTAGACTTTGGATGAGGATAAAGACTTTCTAGAATAGTCTAGAATTTCTTAGGATGAGGATGAAGACTTTCTAGAAGAGTCTAGAACTTCTTAGGATGAGGATAAATTAGATTTTTAGGAAATAAATAAAATTTTATTTATTTCAAGGGTTTGGGTTGAGAAGATATTTATTAAAACTTTTTTAATAAACATGAGGATTAATATTTAATCTTAATTAAATATTTTGAGTTGGGATTAGGGGTAGGAAATGATGGGATTAGCCTTTAATTAAAATTAAAGAAGGATTAGAAGATTTTGGAAGAGGTTAGTGGTCTTAAGGAAATTGGCCAAGTTTTGGGCAAAAAATAATTTATTTATTTATTTTGGGTTTTCTGGTCAATTTATTAATTAAATAATTAATAAATAAGAAAATAATGTTTAAACAAGATTTAAACATTTTTGGGAGGGATTCCTTAATTAAATATTTTTAATTAAGATAAAGGGATTTAATGGCATAAAAATTAATTAATTAATTAAATAAATAATTAGTTAATAAATGATGATGTCATTAGGACTTTTTCAAAAAATAAAAATACTTTATTTTCTAAAGATTTTTAGGTGTCTACATTTTGCCCCTCTTTGATGTGATGCTGCAAGTGGCATGGCATCAAAGATAAGAAAATAAGATGCTCAAGGCTAGAGCAGAAGAGGAGAGAATGGACTATGAGATGCCCCCTCAAGAAGGCAGTGGGGAGAGAAAGTGAGGCTCGATGGCTTCTTGAAAAGTACAAGAATCTCGGATGAGCAAGGAAATTCAGATTGGCAAAGAGAAGGGACTGAATTAGCTCAAACTCTCACTATGGGAGAATGATAAAGGAGAATCAGATGCACAAGAGGAAGCAAGCTTAAGACTTTAGGGAAGGTGGAGGATGAAGGAGCGGAGTGCTATAAAAAGGAATCCAAGATAGGGAGATAGATGAGGGGATTATAACGCTGATGCAATAGGATTCCAAAGAGTCAGATTGGTGGAAGATGGGTTTTAGAGATCCCTAGGACTAGGATTGTGGATCTCAAAAGATGAGGCTTGGTGGATTGATTTGGATTGGTGGATCCCTAAGACTAGGATTGTGGATCCCTAAAGCTAAGAGTGATGAGTGATTCAAAGAGATACTGATGCATAAGCTGGGGTAGGAGAGATGGATGCTGGATATGGATGGGGGATAATGGAGATGAAGGAAAACCATTGAAGCTTTTTGAGCGGGGGGATACTTCAAAGAGAAGTACCACCATGTAGTTGAGCAGTAGATTTGCTATAGGACTATTGGTTAATTGCCAAGGTTACCAAGAACATCAAGGCCTTTTCACCAATTGTCCAGAGGACTGACGAACTGACTCAAAACAAACACGCAAGGATTGCTCCAACATCACACATGAATCTCGAAAGAATCAGAGTGGAACCAACACTGGGTAACCCACAAGTAGAAAAGAAAAGAAAACAAAAGACTTGATCAAGACCTTACGCCTAGATTGCCCCATTCGCAGTATACCATGATATGAAAGATCGTGGCAACTTTGAGGAGGGAACAAAAAGATTGTTTGGAAAAGATACTTCAAGACCCAAAAGGGAAGATCCCAAATCAAAAGAAAGTGAAAATCCAAAAGAGAGCCGTTTGCTAACGAGATGGGTAGGACAAGGTACTAACGGACCAAAATCAGACATGAGGAAAGCTATATCCTGCAAGGATCTATTGGAGAGCACCGAAGCTGGTGGATTTGGATGAGTGATGCGTCTGGCAAGCTGAACTAAGAAAGATAACACTTTGGTGATAGGAAATCTAGCTAAAGGATGCGTTGGAATAGCTAACCAAGATGTGCGATGGGTGCAAGATGCTGATCAAGTACGAACTGACACGAACGTTGGATAGATACAATGGTACTAAGCTAAAGAGGATGTACAAGCTGATGGACCAAGATATGTTACAAATGTACAAGTTTGTTCATGTTTTGGTTTTTGTGAGATGGAAATGTTTGTGAAGGATGGGATGTCTATAATAGGTGATAGGTGGATAGGTAGATGGTTTGCAAAAAGCTTAAGTGAAAATGGAGTTTTGTGTGTGCACGTGATAGTATACAAGCTAGGTTACAAGATTATTTATAGGCTGGAATATGGTACAAAATTTGGACAAGATTAGGATAGACAAGGTATGGTACAAGATTTACAAGGTATAATACAATATTTGGTACAAGATTTACAAGCTGTACAGGAGGTATTTACAAGCTTCATCAGATTTTGGATATTTGGTTAGAACACCAAGGGAACAAGCAAGTGTGTCTTATGGGATGGTGGTGAATGGATGAGGGATAGGATAGTGATAGATAATGGATTAGTCTTTAGTACACAAGGTGCCTAAATTACCAGGTTTTCACCAAGGTACCTATCCAAGGCGCTTGTATTGCCAAGTTTTCACCATTGAAAGCTTATTTCTCTTTATTTTTTTTTTTGTATTTTTCAAAAGCTAGGTATACCAAGGATCTTCAAGCATAGAACTTCTTGAGATGAATGATGTTAGTAGGATCATTCAAGAGTTCTCCTTTCGGTGTAGATAGCTGATAGGCTCCAGAGCCAAAGGAAGCAATGACAACATAAGGACCAAGCCATGTAGGTTCAAACTTGCCTTTCTTTTCTCAATCTGCTTGGACTTTCATGTTTTCTTTAAAGACCATGTCACTTGGCTGAAAGTGTCGTGGAAGCACCTTCTTGTTGAAATTCCTTTTGAGATGAGTTTGATAGATTGTGAGATGATCATAGGCTTGTTGTCACTTCTCGTCTAAGAGATCTAGCTGGGTGAGCCGAGCTACTCTATATTCTTCATCTGATATTTGCCCTTGCAGAGATATGTGCAAGGAGGGAAGTTCAACCTCTATAGGTAGTACCGCTTCGGCACCATAGACTAGGGAGTATGGAGTTGTGCCTGTGGATGTACGGAAGGAAGTTTGATAGGCCCATAGAGCTGGATTTATTTGTAGGTGCCAATCACGACCGGAATCATTGACAACTTTCTTTAGGATTTTGAGGAGGTTTTTGTTAGTTTCCTCTGCCTGGCCGTTACCTTGTGGGAAATATGGGCTAGAAAAGTGGTGATGGATGCGAAGGGAAGTGCATAATTCTTCCATGTTGAGATTTTCAAAGTTACCTCCGTGGTCGGTGAAGATGGTGGATGGGATGCCGAAATGGCAAACAATGTGGTACAAGATGAACTTGGAGACCTGAACTCCTGTAGCTGAGACTAGGGGGAATGCTTGCACCCATTTAGTGAAATAGTTTGTAGCTATTATTATCCATTTATGTCCATCAGATGAGAGGGGTGTGATAGTTCCAACTAGATCAAGGCCCCAACAAGAGAAAGGCCAAGGTGGTGCAATAGGCTGTAGATCCTGTGCTGGAGCGTGCACAAGATTTGCATGCTGCTGACATGGGAGACACTTTTTGAAAAAGCCACGGGAATCTTCTTCAATGGTAGGCCAAGAGTAGCCTGCTCTAAGGATTTGTCGCACTAGGACAATACCACTCGTGTGGACACCACAAAGTCCAGAGTGTACTTCCTTTAACACCATCGCTACCTCATTTTTGTCTAAACATCGAGAGAGAGTATCGTGATAACCCCAACGATATAGGGTATTGGCTATGATAACATAGCGAGATGATTTTTGGATGAGGTTCTGGCATTGGGTACGTGTGAGGTGAGGGGATATGATACCATCGTTAAGGTAAGTGTGAATCTCATGGTACCAAGGGCATTGGGGACCAACCAAGATACAAACACGGTTTGAATCCTCATTCGCATAGGCGGGTGTGAGGAGTTGCTCCACTAAAAACTCATACTGTGTAGCTGCTTGGGGAATTTCCAAGAGCGAGCCTATAGTAGCCATAGCATCTGTTGCTTTGTTCTATATTCGAGGCACTTGTGTAAACTAAAGCTTTGTAAAATGTTGGGTTAGCTGATCAACTAGCTCTTTGTAGGGTAATAGCTTTTCATCTTTGGTTTGATATTCATTTAGGGCTTGCTTGATGATGAGCTGAGAATCGCAAAAGATTTGTAGATCAACAATGTTCCATTCTACAACTATCTTTAATCCTGCTATGAGGGCCTCATATTCAGCTATATTGTTGGTGCTAGGGAATTGTAGCTTGAAGGCTTTTGGAATGTAATCTCCTTGAGGTGTGACCAACAATATTCCTACCCCTGATCCATGAGATGTGTATGAGCCATCAAAATAAAGTTTCAATGGGGGTTGTTCTTCAATTAGATAGATATGCTCATCTGGAAATTCTGTGATCAATGGATAAGCATCTATTAGAGGTGTATCAGCTAGGTGATCTGCTATAGCTTGCCCTTTGATTGCCTTTCTTTCCACATACTGGATGTCAAATTCGCTAAGGAGCATAACCCATTTGGCCAAACGGCCTGTAAGTGCTGTTCTGGAGAGCATATACTTGAGAGGGTCAATCTTGGAGACTAGTTGGATGGTATGACTTAGCATGTAGTGGCGAAGCTTTTGGGTTGAGAAAAAAACTGCCAAACAAGCTTTTTCCATATGAGTGTAATTGAGTTCATAACCAACTAGGGTTCTACTGATGTAGTAGATGGCTCTTTCTCTGCTGTAGTCATCGAGCTGTGCTAGAAGTGCCCCTAGAGTAGTAGGTCTTGCTGATATGTACAAAATCAGGGGACGACTAGGAACTGGGGGAACCAAGATAGAGAGATTGATGAGATACTGCTTGAGATGGTCGAAGCTGCGTTGACATAAAGGATCCCACTTGAAGTTCTCATCCTTCTTTAGTAAATGTGAAAATGGTGTACACTTATCTGCAAGCTGGGAGATGAAGCACCGAATAGATTGAAGCTTTCCCTGAAGAGAACGAAGCTGTTGCAGTGTCTAGGGAGGAGGCATGTCTAAGATAGCCTTGACCTTCTTGGGGTCGATCTCTATACCTCGTTTAGAAACTATAAAGCCTAGAAGCTTGCTAGATGTGACCCCAAAGACACATTTCTTGGGATTCAGCATTAGATGATATTTGGCTAACCTATCAAAGACTTTCTCCAGGTCAGCAAGATGATCTATGAAGGTATGAGATTTGACCAAGATATCATCCACATAATCCTCCAAAATGCTATGGATGAGATCATGAAAAATGGCTGTCATAGCTCTTTGATAGGTAGCCCCAGCATTCCTTAGGCCAAAAGGCATCATGTTGTAGCAAAAGGTTCCCCAAGGGGTAGTGAATGATGTCTTATGCTGATCCTCTTCTGCAATCTTGATTTGATTATACCCAGAAAATCCATCCATGAGGGACAAAATTTCATGTCCAGCTGTAAGATCTACAATCATATCTATGTTGGGCAAGGGAAAATCATGTTTTGGACAAGCTTTGTTAAGATCTCTGAAATCAGTGCAGATTCTGATGTCACCAGAAAGCTTAGTGACGGGGACCATGTTGGAGATCCACTCTGAATAGTTGATAGGTTGAATAACCTTAGCAGCTAACATTCTTTCTAACTTAGCTTTGACTAGTAATGCTACCTTGGGGTGCATTTTTCTAAGCTTTTGTCTGACGGGCTTGATCTTTGTATCAACTGCAAGATGATGAACTACAAGCTTTGGATCAAGTCCTAGCATGTCCTGATATGACCATGCAAATCGACCAATGTTCTCTCTTAAGACCTCAAAGAGGAGGTTAGCTTGGTCTTGTGATAGGGATGCAGCAATGTGAACAAGCCTAGGGATCTCTGAAGAACCAATGTTGACTTCCCTAGTATCCTCAATTAGAATAGAAGATATCTCTGGTCGATTATCTTTAGGAGGTAATGCTAAATCCTCATGTTCTGCTTGTGGCTCTGGATGCTCTTGCTGAGGGGTTCTCTTCACTACCTTAGCTAGTCTCAGATTCACCTTAGTTCTAGTTTTGGGTGTATCAGAACTAGGTTGGGGATTTTCTCCAAAATAGCCCTTGGGATCTAGCTTGTAGATATAGGCATAATCTGGCTTTGTTTTCTTGTGAGGTGTTTCAGCTCCCATGAATCTTAGAAGCGCTTCCTCTGATGTGAACTCATCAATGTGTATCACGCTTGGTTGGTCCCAATCTATGAGTTGTGGATGGGCGAGTGGTAGGTCAATGAGGTGGATGGATAGTTCTTCGAGAACAGAGTCTCCAAGGGAGATTTGGTCTAGGATATTGTCGTAGGCTCTCTTTTCAACTTCCTCAGGAATGTCTTTGATTTTGACAAGGTTGTGGTGAATGTTCGAAAAAGCGTGACCATTCTCATTGGTGCCCCCAGTTGTGGGTATGCCAAAGCCAAGACCTAACTTCGATTCCCACTTGTGTGTGTCGATGGGGCACTGCATGCCTCTTTCTTCTGGTCCTAGACCACCACCTTGATAGTTCCATTTGTCAGTGACGAGCTTATGTTCTTGGGGATACTTTTGGCGGAAGTGATCAAGGCGTGCTTGATTTCTTTGAGGTGCATCCTTATGTAACCATTTGTTGATATCTGGAGTGAGCTCCTCATGAAGAGGGATTTTCGAGGATACAAAGGTTGTTGGGCCAAACTATTTGTATCAAGGAGGTGTAATCTCCTTAGCTTTGTGATATGTTGATCGTCCATGGGCATGTGGATCAAGTGGGAGTGCCCCGACAACAAATGCATCTGATAGACTATACTCTCCACAACCTTTGTTATTGATCTTCACGGTAGACAGGGTAGAGGCGAGGATGGTTTCTGGGTCATTATAAGTGTGGGATGAGTTGGCGATGGATGTGCCGATATCAATTCCAGGGCAATGGTTTGTATATGAAGCTTCAACTGCATTGCAATAAGCAAAGGGTTCTGGACCGGCATGGATGGTTACCTCAGTGCCTTGATGCAGAAATTTGACGCACTGATGGTAAGTGGATAGAACGGCTTTCATGGCATGAATCCATGGGCGACCAAGGAGGATGTTAAATGGTAGGTTTAGATCAATAACATGGCAGAGTGTCTCTTGGATGACTGGCCCAACCTTGATTGGCAGCAAAATATTTCCTTCTGTGGTTCTTTCCAAGTTGTCATAAGCTTTGATGGTGATAACCTCACTGATGATATCTGCCTCAGTATACCCAGCTTGTTTTATGAATTTTAGGGTGCAAATATTCAAGGCTGATCCATTATCTATCATTACTCTTTTCACAGCAAAGTTGGATACCATGATGGCTATGTGAAGTGGAAGGGTGTGATCTAGCTCAACCACGGGTATGTCGGTGGGTTTGAACGATAGGGCACATGAGGATGAGAGGTGTCCAACAAGATTATGAAAATCAGTAGCATTGATATTAGAAGGGACACGGAATTCTATGAGAGCACTGTCAAGGATGTTCTTGTACACAGGACTAGTGCGAAGAAGGTCTAAAATGGAGATTTGGGCTGGCATGTTCCCAAGGTGTTCCAAGATATTGTACTAGCTTTTTGATGGAGCTGATGGTGTTGGTGTAATGGGTGGGCCTGCGATGTTAAATTGCGCTCTTCGAGTGGTGACTGCACACTCATTGTTTGGTCCTTGGATATTGATAACATTGAAGAAAGGTTATTTCTTGGATATACAACCTATAAGGCTACCATAGTCTATATAGGATGAAGTGTGCTCATTGTTCTTCCCATGCTGTTGGTTTGGCTGACGGTTTTTGGTGTTGTTGTTGTTGGTTTGGATAGGTTCTTTTCTAGGATTTTGATTGTTGTGAGGAGGAAAAGCATTTTGATAGATCTATAAGCCTGCATTCGGAGAGGTTTGGGCACCAACAGTGATTTCTTTCCGATCAATGAGGTCCTGCACATAGTCTTTTAGGTTCATGCATCTGAGGGTAGTGTGACATTTTACCCTATGAAATTTGTAGTACTCATTGTTCTTGTACCATGCAGCTTTGGATTGGCTTGGGTCAATTTGCTGGGTAGGAGGAAATTTGATGAGGTTTTCCTTGACTAATTTCTCAAAAATGACATCCAATGGCTCACCAAGGGGTGTATAGTTTCTAGGTGTAGGTTGGTATCTGTGATTTTGTCCTACAGCTACATTGATGGCATTAGCTTGATTGCTAGACCCTTGGAAGTTGGGTCTTGGATTACGGTTTTGATAGCTTTGGTTATTTTGTTGTTGGTAGTTGATAGCTTGTTGATTGTTTGGTTGATATGGTGGGTTGGACTGGTTGTGAGAAGGACCAACAATATTCACATGTCTGGTGTCAGTGACGCCATCTGTTGCAACGTGCTTGTTTTTGTTCCAATACCTAGACTGTTCATTGGAATGTGATTGATTTTGGTTGGCTTCCTTGTAAATCTTGACTACACCATCTTTAATGAGTCCTTGCTCAAGGATCATTCCTTTCTCTTTGATATCTTTGTAGGTCTGCAAACAGTTCATGGTCATGTGGTGAGCCAAGCTAGGATGGGCATTATCAATAAACATTTTCACCACATGGAATTTTGGCAAGGTGCAGGATATGCGGGTGGTAAGGGTTTGCCATCTTTACAAGTATTTGGTAAGGCTTTCTCCACCTTTTTGCTTGGTGTGGACAAGATCAACTATTGATAGCTCTATTTCAACAAGATGAGCATATTGAGCTACAAATGCCTCAGATAATTCAGCAAAGTTTTTAATTGTGCCATAGGGGATTCTATAAAACCATTCAAGAGCTGGTCCAGCCAAGCTTTTGGGAAAAAGGCGCAAGAGGAAGACATCATTGTATGCCACGTCCTAGCAGTGCATGTAAAATTCTTTGATATGTGTGATAGGGTCTCCTTTTCCTTTGAATTTGTCAAATTTGGGTACCTCAAAGTGTTTGAGAAATGGTGTCATGGTAATGGCTCTGTCAAATGGGTAAGGACACACATTCTCAAACTTGAATGTCTTTGGATCATTCCCTTCTTGGATGGCTTTCAGAGCTGTCTTCATTTGCTCCCATTCTGAATTGATAGGTGATGGCTGGGGTGCCCCTAATGTAGGAGTGCCTTGAGGTAGGTATGTGCTAGATGGGGCCACTGAATATGGATGGCTATGAGGGATTTGCTGATAGGGATTGTACATTGTTTGGGCAGCTGCATGGTGGATGATAGGTTACTGAGGGGGAGGTGGTGCATATTGCTACATGTGCTGCAAGGCTTGCTGTTGATATGGGATTTGAGGTTGGGATTGAGGATCATAAGCTGGCTGTGGGATAAATGGATTGCTTTGTGGAGGTAAGGTATAAGATGGTTGTGAGGCTTGGGGAAAGGATCGGAGGGCTTGTGGGGTTTGACCAATATATGTGGGTTGTGCCCCCATTTGGGATGGTATCTGCAAATAATTGGTGGTTGGCTGGGGTGGTGGATTACCTCTTAGAAGTGGCATTGAAAAGTAGTTGGTAATTGGAGGTAATGGATTAGTTGGTGGTGGAGGTGGTGGGAATTGAAAGCTTGGGAATGGAACTGATAGGGTTTGATAGCTTTGTGGCTGGATTTGGAAGCTTGGTAGAGTGGTGGTAGGGGCTGGGGTCACTTGGGAGGTTGGTAGAAAATTGGTAGTAGCTTGTGGGATTTGATAGCTTTGTGGAGTGAGGGTAGTAGCTTGTAGATTTGTGGCTAATGGTATTGAGCTCCCAAGACCTAATGAAAATGATGGGATTGTGCTTTGGGCTACGGTGAACAAGCTGGGGGTAATGAAAGGTTGATTACTTGGCCCCATGGGTGGCATCCCTGTTGTATATTGCTGAGGTTGGCCAAAGATGCTAGCACTGATTTGGGAGATGGGTGGATTTGGAAGGCTGGGTTGGGGAGCAGCAATAGCAATAGTGAAGGGGGTGAACGGTGAGTTGTTTTGGGTAAAGGGGGTTTGGAGTGGAGAGGTATGAACCAAGGATGGAGTGGTGGTAGCTGGGTTGGCTTATGGCATGGAGATTTCAACTTGGGTGGATGATGGTATGTTTGGGTCTGTTGGATCATATGGATTGGCTGGAGGTTCTTCTTTTGGCATATATTGAGGATAATTTGGATCATAAGGGCCTATGGGTGGTGGCAGCTACCCAAACAATGGGTGAGATGGATTTGATAATGGAGGGGGTCTTCCAAAGTCAAAGGTTCCTACATTGTCCCTTCAAAAATTAGCCATGATTGTCTCTTTGTTCTTGTCTATAATGGCATTTACCAATACTGCATTTCCTAGTTGGTTCATGAAAGCTTCAATGTCAGTAGGTGATGGCATAGCTTTCTCTGGGCTGAAGGATGGCTGAGTACTCAAGGGGGGTGAGGTTTTTCGATCCAAATGATAGGGCTCCATTGTTTCTTTTTTCTTGGCTAAGCGAGTGACGGGTGGCATGAAAAATGATCCTAGGGATGGGATGCAACAAATGCTGGTGGATGCAAAAAAGGGGGGAAGGCTTTTCTGTGCAAATTATTTCCTAGGTTGAGGCAAAGCTATATGAAAAAACCTAAGGAGGATTGGGTTTGGGATTCTAACTTCAAAGATATGTTGCCAAAGCACAAAAGGTCTGCTTTCCTATGTGCAAGCTTGGTGGTGATTGTGTCAACTTAAGGATAGACTGATGATCCTTTAGGAAGAACACGAGATTGACCACTTATGGATCCCAACCTTTAGCTCAAGGTGATGAGGGATAACAAGTGACAAAGCTGGATTACCCTAGACAAAGCTCTGTCAAAGGGATAACCTTGGTGAGATTGGTAGATTTTGAAAGATTTTAGGAATGACAAACTTTTGGCAAGGTGACAATAATTTTGAAAGCTTAGATGTGAGGTTTTGATTGCTGGCTAGATGGTTTGGTTCTAAATGAGATGAATGGGCTAATAATGATTAAGGGGATAACCTAAGATGGCTGGCTTTTCTACAAAGATGACTTTAAAGTGAAGCTTATCCAAGAAGATGTGGAGAAACAAGGGTGTCTAACCATAAAAATCATGCCTAGTTGGTAAGGCATAAGCAGGATTAACTCCTAGATGTTGGCTAAATTTGATGTTGCGCTCTAACTAGGCCTCTTGAAGTGCTTCGTCGGTAGCTTTGTCCTCTGCTTTTTGGAGTTTGGCAATTCGTGGGCTTGGTGTTATTTCTTTTCTCTTGGCTGAAAGTTCTTGGTATGCTAGAGATGATTTGAGTTTAGCTTTGTGGAACTTCTGTTTGGGTTTGGGTTGCTCTGACATCAATTCTTGAATCTGCTTGGCTTTGAGAGATCTTGGTTGTTTTGCTTCAACTCATTCAACTTCTGGAATAGGCAGTGACTAAGCTAATTATGCCCTCAGCTAGGATTGACCAAGTTTGGCAAACATTCATTCAACAAATAAAAGATCAAGCAATAGATAGAAACAACTAGATAGAAGTTTTTGATTCTCAGAAAGTGATACTTGCACCAAGGAGTGTGTATGTTCTACAAATGTTTTGATCAGTCACCTTAAACACATTAACATCCTAGATGGTGGTCTACAAGGCTTACAGTTGGTTTAGCTAAGGAGTCCTTGATATACGCAAGGTACGTGAGGCCCAAATCTATAGATGAGACCAAAAAGATGTCACACAGCCGAGAGGAGCAGTAACCCACTTCTCCTCTTTTACTTCTCAAGGGTATAAAGTTCCTTGAGGCTTAGCCCGAGTGACAAAATCTTGATCCCAAGAGAGGTGTCTTTCGATTCACCTCCCGATTCTTATACTCCGCCAGAACGCTAGAGTTGAGGTCGTCCAAGGGGTGATGAAATGCCCAAGCAGGCCTCTTAAAAAGAAACAAAGTTTTTGATCCTAATCTTATGCACCCAAGATGGCCTCGAAAGACGACAAGGGGAGAGAAGACTTGGATGACCTTGGGCTAAAAAACACGCTTGTTCTTTTACCAACTGACTCTTGTGTGTGCTAATCTAGAATTTGCAAGCACTCATGTTTAAGAGAAAATGTTCAATTCCAACTTGAAGCGCCAACAAAAGTAAATCGATCGAAGAATGCAAACAATAAGAAGAGTTAGGGTCAACAAAAGAAAACTCGTGCGCCCGGAGGCCCTCCACGTCAAATATCGATTAATTTTCTTTAAGGCATTCAAGATTGAGTGTGAGTTTGTTTTAAGCCCAAAACAAAAGTGTGTGAGATTCGATTTCAAGCGCGCGCCCAAAGGCTCTCCGCGTCAGTTGTTGTTCAATTTTAGTGCCCAAACTTGAAGTGTGATCGATTTAATCTAGAGTTTTGATCATTTAAGAATTTTGATAAAGTTAAAGCAAACATTCAAAGACCAAGTGAGTGAGTTAGATTGTGGAACATTTAACACCTTTTTCAAGTAGACCCATCCCCATAAATGGCGCTGAGATTGCAACCAATGGTTAATATTTGATGGGTGATTAGAAAAGAGGTGAGTCCAAGGAACTACTCAAATTAATTTTTGTAAATTTGTATTTTAACTTAACAAAGTTTCTTAAATGTCCAAAAATCAAACTTTACCTAGATTGCATGTGGAAAAGAGATTTGTTTTGTTCAATTTTTAGAAGCTCCAAATGAAGTGTTTGATCTTGCAATGGTTAATTGATCCTTGGAATTCAAGATTGGATTTGTTGTTTTAATCATGCATTCAAGAAAAATTTGATTTTAATCCATGGCATTCAAGAGTGTGTTTAGCAACATGCATTCAAAGATAAGTGATTAAACATTCAAATTTTTTCCTTTGAGCATTCAAGATTGAGATTTTGTGTGTTGTTTTAAGAACTTTGAAGTGCTTTGTTTTAACCTTAGATCATTCAAGATTGTTTTGGACTCAAAAGTGAAAATGACTCTTTGGACTTTGGTTTTCATTCAAGATTTTGTGTTCTAGTTTGCATATTTTAAGCCCAAAAATGATATTCCTAGAATGTTTTGATGCATGAAAAACCTAAGAAACATTCAAGATTTTGCAACAAGACATTTGTTTGGAACAAATAACAAAGCTTTTAGGACAATTTTTGGCAACCATTTAGGACTCTTAGTTTTCATGAGATTTTTAAAAGAACTTTAAAATATTTGCAAATGAAGTTCATTTTATCTTTGATTGATGCTTTGAGTTTGATTTAGATTTTAGTGTGCACTTAGTGTTGATTTTGAACCTTTTGAAATGGAAACTTGAAGTTCTTTTTAAATTCTCAAAAATGAAGTGTTCCTAATTTTGCATGAATGCATCTAAAACCTTGATGTTGCAAGGATGCAAATGATTAGATTGGTTTAGTTTCACTTGTTAAAAGATTTTTTCTTTTTTGCAAATTTTTAATTTTTCAATGGATTTAAGTATGATTTGGGGGTTCATTTTAAGCACTAAAAAGAAGTGTGTATGATTTTGCTTCCTTAAAAAAAAAGTGTCCAAGATCTCCCACAAGAAGAAGAAGAAGTAGATGGAATAAGAAGAATATAGACAAGAAGAGGAAGAAGAATTTCAAGTTCTTTGTCCACCTATAAGCTTGAAAAATCTGCAAACACTATGAGATAGATTATGAGTTCCTTTGTCTTCTTCATGCTCATGTGGACCTACAAAACTAATTTATACAATCCTACCAATCACAAAAACAAATAAAATTAGCCAAAATCAGCAAATGACATACAAAACTTGACTAAAAAAGCTAATGAAGATGACCCATACGGGGTCCCACTGGGCGTGCCAAAATGTATATGAGCAATGTTGGTATGCTAATAGAAACCAAATTTAAATAAAGCTTCTACAAACTAAATAAAATTTATAAACTTCAAGATAGACTAAGATGAGTTCTCAATTGAGAATATGAGCCATTAATGGGCTCTCTCAATGAGAAGCTCTCTTGTTGAGTGGCTTTGTCTAAATAGATAGGATGTATGCTCAAGCCTATGCTTCAAAAAGGGCTTCAAATGGAGTTGGAATTTGGGTGTGAGTGTATGGTTTTGATGTAAAATGGCTTCTCAAAATGATATTATGACTTTACTTTATGGATTGTGTTATTTTGCAAAGGGGAAGGATCCAATTTATAGGCAAAAGGCTTGAGGGATTGAGGGCTAAGATGCAAGGATGGGAAAAAGCTCATGGAGGGCTCAGATTGCATGAGAAGAGAGCACATGGATTGTGCTTCTTTACAGCCAATCAAGAAGTGACACATGTCACATGGTGAGAGGATGGAGGAAAGGGGAAGGATGAGTCAACAAAAGAGGCTCAAGGGATAAAATCTTCATAAAGACCCTCATAATGACTTGTAAGAGCAATAAAAGGGCTTGGAAGAGTCATTTATGGCCTAGTGGGCTTCATAAAGTTTTATGGTTGAGATATTTTGAGGGTGATGAGAGCAATTTCAACTTGGACTTGATTAGGAAGGTTTTAAGCTTGCTTAGGCTTGTGCAAATGATTAGAGGATGGATTAGGATGGTTTAGGATTAGCTTAGGGATAGGCAGGTGGATGGCATTTAATGAGGGTGGGTGAAGGAGGAGATATTTGTTAACTTTGGCTTGGGTTAGTAATTCTTAACCCATGTTTAGGGAATGTGATAATGTTAGGAGGGGATTAGGATTAGGGTTAAAGACATCTTTTAGAAGAGTCTAGACTTTGGATGAGGATAAAGACTTTCTAGAATAGTCTAGAATTTCCTAGGATGAGGATGAAGACTTTCTAGAAGAGTCTAGAACTTCTTAGGATGAGGATAAATTAGATTTTTAGGAAATAAATAAAATTTTATTTATTTCAAGGGTTTGGGTTGAGGAGATATTTATTAAAACTTTTTTAATAAACATGAGGATTAATATTTAATCTTAATTAAATATTTTGAGTTGGGATTAGGGGTAGGAAATGATGGGATTAGCCTTTAATTAAAATTAAAGTAGGATTAGAAGATTTTGGAAGAGGTTAGTGGTCTTAAGGAAATTGGCCAAGTTTTGGGCAAAAAATAAATTTTTTATTTATTTTGAATTTTTTGGTCAATTTATTAATTAAATAATTAATAAATAAGGAAATAATGTTTAAATAAAATTTAAACATTTTTGGGAGGGATTCCTTAATTAAATATTTTTAATTAAGATAAAGGGATTTAATGGCATAAAAATTAATTAATTAATTAAATAAATAAATAATTAATAAATGATGACGTCATTAGGACTTTTTCAGAAAATAAAAATACTTTATTTTCTAAAGGTTTTTAGGTGTCTACACCTGCGGTGGTGCTTGTGCCTGTGCCTGTGCCTGTGCTCGTGCCTGGGGTGCTATCTGTGGTGGCCCCTGTGCTAGTGCTGGCCCTGGCCCTCTCCGTGCTCGGACTCTGTGCCCGTGCGGTCCCTCCTTTGCCCCCTGAGCTGGTGGTGGCATCATGACTGCCTGCCCACCATCCCCTGCTCCATCCCCCTCTCCCTGTGCCTGCTCTGCTGGCAGTGGTGCCCCTGGCACTGTCAGCCTGACCCGCTGGTGGGCTGCCCACCACTGTGTGTACGCCGATGTCATACCTGCATCTCCCCTGTCCTGGTCATGCACCCATGGCACTATTACCATCCCCATCCAAGAAGCTTAGGCCAATCATACTATGGTCCCGTGTCCCATATCCGGCCATACTCTCGCGACACTACAGGATATAAAAATCTATCTGGCATTGTAACCTGTAGCCTGCCAAACTGCCGTCGCACTCGAGAGGGCATGTAGCGCATGATCACATGCATGGATCGACAAATGATCCAATAGTTAGTTTGTGTATATGGGAGGTACATCTGATCCTCCATGTTATCCTCACCACCCGTTGCCAGTGCCTGCCCCCATTGCTCTACTCCGTCATACGAAGTCCACTCGAACATGATGATCTCATCTGAGCATCACTGCTAGAACCCCACAGGCTCTGTCGATGTATACTGGATAGGAGGCCAGTATCTGCAAGCATATGGCTCCCTAGGCTGCCTGGTCTCACACTAAATAATCGGCAGTGTGACTCCAATGTGCTCCCATGACCAGACCATCAGTAGTGTCAGTCCTGGTCCTACCATGCACTGGGTCCGATATGCACACATATGCAAATCGTGATACAACTCAGCCAGGATAGTCTGTCCCCAGCAGTAGACTGCTCCATCCTCTTGTAGCAGAGTGCTCAACACTCGCACCGACCCGATCGGCCACCCGTGTCCTGCATGATCTGGTAGCATCTGCCATATCAGTGAGGCTAGGTATACTGCCAGCCTCGGTAACCTCTACTCCAGTGCACCCCTCCACGACAACCATGATCGTTGGATGGGTAATCTCTATTGCCGCTTGCCAAAACACTCTCTCAGGAATGAATCTGAACCCTCCAGTACATACTCTGGGTATGCACCTTTGATCGACACCCGCAGGATCCGCCACACATCTAGGAGTGTGACTGAGGTCTCCCCTGTCGGTAGCTAGAAGCTCCCAGTAGGCGTGTGCCAATGTTCTCTGAGCGCCAATAGCTGTGCTGAATGGCTCCTCAGATCTGGCCACTCGTGAAGATGCTCTAGCCTGTATAGCCGCACGTGCTCCTAGTCTGCATCTATTAGCCTCTCCTGTATCGTCATGGTTGGAGGATAGTGCTCCCTCGACCTAAACACCACCGTATCCTCTTGCAGCATAGACATGTAGAGCATCAGTTTTGCTAGCCTGTGATGTCCCTACACTGGGGCATCTCCCATTGCCTCCCCCTAGTTTACCCTATTTGGAGTGATCGCTTTTCCACGCAGACGCCGATTTGCACAGATACTGATCGGCGGAGACGTTGATTGGCAGAGATGCTGATCTGCGCAGACATTGATCAGCGGAGATGCTAGTTCTGCCCAGATGAGAGCATTCTATCATCTATGGAGACGATGAGGCATCCTTCATCGTCTCTGTTAGCTTTTGTCATCCGCGTAGATGACAGACTAAAACCTGTCGTCTCTGTGAACTTTTTTACCGTTGTGGCGTTTGCGCAGACGATAGGATGTAACCTGTCGTCTTTACGGATGCCGAAGTCGTCGCACTCTTGTCTGCGCAAACGATAGTGTAGAGACTGTCATCTCCACCCAGACCTTCTTTTTAGCGCATTTATGGCCTAATAAATGTGCCTCATCTAGCCTCGTCTACCAAAACACGAAGAGGATCAGATGACTTACCAGTGGGCCCATCTCGGCTACTCGTTGGTACTCTCGCACGCGCTCACCAAGCTGCAATCGATCAATGGGGTCTATGTTCGCTCTGGATGCTTTTCTTGCGGTGTGACAATGACCTTCTTTGGGCCCCTCAGAGGCTTATATAGGGCCCCTGCGGACCCCGTTTGAGCCCATGCCTTCCTTGAGCCGTGCCCGTCCCTTTTTTTACCCACAAGCCATGCAAATGTTGTCATTTATTTCCATTTTCTATTCTTTTTCTTGTGTCTTAAGACCTTTTTCATGAAAATTGCCCAAAATTTATTCTTTTTGCGTAATTTTCGCGAGGGGCACCCTCCTCCTCTGTCGTCGCCATAGGACTCTTTCCTTCTCTAGGGAAACCTATATTTTCTTTTTTGTGATATAAAGCCATTCTGACATCACATAAAAGAGGGGCAAAATGTAGACACTTAAAATCATCCCTAAACACTATATTAATTAATTTTAATATTGCCCATGACATTGTAATTAATTATTAATTAATTAATTATATTGTTCACATTCTTCTACTTATTTAATTAAATTATTTTAAATAAGTTCATTCTTCTAAGTATTTAAATTTAATTTAAATGCTTCTAGCCTTAATGTATTAAATTAATTTAACACATGATCCTCCACATTCCTCTTTTTAAATAAATTTTACTTATTTAAATTCTCCACATCCTATTAATTCATCTAAACCCATGATTAAATTAAATCTCATTTAATTTAATCCTAAAATTCACTAGCCTACCTAACCCACCTTGCTAAATCTACCCACTTCTTTAATCATGCTTGCTTTGCATAATCATCCTAGTTAAATCTCCTCTTAATCCTAAGTGTGTTCTCACACATGTGTGAGGAATCCTCACACATGTGTGAGGAATCCTCACACATGTGTGAGAGATGTTCACACTTTTCTCATCCCTCATGTTTTGCATGCCTCTTGCACACTTGTCCTCTTGCATGAGAGTCAAGGTGTCTCACACATGTGTGAGAAGCCATGCCCTCTTACACCTCTTACACATTTGTCTCCCACTTTTTCCTCCAAGGTTGCTCACACATGTGTGAGCACACCTTGAGCCTCTCAATCATTAAAGACTCTTTTTGAATTTTGCATGACTTGTCCTCTAGCCCATGTGTCTCCCTTGTGGCACCTATGTGGATGCCACATGGATGCCACCTCACCAAGCCCTTCCTCAAGTCTATAAATAGAGGGCTTGTCTCAAGCATTGGCATCTCCCATTATTTTGCATTGTTATCATGTTGGTTTGAGATTTGAGTTTGCATTCATAGTTTGAGCTTTCATGGTAGTTTGAGCTTGCATTGATAAGAGTCTCATAGTGATTGTGTAGGTTCATACTAACAATTTGGTAGTGGATTTGATTTACATTATGCATTGTTAATCTAGTTTCTACATGCATTTGTAGCTTCTTTTTAGCTTGCATTTTTATCATAGTTTGCATATTTAGTTAGCTCTTTCATTACATATCATCTCCATCTATGACTCTTTCCATAGCCATTTCTTGAGGTGTTCTTCATTTCATTTAGTCTAGATTCATATTTTACTTGCATACACACCCCCCCCCATCTTAACAGACCAACAAGGCCTCTCATGGGTGTCCTTGTTGAGCTGTAGAGGTGGCTGGAAGGTTGGATTTGTTGGTTTCTTAGGGTGTCAAAACTCAAGCAAGCATTAGTTAATATTTTGTTCTTTTCATTCTTGATATGCAATTTCATGATTTTAAACTAGTGTTTGTTTGTTAACCCATGCTTCTCGCAGGTCACATTTTCTAACACACAAAGGTATACGTACTAAAGAAGATGCTACAAATCAAGCTACAAACTAACAACAAGTTTTAGTGACTGTCGAGTCACACACTATGAATGCTGAGTTGCATTCAGGAACCAAGCTACAATCAGATGCTGAGTTATAGAATGAAGTAGGAACACATTCTATTTTTAAGATTAGTGTACATGAAAGAGAAGATGAACTACCTAACAGAGATGCACATAGTGATTCTGAAGCTGAAAGATAGAATGAAGAAACAAGAGCTAAGTCAAGATTGTCCAAATATGTCAAAAGACATCATCTTGTAGCTCAAATCATTGGAGATAAAGATGCTAGACCAGTGAAAAGAAATAGATTGAAAAGTGATACATGTTTGTTGAGCATGAAGGGACCCAAATTAGTGAGAGATGCATTAGAATATGTAGACTGGAGTAAGGCCATGGAAGAAGAGATTGAACAAATTGAGAAAAATAAAATATGGAGTTTAGTTCCTAAACCAGAAGATAAAAATGTGATTGGCACCAAGTGGGTATTCAAAAATAAGTTAGATGAAAATGGTGAAATCATAAGAAACAAAACAAGATTAGTTTGTAAGGGATATGTACAAGAGGAAGGAATTAACTATGTAGAGACATTTTCTTTTGTTGCTAGATTGGAATGAGTATGAACTCTGCTTACTTATTTTGCATACAAATGTTTCAAAGTCTATTAGATGGATGTTAAATTTTCATTTCTGAATGACATATTAGAGGAATAAGTTTACATAGAACAACCAAAGGTTTTGTTAATGTTAACAATAAGAACATGGTATGTAGACTAGATAAGGGTCTATATGGTTTGAAGCAAGCACCAAGAGCATGGTATGAGATACTTCATAACTATCTTGTGAAGATTGGATTTGAAAGGACTAATGATAACAAAAATCTGTACATGAAGATAGAGAAAGGCAAAGGTATTTTGTTATCAAAAATTTTTGTTGATGATATCATATTTAGAGGTCAAGATGCTTTATGTAAGGATTTTGCAAATTAGATGAAGCAAGAATTTAGAATGTCTATGTTTGGAGAGATCAAGTTCTTTGTGGGTTTGCAAGTATATCAGATGAAATATGATATATATATCACTCAGTCAAAGTATGTCAAGGAAATATTGAATTTTTTTGGATTAGAGGATTCCAAACTAGTAACTACACCTATGATGATAGGACACAAGTTATCAAAGACTAATGATTCATCTGAGGTGAATCAATCATTGTATAGGTCTATGATTGAAAAATTGCAATATGTAGTATACAAAAGACTTGATATTGCAATATCTATAGGGATAGTTGTAAGGTTCTCTACTAATCCCAAGGAGAATCATTTAATGGATGTGAAGAGAATAATGAGATATCTGAAAGGAATAGAAGAGTTTGGTTTATACTACAGGAAGAATGAAAAATTTGAATTGAGAGCCTATACTGATGCTGATTGGACTAGAAACATTAATGATAAAAAGAGAACTAGTGGAGGAGCATTTTCCTTAGGCAAGAGGCTGGTTACATGGAGTAGCAAAAAATGAAACTGCACTTCATAATCTACTACTAAAGCTGAATATGTTATTGTTGCTATAAATTGTACAAACATTATATGGATCAAACAACTACTCAAATGAATGAAGGAAGAGATCACAGAACTAGTGATACTTTATTGTGATAATACAAGTGCTATCAATATATCAAAGAATATAGTGATGCACACAAAGATGAAGCACATTGCATTCAAGTATCATTACTTAAGAGAGTTAGTTCAAGATAAAGAGGTGAAGATGAAATATGTTAACACAAAGGAGAAAATTGCTGATATCTTCAAAAAAGCATTACCTAAGGATGCTCATAAGTATCTGAAAGGTAAACTAGGGGTGATACGCCTACCAAAGGCTATCTAAATAACAAGAGGAGTGCCCTGCATCAAAAAAAGTTGAATTTCATATGTCACAAATTGGTGCAATAGATCTTACTTTAGGAGCTACCTAAAGTAATCAAAGAGCTGAAACTTCAAATCAGTCACAAGAAAGGTGACAAAGGGAGAAACTAAAGAATAAGAAAAAGCTCATATGTGCATGGTTAAGATGACAAATTTTTGGCATAAGTCTTTGGCATTGTTGTCAAAGAGGGAGATAATATTTGCTGATCAGTAGTGTGATTATTGATTAAGGGAGATAATTGTTGATATTGCTGATCAGAATGAGAAGAGATAGAGTAAGAGATAGAGAAATACAAGAAAAAGGGAGAAATCCTAATCTATCTAGTAAGAGGGAGTTATAAGAAAGAGTTTTGTTTTGTAACTTATTCAAAAGATGGATGCTGCTAATAGAAGGAGAGATTTCAATACAAGGAACTATTTTCTTTTTGGTATTGACTTACTATTTTAATCTAGTCAGTTTGGTTGATTTGGTTGATTAGTTTGGTTTGCTATCAATGTCAAAGAGGGAGATTGTTGAGAATAGATTAAAGAAGCTAATCAAAGAAGGAGATTGATTGAAAGAGGGAGATTTTATGCTTCAATAATTATTTTGTCACTAATGTCAAACCTACTATTTGCTAGTAAGACAACTGCTTATAAGACTTAAGTAATATCACTTTTTTAATTGATGAAGAGGATTTGATCAAAAGATGTAACAATAACACCTAGAGAAAATGTTGAGTTATGATTATGTAATGACATACAAGGATCAATTAAGATAGTGATGACATGATGAATTAATAATCTACTTAAGGTTACAAAGGCTAGTTACATTAAAAAAATTTAGAAGAACAAGTTATACAAAGTTTGTCTGCCAAGCTTGACCTAGTAGATAGTAGGTGCCAAGCAAAGTAAGTGCAAGCCAAGCAGAAAAATTAGTTGGAGCTGAGTAAATTCTTATTATAGTGTATGTTGAGTAGAATAGTGGATACTGAGTAAAGTTTAGTTGATATTGAGCACCAGTAAACTTTAGTTTGTGCCAAGTAATTTCACATTGGATGCCAAGCAATGCAGTATGTGTGAAGCATCAGAAGCCAGATAATGCTGAGCTATAGGATTATTTGAGAGATCATGAATTTGATGAATTTGAGCCAACAAGTTTATTTTTTTGGATTGTGTGAGCTAGGTGGAAGATAAGGTTGATGAGCTGGTGACACAGAATTCAAGGTAGACCATTTTTAGGTGAATTAAAAGTGGATTCTAGGAGAAGTTTCTAGATGAGATATGAAATGTGGGGTAGATACATTGTATCCTACCTAATCCATCCAAATCCTAAATTGGAAAATGGAGAATGAGTGGAAAAAGATCTTAATTTCCTATTTATAGGAATGGCTGGTTAGAAGAAAAGGTTGTCAGGTGCAAGAACCTAAGGAAGACAAGAACTCAAGGGTTTTGCTTTATCAAGTAATCTAAGAGAAGAGTCTACAATGACATGTTAATGAAGAAGACTTAAAGAGATGAATGCTTGAAGGGTAAACAAGCTATCAGAGCTACAATGTATGAAGGCTGAGCATAATAGAGGAGTGAAAAATGATCTATAATCTGCAAATGAATTTGTAAGTCATATCGAATCAAAGCCTTATTGTTACTCTCTAACAATTGTATCAGTCTAGGGTGAATCCTTTGGATTAAGGTTGACCTAACACTCATTTGTAAATCTTTTAAGTGGGTGACATTCCAAGTGAATGGTCTAAAGTCCTCTAACAAGGCTCACTTCTAATAGGGTGATTGAAATTCTTTAATAGGGTCACATTTAACAATGTGTATTATAACCTTTAACAAAGCTAGCCTTTCACAAGGCATCACTTTGGAAGAGTGAAAAGAGTAGCATGTTACTGGTGGTTTTTCCCAAATTGAGTTTCCACATTAATCATTATGTCATGTGTTTGATGAATCTATTATGGTTCATGCTTTATATTTCTACAAGTTAATTTGATAGTAACCTACAAGTTTTTAGTGATTGCATAATCTTATGGATGCATGCATGAGTATAAATGTTTTATGGGTTCACTAATCCGTGAAAAGTTTTATTTATATATTTGAACCTTGGATAACTAATTCACCCTCCCTTAGTTATTCTAAAGTATTCCAATAGTATAGGAGACATGGAAACTAGATGATTGCATGGAAAATTGTGTGAAAATGAAGTGCTAAAAGAGGAAAACAAAATTGTAGAGAGAAAAGGGTTAACTTGTGACCTAGATTTTCCTAACATATTTAAGACATAGTGGATTAAGATAGTTCTCAATAGAATACATGAAAAATTTGTATGGTTAGAAGATGACCTTATCAAGATGACAAAGATGATTATTCAAAGAGTAATAGGGTTTTCTACCCTAAACAAATCAAAGACTATGAGGAGTGATGCAAAAGAGGCAATTGAGAAGAATACAGGGGCAATATGGAACAAGAGAGAGATGACCATAGACACAATCACTGATCCCTTAATTGCATTTGTAGTAAGAGTAATTGCACATAAGTTCTTTCAATCTAGAAGATTGAACAATGTATCATGTATAGCTATGGATTTAGGCTATAAGATAGTAAAGAAGGATCATTTTTACGACCTTACCGAGTTACAACTCTAGTAATTATCATAAAAATTGGGATCCATAAGAAAGAAAAAAAGTGCAAAAAAAGTGCACAATACAAATTTGGTTCAATACTTGTCTGTATATTTTTCAATGTACAAAACACTTTTCCATTATTTGGCAAAGTTACTTGGAAGATGAACAGGTGTGTTGCAGTGTAGATTGGAGAATACATAGAGCATCTTGGAGATAATTTTGAGACTGTAATGACAAGTTATTTTGAAGACTTTAAGAAGTCAATGAAATAAATACTGAGAATACTAATGTCAATAGTAGAGAAACATAATAATGATGCTTGTTTTCTAGTTGATGTTGATTTCACTTATGTGCAAACTATTTTTCCAAGAGTTAGATGGCTTAGGCCATTGCCTTATGAAATTAATGTGGATGAGGCATATGTAGACATCACTACTTTAATGGTAGAGGAAGTAGATAAGAAGGCTACTACATTTGGAAATTATGATGTAGCCAAGTCTAAAATCACAATGGACTTGAAGACAACTTCTGTGATGAGGAAGAAGAACAAAATTGTGAAAAAGCTCAAGGAACAATTTGGTGAAGAGGCAAAAGGAGATGAAGAAGAAGAGGATAATGAAGATGATGAAGAAGATACACCTTCCCAAGCACCACTTTCTCTCACACAGGGTCAAGGTGAGGAACAAAGAGAAGAAAAAGCATTATTTGATGAAGGTGTCGAGGGAGAAGAAGCCAATGAAGCACTTATTACTATAGAAAAGAAAAAGAGAAAAGAAAAGAATCTAGCAACAAGAAAAACCAAGAAAGTTGTGAAACCTTCACAAAAAAAGCTTGTAGTTCCTATCACCAGGGATAGCACAAGAACTACTTCTAAAAAGCTCAAGAAGTTGAGAAGCCTAAAGACAAGAGAGCTAGTAAAACTACTAAGGAAGATGAACCTGTGCAAAGGCAAATGAGGAAATATATAGATCTAGTTGAATTAGATGAGGAGAGAACCGAGTCAAATGACAACAAACAATTCAAAGTGGTAAGTCATAGTCCCTCTTCTGATTTGGACAACTTGTGTGATAATATAAAAAATAATGCTGATTTATCAGGATTCACACATGTTGAGTTTGATAAACTTGAAAAGGTAGAAATAAATAAAGTAGAAGAATATGTGCATTCCATGATGACAACTTTTAAGAAAACTCCAATTGAGATTGCCAGCTCTTTACCCAAAATTCTATGTGACAGAGTTGAGCAAAGGTGACAATACAATCTTAGAACTAAAACGAATACCAAAGAGACTAATCTAGCAAGAGTAATGCTAGACCTGGACAAGTCTACAATGAAAAAGGCCATTAATAAGTATAAGGGGAGATTTTCTCCAAAATATATAGCCTTTAACATTTTACAAAAAAATATTGAATATGTTGTCCAACAGACCACCTAGCTATGGAAATTGATATATGGGGTGACAACAGATGAGTCAAACAAATAGACACCTGTGGAAGTAGGTGAAGACAAAGTTGAACAAGAGGTAGTTGAGATAACAAGGATGGATCTATAAGGGAAGGACATGAGGAAGGAACTATGAAAGAAGCAGATACAGAGGCTATAGCTAAGGAAGAGCAACAACAAGATCAAAATGTACCAGAGGTACATATGCCAAGTGCCAGTCTCCCTCATGTGGACAAAGCACATCAAAAAGAAAAAATAGTAAAGATCAAGGGTGTCTTTGACAACAACACTTAGGACATCAATCCCTTAACAAAGGAGGATACGAAGAAGATATTGATTGATTCCACCACCAAGGAAAAACTATGTAGCCATCTTGTATTTGTGAGTGTGGATGAGATTGAGAAGGTAGAATCTATAGGGGAGAAAACTCAAAAATTATCCATTGCCCCCCCCACAATCTACCAAAGTGCAATCTACAATGCCTATTGTAGTATATCAAAGGAAGGACACAATGATTGTAAGGAAACTCAGGTGCGAAAATAGCTTCCTACACTAATCTCATAAGGAAAGTATGATGCAAATCCTATTAAAATATTCTACACTTACAAATTCAATATCATGTAAACAACAATATTGCAGCCAACCATGCATACAAAAAATAGACAAAGAAAGAAACACATAACACAAATATTTTTCGGTGGGGAAAAACCTTTCGATAAAACAACCCCACCCATCCAGAACCTACACAATGTATTATCTTCAACAAAATGTTACAATACACTTGCAATTCAAGCTCAACAACGACAATAGAAGACTCCAATAGCAACTCGCAGTACCAACAATACACTTCTTTTGCATCATCTCTCTTCGCAACCCTAAAAACACTTATAACATAGCTCTTACATGTCATAGGAATTTAATTATGTGCCAACCAACTCCTTGAAACATTATGAACAATGAGAATGTTCCTTTGGGATCCCACAAACAAAAGAGCCATCCATCTTCCCAACTATTTGTACGATGTTGCTGCTTTGTGCCTGTAGTGGGTAGAGTACTCTAGCTGTACAACTATCACAATGCTGCCCCTCTCTCTATTTGTACTTTAGCTATACTGCTCTCTACATCTCTGTCATAGGTTGATTTGTTATCAGTGTTATGTCCCTCTGTCAAGGTAGAAACCTCTTGGTTGCAACAATTGTTAATCTGGAACTCCTAACCAAAATTAATGAGTGTACCCTTGTTGGACTTGATTAGTGGGTTCTCCATTATCCAATCAGCATCTACTTCAAACAAAGGGTTGTCTACAAGCTGAATGTGATCTAAAGTTTTGGTACTTGGTCTTTTGGGACAACTTGTAAGGAAACTCAGGTGCAGAAACAACTTCCTACACTAATCTCATAAGGAAAGTATGATGCAAATCCTATTAAAATCTTCTACACTTACAGATTCAATATCATGTAAACAACAATATTGCAGCCAACCATGCATACAGAAAATAGACAAAGAAAGGAACACATTACATAAGGATTTTCTGGTGGGGAAAAACCTTTTGGTAAAACAACCCCACCCCTTCAGAACTTGCACAATGTATTATCTTCAACACGAGGTTATAATACACTTGCAATGCAAGTTCAACATCAACAACAAAAGACTCCAGTAGCTACTCGCAGTACCAACAATACACCTTTTTTGCATCGCATCTCTTTGCAACCCTAAAAATGCTTATAACATGCGCTTCACTTTAGGGCTACTCCCAAAGGTAAATTGTATTAGGGTTTTACCATTCTCTGAGAGAATAGGAACCTTCATAACCATTTTAGCCATGATCTCCTTACACACAATTCAAGATGTTGACACATCAACATTATTTGCAAGAAATAAATTTTACAAAACAAATAATAAGAATAGGAATTATACAAGGTTGAGACACCTTATTCCTAACAATGACATCACATATCAACACATTGGTACAAAATTTTTCAGTATAAGTAGTTTCAACAATTGAGAAAGATGGGACACCAGTCCAAATAGGTTAGGAAGCTATTCTTGCACCTACAACATAAGCACAAGGTGAAACATGGATCATAGAAAATGAGAAGGATATAGGTGAAGATTTAGTCTTGACTACAAAACTAAAGGAACAAATAGCAATTCAGACACTGGTTTCCCTACCAGATACTGCCACTCCTATTCCTAGTCAAGCACTTCATAGGCCGAGTGTAGAAGCTACACCATTGTAATCATCAAGGCTTAGTCCTAGTACATTTAAGGTTTATGAGGTTATATCTTATGGTGATATCAAATTAGATGAGGTGATTGAACTTCCAAAGTTTGATCTTGCATCAGTCACCATAGAGAAAATGAGCATATTGCATGATGCTCTAGCCAGAAAGAAACACCAAGAATTGCTTAGAAGGAACTATAGGTAGAAACAAGAACTACATGAAATCAAAAGACATATCTCTTAATGCATTCAACCTACCTACACCTGATGAAGAAAAATCCAATCATTGAGTAGTTGGAAAACATTGTGGAGAAGATAAATGATGAAGACTTGGACACAAATGTAAAACTACTAGAATAGTTTGAGAAGAAATTTTAAGCCAAGGTAAATGAAAAGCTATCTAGTTCCATTGCATTAAGTCGGGTTGAGTTATCAACCAAAATTGATGGTATGAAAAAGTGTTGGAGAATATTTTCTCTCTTTACACCAAGTTGTATGATGCAACTCTATTCACACAAGAAGTGTAGAGACACATTGACCACTTGGAGGGAGATTTGAAGACAATAGGTAAATTCCTACAATAATCTCTTGGTTAAAGTTAGTCTCATTTTAGAAATTTTTTGTTAGCACAAGGTTAGTTAGAAACATTACAAGCTCAAGATGCCAACATTCAAGCTACACTTATCAACATCCAGTTCATGTTGACCCCTCACATGGAGGTGCTGCACAAGGAACTAGCCTTTGCAAAAACATCGATGAAGAAAGATCCCCTTCTTTCTACTCATGAAGGCTTAGTGAACCTTGCTGATGAGTTAGATACTCAAATCAAACCTCTAGAGGTAGCATGTGACAACTTGGATGCAACATTAAAAATTATAATGGAGGTCCATAAATCATTCTTGGACAAACACACTATTCGTGTACCACCCATGAAATAAGTGTCAAAAAGGGGGAAATGAATTTTGAAAAAGACAAAAGAGGAGAATGAATAAGTTTTGGGGAGACCAAACTAAGGGGGAGTCAGTATAGAAATAGATACAACAAATTTATTCAGCAAGAGTATTCAAATTTAGAAAAGAACAATCAACTTAGGGGAAGTTATAAAATTTTGAGGTATGACTGATAAGTCACAAGTTTTCCAAAATTTTGAAGTTTTGAAATTTTTTATGTAAGTCGAGTACTAAATAGAGATTATCTAAGTTATACTTATAAGTTAAGGTTATTTATGCATAACTGAGTGTTTTTGGCACTCATGTCAAAAGGGGAGATTGTTAATCTCAGATTGGTTTTGACATATGAGTGACAATACACTTAAGTCATTTACTAGATAGAACTTAGTTCATGCCAAACAAGTAATGTAAGGCAAGCATAAGTTGTCAAATAGTGTATGCTGAGTGAGATATACAATATGTATCAAGTAAATAGTAAGTTCTTATTCAATCAAGTGCTGAGCAGACAATTGATGCCGAGTGATCAATGAATGCTGAGTCATTTAGAGGCCAAGTTACAACATTGAAGATACAATGAATGTCGAGCATCAAAGACTTCAAGTGTCAAGTAAAACAATTTTGGACATAGTTGTTTGTAATGACACAAACTTCTATGTAAACTATTTTGAAACTGACTCAAGGATTGTTTGCGATTCTAGAGCATAAGAACACATCTATATTGAGGATCCATATGCAGTACATGAAACCAATCAGTTAAAGGGATGGATTAAGCAATAAAATTTATGAATCATAATCGTTGATTCATACCTAACCCTAAGTCACCTAGGTTTTCTTAAGGAAGGCAAACCCTAAAAAATTGTATGTGCAAAGAGAGAAGTTTGCATGCAAAAAAAGAAAACTCATGATGACCAAGAAGTTGTGATAATCATCAAGTTATGAATTGTAGAATCAATTAGAGGACAATAGAGGAAAGAAGTTAGAGGACAAAATTTATACATATGATCAAAGAGGATCAAAGATACATACAAAAAGGTGATCTTTTATCTAGTAGCAGAGTATTAACCTCAAGATCATTACTGAGACATTCTAACATGTGAATCAGTTAAATCTCTTAACAGAGTAGTCCTAACAGGTTGTTGTAAATCCTTTAATAGGGTGCTTACTTCATTATAAGTTTAAGTCCTTTAATCAAGAACACTTCTAATAGGGTGTTGAAATCCTTTAACAGGGTAAGATCTAACAATCTTGTAAGCCTTTAATAGGGAAGACCTTTCATAGGGTGGATCATAGTTTGTGAACAAACATTATAACCTTCACTGGATACACTTTACAACTATAGAAATGAAGATTTATGGGTGTCATCCCCACCCTAGTTTTACATTCTCATTGGAGGGTTTCTTGGTAACCAAATATATTGTGTCATATAGGTATTGAATGTTTATTTGATTTCATGCTATGGATGAACATGCTTAGTTAGGTATTTTAGTTTACATGAAAATTGTGAGATGGATGTGTGGTGAATGTTTCAAGTGTTAAAGATTTGAAGGACTAATTCACCCCCCAGCTTAGAATTTCCTTTCCCTATTATATTTTCAATAGGTAGTACATGATATGGGCCACCATATCTCAGAGGAACATGGAAGTGTGAATATGGAGGAACATAGACATGTGAGTATTGAAGGAGAAGATCATGATCCCATGGAAGATGATGATCATGCACCAGAAATAACATTTGAAGCTGATGGTACAAATGCATTGATCCATGACACATTTGGTACTAGTGGTGGTGGTGCTACTGATGATGATGATTATGATGAGGATGACATTAAGGTCGTCCATGATATACCTCTACTTGAGAAGCAAAAAATGACCCTGTACAAAGTATCCCAATCAAATCTTCTCTTTGTTGTATTATTGTTGGTGAATTTGAAGGTTATGAATGTTTTATCCAACATAACGATGCCATGTATGCTAAGGTTTGTCATATGTGTCATTATAGTATATAAAAGGTGAAATATGTACCATTAAGATTGTTTATACTAATGACTTATACTTTTTTTTGTAGATTGATATGTGACTATTTGTTACCACCATCAAATGTTGCCCCTCACTCGTGCTGAGAATTATGTGCCACTATGAAAAAAATTGGAATCAAGTATCAAGAGATATATACTTGTCTTGAAGATCATGTTATTTATCATATAGAACATGACAATGTAACAAAATTCTTTGAATGCCATATGAGCAGATATCAAGATGATCAAGTGACAAAAAGGTGCGTCACAAGGTTCTTTATTACATTCCCATTATTCCACATCTTAAATGATTATTTAGGTGCAGTAGCTTGACACAATTTATGGATTACCATGCATGCAATAGAAGTCAAGATGACATTATTTGAATGCCTACAGATGGTTCAACATTTATGGACATAGAGGAAAAGTGGCCACACTTTAAAAAAGAACCTCAAAGTCTCAGGCTTTCTTTGGCAACTGATGGTGTCAATCCATTTGGAAAGATGAGATCAATTTACTCAATGTGGCCTATTTTTGTTATCAATAATAACCTTCCTCCATAAATGACAATAAAGAGGGAGCACATTATGTTGGCAATGATTGTTCCAGGTATTTTAGTAATGTTGGTCTATCTTCCCATCCAGATAGGCTAATGACATGTGATTTAGGATTCTAGCCAGTTATAGGAGTTTGGTTTCAGTTGAGGATATTTTTAAATGGGAAATCCTAAGGTTAAAGTCATTTTATTTAATTGAGTGGAAGTATAAAGTACTTTATTGTTTAAAGTCACTCCAGAAAAAAATGACTTAAGTGATTAAAAGACAAAATAGTCTTTTATCCCCAATTTCTAAGAAGTTTGTTTCTCCCCACACTTCAAGGTTATAAAAGAAAGATTTTACATTAGGATTGTCACCAATGAATATATGATATATTATAAGGTTGCTTAAACCTAACATCTCACATTCACACTTCAAAACTATGATTCCAGATTGATGCATTGAAGATTTTTAGGAATTCTTAGCTGTGTTTTCTGGGTAGATTGTGTTACAATTTTTGCGTCAACGGCATAAGGATATAGGTGTTTGAAGAACTTCAAGAAAGAAATACTTACAGGTCATTATTGATATTTTAAGTTTGGATGGCTAAGGGAAGGAATAATCATTTCTCAATAGAAGTATAATTCCCTATGTAAGTTCCTCCTTTATTCTAGTTGTTTGTAACTGCACTATCTAGTACTGGATAATAGGACTGGATATGTAGCAAATAAAACAAACTGGAAGAAAAATCAATTCTCCTCATAGTAACTTTTACATGGGATCATCTCTCTCAGAAGTAGCAGGTCAAGGCACAATAGTAATAACTATAGAGCCTAAGAAGTTTGTAGGGGTGTCAGTATAGATTGGCAGTGGGTTAGAAACAATACTTGGTATAGAGTGGAACCATCACCATTGCTCTTGGTCATATACTAGTGATGCTTAAACCATAGCAAATCTTGGAGTGAGAGAGGAGGTAAATAAGGGAGTCAAGTTTGGCATCTTTCGGGTGGCACACAACATTTAATGACATGTATTTGGACGTGGGCATTTGAAGAACATTTAGAGCACACTCAAATCCCATCTTGGTATTCACGCTGCTAATGGGTCTGTATGAAAAATACCTAGTCTGTAGTCTAATCACTATATGTTCCTTTTTATATGAATCTAGAAATTGACACTTGCACATTGTATAGTTGTTGGTTTATTAGTCTAGTTATCATTCATTATTGCAACATTGTGATTCCAAAAAACCATCTTGAAACATATTGAAGGCATAATTTTTAAAAGTAAAATAGCCATTTCATATCATTTATGTGAGTAATCAACATAGTGACATGACAATAGTGATTTTTCTTAAGAGCTTTGATCACTGGACAACTGTTTGACAAAATCCCTATTAGTTCAATTGTAATATTTCTTATCAAATCCAAGAAGGACCATTTAGTGGTATCAGAGCTATAAGTCCTACCATGTTGTGGGATAAACAAGGAATAAAATGATAGTGGGGTCTGAGGAAGAAATCGTATAAATTTAGTCACCTCCAACTGAAACAAGCAAGGTATTCTAAGTAGATTGACATTGAGGATAGTTATTTAGTGGATGAGGAGTTGATTTTTGGAATAGGTGAACAAGTTAAATAGATTAAATAGGTTTATTAGATTGAATAGGAAAAACAAACAAACAACATTCAAATGAAATGTAATGAACCTGAACCAGATCAAGAAGTAAGGGAAACATTCTAGGCTATTAGAGAAGGGTAGAATAACATAGCTGATACACTTCAACAAATCAAAACCAATAAAAAAAAATTATCCTCTATTAATAAGAGATCCTTGAGCCATCATAGTGGAGGTAGTAGTGTAGTGGGATGACCCCAAGCTATTAGGGCTCCCACACAAAAAAATGTTAGACCTTTAATGGCAGTTTTTAATGCATGTGAAGAGGTAGCACCACCAGTGACACCAAACTTACTACTAGAAAAAGTTATGGAAATGTTTGATGAGTGGGAATTGCTCCCTAATATAGTTAAACATAATATGACTTTTATTCAATACTTAAATTAGAAAAGGGAGTTAGAAAGACAACAACATGATAAGAGACCTAGAGCACCAAACATGGACTTAAAGCATGCTATGAACAAACTATCTCTCCCTACTTTTGATGGTAGCAATATGACATCTACAAGAGTTTGGATTCACAAGATAGACACTTATCTAATACTTAAACCTATGCCAGAGACAAAAGCCATCCAATTTTCTATGATGCATTTAGAGGGAGCAACATATGATTGTGGAATCACAAATTGGTTACCAAGGATCATGGTCTTATCACATCCTATGAGACCTTCAGCTCTAAGATGATTACTCATTTTGATAGGAAAGATATTGAGGTCTATTACAAGGATTTGGTATAGCTATGATAGGGTGGATCTCTGGATGATTTCATTGATGAGTTTCAATGAATCTTAGTGATGGTTCTAGGTATGTCAGAACAACATAAGGTAATGCTTTTCACTGAGGGTTTACAACATAGGTACAAAGGTTTGATTAAGGTACTTAAATCAAACACTTTGGATGATGCTATTAATATTGCACATGATCTAGAGTCACCCTCTTCAATATTAAAACCTCCTAAGAAAACATATAAAGGGTCCACTTCATTCTAAAAGAACAAAAACCAGCATAAGGCTACACCTCCTAGGATGGACTTTGAGACACAGAATGAACTTAGGAGGAAGAAGCTACGCTTCACTTGCATAGAACCATGGAATCCAGATCATAGATGCCTTATCAAAGGAAAGATACATTATGTAGAGGTACTTTTAGAGGAGGATGAGCAACTAGAGGGTAGTGATATTGATGGTAGTGATGAGAAAGAGAATGAGGATCAACCACCTAGAGAGAGGAAGAAGGAAGGCAACCAAGGACAACCTCCTATCGTAGCATCAGTTTCTAGAAATCCCACAGGACACCCCTTTTATTTGGAAGGAATTGTTGGAGGACAACATATTATATGTCTCTTGGATACATGTGCCTCACATAACTTCATAAGCTCACAATGGATTACCAGAAGGAAGTTACAAATTGATGACATACCTGAGTTTGATGTTGGAGTGGCAGGAGGTGAGAGATTGAGATGCATAAGGAAGGTGTCAAGAATCCCAGTTCATTTTGATGATTTTCTTATTGAGGCATATTTTTATGTGGTAGATTTAGATGGAATAGATGCCATGTTGGGAGACAGTAGTTACATACCATAGGTAGATATATGGTTGATCATGAGAAGATGCAATTGGAATTCTTACAGGATGGTCGATAGGTGATCCTCAAGGCTATGCTAAAGGGTGAACCCAGGTTGATTTCAGCCCATAGGATGGAGGATATTATGAGACATAATGACATGGACTGGGTAGCATACTATTTCATTTCCTCTAAGGCTACCTTAGAATAAGGCCATTAGCTTCATATTGACATTCAGCTAGTGCTTGATAAGCACAAGAGTGTTTTTGAGGACATACCTCCAGGTATTCCCCCAAATAGAGGGTTTCACCATATCATCAAGTTGGAGGAGGGTGCCAAACCCATCATCATGAAACCTTATTGTCATCATAGGCATTATAAGGAGGAGATAGAAAATACAATTAAGGAAATTCTAGACATGGGACAAATCAGGCCTAGCTCCAATCCCTTTGCTTCTTCAATTGTATTGGTGAAGAAGAAGGATGACACTCTATGCATGTGTATTGATTATCATGCTCTCAACAAGAGGACCATCAAGAATAGGTACCAAATCCCTCACATTGATGAGCTATTAGATGAGTTACATGGGGAAATTTACTTCTCAAAGATAGATCTCAGATCGGGGTACCATCAAATATGGGTTCATGAGGAGGATGTGCATAAGACAACCTTCTAATGTCACTATGGTGACTTCAAGTTCTTGGTTATGCCATTTGGACTCACTAATGTGCCAACTAAATTTCAGTCATGTATGAACCATATCTTTTGAAAGTAGCTGCGAAAGAGTGTATTAGTATTTTTTGATGATATAATGATTTTCAGTAGAACTTGGGAGGAGCACTTGTAGCATCTAAATGAGGTACTTCATATCATGGAGGAGCACTTTTTGTTTGCTAAGTAGTCCAAGTGTGAGTTTAAGTTGATCGAGATTCGTTACCTTGGTCACGTGATTGGTGTTGATGGGGTGAGGGTACATCAAGAGAAGATTTAGGCAATACTAGAATGGTCACCACTTAGGGATGTATGAGACTTGAGAGGATTCATGGGTCTTTTCTCTTACTATAGGAGGTTCGCTAGAGGTTTCTCTCAAATAGTAGCTCCCCTTACCAACCTCACACAAAAAGGGGTTTTCAGATGGATAGTTGATACAAATTAGACCTTTGATAGGCTCAACTAGGTGATGAGCACATGCCCAATCTTGGCACTACTCGATTTCTCTCGACTGTTTGTTCTAGAGTGTGACACTTCAGGGAGTGGTACTGGTGCAATTCTCATGCAGGATAGACATATGATTTATTATGAGAGTAGGAAGCTCAATTATGGCAAGAGATTATACTCCATTTATGTTATAGAGATGTTGGCTATTATGCATGCTTTATCCAAGTTCAAATAGTACCTAGTGGGGGAAAATTCATAATTAGGGTAGATCACAATAGTTTGTGCTACTTCTAAGAGCAGAAGGATCTTAATGAAAGGAAAGAAAAGTGGGTCAGAAAAATTTAGGCATATGATTTTGATATTGAGTACATAAAGGAAAGAACAATGTAGTTGTTGATGCACTTTCTAGGGGACCCTCGGTAGCAGAATGCTGTGCTATTTTTGAGATTTCAATAGAATTGAAGTCTCAGTTGCTAGTTGAGTATTCTAAGAATACTCAAGCATATAAGATTATGGATGGAAAAATTTAGGACATTAGGTATAAGGTAATAGATGATGTGATTTTCTACAAGGATCAGATTTACCTCGGACTAGGATTTAAACTCAAAGGTAAAATTATGGAAAATCTACATGATGCATTATCAGTCGGTCACCCATGGTTCTTCAAAACCTATAGATAGGTCAAAAAAATATTTTCATGGAAGTGCCTCAAGGACGATGTCCTCTAGCATATCAGGGAGTTTTAGACTTATCAGTAGAACAAGTCAGAGCATGAGTTTCCAACTAAGTTATTACAGACTCTCCCCATTCTGGCACAAAAATGGGAGAGTATTTCCATGGATTTTATTACGGGGTTTCCTAGGGTGTAGGGCAGGGATTCTATTTTTGTGGTCATGGATAGGTTAAAAAAGTTCACTCACTTCTTTTCCATAGTAGTAGATTGGTTAGCCTCTCAAGTAGCTGAGTTATTCTCTTAGAAGGTTTTTTGTTTACATGGTCTTCCTTGCAACATTGTGAGCGACATGGATGGTAAGCTTGTTAACCCTTTTTGGTAGGAAATTTTTAGATTGATTGGTACGAAGTTGACACCCAGCATGAGTTATCACCCCCAGATGGATGAACAGACTAAGATAGTTAACAAGTAGGTGGAAGGTTATCTTTGAAGCTATGTAGCAGGACAATAGAGAGCCCGGGTTAAGTGGTTGTACCTAGGAGAATATTGTTAAAAATCCTCCTACCAAATGTCCATTCAAATGTCTCCATTTTGTGCTCTCTATGACAATGAGCCCCTATCATTTATAGACTTGGCTTTTCAAGATAGTAGGGCACCACTAGCAGGGGATTGGATACATGATCAACATGATATCCTTAGATCTCTTTGGGAGAACATTCTATAGGCCTAGAATCAACATAAGATGTATGCTCATCACTGATGGAATGAGCAGAGTTTTGAGTTGGGTGACATGGTTTATCTCCATCTCTAACCATACATACAGAGTTCCTTGAAGAAGAGTGGGTCTCAAAAACTTTAGCCCATATTTTTTGGTCTATATCACATTATTAGGAAGGTTGGTGAGGTCGCCTATGAGCTGGATTTACCTAATGACAACATAATTCATAATGTGTTCCATATTTCATGTCTCAAGAATGCCATTGGCTAGCATATAGTACTTTCCATAGAGTTGCCCCTACTCGATGAGGAAGGGAAGCTTGTATTAGTTCCAATAGAGGTGATAGAGGTCAGAGAGAGGAAACTATGAAACAGATCCATCAAGGAATATCTAATTTGCTGAAAGGATTTAACTTATGAGGATGCCACTTGGGAAAGTGAGTCAATCCTAAAACATCCATCATTGGGAGGGAGGACTATAATGTCCCCTTCTTTGCACTATAATTAATGGTGCCTAATTGGTCTATCTTCCCATCTAGATAGGCTAGCAACATGTGATTTAGGATGCCAGCCAGTCATCAGAGTTTGGTTTCAGTTGAGGAGATTTTTATAAGGGAAATCCTAAGGTTAAAGTCACTTTATTTAATTGAGTGGAAGTAAAAAGTACTTTATTATTTAAGGTCACTCAATGAAAAAATGACTTAAGTGAATAAAAGATGAAATAGTCTTTTATCCCACATTGGTAAGAAGTTTGTTTCTCCACACACTTCGAGGTTATAAAAGAAATATTTTACATTGGGATTGTCACCAATGGATATATGATATATTAAAAATCCTAAAGGTTGCCTAAATGTGTCTTGATATTTCCTAAGGATGAAACCCCTTGAGGAAAAGAGTGAGACTAGACACAAACCTAGCATCTCACATTTGCACTTTAGAACTATGATTCCAGATTGATGGATTAAAGATGTTTAAGAAGTGGGAGCTCAACTACAGAGAGGATATAAGTGTTTAAAGACCTTTAAGAAAGAAACACTTACAGGTCAATATTCGTATTTTAAGTTTGGACAGCTAAGGGAGGGAATAATCATTTCTCGATAGAAGTATAGTTCCCTGCATAAGTTCCTCCTTCGTTCTAGTTGGTTGTAACTACACTTTCTAGTACTAGATTACAAGAATAGTTATGTAGAAGAGAAAGGAAACTAGATGATAAATCAATTTTCCTCATAGTAACTTCTACATGGGATCATCTCTCCTAGAAGTAGCAAGTCGGGGCACAACAATAATAACTATAGAGCCTGAGAACTCTACAGGGGTGTTAGTATAGATTGATAGTGAGTCAAAAACAATACTTGGTATAGAGATGAAACATCACCATTCCACTTGGTCATATACTAGTGATACTTAAACTACAGTGAATCCTAGAGTGAGAATGGAGGTGAATAAGTTAGTCAGGTTTGTCATCTTTTAGGTGGCACACAACATTTAATGATAGGTATCTGGGCATGGGCATTGGAAGAACATTCAAAGTACACTCAAACCCCATCTTGTTACTCACATTGCTAACAATTCTATATGAAAAATACCCAGTCTGTTGTCTAATCACTATATGTTCCTTTTAATATGAATTCAAAAATTGTCACTTGCACATTGTATAGTTGTTGTTGGTTTATTAGTCTGGTTATCATTTATTATTGCAACATTGTGATTCTGAACAACCATCTTGAAATGTATTGGAGGCATAATTTTTATAAGTAAAATATCTATTTCATATCATTTATGTGAGTAATCAACATAGTGGCATGACAATAGTGATTTTGCTTAAGAGTTTTGATTACTAGAAAATTGTTTGACAAAATCTCTATTAGTTCAAGTGTAATATTTCTTATCAAATATGGCAAGGACATTTCAATGTGCTACCCCTATCAATCTTAAACAACTTTGACAATAATATCAAACAAGTGATATATGATCTTGGAAAATACATGAGGTAAGCAGTGATATTTGTTCAATATATCAAACAAGTAATATATTGTAAAGTCTCATATATAAATGTTTTTGTATTTTGAATGCCTTGTAGGTGGTTGCCATCTAAAGAAATCCATAAAGAAGATATAAAATATTGGAAAAAAAAAATTTGTCTACTAATGTGTGAAATGCAAAAGTGTTTGCCTTCAACTTTTTTCAATGCACAAGAACACTAGCTCATGTACAATTCTTCAAATTTGCGAGCCTTGAATCAAAATTACAGTGCAGTTCCAAGATGCTGAGACTGATCTTTAAGACAATATGTGTATTTATATTTTATGATGTAGATATAACTGATTATTGCTATATGAATAGTCTTCTATGTTTGATCTTGAGTAATGGAGAACATCTTAGGTTATATCTTTGGAAGGAGAATGCTTGGCGAATCATACTGCTGTGTATGTATGTGTGTTCTCCAAACTACTTTCTCAACCCCATATATATCCAATCTAGAGGGTATGTCCCTCAAGGGACATGACCCTTAGTTTAGGCAATAAAACAACATTAACCCTAAATCTCGATTTCAAGTATTATGTTAAGAATAAACACAACTAAGCATTAGTTTAGTTAAACTCAAAATAATAACACCAATATGAGAATCGTCGACACCTATAGGGAAGATATAAAAGTATTATTTTCCAATCTTTGGACATATATTATCCATACAAGAAGGTATGGCCTGTACTAAAAGACTTTTAGTATTATATAGGTTACTTTCTCAACACTCTCGCATAACCTGATAATCCTACAGAGAGATATCATATCTAACAACATCAATACAAATGTTAAGCAAGAATTAATACTCTATATTTGTTTGTCTCTTCTTAGTATGTAGTATCATAGAACACATGATACAAAGTCATATTACTAAACCTATGATATGACAAATCACTGCTACTAGTGATAAGACACATGTTGTGACTCATAGAAACTAGTATTTTTGAATCAAAATGAGATCCTGAATTTAAGATCTACCAGAATATAGGATAAACCCATAGAATTTCTAAAAATTCTTCCTTTATCCAATTTGTGACCCATGAACATAGTAAAGTCAAAGTCATAAGACAATCTAAAATTCATCTGGATCTTACAGTAAAATCTATTGTTTAGTACATTATCTAAGAGATCGTCACCTCTCATAATACCTTTTGCACAAGTATTCATTATTTTAGAGACCGTCACCTCTTAAATAATAATTACACATGGTGGAGCCCATAATAGTCAATAGCCTAAAAAAATTATTTTATTAATAATCAAAATAGTACAAATGAATTACAACTCAACCATACCAAGTCTCTTTCTAAAATGTTCTATCTTTACTCTAGATAGAGGTTTGGTGAGTATATCTACTGTCTGATTTGCAGTACAAATGTATTCCAATTTAACAAATTTTTTATCTATCATATGTGTTACATAATGGTAAGGAATTTCAATATGCTTGGATCTATCATGAAAAACTGGATTCATCGAGAGCTTGATGGAACTCTAATTATCACAATGAATAATTATAGGATTCATGGATTGCCCAAATAATCCCACAAGTAACTTCCTCAGCCATACTGCTTCTCAAGAGGCCATCATTTCTGCAATGTATTCGGCTTTTGTGGAGCTCTGAGCTACTGAAGACTACTTTCTGCATATCCATGAAATAATAGTTGATTCTAAATTGAAACAACATCCTGAAGTGATTTTCCTATCTTTAACACTTCCACCCCAATTTGAATCAATGAATCCATGCAAATATAAAGCAACTTTATCATATTTGAGTCCATAATTAAGAGTGTCTTGTAAGTATCTCATAATGTGTTTAACAATAGTTAGGTGAATCTCCTTAAGTTCACACATAAATTGACTTAAGACATGAACAACATAGCAAATATTAGGTATGGTATTTACCAGATACATTAGGGACCCAATCATCTGCCTGTAGAGACTAGAATCTATTGGAGGTGATTCTGCAGCTATTTCTTTAAGTTTATGCAAAATGGTCTCCATTGGAGAAGACATAGATTTGCAATTCCACATTCCAAATTTCTTCAAGATATTTGAAGTGTACTTTCCTTGATTCAGTATGATACTATCAGCATTTTGTCATACTTTCAATCATAGAAAGTAATGGAGAAGACCCAAGTCTTTCATCTTTAATTCTCTGGTTAGATCTTTCTTGCACTGATCTATAAGATGATCATCACCTATGATTAATAAATCATCAACATACAATATCAATATTACCATCCCATATTTATCTCTTTTATAATATAAGTTTGGATCAACTTCATTCTTAGAGAATCCTAAGCTGGTGAGATATTTATCAATCCTTTCATACCAGGCCCTAGGAGTCTATTTAAGCCCATAAAGAGCTTTCTTGAGTTTGCAAACAAAAGGCGTTACGATCATGGGTTTCAAATCCTTCTAGTTTCTCCAGATAGACTTCTTCTAAAATCTTTCCATTGAGAAATGTTGTCTTTACATCCATCTAATGTACCTTCCATCCCTTAGATGTAGCAATTTCTAAGACAACTCGAACAATAGTATATTTGGCAACAGGAGCAAAGGTTTCTTCATAATCAATCCCTTCTTTTTGAGAAAAACCTCTGGCTACAAATTTAGCTTTATATTTCTCAATACTCCCATGAGTAGCATGCTTTATCTTGAATATCCATTTGGAAGAAACAATAGATTTTCATTTTGGTCTTGGAACTATTTACCAAACATCATTTTTTCATAATTGATTGATATTCTTTTGTCATAGCTTCTTTCTAGGCTGGATGTTTAATAGCATTAGAAGGATTGGTTGGCTCTATTTTGGATAAATCAATCATATTTTCTATATAACTAGAGAATATTTTAGGTCTTTTACTTTCTCTAATTGATCCTTAAGGTGCAACAAAATCTTGAGCTACTTCAACTATTTTTATGGCCCAAAGTGGTCTTTTCTTTGAATTTTCCTCAAGGTTCATATTTTCATTTTTGACCTCTTCTAGATTCTCCCTCTAGGATTCAGATTCACTAATTCTTTTAGAATTTGATAAAGGAGAAGGTTCATTGGAACTTAAGGCTCTTTTGAATGCAAGATCTTCGTCAAAGATTACATCTCTGCTAAGTTCAATAATTTTCTATCCAAGTATGGAGATTCTATATGCTCTAGAAGTTTCACTATACCCTACAAAGATACCTTTCCTCCGAGATGGTTCTAATTTGGTTCTCTTTTCTTTTGGAACATGAATGTATACAAGACATCCAAAAATTATGAGATGACTTATATTGGGTTTTACTTTAGCAAATACTTCTTCAAGGGTTTTATCTTTAAGATAGGAGTGTGGGCTTTTGTTTTGAATATATACAACAGTAAAAGAGGCTTTTGCCCAAAGATAGTATTCTTGATTTTTGTCAAAAATCATAGCCCTAGTAGCTTCTATAATTTTCCTATTCTTTCTTTCAACTACCCAATTTTGTTCTAGGTTATATGGAATAGTGTACTCCCTCTTGATCCCTAATTATTTACAAAACCTTTTAAATAAGCCTGAGGTATATTCTCCTCCATTATTTATTCTAAGGGTTTTAATTTTATGTCCTAAAAATTTATCAGTCAATGCTTTGAATTCTTTAAATCTTTGTAAGATTTCTTCTGATTCCTTGCATTTAAAAAAAAAATCCATGTTCTCCTAGAGAAGTCATCTATGAACAAGATATAATACCAGAATCCTCCAAGAGAGGGAATGGACATAGGTCCACATAAATCTGAATGAATTAACTCAAGTACATTATTTGTTTTCCTAGTACTATCATGAAAGGGACTTCTAGTACTTTTACCCAGAGCACACCCCTTACAAATACTAGGGTGATTTTTATTTAATTTAGGTAATCCGGTAACCATCTTTTCCATAGTTGATAAGGTTTTAAAGTTTTGATGCCCTAATCTTCTGTGCCATATTTCATTTGAATCTTCTGCTTTGTGAACTAGGGCTTGAATGGATCTACTAGGTTCTATATTTAGTTTATACAAATATCCCTTTCTTTGACCAGTTACTTTAGCTTTCTTGATGGAAGAGTTCTAAGCCCAAGTTAATACTTTGCCATCCACGAATGCAACATTGTGTCCATCATCTTCTAATTCTATAATTGAGATTAGGTTTCTTTTAATCCTTGGTACATAGAGTACATCTTTCAGAAGAAGAGTATTTCCTATCTTTAGTTTCAAAGTGCAGCTACCAATTTCTTTAACTGAGTGTGCAGAGTTATCACAAATAGTAACTTCACTATTAACTTTCTCTAATAAGGAATCTAGAGTTTCTTTGTATCTTTTTATGTGTTTGGAAGATCCACTATCAATTTCCCATACCTTATTTGAGATTTCATTTGATAGAGAGGAATACAAAACACAGTTCTCAGGGTCATAAGTTTCTTCTTCTCTAATAACATTTGTACAATTTACTTGTTTTTTGGAATTTTTTGAAAAATTGGATCTATAGTGTCCAAATTTTTCACATTTGAAACACTTTATTTTAGAAAGATCTTTCTTGGGCTTTCCATTCTTCTGATTTCCCCTTTTCTTCTTGAAGTGTTTTTTCTTGCCTTTATAAGAGTTGGCATTAAGAACGTGAAGTTCTTCATATTCTACTTTTGGTTTTCCTCCTTTCTTTAGTTTTCTTGACTCTTCCTAAAGACAATCATTCTTAAGTCTGTTAAATTTTGGAAGCTGATCTTTAGCACTTATTCCTTATGCAAATGTTTCCCATGATTCTGGCAATCCATCTATGGCCATCAACGTTAGTTCGGTGTCATTAATGATGGTTCCTATGCTTGATAATTCATCTCTAATGCCAAAAAAAACTCTTAGGAAATAAGATTTTATTGATTCTCCTTTCTTTATCTAGATGTGATTTAGTTGTCTTTTTAGTGCAAGGACCTTAGTTGCATGATTTACTTCAAATGCATTTCGTAGTGCATTCATCATATCATAGGCAGTTTGGTGTTTCATAAGCATAGGTACGATATCATTCTTACCTCCATCTAAGATGATTTGAATGGCCTTTCTATTTCCATTGGTCCATATGGATTTCTGAGGTTCAACTGGTGGCTATTTGGATGCTCCATCAACAAACTATTTAACATTGTTTTCTTCAAGAATCATCAAGATTTTGAATTTCCATGCTTCAAAGTGTTCCTTCCCATCGAATCTATCCTCAGGCCTGATTGTATATGCCATTGGAAATAGAAGACAACTACTAAATATAAAAAAAGTTTGATTACTAAAAATTTTCAGAGCCTTAGATCTGATAACCTAGCTCTGATACCATGTATAGTTCTGCAAATTCATGAGCCTTGAATCAAACTTACAATGCAGTTCCAAGATGCTAAGACTGATCTTTAAGACAATATGTGTATTCAAATTTTATGATGTAGATATAATTGATGTTTTCTTATGAATAGTCTTCTATATTCGATCTTGAGTAATGGAGAATATCTTAGGTTATATATTTGGAAGGAGAATGCTTGGAGAATCAGACTGCTATGTATGTATGTGTGTTCTGCAAACTACATTCTCAACCCTATATATATCCAATTTAGAGGGTATGTCCCTCAAGGGACATGACCCTTATTTTAGGCAATAAAACAACATTAACCCTAAATCAGTGATTTCAAGTATTATGTTAAGAATAAATACAACTAAGCATTAGTTTAGTTAAACTCAAAACAATAACACCAATATGAGAATTGCTGACACCTATAGGGAAGATATAAAAGTATTATTTGCCAATCTTTGGACATATATTAGCCACACAAGAAGGTATGGCCTATACTAATAGTCCTATAGTATTATACAGGTTACTTTCTTAACACCTCATACACCAAGTTGAGGAGATTGAATTGTGTGGACCTATATAACCTAGGTCAATGTGGATGGTTGAGAGACACTTGAAATTTTTGAAGGGTTTGGTTCAACAAAGAGCATGTCCTAGGGGTTTCATTATTGAGGGATATATGGTACACTAGATGATGGTGTAAATTACTCAATATCTTCGTAATCTTGCAATAAAGACCCATATAGATTGCATTTGGGATCTCAACCCCATTAAAAAATTTGAAGGGAAGTACTTAGTGGGGAACATTAGATTTAGGAAAGTGAAAGGTAATAAATTATGAGATTTTAGTTTAGTTAATTCATTCTTAATCTTTAAAATAAATCTCTGCTAAGTCATCTATTTACTTTTGTACAATTGCTAAAGAGTGGAATGCAATACATTTCTTTATTGCAAACAATCAAAGACTAGATGACTGTATGGATTGACAATGTCAAAATTCTAGTCATAGATAAAATTGGAATCCATGTCTTCATTGGTTGAATAAGCTCATTTTAATGGAGACCTAATGTTACACAAAAGGAAATAGATTTAGCATATGGTTTAAGAGATCTTTAGGTACTTATAAGTTTGTTAATCAACCATATGTTTTTGAACTCTTGATGCAATAATTTATACATGTTTGACATTATTGTAGGTGGAACACCACAAGGCTATGTTATGCAATGGTTATAAATTCTACATCAAATATTTTGATGACATAAAGAAAACTTTTGATTCTAGGATTAGTGCAGTCTTCCAAGTGACCAATATTTTATCTAGAAATGACTTACATCCTTGAGAATCTCAAAATTGATACTATGACATTTTGGTTGATATACTTGACCGTGGCTTTAATTCCTTCAAATTAGTTCTCTTCATCATCAAATGCTACAAACTATGACTCAATCAAAATGATCCTGATTGAACTAGTATTGAGCATGAGAATGAATTTCCAATGATTAATACAAGGTTGTTTGATCCAGTTGGGGATGAGCCCTATGTTCTTCCAAGCCAATGTGAGAATGTATTTTACTTAGAGGTTCCACATAAACTAGGTTGGTCATTTTTTGTTAGACATGTTCCAAGAGGAAAGTTGATAAAGTATAATGCGATGGAAGAAGAAGATACCAAGGAAGAGGAAGAAGTGGATCACGATTGAGAGTTAGTTAATGATACTCCTGATGCTACTACTGATCATAATGATGATGCTTCTACTGATCACGACGATGATGATGATGATGATGATGATGATGATGATGATGATGACGATGACAACCACGATGACTAGTATAGTGGTGGTGATGATGTTGATGGCGATAATGATCTCGATGATGAGATGGATGAAGAATAATATTAATGACCAGGGGGGTTGATTAGAAAACATTGAAGGGAGGGTTTAATGATCAATGACAAGAATTAAATGTACAGTTATATGATCAAATTCTTATGCTATTCAATATTGAGTTCTTGATAGATCAATGATTAATTTGGTTAACTTTTCATGTACCTTTTACTATTTATAATTCATATGTGATGCTAATATATGATCTAATTTTGAGTATATATATCATGGATTTTTTAGCTAAAATAAGACAATTGATTTACATATGTAGAAACCCAAAGCCCTTTCACGAGCACCCCACACAGTCTCATGGATCATCAAGTATAAGTAAATACACCCCATAGAGATTAATGTCTTTTACCATTTGTAAAATATCTCTCTCACGATCATCTATCTCTCTTATTTTGAGGAGTCTAGGTACCAACGAATAGGTATTTATCAGATTTTTCTTCATCGAGCGAGGAAAATATAGGAATGGAAGAAGAAAGTGAGACATTTAGTATGTCTAAATCAAGGAGATTGACTTGAGGTCAAAATATTAGAAAGAAATTCAATAAGCTCATGAAATTTTTCCTTTCTCAAGGGGGATCATGTTCTTATGATGATGGAGTGAAGGTGACTTTGATGTACCCTTTAGGTATAAACATCTATACAAACAATGGGTCCCCAATGAACTTCCTCAAATAAAAATTGAGTTTTGTGTTGGAGAGGGGATATATTTCATAGCACCATCCTCATTACATAGTTTGGGCTTATTTTACATGGATGACATAAAGGTCTCTTACAAGAAGGTTGTTGAATTGATGGAGTGTGTCAGACCTTGATATGATTATAGTAGTTCGATGAAAATTATTAGATATAAAAGAAGTATGTGTAGGTACACACTCATGGAAAATTATATACAACAAAAAGTTAGTGAACAAAGTAAAATAGTAGGTATATACATTGACAAAAGGCAAAAAGCATAAGGGAATATTGTAGGTTTTATAAATATTACATGACCTACATCAACTAAGAAGTGACCCAATTGCATATTCGGGGCACATGAGAGAAATTGTGTATTTAAATGCATGATATAACTAATACATGGAGGCAAAGAGTTTCTTATTTATTATAATTTGAATCACATAGATACAAACAAAGCCACTATCATGGCCAAGGTGGTATGTACTATGTACATTTAAAATCAACTCCAATCAATGAATCCAACACACCATTAAATTTTGATATTTTTAAAGCTAACTTAGAATAATAGCATGTCTTTTAACACATTTCAATGATTTTTTTTTTGGAATACAGGGCTATAGTATGGATCAATAGCCACAGGATACACATGACGATGATGGTTGTCATGGGACTTCTCCTCGATAGGTAAAACTCATTGTTTTCGTACAAATTAGATACAAGAAATATGTTAATGGTTATTTTTTATTTTGTTTCATTCTTCACTAATATTTTGGATTGATTTTAAATATAGTGGTAATAAAATTGTTCTTGCAAATGAGTGTTAATTAGGAAAGGGGAAAGGAAAAAGTAGTCCATGAGGAGCCACACAATGAGCATGATGTATTCATCATTGATTTTATGCTAGCCACTAATCCTATGGCTGATTGCAAAAGGTGCTTCATGATTTAGCAATAAGGTTAAAGAAACTAGCATCAACTCAACCTCAGACTCCTAAAATACAACAAATGGAGGATGAGTTGATGCACCTAGTTAAGATATATAGTAAGTATTAATGTAATTTTTAATTATAGAAAAAGTTCAATAACAACTTTTATACTATACTCTTTTATTTATGTCATTGAATAAAATTCATGTGTTATTTTTATAGAGGATGCTGAGGAGTTACAAGGGTGATGCCCCAGAGGATGATACTTCAGGTGGTTCAAGTACATTGCATGTTCTATCCTACACTTGTATTTTTCTCAAAAAATAATTTTTTTAATAGCTCTAGAAATATTATTTTATTGTGCTCTAACAATATCATTTTTTAGCTCCTACCATTGATCCTATATTCACTACGTTGCTTGCTACAAGGAACAAAATTGAAGAGGTAATGCCGACTACAAATTCAACAACACATAGCATGGCCCCATATGTGGTGGCAGTGCCTATTGGTAAGTATATTCCTCTTTTTCTCTCTCATTTTTCATGTGTCACTTGAACTAATATTTCTTAGGGGGCATTTTGTAATACTGGATTCATTTTATGTAGGGGGCAATGAGGACATTCCTGGGTGTACCCATGTTAGATGTACATGATCACTAAATAATTGTGATGAATTGCTCATGAGCAATGAAGATGGCCTTCTCTTGAGAGTAGCCCAACTTTCATGTACTTTAAATATTGGTCTTCTATTTTACTATACAATATTATACTCATAATAAAATGCACTAACCTCCTATGCAATCCCTTCTAATAACTACTAATCCTATTATTATTTTGTAGGGAATAATGTATTTTATAAAAAATTTAATGATGAATGTTTGCATATATTTGGGTTAACCATATGCACAAGGTATCATATTTTGATTTCATTGCTAGATCATGTTTCCTTTGATCAATTTATTCAAATAAATTAAAAGGTAGCTTCAATTCATTTATGAATCTATTTTAATTTTTTTTTCTTAAAAGGTGGAATTTGAAAGCTAAAGAGTTAAAGGATAAACACATTGATGCCATGACAACACTTTTTTGGGCCCAACGTCTTTCAAAGACTTAGGATCCTTGAGAAAGTGGGCCAAGATTTGAAGTATATTAGGTAAAACTACAAGACCTAAATGAAAAACAACCCTTGTTATGAGTGGCCTCCCTATATTCCTATTCTTGACTGGGAGAATCTTAAAAAGGATGCCACTGAGAAAAAAAAAAGAGATGAGGGAGAAATGGTACCACTTGAGGAAAGAAAGTTTGTTATAATATTAAGAATTAATTATGTAATAACTACTCTTAATACTTATGTGATCTAATATATTTCAAACTTCACATAGGTTTTCTGACACATCAAAGGCAATCGAAGCAAGAAAAGAGAAGCTCGAGCAACACAAGCTCGACTCGGGTGGATATTCAAAACATGTTGCACAAATTGTAAGTAAAAGTAAATGAAAAATTATATACAAATATTTATAAATTGTAAACAATTTGGTCTTGATGAAATTGATTACAAAAAAAATTCATGATAACAAGAAAAATGTAGGCCATGGAGTTTAAAAAAACTTTTGAAGAGGACAATAAATTAGCCTTCCCACGAGGCTATATAGCTGTGGCTGAACGACTCCAAACAATGAGTGTGCAAGGTTCTTCTGTTGGATCTATCGATGAGGTAAATAAGCCATTTAATTTTTATTTAAAATTGAATACTTTACAAATTACTGTATTTAATATTAAGTTCCAAAAATATAAGTCGTTATATTTGTTTTAAGTAAGGAAATAATGATTATATATTTGTTTAAAACTTTAAATTGAATATATTTATATTGATGAAGAGTGTTACCCTTAATACCATAAACTCATAACAAAAATAAAGAAACAACAAAAAATGCAAGAACAAAATATGGACTTCTTATTTGCGATAAAAATGTTGTATTACAAGATTCACAAGTACAATATGCTAACCCACATGGGTGCCTTCATTACAATAATCTGCAAGACAAGCTGTGAACTATCACTTAGAGCTGTCCTAGACAATGTTCAGGACTTTCTTAAATAGGCAATTTTATGCTACTTGGGAAGGTTCTAGATGCTCAAACTTAATACCTAGGGCTGAAAGACCCTAACAATACATATGGAGTTGGCTAAATACATCTTTGACAAATTATTTTAGAAATTTTGGTAGCCCAACTTCAGAAAGCCATAACTCTCGAACCGTTGCTCTAATTGGCTAATATAACCACTTTTTCGAAATGCCAGCTCCTAATCTACATGTTTGAAATGGCACAAGTGCCCTTCTATCAAGTTTTTGGATCTCATCTAGGCACTCTAAGGCCTCCAATAGTGAGCGTAAAGATTTTTCTACAACTTTTTCCATTGAAATTCTACAATAACTTCTTTGATACTTAAGCTGGCGCAATGAGATTTTTATGGTAGGCTTATAACTCTAAAATAAACCTTCCTATAGAAAATGAGAACATTCCAAGCCCATATGACAAATTTACTAAAAATAGCAAGTTTCCATAAATAGTGACCACCCTATCTACTAGTCATTAAAATAGAAAAGACTGAAAATAATTTTTTTTTTTTTGGGTTATGCAAGATTGCTCTTATTCCGAGGATGCTCTTGCATTAGACTCTTGGGGTAATTTGAGAAATGACTCCATCACATCTAAGGTGTTTAGAGGAAAACCAAGATGAATCCTCCACTGGCCTCCCTTTCCATTTGACCAAATATTCCTCATAAGTTATGTTCCTAGTACTTTTGCCAACATGACTATCCAGTATCTCCTTAATCTCCTTTGTAGCTGAACTAGCTACTGGAATACTCCACTATGCTTCTACAACTTCATCTTCATCACCTCCTTCATCATACTCTGTCAAATCTAAAATGTTAAATATTGGTGAAATATTCATTTTAGCAAGCAACTCCACTTTATATGCATTTCTAGAATCATGCCTTTTCACTATCTTGCACGGTCCAAAATTCTTCATCTTTAGTTTATTATATGTACCCACTAAAAAACACTCCTTTCTCAAATAGACCATGACTTCATCTCCAATCTGAAATTCTTTATACCTCATTTTCACATCTACCTCAGCCTTATATTGTGTATTTATCTTTATGATGTGCTTCCTCACCTCCTCATGGATGTCTTCAAATGTTTAACAAAATCTTCTACTTTAGTACTACTTATCTCTCCTTTATCCAACAACCTCAATTTAGAAGCATTTTTGGCACTACTCACATATACAATCTGGAATAGTGATTTACCAGTACTCTTATTGAAAAAATTATTATATGTGAATTTCACCTATGGTAAAATGATATCCCATCCTTCTGGTTTATCTCCAACCAAACATCCCAACAAGTTTTCCAAACTCCTATTCACTACTTCTATTTGTCCATTAGTCTATGGATGATGTGATGAACTGCACTTCAAATCTATCTTCAATTTCTTCCACAATGTACGCTAGAAATACCCAACAAATTTGGTATATCGATCTAAAACTATACTCTTTGGCAAACCATGTAGTCTCACCACTTTTCTAAAAAATAATTCTGCCACATGAATAGCATCAATAGTCTTCTTGCAAGGAATAAAATGTGTCATCTTTAAAAACCTATCAACCACCACAAAAATAGAATCATGCCCATGCTATGTCTTTGGTAATCTAAGAACAAAATCCATGTTGAAATCCTCCCATGAATTCTCTAGTATAGGTAATGGCTGATACAACCCTATATTCTACTTTACTCCTTTTGCCATCTAACATACTCTACAAATTTGTACAAAATTCTTCACATCTTGCCATAACTGTGGCTAGTAATAATTCTTAGCAACCAAAGATATGGTTTTATCTTTTCCAAAATGTCTAACCAATCCTCCATTATGCTTCTCGTTGATGAGATTCTCTCTCATTGAACTTCTAGGAATGCACAACTAGCTTCCTTCAAACAACATATTATTCTAGATCATAAAATCCAACCACTTTGTCCTGTCAAGTGTAACAAGTTCTATACAAGCCTTTCATGCTTCACCAAAATCAGGATCATCTAGATATAGAGTACTGAGTTCCTTGAACCCAACCACCTCTATCTGCATTTTTGTTAGCAAAAGTTGTCTTCTACTAAGAGCATCTGCAACTTTGTTAGACTTCCCACTCCCGTGTTTCAAAAAAAATGTATAACTCTACAAAAACTCAACCCACTTTAAATGCCTTTGGTTCAATTTTTCTTGACTATTCAAATATTGCAAAGCTTGATGATCAATATACCAAAAAAAATTCTTAGGAAGAAGATAGTGTCTCCAATTCTTCAATGCTTGAACTATAGCATAAAATTCTTGATCATAAACAAAATATTTTCTTTTTGCATCATTCAACTTTTCACTAAAATAAGCAACACGTATACCTTCATGGCTCAAAACAACTTCTATTGCAATACCACTAGCATCATGGTCTACTTGAAACACCTTGTTAAAATTAGGAAGTGCTAAAATAGGCTGCTCAATAACTTTTTTTTTCAACAATTTAAAAATTTTATCTACTCCTATAGTCCACTTAAATTTCTTCCTATTCCCTCTCATTATTTTTGTCAAGGGTCCACAAATACTATTAAAACCTCTTATGAACTTTCTGTAAAAACTAGCCAGTCCATGAAAAGATCTTACCCTTATTGCACTCCTTAGAGTAGGCCATTCAAGGATAGCCTTCACTTTCTATGGGTCCATTTTTTGACCTTCTACTAAGACTAAAAATCCTAGGCACACCAACTCCTTCTTTACAAAACTACACTTCTTCACGTGTAGCATCGACTTTTCTTCCCTCAACTTATCAAACACCTTGTGAATATGAATCAAATGCTCCTAAAATGTCCTACTAAAGATCAATATATAATCTAGGTAAGTAATAAAAAACTTACCTAGAATCTCCTTCAATATCTCATTCATGAGCCCAATGAAAGTACTCAATGCATTAATTAGCCCAAAAGGTATGACTAACCACTCATATAGTCCTTTGGTCTCAAAAGTAGTCTTCCACTTATCACCTTCTCTAATACTTATTGGATGGTACCCACTCTTCAGATCTATCTTTGTGAAATACTCAACTCCACTCAAACAGTCCATAATATTATCCATCTTTGGCAATGGAAATTTGTACTTAATTGTGATCTTGTTGATAGTGTGAGAATCTATGCATATCCTCCATTCTCCATTCTTCTTTGGTGCTCATACCACTTGTACACCACATGGACTCAGACTCTCTTGAATCAACCCCTTCTGTAACAACTCATGAACTTGTTTGTTCAATTCATCACTTTTTGTTGGTGTCATTCTGTGTGCTATCTTTTTTGGAAAAATTACTTTGGGAAGCAAATCCATTTGGTGACTAATCTTCTTCACTGGGGGCAATCCATCAGGTACATTATCTAATACAATATTAGAAAAATCTCACAACATATATGTAACTTTTGCAGGCACCTCCTCTACTTCTTCTTTACTATCTTTTGGAATTATAGCAAAACACATGCCCACATTTCATACCTTTGAGAAAATATTTTCCATCAACAAAACATATTCTAGCAATACTACATACCTTTTCTTCTTTCTCCTTCAATGGCTTCAACTTATGTTTCACTCCATCCTTGGTTAGAGTGTAGGTATTTTCTTGCCCATCATGTATAGCATGCCTGTCAAACTGCCATGACTTACCCAACAACAAATGACATATGTTCATAGGTATGATATCACAAAGTACCTCATCCTTGTAGCTTCCAATCTTGAACTTCACTGAGCACAGGTCATTGACCATGACCTTGTGGTCATCTTGCATCCAAGAAAATATGACATGGATGTGGGTATTTTTGCCTCTTCAGCTTCAACTTGGTGATCATCATTTATGACACCAAATTGTCAGTACTTCCACCATCAATGATCACATTACAACACTTATCTTCACATCTGCACCTTGTGCAAAACAAGCTCTTTCTTTGATCAGGTTCATTCTCATCACTCAATGGGACTCTTTTGTTAACTAAGACTTCTCCTCTTTTAGCATCATTAGAATGCAATGAGCTGACATCTTCATCAACATGTGCACTCCGGCTTCACCTTCTATTCTTCAATCTGTCCTTCCTTGGCATTGGGTACATTCAAATGCTCTATGCCATTCTTCTCCATAGTGAAAACATTTCCCATAGAATTCTCCTCTTCTAGATCCTTGTTCTTTGTTTCTTCCTCTTTGATCTATATTGTTCTAATCATGGAAATGATTAGAATTATTTCCCCTCTAGTTATTGTTGAGATAATGTGTGTTGCACATATTGCATAATATTGTTATATTTTATTATTTTATTTTATTATATAATGTTGTATCTAGGAGCACCTAGATGGACATGAAATATATAAGGATTCCCATGGGATATACTTGATCAATTGTATTGTAACATTGTGATAATATTTCATGTAATTATTTAATATTGGGGAAAGGAATTAAATTTCCAATATTAAATGTGGGGTCAATGGGTTAGGTAGCACATAGTTTTAGCACATGGTTTATGTAATACCACTTGGTGTTTTTGTGGAAATTGCTACTATATAAGTAGACACACGGGTAGTTGTTGGTGTGACAAGACAAAAGAAAAAAAAAAGGGAAAGAGTTGAGTGGGACAGGGCTTGATAGGCTAGCCAAGGGAGCATTTGTGAAGGTTGGAAGCATGGCATGGGATGTGTGGATTCATGCTCTTTCACATGGATTGCTTGGTAGTGGCTATGGCTTTGAAGGCTTTCATGATTGTATTGCAGTGGTGTATTTGCTAAATAATACATGGTGATGGATGCTTTTGGAGGCTAGATTTTTCTCTCAATGAGGGTTTCCCAGGTTATATCTTGTGTCACATTTTTGTGGGTATGTTGTCTATTGTCTTGCATGTGGATTTCAGTTCAATGTTTATTTCAGATCTATTATGGGTTATGTGGAAATGGTTATATTCTTTCTTGTTAGTTTACTCATAGTTCTTACTACTACTTCTAGCCTCATCCTTGTTCTTCTAATCATCATGATGACCTTCATAAGATTGTTTGCCAGATCTTCCACTGTGATCTCTTCCACTATTCTTGTTATCAAATTTCTTACTTAGTTTCTCCTCAACCCTTAGGGTAAACTGGTAAGCCTCCTCAATATTGGTCACTTGAACAAGACTCATTGCATCCTAAATGCTTTGTTGTAACCCATTAAGATTATGAGAAACTTTCTTCTTATCAGCTTCTGCATGGCTGGTTCTAATAAGAACTTGATAGAACTCTTTAGTATACTCTTGAATAGATTTTTTTGCTTGCTTCAACCCTTGCATTTTCTTCAATAGATCAAGCTCATAATCCATGGGAACAAATTGTTGCTTCAATTTAGCTATCATCTGATCCCATCTGGTGATTTTATCATTTTCCTTTCTATTTTGCTCCAACTGAACCTCCCGCCACTAGATCTTTGCATGTCCCTTTAGTTTCACCTTTACAAACCTGACCCTATCAGGACCATCAATATATTCATACTAAAATTACTCCTCAAGTTCATTGATCCAATCAATAAGCTCCTTTGGGTCAAGATTTTCTAAAAATGTGGGAACTTAAAATTTAGGTCATTTTTCAATCTTGGAGATGGCCTTAAAAAACCTTTCTTCCTTTGGGTTTAGAATTGCCTCTACTTTGAAATTTTCATCTACTTTGTCCTCATCCTTGCTTTCATCTCTTGTAGGAAGATTTATTCCTCTATGCATTTTTTCTTCCAATGCTTGCATTTGTCTTTGGAGGGCTCTAAAACCCTCAGGTGTAACACCTACAACTCTTCCACCACGCTCTCTTCTTGGAGGCATTTTTGTGCTTCTGCTAAAACCCTAGTGCAAACTACCTCACAATTGGTGATTTTTCTATATGCTTAGCCCAAATCATGGTCCTAGTGCAAACTGCCTCACAATTAGTGATCTATCCACACATTCAAGAAACCTGGCTCTAATACCACTTGACGAAGGGTGCTCCCCCTATTACCATTAACTCATACCAGAAACAAAGAAACAACAACAAATGCGAGAACAAAATATGGACTTCTTATTTCTATCACAAATATGGTATTACAATACAAAATTCACAAGCACAATATGCTAACCCACATGGGTGCCTTCATTACAATAATCTGCAAGGCAAGCTGCAAACTATCACCTAGAGCTGTCCTAGACAATGTTCGGGCCTTTCTTAAATAAATAATTTTATGCTGTCCTGGAAGGTTCTAAATGCTCAAACATAATACCTAGGGCCAATAAACCATAACAATACATATGGAATTGACTAAATACATATTTGACAAATTATTTAAAAAATTTTGGTAGACCAACTTCGAAAGGCCATAACTCTCGAAGTGTTGGTCCAATTGGCTATTATAACCACTTTTCAAAAATGCCAACTCCTGATCTATAGGCTTAGGATAGAGAAAGTGCCCTTCTATTGAGATTTTGGTCCTCTTCCAAGCACTCTAAGGCCTTCAATGGTGAGTTTGACTTGATCTTTCTGCAAAATTTTCTACCAAAAATCCACAATAACTTCTCCGATACTTAAGTTGGAGCAATGAGATTTTTATAGTAGGCTTATAACACTAAAATGAACCTTCCTATAGAAAGTGAGAACATTCCAAGCTCATATAAAAAATTTACTAAAAATAGAAAGTTCCCATAAATAGTAACCACCCTGTCTACTAGTCCTTATTAAAATAGAAAAGATTGAAAATAAAATATTTTTTTGGGTGACGCAAGATTGCTCTTACACCCAAGATACTCCTACATCATATATGTATTAAAATGAATGATTAAAATTTCTTAGTATTTGTGTTGTATTTATATGTATATATTGTTGATAAATGCACTAATTATTTACATTAGATTATAGCTTGCTAATCTTGATACAATAGCTTAGCACCATGGAGGCATCGATTTGAATGTGGATTGTACTACTGAAAGCACATATTTTCTATTCAATTTTTTATTTCTGAATTATTAATACAAATAAATGTTTTAAATTGAATTTGGTGTAGTAATAGAAATTTAATTATAATATGTGTTGGGATTAAGAAAAAATCTTGTATTGCAATTGCAGGGGATGTAGAGGTTGTTCCTGATGAGTGTGTTGAGGTCCAAGCTGACAAGCATGATGATGTGGTTGGAAAATGTAAAGATCACTACGATGTTCTTTAAAATCTTTAAAGTCTCATTTAAATTTTTTTAACCCTTTTATTTTTTATTACAGAGGACATACCTTTCCAAAGGACAACGAGATCATGTCCATGGGTGAGAAGAAATATTGATGATGACACAGATATGCCTCTGCAACAATATAGGGAAGGACCAAAAAAAATTTGATTCATGTGAATTTATGTAATTTATTTGATAATGATTGATGTTTATCTCTAGATATTTTATTTATGTTCTGTTGAATGTTCATGTGAATTTTCTAATGAATCTTTTGTTTCAATGTTAATGTAATGTTATCATGTGATAATTCATGAATGTTGCATTTTATTAATAGAATAAATGAACTTTAGATGTTAACTGAGAATTTAGATGTTGGGGGGGGAGGCAAATGATCTTCCACCTTCACATGGTTTGCCCTGATTAGTAGAGAATATTAAACTATTTTTGAAATCAAGTGAAGCTCAACATTAACCTATGATTTCATGACAACTAACTGTGTGAATCTCTTGGTTTTAGGAAATGCAGAAGGAGGCCATAGTTCAATATGCAATCTCAATTCATATGCATAGTGACATCAGATGGAGCTGAAAAAACTCAATAGGTTTTCATTTTTGTTAGAGGTCTTTAATTAGGTATTTTAAGTTATAGACCATCATGAACATTGTAGCTTTGACTCTTATGGGCAAGTGTAATGTCCTCAACATGCAAGCAAATCAAGAATTTCTATGTGCTAGCTTGTTGAGGACATTTTCTCATCCATAGCAGCTAGAGTTCTAACGTTCATGATGGTATATAATTTTAAAAACTTAATAGACCTTTTAAATAAATGTAAACATGGTAGGTTTTTTTAGGTCTGCCTATTGTCCATGCATGTAGAATGCAACTGCACATGCATTCTCGATTCAGAGTGGCATTCAAAATTTTATCAAATCAATAGTATTATATCATTCACATCTACAATTTTGCATTAGCAAGTTTAGTTAATTGCTAGGCTATTATTGCAAACTATACATATTCTTAAACTATACATATGCTTAAAGTTAATATTTCAGAGCTTGTTCATTAGAACACCTAAATTTTTATTGTATTTGCTATCAAACCCACAAAAAGAAATATTGTACCTTGATTTAAACTCTAGTTGCAAATTTATCCTTGATACAAGTTAGGATGCCAAAGAAATTGTTATTTGAAACTAACTAAGCTCACTTAATTTCTTCAGCATTGATTAGTACATGCTCTTTGGAAATATCTCATAGTCCACTTTTCAAAAACAAGACTAATCTCAATTTGACACTACATCAAAATGTTATGGGTCCTTTTCAATTCAAGTCCTTTTTCCTGTGTATTGTCACTAAAGTAGAATGGCTATAGCTACACAAAATGAATAAATATGTACTCCCTTGTACACTAGAATTGTATTGCACTCACCCTTTCAATTCTCCATGAGAGGAAAAATCCTCTCACTATAAGATGTAATAGAGACATAAGATTATGTTAAAATGAAAATGGTTTCTTAACTAGGAAGAATTAACCTTTTCTTATATAAAATGCAGTAGCTTCTCACACAAACCACCTACATAACTACATCATTAGATTCAATGTGTAGCATTTTGCACAAGTCATAGAAGATGCACTAGAATTCAAGATGAATGATAGTATGTGATCCCTTCCAAATGCACTAGTTTATGTGCTATCTTTTTGTGCATCTTTTGCAACTAAATTATGTACTAGCAGATTCTCGAGATCAAATTGGTTTTTTGCTCTAGTAGGGTTTCATGCATTCTTTGAGTTTTCTTACATACGACTGTTTGTCTGAGATCTCCTTCTGTGTTTACCACCTATCAAACCACATTTAGTGCAGATGTTTTTTAGGCTAGTTTATAATGGCCCTAGCCAGTGGTGACCTAGTTGTTGATACTGGTGTTCATGCTACTGCTTCAGAAAGCCATGATGCCTCCATTGAAAAAAAATCCTTGCAAATTTTTTCCAAAGGTATTTCATGAGGCAATCTTGATATTATCCTTCCTTTGCAAGAATTTGATGCTTCTTGTGATTGGTTAGAAAAACATACCTTGATAGGGTATTTTGTGGGTAGGACTCCTCTTGAAGCTATGCTCCAATAATGGGTTAAAAAGAGTTGGAATCCTCATGGAGTTTGCCTTGACGCTATGCAAAACCTTACCAAAGATTTTTTTTTAATTTTGTTTTGCCATCCCATTTTAGGCAGACACGATTTTTAACAATGGCCCTTAGTTTTTGTGTTCCTCCCTACTAGTTTTTCAAAGATGGTCAAGAGACTTCACTATCTTTGACAACAAAAATCTTAGGGAACCTATGTGGGTTGAGTTCCTGGGTTTATTGTTAGATTGTGGTGACTGATCAAGAAAGTACTGTATAATTTTTTTTGGGAAGTAGCTGACATGGTAGCTGACATATTATAGCCGACATGTTATAACCCTAAAGCTGTTTAATACTTGTATAAAAAGGGCTTAGGGTTGGGTATTTTTTCATGTGTGGTGATACGAAATTGGTTCTTGTGGCGGTATTGAGTTGTAAGGGATTACAAATTGTAATCATGTTGTAATCACTGGATTGTAATAAGATCGGACTTGCTGTTTGGTGGACGTAGCCCAGGGATTGGGTGAACCACGTTAAATCTTGGTGCCTTGTGTTCATTTCTGTGTGTTCTATTATTTTCTGTTATTGGTTATATTTGCATGTAGTTTTTATTTCTGTCCGTGGTTTATCCTAACAAGTGGTATCAGAGCAAGGTTGTCTTTCAGTTATCCTCTATAGGAAAGTCTCACGATTAAGTGGGAGTCTCACAGTTGAGTGGGAGCAATGGCAGATGAGGGTAAGTTGAGGGTTGACAGGTTTAATGGGCAGAACTTCCAGTTGTGGAAGATGCAAATGGAAGACTATTTATATTAGAAGAATTTATGGAAGCCGTTGGAAGGAAAAGACAAGAATCAGGGAACTATGTCAGAGGCTGAATGGGATCTTTTGGACAGAAAGGCACTCGGAAGCATTCGGTTATGCTTGGCACCATCAGTGGCATTTAATATTACAAAAGCAAAGATGAAAGAAGATTTGATGAAAACCCTAGCGACACTGTATGAAAAGCCCTCCACTTCAAATAAGGTATTTCTCATGAAGTGTTTATTTAATATGAAAATGGCAGAAGGTGGATCTGTTGCAGATCATTTAAATGAGTTTAATACTGTTACTAGTCAATTATCTTCTGTGGGTATCAATTTTGATGAAGAAATTAGGGCTCTCTTGATTTTGTGTTCTTTTCCTGAAAGTTGGAATGGCTTGGTAATGGCGGTGAGTAATTCTATTCCTGGATCTAGTACCCTAAAATATGATGATGTGATCAGTGTTATTTTAAGTGAGGAAACTCGTAGAAAATCCTCAGGTGGATCTACATCAGGAAGTGCTTTAAATGCACAAAGCAGGGGTAGAACGACTGAAAGAGGAAGTAACTCTAGAAATCACAGGAAATCAAGAGGAAAGTCAAAGGGGAGGAGGTCTCAATCGAGAGGACCAAATGATTGCTGGTACTGTGGGAAACCAGGGCACAAAAAGAAAGATTGCTGGACTCGAAAGAAAAATGAAGGAGATAAATCAGATGGAGACAAAGAGGCAAATGTGGTAAGTAACAAATTCGAAGAGGATGCTTTGCTTCTGTCTTTAGAGAGTGTTGATGATTCATGGGTTTTAGATTCTAGTGCTTCTTTTCATGCTACACCTCATAGAGGTTATTTCATTGATTATGTCCAAGGGGATTTTGGGCTTGTTTATTTGGGGGATAATGAACCCTGTTAGATTGTTGGAAAGGGAAAAATTAAGATTAAGTTGCAGAATGGGAATATCGGCTACTACATGAGGTAAGACATGTTCCAAAGCTGAGTAGGAATTTAATTTCAGCAGGGCAACTCGGTGATGAGGATTGTGTAGTTACTTTTAATGATAAAAATTGGAAGGTTTCAAAAGGTTCCCTTGTAGTAGCAAAAGGTGTGAGAGTAGGCACCTTATATCTTTGTATAGGTCATATTGTTCCTTCTACTTTGATTGTTTTAGAGAAAAATGAATATTCAAGAACAATTATTGCAGTTGAGCAGGGAGAACAAATAGCTGCTGTAGATTCTGATACAGCGCTGTGGCACAATAGACTTGGACATATGAGTGAGAAAGGTATGAAAGTACTTCATTCAAGGAAAGTTTTACCAGGTCTAAAATGTGTGAATATGGATTTCTATGAAAGTTGTGTGTATGGAAAACAAAAGAGAGTGAGTTTTGTAAAGACTGGGAAGGAAAACAAAAAGGAGAAATTAGAGCTTGTGCATACAGATGTATGGGGACCGGCTCAGGTATCTTCCCTTGGTGGCTCTCATTATTATGTTACATTTATTGATTATGCAACTAGAAAAGTATGGGTTTATTTCCTTAGATAGAAATCTAATGTATTTCGAACTTTTAAGAAATGGAAATGCTTGGTTGAAAATGAGACTGGTAAGAAATTAAAATGTCTCAGATCTGATAATGGTGGTGAGTATTGCAGTCATGAATTTGAAGATTATTACTCCACTAATGGTATTCATAGACAAAAAATTGTTCCAAGGACTCCACAGGAAAATGGAGTGGCTGAACGCATGAACAGGACTATAATGGAGCGTGCAAGGAGCATGAGGTTGCATGCTAGGTTGCCCTTGCACATGTGGGTAGAGGCTATCAATACTGTAGTATATTTGATTAATAGAGGTCCCTCTACTCCTTTGGGCTATGGTATTCCAGAGGAAGCATGGACTGGTAAGAAGGTGAGTTATTTTTTTCTCAAGACCTTCGGTTGTGAAACTTTTGCTCATATAGACTCTAAAAATAGAACCAAGCTAGAAGCTAAATCAAAGAAATGTGTCTTTGTTGGATATGGCATTAATGAATTTGGCTATAGGCTTTGAGATTTTGAAAATCATAAAATTATAAGAAGCTAGGATGTCATATTCAATGAAAAAGTGTTGTACAAAGATCTGTTGCAGCAACATGAGAAGAAAGAAGATGATTATGTAGTGCTGGATGATACTCCAAAAGCTGATGTTCCAACCATTCCTCATGATGTGCAACAACTGCAACAACAAATACCACACACACCAGTGAATGTTAGATGGTCAACAAGGCCAATTAGACCTCCACAAAGGTTTTCTCCCTCTTTGTATTCTATTTTACTTACTAATGCTGGTGAACCTGAAAGTTATGATGAAGCTATGCAGGTGGATACTAAGATTCAGTGGGAGTCTACAATGAAAGATGAAATGGAATCTTTGCTAAAAAATAAGACATGGGATTTGTGCAAGTTGCCTGCAGGTAAAAAGGCTTTACAGAATAAATGGGTTTACAGGTTGAAAGAAGAGGAAGGAGGTAAGAAAAGATTTAAGGCCAGGTTAGTTGTAAAAGGATTTGCACAGAAAAAGGGAATTGATTTTGATGAGATATTTTCTCCTATTGTTAAAATGACTTCTATTCGTATTGTTTTAAGTCTTGTGGCTACTGAAGATTTGCATTTAGAGCAGATGGATGTTAAAATAGCCTTTCTTCATGGTGATTTGGATGAAGAAATATATATGGCTCAGCCACAGGGTTTTGAGGTCAAAGGTAAGGAGAACTTAGTGTGCAAATTGAAGAAAAGTTTATATGGCTTGAAGCAAGCACCTCGGCAATGGTATCTGAAATTTGACAGTTTTATGCATGAGCATGGATATAATAGGTGTCATTCAGATTACTGTGTTTATTTTAAGAGGTTGGATGATGATAGCTACATTATTTTATGTTTATATGTTGATGATATGCTTATAGCTGGGTCTAACATGGATCATATTAAGGGGCTGAAACACAAATTAGCACATGCATTTGCTATGAAGGATTTGGGGGCAGAAAAACAAATCCTTGGTATGAAGATTTTTAGAGATAGGAAGAACAAAACATTGACGCTATCTCAAGCTGATTATGTTGAGAAGGTGTTGCAACGTTTCTCTATGGAGAATGCTAAAGCTGTCAGCACACCTTTACCTGGTCATTTGAAATTGACTAAGGAGATGTGTCCCAAGACACAGGAAGAGGAGGATAAGATGTCCAAGGTACCCTATGCTTCAGTTGTAGGAAGTTTGATGTATGCTATGGTATGCACTAGGCCAGATATTGCACATGCAGTGGGAGTCGTTAGTAGGTATATGAGTCATCCAGGATTTGAGCATTGGAATGCTGTCAAGTGGATTCTCAGATATTTGAGAGGAACATCCAATAAGTGTTTACACTTTGGGGGCTCTACTACTGATTTACAAGGCTATGTTGACTCAGATTTGGCTGGGGATATTGATACCAGGCAGAGTACTACAGGTTATGTCTTTACTATTGGTGGGGCAGCTGTGAGCTGGGTTTCTAGGCTACAGAAGATTAATGCTCTCTCCACTACAGAGGCAGAGTATGTTGCTGCTACAGAGGCAGCCAAAGAGATGATATGGCTTTAGTTCTTCTTGGAAGAATTGGGACATCCTCAGAAGGATAATTATTTGTTCACAGATAGTCAGAGTGCCATTCATCTTGCTAAGAATTCAGCTCTACATTCTAAGACCAAACATATACAGTTGCGGTACCATTTCATTCGGTCAGTTTTGGAGGATGGACAGTTAAAGCTGGAGAAGATACATACCAATGAAAATCCAACAGATATGTTGACAAAGGTTGTAACAAGGGAGAAGCTAAACTCCTCTTTAGCTTTAGTTGGTCTTTTAGACTAAATGTGAATAAAAGAATAGTAGAGTCCAGGGTGGTTTGATCCAGTGGGAGCCCCATGCGGTAGTTGTATTGCTACAGGATCAGTCTCCAAGTGGGAGATTGTTGTTTAGTGTGGAGCTTGATCAGTCCCCAAGTGGGAGATTGTTAGATTGTGGTGACTGATTAGAAAAGTACTGTACAATTTTTTTTGGGAAGTAGCCGACATGGTAGCTGACATATTATGGCCGACATATGGCCGACATGTCATAACCCTAAAGCAGTTTAATACTTGTATAAAAAGGGCTTAGGGTTGGGTATTTTTTCATGTGTGGTGATACGAAATTGGTTCTTGCGGCGGTATTGAGCTGTAAGGGATTACGGATTGTAATCAGGTTGTAATCACTGGATTGTAATAAGATCGGACTTGCTGTTTGGTGGACGTAGCCCAGGGATTGGGTGAACCACGTTAAATCTTGGTGCCTTGTGTTCATTTCTGTGTGTTCTATTATTTTCTGTTATTGGTTATATTTGCATGTAGTTTTTATTTCTGTCCATGGTTTATCCTAACATTTATCCTTTCCATGTTGGCCGTTTACTGAGTCCATTGCTAATATTCTTGGAAAAGTTATCACCAAGGAACATGAATTTTTTTTCAATGCTCGTCCTTAGAAACACATGTGCATTGAGGTTGATCTCTCCAAAGATCTCAAGGATTTTGTGGAGATAAAAATTGGTTCTCAAACCTTCTCTCAAAAGGTGCTCTATTTGAACCTATCCAACACCTATTATAGGTGCCAATTAGTGGAACACAAGGTTAGGGATTGCCTTTTGGTTATGCCCAAGGTTAAACCCCCTCATAAGGAGGCCCTTGCCAAACCAGAAGAAGGGAAATAAAAAGAAGAATGAACTACTATTGGGCATAAGGGAAAGACTCCCTTGACTCCTAAATAGTCATATGTGGCTATCATTTCAGTTCCTCCTATTTCCACAATAGTTTAAACCTTAACCATTGTAGGGTCGACGATAATTTTTCCAAAATCAAACCCTAGTGTTTCTTAGGTTTGAAACCCTAGTAGTTCACAAGGGATCAAGGCAGCCACAAGAGCTACCACTTTTGTTGTGGTTTTCACTCCTTTTGTTGCATCCTGCATTGCAACTCAGAATATGTAGCGTTCTTGCAATCCTTGTCATGCTGAGAAACCAAAGGAGAAATGCTAGGCTATCAGTCTAGAGGAGTTCCCTTCTAGCTTCAACCAATTTTCAAATTTCTTGCAAAATAGTTACTCCTCTCTCAAGGATGAGGAAGATATGAAAGAGTTTTCATAATTTTTTTTTATCATGGAACATGTGAGGTCTTATAAACCTCTCTAGAAAGTACTATGTCAGGGATAACCATCATAGACTTGGTAATTTAGATTTTATTTGCATGGAAGAGGTTAAAATTTTTGGTTTCATGCTTTCCTCTTCATGTCATGTCATTTGGCTAGATGACATTATGTTTTCTTCTCAACACAAAAATGGTAGAGATGGTGTAGTTACTCTTCTATCACCTCATCTTCATTCTACTATTATTTCACACGGTTTTGACCCCATGCACAAAATAATTTGGCTTTTTCTTTCTATCAACAATCATTCCTTTCCAGTAGTTAATATTTATGCTTCTAATGATGTTGTGGAAAGATCTCAATTATGGGGCTAGATGGTTGACAACATGCCTCCAACTACTTGGGTTATGTGTGGTGATTTCAATATGATTGAGTTGGCCTTTGAAAAAGATGAAATTTTTCCTTTTCATTGGACAACTAGGGAAAGGGAAGCCTGGTACTACATGCATAATAAATTGGGCCTTTATGATCTTAATACTAACTGTGGCTAGCATAGTGGGATCTGGCACACTTGGTCTGACTTTTGAGCTGGCTCTAACTATATTTTAAAATTTCTCAATTGTGCTATGATTACTACACAATATTTTTTCTCCTTTTCTAAGGATCAAGACTTACCTATCATTCCTCTACCAGATGTGATGTTATTAGACCAATTTTACCCTTTCTTGGCACACAGCTATCCAATGAGCTACCCGGATGCAATTTTTCCTCAATACATTAGTGCTAACACATGCATCCACTATTTCTCATATCCTATGTGTTTGGAATTTGGATCCATGTCCACATTCTTAGAAAGGTTAGATTCAATGGTGGAATTATGTTGTTACTAGAATTGCTAGATTTCTGTGCATCAATGGGTGATAGTTGGTAGTTTTTAGATAATGGTATTATGAATCCACTACCACGGCTCTCAAGAAAGATTTTGAAGCTCTCACCCTTAACCCTTTTGATGTTGATTTTCAAATCTAGCTTGCCAAGCTTCATCATGACAAACAAATTATGGATAATTATGCTACTTGAGGGGCCCAAATCAAAGCTTGCCTCCATTGGTTAGAGGTTGGTGATAAGATTTCTAAAAAATTCTTCCAGGCTCTTAGAGCCTGTCATACGAATTTTGGGATTAAAAAGATCAAATAGGGAAATTCTACTCTCTAGTCTCCCTGACATCTTGGAAACTTTTGTTCACCACTATGAAAATGTTTTTGCTTCATAGGGAAATTCAGTTGCTCAAGAGGAAGCCCTTAGAAAGTGGATTTCTTTTACTCCAAACCGCCTAGCAGTCAAGCAACATGCTTTTTGTGAGCATCTTCTCACCATCCGAGACCTCAAGGAAGCAATATTTTCCATGGCTGATGAAAAATCCCCCGGGTGTGATGGGTTTCCTTGTGAATTTTACAAACACCTTTGGGAGTCTAATGGTACCAACCTGCACAAAGTTTATCTTGAAGCCTATCATTCTGAGAGTCTAGGAGCTATTATCAACAAAGGAAACATCAAATTTATACTTAAAGTTGGTGATCCTGAGGATATCTGTAACTAGCAACCCATCACTTTTCTTAATGTGTCTTATAAGATTATTGCTAAGGCAATTTCTCTTAAAATTTTCCATCTCCTACCTTTAATTGTTTGGCCAAAGAAAACTAGCTTTATTAAGTCCAGGTATATTCTTGACAACATCATTGCTATTTGGGAAGGCATAGAGTATGCTCACAAATCCAATCACCCATTTGTATATTTGAAAATTGATTTTGCTAAAGCTTGTGATCAAAATGAATGGCCTTTTATCTTGGCTATGATTCAAGCTCTTCATTTCAGTCCCAACTTTCTTCAGTCTGTGGAGATGCTAATGCTTCTATTACTATCAATAGCTCTCAATCTAAAGCCTTTGGGCTCTTTTGCTCCATCTACCAGGGCTCCCCTCTAGCTTTAACTTTATATGTTCTTACTGCTAAAGGGTTTGGTTACTTGCTAGCCCACTCTATTTCTTTTGGTTTGGTGCATGGCATCTCCTTGCTAGATTCCTCATCTAAGTTGGTCAATGGACACTTTGTTGATGATTCCTTTCTCACTCTTTTGGAGGATGAGGAGAACATCACTAATGCCTTGCAATTCCTAGAAACCTTTTGTCAAGCCTTTGGTTCTATTATTCAATGGCACAAAATGCTTAGTTATAGGGAATATTTTCTTCCAACTCCACCATGGTTTGACTAGTTTGAGTGAAAATGGGTCACTCGCGAGGAGATCTTTTGATTTCTAGGCATTCCCTTTGCCTTTCAAGCTTCACCAGTTGATTTGTGGAATGATGTGCTTGTTAAAATTGAAAAGAAGCTTGAATATTAGCTTACTAAACCCCTATCTCTTGTAGGAAAATTTTAGATTTGTTCAAAGGTCCTAGTGGCTATGCATGCTTATTATTCTTCCTGTCAGGCTCCTTCCAAAGTCTCTTATCTAAAATTAGAGCAATTGCTCCGTGACTTTCTTTTGGCTTCTGGTTCTGACCATCATGGATTTCATAGACTAGCTTGGAATTTTTATTGTCTCCCCAAAGATTTTGGAGGCCTTGGCCTTCTTTCCACATAGAATAAAGGCCTCACTCTTTGTGCTAAATGGATTATACATACCATTAGTATTGGAGATGAAGCTTGGAAAGTTTTAGTTTAGCATTGCATTTCTTTTGGGTTTCCTATTAATAGGCCTTCATGGAAGGGGATTGGCTTTCAAATTGTTCTCATTATGCGGGAACCTATGCACATACATGGCTCTTTTTTTATCAAGAGCATATGGAAAGCTTAGGAAGCTGTCAAGCCTTGTCTTCACTAGTATGGTGATGGGTTTCGCGATGGGCTCTCTTTGAATCAATAGAACATTTGGTGGTCTCCATTATTTTCCATCCGTGTTGTTCATCTCGCCAAGACTCAAGGTGCTAGTGCTCTAAATTTTTTCTAATGTGGCATCAAGAAACCTAAGTACTTCTTTTCTAGAGTCTCTATGAGTCTTAGATCCTAGGAAGATATGCAAGTCCAGTTCTATCTTGCCCATTTAGATCGACATACTTTTGATCTGTTGCTTTTTGCAATTCTAGACCACTTAATTCACAAGGTTGGTATTTAGTCTATTTGACCTTGGTGGACAAATTGGAAGTGGTATCCTACCACTCCCTTCACTAGCTAGAAACCAAGTTTGGGGTAATGATGGCTTTCTCCCCATTTTTTGATGATGGATACCCTCAACCCGTGTTGGAATTTGTCGTCTTCCCTTTCTCAGTGAAGAAAGTGTTTCAACACTATTTGGAGTGCCATTATAGAGCCCAAGATTACACATTTTTCTTGGTGCCACATTTTTCAAGGTCTTCTTCTTGGGCCACGACTCAAGAATATTGAGGTTTCGGATCCCTAGTGTCCATTTTGCGGGTAGCAAGAGTCCTTTTTGCATATTTTTTGGTTATGTAGATGTGCTCAAAACTATTGGCACTGGATTCATGATTTCTTTAAGCCATTTCGGCCTAAACCTTTTTCCTGGCATATGGTTTTGTTGGGTGACTCCCCTAGGTTCCCTAGGCAATTTACCCAGATCTAGCATTCTTTAAGGATGGAGATTTTGTTTACTTTGTGGAAAGATAGGAATGTTGTTCTTTTCACTCACAATTTTTTTGACATATATGTTGCTATGTACACTAAAGCATGCATTTGTAACAATGTAATGATGTAGATTCAAGTCCAAGCCAATAAGGTAGCTTTGAAGGTGGCCCACCCTCAAGAGCTACTCAATCATTGGGGTAATACTCCCTATACAGTTGCCAAAGTGCCTCCTGACATCTTGAGATATCACACTTCGCCCAGGGGCCACCGCTGGGGGCACAAATCATTTTCCTGCCGCTCTCACATGACATGCTTGTAGGCTTCCTACCACTACTCTTCTCATGGTGGTGATGGTGTTTGGCATTGCCGCTCAACTTCTCTACCTTGCCATGGCTTAGGTTGTTCCCTAGGTTTGGGGCCTCCCCCTCTTGGTGCTCCTTGTGTGGTTTTTGGAAAATGGTCTTTTTGTCTAGAGTTGGCTATTTCACCCCCGTGAGCTACTACAGAGGATGGTGACTAGGCCCCTGATGATGTTGTTGATGGTTGGATTGTTCCTAGCCTGCCTACCAATCCTAGGGATGACTAAGGTTTCCATGATCGTGATGAACCACCCCCCTCAGCTAGCATTGCTTTGGCAGCTTGAGAGGTTGCTTAATGTTTTTTTTAAATATGAATACTTGTTGATTTTGGTTTCAGCCATGTGAACTCTCATGGGGTGATCTTTTATCCCCTGACCCTTTTTTGTGAATTGTAACTAGCATACTATTTATTAATAAAAAAAGACTATTCATCAAAAAATTATGTACTAGCAAGCATTTGTTAATATAATATAATAAGATGCTAATATGTGGGGAAAGTTGTATTAGATACAATAATTCCTATTTTAGGGGACAATATGTGCATTGAATTAATCTATGTTATTATTTATAATAAAGTGAATTTGAGTTGAGTTTTTAAAGATGATGCCTTGTGTTTGATGTAGATGGCTAGTTATATAATTTTGGCAATGAAAAGTTTAGAATAATTCCTTAAAAAAAATTTAAATAAAAATTGCTTGAGGTGTTGTGTTACTTATCTTTGGATTCCTTTATTCTTTTCAATTGAAATTGAAATTATTGATCTTTGGATTTCTTTTCATTTGAAACTAAGGATGACAGTAAGTTTGACCTAAAAAAGATAGTTACTAAAAATGGGATTGAGCCTCCAAAGTGAGAATGAAAATGAAAGTATGTGTAATAAATAGATTGAAATAAAATTATCAACTATTTTACCTTTTATTGGTTATTATAACTCTTTTGTGTTTGCATTGTAGCTACTCTAAGTCAAATTATTTTAAACAAGTAATGAGATAGGGGGACCACCAAAACCAAGAGAGCCATGAATTCCTCGCATGCCTCAATTGTAGGGAAATTGAGTTGCCTATATTCTATTATTTTGTTCGTATCATAAAAAGGATTTTTTTTTCTAACTTTTTATTGTTTGTTGCTAGGCACGAATTTCAGTTCTTTAATACTCAATGATTGACAAATTTATACAAGAATGAAATTAACTATCTCATGGTTAGTTCCATTTTGTAGATTTTATAATAGTTTGTAATCTTATTTATGATTTAATAGTAAATATGATTATGTAGTTTGTAACCATTTCTCATGATTTTATTGTAAAATCTATTGAAAAGACTTTAGATAAATAGATTCATTAATTTGTTTTGGATCAGATAATTTTAGATTCCCTTTGGATACCAATATTATGAGCTCCTCATCCATTTTTGCATCTGATGAAGTGTCAGACTCTCTTTGAATCTAATATCAATTTTCCTTTTCCTACAAGAACATCCCTAGAGAGAGGAAACACTCAATGCAAATAGCTCTTATAGTACACATAGAAATAAATATAAGAGATTAACTACAAAAATATAAATAAAGGTAGTTCTCAAGATATAATAATCTAAAAAATGATTCTCTTGTTTGATGGATCTCATTCCTTTGTTTAGTCATGCCTTCATTCTATTGCATAATGCTACAATGGATCTTCACATTTCATATATTGGTAGGACCTTCAAAACCATATGCTCCTTTAATTCTATGATTAACAAATTATTGAATATGGATGTCCTTCTCTATGTGAAAAACTTAATCTATCTGTAATCTATAGCCATTTGTATTTCATGTCTTAGTTCTATTATCTGCAATATTCCAACTTCATGTCTGACACCTTCTCAATTTTCTAAGTAGGTTTAATATTAATGATTCTATATACTTTATCATTAATGGTGTTGGACAAGTTTTATCAAGCCTTTTATTAGTTTAATGATATGCTGATGTTTCTACCCATGTGTTTGAAATGATGGTGCCAATGCTTATTTTAATCTCATCGTTCAACCATGCATTTGTTAGCATTTTAATGCCAAATGCTTCCTAACAAAACTCTTCACAAATTCAAAGCCCTCTTGAATTGGAGAATGGGTGTGAGAGAGTGAATTCATGAATGTCCACCTTTGAGCCACCACTAGTGTGAGTTGTGGTCCTTATATAATTATATATTCATGCCACCCACCCGCCATTGTAGATGGGTGCCCACTAGGCATCGATTATATATATATATATATATATATATATATATAAAACTAATTTCTATGAATCATTATTATATTAATTTCTCTCAATATGTATAAATATATTTATTTATTATATCTCACATGATATTAATTAAATACATATATAATATCTTTAATAGTTTAGACTCATAGGTTTATTCAATTGAAGCTACCAAAACAATAACAATTATGTGCTATTATAATTAAAATTGTTTACTTCTTTTGGTCTTGCAACAATCAAATCAAAAAAATCAAGTAAAAGATACCATTGGTGATGGAGATGACACAAAATGTATGCATGATTATGTTTTATGTTTTAGATTATTGAACATTTTTTTTTTGTTCTAAATCTTAGATCTATCTTTTAACATTTTTTTTTATTGTAGATGTTGGGGAACCACTTACTGCCGAAGAACAAGAAGAGAAAGAAAAACTATTGGAGGAAGTGACAATGATGTTAAAAAAGGATTTGATTATGATTATCAATTTTAATTGTGTGAATGAGTGTTTGGTTAACATTAATGTGATGTACTAGGGATTCTCAAATTGGAATCGAAGGGATTTCAATACATTTCTACATGCATGTTAGAAGTATGGTCGGAATGATATCAAAAGTATTGCTTCTAAAATGGAAGGAAAGGTTGACGATGAAGTTGAGAGATATGAAAAGGTTTTCAAAGATTGATAGGAGTTAAATAGTATGTTTGAGTATTAATTTCTTCATTTTTATTATTTAATGTTTGTACATGGTCAAGAAGGAAGGTAGTGTGGTTTGTGGATCAATATTTTTTTGTTCTATGATTATTTTGATGTGAAGTTTTAAATTTTTTTAGTAGTAAATTATTGATCAGCTCACATAAATTTATACCACTTTCTAAGTTCAAGATTTTTTCCAAGGTCTCTTTGATGAGTTGTGTGATTGCAAATTATGACAAAATAGTTAAAAATATTGAAAGGGGGGAGGCTTGAATATATCTCAAGGATGAGATTATGAAATCAATTCGGAAGAAGTTGGATCATTATAAAGATCCCTGGTAGGAACTTAAGATTCAATATGGTCAAAATAAAGATAAGTTGTATAATGAGGAATGTAATCACTTTATGGTAATTTATATCTACCAACAAGATCCTATCAAACTACTCTTGCCTTATATTTTGGCTTTTTAATTGACCATTGGTTGATTTGGCTACATTTAAGTAAAGTAAAAAATAATTGAGTTGATAAATTGTAATTTTGAATTTTAACCCATCGAGACCCAAGTAGGCCTAGGTTATAATTTTTACTAGAGGAGAACTCTTATCACTAGATATCTGAATGAGAGTTTTCTATTTGCAATTGTGCATGGTCCATAAGCTTGGATATGGAAATTGGGATGAGTTGAAGGCTTCATTTTGGACCTCTTTTTCGTTTTGAAATCACAACCTATACAAAAGATGCAAAACATGAACATGAGAAGAATTTTTTTTTGGTGATGCAAGATTACTTGTAAGCTTGGACTAGCCCCTTCTTAGCAAATGGCCAGCTGATAATATTTTGTGAGGAAAATTCTATGATTCTTATTTCTCTTCTCATTAATCACCATTTTGACTTTTTTTCTAGAGTCTAAAATCTTTTGTAGTCCAAATTTAGGACTTATCTAAGTAGTTTGATTCATTTTTCTTTCATATCGCTAGAGGTATTGAATAGTGTATTTTATTTATTATCTAATTTGGCTTTGACAACTCCTAATGGATGGAATGTTTGGAACTCAAACTATCATCAAAAGGATGTTATTTGACTTATTTTTTCTTTTGATGTTTGATGGGGAACTATGTGTTTATCAAATGGGTGATTCTTTGTGAGATATTTTGGTCTTTTATACATCAAGTTCTTGTGGTGATATTATATTATGCTCTTTATTTTTTGTTGATTAATAAATTTGATCCTTTTTCACGAAAATAAAATAAAAATTTAAATGTTAAATTTTATTTAAAACTTTATCAGAAAAATATTGATAAAGGAACAACAAATTATTTTACCTACATATTAAAATTTCAAAGCTAGTTTATATAAAGATCTTAGATTCTGCAATTTGATTGCTATTCACTTTTGCTCATCTATGAGAGTATGGATGCACTTTTTTCAAGTACATATTTTAGTTAATACACAAACCTAAACTAACATTTCTAGATATAAATTAGAATGGATGACTACTACAAGTCAGTTTGTTTATTATCTATGTCTAAATGTGAATAAGGCATTCATCGGATTAAGGCATGTTTACATTTTTTTTGAATAATATGTTGACTTAATATGGTAGAGTTGAAATAGAGTAATTCAATGACAATGAATGAAAGATTCCATGCATAAATACATATATAATAAATGAGGAAAATATTATGCAGGATGACTAGCCCCTTCTTTAATTGTAGGTTCAAATCACAATAGATAACTAGCCCCTTCTTTAATTGTAGGTTCAGATAACATTACTAGTATTTGGAAGTATGTTTGTCAGCTATCATCCCTTCAACTTCTCAATCTCATTAACAACTACATAGAAGGCCCAATCCTTCACTATGTTGGCAACTTTTCCAACTTGACAATTCTGTGTATCTCTTACAAAGGTCTTTTAGGATCTATTCCTCCACAATTGGCTTCTCTAAGCAATTTCTGTGTCCTTTATCTCAACAACAATGAATTGAAAGGATTCATTCCTCCCCAATTGTTATCAATAAGTAGCCTAGAGGATCTGGACCTTTCCTTTAATTATCTCTTTGGAGAGATGCCTCATAATTTCTCATTGAATTTGAAGTGATTACTCATGGAAAATAATAACTTGACAGGAAGCATAACTTTCACAATTTTAAATGCCCAAAATTTGACACACCTAGTAATGAGTAACAAGTTTCTAAATGACCAAATTCCAGGGCCGCTAGGAAGTTGTACTCAAATCAAGTTACTTTGGCTAGATAAAAATAAATTGTTTGGTTCATTGAACCACACGCTTCCTGAACTTCTATAGTTGACAAATTTGTCCCTATCAAATAATATGATTGAGCAAAGCATTCTGGATGAACTCTCAAATTTATCTAATTTGACTTATTTGGATGTGAGTGGCAATTAATTATCTGACAAAATATCCTCCAAAATTTTTGACCTTAAGCACTTGATTGCTTTGTATTTATAGGAAAATAATCTAACATGAATCATCCCACTCAATATACAAAATGAGAAGCTCCTGCAGTAGCTCAAATTGAATAGAAACAATCTTATGGGAATAATTCCATTTAGAATTGGCAACCTTTCCTTTCTTGGTAAGGATCAACACAATGTTATTGATTTGAGCCACAATTAATTTTTTTTTCATAATTCAGCTACCATTTACAATTGCAATGACCTATTTGATGGATAGCTATCATTGTCATAACACAATTATCATAACCCTATCACAATTGGGATGACATGTTTCAACGAATAATTATTGCTCTTATAGCTAGTAGTACATTTGCACTCAAATTTTGACCAAGCCCTAAATAGGCTTCTTCAATACATTTTTGGTTTATTTTTTGCCCAAGTTGGTCAAAATTTTGACCAACTTAGGGTTTCCCAATATGATCAAAATTTTGACCAAGTTGGGCCCATAATAAAAAAAAGATATTGGGTGTTGTGTGTTTTTCTTATTTTGTTATTTGGGCGTTCTATATTTTGGTGTTTGTCTACAACAATGCAGGAGCCATTGAAAGGTTAGTGCAAGGTTCTTGTTTGAATTTCTTTTTTGAAACTTCACGTATGTTTCTAACACATTTGAATTTGTTAAAACATTATAGGAAATTCTTTTGATAAGAATAGGTTCTTTTTCAAATTTCTCTCAAGTCTATAAAAAACGTTACGTTGATAGATCCCCCTTTACATCTACTAGTTTGATAAGAGATTGATCGCCAAATATGGTCTAAACTATTGATGCAAGAAGAAGACACAATCAACTTCAAATTTAGAAACAAGAAACCACTTCCACCATACTTTTCTCTTTTGTAAATGTTACATTTGAAGGGAAGTTACGATTGTTATTTTGTGGTTACACTTTATAGGAAATGAGGATGGTGTGTGATTAGAAGAGATTGAAATCCATACAACTTTATCATGAGACAATATCTCTATAAATCTCTAGCCATTGATGTTACTTGACATTTCAATTTGTTTAAAATTCTTGTCTTTTGTAGATTCACTATGTACAAGAAACTAGTTAAAATATTATAGCTTAATACACTTAGATCCATTTTGAAAATATGTTCACTATAGGTTATGCTTAGGTTTTTTGGATCTAAGAGAGTGGCTATGTTATAAATTTTAATTTCAATCAAAAGAGTTTCACATATTTTTCTCCTCTACAAATATTCGAGTATCTTCCAATCCTTCTTTCTTTTCATGGATGTAATTCTCCATCTACATGAAAGAGTTTTTGTGACATTTTGTAAGAGTTTTTGTTGGGTGTGGGAGGGAAGAAGTATCAATCCACTATGATGATTTTTCCAAGTAATCTTATCAGTAAAGTTAAGGATTTGTGTTACTTGAGAGTTAAAAGGACTAATAGATTGTATATTGATTCTCATGATATTTGAATATCAAAAGAATTACATTGACTGAATTGATTCTTGCAACTAAATCCCCTCACTTGTCGATCAAAACAATTTATATTATACTTGTTTAGTAGACTTCTATACAAGATTTTTAGAGAATGGATCACAAACAACATCAATAATTGAAGGGAGTGAAGAGAATGAGCAAAGGACTATAGGCTAGGGCATCCATATATATATATATATATAGTGAATGTACATTTTTACATGGTTTGTGGCTCAAGGTAAGAGGATATAATAAATGAATATATGATCATCATGAAATGGGTGTGTTGTACAAATGGGCTAGGGGATTGTGTTTGTGCTTCAACGTAGTGCTTTCAGGAAGTCATCCAAAAAAGATTGGTACCAAAAATTATGTTTCCCAAATGCAACAAGGGTTATAATTTTCTTAGGGGTACTGCTTGTAATAGAAAGTCAACTTGATGATCTAAGCATCCATGTGCTTTAGATAAATCCTTCAATCTATACAAGACCATGCAATGCAAAAGAATAGTGAAATTAATTACCAAGAAATGAAAGTAGTATATTGATCCAAATAAAATTATTCAACAAAAACTCATGTCTTAGAAAATTGAGACATAAATAAGAATAATTCAACTTCCTCATCCAACATCAACTAAATTTTGAACTATTTTTTGGTTGTTGGGAGGAAGTTGCTCAAAAGTTGTTAAGAAACTTTTTGAACAATTTTACAATTTTGACAATGTTGTATCAACCTAATTCCTACCATCCAATTTGATTTGTAAATAAATATCAACAAAGACCAAATTCCTTATTTCTTGATACTCCTAATGACCTTTAACCATCTTCAAGTTGACCAAGTTGTCTAATACATGCCTAACACGATCAATGGCTTTGTTTTCCTTACAAAATGGATTCAAATCCTTACAAAATGACATTTAATGGTCCTTGGGACCTTATTTAAAAATAATTGGAACAACGCCAACAAGAAATTGCTAAGGATACTTGATTGCATGAGTTTCTGGCCAAGTGCATTCAACAACAACTAGTAGATTTTGATGGCATAAAGAAACTTTATAAGCCTATGTATATGTACCAACAAATATGAGAAATCATGTCTGGGAGATGAAATTGTAACTTGAATAAAGTTTAAACCAAAAAGTGAAGTGATAATTTAGTCAAGACAATCAATCCACCATGTCGATTATAATGAATAACTATGATGTTTCTATCTCTTGAAAGTTATACTTTTAGATTGTTTATCTATTTATATGAGGGTGTATCATTAACTCTTAATGAGTAGATCAACTAGTCAGTTTAAGGCACTTAGAGATAATCATCATGAAAAAGGTAAACTATTCATGATTGTGACAAGTATGGCTCTCATTTATATTTGTCCTTTCAATAAGAATATAGAAATAATGAAAATTACATAGAAACACTAATAGTCAAGTATATAGGAAATTAGATAACATTAGGATCCCACAATCCACTAGATGGTCATATAGTTTGACTAAATACAACCTGATACAATTAGCCTATTAAACAACTATTAATTCTAGGCAAACATTATTACCAAAAGCTATGCAAGTTGTACTTTCAATTTGTGAATTCATTCAACACATAATATAAGAGAAACAATTGATCAATTTAAGGAAATTGTATAAAATAGAGATAAGCTATGCTTGATTTATATTCCTAATGTTACTATGTAGGAATATCGTAGCTCCAAATAAATTTTAAAGCTCTAGATGCCTTGCTTGAATTTTTTTTTACGTTGAAGTCATAACTAGCTGAATAAGCCTCATTCCAGCTACCATCTATGTTGTTTTCAAATAGAGGATTGGCTTGTCATCATATGTATCTTTATTATATCACTTCTCCTTGTCCACAGACTCATCTATCATATTCAATACTTTAAAAAAAATTGGAACTCAACATACATCACATTTGCACTAGATGGCTAAATAATAAATATAAATTTGTGATTTTAAAGCATTCTAAAACTTTATCTAATGCTTCTGATTACTATCAACAATGCTATTTTGCATTGCATGGATATATCTTGCCATACAATATTGAAGATAATATATAGCCTCCTTTGTAATAGCTGGAAATGCCTTCAGAATTTAGCAACCTACAAGTTATGCCTTGTGATTCTTTCGATCTCTCACTCACTTTTCCCAATAATTGTTACTAACAATGCCATTAGAGTTCAAGGCATATCATAGTATGTTGGATATGTATTCTGATTGCTTCAAAACTAAATTATGCATGTAGCTTATAGGCATTTGAAGAAGCCTTAGCTCGTCGTATCCTTCTTTATTTTATCAATCATAATAGAAGTGAGGATTAAAATTTAATGTAGACCACATTGTTATAGGATGATCTAGAGAATCCGTTTCATCCACAACTTACACAATTTTGAAACATGGTTTTTTGGTGTTATAAAATACAAACACCAATAGCCTTTTGCAATCTAGTCAACTTTGATAACTATTGACAGTTGTTCTGATTTGAATTCTTTGGTTAGAGTCCACCATATGGTTAAGTATAATATTGAAAAGAACTAAAATATATACTTTAATTTAAAATTTATATCAATTAAAAGAATTTTGTACAAGGTTATATAAGAAGAATAAGTCTATTGTGGTTTGAATCATAAAAAATAAGAGAAAACCCTAAGCAACTGATACTTTGGAAACAACTCACACACCTGCACCAATTCAAATGCAATTTATGTTATCTGCAACTGATGATCTGCCCCTTAACATTGGTTTTATAGGGAAGGTAAAATCATAGACATATCTTTCTTCTGAAATTTTCTCTACTCTCTATTTTCCTACATGGTTTAATGTGAATTATATTTTTTCCATTTGATTTATCCAACTAGATCCTTGACATCAAACTTAATGCATATCGACCTTCAATATTAAGTTCTGCCACCCAAAATTGCTGCTAGCCATGGGTTGGGGTTGCATAGAATTTGGATTAAGTTGGAATAGAACCATGCTAAGGTTACAAATTTAGTGATGGAACTAAGACTTTATTGAAAGAGTTTATGAGGACAACTGATTAATTTGGATTAATTGGATTGTTCTGCAGAACCATGCTAAGGTTGCAAATTTAGTGATGAAACTAACAATTTATTATTTGAGTTTGTGAGAATATTTTTATTTATTGATGTTATAGATTATAATATGGGTCATTCATTCCTTATAATTCTTATTTAACTTGATTACATCCCTTTTACTTCTAGGGATGCTTTCTTATTTTCCATCCAATTAATTCATTTCCTCACCTAGAACCTACCCGCTTATTTTTAGCCTTTGTGATCCACTATGGCCTTGAAATGAGTTTTCATCAAAATTACCACTCTTAATATATCTCCTTGGTGCCCAAATAAAATTTAGGCCCATTCTTCTAGAGACATGTCACCATTGTTGATTGTACCAGGAGAATGACACCCAAATTTGACCCAAAGGTCCATGCCAAGATTTGGGAAGAATATTGGGTCTCTTAGTTGACCCAGTCAAATTTAACTCCATGAAATGATTTGAGATGTATATAAACCCATCACCTCTCCTTGTTCTAGATGGATTCATTATGTAGTCTTGCATTCATCATTCTAACTGCAAAATTTAGAATCATAGTCTAGGGTTCAAGCAACATTGTGCATCTACAATTACGCCTTGAGCTATTCATCCTCTGAGATTATTTATGTCTAGAACTGAAATATTAGTAGCCTCAGTCTTTGGTGAGCTACAAAGTGGTTGTAGCTCTTTGTCAGTGCCACAACCCAAGATGGAAGGCATGCTACTTGTCTAGGAGCCATAGATGATAGAATTTGTTGGTAAACAAGAAATGTTTTTCCACCATTGCAAAGATCTTCTTGCATCATCTATGATTGCATAAGATGAGGATGAAGTTCATCTATACTACTTTGTGAGATCTTGTATTTCAAAAATTTCTCTTTCTATTTCAATAATGTCTCGGCTAAAACTAAGAGAAATACCAAACCTTGACCTAGTCAAAGATATGTCTCCCAATGCATTTGTTTCTTTCTTGGGATGAAGTGGTGGCCCTGATAAGTTCACGCTTCTAGGAAATAAATTAGTTCAATTTAACATGAAGAGTGAATCTTGGTTCCCTTATTCTTTTTTGAAGGCCACAGAGGAGAAGAACAAGCATGAAAACATATACTACTTGAGTAGTATGAGGAGGAATTATTTGGAGGTGTGATACCATGTAATATGTATGTACAACATGCAAGGAACCCAATTTAGCAATAATTTCCCTAGTAGCATTTGAGTACCTTTGACACATTTGAGAAACTTGTTCTATGATCATTTTGGAGTTATCAAAATGCAAAGATTTCTAGAAGTCCTCATGGGTGCTAATAGCCTACCACTACTTACAAACCATAGCTACTTTACATAAATTTTACTAGTCAAGGAAAGGAAATACCATTTGTGGAAAATCATCTGTAAGGTCCATTCTAACTGCTAGATCTTCCTCATAGTCCAAGCAGTTTTCATGCTCATTATAATTTTATTGCCACTAGCAGAGTCCACAAGTTCTCTATGCACATCATTTCTACTAAGTGAACTACCCCTTCCACTTGAATAAATTAAAGACAAATTCAATTGGGTAGCAGATGAAGAACTTATATAGTTCAATGTTACCAATGCTTTTAATAATATATATATATATTTTTTGGATATTCATGGAAATAATTATGCTTAGAGGAATCAACTTTAGAGTCATTAGTTATGATAGGCAAGTTAGAATTTTTTTTTTCTTTGACTGAAACAACTAATAAGAATCACATTCATTACCAACACCACAACTAGTAGAATCACTGGTACTAGTAGGTTTTAATTAGGAACATGAAAAACATAGACCTCATCTTTCTTCCTTATGAGATGAAATGGGGAGGCTTGGAGGTAACCCATTTCTTTCATTTCTAGAATAGGGTGATCAGATGTAGGATTGTCCTTTTCCTCTAAAAAACATAAACCTATTCTTTCTTCCTTTTGAGATGAAATGGAGAGAATTGGACGTAACTTGTTTGTTTCATTTTCTTGGAAAAGGATGATCATAAATGGGATGGAGCTTGTCATCTGAGATACCCAATGAACTTAAATTACTCTCTTCTAGTATTGTGCATTCTAGTTCTCTAGTTGTAAGTGAATACTGAAACTTTTGGTCCAAATTGAAGGTCGCTTTCCCTTCAATTATTGATGGGATAGAGTTAGAAACCATGTTAATACATACATAAGACATGACTCTTCATTTTCATATGTATATGAAGCTGTTCCAAATACTTTGCAATGTATAGAAATGATTAATGCAAAGTAAAATGATGAAGGCAAAAGATGAATAACTAGGGCCAAAGGTTGACCCAGCTATCCAAACCACCCTGCAAGAGTTAACACAACAGAAGCAAACACAAAGAACAACAACCAAAGGAGGAAGAAGAGTGAAATACTTTCATTGATTCATCAAAATATCTTCATACATGCCTAGTTGTAAGGCCTTCTAGGTTTCAACTAATCACAAATACATTCACATTCAAAGATCCAACTACAAATTCACTCCTTTAGTTTCGCTCTCTCATCTTTTCCTCTCCAAACTTTCCTGACTCTAAGCCTAAACACTCTATATATACTTTCCAAAATGGCTTATATATTATTCTAGAAAATTACATAAGAGGAAGGCTGACCCAACAATGGTTTGGACTCATCCTAAGAAAAGATCTTAACATAAATGTTGTGAATGAAATAAATCCCGCAAGTTAGCCTGCAAAAATTATGTCCAATTACTGGCACTTAGCATACACTGGGTAACTTGGCACATGAAGAAACACTCGACATACATTGGGTAGCTCAGCACATGAAGAGTCACTCGACATAAACTAGGTAACTTGGCGCATGAAGAAATTGCTACAATAACTTGACACATGAAGGAATTGCTATAGTAACTCTGCACATGAAGAAAAATGCATTGCTAGGCACATGAAGGAAACTGCATTGTTAGGCACATGAAGGAAACTACATTGCTAGACACATGAAGGAATTGCTAGGCACATGAAGAACTGCTAAGCACATGAAGGAACTACAAGGCACATGAAGGAATACTAGGCACATGAAGGAACTGCTAGGCACATGAAGGAATTGCAAGGCACATGAAGGATTACTAGGCACATGAAGGAATTGCTACGCACATGAAGGAATTATAGAATGAACAAAAAAATGAGCAGGATAACAAGGTAAAATAGGATGCTCCTACATCAGACAATCGAGGTTGAAAGAAATGATTCTCCTGAATCATTGAGATATCCCAACTTGAGCTGAATCCAACTCAAATTGAGAAATCCATGAAGCATCTTCAATTGGTCTGTTCTTCCACTTCACCAAATATTCATAGTAATCTTTTCCTCTTGTACTCTTGCCAACTCTTTGATCCAATATCTATTCAACTTCCTCAATTTGCTTCTTAGGATAATCATCTGATACAATAAATTCATCCTCTGACTCATGATACTTATACAAATCAACAATATTGAATATAGGAGATATATCCATGTCATTAGGTAATTCAACTTCATAAGCATTACCACTATCAAACTTCTTCAAGATCTTACAAGGTCCAAATTTCCTCATCTTTAGCTTACTGTATGTTCCAACTGAGAATCTTCCTTTCTTGAAATGAGCCATCACCTCATCACCAACTTGAAAATCATGGTGTCTTCTAGACTGATCAGAATTCTCCTTATACTTCTGATTACTTTGTTCCAACCTCAAATTCACTTCTTTATGCAAAGACTCCATAAAATTATCAAATTCTTTTCCTATAGCACTTTTCTTTTCTTCACCAGCAACATCTCTCAAATCTGATATATCTCTAGAATGCATTCTAGTAACAATCTCAAAAGGTGTCTTCCCTGTACTCCTATTCACAGAATTATTATATGCAAATTCAACTTGTGCCAATACCATCTTCCAATTACTTGGCTTATTCCCAACTAAACATCTTAGCAAATTACCCAAGCTTCTATTCACAACCTCTTTCTGTCCATCTAATTGTGGATGGAGTGTAGAATTAAACTTCAACTCAGTACCCCTCTTCCAAAAATATCCAACAAACTTACTATCTCTATTTGAAATAATACTTCTTGGTGATCCATGCAATCTCACAATCTCTTTAAAGAAAAGTTCAGCAACATGCTCATCATATGATGTCTTCTTACATGGTATGAAATGAGCCATCTTAGAAAATTTGTCCACTACAAAAAATATAAAATCATACCCCTTCACTTTCTTAGGCAATCCAAGAACAAAATCCATACTAATGTCAGTCCAAGGTTTCTTAGGAACATTAATAGGTGTGTACAAACTAGTATTTTGACTCACTCCCTTTGTAACTTGACAAAATTCACAACTCTTTATAAATTTTTGAACATTTTTATACATTTTTGGCCAATAATACTTCTCTTTCAGCAAACTCAATGTCTTATCAATTCCAAAATGTCCAGCTAATCCACCACTATGCTTTTCCTTAATTAGATTCAACCTCATAGAACTTCTAGGAATACACAACTAAATACCTTTGAACAACATACCTTCTTGAATGAAATACTCATCATACTTATGTGATCTGTTAGATTTGGTGCTCTGCACTCTCTCCATGCCTCTAAAAAATTAGGATCAACATCATGCAACTCTTTCATCTCATCAAAACCAAGAACTTCAACCTTCATTTTAGTTAACAAAAAATGTCTTCTACTCAATGCATCAACAACTCTATTAGTAACTCCACTCTTATGCTTAATGACAAATATAAAACTCTGCAAATACTCAACCCACTTCATATGTCTTTGATTCAATTTATTTTGACTTCCCAAGTATTATAAAGCTTTAGGATCAGTATACAACACAAACTCCTTAGGCTTCAAATAATGTCTCCACTTCTTCAATGCTTGGACAATGACATAAAATTCTTGATCATACATCAAATATTTCCTTTTAGCATCATTCAACTTTTGACTAAAGAAAGCAACATGCTTACCTTCTTGACTTAATACAGCTCCTATTGCATTACCACTTGCATCACATTCAACTTTAAATACTTTGTTAAAATTAGGCAAAGCTAATATAGGTAATTTAGCAACCTTTTGTTTCAAAGTCTCAAAACTCTTATCAGCTCCATGTGTCCACTTTAATTCTTTTTTATCTCCCCTCATTGTCTCAGTCATAGCATTACAAACATCACTAAAATTCTTTATAAACTTTCTGTAAAAACTAGTCAAACTATGAACTGATCTTACCTCACTCATATTCTTAGGTGTAGGCCATTCCAAAATTGCTTTAACCTTAGGATCCATCTTCAAACCATCAACTAAAATCACAAATCCCAAATACACAATCTCCTCTTGCATAAAAGAACACTTTTGCAAATTAATCAACAACTTTTCCTCTTTCAACCTCTGCAATACTTGTCTAATATGCTCAAGATGTTCTTCCTTAGTCTTGCTAAATATTAGAATATCATCCAAATAAACAATCACAAACTTATCCAAAAATCTTTTCATAACTTCATTCATCAACCTCATGAAAGTACTAGGTGCATTAGTCAAACCAAAAGGCATAACTAACCATTCATACAAACCATCTTTTGTCTTGAAAGTAGTCTTCCATTCATCACCTTCTCTAATTATGATTTGATGATAGCCACTCTTCAAATCAATCTTGGTAAAATACTTTGCTCCACTAAAAAAATTCATTATGTCATCCATCCTTGGCATAAGAAACCTATATTTCACTATGATTTTGTTAATGGTTGTAGAATTAGTACACACTCTCTATTCTCCATTCTTTTTAGGTGCTAATATAGTAGGTACAATGCATGGACTCAAGCTTTCTCTGATCAAACATTTTTGCAACAACTCATGCACTTGTCTATTAAGATTTTCATTCTCTGCAAGTGTCAATCTATCTGGTGCTTTGTTTGGAAAATTAGCTCTAAGAATCAGATTCATACAATGACTTATACTTCTTACAGGAGGTAAACCATCCAGGATATCATCAACAATAATGTCTTTATACTCATTCAAAAACTCTGCAATTTCTTCTGGTACTCGACTGTCATTTTGTAGTTTCCCTTGGTCATTACTAGCTTCTATTGCTCAGCCATTACTACCAACACTCGGTCCTCTAGGAACTATGGCAAAGTAGACTTGATTCCTTTTCATTTCCTTTTCAAAAATTTTCCCATTAACCATGCAAATTTTTACAATAGTACAATTAACCTCATCTGGACTTTTAATCAAAGACAACAATGTTTGTTTCTTCCCATTTACCCAAAGAGTATATTGATTCAATCATCCATCATGTACAACATATCTATCATATTGCCAAGGTCTACGCAATAAAATATGACAACAATCCATGGGCATAATATCATACAAAATTTCATCAATGTAATGTCCAATTTTGAATTTCACAAGGCATTGCCCACTTACCAATATCTTATGCTCATCTTTGATCCATGAAATGTGATAAGGTTTGGGATGTTTCAGCCTTTCCAACTGCAACTTGGTAACCATCTCTTTTGATGCCAGATTTGTAAAACTTCCACTGTCAATGATCACTTTGCAAGATTTTCCAACCATCTTACATCTTGTCTTGAAAAGATTTCTCCTAAAAATAGGTTCCTCATCACTTCCTTTATTACATAATGTTCTTCTCACCATCAAATTTTCTCCAGCCTTAGGTCCACTTGTTGAACTCTCAATGTCTTCTTGAATCACAACATTTCTATTATTCTATCCACTTTTAGAGGATCTACATTCAAAAGATCTATGCCCTTTTTTGCCACATCTAAAACAATTACCATAGAATCTACCTCTAGAATAAGAATTATCTCTTCCTCGATAAGAATTAGTGCCTCCTCAATAAGAATTACAACTTTTCCATTCGGTCTTTGCCTTTTTCATCATTCTTCCATTTGGATTTTCCTTTATCCTACATAGAACTGTCAGATCTACCACTTTCTCCATAAGATCTACCTCCACCTCTCTAGAATCTACCATCTCTACCTCTTTGTCTTTGTTCATTCTTCTTTGTCAAGATCTCAACTTTCAATAATCTTTTCCTTTCCTCTCCTTTGTCTATCAGTTTGCAAGTGCTCCCACCATAGTAATGCATGACTTTTTAGCCTGGTGACTACAATCTTCACCTTTCTATTATCAAGAGTGTTTTCATACTATAAAAACTTCTCCATATTAGAGATCCAATCCAACACATCATTGGTATTAAATTTTCCATCATAAGGAACAACTTCTATAGAAAGCTTTGAATTTTCCCTAGAAAACACTCACAACAATATTTCCTCATCTTGATCTTGTTTAAGTTCTGGATTATGGTTTGGTGTTGTTGCTTCATCATCAAGATGTGCTCCTCTCCTCTGGGCTGTCTCCACAGCATCTAATCTGGCTGCAATTTGTGTCAACTGATCTAATATAACATCATTGACATTTCTTCTATTACAAACCATCTTTACAAATTAGGTTCCTACAAGATCATAACCCTTTGCAAGTTATAGGTCAAATCCATAGATCTGCCACCCTACAACCAAATCCAAATCAAAGTTCTACATGATCCAATCTCCACAAGGATGAAACTCAAGCTTTGATACCAACTAATGTAGGCAAAAGATAAATAACTAGGGCAAAAGGCTCACCCAACTATCCAAACCACCCTACAAGAGTTAACACAATTAAAGAAAACATAGAGAACATCAACCAAAGGAGGAAGAAGAGTAAAATACTTTCATTGATTCATCAAAATATTTTCATACATGCCTAGTTGTAAGGCCTTCTAGGTTATGGCCAATCAAAAATACATTCACATTCAAAGATCCAACTACAAATTTACACCGTTAGTTTTTCTCTCTTATCTTTTTCTCTCCAAACTTGTCTAACACTAAGCCTAAATATTTTTTATATACATGTCAAAATGGCTTATAGATTATTATAGAACATTACATAAGAGGAAGGCCGACCTAAAAATGGTGTGGACTCATCCCAAGAAAAGATCTTAACATGAATGTCATGAACGAAATAAATCCTATGAGTTAGCCTGCAAAAATCATGTGCAATTGCTGGCACTCGACATACACTAGGTAACTCGGCACATGAAGAAACACTTGACATACACTGGGTAACTTGGCACATGAAGAGTCACTTGGCATACACTAAGTAACTCAACACATGAAGGAATTGCTACAGTAACTTGGCATATGAAGGAATTGCTACAGTAACTTAGCACATGAAGGAATTACTACAATAACTCAGCACATGAAGAAAATTGCACTGCTAGGCACATGAAGGAACTACTAGGCACATGAAGGACTGCTAGGCACATGAAGGAACTACAAGGAACATGAAGGACTACTAGGCACATGAAGGAACTGCTAGGCACATGAAGGACTAATAGGCACATGAAGGAATTGCTAGGCACATGAAGGATTATTAGGCATATGAAAGAACTGCTAGGCACATGAAGGAATTATAGAATGAACAAAACACTGAGTAGGATAACAAGGCAACCTAGGATGCTCCTGCATAACAAAATTAGTATACAATAGATCAATTAACATATCTTAACAATATTGTACTACACAGACTAATTTTTATAAACATATCTTAGTGATATTATTGTGAACTACAAACATCCATATTTCCATATTATTAAACTGTGTAGAGTTCTATTCTTATTGATTATACACTTCTATATAAAAATATAATAAAATACAATTACCTCTCATATAAATCAGATCAAAATTAACAATAATGGCCCCTTTCTAGATGAATTGTAAAACTAGGTCAATTACCTAATTTATCCTTCTTAGTTAAATAATTACAATCTAAATGGGTAAAGATTTACACATAAAGGAATGTTTGTATTTGTATACACAATTATTGACATTAAAGGGATAGCAATGTCTAATTTAAAATATGCTATGACAGTAAATGCTATTAGTGGTGATATGTGGATGATGTTATGTTTAATGTACATGATATGCTCCTAAAATTAATATGTATTTTGTTAGTTTGTGGTGACTGATCAGGGAAGTACTATACATACTTCATAAATTCTTTGGGGTTCCCAATTTTTTTGGGTACTATTTGCTAATTTGCCACTAAAGTATGGGTTAATATTTGCCAATTTATGGCTAACATGTTGTAACCCTAAAAAGACAAAAATACTTGTATAAAAGGGCCTAGGGTTAGGGATTGTTTAATTGTGAGTGATGCAAAAAGTAGTTCTTGTGATGGTATTGAGCTACAAGAGATTATGGATTGTAATTAGGTTGTAATCACCAGATTGTAATAATATTAGACTTGTTGTTTGGTGGATGTATCCCAAGGATTGGGTGAGCTATGTTAAATCTTGGTGTCTTGTGTTCTTTTCTATGATCTATTATTTTTTGATATTGTTTATATTTGCATGTAATTATTATTTATGTCTAAGTTTTAATCCTAATAAGTGGTATCAAAGCCTAGTTATTTTATAACTATCCATTATAGGAAAGTCTCAGTCTTATGGTTGAGTGGGAGCAATGGCAGATGAGGGTAAAGTAAAGGTGGACAAGTTTAATGGGCAGAACTCTTAGTTATGGAAGATGCAAATGGAGGACTATCTTTATCAAAAAGATTTATGGAAGTTGTTGGAAGGAAAATCCAAGAAAAGAAGGAACTATGTCAGATAAGGACTAAGAGATTTTAGACAGAAAGGCACTTGGAAGCATTTGATTATGCTTGGCACTATCAGTAACATTTAACATTACAAAAGAAAAGATGATGGAAGAGTTGATGGAAACCTAGCGAAACTGTATGAAAAGCCCTCTACTTCAAATAAGGTATTTCTTATGAAGTGTTTATTTAATATGAAAATGGTGGAAGGTAGATCTATTGTAAATCATTTAAATGAGTTTAATACTATTACTAGTTAGTTATCTTCCGTTGGTATTAATTTTGATGAAGAAATTAGGGCTCTCTTGATTTTGTGTTCTTTGCCTGAAAGATGGAATGGCTTGGTAATGGCTATGAACAATTTTTTTTCTGGATCTAGTACCCTAAAATTTGATGATGTGATCAATGTTATTTTGAGTGAGGAAACTCATAGGAAAAGCTTAGGTGGATCTATATCAGGAAGTTCTTTGAACACAAAAAGTCGAGGAAGAATGACTGTGAGAGGAAGTAATTTTGAAAATTGTAAAAAATTAAGAGGAAAGTCAAAGTGGAGGAGGTCTCAATCAAGAGGATCAAATGACTGCTATTACTATGGGAAACCAGGGCATAAAAAGAAAAATTGTTGGACTTGAAAGAAAAATGAAGGAGATAAACCAAATGGAGACAAGGAGGCAAATGTGGTAAGTAAAAAATCTAAAGAGGATGCTTTGGTTTTGTCTTTAGAAAGTGGTGATGATTCACGAGTTTTAGATTCTAGTGCTTCATTTCATGCTACACCTCATAGAGGTTATTTCATTGATTATGTCCAAGGGGATTTTGGGCTTGTATATTTGCAAATAATGAACCCTGTCAAATTGTTGAAAAGGGAAAAGTTAAGATTAAGTTGCAGAATGGGAATCATTGGCTACTACATGAGGTAAGACATATTCCAAGGCTGAGTAGGAATTTATTTTTAGTAAGGAAACTCGATGATGAGGGTTGTGTAGTTACTTTTAATGAAAAAAGTTGGAAGGTTTCAAAAGGTTCCCTTGTAGTAGCAAAAGGTGTGAAAGTAGGCACCTTATATCTTTGTACAAGTCATATTATTCTTTCTACTTTAATTATTTCAAAGAAAAATGAATGTTCAGGAACAACTGCTATAGTTGATCAGGGAGAACAAATAGCTACTATAGATTCTAATACAACATTGTGGCATAATAGACTTGGGCACATGAGTGAGAAAGGTATCAAAGTACTTCATTCAAAGAAAGTTTTACCAGGTCTAAAATGTGTTAATATGAATTTATGTGAAAGTTGTGTCTATGGAAAACAAAAGAGAGTGAGTTTTGTGAAGATTGAGAAGGAAAATAAAAAGGAAAAATTAGAGCTTGTGTATGTATGGGGACCAGCTCAGGTATCTTCCCTTGGTGGCTCTCATTATTATGTTACATTTATTGATGATGCAACTAAAAAAGTATGGGTTTATTTCCTAAAACAAAAATATGATGTATTTCAAAATTTTAAGAAATATAAATGCTTGGTTGAAAATGAGATTGGTAAGAAATTAAAATGTCTCAAATCTGATAATGGTGGTGAGTATTGCAGTCATGAATTTGAAGATTATTGCTCCACTAATGGTATTTTTAGACAAAAAACTATTCCAAGGACTCCACAGGACAATGGCATGGCTGAACACATGAAAAAAACTATAATGGAGCATGCAAGGATCATGAGGTTGCATGCTAGGTTGCCCTTACACATGTGGGAAAAGGCTATCAATACTGTTGTATATTTGATTAATAGAGGTCCCTCTACTAGTTTAGCTTGTGGCATTCCAGATGAAGCATAGATTGGTAAGAAGGTGAGTTATTCTTTTCTCAAAACCTTCGGTTGTGAAACATTTGCTTATAGAGATTCTAAAAATAGAACTAAGCTAGAAGCTAAGTCAAGGAAATGTGTATTTGTTGTATATGGCATTAATAAATTTTTTTATAGGCTTTGGAATTTTAAAAATCATAAAATTGTAAGAAGCAGGGATGTCATATTTAATGAGAAAGTGTTGTACAAAGATCTATTGTAGTAACATGAGAAGAAAGAAGATGATTATGCAGTGCTGGATGATACTCCAAAAGATGATGTTCCAATAATTCTTCATGATGTTCAACAATTGCAACAAAAAATACCACCCACACCAGTGAATGTTAGATGATCAACAAGGCTAATTAGACCTCCAGAAAGATTTTCTCTATCTTTGTATTCTATTTTACTAATAGATGTTGGTGAACCTAAATGTTATGATGAAGTTGTGTAGGTGGATAGTAAGATTCAGTGGGAGTTTGCCATGAAAGATGAAATGGACTCTTTGCTGAAAAAAATGACTTAGGATTTATGCAAGTTGCTTGTAGGTAAAAGGGCTTTATAAAATAAATGGGTTTATAGGTTGAAATAATAGGATGAAGGTAAGAAAAGATTTAAAGCTAGGTTAGTTGTAAAAGGATTTGTATAGAAAAAGAGCATTAATTTTGATGAGATATTTTCTCCTATTGTTAAGATGACTTTTATCTGTACTATTTTAAGTATTATGGCTATTGAAGATTTTCATTTAGAGTAGCTTGATGTTAAAACAACCTTTCTTCATGGTGATTTGGATAAAGAGATATATATGGCTCAACCACGGGGATTTGAGGTCAAAGGTAAGGAGAACTTAGTGTGTAGATTGAAAAAAAGTTTATATGGTTTGAAGCAAGCACCTCAGTAATGGTATCTAAAATTTGATAGTTTTATGCATGAGCATGGATATAGTAGGTTTCATTTAGATCATTGTGTTTATTTTAAGAGGTTAGATGATGACGACTACATTATTTTATGTTTATATGTTGATGATATACTAGTAGTTGCATCTAACATGGATCACATTAAGGGGCTGAAACACCAGTTAGCACATGCATTTGCTATGAAGGATTTGGGGGCAGAAAAAAAAATCCTTGGTATGAAGATTTGTAGAGATAGGAAGAATAGAAAATTGACACTATCTTAGGCTGATTATGTGGAGAAGGTGTTGCAACATTTCTCTATGGAGAATGCTAAAGTTGTTAGCACACCTTTACTTGGTCATTTGAAGTTGACTAAAGAGATGTGTCCCAAGACATAAGAAGAGGAGGATAAGATGTGCAAGGTACCCTATGTTTCAGCTATAGGAAGCTTGATGAATGCTATGGCATGTACAAGGCTAGAAATTGCACATGCAGTGGGAGTCATTAGTAGGCATATGAGTCATCCAAGAAATGAACATTGGAATGCAGTCAAATAGATTCTTAGATATTTGAGAGGCACATCCAATAAGTATGTACACTTTGGGGGCTCTACTACTAATTTACAAGGTTATTTTGACTCATATTTGGTAGAGGATATTGATACTAGGTGGAGTACTACAGGTTATGTATTTACTATTGGTGGGGTAGTCGTGAGTTAGGTTTCGAGGTTATAGAAGGTTAATGCTTTATCCACTACAAAGGTAGAGTATGTTGCTGCTATAGAGGTAGCCAAGGAGATGATATGACTTTAGTTCTTCTTGGAAGAATTAGGACACCCTCAGAGGGATAATTATTTGTTTATAGATAGTCAGAGTGCCATTCATCTTGCAAAGAATTCAGCTCCACATTCAAAGACTAAACACATTCAATTGTAGGACCATTTCATTCAGTCAGTTTTGGATGATGGACAATTAAAGCTAGATAATATATATATATATATATATATATATATATATATATATATATATATGATAATCTAGCAGATATGTTTACAAAGGTAGTGACACAAGAGAAGTTGAATTCCTCTTCAGCTTCAGTTGGTCTTCTAGACTGAATATGAATAAAAGAACAACAGCGTCCAAGATGGTTTGATGCAGTGGGAGCCTCATGGAGTAGCAACATAGCTATAGGATCAGTCTCCAAGTGAGATTTTTGTCTCGTGTGGAGTCTAATTAGTCCCCAAGTGAGAGATTGTTAGTTTGTGGTGACTAATCAAGGAAATACTATACATACTTCATAAATTCTTTGGGGTTTGGGGCATCACCCTAAAATTTTTTTGGTACTATTCGTTGATTTGCCACTAAAGTATGGGCTAATATTTGCCAATTTATGGCCAACATGTTGTAACCCTAAAGTGGAAAAAATACTTATATAAAAGGGCTTAGGGTTAGGGATTGTTTCATTGTGAGTGATGCAAAAATTGGTTCTTATGGTGGTATTGAGCTATAAGGGATTACAAATTGTAATCAGGTTGTAATCACCGGATTGTAATAATATTGGACTTTTTTTTGGATGGACGTAGCCCAAGGATTAAGTGAACCATGTTAAATCTTGGTGTCTTGAGTTCTTTTCTATGATCTATTTTTTTTAAAATTATTTATATTTGCATTTAATTGTTATTTATGTCTAAGGTTTAATCCTAACACATTTCTTTAGCAGTTTAATTACTAGATCTAATATGCCACTGATTCTACCAAGAGACACTTCACTCAAATAGAGCAGGTCTGATATAGGACTAATTAGAGAGGTAAGAGAGCAATATATATTTTTAAATTTTCTACCTTATATGTATTAACCTCATAATGGCTTTTGACACTTGAGTGCCAACACACTTAAACATATTCCACATTGGAGTCGAGTACATCATGCATGCTAAGTCATAATAGGTACCGAGTAAAGATTAGATATCGAGTAAAGATCAGATACCGAGTGAAGATCAGATATCGAGTGAAGATTAGATACCGAGTGCCGAGCAACACAAGGTGCTAAGTAATATAAGGTTCCGAGTGATACAGTTTTGTTAAGGTGTCGAGCTATTCAGGAAACAACATGTGCCGAGCCGAGTAGCTCAGTATATCAGCATAAGAGTTTGTAATTGCACAAACTATGATGCAAATAATTTTTATAGTCAACATAAGGTAAATCTTGAAGGATTTAATGATGAGATCGAATCTTTTATTTTTTCTATGCAATTTACATGCAGCCAATAAGAAAAATGCTAAAGGCATGCAACCAATCAGCAAAAGATAAGTATTGAGCAGAAAATGAAGATTGAATATGGATCGTAGATCCATACCTTACCCTAAATTCTCAAATGTCTTTATAAGGAAGATGAAATTTTATTATAAAAGGGATGATAAGAGAGGAGAAAAGATATAAAAAGGTGCACAAGGAATTCTATTTTCAGAAGCGAGGATTATTAGATCACAAAAAGGATCAAGATCAAAAAAAGCAGAACAGGTGCCTACATTTAGCAATCAGGGATTGTAATCAGTCAGGTTCATTGTACCTAATACTCTCTAGCAATTGTATTAGAATAAAAATCCTACGGTGATGGGTTAGCTTAACAACTATTTTGTAAATCCTTTAATTAGGTGATTAAATCCTTTAACAGGGTGACACTTCATGTTAAGTGTTTGAAATCGTCTAACCAGGTCACTATTGACACAGTGTAAAGCCTTTAATAGGGCAGGCCTTTAACAGGGCAAACCATCAGAAGTGGTTAAACAATATTGCTGTAGTAATTTTTGTGGTTATCATCCCCACCCCAGTTTTACCTTCTTATTCTTGGAGGGTTTTTGGGTTACCAAATTCCAGTGTTATGAGTTATTGATGCATGTGTTTAGTTACATATTTATTTGATGTATTTACATGCATGCAATTTACTTTCAGTTAAAAGTTTTATTGGCTAAAGTGTGATACTTATGATTCAGCCCCCCCTCTCATAAGTGCTCTTTCCATATTTGAATATTCTAACAATTGGTATAAGAGAGAATCTAGGTTCTCACAAAGAAAAGCCTAACAACTTGGAGAAAAAGATCTAAAGATGGAAGCCTTCAAACTTGGAAAGATCATTGAAAATTAGGTGATAGATGTGCAACTTGCTCTGCATAGCTTGGAGGAATTCAGAAACAAGTTGAGAAACTCATTAAAAAAAAGGAAGGAACTAGCCATAGCTGAAAATGATATACACTACAAGGAGATTGATACCACCAACATATTTTTTAGTGGAGACACTAAAGAGTTTGATGCAGCAATAGTAGAACTGACGGAGAAAAACAAAATTCAAGCAAAGGAGATAAGATCTCTCAAGATGGAACATGAATCACATGCTATAATGATATGTGAAATTACTGAGCAAAAGAAAAGAGCAGTTGATGACAAGCTCATGATGGAAAATGAAAAAAGAAATCTTGCAAATAGACTTGAAGAAAAATGTACTAAATTGACAAGGATCTCAAACATGCAGATGGATACACTTGCCCAAATGATGAACCTTCATCATGAACTCAATGTAAAAGATATTGAGATCTCTACTTTGGAGATGCAGAATGAACAAATGCAGAATGAATTGAACAAAGAAAGAGAGGTAGCAGAGAATCTCAATAAATCAAGTGAAGCCATCAAGTATTTTGAACAGTTGTTGAAATCCCCAAAATCTTCCCATGATACATCAGGACTAGGGTACAATAGCATTGAAGTTGGGGAATCATCAACAAGTGCTGAACAAAGAAGTGACAAATGTAAGAATTCAAAACCCACTTGTCATTACTGTAATAAGAAGGGGCATATAGCTAATGTGTGTAGGAGTAGAAGATTCAATCAATCAAACATACCCAAAAGTTTTTGTCACAAGTGCAACATGCAAGGACATATGACACAAAATTGTAGATCCAATGTCACAAGGACTCAAAGAATTGATGGACATTTTTATAATTGCAAAAAGTATGGACATAGGGCATTTGAATGCAGATCAAAACCTATGTGGACATCAAATCAACCAAAAAAAATAGAAGGAAATGAAAGTCATTATCATTGGGATTACAACACCAGGTACAATTTTCACTATTGCCAAGAATATAGACATATACCACAGAACTGCATAAGAACACATTTCAAAGGGAACTACAAAAGATGGTTGAATCAAACTACATGTTTCAATTGTTTGAAAATTGGTCATATCAACAGAAATTGTCCTACAAGATCAAAGGCACCCAAGACTGAAGAAAAAAAAGGAAAACAAAAGATTGATGTCGAAAAGATAAGGGGAAAAATAAATAAAACTTGGAAAAAGAAAGATGAGTGCAACACATCAAGTGGAGGGATCACTTCACCCAATGGGTCAAGTGATCATAATTCATCAAACTAAGCATGAGAAGTACACAGAACTGATATACAAAGCTATATCACACATCAATCCCAAGACAAAGAAGCTAAACAAGGTATAAATCTACATGAAACAAGATGTCAAGACAAAAATTAAATGTTGTTGCCGAGCTGTCTTTGGATGGCGAGTTAAAATAGATACCGTGCTCCCAACAGCGATTGAGCTGATAACCGATGCTGAGTTAGATAACTCCAATGGAAGCCGAGTAAAGTGAAATATAGTGGAAGCCGAGTTAGGTTAAAATTTCTTCAGAAGCCGAGTTGGCAGTTGAACATTTATTGTGATGAAATTAGGGTATATTATCACGATTTTAATCAGTTTTTCTCATCACGATCAAGAAGCAAAGGAGAAGAAAGAGAGTTGAGCGACTTCATAGCAAGAATCTAGCATTTCAAGAAGATTGCAACCTCATTCAACACATTTTTCATCAATCTTAAGGTATTTTCATTTGTGTCGAGCTACGTAGTTTCATATCCTTTTGTTGAGAAAACCCTAGTTTGCATAAATGGCATCAAGTTCAAAGAAAACCGAGGAAAAAGAGTCATGTGAAGTTCAGTTAGTTTCAAATGAGGTCAAGCAACTTGATTTCCCTCCTATTCCCAAAGTTGCCTACAAAAATGACCCAACTGGAGCTCTCTCCCACATTCCCCCAAAAGTTGTAATGGTTTGAGATGTGAGGAAATGTTACAATTGCAAGATAGGAGCTCTAGGAGACATGGAAATTAGACGAGCATATGATAAACTATGTGTAGATGGAGTCTTGAAAGAAGAATTTAAAATCGTAGAAAGAAAGGGTTTGACCCGAGTTTTAAGTTTTTCCACCATATTCAAAACAGAATGGGTTAGACTTGTATTGAGCAGAATTCATGGTGGAAACTTGTGGTTAGAAGATATTCCCATTAAATTGACAAAGAAAATTATACATAGAGTAACTGGGTACCCAACCCTAGATCGGTACAAAACCCTAAGAAGTGAATCAAAGGAGGTCATTGAAAAGAATACTGGTGCACAGTGGAACAAAAGAGGAATGACAATTCATACCATACAGGATCCTCTAGTTGAGTTTGTTGTTAGAGTCATCACCCATAAATTATATCAATCTAGTAGACTCAACAGTGTACCATGCATTGCAGTAGATGTAGGCTACAAATTGGTGAAGAAGGATCATACTTATGATCTTGCAGAACTGCAACTGCAACAGATCAATGAAAACCTAGCTGCCATAAGAAGAACAAAGGGCACACAATGCAAATTTGGAGCAATCCTAGTTTGCATATTCTTTTATGTTTAGAATGAATTTCCTTCTTTTGGCAAAGTAGCATGGAGGAATGATAGAACCATCATTGCCCAAATTAATGAATATGTAGAACAAATGGGAGAAAATTTTGATACCTTGATGACAAGCTATTTTGAAGATTTCGAGAAATCCATGAAGCAAAGATCAAGGATACTAGCTTCTTTAGTGGAAAAACATACTAATGATATATGTTTCTTAGTTGACATAGATTTTACCTATATTCAAGCAGTAATACTAAGGGTAAGATGGCTAAGGCCATTTGGATATGAAATCAATATTGATGAGGCATCTGCAGCAATAACTACATTATTGGTAGAAGAACCAGATAAAAGAGCTCCACATTTTGGCACTTATGATGTGATAAGATCAAAGATAAATATGGAATTAAAAATTGCTTCCACATTGAAGAAGAAAGACAAATTAATAAAGAAGATTAAAAAGAAGTTTGGCAAGGAAATTGAGGCTGAGGCAGAAGAAGAAGAAGATGACAGTGATGATGAAGATGAGCAAGAACAAGGGCCAATGGAACTAACTCAAGGTCTTGGAGAAGACAAGGAGGAAGGTGCAGAGGAAGAAGAAGCCAAGGAAGCACCAATGGAAGCTGAGCCAAAGAAGAGAAAGGCAATAGAACAGCCTTTAGCCAAGTCTAGATCAAAGAAAGTTGCCACGCCATCACCTCAAAAGCCAACAACACGAGCATCAACAAGGGCCTTCACTCAAAAGGCTAAAGAGGAAGTTACCAAGAAGAAACAAGTCAAGAAATCATAGGAAGAGCCGAGGAAAAGAAGAAGGTATGTGGCTCAACCTGACACTGATGAAGAACATCAATCTGAAAAGGTAAGAAATTCATCAGTTGATACCTTATGTAAAAATATTGGAAATGGTGACTTGAGTAATTTAAATAAAGTTTATTTTAGTAAAATTACTAAAGAAGAACAAAATAAAATAGAAGAAACAGTTTATGGAATGATGGCACAGTTCAAGTACACTCCACTTGAACTAGATGGACAATTGCCAAAAGAACTGTAAAAAATTGTAGAAGACAGATGGCATTTTTGCTTAAAAATGGAGAAGGAGATGAGGGAATCAACCCTAGCAAGTGTATTGCTAGATTTGACTAGAGAACAAGTTAGGAAGGTAGTCAAAAGGCATAATAATAGGTTTACACCTAAATACATGGCATTCTTCATACTTCAAAACAGAATGGAAGAGATTGTTCAAAGAACAATGAAATCATGGAAGAATTTGTACAAAAGAATTGAAGATTTTCTTGAGGAAGAATACAAGGAAGAAGCTGCTGTACCAATAGAGGAGAGGAGAAAAAGGAAAGAAGAAGAAGAAAAGAAAAGAGAAGAAGAGAGGAAAGAAGAAGAACAAAAGAAAAGACATGAAGAAAAGAAAGATGGAAAGGAGGAAGAGACACAAAAATAGGACATAATGGCAATAACTGAGCAAGAGCAGCAACCAGATCAGAGTGTGCAAGACACACAATTGCCACCCCCTAGCCCTCCTCAAGTATCCATCTCACCTGCAAACACTATAACTATTACTAATGTTCCTGATACTTTTGGTCAGAATATCAATCCATTAACTGTAGAAGATCTTAAAAGAATTCTTGACCAATCTACACAACAAGCAATATTGTGTACAGATCCAGTATTGGTCAGTATAGATGAATTGCAGAAACTAGTAGAAAATATAGTCAAAGATAAGGTGAATCCATAAGAACCACCTTCTATTACAACTACTAGTATTCAATTCCAAATACCAACAAGCATAATTGATGTTGCAAGACAGAAGAAAAGTGTAGCTACAGAAAAAGGAACAGAACAAACAAGACAGACTATTACATCTGATCCTACAGCACAAACACAAGGTGCAATTCCAAAAATTACAATAATTTATCATGGTAGACAGAAGGAGGAGGAAACAGTGAAAACCCCTAAAGAACAGGAGGCAATACAAACATTAATAAATTTCCCTACCCCAGAAACTCCTTCACACCAGCCATTGCAAATATCTGTACCATCATCTAGTACTACCAAAGTTGCAAGGGTAATTCACTATGGAGACCCTGAATTAGATGAGGAGATAGTCATATTGAGCTATGACTCAAAATCAATAACCATTGATCAAATCAATGAGGTACAAGATGCACTAAATAGGAGGAAAAGATAGGAGATACTGAGGAAGGAGTATAAACATAAGGAAAAACTTTATGAGATTAAGGACATCTTTATGGATGCCTTCAGTTTGCAATCACCAGATGAGTCAAAGCATATCACAGAGCAACTAACAGATATTATTGACCAGGTGACAAATGAAGATCTAGAAACCAATGCAAAACTTATGGAATGGTTAGAAAGAAAATTTTAGGGGAAAGTGAATGAGAAAATATCAAGACAAATTACACTTTCACAAGTTGAATTGGCAAAACTTATTGACAAGGTGAAGAAGGTACTTGAGAACATATTCTCACTGTACAAAAAGTTGTGTGATTTTTCATACTTCGAACAAGAAACAAGTCAAAAGATACTGAGCTTGGAAAGAAATTTAAACATTTCAAGCATGCAACTACCAAATGATCCAGCTCAAAGTGAGAAGCATTTTTCTTAATCGCTTCACACTCATAAAGAAATAACTGTCTTAACAATAGATGAGGCTAATATCAAGGCCAAATTAATATAGATCCAGTCCTCCATTACCCCACATTTAGAGATACTCCATAAAGAACAAGTCTATGCTGAAACTGTTCTCAAGAAAGACCCAAATCTTTCTACATTAGATGGACTTATTCATCTTGCTACCGAGACTGCCATCTAGCATAAGTCACTGGAAATTGCTTTGAACAATTGGGATGCAGCTCTCAAGATGATTATGGAGGTAAACAACACATTTTTGGCTAAATATGGTCTTAACCCTTAAACATTCTTTGACATAAGTGTCAAAAAGGGGGAGATACAGATTAATAGGGGGAGATAAAGATATTATGAGATAAATTAATGGGGGAGTTATAAAAGGAGAATAGATACAAAGAAGGAGCTTGATATACAGATAAGGCACAATCAACTTAGGGGGAGTTACAAAATTTTTGAGGTATATATTGTAAGATTGTAAGTTACAAATTTTGATTAAGTTTTCTTTAAACTCTGTATATACCAATCAGATTAGTAAATGTACAAATAAGGTCTATTAAGTGTTTTTGTCACTCATGTCAAAGGGGGAGATTGTTAACCTCATAATGGTTTTTGACACTTGAGTGCCAACACACTTAAACATATTCCACATTGGAGCCGAGTACATCATGCATGCTCAGTCACAATAGGTACCGAGTAAAGATCAGATACTGAGTGAAGATTAGATATTGAGTGAAGATCAAATACCGAGTGAAGATCAGATACCAAGTGTCGAGCAACACAAGGTGCCAAGTGTTAACAAGTGCCGAGTAATATAAGGTGCCGAGTGATACAGTTTTGTTAAGGTGCCGAGCTATTCAGGAAACAACATGTGCCGAGCTGAGTAACTCAGTATATCAGCATAAGAGTTTGTAATTGCACAAACTATGATGCAAATAGTTTTTACAGCCGACATTAGGTAAATCTTGAAGGATTTAATGATGAGATCGAATCTTTTATTTTTCCTATGCAATTTACATGCAACCAATAAGAAAAATGCTAAAGACATGCAACCAATCAGCAAAAGATAAGTATTGAGCAGAAAATGAAGATTGAATATGGATCGTAGATCTATACCTATCCCTAAATTCTCAAATGTCTTTATAAGGAAGAGGAAATTTCATTATAAAAGGGATGATAAGAGAGGAGAAAAGATATACAAGGGTGCACAAGGAATTCTATTTTCAAAAGCGAGGATTATCAGATCACAAAAAGGAACAAGATTAGAAAAAGCAAAATAGGTGCCTGCATTTAGCAATCAGGGATTGTAATCAATCAGGTTCATTGTACCTAATACTCTCTAGCAATTGTATTAGAATGAAAATCCTATGGTGATGGGTTAGCTTAACAACTATTTTGTAAATCCTTTAATTAGGTGATTAAATCCTTTAACAGGGTGACACTTCATGTTAAGTGTTTGAAATCCTCTAACTAGGTCACTATTGACACATTATAAAGCCTTTAACAGGGCAGACCATCAGAAGTGGTTAAACAATATTGCTGCAGTAATTTTTGTGGGTATCATCCCCACCCCAGTTTTACCTTCTTATTCTTGGAGGGTTTTTGGGTTACCAAATTCTAGTGTTATGAGTTATTGATGCATGTGTTTAGTTACATGTTTATTTGATGTATTTACATGCATGCAATTTACTTTCAGGTAAAAGTTTTATTGGCTAAAGTGTGATACTTATGATTCACCCCCCCTCTCATAAGAGCTCTTTCCATATTTGAATATTCCAACAATATGAATAGCAGTTTTGAAGCAACCACTACTTGGATGGCACCTTACTTTCCATAACTCTAAGGTCAGAAAAATAAAATAAAAATAAAAAATCATTCAAATCGAACCCTTTATACACAATATATGGTTGTCATTCAATGTAATTGGTTATGACAAATTCTTCTCCATGTAACCAACAAATATATTGTGGAGATTGTAGTTCCAATAAAACCAAGCATTAATATTTAACCTTTATAGAGTGCCCAACTTTGAGTCATGAGAAGAGAACATTTCTGTCAAACATTTCTCATTGGAGGATACTACAAATGTGAATTACAATGTACGCTTGAGTTAAATTTTCAGCCCAAGTTTGTTTCTCGGTGGCGGTGGGTTTTTTTTTTCTCTTTTTCTATATGTAGAGCATACATGGTTCAGTCTAGTGATTCAACCTATTTTATTTTGATCTTACATATTGGTAAGTTGGGGTTTAGAAAGGCGTAGCTCATAAGTAGTCCCTTTGGAAGAGGATCAAATTCAAAATCTATGGAAAGTGAAACTCACAACTCATACCAACTCATCTATGCTTATGAACTATGACTTCTTTAGCCACACCAAAGGCTCTCTGAATGTCATTTTATTTCCTACTTCTTTGTTTTTTTCTTATGTAATTTGCAAATACTGAGGAATTATGCCCACATAAGGGCTGCAAGTTTAATTGGTACTTTGATGATAAAATTCAAAATTTCCTCAAGATTGTGAGCTCTACTAAGAATTTTGACCAAGAACACATAGTGATAATTTTTAGCACAATGTAATAGGAGTTACTCATGATATTGAAGTATGTATAGCCCTCATCCACTAGACCTAGATGGCTATATGCAAACAAAATAGGTGTGAATCTAACATGGTCAAGATATGTTCTAGAGTGCTTCATTTTTCAAAGAGTTTGGGAGCATTATTACAAAACCTATTTTTCCATTTCCTATAACCATGACATTCCATGATATGACATCTTTTTGGGTATTTTTAGTCAAATAGTTCACATTCCTTGTGTATGTTTCCACATTTTGCATACATGTCTTGTTGATCAAATAAGTAAGATTGACAAATGAGTGTCAACACACTTAACCATCTTCACTATACATGCTGAGTATACAATGGAAGCCAAGCCAAAACCCTAACACATGCTGAGTTACAGATAGTGCCGAGTAGATCAGAAGATAGTATGTGTTGAGCAAAGCAAAAGTTAATAGGTGCTGAGCAAAATAGGAAGTTAATATGTGCCAAGAAAGGCAGAAGTTAATAGGTGTGTAGAAAAATAGAAAGTTAATAGGTGCCAAGAAAAATAGGAAGTTAATAGGTGCCCAATAACATAGGAATTCTATAGGAGCCGAGTAACCAGGAAACATTGTGGATGCCAAGCAATCTAGAATAGATGGTGTCAAGCATCAATATTACTTCATGTGCTGAGAATGCAGGATCAACATGAAAGTTTGTGCAATCAAAAGCCAAGATGTAAAATAGTTATGCATGACTCATGATAGGATAAGAGGATAAGATCAAATCCTCACAACCACCTATGCAATCCTCATGCAGCCAATCAGAAAATTGGAAACTGCATTCAACCAATAGGTGAATTTCAAGGGTTTGAGTAGGAACATTTGAATCAAGGATGCATAACGAACCACTAATCTTTATAAGGGAGTCTTGATGCCATTGAACAAAAAAAAAATAGAGAGAGAAGAGTCGTGAGAAGAAGGAAAAGCAGAGCCTATTATTAAGGTTGTTGCAGAACATTGGTATCAAAGATTTAGTGGAAAGCATGACATTTACACATCTAGTTGATTAGAACAGAACAAGGAACACAATTAGTAGATCAGATCTAGTAGAGATCAGTGATAGAAGAGAAAATCAAGTACCTGAGATCAGCATAAGAGATTGCATTAGATCAGGTGTATTATTCTAATACTCTCTCACAATTGTATTAGGAATTTGGAAATCCTATTGAGTTAGGTGGATTTAATAAACTTATATAAATCCTTTAACAGGGTGGCATTCTAAGTTGAATGTTCTTAAGTCCTCTAAAAAGGCACACTCCTAATAGGGTGTAGAAATCCTTTAATAGGGTCACATTTAACAGAGTGTTGTAGCCTTTAACAAGGTAGGCCTTTAATAGGAAAAACCATTAGAAGTGGTTGAAATCAATTGCTGCAGTAATTTTGTGGGTATCATCCCCACCCCAATTTTACCTTCTTATTCCTGGAGGGTTTCTGGGTCACAAAAATCTCAAGTGTTATGTGGTGATGCATGTTTGCTTCTCATGATTGTTTAATGTTTATATGCATGCATGTTAATTTCAGTTATATAAGATCAAGGATTTAAAATATACAAAAAGGCTAGTACTTCTGATTCACCCCCCCCCCCCCCCCCTCTCAGAAGCACTCTTCCCATTAAGACATTCCAACAATTGATATCATAGCCAAGTTCTCTCAAGAAGAAGCCTAATAGCTTGGAGGAAAAAAGTTGAAGATGGAAGTCTTCAAACTTGGGAAGATAATTGAGAACTAGGTGATAGATGTGCATCTTGCTCTATACAAGGTAGAGGAAGCTAGAGAGGAATTAAGAAAATCCTTAAAAAGAAGGAAGGAAATAGTTATAGCCAAAAATGATATTCACTACATGGAGATTGACACCACACAAGTATTTTAAAAAGGAGATTCCAAAGAATTTGATGCCGCAATAGCAGAATTGATGGAGAAAAATAGAGTTCAAGCAGAAGAGATAAGATCTCTCAAGATGGAACATGAATCATAGGCCATGATGCTGTGCAAAATCACTAAGAAAAAGAAAAAAGCAGTTGAGGATAGAGTCATGCTTGAAGATGACAAAAAAAATCCTGCAAACAGACTTGAAGAAAAGTCTACTAAACTAACAAGGATCTCAAACATGTAGATGGATACACTTGCCCAATTGATGAACCTTCATCATGAACTCAATATGAAAGATATAGAGATCTCTACTTTGAGGATGTAGAATGAACAATTGTAGAATGAATTGGAGAGAGAAAAAGGAACAATAGAGAATCTCAACAAGTCAAGTGAAGCTATCGAGTACTTTGAATAGTTGTTGAAATCCCCAAGATCAACCCATGATACATTAGGACTTGGATACATCAACACTAAAGTTGGTGAATCATCGAAGAATGCTGAGCAAAGAAGTGACAAAGGTAAGGATTCTAAACCCACTTGTCATTACTATAATAAAAAGGGGCATGCTACTAATGTTTGCAGGAGTAGAAGGATCAATCAGTCAAACACACCCAAAAGCAAGGGTTATTGTCACAAGTGCAACATGTAAGGAAATATGACACAAGACTACAAGTCTAAAGTCACAAGGACACAAAGATTTGATGGACACTTCCATAATTGCAAGAAGTAGGGACATAGAGCCTTTGAATGTATATCAAAGCCTATGTGGACACCAAATCAACATGTAAGAAGGGACAATTTTGTACACCATTACAATTGGGACTATAATACAAGGAAAAGCTATCACTATTATCAAGAGTATGGACATATACCCTAGAACTACATAAGAACACATTTCAAGGGGAACTATAAAAGATGGTTGAACCAAACTACTTGCTTCAATTGCTTGAAAACTAGACATGTCAGCAAGAATTGTCCAACAAAGGCCAAGGAACCCAAGACTGAATTAAATAATGGCAAAGAAAAGGTTGATGAAGAACACATCAGAATAGACATGAAGAAGACATGGCAAAAAAAAGATGGACCAAGTACATTCAATGAAAGGGTTACTTCACCCAAGAGGTCAAGTGATCATATCTCATCCAACTAATCACAAGATGAGCCTATGGGGCTAATACATATAAGGAAGTATCATACATCAACCCTAAACAATGAAGAAGCACTGAAAAGTATAAATTTGCATGAGATAAGATGCCAAGACAAAATTTGAATGATGATGCTGAGCTATCTTTGGTTGCCGAGTAAAACTACTTTGGAAGCCAAGTTAAGAAGTTTAGTGGAAGTCAAGTAAAAATTGCAATGGTTGTCAAGTTATCAACTAATTCAGAAGATGCTGAGTGAGAATAGCTACTGAGTAAAATGGAGTGGATGCCGAGTTGAAAACTTTTGGAAGTTGAGTGATAGGTGAAAGTACAAGAATGCATTAAATGCAAGGTTTTTGAGCTGTTTAAAGGTAAAAATTGATTCATTTTGAGCTATTCAAATGAAGAGCAATTACTAGGAGCACGATTGAGTGATTTTCAAGCATTCAACCAGTGATTTGCTGCGATCTAGCATCAACCCAAGCGATTTAAGTGTTTAACCAGGTATTTCCTTTAGGTGTTGAGTTGTATAGTTTGTGAAGTTTACTTTAAATGTCAAACCTTAGTTTGATTAAAAATGGTGTCTAGTTCAAAGCTGACCCTAAGGAAGGAAAGCCATGAGATTCAACTTGTCAGAAATGAGGTTAAACAACCTAAGTTTAGGCCTATACAAGAGGTAGCATACAAAAATGATCTCGTAGGTGCATTGTCTATGATTCTACAAAAAGTTGTTATGGTCCAAGACGTGCGTAAGTGTTACAACTGTAAGATTGAGCCATAGAAGACTTGGAAATGTTCAACACCTATGATAAACTCTGTGATAATGGTATATTGAAGTATGCATTTTCAGTTGTAGAGAAGAAGGGTTTAACCAAAGCCCTAGTTTTTCCAATCGTATTCAAAACTGAGTGGATACACATAGTGCTTAGCAGAATTCATGATGGATCATTCTGGCTAGAGAAAGGAATAGTCAAGATTACCAAGAAGATGGTTCATAGGGTTACAGGTTTTCCAACCCTAGATTAGACCAAGACACTCAAAAGTGACAAGAGGGAAAAAATTGAGAAAAACACAGAAGCAAAGTGGAACAATAGAGGCTTGACCATAGACACCATTTCTGAACCCCTTCTAGATTTTTCTGTGAGGATCATATCCCAAAAATTTTATCAATCTAGCAGGTTGAATAGTGTACCCTACATAGCAGTAGATGTGGCATATAAGCTTGTAAAGAAAGACCACACCTATGACCTTGCAGAGCTCATGTTGCAACAGATTAATGAAAATCTTAGAGCTATTAGAAAATCCAAGGGGGCACAATGCAAATTTGGGTTAGTATTAGTTTGTATGTTCTTTTATGTGATGAAGGAATTCCCTTCATTTGGGAAAGTCAATTGGAGTAAGAATAAAACAATTGTTGATCAGATAAATGATTTTATTGCACAAATGGGAGATAGATTTGATGATCAAATGTCTATCTATTTTGATGATTTCAAGAATGCAATGAAGGAAAAAATGAGGATACAAGTCTCATTGGTGAAAAAACATGTAAATGACATATGCTTTCTTGTTGACATTGATTATACTTACATTCAAGTAGTCATTCCAAGATTAAGATGGCTCAGACCATTGGGATATGATCTTGATGTTGATCAAGCTTCAACAGCCATCACAACACTATTTGTAGAGGAGATGGAAAAAATTGCCAAGGCATTTGGAACCTATGACACTATCAGATCAAGACTTGTTACAAAACTCAAAATAACCACAATAGTGAAAAAGAAGGAGAAGTTGGTGAAGAAGATAAAGAAGAAATTTGGTGTTGAAGAAACAAGTGCAGCAAGAGAAGAAGAAGAAATTAGTGGAGATGAAGAGGAAGGTGATGATGAGAAAGAAAAAGATGAGAGTGTCGAGGAAGAAGAAGCCAAGGAAGCACCCATCAAAGGCAAAGTCATCAAAAGGAAGGCAAAGACACCTCCTGCTCCTCAGCCTAAACCAAAGAAAGCTGCCATGCCAACACCCAAGAAGCCAACAATTAGAGCTACAAAAAGGGCCTCCACACAAAAAGCTAAAGAGGAAGCTACACAAAAGAAGAAACCAACCAAGAAGGCACATGAAGAGCCAAGGAAAAGGAAAAGATCTATGGCTCAACCTAATACTGATGAGGAAGATCATGCTGAAAAGGTAAGTCATCCTCCTAAGTCTTCAGTTGATACATTATGTGAAAAGATTAGGAATGGAGACTTAAGTTTCATGAAAAGGATTGATTTTAATAAGTTCACCAAAGAGGAAAATAATAGGATAGAAGAATCAGTCTATGCAATGATGTCACAGTTCAAGTATACACCTCTTGAAATAGATGGACAATTGCCAAAGGAATTGTCTAAAATTGTAGAAGATAGATGACATTTTTGTCTGAAAATGGAGAAGGAGATGAGAGAATCAACCCTAGCAAGCTTACTACCTAATTTGACAAGGGAATAGATAACTAAAGTAGTCAAAAGGCATAACACTAGGTTTACACCTTAGTATAGGGCATTCTCCATTCTCCAAAACAAAATTGAAGAAGTTGTACAAAGAACCACAAGATCGTAGAAGAATCTATATAAGAAAACTGAAGATTTCTTTGAAGAAGAGTACAAAGAAGAAGCTACTACAAAGCCAAAAGAGAGAAGAAAGAGGAGAGAAGAGAAGACAGAAGTAGAGAAAAAGGTTGAAGAGGAGGAAGGAAAAGATGAAGATAGGGGTACTGATGGGCAGCAAGATCAAAGTGTGCAAGACACACAACTACCACCTCCTAGCCCTCCTCACTCTTCCATCACACCTATAGAAATCATAAAGATTAAAGATGTTACTGACACCACAAGTCAAAAAATCAACCCATTAACTATAGAGGATCTCACTAAGATCCTTGACCAAACAACTCTTCAAGCACAATTGTGTACAAGTCCCATAATGGTTAGTGTTGATGAGCTCCAAAAGTCAGTAGATAAAATCAAGAAAGGTGAGGTGCTGTAATACCCCAAAATTGGCTCATTGCCATTATACCAATTCTGGTCTATTCCTGATAATTTCAAAGTCCTATTCTAATAGGCAATTCTCATTCTGCTATTCGCTACTTGACTTAATTGTCAGATGCAGAAAACCTAAATCTGCATTCATCATACTTATTAGTTAATTCCTATAGTATTTACTCATATTAGTCACATTAAACCTATTGATTAATATTTAATTTAATTATTAAGTATTTATAATTTAATTAAATTATAATTATATCCTAAGGCTAATGTACTATGGAATTAAATTTATTTAATTTAATAAATACGCCTATTTTAATTAATTAAATGTAATTATTTAATTAAATGGGAAAGGTATTTCTAATTAATTAAAAGAAATTATTTAATTAAATGGAGTACTTACTTCTAAATAATTAAACAAAGTTATTTAATTAAATGGGAAGCCATTCCTAATTAACTAAATGAAGTTATTTAAGTAAACAAAAGTGTCTCTAATTAATTAAAGATTATTTAATTAAATAGAAAAAGTAATTATGAGAGCATATTTCATTTTATTAAATTGAAATTTCTCAACAAAATCTCTCTTCAGTTCAAAAAGGGGAATTTCCAGTTCACTATTGATTAAAAATGAGTTAACTCAGTTAACTCCTTTTTCTACTCAAATTAAAATAGTTAACTCCTTATTTTACTCAAATTAAGTCTGTTAACTCCCTTTAATTTGGGAATCTCCCTTTATGACTGAAACTCATCTTCAATCCTGACCGTTGATCTGAATCGATCTCAACCGTTGTTGGCCTCCAGGAGACTCTATTTAAGAGACCCTCATCTCTTCATTTTAGGAGGATGAATTGATTTGCTATCGAATTGCTGTTGAAATTCATGCTCATATTTACTTACATTTCTTTCATACATTCTCATTCTTAGTTTGATCTCATTTTAGTTTAATCATGCATATGCTTAATCTAGTTTGCTTCATTTGTTCTTAGATTACATTGCATCTTTCATTTTTTAGATTAATCTGTATACTCATTCTTAGCTTAATTCCATTGTCAAATCCTTCGTTCTTAGAGGGTCTAGTTTCCTGCACCTCGATTCTGAGGATATTAATAGGAAAAATCCCTTTAGATAGAAGGCAACAGGTCACTTTGCAGAGCAAATTTTGGATGAACAATTCAATGTTCATTCTGCGATGAATCCACAAATAAGGACCGTGTTGAAGTGTGTGTGTTAGCATAGGCTGCATTTTCACATATACAGGTGCCACCACAAGAACCACCTCAAATCACTCAAACTAATAGACTTTAATTTCTACCACCTCCATCACCACCAAGAATAGCCATGCAAGCTCATCAGGAGCTAAGTGCAATAGTAGGGGAAGTCATAAGTACACCAATACAGACAACAAGTACACCCCCTACAGCAGTGGCACAAGAAGAGAATAGGGAAGAAACACAGGATAAGGAGGAGTCTGCAATACAAACTTTGGTTGAATTGCAAAAAATAGGTACTCCTACCAAATCTGTTCAGTAGCTGAGTACTGACATGTTGACCATACAAGTCAGTGCACCAAGCTCAAGTTCTACTAGGGTAGTAAGGACCATTCATTATGGTATTCCTGAGCTTGATGAAGAAATTCAAATACCCTATTATGATTCAAGCACTTTAACTGAGGAAAAGATGAATAAAATAAAAAGTGCATTGGACAAGAGAAGGAGGCAAGAGGTATTGAGGAAGACTTCAAATACAAGTAGGAAATGAATGAGATCAAAGATATATTCATGGATGGCTTTAGCCTACAACCTCCAAATTCAAGCAGGCCAATCCTTGAGCAACTACTTGATATAGCTGACCAAGTGAGTAATGAAGACCATGATACAAATGTAAAACTCATGGAATGGTTAGACAAGAAGTTTCTAGGCAAGGTCAACCAAAAGATAGCTAATAACATTATTTTGGGACAATTTGACCTAGCCAAGAAATTGGATGAGGTAAAGATTATATTAGGGAACATCTTTTCCCTTTATAGAAAATTGTGTGATTTTTCTAGGTTCACACAAGAAATAAATCATAAAATTTTGAACCTTGAGAGTAAACCTAAGCTCTCCAGTATGCAACTACCCTCAAATCCTACATAGAGTGAAAAGAATTTTTCTCAAACACTTCACACTTAGAGGGAATTAGTTGCATTATCAGTAGAAGAGGCCACTATTAAAGAAAAGCTGATGCAAATTCAAGCCTCAATTACTCCTCACTTGGATATATTACACAAGGAAAAAATGTATGCTGAAACAATCCTCAAGAAGGATCCAAATGTTTCTACACATGAAGGACTTGTTGATCTAACAACAGAGCTTGCAATCCAACACAAGTTATTAGTTATTGCATTGAATAACTGGGATGCAACTCTCAAAATACTCCTTGAGGTAAACAAGACATTTTTGGCCAAGCATGGCATTACTGTTTAGAACCCTTTGACATCAGTGTCAAAAAAGGGGAGATAATAAAGGAGATAATATTCTAAGGGGAAGATATATTAAAAGAGGATAAATTCATATAGCATGAAGATAAGGAGATAATAGGTCCTGAATGCAAGAATAGGCTAGAAATAGAGAACTTCAGGCATAATGGCACAAGACATCAGAATTCATAAAATGATCAACTTAGGGGGAGTCATAAGGTATATTGTTGAAATTTTGTAAGTGAAGAATGTACACACAAGGATTGGATCATGAATGATTAGTTAAGTGTTTTTGACACTCATGTCAAAGGGGGAGATTGTTGATCAAATAAGTAAGATTAACAAATGAGTGTCAACAGACTTAACCATCTTCACTATACATGCCAAGTATACAATGGAAGTTGAGCTAGAACTCTAACACATGTCAAGTTATAGCTAGTGTCGAGGAGATCAAAAGATAATATGTGCCGAGAAAAGTAGAAGTTAATAGGTCCTGAGCAAAACAGGAAGTTAATATGTGTCAAGCAAAGCAAAAGTTAATAAGTGCTGAGCAAAATAGGAAGTTAATAGGTGCCAAGAAAAATAAGAAGTTAATAGGATCCGAGTAACTAGGAAACATAGTGGATGCTGAGAAATCTAGAATAGATGGTGTTGAGCATCAGTATTACTTCATGTGCCGAGCAATGCAAGATCAACATGAAAGTTGGTGCAATCGCAAGCCAATATGTAAAATAGTTATGCATGACTCATGACAGGATAAAAGGATAAGATCAAATCCTCACAACCACCTATTGCTAATCAAAAAATTGGAGACTGCATGCAGCTAATAGGTGAATTTTAAGGGTTTGAATAGGAACATTTGAATCAAGGATGCATAGCGAACCACTAATCTTTATAAGGGAGTCTTGATGCCATTGAACAAAAAAAAAAAAAAAAAGAGAGAGAGAAGAGTCATGAGAAGAAGGAAAAGAAGAGCCTATTATTAAGGTTGGTGCAGAACATTGGTGTCAAAGATTTAGTGGAAAGGATGGCATTTACACATCTAGTTGATCAGAATAGAACAAGGAACACAATCAGGAGATCAGATCTAGCAGAGATCAGTGATAGAAGAGCAGATCAAGTACCTGAGATCAACATCAAAGATTGCATTAGATCAGGTGTATTATTCTAATACTCTCTCATAATTGTATTAGAAATTTGGAAATCCTATTGAGTTAGGTGGGTTTAACAGCCTTATGTAAATCCTTTAATAGGGTGGCATTCTAAGTTGAATCTTTTGAAGTCCTCTAACAAGGCACACTCCTAACAGGGTGTAGAAATACTTTAAAAGGGTAACAGTGTGTTGTAGCCTTTAACAGGGCAGGCCTTTAACAGGGAAAACCATCAGGATTGGTTGAAATTAATTGTTGTAGTAATTTTGTGGGTATCATCCCCACCCCAGTTTTACCTTCTTATTTCTGGAGGGTTTTTGGGTCACAAAAATCTCAAGTGTTATGGTGATGCATGCTTGCTTCTCATGATTGTTTAATGTTTATATGCATGCATGTTAATTTTAATTATATAAGATTAAGGATTTAAAATATATAAAAAGGCTAGTACTTTTGATTCACCCCCCCCCCCCCCCCCCCCTCTTAGAAGCACTCTTCCCATTAAGACATTCCAACATGCCTATCAAGGCATTACTAACTACAACATGTATAAATAAATCTAGTTTTTTAATAAATCAATTTGTATCCATTCTTGAAAGATCCTATTTTTAGTTGGTTCGTAAGATGTTGGTGAAGGTTCTGATCCCTTTCCTTGTTCACTCAAACACCTTACATTCTTCAATTTTTAGGTATCTTTTAATTTCTATATCATTCATCAATCTCCTTTCTATATGAGCTTCTTTCAACCTACCTATTTTTACATTCAAGTTTGATAGAATAAGTTATGGCATTCTCAGATCCATCTCAAAAAGAAGACTTTCTATAAACAATCCCAACTATATATTCTTATGTAATTTGCACATTGAGGAAACATGTCCATTGGCATTTTGATGATAAAGTTTAGAGTTTCCTTAAGATAGCCATCTTGGTTAAGGAGGTCAAGCATGCATACATAGTGCTTGGTTTTAGGCATAATGTAATAAGAGTCACTCATGCTATTAAAGTATCTAAAGCCTTCATCCACTAGACCTATGTGACTACATGCAAACAAATCCCATGTGAAGCTTGCATTGGAAGAGTATGTTCCTCAATGTTTCATAGAGTTTAAAAGCATCATATAAAAATCCATCTATGTGCATATCTTGTAACAATGGCATTCCATCTATTGACATATTTTTGAAGTATTTTGCCAAGCAGTTCACATGCCTTGTGTATGTATCTACATTTTCACACATGTCTAGCAAGGCATTGGTCACATAAACATCATAGGAATTTCCACTTTTTATAGATTGATGTATTTATATACTTTGTTATAAAGCTTCTAATTTTGCACAAGCTGGTAGGATGCTAGAAGAGGTTGCAGATTCAAACTTCACATTTTCCAATAGCATTTGCTTAAAGCTATACAATGCCTTTTCAAAAGATCCATTGTGTGTATCCTGCCACCCTAGTATTCTATGAGATGACACCTTTATTTGGCAATGTATCAAACACTTCATGATTTGAGCATGTTTCCACAATTTCAATACAAGTCGATTAGGAATTTTATAGTTATAAAATCTAACAATTTCCACAATGCCGATAGGATGCTAGCAAAGGTTACAGAGTTAGAATTTACATTTTCCAATAACTTCTATTTAAAGGTATACAATTCCTTTTCAAGAGGTCCATTTTGCATATCTTTTTTAACAAACTCATATTGTGCATATCCTACAATTATTCAATTCCATGAGACCACATCACTTTCAAGCATTTTGTCAAAAAATTTAGATGACCTCTATATCCTTCTATATTTTACATAAATGTTTATCAGAGCATTGTAACTGTGATGTCTAACCAAAAGCTTTTTTCAAAATTTTTTATTGTAGTTCATGCGTGTTCTAAAGTGTAAGAATTTTCCTAAGGGAAAAATTCACCTAGGAACTAAGAACTCAAATACAAGCACATAGTAGACCAAAAATGGATATGATCAATTAATCAGAGTATGTCCGAATACATTGCTCTATTCAAAATGTGATATTCAACACACTAGGAGTGCCTGTATATAAAGGCTTCTCAAGAAGCACCTAAAATGTCTCTAGAAACAATTAGAAGATAAGACAACTAAACACCTTATCCAACATTCTAGATGAATGGATAAGAATGACTAAGTGTCATATGTGTGTAGAAAATTCCTATGTTGTAGACAACATGTGCTTAAAAGAGGTGCGGACCCCTATGATGTCATCAAGACAACTCACAAGAGTGCACAAACTCTTAAGTGTCTCACATATAAAATAATAAAATGATGCAAAAAAATTAAATAATGCATTAACCTAAGTAAACTTAAGTAAGTGTAATAAGTAAATACTTATTTACACCAACACCCCCCCCTTAAGTGCAACTTAGGGGAATGCCCTTAAGCTTATGAAACTAGGATGAAGATGCATAATGGGTCCTAGTTACTAGGCCATGTTAGGTACCCATGTACATAATAAAAATGCAATCTCTCATAAAGTGGGGAAAGAGGGAAAACCTCATGGGAAAAACCCTCCCCCAAAAAGAGAAATAAAAGGGATGCATGGATGGATGGAGTTATCAAGACCCCCCCATTATGACATACATCCATGTATATACAAGAAAGAAGGGAGAAAGACAAAACCTCCTATGAGGAAAAAGTACCCCCCAAAAAAGAGAAGGAGACGAGTTAGTCCCCCCCCTTAAAAGTAGTGTGTTGATCAGTGAAGAATGCTCCTATGTAGAAGTTGATCCATGACCTTTGTATGATGTTCCTCCCCTTTGGAAGAAAAAATGGCAAGGGTACCTATGAGATACATCCCCGGTATGGAGAAGAAATCTCTATGATGACTGGTATCTCTAAAACCTATTCAAAAGTCCCTGTGTCGATACTGTTGACAGCTTCCTTCAAAACCACTGAAGAGAAGTATAGATCGAACAAGGAATGTAGTAGAACCTGTCTCAGGAAACCAACTATCTTCTCAACTAATGAAGAGAACTCTTGCAGATGCTGTACATAAGAATCCACAATCACACCAACCTAGAAGGATTGATCATGTAGAGAATGTGCAATAATTGTAGAAGAATCATCCTCAACAAAGAGAACTGAGAAATCATCATAAAAATCTCACATATCTACTGTGTGTGACTCCAAGAATAGAACTGAAATGTCTGGCAAGAAATCATCATTTGGAAGACCATGAGTACCCTACAGTGCTGAAGTACATGAATCTGTCACTGTGGAAAAGGATGAAGTATCTGTCTCAAAAAGAAGATGAATGTCATCAAGAATATCTCCCTCATCTTCAATGCGAGACTCCACAAACAACTGTGCAATGTCTAAAAGGAAGTCTTCACAAGAAGGTAGAGTAGGAAGATGTAAAGTATCCTGCTGCATTGATTCAGAAGCATCTATGGCTGAAATAGGATCAGCAGGAGCAATAGGAGCTGGAGGTGTGATCTCATTTGAAGAGGAGTCAGCTGCAACTGGTGGAAGAAGATCTTCTGGGAATGGAGGAATAGCTAGATCTCTATAATGGTCCCAAAGATACATCCATAAAACATATGGATCAGATGATTTATTTTGAATGTCTTTTTTAGAACTTTATACTCCATATAGCAATAAAGAGTAGGAATAATGAGGTCAACTTGATCAATAGTATACTCAAGATCTAGCGCATATGGTAGTACATTGTGCTAAGAGAGATATCTAACCATAAGTTGACTTCATTCCTTATAGTTATCTAGGTTCAAGTAGATCAAATCTGACTCTTCCATGATGGCCCAATCAAAGAAACCTCCAAAAAAAAAATCAAAGAACCCCCCTTGAAAAAGATGCTGATGGCACTTGAAAGCCACTTGCCAATTTAGGGCCTATTTTTGAAAGTAGTATTTCTGTCAAGCATTTTAAGTGGAAAAATTTGTGATTTTAGAGTTGTAGAAAAATTCAAAAATAGAGATCTCAAAAAACCTACACCAATGTGTAGATCACAAAATCCTACCCCAAAACAAAAAAAATTTCTCACAAAAAGGAGTCCGTATGAGGAAGATATCGTTGTTTGAAAATTGCTGCTGCTGTTATTGTTTCTGAATTGCTGCCGTGCCTCCAAAAAAAAAATGGCTCTAGATTTTGCCTCAAATTTCCAATTTGGATGAAAAAAAATCTGATCTAAGGGTTTTTGGACCTTCTAAATGTGATGCAAATATCAGATTTGCACCAACAAGCTTCAATCTTCACTTGCAAAAAATCTCTCCTATGGCCCCATTGCAAAAAAATTTCTAGAAAATAATGCAGATCTAAAAAAAAAAGCAGAGATGTAGATGAAAAAAAGTAGATCTGAGAATTAAATGTACACATCTGAAATGATCATACCAATTTTGCAAATCGGTCCTTCAGGTGCCGATTTGCAAAATTTTTTTGCCTCACAATCGACTTTGGCCTAAGGTAGGCAGCTTTGTAGTCAATTTTCAGTGATTCAGCGTTATGGATGCAATGGTGAGGTTAGATCTGGCTCTAGACAACCCAATTTCTACAACATTATGGATTTGGGCTGAGGTGATGAAGCAAGCATGGTCTCGAATGGCTATGTGATGAGAAAATCTCCAAGTTGCTCTGATACCATGTAAGAATTTGCCTAAGGGAAAAATTCACCTAGGAACTAAGAACTCAAACACAAGCACATAGTAGACCAAAAATGGATATGATCAATTAATTAGAGTATGTCTGAATACATTGCTCTATTTAGAATGTGATATTCAACACACTAGGAGTGTCTGTATATAAAGGCCTCTCAAGAAGCACCTAGAATGTCTCTAGAAACAACCAGAAGATAAGAAAACTAAGCACCTTATCCAACATTCTAGATGAATGGATAAGAATGACTAAGTATCATATGTGTGTAGAAAATTCCTGTGTTGTAGACAACATGTGCTTAAAAAAGGTGCAGACCCCTATGATGTCATCAAGACAACTCACAAGAGTGCACAAAGTCCTAAGTGTCTCACAAATAAAATAATAAAATAATGCAAAATAATTAAATAATGCATTAACCTTAGTAAAATTAAGTAAGTGTAATAAGTAAATAATTATTTACACCAACATAAAGGTCCCATTTTGGCATAGGTTGGGAAGAGGTTGGAAAAGGTTATGGAGTCCTTCTATTGGCGCTCAAAATCGCAGCCCTGATTTTGAGCACCATAGTGAATTTGAGCCCTATAAATGCTTTTATATGCCTATGTACCTGGCTGTCAGTATGAGGCCTAAGAGGTGTTTAATGTTTCTAACAACTTCCATTCACCCTGTCTACCTGTTTCATATGGTCAAATCATCATTCTGAGCTATATGGCAGGTCCGGGGAATGGTGAAATGGCAAGAACGAGCAGTTCAGACGGAGGCACAGGATTTTGCCACGTGGCAAGATCCGACGGCTCACGCATCCCTGCAATATGGAGTTGTAGGGATTTAAGTAATGCAGGGATGCGCCTTTCCGACACGTGGCACTGGGTCCTTGCGGTGCTGACATGGCATCGATCGACCAATCAGAGGCTGCCACGTGGCAGAAAGGCTAGTCAACTGAAGGTTGACCCAGATTGAAGAAGGGGCAATATTAAAAAAAAAAAATATATATATTTTATTATTATTTTTATAAATAAATAGTTGACGTGCATTTTTTAAAAAAAATTTAAATGAGGCTCTTTTCTAAAGTTTAAACTTTAGAAACTTTTAAATTTTTGAAAATGTCTTGAGTGCAAGCCTGAACTTTCTAGCAGAGGAGTCATTTTCAAAATGACTTTTAGGAGGTTTTCGAGAGGCCAGATAGGTGATGTTATATATCGCCAGAATTGGGAGAAGACGAACTTTTTGATTTTGGAGTCCATTTTTGCATAGGTATTAGTCTGTTTGAGCTACACAAGGTTTTCTATCAGGTACCTGAATTGCAACTATTTTCAGACCAGGAAGTTTAGTTGTATTTTTGGCAAGTTAATAGCTTGAAAATGCATAAAAGACAAGGAGAATTCAGCTGGGGGCATCTTTGAGTTAGTTAGATGAATTTTTATCAGCATTTTGATGCAAATCAGATATTTAGCAAATTAGGGATTTCATCATTCAGCTGGGGATATTTTGCAAATCAGTTACAAGGCAATGATGAAATCAAATCAGATCAAGATGGAGAAGGAAGAAAGAGGTTACTCACTTGCACAGGATTAAATTTCAAGTGGACACTTGTCGTCTTCAGATCAAATCCAAAAATTCTTTCTCTTCTATATTTTCTTTCTTTTTGTCATGGTATTGGTTCCAGTTTTTGGTTCCAATTTTTGGGAAGAAGAATTTAATTGTTGTGATACCATTAGGGATTCCAATTTTTGCACTGTGAGACCATTGGTTCCAGTATTTTGACATGTTTCCATGACCGTGACACCATTTTCTTCAGCAGAACTCTCATGTGAATAGCAGTTGTAGAGATAATATATATAGTTATGAGATATTAGGTTGTTTCATATTTTAATTTTATGCATCTGAATGCATAGTTTCAAGGAAATGAATACATATGAGCAAAAATTTCACTAATTTTGTTCTAGTTCTTGTCTCCTGTCTCAGCAATCTGTAAGTCTTATGTGGTTTCGAAACAAAGATTTGAGACCCATTTGCATCCCTTTTAGGTTGTATGTTTGATGTATTTTGCTGTTGGACCAAAGGGCCAAGTAAATGCTCGATATGTTTAAATAAGGTTACTGGTTATTTGAGAAAGGTGTTTTGTGAGAATGAGACCTGAATGAACATTGATATCTGAATCACAGGGTGGTTGGATAGATTTGATGTCTGGGTATATGAGATATGTCCTGATGTCACAGATGTATGTTTTGAATTCATGGAATTGCCCAATGGATTAGGCACTGATTAGTTATAGGATCACTGGTTATACTGTTGCATTTTTGAGGTTTTGTTGAATCAACATCTTTAATCAAATGAATTTCCCTTTAATGTTGAAGAGCTATAAACAGAATGACCTCACTCAGCTTATGAATTTCATTGTTTTGCATCTAGCTACTGCAGATATATGTTATTTCATAAGTTATTAGGAGAAATAAGGGTTTTATCTGCTTCATAATAGATTCAGTGTATGCTTTGACAACTGGTACCATATAAGAAATCTATAGGTTCACCCACCTAGGTTTTGCAGAGCTTGAAGTGCAGAAGGAGTATAGCCTTACAGTTGGCCTGGTGTCTGAATGAATGTGTTGATAATGGGAGTTAGCTGCCCCTAGATGCGTTTTGTTCTCATTAGGGTAATTGGAAATGGGTAACATTTTCAAACACCAACAAAATGGCGACTCTGCTGGGGAGTTGCATATAGAAAGAATAAAAATCTTTGCCATGAAACAGATTGAATATAACAAATATATAGCAAGATGTGCTCCCTTTTCCTTGCTGAAGTTTCATGTTCCCTAGTTAAGCTTTATTCATGATCAGCAGTAGGTTGTAAAATTGGATGAAAATTGTGTTCTATGACTGTCATAGGTCTATCTTCAATCAGTCTAGTTTTCCAGTACTGTTGAGAAAGTTTCAGAGTCAAGAATTCATTTATAAAGTGTAAATTCTTTTCAGGATGTCAGTGATCTACAAGTTTCTCCTACATTGAAAGTCTAGTTCAGATTTGTCAAGTGACAAATTATGTTTTATTTCTCCCCAAGTGTGAGTGGCAACTCTCAAATCTCTGTACTAGTTTGTTCCTAGTTGATTTCATTGTAAAATGTTAAAGGACTTTCAGATGTATGGGCAGATCTAAAACTGTTGATAGATCTTGGAAAAGAAGTTTTAAATTCTTGATAAGTTTTAAAGTGCTGTTTGAAATATGCTGTTATAAAGAAATTGAAATGTAAAAAATCAATCACAATAGTGGTTATTCTATTCCTCTTTCAAAGAGGTGGCAACTCTACAAAGTTTTGACTAGTGGTGTAAAAGATTTTCAGTCTTGCACCTATGCCAGATCAGCAGATCGAAGTTTTCCATCAGCACTTGAGGTATTTTGGTTTTCATGTTTTCTTTTCATGAAAGTCAAATGTTAGAATCAGTGCCTCTATTCAGTGATTTTTAGCACTAGTAAGAAGAGGTAGAAATTTTGTTGTAAGATGGAGTCAGATCTTAGATCTAAGATTAGTTTACCAAATTCTGATAGTTTAGAAACTGTGAGTAATAACATTACTATGTTGAATACAATGGTTTACAAAAGGATTGTAAATCTTATAAGAATTCAGGTAGGCGGTACTCAAGGTCTAAGTGTCCAACAATGTTATTTAAGGCTTGAGTCAGTAATCAATAAGATGCCTTTTCATTGTAGACCTAATGAATCTTCATTGCCTAGTGTTTTTCTTGATGTTCTAGTACCTGATTCAGTCAATTGGCCAGCACCTATTAGATTACAAAGAATTTTGCAAATTGAAAAATTCATTGAGGAGATGGAAGATGATGATTATAGATTTCATGAAATATCTCCTAATGATAATGAGTGTGCTGAAAGCCAAGGTAGTAATGAATACAATGAGTCTGTAGAGCAAAATAATCTGTCTTCCGATTGTGAAGAGGTGGATTCAAATGTTAATGAATCAGGTAATAGCAATCAGCATGAAAAGGATGGATATAAAAGAGAAGATAAATTAAGTTACAGTACATATGAAGTTGAAGAAAGCTGTAACAATAGTAGATCCAGTGATTGAAATGATAAGAAAGAATGTTGTAATAATTTTGATTTTCTAGATTGTTACACTAATGATCTTCTTGTTGTAAGTTCTTCATATTGTCCAAATGACAATCACAACCATGAGAAGATTTGTGAGGTAGTCTTCTTGAGTTCTGATGAAATCTTTGTTTTGTTGGCTCATGAGTTTGAAAAGCACGTAAGTATCTCTAAGGATCTTCATATGTTCTCTCATAATACTTTCTCATTCAGTCAAATCAATTCCCCAAAGTTTGATGTGGAAAAAGAGGTAGAATCCGAACAATCTTTGTTAGACTTTGGAGGTGTATATAACAAAACCTTAAATGTTTTTGCACATGACAATTTGTTGGATGTAGAGAATGTTGATGAAGGGAAGTTTAATGGTGTTTCATATTCTTTTCATGTTGATCTTGCTGAACATTGTTTTGATGTTTCATATGATGAAGTGGAAAATAGTGAGTGTTGTCCATCCGGTTATAGATTTTCTTTATGCACTGATAGGTCTTGTGAAGATAAGTTCAAGGTGTATTCTGATTTTCAGTTTGATGAAGAAGATGATGGTCATCAACATAGTTTGGATCAGTACTGTCAGAATGAGTTTTCAATTTTGGTGACTAATCAATTATTTGAATGTGAAGAGGTTTCAGCAAAGGATAAATCTAATTCGATGAGTAACATGGTTGCAAGTAGGCAATGATCAGATTTCACATACTCTTCATTTACGGAGGCACAAGGTGAGTTACAATCTGCTCCATGTAACTCGTTGGATGAAGTTGAATATGAGCACTTTATGTTTCCAGTTGGAAGAATCCATGATTTAGTCAGTAGTAATTAGTTTCAGTTTGATATCAGTTTTCATGGTCATGCTGATCCATATTTTCATAGTGAGCAAGGTGTAGACAGTATGTATGATTTTTATACGCACTATGAAGATGATGATAGTAGTTTTGTTTTGCTTAATGAAGTAATTGAAAGTGATGGGTGAAACAAATAAGGATGAGAGTTTCAGTTTGCCTCAGGAGAACGTAAATGAAAATAAGGTGTTTGACAGAGGTAAAAAGTTCTAAAATTTTTCGGTGGCCTGCAGCCATCACTTGTACATAGTTAGGAGTAGTTTCCTGTTTTCAATAAAGCTGTTTGAGAAAGTTTTTGCTATCAAGTGTGTGGTTTTCTTCCTCCAGAGATCTAAAATCTTACCATGCCCGCAAGGGGCATGCATTCCCAGATAGAGCCACTGTTGGCGCTCAAAATCGCAGCCCTGATTTTGAGCACCATAGTGAATTTGAGCCCTATAAATGCTTTTATATGCCTATGTAACTGGCTGTTAGTATGAGGCCTAAGAGGTGTTTAATGTTTCTAACACCTTCCATTCAGCCTGTCTACCTGTTCCATATGGTCAAATCATCATTCTGAGCTATTCGACGAAGTCCTATTTTGAAAAATTGTCAATTTTGCTTTTTCACCCAAGTGTCAGACAATGATAAGAGGCCTTGTTGGTGAGTGAATATCTCGCACCCATAAATGCGTCATGACTTACCCCTTTGAGAGTGTCTAGTGTCCTTACCCAAGAACCTACGTTTCAAATTTTGAGTCATTTCAAGTTCGTCTGACTAGGTTCTCAATCCCTCGAAGTTGGTCAGTTACTATTTTAATGCTTTTTCACTTTGCACCTAATTCTAGGAAGCCCTGTTTGATGTGCTATAACTTTTGACTAGTTGACCCAAATGAGAAAATTCCTCTTGCGTTGTATTTTAGGCATCAGAGACTTCCTATGTTTCAATTTTTAAGTCTTGACGAAACATTTTGATGAGTTTTCAAGCGCGATTCCAAACACAATTTGTAACCTTTTATTGGTGTCAGCATTTGCAGATTTCTTAGGACCCCTGTTCGTGGCATTATAATTCCTAATCCGTGATTGGTGAGATCGAATAGATTGTACCACTATGTTGTCCTCTAAAAATATTTTAAATGTGCCATTTTATAAATCTTAACGAATCCATTTGCACACTTTTCCAGATCATTTCCATTTGCAAAAAAATGTTTTCTGTCAATGCTTTTAATCTGTAAAATCTAAGTAGCATACTTTGAACGTCCGCCATTTGCATCTTGTTATTCACCATGAGCCCAAATCCCAGATATATACTCACCTCATAACAGAGAATGAGTGTCCCAGTTTGCATTTCCCCATGTGCTCATTTGCCTAGTTTTCAAAGCCAAATTGAAATCCAGTTTAGTGCTTTTTGATATGTTTGGTTGCAGGTAAATCTGAGAAAGTGACTTTGACTGTCAATATCTTTTGACCTTGAATTCTTCATGAGACGAGATTTGACAGGGTACAAGAATGCAGAGAAAAGACTTAGTGTATTCAACTTCAGGGCATGATTAGTTGATTTGGTTAGTTTTCAAAGCCAGTCAATGGACCTCCTGGCACATACTTGACAGTTGAATGAACATTAAAAAATGAGTTTTAAAAGTGGTTTTCAGTGGTTGAACTTGATTCTAATCAGCATCAAATGGTCAATGGATTAGTTTGACAGTTTAGGTGTTTGAATTCGAAATTTGTTTTAGCCGGACCCACTTTAGGGCCCGACTAATTCTGTCAGATTGATAAGCTATTGGGAAATGAAGTAAGTCAGAGAATGTTCTGATCACTGTTGGTGTGATTTTTCATAGTATAGGATTTGTTCTGATATTTGGGTGAAAAATCAGCTATGTCTTTGTTCTGTGGTGCCCTCATTTTCATTTAAAATAAAAAAGAGGTACTTTCTTCAAATATGTTGGCGGGGTTTTTTATCCTAAATATTTTTATTTACGTCAGGATGCCTTTTTGAAAACCCTTTTTATGCATTTAATTGCGATTTTTCGTCTGAGAGGATGCCAAGTTAAAATGTTTTTAAAAATCATCGTTGATCTATCAGAAATCAAGGGTCAGCGCATCCCCGCATAATAAAGATGCAGGCTTTTAAGTAGTGCGGGGAAACGCAGTAATGACACGTAGCCCTTGATGTTTTATGAGATCTGGTAGGCTGTAAAAGCTCATGTATGTCCGATTTGTCAGTACTTTTGCACGTTTTATTTTTCCGCGATATCATTGGTGGATTCATTGGGAGAACTATGGAGATTACTTACCAAGTAGTATCACCGTTGATCATGTCTTGATCAATGGTTGACGCTTCTCCGCATAATAAAGATGCAGGTTTTTAAGTAGTATGGGGAAGCAAAGTGGTGACGCGTGGAAATGTGGGGTCAGATATTTGTATTTCAATATGCTACACTACAAATGACTAGTGACGTGTAATGCTAGGAATGCATGGAAGGTTTTTGGTTGCTCAATGAATAAGAAGCGATATCACCGTTGATCATGTCCTGATCAACGGTTGACGCTTCCCCGCATAATAAACAAACCAAGTTTTTAAGTTATGTGGGGAAGCACAGTAGTGACACGTGGCCGTGATGACATCAAACCCTTGCTTGCTCAAAAGATGATATGGTATCCACTGACGTGAAGTGTTATCCATCAGTATAAGCTAATATGGCAATTTCCTATTGGTCTGTATAGCTAGCTGGTCATCAATACGAAATGGATTATTCTAATCGCCAATCTTGTCTTGATCGACGGTTGACGCATCCCCGCATAATAAAGATGCAGGTTTTTAAGTAATGCGGGGAAGCTTGATGATGACACGTAGCATGTTTCAGAAAGGACTATGAAGCCTTGTTATTTTAAATCAGGACCGTGCGATCTGATAAAATCTACGGATGGGATTCAAATTTGAGTACAAATTGCAGGCAATAGTTACTGAGAGTAAATGTGATCCAGACCTGGTGCGTGCGGTTTTAATTCATAAAAAGAGCCCACGATTTCACCACTAATGAATCACCAAAGTACAGAAAGAAAAGGGCGTTCAAGTTTTTAGAGCTAAGGCACAGAATTTCTCGGTTAATACCCCAATAAAATTGCAGAAGACATCATATAGCGCCGAAGTGCAATTTCTGGCGGGTAAGTGCTCCATGACTTTCTGAGTAAAATTTCAAGCATCTGCTGTTGTGAATTTTCCAAAGTTTCGATTAAAATGCCGCCCCGAAAAGAGTTTACTGGACAAAAAGATTATCTAAAACGTTCAGTACATGATGATTTTCTTGAACAATTCCCTTTATCAGTGCATGAAATAAAAAAGGGAAGGGTGCTCATTCCAAAAAACCCTAGATTGGTTGTGGCAGAAGGATTTTATGACAAAGCTAATTGGATAAGGGATGCCCAGGTTTCCATGGGAGGTTTGGAGTTGTTTAGGAAATGGTTTTCAGAGCAAAAACTAGACACTCCTATGAGCAATGTATGGAAATTTGACATTGGAAAATTAGTAGTCCCTAGTGTCTTCTTTGATAGTGATTTATTGATGGACCTGGCAAAGAGGTATGACCCTATCACAAGGTGGGTAAAAAATCATTTAGGGGTCAACCTTTTTAGGGTTTGCCCTGAATTGTTCAGTGAGGTTTTCAACCTAAACCCTAACCACGCTGTGCATGAAATCATTGATTTGGATGATTTTCAAGCTAGATATGATGCACAACAAGTGTACTTGAGAATAGGGCCACTACAAGAGCATGCTGCTAGGGTTGGAAGTTTTCCTGTGATCACAGCCAGTACTCCAAAGCCATTGTTAAGAAGACATTTCAATCTGAGAGCTCAGGCATTATATTTTTCTCTTTGTGAGATCTTGGGGATAGATGAGGGTGATCAAATTCCAAGTTTTGTGGTCCTTATAATTGCTCAAACCCTTCAATTTGGAATGAGCACCATTCTGGATTTTGCCACTTTCCTAGCAAAAGAAATTCACAACGGGTTGGTTGGAATAGCAAAGGGGAAAGTAAACAAACCATTATGTTGGTATTCATTGATGATGCATGTATGTTTATACAAAGGATATTATTTCTTCTCCAAAGGTATGGAGTTAGAAACCACAAAGGATGGAGAAAGGAATCTAGTGCAATTATGGAGTGTGGATATGACTTCAGAGGCCACTGATGCTAGTTATGTAAGATTTGACAGGTATTTTGCATCAAATCTTAGACTGCTTTTAAGAGGAGATAGCCCTAGAATCCCACAAGCATTATTAGAATTGGTTAGACCCAAGGACCATGCTAAGGGGCTACCTGTCAGTCACAACTGGGGGGATATAATTCCCTACAATGTTTCAATAGTAATAAGAGTTTATGGTTTCTTAGGAAAACCTCATGTGTTACCTTTTCATGTACCTCTGAAGATAGGGATAGCCGAGCTCTTATGGCAGATAGGTACTATAGATGAGAGGGAATTGGTAAAGAAGGGCGCTTTCTTTCCAATAGTTACTGTGGTGCATGATTTTGTTTTTGTTAAAAAGGGGTGGAAGCATTTAAATTTGTTTTTGAATAAATACAACATGGCAGAATCTCACGCTAGATTCATTGACCCTGAAGGATTCTATGACCTGTTAAGAGAAAGGGTGAGAGCTTCCCATATGGTGCATCGGGTTTACTATCTGGAAGATGTAATCAAAATTTTTTTCACATTGCAGGAGCAAGAATTAATGAAAGATAAATAGATAGTTTTCAGTAAAAACCTAGAATTCATTAATGCTTTTGACTCCCAATATGACCCATTGAAAGATAAGAAATACTGGGGAGATAAAATACAAGAATTAATGAATAATTTTGCTACAATAATTCAGACTATGAATGAAAAGAAAGGTATACTTATTAAGGCATACCCAGACAAGGCAGCAAAAATACAAAGAAGAATGAGTAGTAGAAATATAGTAACTCCTGGCCAATATACATTGTAGAAAAGGACAGGTTATGTCATGGTTTAGAGTGTGCAATAGGTACCCACTCATGTGAAGTCAAGGTCAAGAAGTCCATCTGCAGCCAGCTCTCCAAAAAGACAAAAATTGGAGCAGGGGTCTTCTTCTTCTCAAAAAGAACAATACTCCCCAATCCAGTCTCCAATCCAAATAGATGATGAGGCATCTCTAAAGGAGCAACTTAGACAAATGGGAGGAGATGGGGATATGATTGTCACTTCTACAGACCTGAATGTTGGAGAGCCACACGAACCTCCTACACCTTCCTTGGACCTGACCATTTCTGATTACCAACGTAAGGAAATTGACCCGATTGTTGCCTAGGCTTCTGAAAGATTTATTAATGATGAAAATTTTGTAAGATATAGGGCTTTTGCTCAGTTTTTATGGAGATTAAATATAAAGAATTTTGATAAAACCTATGAGAAGATCAAGGCTGAGCAACCAAATAAATCTGACTCGATTATCAAGGAAGAGGTAAAATCAAAGTTCTTGAGTGATTTTGCCCGGTTCACTCCTAAAGCTGGATGGCAAATAGTTAGACAATCAGGAGTCCTCCTTCTGCCAGAATGGGATATAGCGAATGCTATTGTTTTTGATTCAGTAAGGAAGCAGAAGGATTTTCAACTGACAACTGCTGAAGAGGTCTTGTAGGCTCATAAAGGGATAAAATTTAGTGATGACCACCAAGCCCTTTTTTTGTGGTCCATAGATAAGAGGGAAAATACTAGGATACATGAGTTTCCCACTGCAGAACATACTGGCACATTGACAGTATACAGGCCTGATGAGGTAAGTAGCAAACAAGTAATAGGAATGGCTACAGAAATGCTAAAATTGGGTGGTGTTGTATCTGGACAAGAAGAAGATAAGTTTGCCCAACTCAATGCTAGGTTTGAAGAAGTTTTGAAGGCATATGAGGAAAGGGGTATACGGATACAATCATTGGAAAACAAAATGTCTCAAATGGAGAGGATATTGGGGAAGAGAAAAATGGGAGAGTCCAGTGCACCTACAATTGCATACCCTTCACAGCCATTGGTTGGATCTGGATCAACCCCTATTATTGAAATACCTGATACCCCTGAAAGGCCACAATTCTATACTATAGAGGAATTTGAAGAAGAAAAAACAAAATTGCATAAGTTGCAGATAGAATTGAGAAATCAATATGAAGAAAAGTTAAAGTAGGGTATAATATATTTGAGGGATAAAATACAATGGTCAAATTTCTTTGATCAGTTGGCAAGAATTGCAGCCCTCATGGATGAGTTGAACAGGGATAAGGATAAGCTGACTATTCTTGCATAGAAATGGAGGGAGAGAAATAATGATATTACAATCATACGTATATCTGCAGTCCAAATGCCTTATCATCAAGTTGAGAAGATTTTTGATTTATTAAATAAGCTAGAGAATTTTGATGATGAAAGGGATTCTTTACAGAGAAGATTAACACTCTGCTTTTCCCAATACATCGCTGAAAAATTCACACTATTTCCTTATGCTTTAGAATCTGTTGATATGCTAAAAGAAAAAGAAAAGTGGAAAAGGGAGATGGATGAATTATTAAATGAAAGAATGATAAACATCATGAGTGAAACTAGCCATTGGTTCTGGGCAAAGACAAATGAGGAACTAGTAAAAGTACAGTTATTTTATACTACTATGGGGAGAGAATTTGATGTTTTAGAAGAAAATGCAAATTCTTTAATAATGATACAAAGAGAAGCTCTGAGCTTTGATTAGCTAGATGATGATGTTTTTAATAAATGGAAAAATTAGTTTCTAGAACAAATATGAGAAGATGATGAGGAAGAAAATGAAAAAGTAACAGTCACCCCCGAAGTTAATAATAAGGACATGGAAAATTCCCAGGTTGAAGTAAATTTACAGGTAACTGAAGACAATACATTACTTTCAAACCTCATGGCTACTTACTCTGAGGATGAAGAATAATTGGAGAATCAGATCCTATCTTCTTGTTAAAACAAATGAGAAGTCTAACAGAAAGGGACCCACCCAGGATGTTTTGATGTGTTATCTTTTCTGTTATTTGTTTTTTGTCTTTTACTGCAGACATTCGTTAGTGTCTTTTAAAGGACACGTGTCACTCTCTTTAGCCCTAAGCTTGTTGCATCTCACATTATTTAAGTGAGATCCCAAGGCTAAAGAAGGGTCTGAATTCTTTTTCTTCTAAGTATTGTGCTTAGTCTAGTTTTTGGTCCAAATTTTGAAGGCAAGTTTGTAATGTATTTTTTCTGTCAAATTTTCTGAAAATACATGAAGATAGAATGAACTGTGTTTCTTTCTGAAGGCTATTCTGAGTTTATTGTAGAAGATATACCATTTTCAAAGGAAATGAATACAAAATATGAACTGTCCCCATATCAGTTCTTTTTGAATTTTGTCTCCTTCTCAATACTTAGGTACCTTGATTTTGTATGAGTAAAAGCTTGTACAATTGAATGCAATCTAGTTAGGTTGTATATCCATCTATCATTGCTGTTAATTCAATGGATTAAATAAAAAATTTGATGAATGTGATAATATTCCTTAAGTATTGAAAAGGATTTTGAATGATAAATTCTGATAAGAATTGCTGATAAAATTTGTTGTAAGGCAACAAATTAGATCTTAGATTTTTCTATAGACTCTGAAGCCCAACGGATTAGGCACTGATCAAGTTATTTTAGCTGAAGGAGAAATATCTTACAAATGGTTTTTCAAATGCATCATCAAATCAAATTTTACTTTTATTTCCTGTAGATCTTCAAAGTTGGCTAGCACTTGTCTGCATGGAATTTTTTTAGCTTCAGTTAGCCATTGTTGTTGAAAATGTCTGCAGATCTATAGAAGACTTCTTGGCCATATCTGTTTATGGGATGTGTTTAGCAAGTTAGTAAGAATTATGTATATATTTGAGGATCTTGAAATGAGAATCAAAATGAAACTAAGAATAATCCTCATACAATCGTTTTAGTTTTGAACCATCCCTAGGTATACCCACCCTGGTTGTGCAGAGCCAAAAGAGTAGAAAACCATTTGTAGTTTTGTTGAAGTTGGGTCCAAATACCTTACATATGCAATTGTTGATAAGAATAGGCTAGTCTTTGGATTGTGTATGTACTGTCATTCTGGTATTAAGAATTTTGTCGCTTAGTAGTTTTAGTACCATTAAAAACCCCAACAATCACTATGATCATTAAATGATTGTGATAGGAAGTTGGATAAAATGGATCAAATTATTTGAAGTAATAAGGAGAAAATGGCTCTATAGGCATTTGAACTATGAGTTACAATCTTATGAACCAAAAAGGTTGTCAATTTGGAGGATCATTGTAAATGATCAAAAGAATAAAAAGATTGACAAGTTTAGGGATTTGTGACAAAGTTTTGTTTTGAAAAGTTTGGCTTCTTAAGATGCAATTACTCAATTGCTTTTTCAAACCTTGGAAGAGGTTTGTTTTCCATTATCATTTTGAAAAAATCTTCTCTTTTGACTTCATGACCAAGCCTTGTGATGAACTCAAGCTTGGCAATCCACTTATACCCGAAGTATCTCAAAAACCACAGTTGCTGCCAAGGATGTGATACTAGAGCAAGGAAGCTTCAAAGAGTTTGTAACATATATTGCCATTTTGAAGCCCATATTGGAAAATCTCTGTGCCAAGAGCAATAAGTCGCACGCAAAAAGATTAAAACATTTTATTTGAAGCCAACAGGAGAGTCATTGATGGCAAATGAAATTAGAAGGTGTCTTAATTTGAATGGAGTCATTTTAAAAGAACAACTCATGCAAAGCTTAAGATAAATAAGCTAGTCCAAAGGCAGAGGAAGTTTGGAACGTAAGAGATAAAGGGGGGGCCACCCATACTTTCAAAGGAGAAAGTCGCAACTTCAGCAAGAGATTCCAGGATAAGAAAAATCCATGCCTAGCAACAACAAATACTCAGGGAGATCATGCATTTTCCAAAAAAGAACAGGCAACATCAAATATAGAAGGCGTCCATAAGGCAGAGGCTCATGACTTGAGCAGGAAGATAGGTGTTAAAAGGAAGCTCACACCATGGAAAGGAGCCCCACATTTTGAAATGGGTAGGTACATATGGAAAACACACTCAAACAAAAAACAAAATAGCTCACACATTGATGAAGAACATGTTGAATGAAGATTCTGCTTGTGGGAAGAAAACGCATAAGCCCGTATTCAACATCCAAGCATCTCACGCAAAAGGAAAAAATAAAATAAAATTTCACATTGGCCCAGCTACTGCAAATGGAGACGTTGCAGAGGGATCAAAACCCTCTCTTAAAACAAGTTGAAACCCACGGTGGAGATGGGGACATAAGGAAAAGAAAGCCGCAGTTGAAGAAATGTTAAAAAGGGGGCTCCCATATGTAATCATAAGAATAAGCTGCACTGTAGCTAAGAGAGGTAGAGCATTTCACAGTGGAAAAGGTGGAGAAGTTTAATCCCACATGCTTCGTAGTTAGGTGCTTTTCAATTTTTAAATACAAAACTTTACACCTTTTGTAATGAATTGAGAAAGAGGCCTTTTGAAGGCAAAGCTCGCGTGGGACCCGACCCAGATGTAATGGAGGATTATGTCAACGTGACTGAGTGAATTTTTAATCAAAGTTGCACCCACGATGACATGGCGTCAAAACTCAGATAGCGGCAAATTGCGCACATGGCGGCATCCTATGGCATGCGCATCCTTGCAAAAAGAGTTGCCTGATAGTTAAATAATGCAGGGATGCGCCTGGGCACCACATGACATGGCAGGTCTGGGGAATGGTGATGTGGTGAGAACAAGCAGTTCAGACGGAGACATAGGATTTTGCCACGTGGCAAGATCTGATGGCCCACGCATCCTCGCAATATGGAGTTGTAGGGATTTAAGTAATGCAGGGATACACCTTGGCGACACATGGCATTGGGTCCCTACAGTGCTGACGTGGCATTGGTCGGCCAATTAGAGGTCGCCACGTGGCAGAAAGGCTGGTCAACTGAAGGTTGACCTGGATTGAAGAAGGGGCAATATTAAAGAATAAAAAATAATAATATTTTGTTATTATTTTTATAAGAAAATAGTTGATGTGCATTTTTAAAATTTTTTTTAAATGAGGCTCTTTTCTAAAGTTTAAACTTTAGAAACTTTTAAATTTTTGAAAATTTCTTGAGTGCAAGCCTGAACTTTCTAGCAGAGGAGTCATTTTTAAAATGACTTTCAGGAGGTTTTTGAGAGGCCAAATAGGCGATGTTATGTATCGTCGAAATTAGGAGAAGATGAACTTTCCAATTCCGAAGTCAGTTTTTGCACAGGTATTAGTCTGTTTGAGCTACATGAGGTTTTCTATTAGGTACTTGAATTGCAACCATTTTCAGACCAGGAAGTTCAGTTGTGATTTTTGGCAAGTTAATAGCTTGAAAATACGTAAAAGACAAGGAGAATTCAGCTGGGGGCATCTCTGAGTCAGTTAGATGAAGTTTTATCAGCATTTTGATGCAAATCAGATATTTAGCAAATTAGGGATTTCATCATTCAGCTGGGGATATTTTGCAGATCAGTTACAAGGCAATGATGAAATCAAATCAGATCAAGATGGAGAAGGAAGAAACAGGTTACTCACTTGCACAGGATTGAATTTCAAGTGGACACTTGTCATCTTCAGATCAGATCTGGAAATTCTTTCTCTTCTATATTTTCTTTCTTTCTGTCATGGTATTGGTTCCAGTTTCTGGGAAGAAGAAGTTCATTGCTGTGATACCATTAGGGATTCTAGTTTTTGCACTGTGAGACCATTGGTTCCAGTATTTTGACATGTTTCCATGAATGTGACACCATTTTCTTCAGCAGAACTCTCATGTGAACAGTAGTTGTAGAGATAATATAGATAGTTCTGAGATATTAGGTTGTTTCATGTTTTAATTTTATGCATCTAAATGTATATTTTCAAGGAAATGAATACATATGAGCAACAATTTCACTAATTGTGTTCTGGTTCTTGTCTCCTATCTCAACAATCTGTAAGTCTTATGTGGTTTTGGCAAAAAGATTTGAGACCCATTTGCATCCCTTTCAGGTTGTATGTTTGATGTATTTTGCTGTTGGACCAAAGGGCCAAGTAAATGCTCGATATGTTTAAACAAGGTTAATGGTTATTTGAGAAGGATGTTTTTTGAGAATGAGACCTGAATGAACATTGATATCTGAATCACAAGGTGGTCGAATAGATCTGATGTTTGGGTATATGAGATATGTCCTGATGTCACAGATGTATGTTTTGAATTCATGGAATTGCCCAATGGATTAGGCACTAATCAGTTATAGGATCATTGGTTATACTGTTGCATTTTTGAGGTTTTGTTGAATCAACATCTTTAATCAAATGAATTCCCCTTTAATGTTGAAGAGCTATAAACAGAATACCCTCACTCAGCTTACAAATTTCATTGTTTTGCAACTAGCTACTACAGATATATGTTATTTCATAAGTTATTAGGAGAAATAAGGGTTTTATCTGCTTCATAATAGATTCAGTGTATGCTTTGACAACTGGTACCATATAAGGAATCTATAGGTTCACCCGCCTAGGTTTTGCAGAGCCTAAAGTGCAGAAGGAGTATAGCCTTACAGTAGGCCTAGTGTCTGAATGGATGTGTTGATAATGGGAGTTAGCTGCCCCTAGATGCATTTTGTTCTCATCAGGGTAATTGGAAATGGATAACATTTTCAAACACCAACACCTTCTTTACCCCCTACTAGCTGCATATGCTTAGAATTTTTTAAGGCTTTTTGAAAAAATCCATTCTATGCATATCTTGCAATCATCTCAATTGATGAGACTACTTATCATTGAGGCATTTTTCAAATAGTTCACATGCATTGCACATGCTTCCCCATTTTACCAACATGTTTACTAGTGAACTTCCAGCTAGAATATCTATACAAATTTCACTCTTATTTATATTTTGATGGAAAACCATGACCAGTTCCAAATAACTAATTTGAGCATAGGTTGGGAGAATATTGGCAAAGGTTGAGGAGCTTTGGATAAAATCTTGTAAGGCATTTTTAGAAAATCCATTTTGTGAATATCCTACAATTATTGCAATTTATTAGAGTATAATTGATGCTTGAATGCTTCCTACACATCTTATCTTTGGTGTTGTGGTTGTAATGTTTTTTGAAGTTCCCTTATAATATTGACATGAGTATCTTTGTCATTGCTACATGTTTTCCTAACATTATAGGTTTATGAGAATACTTTGTTGTATTCATTTCTAAGATAGTAAAATCTGCATGCTCAGGTATTTGATTATAATAGTATGTTCTTCCTTACTATCTTGTGGTTTTGATGACTATTAAACTTCTTTATGAAAGTTATTTATGGCATGGCAACATTTATGTATAACTAACATCACTGTTATGGAAAAGTAATCTATATTCATGGTTTGCAGCAAGTTACATGTATTTTTTGAAATAAACAACTGCATATTATCATTGTAGAACATTGGGAAGATTGAAAGTTTCTTTTTGGTTGTTTGCTTTTCCTTCTTATGAGTTCACACACAATATCTTGGTGTCTTGTAATGGAGATGCCATGAATCAACAATTCCTACTATTACAAAAAATAACATAGTGAATCAACAATTTATGGATGTGGTAGAGGTAAGTCAAGAATCTGCATGAATGTTTAAGGGTTTCTTTCAATCAGAAGATACCAAAGAACCATTTAGGAGAGAAGGAAAGGTGGTCTATTGGAGTGTAGAACTAGTCATGCTGGTCAGCAAGGAAACTCTTAACAATACAAGGGTTTAATAGTTTAAAGATCTCCTTAATCATTGGGAACTCGAACACTAGTAGTTTGAAAGATCTTAATAAGGTAATGAAGTATTCAAGTTCATTTGGTAGAGTTATTCAAGATTATTGAGAGTTGTAGCTTGAGTGAGGGTTGTATGCCAAATAGCATAGACTAGGGTCTTCGAGTGATATGCCTTGAGGAACTAGTTAGAACCTAAGGTTTTAGAATATGAAAGAATTCAATAATGGATATCTAATTCTATTTTTAGTATTGATAGATGTTTTATGAGTTTGAGTTCTTACCCTACATTCCAAGGTAGGTTATAAGCGAGAGTCTCATAGTAAGAGTTTGTATTGGTGTTTTAAAGCCCACCATAGTATGTAGAACCTATTAATGGTTGAAATCACTTAGTTGGCTAAGAGTTAAGACTTTTGGAAGCTTATGGGGATATGGTGTCGATAAAGATCTTGGAGGGTGTAAGGTGATGGAGGCGTTGATAGATGTTTTAAAGAGTTTGAGTTCTTACCCTAAATTATCCATTTGTTATTAGCGCAGGCACATAAGTGTGACCTATAATCAAAGGGTAGCGTTGTCCTATTTGTGTCCATCATTGAAATAATGATGGTGATCTATCTTTAGGAACAACAAAATTTTGATCTCTTTTAAGTGGTGCAGGGGCCCTAGGTCCTAAATAAGGTGGTCAAACACCAAGGAGGAGAATACCAAAGGTCAATAAGTGTCTAATATGACACAAGATAGTTTAGGCATTCTTATTATGCATATAGACAAGTTGATTTCATGTTATAACAAGACCTATGGTACAACTTGAGTACCTACCTTGGAGAGCATGTTAATTTTTAGTAAGTTTTCAAGTTGGCACTTTTCATCATCCTTTTACTTTAGTTACATCATGGTGATTATTTTTGGATTTTGAAGCCTCAATGTTTCTTTTTTCAACTCAAATGGAGTATTTAAATTATGCTTAAATTTTCATCTAAGTTGCCAATTTGGGTTCTAGTTTTGGTACATGGGTTCAATAATTTTTTCCCCTTTGGTATAGGTTTGAGTTTATTCATACATACAAATATTGTAAACACACACACACACACACACACACATAGAGGGAAAGGGTTGAATTTTGAGAAAAGGCTAGCAGTGTTACTTGAATGGTATAAGAGTTGGTTATCATGCTTTCTTATGTTTCTTTTGAGTGGAAGAGAGTAGAGATATTTGTAGAAATAGAGAAAGTGGTAGTCCCTAAAAGTTCTAGACTGATTTATAAAGTTGAAGACCATATGAAAATGATTGTAGAAAAATGTTGGCAAATTGATCCTCTTCTACTATGATGTGTCTAGCAAGACAATGACAAGAACATGGGTTCTAGAAATATATACCTATTTTTGGTTTATCCCCATGCTAAGAGATGAGGCCATTTAAATATGCTACTATTCACTTGGTTTTTATTGCTCATGATTGGTGGCACCATAAAATGATCATAATGGGACATGATCAGAGTACCTCTTATGAATAGTTCACTAAGAGGCTTATTGACAAATTTGACCCTAAACATCATTTTAAGTTGGCTTAGTTTGAACAATATTGTTCAATGGACACCTACATTGCTGATTTTCAGAGTTATCAATATTGGCCACTTATATAACATAGAGGAGGTTGACGGTGCTATTTATGGATGGATAAAATCTCTTAGTCTAAACTCTCTAGAGACAACCATTAAGAAGGCTAAAGGCATGGATTCAACAATTTCCAAGAATAAACTTCATTCCAAAAGATCTATGTTACAAACTAAATCATGTAGAGGGAAAGGGTTGATTTTTAATGTGAGCACCCATCCATTAAAACATATAATAGAAAGTTTACAATTTTTAGACAAGTATGAATAAACTAGGACTTTCAAAGAACAATTCAACTCTTGATGATACTAAATATTTCTTTCAAAACCATATGTGTAGATACAAACATTAAGTACAACATGCCCAATTTTTTTATAGATATACATTTAGTTACACCAAATATGATGCAGGAGCATCCAAAGGTATAAGGGAAATCCTGTGTCCTCCAAAAAAATGTAATTAGACTTAGTTTCTGTTTGATGTGTTTTTATTTTTGGATACCCATTTGGGTCAAATAAAGGTTCCAACTCTCACAGTTCCACTATTAGTGTTCTAGGATAGAGTATTTGAACACCTTGGGATACGTGTAAATGTTAGAAAAATAGGAGTATGTAATTGAGCCATCATTTTGGTGAACTAGAAGGTGTAAATTGGCTGGATGAATGTAATTGTAATTTAGAGCATTCCAAAAAAAAAATCAGGTCAAAAGGCCCCACGGTTTGAAAGTTATCGTAGTTTTTCAATTTCTGGAGACATCCTAAGAATGCTTCAAAGTCAAGTTAGGGGCATTAAATGACCTCAAACAAGGATGAAAAATGGTGGATGAGCAAGGCTAGTCCATAGGGCTATAGAGTGCTTCAAGAGCTTTCCAAAAATGCAAACGATTTGTCAATCGGAGCTACGGTTCAAAAGTTATGCCTCTCAAAAGTTTGGTTACCATTTATGGATTCTTCTAATTTTGTGCCAACTTCTAATGTGACTTCTAGAGCCTTCTATTTGGTCGGTGGATGCCTACTAGCACTTTCTAGAATGTATTCCTAATCCTTAACCCTCCGGGGTCTATTTAAGAACATTTCTGGCATTGTAAAAGGTAGTTCGGAGTGGAGTTTGAGAGGAGGTATTGGAAGAAGAAATAATCTTTAAATTTATGCTATTGTAAGCCCTTAGGGCATGTTTTGTAGTCTGATTCTCTGCAATAAGTGTACTAGCATATTTTCATAGTTGATAAAATTTTTCCTTTCCTATTGTGTCCATTCTATGCTTGGGTTGTGTCCCCATAAAAATATTTCTTTCAAAGCTATATGTGTAGATATAAACATTAAGTACAACATGTCCAATTTTTTTGTAGATATACATGTTAGTTACACCAAATATTTCTTTCAAAATCATCTATGCAAATATAAACATTAAGTACAACATGTCCATTTTTTTTTATAGATATACACATTAATTACACTAAATATTTCTTTCAAAACCATATGTGTAGACATAAACATTAAGTATATGTCTATTTTTTTTGCAAATATACACATTAGTTACACCAATTATTTCTTTCAAAACCATATGTGCCGATATAAACATTAAGTACAACATGTCCAATTTTTTTGCAAATATACACATTAGTTACACCAAATTGTTCTTTCAAAACCATATGTAAAGATATAAACATTAAGTACAACATGTCCAATATTTTTGTAGATATACACATTAGTTACATCAAATTTTTCTTTCAAAAGCATATGTACAAATATAAATATTGAGTATAATATGTCCAATATTTTTGTAGATATATTTTTTTGTAAAGAAAGACCATGCCTAACAATATGAACTCAGAACAAAATAATAAGACAATGGCTACATTGTGGTCTTAGTTTCAAAGAAAAGATGATAAATGTAATTGTCCTTGAAAAAAGTGTAAGGGCTTACAGAATCAAAGAATTCTAATCACAACAGCCTAGAGTCATTATAGGTAACATGGTCACATTGAAAGGGGCCACAATTTTTATCCATTACTAAATGTGGATTTCTTACTAGAGGAACATGGATGTATAAATATCCAAGCTAAGGATAAAACTCCCATGGAAGAAAATGATAATGTGCTAGAGGACATGATTGAAGAAGATGGTATTGGCACAGGTGATGAAGATGCTCATGATGATGGTACTAGTGCATCTAATAATGATGATGAAGATGGTCTTGATATACCTTTCCTTGAGAAGGCACATGAGCCCTTATACGAAGGTTCCAAAACAGCTCTTCTCTTTGCTATAGTGTTTTTGGTGAAATTGAAGGTTATGAATGGTTTATCCAATGTAGCAATGTCACGTATGCTAAGGTATGCAATTTTTGTCATCTTTAATGTTAGTATACCATTACTATTTATTATATTAACAATGCATATTTGTTGTTGTAGGTTTATAGGTGAATTTTTTTTACCACCATCAAAAATTCTACCTCATTTGTACCAAGAATTATCTACCATTATGAATCAAATCGGAATGAAGTATTAGACAATATATGCATGTCCCAATGATCACATTCTATATCATAAAAATTATGAATTTGCAATAGAATGCCTTCATTGTCATATTAGTAGATATTGGTCAAATCAAATAACAAAAAAGGTGCCTTGCAAGGTTCTTTGGTACATTCCCATTATTCCACATCTTCAACGATTATTGAGGTGCACTAGCTTGGCACAATTTATGGATTACCGTACATGCAATGGAAGTCAAGATGACATTATGCAAATGCCTGTAGATAGTTCTACATTTAAAGAGATAGAAGAAACATGGTCACACTTTAAAGAAGAACCTTGTAATTTGAAGCTTTCATTAGCATTGGACAGTGTCAATTCATTTGGAGATATGAGATCTGTTTACTTAGTGTGGTCAATTTTTCTATTAACAATAACATTCCTCCTTGGATGTCCATAAAGAGGGAGGACATAATGTTGTCAATGATTATGCTAGGTACTTTTTTATTTAATAATTATCTAAATTAATTTATAAATAGTGCATGAAAATGGTCATAATAATTATATAATGTTTATGTTCATTCAATTACTAGGTATTTACAAAGTTAAAGATATGAACATGTATATTGAGCCCCTAATTAATGAGTTGTTGAAGTTATAGAATGGTGTCACTATGTATGACATCTCTAGACCAATATGACAAAGACAATTTCAATTCCATGCAATGCTTGTATGGACAATACATGATGCCCTTGGGCTAACTCATTTTTGTGGTGTGTTATATTGTTAAGATCACATATTTTTGGTCTGTTATAGTGCTTACACATTATTGTTGTATACTTAAGTTGCACATAACAATTGTACATGATCTTTTAGGTCTTCAAATAAAAGAAAAATTTGCATGTCCAGTTTGTGGTCTGAAGATGAAATCTCATCATTCAAGAAGTTTAAGAAAGTAGGTGTTCGATGAGTTTAGACACTTTCTCCACAATAATCATAAGTATCAAATTATTAAAAAATATCTTTTTAATGGGAAATAAGATACAACATCAAGGCCACAAAAAATGACACCTCATCTATGGAAGTTAGAATACAATTGACTAAATTATCGAGGTAATGTCTTGTTTGTGGTCTGAAGTTTGAAATTTGTATTTTGATATTATTTTATATTTAATAATGATGTAATTGATGCTCATGAAGGTCATCAAGGCATTAATGACCAACTTCCTAGAGGAATGAAAAGTTATCCTACTCAATTTAGTAGGTTATTGTACTAAATGGATCTCTTAATCATGCATTTATTTGCTGCTATGCATATTGGAAAGAATGTAATAGTGATAATATAGAAAATATTGGATAGAAAGCGTGATAGAGAAAAAATTGTCAAAATTTGTACTAACATTCATGAATCCAATCATGCACTGAAAGATTTCATTGAATCAAATAGCAATGAAAACTACATAAATACAAGTGCCCTTCTTTGGTTATTAATGGAGCAATAAAGTAATGCATTAAAAGAAGTCATAATTTTTTAAAAAAAATTCCACAAGATTTGCTACAAACATAAGCACTCTTGTATCAAAGAAAGGTGATTTTGGGCCAAGGTTGAAAACACATGATTGTCATACCTTCGTCAAGTTAAGTCATGTTCTCTATTTACAATATATTTGTAAAATTAAATGTACTGCCTATTTCATTATTTAATAATATATTGAAATGATCATTTTTTAATGATTGCAATATATCCTACCTCTATCCCTCCCACACCAGTTTGACAATAGTATTAAACAAGTTATATATGATCTTAGAAATTACACGAGGTTAGAAGTGTTTTTCCTTATATTTGTATAATTTTATTTGAAATCTTATTTTTATGTTCTTCCGTGTTGAATCTTTTTTAGGTGGTTATCATCTAAAGAAATTGATAAAAAAAGATATAAAATACTAGAAGAGAAAAATTTCATAGCTTATGTGTGAAATGCAAAAGTGTCTACCTTCAACCTTTTTCAATGCTCAAGAACACTACCTCATACATCAAGTTGAGGAGATTGAATTGTGTGGAACTATACAAACTAGTTCAATGTAGATGGTTGAGAGACACTTGAAATTTATGAAGGGCTTGGTTCGACAAACAACATATCCTAAGGGTTCTATGGTAGAGGGATATATGGTATACCAGATCATGATGTACATTAGTGAATATCTTCCAAAGTTTGTAGCAAATATCCATGTAGATCACATTTGGGATACCAACTCTATTGACAAATTTGAAGGGCAGTACCTAATGGGGAAAGGTAGATTGAGGAGAATGAGAGGTAACTATAATTTATTTTTTTGTAGTTAATTAATTCTTATTCATCATCAATATAAGTTGTTTCTAATTGGTCTAGTTTTTTTTTTATAGTTTTTCATGAGTGGGATGCACTACATGTGTATATTGCAAACAATCTTGATTAGATGATAGTATGGATTCAACAGTCTCAAGAAAATGGTCGCTCATTAACATGTGATAGTCTTGTATCATTAGTTAAAGAAGCCCATCATAATGTAGATCTCAATTTTATGTCAATTGTACTTGATCTAGCATATGATTTAAGAGATACAAAGGTATGCAAAAGATAACTAATCATGAGCCATATGTTTAATATCAACTCACAAATTGATGCAAATAACCTTGACATGTTTGAATAATTTTAGGTCAAACACCACAAAGCTATGTACTACCATGGCCGTAAATCTTGTATAAAAAAGTTAGATGAAATGAAAAAATCTTGTGATTCCAAGATAAGTGTAGTTTTCACGGTCAACAATATTTCATCTAGAATTGACATATAATCCTCAACAATCTAAAAATTGATACTATTAAATTTTGGATGATATACTTGACTGTGACTTTAATTCATTCAAATTAGTTCTACTTGTCATCAAATAGTATAGGCTATGGATAAATCAAAATGATCCTAATAGGACTGTTATTGAACATGATAATAGATTTATAATGATTAATACAAGGTCATTTGAGCTAGTTCGAGATGAGCCCTATGTGGTTCCAAGCTAATGCGAGCAAGTGTTTAACTTTGACATTCCACACAACCAAGTTGGTTATTTTTTGTTAGACATGATCAAAGAGGAAGGTCAATAAGTATAATATGATGGAAGAAGAAGATACTGAAGAATCATAAGACAAAGTAAATGATGACCACAAATAACTGCTACCCAATGATGATGATGATGAAGAAGATGATGATTCTGGTCATGCTGATGATAATGGTGGTGATGATGATGAAGATCATGATCATGTTGATGAAGATGGTGATGATGGTCATGATGATAATGGTTATGATAATGGTGATGAAGATGATGATGATGGTGTTGATCATGATGATCAAAGTGACAAGTACAATGATGGTGATGATGAGGACATGGATAAAGATGATGATTAATGAAATGTCTATCGGGGTATGATCAATGTCAAGTATGATGGGGTCATGATTTTTATTTATAGAAATTTGGTTGATTTTGATGAATTCATCATGTAATTTTTGTCTTCTATGTAATTTGTAGTTTATAGAGCATTGTAAGTAGACAACTTTTTATTCATTACAATATGGGTGAATTTGATAAATGAGGTGACCAACTTTTTCTTTCAAAACCATATGTACAAATATAAACATTAAGTACAACATGTCCAATATTTTTTTAGATATACACATTAATTAGACCAAATTTTAGGCTAACTTAAGATAAATGATTTACATATGCAGGCTATTCAATGCCTTTGACTAGGATCTTGCACAGTCACATGGATCAATAGGTATATGTCAATAGACCCTATAGATACAATTTTTTATTTGCAAATCTTCTCTTTACCATCAACATCAACTTTTTTCCTAGTGTGTCTCTCATTTTATGGATTTTAGGTATCACTAAATAGGTATTTGTTTGATCCTTTTTCCTAGAGTGAAGAAAATGCAGTAATAGAAGACAAAAGTAAGACATCTAGTAGGTCTAAAATAGGGAGATCAACTAGAGGTCAAAAGACTAGAAGAAAATCCAACAAATTAATGAAATTTTTTCTTGCTAAAAGGGGGTCATGTTATTATGATAATGAGACAAAAGGTGATAGGGAAGTTCCCTTAAGGTACACATATCTTCATAAAGAATGGGTACCCAAGGAACTACCTCCAATTAACACTGATATTTCTGTTAATGAAAGAATATATCACATAGCTCCATATTCATTACATGGTTTGGGCCTATTTTCCATGGATGGCATAAAGGTATATTACAATAAAGTTTTTGAATTGATCAAGTATGTAGGACTTTTTTACAATTACAACAATTGGATGCAGATTGTGCAATATAAAAAAAGTATGCATAGGTATGCATTGTCACCATATTATATACAATGCAAAGAAAATGATCAAAGTAAAATATTCACTATGTATATTTAAGAAAGGCCAAAAGAAGTAGGGAATATTGTAGGATTTATAAATAGTTCCTAACCTATGTCAATTAATAAGTTAGAGAATTGCATGTTTGAGGTACACAAGGGAAATCATGTTTTTGTATGTGCGATAAAATCAATAATTGTAGGGAAAGAGCTTTAGATAGATTAAAATTTGAATCATGTGGATACAAAAAAATTCTTTATCATGGCACTAGTAAATATAACATTTAAACCAATTGCTTCCAATTAATATTGACTCCAATATACAATTTACTTTATTATTAATTTTTTTTTTGTTGGTAAGTCTATTAATTTCATTTTGCTATTGATTGCTAAGAATTACTAATCTTTTTCATAGGGAAACATGAATAGACCACCATGCACAAATAGGGATGCACCATCTCACACACCTTCTTCAGCGAAGGTAAACCTTGATTATTGTAATTGTTCAAATTATATAGAAACAAATGGCATATTATCATGTTCTTTTCTTTATAACTTTGGAGTTATTTTGATGGAATTTTACTTATATTGATCTTTACTGATATTGAATTTTGTAGATGTACACATTAGTTACACCAATTTTTCTTTGAAAACCATATGTGCAGATATAAACATTAAGTACTACAATATGTCAAATACTTTTATTTCACTACTGATTGCTAAGAATTAATCTTTTTCACAGGGCAACATGGATAGACCACCACGTCGCACAGGTGAGGATGCACCATCTCACATACCTTCTTTAGTGGAGATAAACCTTAATTATTGTAATTGTTCAAATTATATATAAACAAGTGTAGTATTATTATGTTTTTTCTTTATGGATTTGGAGTTATTTTGATGGAATTTTACTGATATTGAATTTTACTAATATTGAATTTTTTAGATATAAACATTAAGTACAACATGTCAAATACTTTTATTTCACTGCTGATTGGTAAGAATTACTAATCTTTTTTTACGGGGTGATATGGGTAGACCACCGTACATAGGTAGGGATGCACCATCTCACACACCTTCACCAGAGATAAACCTTAATTATTGTAATTATTCAAATTATATAGAAACAAATGCCGTATTATTATGTTATTTTCTTTATGGCTTTGGAGTTATTTTGATGGAATTTTAATGATATTGATGTGACAAATGATAGGAAAAAGCTAGAATGATAGCAGATCAAATGCAATTTGAAATACAGGTATCATTTCTATGTGACATCTCCCTTAGTGCCGACCCTATGTTCATGGCCCAACAACCCAAACAGATATATAGTGATGAAATTGTTAGCATTATCATCGAGTGTGACACAAGTGAGGAGGAGGCACTGAAAAACAAATTGGGTTGTACGGTCGATTCTCTAAAGGTAAGAAGTAATTAATCTAAAGCCCCTAACATTTCATGGATTTATACCCTACTCTTAACAATTCATCTTTGGTTGGTGATGGTGCCAATAGCTCTGCTCTGTCTAACTAGGCTTGCATAATAGAAGCTCCCCTACTCACTTGCATGAATATCCCAAGTGCTAGAGGCAAGATCTACCCTTATCATCACTTTCTAGATCACTACAATGACACACTAGAAAAACAACCACTACCAAACCACACTCTCAAATTTGTGCCAATGGAATGAGAAAGAAAAGCATCTTAGGGAGCCGCACATAGAAAATAGGTCGTTGCTTCATTTCACTCTTATAGATCTAATGTCATTGATTTCATTTGGAATCTAGTACTACATTCATCCTTTGTTCATTCTTGGAAATGCCCCCATTTTATGGCCATGTGGAGCTTCCGATAACAAAATCTCCCTTGTCACTCATGATAAGCAACCCAATTGCTAGATGACAACTTGCCCTTCAAATCGCTTTCCAAGCAACCACAATGACATGTTGGAATGACAACTGCTACCAAACCATTCCACAAATTGTGTCAATTAAGTTGCATAGAGATGACTTTGGGGAGCCCTTGCATAACAATGAGATGCTTCACGACCCTCCAATAGAAAGGATGCTCATGCCAATATTCAAAATATGGAAAACATGTCTTTCTTGAACACCAACACTGATTCTATTAGAGGGTCATTGGGATCTTTCACTATCAAATCTCCCATTAGCCATGATAGGTTCATAACAAATTGCTAGAGCACCAAGTAGCCACCTAATGTTAGATGAGGGCTCACTGTTAGATCAACTTCAAAATCACTGAACAAACATGCTATAGAATGGCAACTACTATCAAGCCTCTTTTGATATTGCATTGGTCAAGTGATTGAAGAAGACGATCTAAGAGAGAGTCCATGGGTAGGCATTCGTTGGGGGATTCATGCACGTAACAAATTTCTATAGTAGCTATGTAGCATAATGATGGTAATTAATATCACTAAACTCATTGTCTTTTTTTTAAACAAATTAGTTTGGTCAACATTTTGACCAACTCGTCAAGATTTTCAACCAAGATTTGGTTGAAATTTTGACCAATCCTTTGGTCATGACCATGCCATCCTGATCGTGGGATGGGCTAGAATTGGTCAAAATTCCAACCAATTTTTCAAAGTTTTTTACCAAGAATTGGTCAAAATTTTGACCAATCCTTTGGTTGTGACCATGGCATCTTGGTCATGGGATGGGCCAGAATTGGTCAAAAATTTGACTAATTCTTGAAAGTTTTCCACCAAGAATTGGTCAAAATTTTGACCAATTCTAGGAAATTTTCTACCAAGATTTGGTCAAAATTTTGACCAATAATGACAAATTAGGCTCAAAAGAAATAATAAATTTTTGACCAAAGTGTTGGTCAAAATTTTGACGAGAAAAATTGTGACATACTTCTTGGTCACAGTTTTGACCAACATGGATCAAAATTTTAAACAAAATTTATTGAAAATTGAGTCAAAATTTATTAGTGAGCACAATTATTGCAAAATTATTGAAGTTGCGATGATAGAATGAAAGCTTAAGGCATCGTAATTGTGACAGTATACTATCACAATTGAGATGACATGAAGATAAACTCTTGCCCCTTCCTTTGTCTATATTATGATGGTTCTATCTATAGCACATGCAATGAAACCCCTTTCCATTGCAATTTACAACAACAAAAGTCTAACACCAATTTGACAGGAGCCAATTTGTGGTTCTATCACTTGGGCAACGAGTGGCTGTCACAATTATGATGACTTTTCATCACAATTTGGGCTCAAATGTAGTAGTGTAGCAAGGTGACATTTCAATATTGAAGTGTTTGAAGACCTCTAACTAGGCCACTCCTAACAGGTTGAACTAAATCCTTTAACAAGTTCATACTTAATAGTATGTATTGTAACCTTTAACAAGGTTGGCTCTTAATAGGGCTCACTTCAGAAGAGTGAAAAATATTTTGACTAGTTGCATGGTAGTTTTCCCAAATTGGGGTTCCACATTAAATCTTGGTATCCTAAACAAATCCAAGGCTTTTTAAAGTTCTTTTGTTTATGAAAAAATATGAAAAATTGTCATATTGTTATTTAGTGGTCAAATGGAAGCATTTTAAATATGATTTAGACTTCCACTTTACATGGTCACTAAGCCATTTAATTGCAATGCGAAAGGGAAATTGGAGAATTTCCAAATATGATTCTACTTCTAGCCCAAATTAGATTAGCTAGGACCCAAAAGAGGAAGGGTGCTAATAATAAATCTGAATTATAGGGGGAATAGAATACAAGGAAATGTGCTCTTTGGCCCTTTGATAGGATAATGTGGATATGCAATTGAACTAATTGCTTAGGAAAAATAAATATAGATGTTATATGAATACAATTATCCCACTTAAGATACAAATCTAGGGTAAAGATATGAAAGAAAATGAAACATAAAATTATCACCTTGAAATGTGTAGAGGAAGATGTATTTTTGCCCAAGAATTTTCATATCTAAATCTTTTTTGAAATTTCAACCGCCAATATCGCAATAAAATGATGAGAGGAACAAAACCCAAAAATCTCCTTGGAATTCGAGACAAAGGGACCAAGTTAACTTGGAAGGACATCCTACAACTAGGTTGACGTAGTTTGTGACTCCAAAATTGATGACTCTAGAAAGCTTGCAAATTGTAGGTTCTAGATCTATAACCCTTTTCACTCCCAAGCTATAGATCAAAATAGAAAAGAAAGGTTTGGAGGTTTGGGTTTGATGAGGGCTTTCCTTGATCAATCCCAAGGTTAAGGAATTAACTGTAAATGAGAAATATAAATGTAAATGACTATAAAGAATAAGATAAATGTTAGGATTAACCTTTCTTGTGTGTATGTAATGTAGTTGAATTGTAGATATTGAATTAAGAATGTAGGGTATCTCCAGTCTTTGCAAAAGATCTACCATAATTATATCATGGTGCCATGGATATGAATATGCATCAATGGAGAAGAAGATGAATGCTTCAATGTGAATCTTGTCCCTTAATGTCCAACAATATGCTAGATATTGAAGAGGAAATTCTCACAAAGGATTATTCAATGCTAGATATAAATCTCCTTGCTTGAATGCTTGAATTCATTGAATGCAAAAAGAAAAAATATTCACTAGAGGGAAAGAGATTGAATGCATAAATAATGATTGAGATGAGATATGAAAATGAAGCCTCCAAGTCTCCTTATATATGAACTTTCAAGAAAGAAAATAATATGGTCCAACTAGATAACAATCATAAACTAATTAAACCCTTTGAGGACTTTTAAACCTTGACATCTAGAACTTTCAGGGACTAGGTGGGGTTGACCTAGTCTAGGACTATGTCAATTTGGGAGGACTAGGTTGACCTAGGTCAACCTGGTCTAGGAGGACAAGTCCTAGGTGCTAGAGAGAGCCAAGGAAGATGTTGGAAGGTTAAGGTGAAAAGATAAAAGAGATAAGAGGAAAAAATGAACAAGAATATGCATATCCATGGTTTAAAGAAGGAATCATGAAGAGGAGGGCACTATATATTGAAGAGGAAATACTCACAAAGGAGTCTTCAATGCTAGATAGAAATCTCCTAGCTTGAATGCTTGAAAAAAGCTTGAATGCTTGAACTCCTTAAATGAAAAAGACATAAATCTTCACTAGAGAGTGAGATCTTGAATGCATAAATAATTATTGAGATGAGATATGAATGAGACATGAAAATGAAGCCTCCAAGTCTCCTTATATATGAATTTTTGAGTAGGAAAATAATACAGGCTGATTGGATAATGGTCATAAACTAATTAAACCCCCGAGGACTTTTGGGTGCCTAGATCCAAAACTTTTGGGAACTATATCGAGTCAACCTAGTCTAAGACTATGTCGATCTAGGAGTACTAGGTAGACCTAGGTCAACTTAGTCTAGGAGGACAAGTCCTAGGTGCTATAGAGAGCTAGGGAAGATGCTTGAAGATCAGGGAAGAAAGACAAAACAAAGAAGAAGAAAAGATGAACAAGCACATGCATATCCATGGTTCGAAGAAGGAATCATGAAGAGTAGGGAGATAAAAGGTCTTAAAAGGAAAGAGGGTCCATTTTAGGATGGTACATTTATCCCCCACTCTAGTTGGAGTATAAGTATCCTCAAACTCATGGTAAAGTACAAAAAAATAGAAAATCTTATTATACTCAGGAGGAAAATAAATCATCAAGCCCCCAACAAACATGAGTCTTTGTCACATCCAAAATAATAAGAAGAGAGATAAGTGATACAAAATAAAAAGAGTGCAGTTGCTTTCCCAATAAGGTTTGTGTGCCTTATTGTGAACCACACAAGGAAAATAAAAGAACCAGTGGGAAAGGTTTTTAAAAAAAGGGATGTCATTGAATAGTCTAGCAAGTGTGTGTGGCATGCTAGTCAACCCATCAAAGATGAACCAAATGGCATAACAAGTCTGTGTAGCATGCTGATTAGTTCATCAAGGGATTCAAATTTAACGGAACTCAATGCCCTAAAAAGAAGAATAAAAAAGTGATCTGGGCTTAAGGATTTGTGTGTGCTTATGGGATCAAAACAAGATCGGGCTTGCCAAAATGTTAGTAGTCAAAAGAAGGGTCAAAAACAAGGATCAAGCCTCCCAAACTATCAATAATTTAGGGAGAGATCCAAAAAAAGAGACCAAGCCCCCAAGAACTATCCATAGCTCTTGGAAACTGAAAGGAAAAGGAAAAGGAAAAGGAAAAGGAAACAAACAAAGAATGAAATAAAAATGCATAGATTTGGGTATTGTTGTCACAACAGCTTGCAGCCTTGCCTAAAGTTTTTACCTAAAGGAAACCTTGTGAAACATGGAAACAATCTCCAAGTTGTGATACTTGAACTATGAGATTGAGTCTCTGGAGAAGACTGATTTTCTTGCTATTAGGGTGTATCTAACTACTTTTTGAGAGGAAAAGGGAGAAGAAATACATGAAATTAAACTACCTAATCTAATCTAAAGGGGGGGTGATACACCAAAATAGTTTGTTTAGTCATATCTCTACCTAACAATGAACTATTTATCAATATAACCTCAAAATACATCGATTCAACCTTTGTCTTAATCCAATAGTTACATATAGATTAGAAACCAAATGAATTCCAAAAGGAAGGAACTTCACTCTATAACATTCAAAGGCAAGAGTAGATATTGTTATGCGGATTGAAGAATAAAAAAAAACACCAATAGAGGCAAGAAGATTTTTCATTAATATTGATGGGAGAATGAAGTAAAGTGATTACATTCACTCATAGACAAAAGGAAATTACAATAATAGAGTATAGAATACTATTGTTATAGAATCAGAGAAAAAATGATCGACCTTAAGAAGGGTTACAAAATATACTTTTATAGTTCAAGCATAACTCTGATAGCTTCTACCCTAAGGAAAAACTTAATAACTATATTTAAGGTTGCATAGAACAATCAGTATAAATCTAGGAAAGATTCGACTTGGTACACATCTAGATGCATGAAAATTATATCACTCACCAAAAAAAACCTTGAGAAGAAATAAATGATGACCATTATCATTTCGACTAGGTAGATGGATAATTAGGCGGTGAGGGGAATGTCCCTTTACTTTTATCAAGCATGGGGAATGTCAAAGAGTGGTTATGGATGATCAAGAAGATTATATTCTCCATTTAAGAGTTGTTTATTTCTTGCTATTAGTACACCAAGTCAGCCATGTCATCAATCAACTAGAGTCAATTCTCAGGCTTCACCACGTGGACCAAACATATTTTATCATTTTTCTACCCGATGACTCTTCTAAATTTATGTTGACCTATTGACCTTACCCTAGCCATAGCTTCACCATCTTTTTATCTTAATTAATTTTCTTACCTTATGAAACTATGAACTCAAACTAATTATTATCATTGCTTTGTAGCTTGGAATTGATGTAACATAAAATACTTGTGACCTTTTGAAAATAAAATTAACCACCACTACTTACTCATCACTTGGGCTTGCTAAGACACATGTCAATCTATTGTTATGTTTCGATAACTAAAGGTCTATTAGTTTTCTATAGTGACATTACAACAACACTCACTCTACTTTTAATTTGATGGTCTTGAAGATGCACTGACCCTTGTCAGTACCTTGATCGATCAAAACACTACCCTATGCCAACTCATCTGACAATTCTTTCACTTGTGGCCCATAGATAAAATAGGTCCCACATATCCATGTGTCACATCATCCCTATCTCACTATGGATTTTCATCATACGCTTTTTCTTAGTGAAATGCATTGATCTTCTTCAATCTAACGATGGGCAATGTATGTCAAGAAACTGACCCACATCAAAAGGTAGTGAATAGAATTTTAACACCAATCATTTTCTCTGACATCCCCACCAACTGCAAGGAAAAAAGGCCCACCAAGATGTGTGGCACATTGTTGCTATCTCTCTATGGAAAATGGTCATGTAACTTTTGATAGTGACAATGCGACGGTCATAGATTCTGGAAGATCAGATGGTTGAGAAGATGTGGGTTTGCTCGGATATTTATAATGTGAAGTAACTATAGACTTAGGATATAAAACATAACCCAAGGTTTTAAATATATCTTTATGAAATTTGAATATTTCAATATTTGAAAAAATGACCATTGGACATGTTTGACAGGCAAAACCTCAAATTTTTGGTGGGAGGGAAAACATGGCTAACATGTATACATTGGAAATCATACCAAGATCTAGGTCTAGAGTACTCCAAACTATACACAAAATCCATATTTGTATTCCATGGAAAAAGGATGAGAGGACTGTCTACCCTCATGTTAAAGTGATTGCAAATGCCTTAACAAGAGAAATAGCTTTAATGGAAGCATGCATGCATCCACAAAAGAATATTTCCACTATGAGATGCCACCAAGAGGAGAAATATATTAAGGGAAATGAGCACAACAAAAAGATAGAACACAAAAGGGATCTACTAGATAAGGGGTCAGTAAGATCATATGATAACATGCAATGTTATGTCAAGTATTAAAATATCATCTTTCCCCACTGGAAGTAGAATTATGACACAATTGAGGAAAAGATACAAAAGAGATATGAAGAAGAGTATTTTATGGCCAATAACATGGAGACTAAAAAGAATGAGTGGCACCATATCATAAGTGACCAAGAATACTAGATGAGACCACTAGTATGAACAATAGAACAAGTAAAACATAACATGCAACAACATATAGAAGAAAGCGATACAGATAGAATAATGTATACAATAGATCAATCACTTTATCCTCTTGAGATCAATGAAGCAATAAGGATCATCTAAAGTAGTCAAAAGGAAAAGTAAAAAAACACAAAATGGGAGAAACACAACATAAGAACACTAAAAAATACCATGATAGATGGAGTTCACATCAAGTGTTCCACATGGCCACCCCTCCCCCTCTTGGTCTAAAATGCTAGGGGAAGGATGGAAACTTGTGAGAGGAACCTATTGGCAATATGACCAATCAATCAAATAAGCTGAGATATGCAGTTGTCATTTATGGAAACATTTGTTTTATAGTTTAGTCATGATTATTTGTGAAGGAAAATTGTCTAAGTATTAGATAGTGTTACTGTAGCATGACAAGATTTGTTGATAGAGGAATATTCTCTTGTATAGTTAACCAGAGATGCATGATGTCATCTTGATGATGCATACCAGTGTACATGTCCATTCAAGCAACCTAGTTCAAGTTATGAAGGAAATAGTGATATAGTGATTTCATAGTGCATAATAGAGCATGTCAGTAGAATCAATTAAATGACTTGAATAATTGTTTTAATTATTAATTCTTGATGAGTCAACTCTAAGGATGATATGTGAGCTAACTAGAGAAGAATTTATTAATATTTTTGGTATATATAAAGAACTTCAATTGCAAAGTAAGTGTGAAATATGAATGTGATATTATTATATGTGATGCGAAGCAATGATGCAAATTGATATGTGCACAATCACTCTTTTATGAAGAACTAAGAATTAGAAGATTTGTGAAGTACACCAAGTGATCTAGTCTTGTATGTATAGCTATTCTCTTGAAGAACTCAATTGTATAGTTGCATGTTAGGGTGGTTGGCTCTTCTTGCACACTTTTGTATATGATCTACCAACTCCTAACAAGGTTGAGGCTTCTAACAAGGCCTAGTCTCCTAACAGGGACTCAAGACACTGTACATTCTTCATAGACTCCTAACAAGGTCACTATCCTTAACCAGATTCTTTATATAGTGAATCATCTTGTGGGTTCCATCCCCACTGAGGTTTTCCCTTGGCTAGGGTTTCCCTAGTTACAAAATATGGTATTATGAATTCTCTTCTTGTATTTAGCACTATTGGTTCTCTTTCTTATGCTTGTGGAAAAGTAATTAATAATATTTAGTTGTGGATAAAAAGATTGAAAATACTGATTCACCCCCCCTGCCCCACCCTCAGTATTATATATTTCTAACAATTGGTATCAGAGCCTACTAATTTAGAAGATGCTTAATAGCTTGAATAAGATCCCTATGGATATGGAACAATTGAAGAAGGATCTTGAAGAAGCTCTTGAACAAATTGATCTCCTTACTAATGAAAGAGATGGCCTAAAAGATAGATATAAAGATGCAAAAGCTTACATTGGTGAACTAAAGGACAAGATAGATGACCCAAAGCAAAAAGGACCTAGTGAGCAAACCAGTGATGATGATATTGAAGATCTAAAGAAAGAAAATGAGATCTTGAAACATGAGTTAAAAATAGTTGAACTCAAGTTAAGTCTTAAGAAAAATTGAGGAAAGAATGACTCTGAAATAAAAGCTAGAAATGCAGAACTAAGATCTCAGTTGAACAAGATAACATCTAAATTAAAATCTATCAAGTTAGAGCATGCATAATGAGAAAAACACAACACTATTGTGAAATGTGAGTTGGTACAAACCAAACAACAACTTGAGAAATTATATACTAGTAGTGAAAAGCTTGAAGAAAAAATATTTGTACAGAGACCTAGTTATGACAAGACTGGACTTGGGTTCTTCCTTCAACAATCCACCAAGAAATCTATTGAGAGAAAAGAACTTGACACCCCTAATGTCAAAAAGGATCCAAGCATAAGTAAAACAAATGATACATCTAAGGACAAGGAGAATGTTGTTCATTCTAAGAAATCCAAAGAAACTGATCAAGATGAGGATATCAGAAGAAAGGAACCTCATGCTTGATGTCATGAACTTGAACATACTGGAGACAATTGCAAAGGTAAGTCTTTTAAACCTATTTCAATTTTTTATTGTCATAATTGTCATGGATATGGACATTGTGCAGTAGATTGTAAGCAACCTAAATTTAATAGTAATACTGCAAATAGTAGAATTTCTAGGAACACTAACCATGTAGGCAATAGAAGAAGATCTCATAGCAATAAAAGTGGAGAAAGAAATTTTTTTTTTATTACAAATGCAATAATCTTGGACACATAGCAAGGAATTGCAGAGCACTTGACAACTAGAATAATGAACAAAGAAGGAATGTACTTGGATGTTAGTTATGTAATAACTTTGGACACATAAAAAAGTTTTGCAAAATGGATAGAAGAAACCTAAATAGGAATCAGAATCATAGAAGGAACAACAGAAGAAATGATGACAGTCTGAAGCAAGAGATGAAAGAGCTAATGAAAGAATTTAAGAAAACATTTGTAAAAGCAAGAGATGCTAGAAGTTCTCACACAATTCAGAAAGAAGCTCATCCTAATGGACCTGAGAAGATAGTAAAGTCACTTATTGTCTATGACTCATCCTACCAAAATTAAGCATTCTTAGTGAAACAACGTGTTAGTTATTAATAACTGATGTTAGAGAGAATATCATAGGTTGTGCAGTTAATAGTATATACTAAACATTGAGAGGAGTCTACAATGAAATGTCCATTGCTTAATATGATCTATATAAGGTTGTATAAGAAGAATAACCTCTTTGTTATATAAAGACAGTGTACTAAACTAGTGGCAGATATGCATTTAACGTGAAGTATAGATTGCAAAAGATTTAAAGGATGCAAATTGATTTGCAAGCATCATTTGCTTGTGCAAAATCTAAGTGTGAGATTGAAGCAAGATTTGGAGTGCTAAAGAAGTTTGCAGATCCACAAATTTTTTGAAACCCTAAAACATGAAATCAAGGTATTTTTTGAACTTGTTAAGTATATTTTCTAAAATGGCAAGACAAGAAGTTTTTAATGTCAGCAATAGACCTAGATACAATTTCAAGAAACACCCATTTGTTTCTATGCTTGATTACCCTATTGGAGCATTTTTGCAAGTTCCAGAAAATGTTCTTCATGTCAAGGATATAAAGGTTATATTCAATATAAAATTGAAAGCATAGGAGATACAAAGATTCATAAGGAATTGGAGAAAATGTGCAACAATGATCTGTCACTAAAACTAGAACATGCATACCTAGAACAACTTAACCTAGTTAAGCACATGTTCTATATAAACTTTGATAATCAAGAATGGACAAGAATAATTCTAAGCAGAGTTCATGATGATCTTCTATGGTTGGGAGATTCTATCATATGTATTGATAATTACCTAATTCACAAGGTCATGGGTTTAAACAATGAAAAATGCAATCCAATGAACATAAAGAATGTGCGCAAGTTGGTTGAAACAAATCTCAACACATGTTTTGATGTTAGAAACATAGAGGTCAACACCATTCAAGATGATGGAGTGAGACTCATTAGCAAAAGTTTGAGATATAAGTTCAAACATGGATCTAGGATAGATTCAGTTCCTATTGGATTTCTTCATGCAGCTTATATGGCAGTAAAGGGTGAAGAGGTTAATCAATGTGACATTATTCAAACACATTTTTTTGATAATATATCAAGAATCAAGGAGTCTAGGAGTACAATCTTTAGGTTTGAATCCATACTAACACATATATTATTCTAAGCAACAAAGAAGTGTCCTAGTATCACAAATTAAGATGGAAGTGAGTGCACAATCTAGATTATCACTCGTGCATACATAACCAAACTTGAAACAATCAGAGATAATGATATTGACAGAATGATGTAATCTTTCCAATCTAAAATGAAGCAAAGGTATAGGATACCTCCTGCACTAGTGGAAAAATATAAGGATGGACTATGCTTCATGGTAGAAACATATTTCACATGTATGGAGGCAATACTTCCTCAAGTTAAGTTCATTGAACCTATGGGTTAGGAAATGAGTGATGAATTAATTGAAGGATATCTGCAAATAATCCTACACTCAAAAGTTGATTCTGAATGTCCTAGATGGGGGACATATACTGAGAAGATAAGAGAAGTTAAAATAAGTCAGATAATCAAGGACTCTAAGAAGAAGGTAGAAAAAGTAATTAATTCCTTTCTTGACATTCCTAATAGAACCTTGAGGTCGATGGAGAAAACCATTACAAGTTTGAATGCAGAAAAGAGTTGAATAATAAGTACACCTATGCAATTTTTTGTTAAAAAGGTGTTCTTTAGTGATAATATTCACATAAGAGGAAGGATCAACCAAAGTACCATGAGAAGGAATATGAGAACCTCTTGCAGTGATGTAAAGAAGACCATTAGGTGCTTTAAACATATCAGAATGACTAAAGCTAATTATAGGAGGTTCTTTTTTAGGATTAGGTGGAGAAGAAATTGGAGGTGGAGAGCCTAACTCAATACAATTAACTACATGATTTTCTTCTTCAATCTTTTAATCATAATCAATATGGTGATCAGAAGAAGGTTGATTAAGTTGTAGTTTAAGGGTTTGGGGAGTGATGGGGAGTGGAGAAGGGAGGAGAAGAAATTTGAATCGGGCGTTAGGTGGGAACTTGGAGAACATGGGCATCGGGGACCATCTTGCAGGTGCAGAGTAGGAGAAGGGGAGGCAAGATGCTGATGCATTGAAGGATAGGGACCTATGAGCACTACAACCTCATCTAGGCAAGAAGATTATTCCCCCCCTCTGGATGGTGGGTATTTTGGGGCCTAGGGTTGGTGGTCAAATCTTTTTAGGGTCAAACTGATAGGCCCTAGTTAAGATTAGATTGCCCGAACTTCCTCTTGAAAATTGGCACAAGGATGTCTTTGATGGTATTACACAATCATTTGGAGAACTCCTTTCTATTGATTTTGTCACATGAGCTAAGAAGAGACTTACTTATGCTAGGATTTGTGTTGGTGTAACGAAAGGCTAGGACATGCCCCAAGTCATTGAACTTTAGTCTTGTTTGGGAAGAAGGGTTCAATAGATCAACTATGAAAGTGTTCCCTTTGCATATTTTCACTACAAAAAGGTAGGCCACAAAGCTGGCACCTACCTATTATTTAAAGGCAAAGGAAATGAGGGGAAGGTCCAAAAAAAAGTTTGCAAGAATATTGCCAATGCTCCCAAAAAGGAATGGAAGAAGAAAGATACTCTAGACAAGAAAGTAGGGGAGATAGTGGGGAAAGTCAATATTAATATGATTACAAATCCTCAAGCTAAGGTATTAGCCCCCCAAGACATGGACGCTAACACAGATAAAGATATGAAGAAAAAACTTGTTGGCATGGCTTGCCCCCCTCACAAGAAGGAAACCACTATTTTATTAGAAGAGGCATGTAAGGGGGTGACCCAAGGGCCTAAGAAGATACATGAGGTCATGATTTCTACCGATCTAGAACTTGAGTTATCCTTTGTCCCATACTCTTTTGAGGAACCTATGGAAGATGATCCTCCTCTGTCCCAGGAATCCAACACAAGCCTGATCAATAGGATAACCCCTAAGACTATGAACAGAATCATTGAACAACTCTTAGCCACCTCATCAGGACATCTAGCCAGACTGGCGGCTTTGTTTGATAAGTGGAAGGATGCTAATGAAGCTCCCTAGTTTTTGGTCAAAAATAGAAAGAAGAAGAACAATCGAGACCCTTCTCCTGCTTCTCCAACTACAACCAAGAGCACGATAAAATTTGATCTTGGCCTTATCTCCAATTAGTTGGGCAAGAAAAGAAAGAACCAACTTAGAAAGCAGGAAATGAGAAGAAATATTATGGATGGAACACAACATACCATCCAAGAATCTTGCTCATCAATCAAAGCATGAAGATCCTATCTTGAAACATTTGTGGACTCAATAGAATCTACAAACAAGATATTGTTAGGAATATGATCAAGGACCAAAGGCTTGATGTTTTTTAAGTTTATGAAACCAAAATGAGGAAGGAAAGTTTGGGGAACATTAAATTTATCAACATCATGAGTGATGTAGCTTTAGACTCAGAGGGTGCATCTAGGGGCCTGCTGATTTTATATAATAACAAGAATTTTAAATTTGAACCAAAATATAATGAAGGTAACATTCTCTTTTTTAGAGTCTATCATTTGCATTCTAATGAAAATTGGTTTTTGCTAAATTTATATGCTCCTAATAATAAAAGAGAAAGAAAGAATTATTGGTCTAAAGTAGGAGAGTTGGTGCACACTAGTAACTTAAGGAAAGGCATAATAATGGGAGATTTCAATACTCTGCTTGTGGATGAGGAGAAGATGGGTGGCCTGGCACCAGATTGGGAGAGTAAACGAGACCTCTCCAATTTTATTAATGATTTGGCTTGGATTTGGATCTTATGGGAGGTGTCTTTACTTGGTCTAACAAAAGAATAGGTCAAGAGTGTATTTAGGTCAAATTGGATAGAGCTTCAATTTCTCCTAATTGGTTGTAAAATTTCTCTTGTAAGTTATCTCTGCTTCCTAATGTTGGCTCTGATCACTCTCCTATTTCCCTTTTAGTTGTTCCTATTGAACCAAGAAGGAACTTTCCTTTTAGGTTTGAAAAACTGTGGACTTCTCACCTAGAGCTACTAGAAAAAGTGAAATTTGAATGGGGGATTGATGTGGAAGGAAATGCAATGTTCAAAGTTACTAAGAAATTGAGCAATGTGAAGAGGATGATTAAAGTATGGAACAAAATGGACTTTGGTCATATCTTTCATGATAAGGAGGATCTGTCTGATAAATTAACTTCAATTTAAGACAATATTCAATAGGAAGGCTATAATAAGATAAATAGGGAGGTTGAGATAACTATTCTTTCAGACTTGCACAATATTATCAATAAGCAGGAAAAGTTCTGGAGATAAAGATCTACGATAAATTGGCTCAAGGATGGAGATCAGAATACAAATTTTTTTCACCTCTCCACTCTTAAGCATAGAGCTAATAACATAATCTCTAGAATCAAGAGGGGGTAGGTTTTTCTGACTAAAGATATTGATATCTCTGCTGAGGCGGTGTCATTCTTTTCATCTCTTCTATCTTTGGACCCCTTGTTATCAAGGATGGATCAAGATGACATTGTTTCTTGTATCCCTCAGATAATTCAACCCCACCACAACAAAATTCTTTGGGCTATTCCTAATGCTCTAGAAGTTAGAGAAGCTCTTTTTTCCTTTCCTACTGATAAATCTCCAGGTCCAGATGGGTTTCCTACCTTCTTTTTTCAAATGTATTGGCAGGTGGTTATGGAAGATGTGGTGAAGACTGTTCAGGAGTTCTTTGGAGCTAGAAGTATTCTCAAGGAGATAAATTCCACTTTGTTGGTCCTCATTCCTAAATCTTCATGGACCTATTAGTTTATGCAACTCTTTTTATAAGATCATCGTGAAGGTGCTTACTTCTAGGATGCTCAAAATTCTCTCTCTGATTATACCATAGCAACAAACTAGCTTTGTCCCTAGAAGATAGATTTTAGATTCAATAATGATGGTCCATGAAGTTATTCATTCTATGGAAGCTAGTGAACATGAAGGTATGTTGCTTAAACTAGATCTCTCTAAAGCCTATGATCTGGTTGACTGGTCTTTTCTTGGTTTAGTCCTTCAGGCCTTTGGATTTGATTAAAAAGTCTATAAGATTATCTCTCAACTTGTTTCTACCTCTTCTCTCATTGTTTTGGTTAATGGAGCTCCTTCAAACTTCTTTAAACCTTCTAAAGGTCTTAGACAGGGAGATCCCCTCTCACCTATTCTTTTCATTATTTTGGTTGAATGTATTGGTAGGCTTATTGAGTGCAAAAAGAAAGATGGAAGTCTCAAGGGGATCAAGCCTTTATCAAAATGTGATCCTTGCTCCCACCAACAATTTGTGGATGATACAAAAATGGGGGGGAGGCTTCTATTAAGGAGGCTAAGGTTATGAAGGTGATCCTTGATATTTACACTAGAGGGTTGAGTTAGCTGATTAATTGGGATAAGAGCTCAATTTTCTTCGTTAATACCCCAGAAGCTAGATAGAGAAAAATTGTTAGGATCCTTGGCTGTGGAGTGGGAAAGCTTCCCTCTACCTATATAGGGCTTCCTTTGGTCTCTTCTCCCTCAGACTCCTTCTAGAATGGAATATTGGACAAATTCAATAGAAAGTTGGTTGGTTGGAAAGATGCTTCACTTAGCCAGGTAGGAAAATGCTAGTTGGTCAAATCTACTCTATAGAACCTGCCAATGTATGCTTTAAGTTTGTTTGGGATTCTAGTGAGATTTGCTGAGAAAATAGAAAAAAATTAGAGAGACTTTCTATGGATAGGCCTTGAATAGAGAAAAAGGTATCCTCTTGTTGCCTGGGAGAATGTTTTTCTTCCAAAGAGGTATGGTGGTCTTGGCATAAGAAAGTTAACCCATCTCAATAAGGCTCTTCTAGCTAAGCAAACATGGCATATTTTAAACAACACTGGTGAATGGAGGGATATCCTGGTAAATAAATACATCAAAAGGAGTTCTCTTTATTTTATTTTAAACAATGAGGATATTCCTAAAAGGTCGATCATTTTGAATGGTATCCTGAAGGCCAGGGACCTAGTAAGGGCCAAAGTTTCTTGGAAGCTTGGCAATAGGGAGGATATTTAGTTCTAGTCTGATAGATGGCTACTTCAAGGTTGCCTTATTAACAATCTTGCTTATGAAGTTTGGGTGAATGAATGTACATGTCAATTTGGGTTTAAAGTTAGCAATTATAGGATTGGCCAAGGATGAAGAGATCTTTCCCTCATATCTGAGGATCTAAAACCAATTATGATACTGTTAAAATCTATGTTTCTAAGTAATAAGAGAGATGAAATGATTTAGGGGGATAATCCCAATGGTAGTTATTTTGTTTCTTTAGGCTATAACTCTCTTTGGTGTTTGAGAGAGAAACCCCCTTGGGTGAATGCTTGGCTTCCTGGTCTTATTCCCAAGATCAAGATCTTTTATTGGCTAGCCCTTCAGAATAAAATCCTTACTCAAGACCAGCTGGAGTCGAGAAACTATCTTTTCATTCATTGTGTTTACTCTAGGGAGGTTTGGGAGTTCCTAACCCAAGATTTTGAGATTTTTTGGTGCATGTTGGATAATCTTCTGGATTTTTTTAGTCAATGGAAAAGTCTGTTTAAATCTTCTATTTTGTAGCAATTAAGCATCTAGATTTTGCCTCACTTTTCCTAAAGTATCTAGAAGGAAAGGAACAACAAAATATTTAGGGATAGAGAGGAGCTATCTCTCGTTCTTTGGAGGAAGATTTATTAAAACATAAAGGAAAACTATCAAGTCAAGAAGGGGGGAGAATTTGAAGTTGGTGGTAGAAGGATGGAAAAGGAAATAGACAGGAAGCTAAAAAGATAGGAAGCCTAATGGCTTCTTCCCCAGAGGGATGGCACAAAGTCAAATTTGATGGTGCCTCTAAAGGAAATCTAGGTCCCTTGAGAAGTGGTGGAATAATAAAAGATAATTTTGGTGAGGGAGTCGCAACTTTTTCTCTTATGTTGGGATTTCAAACTAATTATTTTAAAAAAGCAAGAGCAGTGTGCCATGTGGTTAAACTGGCTTTAGAAGTCAAAATAACTAAACTTTGGTTAGAAGGGGACTCCAATAACATAATTAATTGTATAATTGGAAAATCTTTCCCTTCTCGGTTGATTGCCAATCTAATAGAAGAGACACATGACACTCTAGCAAAATTTGAGACTGTCCACATCACATAGCATTCAAGGTGTTAGATTATGGTGATTGATCAGGAAAGTACTGTACATACTTCATAATTAGTGGGGTTCAGGGCATCACCCTGAAAAAAATATTTTTGGGCCCTATTTTATCGAGATTCATAGATTTTCCATTCATAGATTCGGGCCGACATGTTATAACTCTAAAGTAGTTTAATATTTGTATAAAAGGGCTCAGGGTTAGGGATTGTATTATGTTGTGATGCAAAATTGGTTCTTGCGGTAGTATTGAGTTGTAAGGGATTACAGATTGTAATTAGATTATAATAAGATCAGACTTGTTGTTTGGTGGATGTAGCCTAGGGATTGGGTGAACCATGTTAAATCTTGGTGCCTTGTGTTCATTTCAATGTGATCTATTATTTTCTATTATTGGTTATATTTGCATGTAGTTTTAATTTCTATCCATGGTTTTATCCTAACAAGTGGTATTAGAGCAAAGTTTTCTTTCAGTTATCCTCTGTAGGAAAGTCTCATGGTTAAGTGGGAGTCTCATGGTTGAGTGGGAGCGATGGAAAATGAGGGTAAGCTAAGGGTTGATAGGTTTAATGCATAGAACTTCCAGTTATGGAAGATGCAAATGGAAGATTATCTTTATCAGAAGGATTTATGGAAGCTGTTGGAAGGCAAAGCCAAGAATCAAGGATCTATGTCAGATGTTGAATGGTATATTTTGGACAGAAAGGAAATTGGAAGCATTCAGTTATGCTTGGCACCATCAGTGGCATTTAATATTACAAAAGTGAAGACGAAAAAAGAGTTGATGAAAACCCTAGCGACACTATATGAAAAGTCCTCCACTTCAAACAAGGTATTTCTCATCAAGCATTTATTTAATATGCAAATGGCAAAAGGTGGATTTGTTGTAGATCATTTAAATGAGTTTAATACAATTACTAGTTAGTTATCTTCTATGGGTATGAATTTTGATGAAGAAATTAGGGCTCTCTTGATTTTGTGTTCTTTGCCTGAAATCTGGAATGGCTTGGTAATGGTGGTGAGTAATTTTGTTCTTGGATCTAGTACCCTAAACTGTGAAGATGTGATCAGTGTTGTTTAAAGTGAGGAAACTCGTAGAAAATCCTTAGGTGGATCTACATCGGGAAGTGCTTTGAATGCACAAAGTAGGGGCAAAACAACTAAGAGAGGAAATAACTCTAGAAATCATGGAAAATCAAGAGGAAAGTCAAAAGGGAAGAGGTCTCAATCAAGAGGACCAAACGACTATTGGTATTGTGGCAAACGAAGTCATAAAAAGAAAGATTACTAGAATCAAAAGAAAAATGAAGGAGATTAATCAAATGGAGATAGGGAGGCAAATGTGGTAAGCAAAATTTTTGAAAAGGATGCTTTGCTTTTGTCTTTAGAAAGTGTTGATGTTTCATGGGTTTTAGATTCTAGTGCTTCATTTCATGCTACACCTCATAGAGGTTATTTCATTGATTATGTCCAAGGGGATTTTGGGCTTGTTTATTTGGAGGATAATGAACCTTGTCAGATTGTTGGAAAGGAAAAAATTAAGATTAAGTTGCAGAATGAGAATCATTGGCTACTACATAAGGTAAGACATGTTCCAAGGCTAAGTAGGAATTTAATTTCAGCGGGGCAACTCGGTGATGAGCGTTGTGTAGTTACTTTTAATGATAAAAATTGGAAGGTTTCAAAAGGTTCTCTTGTATTAGCAAAATGTGTGAAAGTAGGCACCTTATATCTTTGCATAGGTCATATTGTTCCTTCTACTTTGATTGTTTTAGAGAAAAATGAATGTTCAGGAACAATTACTATAGTTGAGTAGGTAGAACAAATAGTTGTTGTAGATTTTGATACAGTGCTATGGCACAATATACTTAGGCACATGAGTGAGAAAGGTATGAAAGTACTTCATTCAAAGAAAGTTTTATCGAGTCTAAAATATGTTAATATGGATTTATGTGAAAGTTGTGTGTATGGAAAACAAAAGAGAGTGAGTTTTGTAAAGACTGGGAAGGAAAACAAAAAAGAGAATTGGAGCTTATGCATACAGATGTATGGGGACCAGCTCAAGTATTTTCCCTTGGTGGCTCTCATTATTATGTTACATTTATTGATGATGCAACTAGAGAAGTATGTGTTTATTTTCTTAGATAGAAATCTGATGTATTTCAAACTGTTAAGAAATGGAAATTCTTGGTTGAAAATGAGACTGGTAAGAAATTAAAATGTCTTAGATCTAATAATGGTGGTGAGTATTGCAGTCATGAATTTGAAGATTATTTCTCCACTAATGGTATCCATAGATAGAAAATTGTTCCAAGGACTCCACAGGAAAATGGAGTGGCTGAATGCATGAACAGGATTATAATGGAATGCGCAAGGAGCATGAGGTTGCATGTTGGGTTGCCCTTACACATGTGGGTGGAGGCTATCAATACTATAGTATATTTGATTAATAAAGGTCATTTTACTCCTTTGGGCTATGGTATTCTAGAGGAAGCATTGACTAGTAAGAAGGTGAGTTATTCTTTTCTCAAGACCTTCGGTTGTGAAGCTTTTGCTCATATAGACTCTGAAAATAGAACCAAGCTAGAAGCTAAATCAAAGAAATGTGTCTTTGTTGGATATGGCATTAATGAATTTGGTTATAGGCTTTGGGATTTTAAAAATCATAAAATTGTTAGAAGCCGAGATGTCATATTCATATGCAATATGAGAAGAAAGAAGATGATTATGTAGTGTTGGATGATACTCCAAAAGCTGATGTTCTAGCCATTCCTCATGATGTGCAACAACTGCAACAAAAAATACCACACACACTAGTGAATGTTAGATGATCAATGAGGCAAATTAGACCTCCACAAAGATTTTCTCCCTCTTTGTATTCTATTTTACTTATTGATGCTAGTGAACCTAAAAGTTATGATGAAGCTATGTAGGTGGATACTAAGATTCAGTGGGAGTCTGCAATGAAAGATGAAATGGACTCTTTGCTAAAGAATAAGACATGGGATTTGTGCAAGTTTCCTATAGGTAAAAAGGCTTTACAAAATAAGTGGGTTTATAGGTTGAAAGAAGAGGAAGGAGGTAACAAAAGATTTAAGGCCAAGTTAGTTGTAAAAGGATTTGCACAAAAAAAGGGAATTGATTTTGATGAGATATTTTCTTCTGTTGTTAAAATGACTTCTATCCATACTATTTTAAGTCTTGTGGCTGCTAAAGATTTGTATTTAGCACACCTGGATGTTAAAATAGCCTTCCTTCATGGTGATTTGGATGAAGAAATATATATGGCTCAGCCACGGGGATTTGAGGTCAAAGGTAAGGAGAACTTAGTGTGCAAATTGAAGAGAAGTTTATATGGCTTGAAGCAAGCACCTTGGCAATGGTATCTAAAATTTGATAGGTTTATGCATGAGCATGACTTTAACATGTGTCATTTAGATTATTGTGTTTATTTTAAGAGGTTGGATGATGATAGCTATATTATTTTATGTTTATATGTTGATGATATGCTTGTAGTTGGGTCTAACATGGATCATATTAAGGGGCTAAAATGCCCATTAGCACATGCATTTTCTATGAAGGATTTGGGGGCAGCAAAACAAATCCTTGGTATGAAGATTTGTAGAGATAGGAAGAACAGAACATTGACGCTATCTTAGGCCGATTATGTTGAGAAGTTGTTATAATGTTTCTCTATGGAGAATGCTAAAGCTATCAGCACACCTTTACTTGGTCATTTGAAGTTGACCAAGGAGATGTGTCCCAAGACACAAGAAGAGGAGGATAAGATGTCCAAGGTACCCTATGCTTCAGCTGTAGAAAGCTTGATGTATGCTATGGTATGCACTAGGCCATATATTGCACATGCAATGGGAGTCGTTAGTAGGTATATGAGTCATCCAAGAATTGAGCATTGGAATGTAGTCAAATGGATTCTCAGATATTTGAGAGGCACATCCAATAAGTGTTTACACTTTGGGGGATGTACTACTAATTTACAGGGCTATGTTGACTCATATTTTTAGGGGATATCGATACCAGGTGGAGTACTATAGGTTATGTCTTTACTATTGGTGGGGCAGCTGTGAGCTGGGTTTCTAGGTTATAGAAGATTAATGCTCTATCCACTATAGAGGCAAAGTATGTTGCTGCTATAGAGGTAGCCAAGGAGATGATATGGCTTCAATTCTTCTTAGAAGAATTGGGACATCCTCAGAAGGATAATTATTTATTCACATATTGTTAGAGTGCCATTCATCTTGCAAATAATTCATCTCTGCATTCTAAGACCAAACACATACAGTTGTGGTACCATTTCATTCGCTCAGTTTTGGAGGATGGATAGTTAAAGTTGGAGAAAATACATACAAATGACAATCCAACAAATATGTTGACAAAGGTTGTAACAAGGGAGAAGCTGAACTCCTCTTCAGCTTTGGTTGGTCTTGTAGACTGAACATGAATAAAAGAACAACAAAGTCCAGGGTGGTTTGATCCAGTGGGAGCCCCATGTGGTAGTGGTATTGCTATAGGATCAGTCTCCAAGTGGGAGATTGTTGTTTAGTGTAGAGCCTGATTAGTCCCCAAGTGGGAGATTGTTAGATTATGGTGACTGATTAGGAAAGTACTATACATACATCACAATTAGTGGGGTTCAAGATTTGGGGTTGGGGGTTGGGGTAAATATTTTGGGCCCTATTTTATTAAGATTCATAGATTCGCCATTCATAGATTCGTGCTGACATGTTATAACTCTAAAGTGGTTTAATATTTGTATAAAAGGGCTTAGGATTAGGGATTGTATTATGTTGTGATGCGAAATTGGTTCTTGCAGCTGTATTGAGCTGTAAGGGATTACAAATTGTAATCAGGTTGTAATCACTGGATTTTAATAAGATCGAACTTACTGTTTGGTGGACGTAGCCCAGGGATTGGGTGAACCACATTAAATCTTGGTGCCTTGTGTTCATTTTTGTGTGATCTATTTTTTTTTGTTATTGTTTATATTTGCATGTAGCTTTTATTTCTGTCCATGGTTTTATCCTAACAAAGGGAAGAAAATCTAGTTGTAGATTCATTTGCCAACAAAGATGTGGGATCTGACAAGTTGATTACATGGAAATTGAGAAAAGATATTCCAGTGGAAGCCAAGACCCTTATCGACCTAGAAAAAATCCAGGGGTGTATGGTGGAGATCTAATGGCAATAATGAATATTAAAGGAATTTGGGATATGAGTACAGATCACAATGGTTTTTTTGGTTTTTGCAAGCAGCTGAGGTTATCATTGTCTTTTCAACACATTTTGTGGGTCAAAATCATCATTTACTATTTGTGTTTTTGTAAGGTGAATCATTTTGGTGCTTATCAAAGAAATAGTGCCAAAATTTTGTCTATGAAGGAGTTGCAGAGCCCAGAGTAAATGAGAATTGTAGGATCTAAAATTGAAGAGATGGTGGGAGAATGTTGCAAAAAAAAGCTAGTGGAGGATTTGGAGAAATGGAGAAATAGGCGAAAAGTTTGGAAAAAGTTTTAAAAGGGAGGGGTTGCAAGTTACATTGCAAAACTTCATGGTTTTGATCATGAGGTCACTAAAAACATGGTGAACTTGTGGAAAGATGGTAAGATGAAGGTGAATGGTGTCTTATTTTTAAGCACAAAGGAGGTTATCACTATGGTTATTGAGATTCCAATGGAGGGTTTCAAGTTTTACAGGGATAAAAAAATCGCAACCAATGTAGTGAAAGATTTTGTGAAAGTGAGACATTTTATGTGACAAATTCCATCAAGAAGCTCTAGAAGTATGTTTTGTCTGCTATCATTGAATATATTACTCTAGACCCTAGGTTAAATCAAGTAAGAACCCACCATTTCATTCTTCTTAATCATTTCTGCCATGATAGTAAAATTTGTTTCCCTTACTATTTACTTAACTCCATGTGTAAGGTTATCACTAGCTTTAAGAAGAAACCTATTGTCAACCCTACTCTGCATGAGGGATTGTTGCTGCTTATCCATGAGTACTTCAAAGCTCAGACGATTAGCAACAATCCCTTCCTAGATGTGGAAGATGACAATGGTAGCTCTAGATACTCTTTTGACTTTGATGATATTCAAAGCATAAGCTCAGAGGAGGAGGGGAACACTTCTTCTGGAAAGAAAATTAAGGGTCATTTTAAGAAGTCATCCTCTAGTATAACCCCAAGAAGAAAGAGCCCAAGAGACCATGGCCAAACCTCTGGTAAAGATGATACAGATTATAATGAGGATGAGGAGGACATGGCTTCTAATGATGAGGGCAAGGAGATGGAAGAGGAGATTAAATAGGAACATGCTGGGAAGAAAAGAAAGAGAGATGATGCAGATGACAAGAGGGTTTCAAATCAGGGGCCAGATGTTATGATTCTCCCTCTTTCCCTTGTTCATCCTCTTCCTCATTCTCATCCTAAGGAGAAGGAAAAGGATAATACTAGTGTAAAGAGGGGGAAGTACTTGTCAAAAATAGGAGAAAATCTTGGAGGAATTTCAATTTTAGGATTGCGACAGTAGGAATTTTTAGAGAAGCAATGAATCCTTAGATTCTGGTGGAAAACTAGGAATAGCCTTGGCTTGAAGAGCCCATAGACCCTGCTATTTTGGCCATCACTGATAATGCTAGGGAGACGAGTATGAACCTTTTGAACAATGCTTGTAACAACATGATTTATAATTTTAGATCAATCAAGTGGCTATACCATGAGCTGGAAGAGGTTAGAGAGAAGGTTTGTCAGTTGGAGGGCAACAAGAAGAAGACAAAAAATGAGAATCAGGAGGATCAGGATGATAGAGTTAGTCTAGATGAGACGAGAATTAAGAATCTCAAAAACTACAATCATAATTTGGCTAGTCAGATGATCTCTCTCCTTAATTCGATCAATGACAATATTCTCTCCTTAACCAGTGTGTTCAAAGACAAAGATCTACTAGTAGGTGAGGATAGAAACGATAGACATAGAGCCAGGTCTAATGATGAAATGACCACTGATATCACCTTTACCAGTTTGGACTAAGAAATAGAGAAAATCTAGGAGTAGATGGCTGAGGAGCACTAGAAGATTTATGAGGCTACCCAAACCATGCAGGATCTCAAGAAGAAGAATGAAGAGTAGCCATCTTGTTCTATCTTTTTGTGTTTTTTTTGTTTCACTTTTGGCTTTTTGTTTTGGCTTTTGCTAAGTTCTATTAAAGATAGTTTTTACTGGCCTTTTTGTTGGCCTCTATTGTTGGCTAGGCCTCATGCTTATTATCCACTATTAGACTTATTTTATTTTGGCTAGGCTTCTTTTTCTTATTTTCAGCCATGTTTATGTAGCTACTTTTGGGTTTCAGGGTCCCTGTAAAACCTATTTATCTTATCAAAAAAATTCATTGAGTCTGAAAGTAAAGGATAGTATAAATCTGCAAATTCTGATTAGGTGGCACAATAGACTTATTTATTTTATTGAATAGAAAGAAAATAGGGCCTATCCTCAACCCAAATTCCCAAAAGGAATGATTCAAATTGATTAAGCATAAGAAAGTGATCAGTGCACAAATGGATCAAGCAATGGAGAATATGGAGAAAGGAGGTCCAATGGTCTTTCTATTTGAAAAGAATGTGCTTAAATCTTCAATAGATAAAAGACAAATACTTACCTTTGAGTAGGATAAATCTAGAAAATGTTGATTTCTGATGTATGTGTTTAGTTTTGGGGATCTCTACAATGTATTTTGGACTAGAAATGTCGAGGCAAAGAAAACCTAGAAAAATTTTATCCTTTTGAAAGGAGGTTGATCTTGACCCTGATAATGGGGCACAATGTTACCTCGGGGCACAATTGTACCCTGAAAAGTCAACCTTGACCTACACTACTTTGATAAAAATTTTGTTCATTGATCTTACAAGTTTGACGAAAAGGGTATCCAAATCTGCTCTTTAATTCATTGTTCCACACCTATATCTACAAGAAAAATGGTTTGTTTGTTTGGATGGGGGGTTTTCCCTGGTCAATCCCCAGTTTGGAATCAACCTTGAAATGTGATTGGAATTGCAATATATATAAACAAAGTAAATGGAACTATTCACCTTGCTTATATTAAAATCCTTGTGGAGAATTCAAATCCTTGAATCCATAATTAAAGATGCTCCAAATGAATGTAGAAATGTATGTATGATGTCTCAAATTAATGTAATTAGATCTTCAACACCAATCTTGAATGTAGCTTTGCATAGGAAAAGGCTTGAATGATTGTGAATGGAGAAATCTTCAACAAGAGGGCTACATAGAGATTGAATCCTTCAATAGCTAACAATTAACCTCCTTGATGAATCAAATGCTTGAACACTTGAATTCTTGAATGCTATTAGATCTTCAATTCATAAAATAATCATGTGTAAACTTTATAGTAGGTGGATGTGCTTATGAATTATGGATGTCAAAATGAGGGAAGAAGGCTTCGTTATATAGAGATCTAGGGCACAAACTCTTAGAGAAGGTTGCCATGGGAGCATTAAATTCCAACTAACCTTAAACCCTATAAATAGACCTAGATTAAATGTAATTTAATATTCTACCATTCTAAAACCCAAAACAACTAACCTGGAAGTGGGGAAATGAAACTTTCTGAAGCCTAATGTCCTAAAACTTCTAGAAATTGAAAAATGGACTTGGGGTTAGGGATGAGGTCGACCTTGCCTTAGGTCAGGGTCGAGGTCATCCTTGACCTAGGTTAGGGTCAAGGTCAACCTTGATCTAAAAGGTCATCCTTGACCCAAAAAGTCAAATTTCTCAGTTTAATAGAGAAAGTTGTCAAAAATAGGCTGGAAATAGAGAGAGAGAGAGAGAGAGAGAGAGAGAGAGAGAGAGAGAGAGAGAGAGAGAAGCAGAACAAGGGGAAAACAATAAGATCTATGCAAAGACCCATTCAAGGTACTTCACATGACCCCAGACCACTTACTTGGAGGGCTAAACAATCTTAACATGGAAGTTCTTCCATTTTAATATGATACATTTAGCCCCCACTTTAGCAAGAGTATGGACTCAATGCAAACTCTTGGTAGAGTAGATCATAATGAAAAGATAATCTTATTAAAATAAAAAAGACAAAGAGATCATCAAGCCCCTAGAGACTCAAGTCTTTGTCAACTCTAAGATCACAATAAGAGAGACATGTCTAGAAAAAGAGAAAATAGAAGAAGAGTGTGATTATCTTGCCCAATGAGAACTTATGTCCCATTGTGAACTACACAAGGAAACTGTGCAACTAGAAAGATGAAATTGAACTGCCTAGTGAATGTGGCTACTCACTAGTCAACCCATCAAGAATTCACTCTTAAGAATATTCTATTCTATAAGAGTAAAACCAAAAAACAAAAAGAGATCCAATCTTAAGGACACCTTCAACCTTAAGGGATCAATATATATATTTGAAATTGGAGGGATCAAGAGATCCTAAAATATAAATCCATTCTTTAAGGATTAGTCACTAATCCAAAAAGGGAGGAAAGATATCTTGAAACATAATGTATATGTTTAATAATGTGTGTGTGCAATAAGTGAGCAAAGCATATGCCCCCACGTTAAAGTCATTACTAACACTTTAACAGGAGCAATGACTTTGATAGAAACATAAACAACTCCACTAATTATGTTTCTTGTATATGTATATATATATATATATATATATATATATATATATATATACATATATATGTATATATATACATATATATGTATATATATACATATATATGTATATATATACATATGTATATATACATATACGTATACATATGTATATGTATATATACATATACATATACATATGTATATGTATATATACATATATATATATATGTATATATATATGTATATATATGTATATATATATATGTATATATATGTATATATATATATGATTCTATTGCAAATGAATTGACATCATTCCCCAGAGAAAGTAGAAGTACAATCACAAAGGAGGAAAGATCACATAAGACATAAAGGAGAATCTTTTTGGACCATGACCTGGAAACCAAAATGATGAAGGGTACTCCCCTAAAAACCATAAACTCATAAAAAAAAGAAAGAAATGACAAAAAATGCAAGAAAAAATATGGACTTCTTATTTGCACCAAAAATGTGGAATTGTAGAATTCACAAGTACAAGATGCTAACCCATATGGGCGCCTTAATTACAATAATCTGCAAGACAAGTTGCGAACTATCACCCAGAGCTGTCCTAGACAATGTTTGAGCCTTTCTTAAATAGACAATTTTATGCCGCTCAACAGGGTTTTAGATGCTCAAACTTAATACCTAGGGCCAAGTGACCCTAACAATACATATAGAGTTGTACAAATACATTTTTGACATTTATTTTAGGAATTTTAGGTAGCCCAACTTTGAAAGGCCATAACTCTCAAACTGTTGCTCCAATTGGCTATTATAACCACTTTTCAAAAATGCTAGCTCCTGATCTACAGGCTTGTAGTCATGTAAGTGCCCTTCTATTGAGTTTTCAGACCTCATCTAGGCACTCTAAAACCTCCAATGGTGAGCCTAAAGATTTTTCTACAAATATTTCCACCGAAAATCTGCAATAACTTCTCCAATACTTAAGCTAGAGTAATGAGATTTTTATGGTAGGCTTATAACTCTATAATGAACCTTCATATAAAAAAATGAGAACATTCTAAGCTTGTATGACAAAATTACTAAAAATAGTAAGTTCCCATAAATAGTAACCACCTTGTCTACTAGTCCTTATTAAAATAGAAAATACTGAAATGAAAAATATTTTTGGGTGATGCAAGATTGCTCTTACACCCGCAATGCTCCTGCATTAGACACCCTAGGTAATTTGAGAAGTCACTCCGTCACATCTTAGGTGTTCAAAGGAAAACCAAGACAGTTAACCTCCTTTTCTAGTCATGATGAATCCTCAATTGGCCTCCCTTTCCATTTGACCAGATATTCCTCATAAGTTTTGTTCTTGGTACTTTTTCCAACATGACTGTCCAGTATCTCCTCAATCTCCTTTGTAGCCGAACTAGCTACTGGAATACTCCACTGCGCTTTTGCAACTTCATCTCCATCACCTCTTGCATAATAGTTTGTCAAATTTGAAATGTTAAATACAAGTGAAATATTCAATTCCGTAGGCAACTCCACTTCATATACATTTCTAGAATCATGCCTTTTCACTATCTTGCATGGTCCAAACTTCTTCATCTTCAACTTATTATATGTACCCACTGGAAAATGCTCTTTTCTCAAATGAACCATGACTTCATCTCCAATCTAAAATTCTTTATACCTCCTTTTCACATCTATCTTAACCTTGTACTATGTATTCATGTTTATAATGTCCTTCCTCACCTTCTCATGGATGTTCTTCAAATGTTCAGCAAAATCTTCTAGTTTAGCACTACTTTTATCTCCTTTATCCAACTACCTCAATTCAAAAGCATTTTTGGGACTAATTCCATATACAATCTAGAATGGTGATTTACTAGTACTCCTATTCATAGAATTATTATATGCAAATTTTGCCTATGGTAAAATCATATCCCATCCTTTTGGCTTGTCTCCAACCAAACATCTCAAAAAGTTTCCTGAACTATGATTCACAAATTCTATCTATCCATCAATCTGTGGATGATGTGATGAACTGAACTTCAAAACTATTTTCAACTTCTTCACAATGTATGCCAAAAATACCCAACAAATTTGGTATCTCGATCTAAAACTATACTCTTTGGTAGACCATGTACTCTCACCACTTCTCTAAAAAATGATTCTGCTACATGAACAACATCACTAGTCTTCTTGCAAGGAATAAAATGTGCCATCGTTGAAAACCTATCAACCACCACAAAAATAGAATCATACCTATGTTGAGTCCTCAGTAATCCAAGAACAAAATCCATGTTGACATCCTCCCATAGCTTCTCTAGTACAAGTAATGGCTAATACAACCCTGTATTATGTTTTACTCCTTTCACCTTCTGACATGTTCTACAACTTTATACAAACTTCTTCACATCTTGCTACAATTGTGGCCAATAATAATTCTCAACAACCAAAGCTATGATTTTATCTCTACCAAAATGTTCAGCCAATCTTCCACTATGCTTCTTCTTGATGAGATTCTCTCTCATTGAACTTCTAAGAATGCACAATTGGTTTCCTTTGAACAACCTACTATCTTGGATAATAAAATCAAACCACTTTTTCCTATCAAGTGTAATAGGTTCCATACAAGCCTTCCATGCTTCACCAAAATCAAGATCATTTGATACAAAGTATTGAGTTCCTTGAACCCAACCACCTCTATCTACATTTTTATCAGCAAAATTTTTCTTCTACTAAGAGCATCTGTAACTCTGTTAGACTTCCCACTCCTGTGTTTCAAAACAAATGTATAACTCTGCAAAAACTCAACTCACTTCAAATGCCTTTGGTTTAGTTTTCTTTGACTATTCAAATATTTCAAAGCTTGATGATCAGTATACAAAACAAACTCCTTAGGAAGAAGATAGTGTCTCCACTTCTTCAATGCTTGAACTATAGCATAAAATTCTTGATCATAAAAAAAATATTTTCTTCTGGCATCATTCAATTTCTCACTAAAGTAAGCAATAGGTCTACCTTCTTGGCTTATAACAGCTCCTATTGTACTACCACTAGCATCACAATTTACTTGAAACACCTTGTTAAAATTAGGAAGTGCTAAAATAAGCTGCTTAGTAACCTTCTATTTCAACAGATTAAAACTCTTATCTACTCCTATAGTCCACTTAAATTTTCTTTCTTATCCCCTCTCATTGTTTCAGTCAAGGGTGCACAAATACTGCTAAAACCTCTTATGAACTTTTTGTAAAAACTAGCCACTCCATGAAAAGGTCTTACCTCTATCGCACGCCTTGGAGTAGGCCATTCAAGGATAGCCTTCACTTTACCTTCTGCTAAGACTACAAATCCCAGATACACCAACTCCTTCTTTGCAAAACTGCACTTCTTCAAGTTTATCAATAACTTTTCTTCCCTCAACTTATCAAACAACTTGCAAATATGAATCAAATGCTCCTCTAATGTCTTACTAAAGATCAATATATCATCTAGGTAAACAATGACAAACTTACCTAGAAACTCCTTTAGTACCTCATTCATGAGCCTCATGAAAGTGCTTAGTGCATTGGTTAGCCTGAAAGGCATGACTAGCCACTCGTATAGTCCTTATTTGGTCTTGAAAGTAGTCTTCCACTCATCACCTTCTCTGATGCAAATCTAATGGTACCCACTCTTTAGATCTATCTTTGTGAAATACTCAGCTCCACTCAAACAGTCCATAATATCATCCATCCTTGGTAATGGAAATCTATACTTGATTGTGATCTTGTTGATAGCATGAGAATATGTACACATCTTCCATTCTCCATTCTTCTTTGGTGCTAATACTATGGGTACAACACATGGACCAAAACTCTCTTGAATCAACTCCTTCTATAACAACTCATGAACTTGTCTATTCAACTCTTCACTTTCTACTAGTGTCATTTTGTGCGTTGCCTTATTTGGTAAACTAGATCCTAGAACTAAATCCATCTGGTGACTAATCTTCCTCATTGGGGCAATCCATCAGGTACATTATCTGATACAATATCAAAAAAATATTTCAACATATCTACAAGTTTTGTAGGTACCTCCTCTACTTCTTCTTTACTATCTTTTGGAATTATAGAAAAACACATATGCTCACGCTTCATACCTTTGAGAAACTCTTTTCCATCAACAAAACATATTCTGGAAACACTACATACCTTTTCTTCTTTATCCTTCAATGACTTGAACTTATGTTTCACTCCATCCTTGGTTAGAGTGTAGGTATTTGCTCGCCCATCATGTACAACATGCCTATCAAACTACCATGGCCTACCTAGAAACATATGACATATGTCCATAGGTATGATATCACATAGTACCTCATCTTGGTAGCTTCCAATGTTGAACTTCACTTAACACTGCTCATTGACCATGACCTTGTGGTCATCTTGCACCCAAACAATATGCTATGGCTGTAGGTGTTTCTACCTCTTCAACTTCAACTTGGTGACCATCATTTCTAACACCAAATTTTTAGTACTTCCACCATCAATGATCACATCACAACACTTATCTTCACATTTGCACCTTGTGCAAAACAAGCTCTTTCTTTGATCAGGTTCATTCTCATCACTTAACATGACTCTTCTATTAAGTAGGACTTCTCCTCTTTCAGAATCTTTAGAATGTGAGAATCTAGCATTTTCATCAACATGTACAACTCTAGCCTAGCCTTCTATTCTTTGATCTATCCTTCCTAGGTGTTGGGTACATTCAAATGCTCTATGCCCTTCTTCTTTGCAGTGAAAACATTTCCCACTGAAGCCTCCTGATCCAGATCCTTTTCCTCTACCTCTTACTCTTTGATCTCTATTGTTTTGATCATGAAAATGATTGGAATTATTTCCCCTTTGGTTCTAACTGCTACTTCTAGCCTCATCCTTGTTCTTCTGATCATCATTATGACCTCCATAAGATTGTCTGCCAGATCTTCCACTACGATCTCTTTTACTCTTCTTGTTGTCAATCTTCTTGCTCAATTTCTCCTTAACTTTTAGGGAAAATTTGTATGCCTCTTCAATACTGGTCATTCAAACTAGACTTAGCTCATCTTGAATGCTTGGTCTTAACCCATAAAGATAACGAGCCACTTTCTCCTTATCAGCTTCTTCATGGCTAATTCTAATGAGAACTCAGTAGAACTCTTTAGTATACTCTTAAACATATTTTCTCATTTGCTTCAACCCTTGCAATTTCTTCAACAAATTAAGTTCATAATCTATGAGAATGAATTTTCACTTCAATTTAGATACCATTCGTTCTCATCTGGTGATTTTGTCCTTTCCCTTTCTATTTCACTTCAACTAAACCTCCTACCACCAAATCTTCTCATGTCCTTTTAGTTTTTCCTTTGCAAAATTGACCCTATCAGGATCCCCAATATCTTCATAGTCAAAGTACTCCTCTAGTTCATTGATGTAATTGATCAACTCCTTTGGGTTAAGATCTCCCAAAAATGTGGGCACTTTAAACTTAGGTCTTTTTTCAATCTTGGAGATGGCCCTAAAAAGTCTTTCTTCCTCTGGGTATAGAATTGCCTCTGATTTGACATTTTCTTCTATGTCATCCTCATCCTTGCTTTCCATCTCTTATAGGAAGATTTATTCCTCTGTGCATTTGTTCTTCCAATCCTTCTATTTGTCTTTGGAGGGTTCTAAAACCCTCAGGTGTAACACCTATAGCTCTTCTACCACGCTTTCTTCATGGAGCCACTTTTGCACTTCCACTAAAACCCTAGTGCAAACTACTTCACAATCAGTGATCTATCTACACGCTCAGCCCAAACCATGGTCCTAGTGCAAATTGCCTCATAGTCGGTGATCTTTCCACACACTTAAGAACTCTAGCTCTAATACCACTTAATGAAAGATGCTCCCATTAAAACCATAAACTCATAACAGAAAGAAAGAAATAATAAAAAATGTGAGAACAAAATATGGACTTCTTATTTGCACCACAAATGTGGAATTATAGAATTCACAAGAACATCTTCATTACAATAATCTACAAGACAAGCTGTGAACTATCACCTAGAGGTGTCCTAGACAATGTTCAGGCCTTTCTTAAATAGGCAATTTTATGCCCCCTGAGAAGGTTCTAGATCCTCAAACTTAATACCTAGGGCCAACAGACCCTAACAATAGATATAGAGTCAGCCAACTATATTTTTGACATTTAATTTCGAGTAGCCCAACTTTGAAAGGCCATAACTCTCAAATCATTGCTTTGATTGGCTATTATAACCACTTTTAGAAATGCCAAATCTTGATCTATAGGCTCAAAACTGAGCAGGTGCCTTTCTATCAAGTTTTTAGACTTCATCCGGGCATTGTAAGGCCTTCAATAGTGAGCCTGAAGATTTTTCTTAAAAAATTTCCATCAAAAATTTGTAATAACTTCTCCAATACTTAAGCTAGAGCAATGAGGATTTTATGGTAGGCTTATAACTCTATAATGAACCTTCATATAAAAAATGAGAACATTTTGAACTTGTATGACACACTTACTAAAAATAGTAAGTTCCCATAAATAGTAGCCACCTTGTCTACTAGTCCTTACTAAAATAGAAAAGAATGAAATGAAAAATATTTTTGGGTGATGCAAGATTTCTCTTACACCCAAGATGTTCCTATGTCACAAAAAGAATCAGTGCTACCAAGTCACAAATCCAAGCAAATTACATAAGGAAACATGCATGAACAATAGCACAAGTACAACATATAATGGAAGAATAGAGATATATATAGAGGAATAATACAACAGGGTTGATTCTTTTATCACCTTGCACCAAAACATACAAAAAGATCATATAAAAGAATCTAACAACATTTAGCAAGTACATCATGGGAGAAGCACAATACAACAGACAAACATACAAAATAGCTATCATGAAGGACTAGCTAATCAAGCACACTACCTGCTCTCCCCATCTTATTCTATATCATTTAGGGAAGGTGGGTAACTCGTAAGAGGGACTATATCCAACATAGTAGGAATGATAGCTAGTTCTGAACAAGGATCCCCTTGAGAATCACAATATTCAACACTAGGTGTAAGTGTCAATTGTGAGGAAAGTGTATTAGGTAAATCAATGTTAATGTAAATAGTTTCATATTCATCATTAACATCATCAACATCATCAATCGTATCTTCTTCATCTAGATTAATTAAAATAGGATCTAAGATATGAATAGAACTATTAGAATCATGCAGCTTAACATCATCAACAACTTCTTCTAACACATCATGCATAGTTGTATCCAAAAAAGGTAAAGATTTTGAAGAATAGAATTACAAACTTTATCTTGAGCACGATGCTTATTACAAAATTCATTTGCAGATTGATTATGTTTTGTCTTACTTGAAATATGTTGAGAACTAGCACTAGTACATTTGACCTCATTTTTAGACCATAATTTTTGACCATCTATTCAAATTGGGTCAAATTGGTCAGAATAGGCAAGGAAAAATGTCATTTAAAAAAAATCCATGCTTGTGTTGGTCAAAATTTTGACCAACATGGCTTCATTATGTTAAAATGAAAAGTTTTCTATTTTGCGCTCTACTTCATTGTTATGGCAGAAAGACTTGTATGCTTATTTCTGCTTCCATGGTGCAGATTGAAATGGTATTGGCAAACAAAATCTATGCCCTCCCTGTATGGATCGTACAGGATATTGAAGAAAAATGGCATCGAAGGGAAAAGAAAGTTCTTTATATGCTTATTTATGCTTCCATGGCACAGACTAAAAGGGTATTTGCGAACAAAATCTGCACCCTTCCTATATGGATCGTACAGGGTATTGAAGAAAAATGATGGTGAAGGGAAAATAAAGTTCTTTATGTGCTGCTCTAGCACATTGATGTCCTTCCCAGACAGATCTTTAGCAACCTACAACACAAAGGGGATTGAAAAAACATCATCGAATCAGGAATAAATAAAAATGCAAGGGAATATCATAAATAACACAGTGAATGCTCTTGTACTTTTTCATCATCTCAAGTCCTCCATTTTGGAAGTTCTATGTCTCTTACATATTTTTTTCTATGTAACTTTTAACCTTTGTGCCTTCTACATCTGCTATATAAGCTTTCATTGTCATAGTCTTTTATTAGATACTATGATCTTTATGTTTATTATTGTGAACTTCATTCAGTTATGTTGCAATCTTACCTTCAAGTAAGCCATTGTTCTTTTCATTTCATGAAATCTATCTAGTCATGGTTCACATTTTTTTTACTGCACATGGATAGCAAACTATCATTGATTTTTTATTTCATCATTATCAGGAAGACTAGGTTGTGCAGCCAAGAATGATTGGGTTTTTCTTTTGTAGGGTGCAATTCAGTCTAATGATTCTAATGTTCAAGAGAAGCTTCTCGGATACCCATTGGATGATTCTAAAATATTGGAGCTTGTTACTGGATAAATTCATGGAGTAGGTACAAACATTTTTCTTTTTCTTTTTTGGCATTTCTTAGCTCATGCTTTTGACTACTTATTATGTAACTTTAGTTAATGTAACAAAAATCCTAATACATGTTATAACTATCAGAAGAATTATATATCTATTGGATTATTACTATGCATCTCATATACTATTTAGTGTTACATTAAAAAAATTTATATTCTTTTAGGTTGTTCAAGATTTTTTCATTTAGTTATATTTTAAAACGGAAATTTTGAGTTTTTAATATATTTTTTAAATATGAAATAGTCATTTCCTATATCTTATACTAAACTTTTACCTTATCCAAAATTGTGCCCCAATTTCCAAAACTGAGAGAGCTTTTCATACCCAATCCCCTAGGTTCTCTACTAATTGAATGAAAGATACTTCTACCCTTCAAACAATCAAATTAAACCCTTTGATTTCTCAATAAGAGTGGCTCCTTGTTGAGGCCTATCTATTTCAAAGAGTAGTTGGGATTGCTAAGTAGTTGTAAGCTATTACTGAATGGTGTGTTGGATACCATTGAATCTTCTTTTGTGTACAAAGATTTTGGTGTTTCATAGGTTTTCTAATTGTTATCCATTAGGATAGTGATTAACCATAGCCACCATTCCATCATTTTAAATAAGTAAATTTATTAACTTGGCCTTAGCTTTATGTTTTTTGGCTATCATCCATAGTGAAACAACTAGAAACTTGCTAAGAGATTATATTTTGGCACAAAAGGAAACTTGGTTTGAAACTTTGATGTATACCCGTGCACTATTCCAAAGATCTTATTTTAGTACAAGAACAAGGAATGTTAGCATAAGTTGTAGAATCTGTGTCTACACATTTCAATTTCATTTTATTGAATGTTTATAGATCCCTTCATCTAATCCATTTCATACATATCTTGTAATCATTGCATTCCATGAGAAGACATCATGTAAGTTCTTATATTGAAAATTGTAACTCTTCCCGCTATCAAGTCCACAGTGTTCAAAATACAATCTCTGTTGAAAAATTAGGTTCCTTTGGACTACATGCTTTTGTTAGATCTAGATACACTCATCTACTTAAGCAAGTTAAATGAAATCCTCCTGGAGATAACAAGACAGGGACCAACTTTTTACTTTAGTTTCAAATAATTCCCACTATGTATGCTTTTAAGATGGCTCAGAGTTGCCAAAAGTGTTTAACTATAATCTCTTGACTAGCACTTTATCCTTTTCATCATCATTTCTCCTCACTATCTCTTCCACACTAGCAACATTTTCTCAAATCTAACTTGTCTCTTCATCATTCAATTCAGCCATGCTAGTGTTGTGATCTCTCCTAGTTCATACTCTCTGTTCTCTTCTTCTTGGTTTTGTTCTTGAACTTGTTGATTTCTTGATTTGCTTCCACCTCATGTGGCTGAATTTTACCATCCTCTGATTGTGCCTCTGAATCAATAATCTCAATCTCTTCATCTTGATGTTCTTTGTCTTGTTGGAGGGGAGAATCCACCTCTTGCTCACCATGATCCAATGGGATGTAGCTAGATCTCTTAATAGTTGCTGACTCATGATACTGAAACTTCATTCTCCAATGTTTGCCTTAATGCCATGATTGTCATTGGATGTCATTGTTTCTTTTTTGTGGCTCTTGATTAATTGTTTCATTTATTTCCTTATCCTTGGTTTGGGAAGGCCTATTGCTGCCTCTCTCACTATTCTGACCTTCAAATCCAGTACTCATCCCCTTTGGTTGCCCAAATGTTTCCTCCTTAGGTTCAATTACATCCTTCATCAGTTTGTAAGTCTATAGAAGCCTCCTCACTTGTAGTTGAGCTATCTGTTTCTGTAACCAAACTTTAGGGAATGTTCTAACTATTACCATTACTAAATCCAAACTTATCTCAACTTTGTCTTTCCAATCAATGTTGGGAATACCATCCTTCTTTGTTATCTCATAATTAGGTTGGAGGTGTTTCCCATCACCTCCCGCTTGGTTAGGAATCTAAATCCACTTGCTTATCTTTTTATCTCTATGTCATCTCTAGCATTAGGCCAATGATCCTCTATATGTTCCATGTGCCTATACTGTACTCCATATTCTCTCTTAATTTTATGGTGGAGATCATAGTGCACTCTCCCATGATATAATCCAAAAGATTAGAATTCAAATTCTTATGTTGTCTTTCCTACTTGAAGAGTTGGGCATACCTCACTTCCAAGGCTGAATTGAAATAAAACCCCCAACCTATGCTTGTGTTTTTGAATCATGTCATACATCAACAACTACCTCACCACATCCATTAGTATTGGCTTGTTAGGTGGGAACCTAGGGTGTTTCTTTGAACACACCACACGTCCTAGAATCCAAATGTAAGTGAATTTGGGAAATTAAATACACCAGGAACCATGATTCTTTACTAGATCCTCTACTTCTTTTGATAGTCTTCTTAGTGAGTTCCCTTGCAATAACCTCACCTTACACATGGTAAATACATCATTAGCAATTTTGAAATCACCAATGTTGTGGAGGTGCAGTTGAGGGTAGCAGTCATAAACCATGAGTTCTCCTTTCTAGTTCCCTATTGTCCCAAGATACTGCAAGCCAAGATACTTAGGCATCCATGCCATCATGTAGATTGGGTAAGGGATCATGTAGAATGCCTAGTGTGTGTTACAATCCTCATTTTCTCATCAATATTCTCACTGATTATAACTGCCCAATCAAACATCTCATTACCACTATGTATCATCTCTATGTAGTAACACATCCAAGACTTGAAAAGTGTTGCCTGTGGACTGCCTACTACTCTTTTTAGCATCAAAATGAGATCTCCTTCATCTTCACTAAAATAAATCTTTGTTAACTTGGGGAGCTGGGAGCAAGTTCATATAGGTCTTGCCAACCACTCCTTATTGGATTTGTTTTCATACCCTCTCATGGCCTTCATCTTTTTCTTACTAACATCTTCCTTATGTTTTGGGATGTTGGAGGCTTCTCTTATGGCATCCACTATGAGTGGAGCTGCAACATTTCCCTTCAGTGTGAGGACTTGTTTTGTGGTTAGAGTGTATTTTTTTGCCTTCTCTAAAACTAACTCTATCCATTGATCTATAGGAGGGAAGACCGCTGCTTGTGCGATGCCACCCATAATGATCATCTTGATCACCTTGGATTGGTTGACTCCATACATTCTATCCCTTATAAAATTTCATGTCAAATGGCCCAAGATTGGTGTCTCCAATTTTATCCCATGTAGAGGTGAAGTTGGATTGATGTGTCATTTCTTGTGTATCAGCTTTCAACTGTAACAACCTTCGTGTCTTAGTGCTTTCAACATTTCTAACTCCCTTGCCTATAGTTGCTTGCTCATTTCTTTATTTCTCTCTTGTAGGTGGATCTTTCTTCTCCTCATCTTTGGCTATGGATTTGGATTTAGATTTTGGGTTCTCACCTCCTTTCTCCATGGATAATCCTACCACAACAACATCTAATCAGATTTCAACTCATTTTCATCAAAATTGGACTAAATTTTAAAGTTAATACTTGTTGAAGTATCTAAAACCAGATCCTAGACATTTACATCAGATTTTTAAAATTAGTGAATTAGAGGTCTAAATGGCTTAAACATTTAGGAATGTAGTCATTTTCTAATACTAGGCATCATGTCACCTTTATCAATTTGGTTTTAATTTACTCTTAGTGAAAATGGAAAAGAGGACTAAGATTTGGAAAATGAATTGTGATATTGAATTATATAAATTTGGAAGTAATTGTAAACCACTGTTAACAGAAACAATAAAGTTGTTGGAGGTGAAGCTTCAAGACCTTGATTGATTTTGTTCGATTTAGACCTTGGCACTTATTGGTGATGATGGAAATTAAGCTCTGATTTGCTGGTAAGCACCCCAATTTGATTGTAAAAGCCTGAGACTAGAGTTTATTACTAGAAAATGATTGAAATTTGAGTCCTCTTGTTGCAATTAGACCCCAATTTTCTTGAAAGTAGAACTTTTACACTGGTGATTGCCTGTAGCTGCATGGAATCAGAGTTCTAATGCAAGTAAATGCAAATAGGGTCTTTAATTTTATGATGAATACTGATAATTAGAGCCTAACTTGCTAGTAGAAACCTACAATTAGACCTTAAGTTGATGATGAATGCTGGTAATTAGATCATCTTCAACCCAAAAACTTGGAGGAGAAAGATGTTTGTCAAATTGCATCATCTCCATTATTTAGATCTGCTACAATATGATTGAAAAACTTCCAAAATCCTCGTCTTGATGGTTTGGATTTCTCAAATCTTCCTGTAATTAGTTAGAAAAAACTATTTTGAAATGAATGAATGACTTTATTTATATAGAGATGGCCTCTTTGAGCGATTCTATCCTTGCAGTTCTAGAAAAATTTAATCATTATTATCAGACATTTAATAATCACTCTTATTTGCATTGAATTCATAGTTTTATTAAATTTGGGCCTCTCTATCATTTTAAAATCAAATTTAAACCCCCTTAATGTATCAAAGCTATCTACGTAGGCATCACATTATTAAATTTAGGCCTCTTCTGGTTCAACTCGAGGCAAGTTGCTGCCATGTTCGATGTCTGTCATTTAAAATTGGTAACATCCTGTCTTAAATATGCATCCAAATTTTTGATTAGAAAGGGGCTGCAAGCTTAGAGTTTTGAATCCACATGCCTTAATTAAGGTTTTACATGTCAAACTTACACCCATATTTAGGCCCACACATTTGATTAGAGTCTTATCCTTGGGCATTGAATATATATGCCACATTAATTATCTGATCTGGGCCTCTTTTCATTCAAATTTAGGGCCAGTTTTCATGATTTTGGGACTGGCCAGCCCATGCTTTTCATGGTATATGGTCTCTTGAAGATGATTTAGGCCCAACTTATGATTTCAAGGTTACATGTTAGGCAATTTGGGTCTCTCCTATAAAGTTTTAGGCCTACACATTTCAGCAATAAGGTTTGGCTATTAAACTCTAGGGTACTTGCCAGATTTAGGGCCCATGTGTTTGATGCTTGATGTAATGGCCCCACCTCAAGTGGCAATTAATTAATTTTTTTCTTCTCTAGTCGAGTTCATCACTCAGCTTAGTCAAAGGCTCCCTTGACTTGGTGATTGATTGTTTGAATTAGAAACATTCCATCGGTGGTCTCCTAATTTGGAAGAAATCTAAAATCTATCTTGTGAGAGCTGGAGGGTTAACTTTAGGGAATTTCCTAGGAGAGAAATGGCTATGCTGATGATACATGTTTATGTTTCTTAACAAGTTCAAACCAAAATTGCATTCATAGAAGGATACCCCTGTAGGTTGCCTGGATGTAGCCCTAGTTAGCTTTGGTAGTCATATTAATCAATGAAACGATGAGTTTATGACATAAGTGATAAAGTAAAATCTGAAGTTCATGGGGGTTAGTATATATGCTTCTGCTGAGACTTCTAGGAAGATATTTTTCCACTGCAATTAGGTCTACAAGGAAGATTGAGCATCCTCAGGTGCTGACGTACCTATAGCAGCTACCAAGCTCATCAAATGGTGCAAATATAAGGGAACTGGTGATTGAAGTGAGCTGGGTAATATCCTATGAGTAGGTGATGAATTGTAATTGGTTTGTGGTGGAAGAGTTAGAGATTAGTTAACTTAATTTGAAACAAATCCTATTTCTGAATTGAAAATTTAGATATCATGGTGCATACAGAGAAATCCTTAGCTAGAATATTTCACCTAAGGTCTTTTTTTTGAGTTCTGGGCCTCATTAGGCCTATTTGCTTGAGCAAGTGGCTAGATATAAGGCCTTAAGTCCACACATTAGACAATTTAGGGCTAATGCTTTTCTTTCTAGTCCAATTTACAAACTCTAGGTCACACATTTCATGTTAGGGCCTAATGCATTCAAATCTGGGCCCAATTAGAGGCCCACAAGTTTGGATATTGGGGCCAATCATTGGACAATGGGCTACACATTTGGTTATAAGGCCTTTGCATTTGAAATTGGAACTATGTGTTTGATTAGAGGGAAAATTTATGTCATTCCTCATCTAAATTAAGGCCTAATTTAGGTCCATATGGTTGATAGAAGCAGTTATAAGTTTAATGCAAACTCAGATTTAGGGCCATGGGTCCCAATTAAAGCACTCATTTGACTAGGATCTGACTTGATTGAAATTTAATTGAATTAGGGCCTGATTTATCCCTCTAAGGATGCATGTTAGTTTACTGATGGCCTCTCTTATCATCGAGCTTAGAGCCTAGATTTTGGATCACCTTGCCAATTAGGATCTGCCCTGTAGATTTGACGCGACATGTTTGGGTTGGATCTAGTTTAGGTCCTTATTTACAAGTTTGGTGCATAGATTTGGGTCTTATTTCATGTGGCTTGTTGGGACTGAAAATTACACGGTCCATTTTGAGTCACATTTTGAAAATTTTGAAGAATCAATGCCCTAAAGTGCTTTTTATGCATATGTAGCCAATTGTCAATTTGAGGCCTAGATGGTGTTTGAGTAGCTTAACATCTTTGATTTTACATATACATGTGATCCACAATGTTATTTTTCCATCCTGAATCATTCAGTGAAGTCCCATTTTGAGCTAGTGTCAAAATTTGCAATTCTGCCCGAGTGTCAAATAGTGACAGGAGGCTCAGTTTGTCTTTGAATATCTTTTACCCAGGAATGTGTCATGACCCACCAATTTGGGGATGTTTATTATGCATATCAAATAACATGTGTTCCAATTTTTAGCCTGTTTTGAATCCATTTGAATAGGTTTCAAACCCCTCAAAGTTGGTCATTTATTGTTTTGTACATTTGTGTAGTTGTTCACAATTCTGGGAAACCCTGTTTGACCAATTATATCTTTGACCCAGTTGACCCAAATGAAGAAATTATTTTTCCATTATGTTCTAGGGGTCAGACACTTCTTATGTTCCAATTTTGGGATCATGACGAATCCATTTGATCAATTTGCTAACATGATTAAAAACCCAGTTTACATTGTTTTGTTATGACTAAGGTATCCAGATTGATTTGTACCCCTGTTCGACATGTTATAACTTTGATCCCATGACTAGTAAGCCTAAATTGATTGTACCATCATGTTTTGTCTTGAAAATCCTTGAAGTATGCCAATTTTGAAGTCATGACAAATCCATTTGCATACTTTCATATGTTTGTCCATTTACAAAAAACTACTTTTTGACATATTTGCCAGTTAAAATTTCCAAGTGCCTATTTTTAGAAATTTGCAAATGCGTCCTGTGATTCGTCATGAGCCAAAACCATAGAATTATATTCTCTTCATGGTAGAGAACCTACATCCTAGTTTTCAGAATCCCAAGTGATCAATACCCTAGTTTATAATGTCGAACTCGAGCCCAGTTTATGTTTTTTAACACTGTTTGATAATTTAAGTATGGATGTTTGGCAATTAAATTCTCCTGACTAAGAGTTCATCATAGGCTGAAAATTTTCAATAAGATAGAGTGTGTAGGATTGAACACTCGTGACAATTTTTGTGGCCTGACTATTTGATTGAGTCAGTTTTTAAGCCTAGCTAGCGGGCCTTCAGACACAAATTCAGGTAAGAAGTGATATGAGTTTTAATTGTCAATGCTTGAAATTAAAAAGGGGACTACATCTATAATGCAACAACAAAAGGATTTACTATGTTTTGAGAAGCCATTAAATCAATTGATTTAAAGTATGCAAAAGGTCATCGAATGCTGGCTAATTCAATTTGGCATTAATAATCATAAAGAATGAGCCAAAAATGCAAAGTTACAGAGGAAAATCAAAAGAGTAGAAATTACAAATGAAACAAGAGATAATGAAAAATGTTTTGCATTTCTCACAATGGGAAGCTTCATATATTGGTTATACAACTGAGAATCACTCCATCTTGGTTATGTGTGAGAAAGCTAAATACAATGGAAGATCTCCACGCATAGAGAGCAGCATGGGAGATTATTTATATGACCATTAATTCTTATACATTAATGGATTATAATTTTAAATCCATTAATTCATGAGATTTGGATGGTAAATTTTCTCTATGGATTTCCCAAGTCTTCCAAACATTGAAATGAAATAATTTCTACCAAGTACTGGACCCAACCTAAATTTGGGCATCCATTAAAATTGGATGAGTCTATCTTTAGGGTTAATGCAGATTTTTCAGAGTATCCATCAAATATTTTGACCAGAGATTTAACCACAGAATCATTAAATCACGGTGACCAAGGAGAATGCAAATTTCTCCATGTTTGAATATTTCCACAACTAGCAACATGTGACAAATGACTTTCTTTATAGAGCTTTTAATCACATGAGGAGCTAGGACCTCCCACAACAAAACATAATCCATGGCAGTATACAAAGGAAGACCATGCCAAAATGGAAGGAAGACAAGGCAGTGTTTAAAGCCATAGGCAAGGAAGTACAAAGCAGCAAAATGGTAAGGCCTTTAGTCCCACATTGGGTGGGTTAAAGAGTTTTATATTCTTTAAATACAATTACACACGATAGGCTTATTGTCTTAAGACAAGAGGCTTTTGTGAAAGCCAACTCACGTGCATGGGCCTGTGGTCAGCCAGCTGGTAGGACGCCTATGTTAAATTTTGATGCAAAATCCAAAAATGTTGCCAAAAAATTCAAGTTTGCCAGAATATTCAAATTCGACCAGAAAAGTCCAGAAATCTGAAGGTCGTTACCTCGCTAGTCAAGAAATCTTGGAATTCCAGCTAGTGACATAGCGAGTCGTTGAAAAATCTCCAAAATTTGATGAATTTTGTGACAGAAATGTGGGTCCCGATTGAGTATAGGTGGTGAATAACAGAGTGACAAGTGGTGATCAACAAAGGTGTACAGTGTAATCGTGTAGTGATGTGGTGATCAGATTTATAAGGTGCACTAGATCATGCCACGTGGTAGATCTGAGGGTTCTTGTTAACTCGCTATAAGAAAGATGCAGGGAAGTTAATATAGTGACATAGTGAGTATGACATCGTATCTAAGTGGCGAGATGACATGGCAATGACAAGAATGAATGAGGTGATACCATGTGGCACCAACAGTATGGGTCCGAGCCAATCACATCTTGACACGTGTCATTGGGTTGGTCAATAGGTTTGACCCAAATAAAGAATGGTGGGGAATTTGGCAAATTGCAAATTTAAAATATTTTATTTATTTTCCCTCAAACTCACATGCAGGGCATTTAAATAAAGTTTGAAATTTTGTATAGTCCAAACTTTATAAAAGGAATAAATTTTTCCAATTTTAAATGGAAGCCATGAACAGGACTGAGAACTTTAGAGGGCCATATCTAGGGCAATTTTTATAAAAAATGGTTGCTTCAATATACTATCAAAATTGGGAAGAGCTGAATTTTTCATTTCTGGAATCAGATTATGCACAGGTATTCATCAATTCATGTTGTAGGTCAATTTGTGAAATTAGGGGCATTGGCAGTAGAATGAGCAGTTCTCATCATGGATCATCAAAACTGGTAAAAGGACAAATATGAAAGCTTGGTGAAAGGTGAAAATGAAGAAAACTAATTCTGTGATGTTTTCTTGGCTTCTAAAGGTCATATAACTAATTTTTCACTTTTTACTTTGAGTTCAAATACGACATCAGAAATTAGCTATATTTTTTTACCAAATATCTGATATTCTTTATGCTTCTAAGAGCCAGAATCATGGGACTTGATTTTCAGTTAAAGAGAGAAGGTAGAGAGAGGCTTTTGATATTCTTGGGAGGGAATTCTAAAGGGACACATGTTAGTTGCAAAATGAATCCGAGAATTGCTTCCTCTCTATTTATGCTTTCTTCTTCTCTTTTGTAAGGGTTGGAAAATTTGGAAAGTCTCTAGAATGAAGATAGTTAGTAGAATTGGCCCTAAAATTGATGAATTCAGAATGGAAGATCTAGGATGTGCTAGTTCCAGACCATGAAGCTTTGCTTTGGCTCTGATACCCCCTTCCCATCCCATCAGCTTCTCATTCCCACCAATTTCTCTCTTGTACGACAACATTTATTATTATACAGTCTGGTTTATTAGGTAGCTTGTGAGTTAATTTCATGCATTTTCATGTATTATTTCAAGGAAATCAATACAAAGAACAACAAATGTGAGTTTTAGTTTGAATCTTGTCTCCATTCTCAGTGAGTTGTAATGTTTTATGATCTTTTAACAAAGAGCCCAAGTCATAGTTGCATTCCTTTAAGGCTATATGTTGTTTCATTGTTGCTGATAATTCAAGAGTTGTGTAAATGCTTCATAGATTCAATTGGGTTGCAGATTTATTGAGAAGGATCTCAAGTAAGAATGAGATTTAAGTTGAATATTGATGTCTATTTACAAGGTAAATGGATAGATCATATATTTGAATATATAAATCAAGATTAGATATCTAAAATGCATGAGGGAGATTCATAAGTTTGCCCAATGGATTCGAAATTGATCAGATACAGGATCATTAAGTTGTTGATTCATACTTGGTTTTCATCGACTTTCCCCCACCCACATAAAATTAAATCAAATTCAATCATCTTTACATTTTATGTTGAAGAGCTAGAACAATTTAACCCCCACTCAGCTTATGCATTCCATAGAGTTGTAATTTGCTACTGCACTTCTTTGTTATTGCATAAGTCATTAGGAGATATAAGGATTTTCATCTGCTTAATAGATTTAGGGATATATTTTTGCACTAGTACAGTATCATTTGAATCTGAGGTCTACCTGCTTAGGTTTAGTAGAGCCTAAAGTAGGAAAAGGGTCATGCCTTATAGTTGGCCTGTTGTCAAAAATGGCATGTTGAAAATGGGAGTTAGTTGCCCCTAGATATGTCAGTTTCTCAGTGAGATAATTGAAAACCCTCCAACATTTTCAAACACCAACAAAATGGCGACTCTACTGGGGATTGTATTGAATCTGAATGATAGAAAAACCTTGAGAATTTAAAAGAGGAGATTCAATACAATAGAAGAAGTGCATAAAAAGTTGCAGCAGTAAGATTGTCTGATGTGTTTTCTAGTCTTCTTACTCAAAATATCATGCACCCCAGTTGAGCTTTATTCATGGACAATAGTAGGTTTTAAAATTGGATGAAAATTGTGTGCTATGACTGTTATAGGTCTATCTTCAATGAGTTTAGTTTGCAAGTGCTGTTGAGAAAGTCTAGAGTCAAGAATCAATTTATAAAGTGTAAATTCTTTTCAAGATGATAATGATCTACAAGTTTCTCCTATATTGAAGGTCTGGTTCAGATTTGTCAAGTGATAAAATATGTTTTATTTCTCACAAAGTGTGAGTGGAAACTCTCAAATCTCTATACCAGTTTGTTCCTAGTTGATTTCATTGCAAAATTTTGAAGGACTTTCAGTTGTATGGGTAGATCTGAAGCTTTTGGTAGTCTCTTGAAAAGGGAGTTTGAATTCTTGATAAGTTTTTAAGTGTTGTTTGCAATCTGTTGTTATAAGAAATTGAAGTGTAAAAAGTGGATCATAGCAGTGATTATTATATTCCTCTTGTAAAGAGGTGGCGACTCTACAAAGTTTGACCAGTGGTGTGAAGGAATTTTAGTCTTGCACCTATGCCAAATCAACAGATCGAAGTTTAGCATCAGCACTTGAGGTATTTTGGTTTTCATGTTTTCCTTTCATGGAAGTCAAATGTTAAAAGCATGGTTGCCTCTATTAAGTGATTTTCAGCACTAGAAAGAAGAGGTAGAAATTTTGCTTTATAATGGAGTCAAATCTTAGATCTCAGATTAGTTTGCCAAATTCTGAGAGTTTGGAAATTGTGAATAATAACATTGCTATGTTGAATAGACTGGTCTACAAAAGGATTGTCAATCTTACAAGAATTGAGGTAGGAAGTACTCAAGGTTTAAGTGTTGAACAATGTTATATAAGGGTTAAATCAATAATCAACAAGATGCTTTTTCATTGTAGACCTAAGGAATCTTCCCTACCTAGTATTTTCCTTGATGTTCTAGTACTCGATTCAGTCAATTAGCCAACACCTATAAGGTTACAAAGGTTTTTACAAATTAAAAGATTCGTTGAGGAGATGGAGAGCGGTGATTATAGATTTAATGACATATCTTCTAATGATAATGAGTGTGTTGAAAGCCAAGGTAGAAATGAATATAATGAATCCGTATATAAAGATGATTTGTCTTCCAAATATGAAGAGAAGGGTTCAAATGCAAGTGAATCAGGTAATTGTAATCAACATAATGAAGATGGATATGAAAGTGAAAATAAATTTTGTTACAGTGAATATGAAGTTGAAGAAATTTGTAATAGCAGTAAGTGTAGTGATTGCCATGATAGGAATGAATGTTGTAATAATACTGATTTTCCAGATTGTTACACTAATGATTTTGTTGTTGTAAGTTCTTCATGCCATCCGGATGATAATCACAACTGGGAGAAGATTTGTGAGGTAGTCTTCTTGAACTCTGATGAAATCTCTGATTTGTTGGCTCGTGATTTTGAAAAGCAAGTTTTTCTAAGGATCTTCATATTTTTTGTCATAATGTTTCTTCATTGAGTCAAGTTACTTCCCCAAAATTTGATGTAGAAAGAGATCTAGAATCCGAACAACCCTTATCTAATTTTGGAGGTGTAGATGACAGTACCTCAAATGTCTTTGCACATGACGATTTGCTAGATGTAGAGAATGTTAATAAAGGGAAGTTTAATGTTGTTTCAGATTCTTTTTATGTTGATCTTGCTGAACATTATTTTGATGTTTCATGTGATGAAGAGGAAAAAAATGAAGGTTGTTAGTCCAATTATAGATTTTCTTTATATGCTTATAGGTCTTGTAAAGATAAGTTCAAGGTTTATTTTGATATTTAGTTAGATGAAGAAAATGATAGTGATCAACATAGTTTAGATATCACTTTCAGAATGAGTTTTCATGCTTGGTAACTAATCAGTTATTTGAAGAATCTGAAGAGGTTTTAGTAGAGAATAAATCTGATTTAGTGAATGACATGACTGCAAGTAGGCAATGATCAGATTTCACATATTCTTCACATCCGGAGACACAAGGTGAGTTGCAAGTCTTTGGTACATACAACTTAGTGAATGATGTAGATTATGAAGTTTTTGTGTTTCTGATCAGCATGCATGAATCATCGTTGGATTTTGATTCTCAGTTCAGTTTGTGTAGTCATGAGCATGCTGATGTTTTTTCTCATAGTGAGCATGAAGATGAAATAGTCTTTGAATTTTATAGGCACTATGAGAATGATGATAATTTCATTTTGCCAAGTGATGTGATTCAAGATGCTAATCTGATTGGTAAATTTGAGAAAGATAATTCCATCTTACCTTAGAGAGATGGTGATCAAAATTAGGTTTATGATAGGGGTAAGGAGTTTTGAAAAAATTTCGGTGGCTCGGGGCCATCATTTGTATATAATCTTAGTGGTAGTTTCCATGTTTTCAATAAAGCTATTCGAGAGAAGTTTTTGTTGTCAGGTGTGTGGTCTACTTCTTCTAGAGATCTGAATCCTTCCCATGCCCACAAGGGACATGCATCCCCAAATAGAGCCACTATTGGGACTGAAAATTGCATGGTCCATTTTGAGTCACATTTTGAAAATTTTGAAGAATCAATGCCCTAAAGTGTTTTCTATGCATATGTAGCCAATTACCAGTTTGAGGCCTAGATGGTATTTGAGGGGCTTAAAACCTTTCATTTGACATATACATTTGATCCACAATGTTATTTTTCCATTTCGAATCATTCGATGAAGTCCCATTTTGATCTAGTGTCAAAATTTGCAATTCTGCGTGTTAAATAGTGACAGGAGGCTCAATTTGTCTTTGAATATCTTTTACCCAAGAATGTGTCATGACCCACCACTTTGGGGATGTTTAGTATGCATATTATAAAACATGTGTTCCAATTTTCAGCCCTTTTTGAATCCATTTGAATAGGTTTCGAACCCCTCAAAGTTGGTCATTTATTGTTTTGTACATTTGTGTAGTTGTTCACAATTCTAGGAAGCCCTGTTCAACCAATTATATCTTTGACCCAGTTGACCCAAATGAAGAAATTCTTTTTGCATTATTTTCTAGGGGTCAGAAAATTCATATGTTCTAATTTTGGGATCATGAAAAATCCATTTGATCAATTTGCTAACATGATTAAAAACCCAGTTTACATTGTTTTGTTATGACTAAGGTATCTAGATTGATTTGTACCCCTATTCGGCATGTTATAACTTTGATCTCATGACTGGTAAGCCTAAACTGATTGTACCATCGTGTTGTGTCCTAAAAATATTTGAAGTATGCCAGTTCCCAAGTCATGACAAATCCATTTGCATACTTTCATATGTTCATCCATTTGCAAAAAACTACTTTTCAACATATTTGCTAGTTAAAATTTCCAAGTGCCTATTTTCGAAAATTCGCCAAATGCGTCCTGTGATTTTTCATGAGCCCAAACCATAGAATTATATTCTCTTCATGGTAGAGAACCTACATCCTAGTCTTCAGAATCCCAAGTGATCAATACCCCAATTTATAATGTCGAATCTGAGCCCAATTTATGTTTTTTAACACTGTTTGCCTGCAGGATAATTTAAGTATGGATGTTTAGCAATTAAAATCTTCTGACTGAGAGTTTATCATAGGCTAAAAATTTGTAATATGATAAGAGTGTGTAGGATTGAACACTCGTGACAATTTTTGTGGCTTGACTATTTGATTGAGTCAATTTTTAAGCCCAGCTGGTGGGCCTCTAGGCACAAATTCACATTTTGTAGGTAAGAAGTGATATGAGTTTTAATTGTCAATGCTCGAAATTAAAAAGGGGACTTCATTTATAATGCAACAACAAAAGGATTTACTATGTTTTGAGAAGCCATTAAATCAATTGATTTAAGGTATGCAAAAGGTCATCAATTGCTGGCTAATTCAATTTGGCATTAATAATCATAAAGAATGAGCCGACAATGCAACAGAGGAATGCAAAGTTACAGAGAAAAATCAAAAGAGCAGAAATTATAAATGAAACAAGAGATAATGGAAAATGTTTTGCAGTTCTCACAATGGGAAGCTTCATATATTGGTTATACAACTGAGAATCACTCCATCTTGGTTATGTGTGAGAAAGCTAAATACAATGGAAGATCTCCACACATAGAGAGTAGCATGGGAGATTATTTATATATGACCATTAATTCTTATACATTAATGGATTATAATTTTAAATCCATTAATTCATGAAATCTGGATGGTAAACTTTCTCTATGGATTTCCCAAGTCTTCCAAACATTGAAATGAAATAATTTCTACCAAGTACTAGACCCAGCCTAAATTTGGGCATCCATTAAAATCGGATGAGTCTATCTTTGGGGTTAATGCTGTTAGAATCTGAAAAGATTAATAACCCAGAAAATTAGTGCAAAGAGTAAATATCTAAACTATGAATGCAAATGATAAAAAATCAAAATAGCAACACAGAGTTAGTCTCCAAGAGAGTAATGCAAATGCTAGAAGCAAAATAGCATTAAGAGGATGCATAAACAAGAGATGCAAATACAAGCCAGGTAGCATGCTTATATAGGCTAGGAAGAGGGAGGATGTGGCAACACCAACTAATGAGGAGAAACCATCTATCAGACTAAAGATAGCAAAGTATCTTCCCAAGATAGTTAATGGATGCTCACACATGTAGGAAGGTGACACCTCACAACCATTCACCTAATAAGACATGCTTTATTAACCTAAGAAAGATTATTAAAAGTGTAGAAAAAACCTAGCAAAATAGGAAAAATAAAAAACTACACTAAGACTCCCCCATAAGCGAAGCTTAGGTGGATGTAGAAATGGGTCCCGGCAAGTCAAGCCTTATGAGATACCCATGTACATAAGATTCCCCCAAAAGAGAGAGAAAAGAGACTCCCCAAAGAAAATTAGGACTCCAAGTGAGAGGAAGAGGCCCCCCCAAAAGATGAAGCATCTTGCACCCCCAGCAAAGCTCACAAATGAAGGAACTTGGTCTCAGTGAAGGGTTTGGTGAAGATATCAGCAACTTGCTTGAAAGTTGAACAATAGCGAAGGTCAATGACATGACCACGGATGAGCTCCCGGATGTAGTGCATGTGGACCTCTATGTGTTTGGTCCGCTGATGATGAACTAGATTCTGTGCCATGTTGTCACAAAATATGACTGATGGCCATTTGATCTAGATACTAAACTTAGTGAGAAGGTGTTGAAGCCAAATGGCCTCAGTGGCAGCATTTATAGCCCCCGGATACTCAGCCTCAGTAGAAGATAGAGCAATAGCAGATTTCTTTTTGCTCAACCAACAAACAGGACCTGACCCAAGTGAGAAGCTATACCCTAAAGTACACTTGCGATTCTCAGAATCACCTGCCCAATCTGAATCTGTGTAGCCCACCAAATCAAGCTCAATACCTATTGTGTAGTGAATCCCACAACTATGAGAACCCTAAATGTAGTGAAGGATCCGCTTGGCTGCTTTCCAGTGTAACTCATGGGGATCCTACATGAATTGAGAGACCATGCCTACAACATAGGAGATGTCAAGTCTCATATGAGTCAGATAAATGAGACTCCCAACAAGTTGGCGGTAAAAAGTGCCATCAACAAGTGGAGAAGAACATTGAGCCTTAAGTTTGACTCCAGAAAGGAAGGGAGTCGAAGCAGGCTTACAATCAGCCATATGAAACCTTGAGAGTAAATCTAGAGCATACTTGGATTGTGTGATGGTGATTCCATAAGGAGACTGAAGGATCTCAATCTTGAGAAAGTAATGCAACAAGCCCAATTCAGTCATCAAAAAACTGTCCTGAAGGGCCACTTTGACAGCCTTAATGGTGGGTGAAGAACTTCCTATGATCAGTAAGTCATCAACATACAAAACCAAAAATAGAAGTGAATCACCCTGTTGCAAAATATAGACCTTAGGATCAGAATGGCACCGAGTGAACCCAACTGATAGAAGGAAGGAGTCCATCTTGGCATACCAGGCCTGAGGAGCCTGTTTGAGGCCATAGAGAGACTTTCAAACATGACACACAAGTGAAGAATCCTGAAGGAAGCCCTGTGGCTGCTCCATGTAGATCTCCTCATGAAGGTCACCATGAAGAAAAGCACTCTTCACATCCATCTGATGTACTTCCCAATGATTAGCTGCAGCAATGGCAAGAACAATTCAAATGGAATTCATTCAGGCAACTGGCGCAAAAGTCTCAGAGTAGTCAATCCTAGGAACCTGGGAGAATCCTTTGGCGACCAAGCGAGCTTTGTGTTTGTCAACTGACCCATCTGCTACAAACTTTTTCTAATAGATCCACTTACATCAAACAAGTTTTCTTCCTTTAGGAAGAGGGACAAGATCCCAAGTGTGGTTCCTCATCAAGGAACTATACTCTTCCTGCATAGCTATATCCCACTCAGAAATACTAGAAGCCTCATGAAAGGACTATGGATCTGAGGTAGTAGCAATGAAGATATGCAGAGCATCCTGGAATTGTGAACAAGTTTGCTTGGTGTCTGATGGATCCCCAACCCAATCACCTCCAAACTGCAAGGTTTGTCTAGCCCAAAGTGGACCAGAAGATGGAGAATCTAGAGGAGAATCATCAACTTGTGAATGATGACTAGGAGAGGAAGGAGGTGAGTCCTCTGAATCACTGTCTGCATCAGGAGTGGAAGTAGAAGACTGCTCAAGTGAATTTGACCCATTAGAAGATCTATTATGTATTCCAAATGACTCCAATGTAAAAGTAGAAGGCAACCCTGTGACCATGCTTTGCTAGTTAAGCTGATGCAAGTAGTGGAAGTTAAGATGGCTAAACTGCTCATGCCATAATCTACTCACATCATTAGAGTGAGTGAGAAAAATAGTCAAAGGAGGATTAGGAACAAAGTGAGAAAACATATAGAGTCGTGACTGATGATCTGCTCTCCCAATTGCAACTATAGAATCATTATGCAACTCACATATCTCCACTGAACTAGGAGTGAACTCAACCTGCTTGCCTAAACTTGTGTGAGTGATCTGGTATACTGATAGGAGATTAGTTGACAATGAGGGTACACAAGGAACATCATGGACTGTCCCATCCCCCACATCAACAGACCCTCTCCCACACACCTCAATAGGAGTGTTATCACCCATAAACATAGAAGGCATAGTACATGGCTCTAAGGATGCAATTTCTTCCTTAGATGAAGCCATGTGGTGTGAAGTACCCAAATCAAGAACCCAAGTGGATGGTGAGGAAGCAACTACAAAAAGGGCCTTGCCCTTTCCTTTCCCCTTGTTGTTTTCTTTTTCCTTGTTAGACCCTTCATTAGAACTTTGTTTGATAGACTTAGGAACACTAATATTATCCTTCTCAAGAATGTATGTAAAGTGATCAAGTTGTTTCTGCAATCATTTATGTTCATCATGACCAAGTCTTTCACAATAGGCACATTTGACCTTTTCTTTCTTAGGCTTACCGCCCTTGGAAGATGGTGTATCAATAGTTTCTTTTGAAGACATCAATATCTGATCCTTCTTCTCCTCGCTATTCTTTTGTTTCTTTTACTTACTATTGTTGTTACTACTTTGTCCTTGTTGTTCTTTTGTGTCTTGGTTGGCAGCCAAGGCATGTGACTTAGAGGACTTAAGAGTTCCCATCTGGATTAGCTTGTCCTATTCTCGAGTGAGATTGATAGCAAAATCATCTAAAGATGGCATGGTGAATTGAGTACCAAGTGCACCCTTAGTAGCATAGAAGGTAGAGACAAACACAAAATATTCTGAACTTAGCTTAGAGAGAATACTAAGAATCAGTTGTTCATCTTTCTTTTCAATTCCACATTTTTTTAACTGCAACCTTAGTGATTTCAATTTGGTGAAGAAATCTTGGATTGTGTTGAAATTGTCTGGACTCAAACTAATTAATTCATTTTCCAACATATGACACCTCATTGAATCTTGTGTGCCAAATAGTGTTTCTAGCTTTTTCCATACTTCATTTGGTGTATCCAAAGACTCAATGTGAAATAGCAAGTCAGAAGAAACAGACAAACACAATGTTCCATATGCCTCATCACATTTGTTAAACCACTTAGGCTTATCTTCATCTTTAGCAGGTTCAGTTTCAAGTCCCATAGTTATCTTATTTAATCCAAGTTTTCTTAAGTGAATTGTCATGCGTGATTTCCACTCAAAGTAATTTTATGAAGTTAGGATGGGCATATTTTTTTGATCCATGATGAAGAAATGCAGAGAAGAAATGCTAAAAAGAAGAGAACCCAATCACGACAATGCCCCCCTCTCTTTTTACTCAATCAAAGAACCTCCATAAAGAAATATGATTTGGCACTTTATTTTAGTGCGTTTATAACTACCACTAGAAAGAAATACTTAGTGGTCTTGATTTCAATGCATTACAAACCCTTATGAAGAGCATATGTTGAACGTGAAATTTAGGCACAATAATCAAGGGAAAAAATAGCACCACCGTGATCTACTCAAAAAATATGCACTTTCAAAAAAAGAATCACCACAATATGAGGTTGTATGAGAAAGTTATGATCCTCCGAAGTTTTCAAAATGAGAACTGTGCACAGTCACAGCCGAGAATCTGCAATTTCTGAAGAATTAATGCATGAAAATCAAAAAACAACTCCACTAGTGGATAGAGCACAAAAAAATAGCCAAGTTCATAACAAGAATCATCAAAATTGGAGTCTGTATGAGTAAGAAAGAGACATTTCAATATTGCGTTCAAATTTGTGATTGCCAACGGTGAGGGGTATGGCTATAGCTTTCCGCGCTAGATCCTACAAAATATATAGATTGCATGCAAAATCTAAAAGGTACCCAAATGGTTTTTTGGCACTGCGAACAAAACCCAGAAAGCCTTTTCCTTTCTAATGTACAAAAGATGTTGCTATAGTGTAAATCAGACGCTTTTAATAGTAAAAAATGGCTCCAAAAATCAAGAAACAACCCCAGCAACAAAAATATGACATGCAAATGCTGGATCAACTTCTTAAGTCCATTAATGGCATGCTGGAACCTACCATATTGATTGAAAACTCTAAATATGCAAGTTGGTTTTCAGATTTGAGGTTGAAACCCTAGAGAAAAATCATTTTTGTCAAAACTTTTCTGATTCTTAAGATCATCCAAAGATGCAAGAGAAGAGCATACTTCTTTTTTCAAAAATTACAATAAAATTTATTAGCCCCCCCCTGAATCTCTCAAATAGGGAAACTAAAATCTACTCTTGCACATAGAAAAGCTCTGATACCGTGTTAGAAACTGAGAAGATTAATAACCCAAAAAACTAGTGCAAAGAGTAAATATCTAAACTATGAATGCAAATGATACAAAATCAAAATAGTAACATAGAGTTAGTCTCCAAGAGAGTAATGCAAATGCTAGAAGAAAAATAGCATTAAGAGGATGCATAAACAAGAGATGCAAATACAAGCCAGGTAGCATGCTTATATAGGCTAGGAAGAGGGAGGAGGTGGCAACACCAACCAATGAGGAGCAACTATCTATCGGACTAAAGATAGCAAAGTATCTTCCCAAGATAGCTAATGGATGCTCACATGTAGGAAGGTGACACCTCACAACCATTCACCTAATAAGACATGCTTTATTAACCTAAGCGAGATTATTAAAAGTGTAGGAAAAACCTAGCAAAATAGGAAAAATAAAAAACTACACTAACAAATGCAGATTTTTCAGAGTATCCATCATATCTTTTGACCAGAGATTTAACCACAGAATCATTAAGTCATGGTGACCAAGGAGAATGCAAATTTCTCCATGTTTGAATATTTCCACAGCTAGCAACATATGACAAATGACTTTCTTTATAGAGCTTTTAATCACATGAGGAGCTGGGACCTCCCACAAAAAAACATAATCCATGGCAGTATACAAAGGAAGACCATGCCAAAATGGAAGGAAGACAAGGTAGTGTTTAAAGCCACAGGCAAGGAAGTGCAGAGCAGCAAAATGGTAAGGCCTTTAGGCCCACATTGGGTGGGTTAAAGAGTTTTATATTCTTTAAATACAATTCCACACGATAGACTTATTGTCTTAAGACAAGAGGCTTTTGTGAAAGCTAGCTCATGTACATGGGCCCATAGTCAGCTAGCTGGCAGGACACATATGTTAAATTTTGATGCAAAATCCAAAAATGTTGTCAAAAAATTCAAGTTTTTCGAAAAATTCAAATTCGACAGGAAAAGTCCAAAAATCTAGCAGTCGCTACCTCGCTAGCCAGGAAATCTTGGAATTTTGGCTAGCGACATAGTGATTTGCTAGAAAATCTCCATAATTCGGCAAAGTTTGTGACAGAAATGTGGGTCCCATTCAAGTATAGGTGGTGAATCATAGAGTGACAAGTGGCAGTCAACAAAAGTGTACAGTGTAACCGTGCAATGATGTGGTGATCAAATTTTTGAGGTGCACCAAATTGTGCTACGTGGCAGATCTGAGGGTTCTTGTTAACTCACTATAAGAAAGATGCAGAGAAGTTAATATAGCAACATAGCGAGTATGACGTGGCATCTAGGTGGTGCAATGATGTGGCAATGACAAGAACGAATGAGGTGATGCCATGTGGTGCCAGCAGTGTAGGTCCAAGCCAATCACATCTTGACACATGTCATTGGGCTGGTCAACAGGTTTGACCCACATAAAGAATGGTGGAGAATTTGGGAAATTGCAAATTTAAAATATTTTATTTATTTTCCCTCAAACTCACATGTAGGGCATTTAAATAAAGTTTGAAATTTTGTATAGTCCAAACTTTATAAAAGGAATAAATTTTTCCAATTTTAAATGGTAGCCATGAATAGGACTGAGAACTTCAGAGGGCCATATCTAGGGAAATTTTTATCGAAAATGGTTGCTTCAATATACCATCAGAACCGAGAAGAGCTGAATTTTTCATTTTTGGAGTTAGATTATGCACAGGTATTCATCAATTTGTGTTGTAGGTCAATTTGTGAAATCAGGGGCATTGGCAGTAGAATGAGCAATTTTCATCATGGATCATCAGAACTGGTAAAAGGACAGATATGAAAGCTTGGTGAAAGGTGAAAATGAAGAAAAACAATTCTGTGATGTTTTCTTGGCTTCTAAAGGTCATATAACTGATTTTTCATTTTTTACTTTGAGTTCAAATATGACATCAGAAATCAGTTATATTTTTTACCAAATATCTGATATTCTTTATGCTTCTAAGAGCCAAAATCATGGGACTTGATTTTTAGTTAAAGAGAGAAGGTAGAGAGAGGCTTTTGATCTTCTTGGGAGGGAATTTTGAAGGGACACATGTCAGTTACAAAATGAATCCAGGAATTGCTTCCTCTCTGTTTATGCTTTCTTCTCTTTTGTAAGGGTTGGAAAATTTGGAAAGTCTCTGAAATGAAGATAGTTAGTAGAATTGGCCCTAGAATTGATGAATTCTGAATGGAAGATTTGGGATGTGCTAGTTCCAGACCATGAAGCTTTGCTTTGGCTCTGATACCCCCTTCCCATCCCATCAGTTTGTCATTCCTGCCAATTGTATGATAGCATTTTTTATTATACAGTCTAGTTTATTAGGTAGCTTGTGAGTTAATTTCATGCATTTTCATGTATTATTTCAAGGAAATCAATACAGAGAACAAAAAATGTGAGTTTCAATTTGAATCTTGTCTCCATTCTCAGTGAGCTATAATGTTTTATGATCTTTGAACAAAGAGCCCAGGTCATAGTTGCAGTCCCTTAAGGTTGTATGTTGTTTCATTGTTGCTGATAATTCAAAGAGTTATGTAAATGCTTCATAGATTCAACAGGGTTGTAGATTTATTGAGAAGGATCTCAGGTAAGAATGATATTTAAGTTAAACATTGATGTCTATTTACAAGGCAAATGGATAGACCATATATCTGAATATATAAATCAGTATCAGATATTTAAAATGCATGAGGGAGATTTATAAGTTTGCCCAATGGATTAGGCATTGATCAGATACAGGGTCATTAAGTTGTTGATTCATACTTGGTTTTCATCCACTTTCCCCCACCCACATAAAATCAAATCAAATTCAATCATCTTTACATTTTATGTTGAAGAGCTAGAACAGTTTAACCCCCACTTAGCTTGTGCATTCCATAGAGTTGTAATTTACTACTACACTTCTTTGTTATTGCATAAGTCATTAGGAGATATAAGGGTTTTCATCTGCTTAATAGATTCAGGGATATGTTTTTGCACTAGTACAGTATCATTTGAATCTAAGGTCTACCCACTTAGGCTTAGCAGAGCCTGAAGTAGAAGAAGGGTCATGCCTTATAGTTGGCCTGTTGTCAGAAATGGCATGTTGAAAATGGGAGTTAGCTACCCCTAGATATGTCAATTTCTCAGTGGGATAATTGAAAACCCTCCAACATTTTCAAACACCAACAAGGCTAAGGCCTATATGTTTCATATTTTGAGCCAAGGCCCACATGTTACCCTTTTGAGGTTAAATCTATCTCAAACTTAGCTTGGTATATGTTCCCAAATTCACACCCTATATGCTAAATCCCTAGCCACTTGGATATAGGCCTAATTAGGCCTATATGTTAGCTATTGGGGCCTAATCAAACTCATTCTACATTGAATTATGGCCTTGTCTAATTAGATTAGGTTCATTCATTAGACCTAGAGGCTATTTAAATTATTTTTAGGCTCCAATCTCAAGTTTTGAGCTTCATGTTTCATCATAGGCCCTATTATAGGCATCATTATATCTAGTTTAAGCTTGATTTGGTCATATAAGGCCCACGTGTTTCATTACAAAGGGCTTGCTGATTGGTTGATATTATACACTATTGGTACATGGGCTGCAAGTTTGTGGTGGGGCCCTTCATTTGGCATTTGAAGTGAAAACATAGCTTCTACGTAGGCCATTCAAACTAGGGTAGGGGGCTTCATGATTAGTTAAAAACTTTCTTGTCTCCCCTTTCTTACATTGTTTCTCCCTTGCCTCATTGAATCCATTAAGTTTCTTCCCCCACAACCTCGTTCTTTATTTATTTGATCCTACTTGCACAGGTGGTAACACAAAGGAAGGTTTTACTAGTATAATATTGTTAGGATCTAAGCCACTCAGTGTAGTGTAGTAACAAGGCATTCTTGTCTCTCCAAAAAATTGGCACTGACCCTACAGTTCCATTGCAGTATGTGTCTGTCAAGATGCAATGCTTGCCATCCGCATAGTGAAAAGTAGCTTGACAACAAATCAACTAACGTCTTTGAATAATTGTGTTTATCTTTTGTACATGCTAACTTGAGGCCTCATAAAAGGATAACAAGTGACTATTGGACGTGCATTTTTATCAAAATTATACTCCAACATCTAATAATTTTGGTTGTGAAATTCTAACAATTAAGTGATAACTTTCAGCTTTGTAAGCAATCCACCAAGTCTTCCATGTTTTGATGAAAATAAATAAGAGGTAGAGGAGAAACTAGTCTCCCAGGTTTCAAAAAACTTTGAAAGGAATGACATTCTAGCAAGTTCATCAATGTTCCTTGTAAATGATATAATTGATATTCAACTCTTTTCTAGCAAAATTTTACTCGTTAATAATTAATAGTACACTATAAAGCTTTAAAAAATCAATCCTCAACTAACTGCTCAGAAATCATTTCTATTTTCATCACCTGTAGTACCTTCCTTTTTTTCCATTTGTACTTCATTCATATCATGGTCCTGTAAAGAAGAAGAATTTGGATCTCCTACACTTACAGCCTATAAACCTTCAACCTTTTGAAGAGAAGATGATCTCGAATGAGCTTTGTTCCTTTTACATTTAGGAACAAATAAATCAAAGGGCAAGTAGATGTTTGATATGTTTTCTCCTCCTATTTGACCAACCTCACTTTCTATTGCCTCTATTGTCTATTGCTAGCATGTCCCTTTGCTAAGAATGCTCTCACCTTCAAAATGTTTTGTACCTTGTAAAGGAAACTCCTCGTGTTTTTTTTATTTTACCTCCATAAGTGTGTGATGTTGCTTATAAGTTTCTTTATCTATGACCTGACAATCATCAGAAAAAAAGGGTCAATCTGAAACAATATTCTAGGACCTGATAAGATCTAACTCAAATTGTATCCTAGTTACCTCATCACTAGAGTCTTCTTTCTCAGGCAGATCTAGAATTCCATCACTGGTTGACAATCGCCAGTCAAGAGTTTCAATAAAGTCATGCTGATCTAAATCTACATAGGATGATGTTGCATTACAACGTATAACTAAGTTACAAAATTCAAAATTAGAATTTTGTTGGTAAGAAATGTTGGGCCTTGTACTTTGAGCCTCTCCCAACTGTTGTCTGTATCCTAGATGAGTCACCTAGGGTAGGAGCAGTGCTTTGCAACACACACTTTGAGGAGTCAGCAATCAATAAATTGCTTGCAATGTTCCCAGAAGAGATTGTTCTAAATTTTCCAGAACAAAATTTGGTGAGCTAGTTTTTCAATTTTAGTATTCACGGCTATAAAGTCTTAATGTGCACCAACATATGTTCTAAGGAATTGTCTCCATTCTTATATTCCTGCCTTGTCATAGTGCCCTCTTTCTTCTTCTCATTTAATGCTACATCATTTACCTCACTTGCACCTGATCCAAATTGGACAAAGGGAAATAAGTAAATATTAAACTTATTAAACTAAAAGGATCAACTGCATACAAGTACATATGTACAAAGAAAATTTATCACAATTGCAAGTCAAACAAAATAATAATTAAGATTAATTATTGTCAAATACAAATTAGAGTCAAGTTGATCTCTGAAGAAATGCATTTGTTACTCTGGTGATTATTGTAGTTAGTAATAAACTGATAACTATCAAATGTGTGTCTATTTGCAAGGCCAATTAATGATTAGAATGCCTACAGTTTTTGAGTACCAATTTTCAATTTTAGTCTTGATTGACCTAGAACTAGTGAATCTTGGATAATCATTATTCGATTGTAGGAACATGTATTCATTTTCTTATATGTTTCAGCTTAACTTACTTAATGTTCTTAGGATTATTTTGTGTTAAATCTTATTGATACACAATCATTTGGATTGGAATGCTTAGGACTTTGGCTACAATTCTAAAGAGGAATTATTGGAGCTTTCTTTCCTGCCTTGAAATCATTCCACCTTTAGCTCTCGACATTGATGTAGAGACCTAGGTGGACTTTCAGTTTTTCACAATAAGAGGGACTTTCCTAGTGTTCTCATAACACAATCAAGCTTCTTCATAGGATCACTCTCCTTGATCCAATCTACTCCCTTATTAGAGTGCACATACCATTCTCTTGTGCCATCATAGGCTCTACATCTTAGAAATCATCCCATGTCCCTCAAATGGATTCACCAAGAAATCTTGTTCAAAAACCATCAAATGCCCACAATGCCTCAATAGGCTCCAATCTTGACTTCACTTCAACTAGATGTTTCTATCACCTTCACACATCTCAAAAAACTTCAGCTAACCTATATCCAAGGTTACCAAATGCTCATCTTATTGTCTTATTGTCTGATACCAAAAACCCACTACAAGCCCTTCACTAGGCCTATTTCCCAATTAGCCCTGCCTAATCAGTTTTTCACACTTTTCTCTCACTTTTCCCAAAACTCTCAGAAAACTAAGATCGTATCTAGATACCCTTTTGGATTCTACACAACATACTTCAAATGCTTAAGCAACTCCCTTGGACCAAATGCCTAAACCAACACTGCTTCCCCATAATTAACCCTCTTTTAGCCCTCCTATTACAAAGCAACCACTAGCATATCTCATCTCACAAACCATCTGACCATCTGTTCCTTAAATTTCTTCAAAAAAGTGACAAGCTATCACATTTCCTATGATAGCAGAGAACTTCAAATAGATCTGTTAGAAGAAACTTGCAAAGATCTTTGAAAAAAGTTGTGAAAGACTTAACAAATAATGACCACCATTCCAAGGAAACAAAACAATAATTTTTAAATGGAAAGAACCTCATTCGATTGTCAAGCTGAATCTTGAAAAATAGAAAAACTGTCAATGTGACAGTGAATTATAGAATTCTTTTATTTATTTATTTTCTTGATACATTCACCTCTCACCAACTACCACTCTATTGTGTCTTATAAAGACATTACTTTAGACTCTTTTCCCCCTAATCTAACTTACAAAACTATCCTCCAAGACCCATTGGGTTGGCCAACTACCCCTTAACTGTCAGGTGATAGTAAACAAACAATTTTTATAACATTTTAATAACAAATGTTACTTGTTTGTTTAGCCTTCGTGACAAGGACTTATGAAACTTAGTATGGTATTCCTAAAGACTTCTAAAATGTTTTAAAACAACCTTCACACACCTATAACCTCAACTAACCCTATTAAGCCTTATTTGACTTATGTTGCCAATATTGGCATTTTTACACAATATTGCACTTTTAGTGCCTTTTACATCCTCTAGAGGCTTTGATAGCCTTATTACATTTGCAAACCACTATCATTCATTTCCTATAACTCTAGGAATTCAAATGACCCTTCCTATCCCTTACAACACATTGATTGACTCTTGACTCCTCACTTATGCCAATTTGCCCATTCTTGGCAATGTATCACAATTTGACAACTTTATGAAATTCCTTACATTTTGATGGCTTCAATAGCCCTAATTCATCATCAAATGACTTGACATATCTTCATTAGGAATTGATTGCCCTTGGTACCTTCATTGTCTCCTTCATAGCTCTTGGTATACCTTGTAGCTTCATGTGTCCATTGGGTGCCCCTGCACCAAACTCTCTGACTTTTTATCAAGGACCCTTCATCTATCATATTTGTTAGCTTTTTTTTATTGTCCACCAAATGATAAGAAAAGATCATTCTAATATAGCTACTTTTTAGGGTACACATCAACATGGCCTTCTATTCTTCACTCTGACCTCTGGTAGGTCATGCCTCATCTTCAAGGCATCTTCTGTTGATAGATTACCAGGGGTTGGAAGCATAGGAGTATGTTGTGAAATTCCATACTCTATCTTGTTGTAAATATTATGAATCTGAGGTATAGTTTGATTGTTATTCAAGCATTTGATGCTGAAGTTGGCTCATTCATAATATTTCTCCATCAGAACTATTCCACTTTTTGGTATGTCATATTTTAGATTCATAAAGATGGATACAATTTCTAGCTCAAGTGATTTATCTTTAATACACATGCTATTCTTATTCACTACTGGCAGAGTGACATGGATCAAGCATCTAATAGGATGGGGCTAGGCCAAGTAAAAAATATTGGTATTGTCAAAATATCCTTTTATCTTACATCTATAATATGTATTAGTATTACTCCTAAATTGTCTGTTTAGTTATTTTCAAGTCAATGAAATGTTAAAAAAGAATCAAGTAATTTTTCGTGTTTCGATGAAAAAGGAAAGAAGAAGAAGCAATCAGTAAAATGGAACTGGTGAGAAACAAATTTTTTTTAAAAAAAAATGCTTGTGAAAAAAAATAATTAGTTAGTTTTTTCTAAATATGAGAAGGCATGGATAAGATGGATGGGTACTCTAAGCCATTCATTGTATAAACCAGCAAAGAACAAGCTTCTTCCTTCTTCTTACCTTGTGGTGGATCCTATAGATGGAGTAGGGGACTTCACTCCTATTTAGGAAGCCATTGATTCTTTGCCTCTCCTCAATATTTTTAGAGTTGTTATCAAAATCAATGTAGGAGTATATGAGTAAGTATGTGTAAATTAATGTGGTTTCGAAAATGATTGTGTGAGTTTCTTTGTGTCAATGCTTATGCTTAGTGATATATTAATAAGATGATGAAATATAATTTAAAGATTGAAGAGTTGGCTTGCTTCAAAAAGGATAAAATGGCACAATTTTATCTTTTGATTTGTTAAGATTGTAGTTTACAAATTTGGATTGGATCAACCTTGTGAGTTAGCTAAAAATATTTGATTTTGGTATTTATTTTGGTGTTTGACAGGGAGAAGGTGAACATGCCGATGACAAAAGCATTTGTAACTCTTGAAGGGGCAGGGGCAAACTCCATAGTCATACAATGGGAAGACATGGCAGGAACTTTAGGGCCAAATGGAAAGCAATTGGGCACATACAATAGTGCCACTGTAGCAGTTAATTCTCCTTATTTCATTGCCAAGAACATTACTTTTAAGGTGAGATTTTGGATTTCTTACTTCAAATGCTTTCTATTCAAAATTGGCCTGTATCTAATTTTTGTGCTTGGAATCTTGGATGATTTTGAGAAATATCACAATGTATAATTGATTCATAAGTGATAATTTTAATAGGTATTTCAATATATGTGTGGGTGTTCAGTTTGATATTAATATGGTTTAATGGCTAAATTGTAGTGTTGTTCTTATTAATAAAGTTCAAATTCTATTAAAGAACATTTGTTGATGTTGATTTTTTTTTGAAAACACAGAATACAACACCTATTCCTCCACCAAGGGCAATAGGGAGGCAAGCAATAGCTCTGAGAATAACAGGGGACATAACATCTTTCTTTGGGTGTAGCTTCCTTGGAGCTCAGGACACCCTTTATGATCACATTGGATGCCACTATTTCAAAGACTATTATATTGAAGGCTCCATGGATTTTATCTTTGGGAATGGCCTTTCACTCTATGAGGTACATACTCTTTTTGTAATTTGTGAGAAAGATTCTTAATCAAAATTTTCATATTAACCATTTTAAACAGTAGATTCTAAAGTTTCATGAGGTATACTCTAACATTTTATTTGTTTTAAGTGATTCGTTTGAAGTCATAGTAATGATGAATCTTATTTTAAAAGTTTAGTGATTTCTTATGAACATCATAAATAGATTAGGTAGTAAACCTAAAATAGTACTAACTATTGTGATTTATATGAACAACACATTAAGTCCTATTCAGAAACTATTATGGTTTATATGAACATCATACTCTATATGGACTATCTGAAATTATATTAATAAATAGGTCTTATTGAAAAGGTTATACCAATAAATGGATATTATTGGAGAAATTAAACATCATACTCTTTAATTAATTAGATTAAGTGGAAATTTGAAATTATATTAATAGATAGGTCCTATTGAAGAGCCTAGACCAATAAAAGGGTATTATTGAGAAGTTAATTTGATTTCATATGAATGACATGTTAAGTTTTGGTGAGCTTGGTCCATATAGAAGTCTATTAATAGATAGGTTTAAGATGAACCACTTAAACAAGTCGAAATGAACTTAGTCCCTAAACACACATTTTAATATTATATATGTCGGTGTAGGGGTGTGTGGTACATGGGATATCTGATACATATGGGGCAATAACAACACAAAAAAGAGAGAGTTCAGTAGATGAAACAGGATTTGCATTTGTGAGATGTAAAGTGACAAGGTTAAGAGCTCTATATTTGAGGAGAGTGTGGGGAACATTTTCAAGAGTGGTGTTTGCGTATGTCACTAGTACATTAGGCCCCCATTTTTGACCAAAGGCCTATTTGGGTTGTTAAATTCATTTTTTTAAAAAGATGGGCCCGGTATCATCAAAATTTCAACCATGGTTAAATTGATAGTCAAAATTTTGACCTTCCAAAAATATGATGTGATAATAAAAAAAGGGCATGAATTTATATTTGTGCATAGATCTGCTAATGGAAGTGGGGATACTGTCTTTTATATGTTTAGAACTCCATCTCAGAAGCTCCAAAATTATATGGGCTTTGTTCAATCCTCTGATAACTTAGAGATATAAATGCTTCTTTTTCTATTTTAAAGTATAAATTCTTCTTTTTCTATTTTTAAGTCCAATCCCTCTTAATACAATCTTTATTGTTAATCCCTCTCTTTACAATGTCTATTAAACCCTCACAGGTAGCTTTCAAAAATCCTTATTATTGTCTTTAAAAATTGTTATTATGTGCATGAAAGAATTTATGGGAAACATGGAATTAGTGCACAATTTTGTATTATATTAAATCTTCTTTTCACAAACAACATCCAAATTTTAAAGTAATTAAATAGTTATGGTCCATATAAATTTTGATACAAGAGATAATATTGATATGTGGAAACTTAAAAATGAAGTGGATTCAGTAGGTTTATGCTTTTTGACAAATTATAAGTAGCAATCTAGTAGCTCTCTTTGTGCTGTCCTATTTTCCCTTATGGGTCTGTCAAAAGTACAATAAAAAAATAATAGTAGCTCTGGCTGAAACTATATATGATAATGGAACTATACCATATGTTGGAGGAAATGGGAGCATAGGTGGTTATGGTGGAGGCGCAACATGGGGCTTAGGTCAAGGTAGTAATAACCAAGAAAATGGAAGTGTTGTTGGGTATGCAAGTGGCTATGGAAGCTCTGAAAATATCTATGGCTCAAGTTTCAGTGCTTATCCAACACAAAATAGTGGGTATGGAACTGAAGTGGCAACATATAGCTCCACAACAGGGGCCTATGGAGGTACATACACTGATAGTTACAACAACTCTACTTATGGAGACTCAGCTTGGAGATCAAAACCATTTGATCCTGTTGGAGCACATTCAGTAGGCTTTGGGCTTGGAGATCAAAACCATCTGATGAGATTGCATTATATGGTTTGAACAAGATGTGGAAAAAAATCAAGTGTGTGATATTTTAGAAGATTGAAGATGAGCCCATTCCCAAGTGTAGTAATGAATCTCAAAGCTCCTGCAGCCCAAGGTAATGAATCTCAAAGCTCCTTTAGCTCAAGCATATCATGTCCTTTGGATGCTCTTTTTGAAGCTGCATCAACATTGTATCCTTCAGGTGTTTGATTCTTCATCTTTTTTCTTGCCATTTCTCTGATTGTAAGATTCACAAAGTGATTTTATAGATAAATTTGATATAATCTTCATTTTCCATATAATCTTCTTGTAAGATTCGCAAAATGATTTTATAGATAAATTTTATATTTGAGCTGAACAATAATGCTATTTTCATTAACAATTCCTATTATAGTTAGTGCCTATGACTAAAATCGTGATCTTTTGTAGCAAAATTTTGGGAACTAGAAGAAGAGTAGTACTTATTATTTTATGAAGTATTATTTGTGGCTAATCATCCTATGGATTGGTGCAATGTTGATTTGTAGTTAATACCATTATAGATCTTGCATTGTTACTGTGCTTATTAGGGCCTGCGTTATATTATCAGTTATTTTATCTAATGCTTAGTGTATTTTGAATTTGATTGCTTGGATTTGGAATAAATTGGTAGTAGATATTATTTTTGTTAAGGGAAGTTTTAGGTATATTACAGTAATGGATTTCTTTCCAAGGCATTTGATCCTTTTGTGACTGCCTCTGAAACAAGTCAAGCTATCAAGTAGTGCCTCTTAAACTTTGTGAGATCGATCTTGACTATCGTGGCATTTGCATATTCTACATCGTAGTAAATCATAAATCATGATCAACTATCTTATCATTTGTATATTGTATGACTAGGTAATAGATTGAATCATATGATTGCATAATGCATGTAGATTATATTAAATAATCAAATATTCCATATAATTATGTGCAACATGATTCAACAGGTACAAAAATCTGCCACTGAGCACCAGAACAACCTAGAAATGAGAAATGTATGCTATTGTCATTTGTTTTATTATTCTATAGAACAATTCTTATGGTTTAAGTTTTTTTAGCATCAATTTGTAATTTTAGTCAAAAATCTCTATATATCTTTTCTTGCCAGATAGGGCTACTTAGTTTTTATGTAAATTTCTTTTCTTTTGCAATTTGGACTTGAATTTACTACCAATACTCTTTATACTGTAGTGGGGTTGGCCGTATTGGCCTTGTTTGTTCAGCTTCTAGGCTCTTCTATTCAGAAGGGGATCTTTGCTGGAGGTTTTGGAATAGTATTGTTGACTCTAGTTGGTCATGAGGTAATTAATATTACTTTATTCTGCCATCAGAAGGGGCTCCACCTTAGCTATGGTGTATTGTTAATAGTTTCTTCAAGTGTTTGATGTTGTAATGTGTGCTTTGAGTTTTAGACTTTAGTTTATGCCTACCAACAATAGGACTACTTTGCTTCATTAGAATCATGAATAAGGAATACAAAGGTAAGCTTTTCTAGGTTTTTGCTGAGAAAATGTTGATATTAAAGTAGTTGGGCTTTTGAAACAATTTCTTGGCATTTTATGCAAATTTGTTTGGTGTAATTTAAGATTTTAAGAAAACTATTGAAATTTTTCCTGTCCTTCCTATCTATCTTTCCCACTTTCCTAGTGTTGTTATTATTCTCCATCAAGTTGTTGTGGAAACTTTCATGTCCATGTTATCTTTTATATTTTGGACATATTGCACATAGCTTCTTCATCAGATTTTTTATTTATTATATCTTAAGTTTTAATATTTACCGAGCTCTTTTGATTGTAGATTTTTAGCAACTATATGTCAAGCATAATGCTCCATATAACCTGGCCATTTGTTGCAAATGAGTGGATAAAAACTAAGATTGATGGGTATAAAGTTTCTAGAACTATTGAGGTTGGTAATATATCATTACATGCTTCAATAGTACATAAAATAGTTGCATTTATGTACAACATCTCAAAAGATGTTGAACTTGAAATCACATTGGGTAATTAATTGTTTATACTTATTAATTAAATCACTTTGATTTAATTAAATAAGTTGCCTATTACTCTAGTTTTCTTAAGCTATCTTGTAGGTGCATATAATTAATATTTTATTAATTATATTGTGCAACCTAGCTTTTTTAGGCTTTAGGGTTTTCGTTCACCTTTAAGGTTGAGCTCTTGTAATTCTTTTTTTAAGCATTCATTCAATCAATCTTGGAATACAGTTTTTCTCTCATCTTGTTGAGATTTTCCAAGCTCTACTTTTTCGTTCTTTTTTAGTTTCCCTTCAGCAGGTTATTTTCATGCAAGTGATCTTGGAAATCTGTGAAGTTAGTTTTCACAACTTTTACATGGTATCAGAGCCTCCTTGTTGCTTCTTGTTTGAAGGTTTTTTGAAGCCGTGATTCAAAGACACAAACCCCAGTTTGTTTGTGCTTTTTTCTTCAATCAAGAGGAAGAGCAATTTTTTGGAGCACTTTGGGCCCAAATGGACACTGCCATTGGATCTGGAAGGTTGTTTATAGTTAGGATCCATATAAAATTTGTCCTTTTTGGCTTCTGAGTGTCTAGGAAATTTTTTTAGCCCCCTCGGGAGGCCGTATGGATGCATTTATTGCAATTTTTCAAAAAAAAATTTAAAAATTTGGTTTTGGGCCACTCTGCCCAATGGCCACCCATGCGCCACCAGAGGCCAGCCTATGCCCGACCTGCCCATAGCTGCCACTACCCCTGTGGCCACCGCTGCACCACCAGTCCTCCACCCTTCGGGCAACGCGATCAGATACAGCCACCACTATGACCATCGCCGCCAGTAGCACCGCCCTCCTACAACCCCGCCTACTCAGCTTAGCTAGCATGGAGTTTGTGATAGTTGGCATGATTTTTGGGTGCCACATGGCCCCCTACCAGGTTAGCAGGTCCAATCAACACTACCACATGGATGCCGCATGGCCTTCTTTTTGCTACAATGGCCCCTAGGTTATCAAATTTAAGGTAGGGTTTTGCTAATGTTAGCATGACATCATCCTGCATTAGTACCCTTGCCAGCACTCCAGGTCCTTTTTTGACCTACTCATAGTTTTTTGGCCATATCTTGAGCATACGAAAGTATTTTTCTGATCCAAAAGAAGCGTTGAAAAGCTAGTTTTGAGACAAAGAGAGTGGTGTAGAATTTTTTTGGTTTTGATGTAGTTTAGTTTCCTATTTTTATAGTTAAAGTCCAAAGTTTTATTTTTGACTCCGAGGAGCATTTCTTGTGCATCCCATCTCTATTTTTTGAAAACGTGATATTTTTGGAAAGCTAGGTCTGTCTACTTTTCAAAAATGATGTAATTTCTTCTAGATTCTGCCCCATGCTCTTTCTATCATGTTTTTGGTATTTTTTCTCTATGATGGATATCTTGGGTGTTTTAGGTCCAAGGACCATTTTCTTGGCATGGGATCTTTTGTTTTGGGCTATACTATCTTTTGTATCAGCTTTTTTCCTTTTCTGATCTTGTTGATATCATTTATAAGAATCTTTATGCAAATGCACTGAGATAAAGTGTCACTCTTACATTTTAGGTTCATGAATGTTGTTTTGAGATAGTTGTACTCGCACTATTTTATAAAGTGCCATGGGGGGGATAGTTGTTTACTATTTTAGACATCCTCCCTTTGTCAAGTGAGTGTCCCTTCAATAACATTAGCCCCATGCAGTGTCTGTGACATGTGCCTTTATAGGTGTTTGTGCCTCTTACACTCTCTCATTGTTCTTGGTTTTTTCTACAGAGGATTTGGCCCATCTTTTCAGTCGCCTATCACCTCACCCCATTTGCATTAAGGGGGGGTTATTCTATTGTTCTAATGCTTCCTTGGTTTGATGGTTTGTTGGAGTGAGCTATGCATTTAGTATTTGATCCTATATATTAGGCGATTGCAGTGCCTGGCTACCTATGCATTTCAGTGAGATGGATCACCTACCATATAGACACTCTTGGTTCATGCCTTCTATTTCTGTGGAGGATCTTCAGATCAGCAATTTATTTCTGACAGATTTTGCAACTTCTTCTACTTCAGTGGTTTTCTTCATGATCTTCTCTTTGTTCCTATATTTTGGAACATTCTTTCTTATCTTTTTTTGGAGAGGGATTTTTCCCACTGGGTTTTCTCCTTTGTCTCCGGTTTACAGAGATTTCCTTGTTTTGGGTACCTGATCAGGCCTTGTTGCTGGGACCCTTATTTCTACTTTCATAGTTGTGCTAGGTTAGCTCACTTCATGAGCTTCGCTTAAGGGGGGTGTTAGAGTAATTAATTGTTTATACTTATTAATTAAATCATTTTGATTTAATTAAATAAGTTGCCTATTACTCTAGTTTTCTTAAGCTATCTTGTAGGTGCGTACAATTAATATTTTATTAATTATATTGTGCAACTTAGCTTTTTTAGGCTTTAGGGATTTCATTCACCTTTAAGGTTGAACTCTTCTAATTCTTTTTTCAAGCATTCATTCAATCAATCTTGTAATATAGTTTTTCTCTCATCTTGTTGAGATTTTCCAAGCTCTTCTTTTTCCTTCTTTTTTGGTTTCCCTTTAGCAGGTTATTTGCATGCAGGTGATCTTGGCAATCTGTGAAATTAGTTTTCACAACTTCTACAAATAGTACATAAAATAGCTGCATTTATGTACAACATCTCAAAAGATGCTGAACTTGAAAAGATGGTGAGCTGTATGCTTCTCTTTATCATGTTGGTAGAGGTATAATTTGATTTCCATTTTATTCAGATTATTTTCAAACACTTATTTCTATATATATTTCTTAATTTTATGTTTTTCAGCACGTTGGTTGGTGGTCACCAACTATTGTTAGAGGGGACGATTGGGAGGTTGTGCATATTCTAAATTGCAAATTTACTGTTACTACAATACGAAACATTAGTCAAAAGTCACACTGGCATATAAAGACTCATTTTGCTATCAGCCATTTAGATGTGAACAAAATTCGAGTAAGTAGACTTGACTTATTTTCCTTCTAGCTTGTGTGATCATGATATGCAAAAGTGTCTTGTGAGTTTATGTAACGAAGTATTTTTTTCATTATGGCATGTGGGAGAATGTGTAAGTTACTAAGACACTTATGATTTTGAAGTTTGGTGCAGTTTTCTTTTTCTCTAGCATTAATTGTTGACTTATTTTCCTTATTTCAAGATAGTTTTTTTTTGTTAGGCTCGTAGGTAGGATTAAAAAATTGAACCTAGCCACTCCATATATTTCATCTACTTGTCTATGTGTGCCCAAATTCTATTCTATTAAGCTTGAAAGCATTTTGAATAGAAGCAAGTTGAGTTCATTATTTGTTGACGAATCCTCTGAGATCATCAATGAAAAGTGATAGTGGCATCCTGACAAGGCATGATGTTGCCCTTTCTCCTTCTTTCTAGTTGTTTGATTAGTACCAATATCTGTTTTGCATGAGGTTTTTGACATTGTGGCTTAGCTTTGATAGAATTGATCACCGCATTTAATAAAAATTGATATCAACTTTTCAAGGACAAGTCTTGATAATTTTTCATGAAGTAAACATTATTTGAATTGCCAGAGTTGAACTCTGATATAGAATTTGTTGCTTATTAACTTCATTGGTTATGTTCAAATACTAAAAGAAGTGCTTGAGCCAAGCCCCATTAATGTGTAGGTGGAAATTTAGGATCCTGATGGATTGTTCAAAATATTGATCCTGATGGTATCTATAGACCATTCAATTGAACTATGTATTTTTTGTAGCCTTCCTCTAGGAGGAGGATTCAATTGAACTATTCATCTAGGATTCCACATTTTGCATGCATGTCTACTAGGGTAGTTGCAACTTAAACAAATATATTCTCTCAATATATCTATTTTGTGCATATCCAGCAACCATGGCTTTTGATGACCACATTACGTTCAGGCATCCTATCAAATAGTTCACATGACTTATCTATGCTTCCATTTTGCAAGCATGTCTCCCAAGGTAAATGCTACTACTTCATCTACACTATTTGAAAAAATCCTTTATGCTTTGATGGATGCCTATAGCTTATCTCAAAGCTCTCATTCAACAATTATGAGATGATCAATCAAGAGGAAATAGTTGAGAGCTTAGAGTGACACAATTTTTAGATGATCATATGAAATGAAATGGGTGTGCGAGTAGAAAGAAACTAGAAAGACATTGTGTATAGATGAAGGCATGAAATGGATGGTTTTTGAGCACTCAGCATAGACACTCAGAATTCAGTACATATCATCATTCGAGATCAAATGGGTGTGTGGGATTATACGCATAGTGAATAATAAAGCAGGGAATTGAACCCTCCATGAGGCTCACACTTGTTGAGGTCCACTTCAGTAATGTCCCTTCCTATGAAATTGTTGTCTAAAATGTTTCTAATGAGATAATGTGTTATGAGCTCTTCATTAGTGGGATGGAATGTGAATCTAGGAGGCAATTGTGCATTACCCATATCATGACTATAACTAAAGTTAAGAGCCTCTATTATTGAATTCTCTTCCCTATCACCCATATTCATTTCCTTTGCTATTCATGCTTCACAGGGAAGTCTTTTTATATGATGATTTATCATCAATCATGTCCATTCTCTACCAAACAGTTCATATTATACAAATTTGAGATGCTAGAATTTTTGTGGATGTGCAGGCCATCAGAACATACTGTAGGGAGGATGACGAACTTATTCTCAATTGTCAAACTCAGGCAAGTGATACAAATTGTAGAATCTTAACATATGGTTGTTTAAATTCTATATCTCCTAAATGATTTCCTTTTAGCGTATAACTTGTTGTGCATAGTTGTCAAGTTTGCTTATTGTATCCGGCATATTAATGAAGAAGCATATTAGTTATTGTCAATGTTTACAACAGTTTGATTAGTTACTGTCAATGTTTTTCAAGGATTCTATAAAATAGTTCACATGCCTTGCATATGATATGACATTTTTCATGCATCCTACACTCTCTCATATAGCTGATGATGGATTACAGAGAGTGATCTAAAATGATGATGCTAAAAAACACACACAATCAAATCCAGAATGAACTTGCATTACAAATGGATTGTTGAAATCTGATATTATTAATTTTGCAAGGCATGTGAACTATTTTATAGAATGCCTGAAGAAAAAAATTACACCCAGGCGTTGGTAGAAATTTCTACCTTCATTGGTCAAACTTTTTGACCTTCATTGATCAAAATTTTTACCTTTCTTGGTCAACATTTTCTACCTTCATTGGTCAAAATTTTTTACCTTTATTGGTCAAAATTTCTACCTTTCTTGGTCAAGATTTTCTACCTTCTTTGGTCAAAATTTCTACCTTTATTGATCAAAATTTCTACCTTTCTTGGTCAATATTTTCTACCTACATTGGTCAAAATTTTTACCTTTATTGGTCAAAGATTTCTTCCTTCATTGGTCAAAATTTCTACCTTCATTGGTCAAAATTTTGACCAATTCCTGGTAGAACTTGCACCATGGCTATGGAAGTTTTTCGACCAAAGTATTGGTCAAAATTTCAACCAACTAGAAAGTTGGTCAAAATTTTGACCTAAAAATTTTCGACCAATGGGTTGGTCAAATTTGGTCAAAGTTTGGTAGAAAACTGGGTCAAAATTTTGACCAATAATGTGTTGGAATATTCAAATATGGAAAGAGTACTTATGAGAGGGGGGGGTGAATCATAAGTATCAAACTTTAGCCAATAAAATTTTAACTGAAAGTAGATTGCATGCATATCAAATAAAAATGTAACAAAACACATGCATCAATAACTCACAAGACAGGAATTTTGGTAACCCAGAAACCCTCCAGGAATAAGAAGGTAAAACTGGGGTGGGGATGATACCCACAAAAATTATTGCAGCAATATTGTTCAACCACTTCTGATGGTTTTCCCTGTTAAAGACCTGACCTATTAAAGGATTTACATTGTGTTAATAGTGACCTGGTTAGAGGATTTGTAAACACTTAACATGAAGTGTCACCTGGTTAAAGGATTTTAATCACCTAATCAAAAGGTTCTTACAAAATAGCTGTAAAGCTAACCTATCACCATAGGATTTTTATTCTAATACAATTGCTAGAGAGTATTAGATGCAATAACTTGATAAATTACAATCCTTGATTGTTGTATGTAGGCTCCTTTTCCGCCTTCTCCTGATCTTGATCCTTTGTGATCTGATAACTCTTGCTTCTAAAAATAGATTTGCACCTTTGTATGTCCTTCAATATGTCTCATCTCTCTCTATTACAGTGAAATTTTGTCTTCCTTATAAAGACTCCAAAGACACTCGGCACATACTATTTTTTGGATAGCTTGGAACTTGAACAAAACTTGTATCACTCGGCACATGTTGTGCTCGGCACTTATTATCACTCGACACCTGTTGTCACTCGGCACTTGTTATATCACTCGGCACATGTTGCGCTCGGCACTTATTATCACTCGGCACCTGTTGTCACTCAGCACTTGTTATATCACTCGGCACTTGTTCTTGATCTTGGTTAGGTGTATTGACACTCACTTGTCAAATTTATTCTTTAAGCTAACAATCTCCCCCTTTGACATGAGTGGCAAAAACACTTAATTAAGATCCATGTGACTCAGTAATTTATCCTTTATTCAAACTTTGCTCCCAAAATTTTCTATCTCCCCCAAAATTTCACAAAATTTGCTATCTCTGCTATCTCCCCTTATTATTATACTTATCATTTCATTCCTGTACTTAATGCTATCTCCCCCTTTTTGACACTTATGTCAATGGTCTTTACAGAGAAATGCCATACTTGGCCAAAAATGAGCTGTTTACTTCAAGAAGTACCTTCAGAGCTGCATCCCAATTTGCTAATGCAACATCCAATGTCTTATGCTGGATGGCAATCTCTACTGCTAGGTGTACAAGTCCATCAGATGAAGAAAGGTTGGGATCTTTCCTGAGGACTGTCTCTGCATTTATCTGCTCCTTGTGAAGTAACTCCAAATGAGGAGTAATTGATTATTGAATTTGTATCAATTTGGCTTTTGTGGTTGCCTCCTCTGCTGCTAAAACAACTAGCTCTCTTTGTGTGTGAAGCGATTGGACAAAATGCTTCTCACTCTAAGCTGGATCTGTGGGGAGTTGCATGCTAGAAGTTTTTAGATTGTTTTCCAATCTTAGTATTTTCTGGCTAGTGTCTTGTGTGAATGTGGAAAAATCACACAACTTGTTGTACAGGGAAAAAATGTTTCCTAGTACAATTTTAACTGTTATAACTTTCTTTGCCAGTTCTTCTTGTGACAGTGCTATATCACTGGATATTTTACTATTTACTTTACCTTGGAACTTCTTTTCTGACCATTCAAGCAATCTGGCATTTGTTTCCTGGTCTTCATTAGTCACCTGGTCAACTATATCAGATAGTTGTTCCATGATTGGTCTTGACTCATCTGGAGATTGTAAGCAAAAAGCTTCTGTGAATATGTCTTTAATTTCATTTAATGTAAACTTATGCTTGTATTCCTTTCTTAGTGCTTCTTGTCTCCTTCTTTTGTCTAATGCACTCTGAATTTCATTAATATTTTCTTCAGTAAGAGTGCTAGATTCATAATATGGGATCTTTATTTCTTCATCAAGCTTAGGAACTCCATAGTGAAGTCTCCTGACTGCCTTTGATGAGCTCAAGCCTGGTGTCCTGATTTGCAACTGTAGTCCATCTGTTCTCGGCTGCTGAAGAGTTTGTGTAGGAGTACCAGATTTTGGTAATGCAACCAATGTTTTTATTACAGTCTCCTCCTTTTTTCTGTGTCTCTTTTTCTTCAGCTTGAATATCCCTTTTATGAATGCTAGGTGGGGTTGAACTTGTTGATTGTTCAGATGTTTCTTTTATTTCCCCTGCTATTGTACTCGGCACTTGGAGTGTATCAGTGATTATACTTGGTGGAGGTGGTGGTGGAAGGAATATAATACCAGTAGTTTGTGTGGTCAAAGGTGGCACTTGTGCTTTTACCTTGACTTTTGGATTCTGTAATTCATCAACACTGATCAATACAGGATTTGAACTTAATTTTGCTACAAGTGATGATTGGTCAAGGATTTCCAAATCCTCTGTAGTTAATGGATTGATGTTTAGATTTGAAGTATCTGTAACATCCTTTATTTTTATGAAATCTGTAGGTGTGATCGTGGCATGAGGAGGACTAGGAGGAGATGCTTGTATGTCTTGCATACTTTGATCTTGTGGCTCAAATGTATCTTTATCTTCCTCTTTCTCCTCATTGTGTGCCTCTTCTTCCTTTTCTTCTTTACTCTCCTTCTCCACTAGTTTCTTCTCTTTTGTTTTTGATTCTTTCTTTTCCTTTGTCTTGGCAATTGCTTCTACCTTATATTCTTCATTATATACATCTTCAATTTTCTTGTAAACTATCTTCCACAATCTTGTGGATTTGGTAACTACCTCTTCAATTTTATTCTGCAATATACTAAATGGTCTATACTTGGGAGTGAATCTGTTATTATGCCTTTTTACAGAATTTATTATTTGATCTTTAGTCAAATCAGGCAACAATCTTGCTAATGTAGACTCCCTTATTTCTTTTTCCATTTGTAAACAAAAATGCCATTTATCGTCTACAATTTTATACAATTCTCTCGGCATAGATTCATCTAATTCTAGAGGTGTATGCTTATACTCAGCCATCATAGCATACATAGATTCCTCTAGTTTATTTTTCTCTTCTTTGGCGAGCTTAGAAAAATTTAGGTTATTTAGACCTTTTAAATCATTATTTCTAATTTTTGAACATAATTTATCAACAGCAGTCTGAGGTTTGTGTCTTACCACTTGAAATTAACTGTTGTCCTCTGACTCTGTTTTCTCCTCATATGTTTCAGGTTGGGGAATAAACTTCCTTTTCTTTGTCTTAGCAACAGTCTTCTTTGAGTCTTTCTTCCTTCCTTTTGCCTCTTCTTGGGCTTTTTGTGTTGTAGCCCTTGTGGCAGGTCTCTTTGATGCAGGGGCAGCCACTTTCCTTCCTTTGGATTTAGGAGCAGAGGGAGTTGTGGTCTTTCTCTTAACTAGTGCTTCCTTGGCTTCTTCTACCTCAGCACTTTCCTCTTTGTCTTCTCCTGACCCTTGAGTCTGACTTTGAAGTTTATCTCCTTCTTCTTCAATTTCTTCTCCTTCTTCTTTTGTTGTTCCTTCTTCTTCTTCCACTCCAAACTTTCTTTTGATTTGTCTCACCATTTTCTCTTTCTTCTTTACTGCTAAAGCAGTCTTCAAATCTGTTATTACCTTTGATTTGACAACATCATAGGTTCCAAAAATTTGTGCATTTTTATCAGCTTCTTCTGCAAGTAGAGCTGTTATTGCTGCAGAGGCTTGATCAACATCAAGTTCATAACCTAGTGGCCTAAGCCATCTTATTCTAGGTATAACTGCTTGTATGTAAGTATAATCTATATCTACAAGAAAACAAATGTATTTTTCATATTTTTCAGTCAGTGAGACTGGAATTCTCATTCTTTGTTTCATGGAATTTTTGAAGTCCTCAAAATAACCTGTCATTTGGGCATCAAAATTTTCACCCATTTGTTCAATGTATCCATTAATTTGTTCAACAATTGTTTTATCTGGATTCCATTTTACTTTCCCTATAGAAGGAAATTCTTTCATTAGATAGAAGAACATACACATCAAAACTGATCCAAATTTGCATTGAGCTCCCTTGCTTTTCCTTATAGCTCCTAGATTTTCATTAATCTGTTGAAACATGAGCTCTGTCAGATCATAAGTGTGATCTCTTTTGATTATCTTGTATGCAACATCAATTGCTATACAAGGTACACTATTCAACCTGCTTGATTGATAGAATTTGTGTGAAATAATTCTCACAGCAAAATCTAGTAGGGGATCTGTGACTGTGTCGATATTCATTCCTCTATTGTTCCATTTTGCACCTGTATTTTTCTCTATTATTTCCCTTTTGTCACTTCGCAGGGTCTTTTGCTGATCTAGGGTTGGAATACCAGTAACCCTATGAATAGTTTTCTTGGTAAATTTTACTGGCCCTGACTCTAACCAATAAGCTCCATCATGTATTCGGCTCAAAATTATTCGTACCCATTCTGTTTTGAAAACAGTAAAAAATGCTAGGGTTTTGGTCAATCCTTTTCTTTCTACTATTGAAAACTCATTTTTTAGTACTTTGTTTTCACATAGTTTATCATATGCATTATGAATTTCTAAGTCTCCTATGGCACCAATTTTGCAATTGTAACATCTACAAACATCTTATACCATAACAACCTTATCTGAAATAATTGATAATGCTCCTGCAGGATCATTCTTGTATGCTACTTCTGGAATGGGCTTAAATTCAAGTTGTTTTACTTTGTTACTGACCAACTAAACTTCATGAATCTCTAAACCCTTGGTGGTTCCTGACCTAGATGCCATTGTTTGCTAAACTAGGGTTTATAATTCAAACAAGTTTATAAGTCCTACGTAGCTTGGCACTTAAGTAAAATACCTTAAATCGACAAAATTTATCTTGAATTGCTGTTGAAATCTTTTACGAATGGCTTCTGAGCTGTTCTTGATCTTCTTCGCTCCTTTTTCGGCTTTGCTTCTTGTTCGAATGGTGATAAAATGATCAAAAATCAGATTTATGTACCCTTCAAAACAAAGTAATAAATGCTTAGTACGCTGCCAACTTTCTACTCGGCTCTTGAAAGGTTTCTTTATAACTCGGCTCCCATTATGTTTTACTTTACTCGGCTCCTATTGATTTTTCATAGCCCGGCATCAACTATTAACTCGATCGTTGTTAGCAACTCAGCTCCTGAAGACAATTTTGACATATTTTCACAAAATTCTCAATTTTGACTTAGCATCTTTATTTATGCTGATTTCATTTTTTGCAGCTCTTATATGTCTTGGGACTGATTTATGATGTAACTCGGTTTATCAATCCCTCACACTTATTCTTTACTTAATTTGATGAAGTGTGATCACTTGACCTATTAGGTGAAGTGATCTTTGTATTTGATGTGCTAGACTCATCTTTCTTCCTCCACTTCTTATTCATTTCACTTCTGATATGTCCAACATCTATCTTTGCCTTTCCATTGCTGAACTCAAAACTTGATGCCTTTGACCTTGTTGGGCAATTCGTGCTGACATGACCGGTTTTTAAGCAACTGAAACATGTGGTTTGACTCAACCATCTTTTTTAGTTCCCTCTAAAATGTGTTCTTATGCAATTCTATGGGATATATCCATATTCTTGACAATAGTGACAGCTGTTCCTGGTGTTGTAATCCCAAAATTCATGGTTTGATGTCTTTGCTGATTGATTTACTGTCCACATAGGTTTTGATCTGCATTCAAATGCCCTATGTCCATATTTTTTGCAATTATAACAATGTCCATCAAATCTTTGAGTCCTTGTAACATTGGATTTGCAATTTTGAGTCATATGTCCTTGCATGTTGCACTTGTGACAAAAACTTTTTGCTATTTTTGATTGATTGAATCTTCTACTCCTGCACACATTAGCTGTATGTCCCTTATTATTACAAAAATGACAAGTGGGTTTTGAATTCTTGCCTTTATCACTTCTTTGTTCAACACTCTTTGATGATTCTCCAACTTCAGTGCTATTGTATCCTAGTCCTGATGTATCATGGGTAGATTTTGGTGATTTCAGCAATTGTTCAAAATATTTGATTGGTTCACTTGATTTGTTGAGATTCTCTACTACCTCTTTTTCCCTGTTCAATTCATTTTGCATTTGTTCATTTTGCATCTTCAAGGTAGAGATCTCAATATCCTTTACATTAAGTTCATGATGAAGGTTCATCATTTGCGCAAGTGTATCCATCTGCATGTTTGAGATCTGTGTCAGTTCAGGACATTTTTCTTCAAGTCTGTTTGCAAGATTCCTTTTGTCATTTTCCATCATGACCTTATCATCAACTGCTCTTTTCTTTTGTTCAGTAATTTCACATATCATTATAGCCTGTGATTCATGTTCCATCTTGAGAGTTCTTATTTCTTCTGCTTGAATTTTGTTTTTCTCCATCAGTTCTGCTATTGCTGCATCAAACTCTTTAGTGTCTCCACTAGAAAATATGTTGGTGGTGTCAATCTCCTTGTAGTGTATATCATTTTCAGCTATAGCTAGATCCTTCCTCTTTTTTAATGAGTTTCTCAATTTGTTTCTGAATTCCTCCAAGCTATGCAGAGAAAGTTGCACATTTGTCACTTGATTTTCAATGATCTTTCCAAGTTTGAAAGCTTCCATCTTTAGATCTTTTCCCTCCAAGCTGTTAGGCTATTTCTTGTGAGAACCCAACTAGGCTCTGATACCAATTTTTGGAATATTCAAATATGGAAAGAGTACTTATGAGGGGGGGGGGGGGGGGTGTTGAATCATAAGTATCAAACTTTAGCCAATAAAATTTTAACTGAAAGTAGATTGCATGCATATCAAATAAACATGTAACAAAACACATGCATCAATAACTCACAACACAGGAATTTTGGTAACCCAGAGACCCTCCAGGAATAAGAAGGTAAAACTAGAGTGGGGATGATACCCACAAAAATTACTACAGCAATATTGTTCAACCACTTCTAATGGTTTTCCCTGTTAAAGGCCTGCCCGGTTAAAGGCTTTACAATGTGTTAATAGTGACCTGGTTAGAGGATTTGTAAACACTTAACATGAAGTGTCACCTGGTTAAAGGATTTTAATCACCTAATCAAAAGGTTCTTAGAAAATAGCTGTAAAGCTAACCTATCACCATAGGATTTTTATTCTAATACAATTGCTAGAGAGTATTAGATGCAATAAACCTGATAAATTACAATCCTTGATTGCTGTATGTAGGCTCCTTTTCTGCCTTCTCCTGATCTTGATCCTTTGTGATCTGATAACTCTTGCTTCTGAAAATAGATGTGCACCTTTGTATGTCCTTCAATATGTCTCATCTCTCTCTATTACTGTGAAATTTTGTCTTCCTTATAAAGACTCCAAAGACTTAGGGTTTGTTTTGGATCTACAATTCATATTGAATCTCAATTTCCTGCTCAATACTTATCTTTTGCTGATTGGTTGCATGCCTTTTGCATTTTTCTTATTGGTCGCATGAAAATTGCATAAGAAAATTAAAATATTTGATCTTATCATTCAATCCTTCGAGATTTACCTTCTGTCGGCTACAAAAATCGTTAGTATCATAATTTGTGCAATTCCAAACTTTTATGCTGTTCTACTGAGTTACTCGGCTCCTGAAGTATTTCTGACACTCGGCACATACTATTTTCTGGATAGCTCAGCACTTGAACAAAAACTGTATCACTTGGCACATGTTGCGCTTGACACTTATTATCACTCGGCACCTGTTGTCACTCGACACATGTTATATCATTCGGCACATGTTGCACTCAACACTTATTATCACTCGGCACCTGTTGTCACTCGGCACTTGTTATATCAATCGGCACTTGTTCTTGATCTTGGTTAAGTGTATTGAAATTCAGTTGTCAAATTTATTCTTTAAGCTAACATAATGGTCAAAAAATGGTCTCATATGTACTAGTTTAGGAGGAACAACTATAGGATCCTTCATAGGTTTTATAAGAGGATTAACAAGATTATCAAGAGACTAACAAGAAATAGGAGGAGCTTGATTAATAGATGTAGGAGCCATAGATAAAGGAGGTACGAAAGGTGTAGGAAAAAGACCATGGTTAAGATCCATAGGAAATAAACTTAACTCAAGAATATTACAATTCTTATAGGATTGATATGAGTAGAAAAGATGATCAGGTTGAAAAGGACATGAATTAGGTAATGAAGGCCAAAAGAAGTCAATGGTAGCTGAATCCATGGGCCTAGAAGTATGATATAAACTATGATTAACCATCTTCACTTCATCATCATAAATAAACTTAAGACATTTATGAATAGGTGAAGCAACAACATGCATGGAATTTAACCATGGTAAACCAAGCTTAACTTGAAATTGATTAGAAATAGGAACAACAATAAAAGTAGTGTTCACAATTTTCCCACAAAGTTCAACTAGGAAATTAATAGAACCCAATGATGGATAAAGAAAACCATTACAAGTTTGAATCCACACATTTGATGTATCATAAAAATCACATTGCAAACCTTTCATAAAAATATTTTCCTTTATAATAACATTAACTAAGGATGTAGAATCAACAAGACAACCACAAGTTGGTATCTTAGCAATCTTAGCATAAATATAAAGAGGGTCATTAGGAGCTTTAATAGTCTCAAAATTATCAAAGGTAATCAAAATTTCCTAAGAAACATTTTTTCTTAGGTTGTTGTTGAGTTTTAGGTTGAGGCTTCAATTTAGGCTTAGGTTTAGTTGAGGTAGAGCTTAAACTTGAGATTGAAGTGGAGGTTGAAACTAAGGTGGAGATATAGATTGAACCAAATGCTTAAGATTATTCATCTTTGAATCATATGCAATATCCATAGAAGATGGTTGGGAAATAGTATTAGTGTCATGTGTAGGTAAAGGATTCATATAGATTTGCAGATTTTGATTAGGAGGAGAAACAAATTTATTCCCACTACCATAAAAATTATCAACAGATAAAGAATTAGAATCAATTAAGTCTTGAACTTTATGTTTTAAAGAATAACATTTCTTAGTATCACGATCATTCTGATGACGGTACTGACAAAAATATTTTGGATCAAAAGATTTAGATGCCATTGTAGTAGGTAAAAGAGGTCAAATAGGAGGTAAAATAATCATATTAGTAGTTAACAACCTATTCATAATAGAATGTAAAGATTCAGAAAGAGGAGTAAATGTACAATTTAATCAAAAAGCAGTAGATGCAGAAGTGGCATTATAAGATGCAACAAGAACTTGATCAACAACTACATTTTCTTGTTTATTTATATCTTGACATAATTGTTGAATTTTTGAACTTTATTTTGATTAGGAGTAGCATCACTTTTATCAACAAAAACATGATCCATTGGAGTGGTGATCTCAAATTGACTCACTTGTAATTGATAATGATGAAGCACTATACAAAGTTTTTGAAAATAAGTAAATTCAATAAGTCGAATCTTATCTCTAATATCCTTTTGCAAATTTGAAATAAGCATACGTTGAATATCAATATCAAGAACAAGATAGGAAATTTGTGCATGCAAATGCTTAAATCTACTAATGAATTCAATCAATTTTTCTTTAGAATTTTGTTTACAATGCATAAAACCAGTCAAAGATACTTGTGGGCCAATGTTGTTTTAAAATTTTTGATAAAAGCATTGGCAAGTTGAGGTAATGAAGTAATAAAATAAGGAGTCAAGGAACAAAACCATTGTAAAGCCTTGTCACGAAAAGTTTGAGCAAACAACTTGACTAAAATCTTATGATCATGAGCATAATCACTACAAAGGATCTAAAATGATTTAACATAATGAATAGGGTCTCCCTTACCATTGTAATTCTCAAGATGAGGCATATTGGCTTGTTGAGGAATGAGAGTACGAATGATATCTTGAGACAAAGGACTTCACAAGTCACAAGTAGGAATACTAAACTTGTTTTGAGTCAAGGATGAAAGTTGTTGTTGTACAGATGACACAGTTTTAGCCAAACTAATAATTGTTGATTCATGAGAGAAAATAGGAGGAATAACAAAATTAGACACTCTAGTTAAAGTGTAAGAAGCTATAGGAATGGAAGACACATGTGGAGAAACACCAGACATAGGAGGAACACTTATAGGATAGAGGGAACCGTCATAGCCATGAAAGAAGGAGTAGAACAGAAGAAGGTTCTACACTAGTGACAAGAGGAAACAACCCTAAATCTTGAGCTTCTTGACCTAAAGGTTTAACATTGGAATGCACAAAGTGAATAATACCATGCAAGAGATTAACACCTTGGTCACTATCATGAAGAACTTTCTTAAGATCCTCGATAGCTTGAATAGAATCTTGATTGTGGTTTTCTTGATTAATCCAATTACAAATTTTATCAAGTTCATTTCAAAGTTGTTGGACTTGTTTAGGAGGAACTCTTAAAGCATCATCCTCATCAGGAGATGAGTGAGAAGATTTTTCCTCCATAAGAGGATTAGAATAAAAAAGAATCAAAGTCCCATCTAGAAACCTAAGGAAAGGAGAAGAAGACTCAAGCTCAAAGATACCCATAAGTCTACGATTGTGTCTAACCCTATGATTAGAAGTAGGACTAGAAGTAATAAAGCTCATAAACCAATGCAATATAAATGAACTAAACAAACAAAACTTAAAGCATAAATATTTTTGTATTTTGAAAGAAATTTTGCAATTTTCTTTTTGAATTTTTGAAATAAATTGCAAGAACATAAACGAAATCTAATCTTAATGCAAGAAAAGACCTAACAAATATGAAATGAAATATAACACTGCAAAACACAATAGGGCATCTAATTCCACAAAAGAAAAGAGGGTAAGCTTGTTGGGTTAACCAAAATGAATAGAAAGAAAATAGGGCCTATACTCAACTTGAATTCCCAAAAGGAATGATCCAAATTAATTAAGCAAAAGAAAGTGATCAATGCACAAATGGATCAAGAAATGCAAAATAGGGAGAAAGGAGGTCCTATGGTATTTCTATTTTAAAATTATGTGCTTAAATCTTGAATAGATAGAAGATAAATACTTAACTTTGAGTAGAATAAATCTAGAAAATGTAGATTTATGATGTTTGTGTTTAGTTTTGGGGATCTTTGCAATCTGTTCCATACTCAAAATGTCAAGACAGAGAAAATCGTGAAAAATTTTGTCTTTTCAAAGGGAGGTTGACCTTGACCCTGATAGCAGGGAACAATCTTAACCCGGGGCACAATTGTACCCCAAAAACTCAACCTTGACCTGCACTACTCTGACAAAATTTATGTTCACAAATCTTGCAAGTTCAATGAAAAAGGTATCCAAATATGCTCTTTAATTCATTGTTCCACACATGTATCTACAAGAAAAATGGTTTATTTGTTTGGATGGGGGGTTTTCCTTGGTCAAACCCTAGTTTGGAGTCAACCTTAAAATGAAATTGAAATTGCAATATATATAAAAAAAGTAAATGAAACTATTCACCTTGCTTATATTGAAATCCTTGTGGAGGATTCGAAACCTTGAATCCATAATTATGGATGCTCCAAATGAATGTAGAAATTTATGTGGATGTCTCAAATCAATTGTATTAGATCTTTAACACCAATCTTGAATGTATCTTTGCATAGGAAAAGGCTTGAATGAATGTGGATGGATAAATCTTCAACAAGAGGGCTCCATAGATATTGAATCCTTCAATAGCTAACAATGGACCTCCCTGATGAATCATATGCTTTAACACTTGAACGCTTGAATTCTAGTAGATCTTCACTTAAAATAATTGTGTGTAAACTTCATAGTAGGTGGATGGTCTTATGAATTATGCATGTCAAAATGAGGGAAGGAGGCTTCCTTATATAGAGATCTAGGGAACAAACTCCTAGAGAAGGCCAACATGGGAGCATTAAATCCCAATTAACCTTAACCCCTAGAAATGAACCTAGATTAAATGTAATTTAAGAGTCTACCATTCTGAAACCCAAAATAGCCAACTCGAAAGTGGGAAGATAAAAATTTTCAAACCTTGATTGTTAGGATAAAACCACAAACATAAATAAAAACTACATGCAAATATAACCAATAATAGAAAATAATAGATCACACAGAAATGAACACAAGGCACCTAGATTTAACATGGTTGACCCAATCCCTGGGCTACGTCCACCAAACTGCAAGTCCAATATTATTACAATCTAGTGATTACAACCTGATTACAATCTATAATCCCTTACAGCTCAATACCATCGTAAGAAGCAATTTTGCATCACACTATATTAATAAAATACCTAACCCTAAACCCTTTTATACAAGTATTTTATCCCATCTTAGGGTTATAATTAATATTTACATGTGGGCCCAAAATTGGCCATAACTTTAGTGACAAATCTACGAATGGAGAATCTACGAATAGTACCAAAAAAAATTATGGAGTATGTACAGTACTTTCTTGATTAGTCACCACAATCTAACAATCTCCCACTTGGGGATTGATCAGGCTCCACACTAAACAACAATCTACCACTTAGAGACCGATCTTGTAGCAATAACACTACCACATGGGGCTCCCATTGGATCAAACCACCCTAGACTCTACTATGCTTTTATTCATGTTCAGTCTAGAAGACTAACTGAAGCTAAAGAGGAGTTCAGCTTGTCCCTTGTTACAACCTTTGTCAACATGTCTACTGGATTGTCATTTGTATGTATCTTCTCCATTTTAACTATCCATCCTCCAAAACTAACCGAATGAAATGGTACCGCAACTATATGTATTTGGTCTTAAAATGCAGAGCTGAATTCTTAGCAAGATGAATGGCACTTTGACTATCTATGAAAAAATAATTATCCTTCTAAGGATGTCCCAATTCTTCCAAGAAGAACTAAAGCCATATCATCTCCTTGGCTACCTCTGTAGTAGCAACATACTCTACCTCTATAGTGGATAGAGCATTAATCTTCTGTAACCTAGAAACCTAGCTCATGGCTGCCCCACCAATAGTAAAGACATAACCTGTAGTACTCCACCTAGTATCAATATCCCCTACCAAATCTGAGTCAACATAACCCTGTAAATTAGTAGTAGAGCCCCCAAAGTGTAAACACTTATTGGATGTTCCTCTCAAATATCTGAGAATCCATTTGACAGCATTCCAATGCTCAAATCTTGGATGACTCATATACCTGCTAACGACACCCACTGCATGGGCAATATCTAGCCTAGTGCATACCATAGCATACATCAAGCTTCCTACAGCTAAAGCATAGGGTACCTTGGACATCTTATCCTCCTCTTCTTGGGTCTTGGGACACATCTCCTTAGTCAATTTCAAATGACCAGGTAAAGGTGTGCTGACAGCTTTAGCATTCTCCATAGAGAAATGTTTCAACACCTTCTCAACATAATTAACCTAAGATAGTGTCAATGTTCTATTCTTCCTATCTCTATAAATCTTCATACCAAGGATTTTTTTTGCTGCCCCAAAATCTTTCATAGCAAATGCATGTGCTAATTGGCGTTTCAATCCCTTAATATGATCCATGTTAGACCCAGCTACAAGCATATCATCAACATATAAACATAAAATAATGCAGTTGTCATCATCCAACCTCTTAAAATAAACACAATAATCTGAATGAAACCTATTATATCCATGCTCATGCATAAAACTATCAAATTTCAAATACCATTGCCGAGGTGCTTGCTTCAAAAGCTTACCTTTGACCTCACAATCTTGTGGCTGAGCCATATATATTTCTTCATCCAAATTACTATGAAGGAAGGCTATTTTAACATCCAACTGCTCTAAATGAAAATCTTTAGTAGCCACAAGAATTAAAATAGTACAGATAGAAGTCATTTTAACAACAGGAGAAAATATCTCATCAAAATCAATTCCCTTTTTCTGTGCAAATCCTTTTACAACTAACCTAGCCTTAAATCTTTTCTTACCTCCTTCCTCTTCTTTCAACCTATAAACCCACTTATTCTATAAAGCCTTTTTACCTTCAGGCAACTTGCACAAATCCCATGTCTTATTCTTTAGCAAAGAGTCCATTTCATCTTTCATTGTAGACTCCCACTAAATCTTAGTATCCACCTGCACAACTTCATCATAACTTTTAGGTTCACCAGCATCAGTAAGTAAAATAGAATACAAAGAAGGAGAAAATCTTTGTGGAGGTCTAATTTTCCTCATTAACCATCTAACATTCACTCATGTGTGTGGTATTTGTTTTTGCAGTTGTTGCACATCATGAGGAATGGCTAGAACATCAGCTTTTGGAGTATCATCCAACACTACATAATCATCTTCTTTCTTCTCATGTTGCTGCAATAGATCTTTGTACAACACTTTCTCATTAAATATGACATCCTAGCTTCTTAAAATTTTATGATTTTCAAAATCCCAAAGCCTATAACCAAATTTATTAATGCCATATCCAACAAAGACACATTTCTTTGATTTAGCTTCTAGCTTGGTTCTATTTTTAGAGTCTATATGAGCAAAAGCTTCACAACTGAAGGTCTTGAGAAAATAATAACTCACCTTCTTACCAGTCCATGCTTTCTCTAGAGCAACATAGCCCAAAGGAGTAGAGGGACCTCTATTAATCAAATATAGTATAGTATTGACAACCTCTACCCACATGTGTAAGGGCAAACCAGCATGCAACCTCATGCTACTTGCGTGCTCCATTATAGTCCTGTTCATGCATTTAGCCACTCCATTTTCCTGTGGAGTCCTTGGAATAATTTTTTGTCTATGAATACCATTAGTGTAGAAATAATCTTCAAATTCATGACTGCAATACTCACCACCATTATTAGATCAGAGATATTTAAATTTCTTACCAGTCTCATTTTCAACCAAGCATTTCCATTTCTTAAAAGTTTGAAATACATCAAATTTTTGTTTAAGAAAATAAACCCATACTTTTCTAGTTGCCTCATCAATAAATGTAACATAATAATGAGAGCCACCTAGAGAAGATACTTGAGCTGGTCCCCATACATCTATTTGCACAAGCTCTAATTGCTCCTTTTTGTTTTCCTTCCCAGTCTTTACAAAACTCACTCTCTTTTGTTTTCCATACCCACAACTTTCACAAAAATCCATATTAACACATTTTAGACTTGGTAAAACTTTCTTTGAATGAAGTACTTTCATACCTTTCTCACCCATGTGCCCAAGTTTGTTGTGCCACAACGCTGTATTAGAATCTACAACAGCTATTTGTTCTCCCTGCTCAACTGCAACAATTATTCTTGAACATTCATTTTTCTCTGAAACAATCAAAGTAGAAGGAAAAATATGACCTATACAAAGATATAAGGTGCCTAATTTCACACCTTTTGCTGCTACAAGAGAACCTTTTGAAACCTTCTAATTTTTATCATTAAAAGTAACTACACAACCCTCATCACCAAGTTGCCTTGCTGAAATTAAATTCCTACTCAACCTTGGAACATGTCTTACCTCATATAGTAGCCAATGATTCTCATTCCACAACTTAATCTTAATGTTTCCCTTTCCAACAATCTGATAGGGTTCATTATCCCCCAAATAAACAAGCCCCAAATCCCCTTGGACATAATCAATGAAATAACCTCTATGAGGTGTAGCATGAAATGAAGCACCAGAATCTAAAACCCATGAATCATCAACACTTTCTAAAGACAAAAGAAAAGCATCCTCTTCTGATTTGTTACCACATTTTCCTCCTTGTCTCCATCTTATTTATCTCCTTCATTTTTCTTTTGATTCCAACAATCTTTCTTTTTAGGCCTTGGTTTCCTACAATACCAGCAATCGTTCGGTCCACTCGATTGAGACCTCTTCCCCTTTTACTTTCCTCTTGATTTCCCACAATTTCTAGAGTTACTTCCTCTCTCAATTGTTCTACCCCTACTTTGTGCATTCAAAGCACTTCCTGATGTAGATCCACCCGAGGATTTCCTATGAGTTTCCTCACTCAAAACAACACCAATCACATCATCATATTTTAAGGTACTAGATCCAGGAACAGAATTACTTACCACCATTACCAAGCCATTCTAGCTTTCAGGCAAAGAACACAAAATCAAGAGAGCCTTAATTTCTTCATCAAAATTGATACCCACAGAAGATAACTAACTAGTAATAGTATTTAAGTCATTTAAATGATCTACAAAAAATCCACCTTCTGCCATTTTCATATTAAATAAATTCTTCATGAGAAATACCTTGTTTGAAGCAGAGGGCTTTTCATATAGTGTCACTAGGGTTTTCATCAACTCTTTTTTCGTCTTCACTTTTGTAATATTAAATGCAATTGATGGTGCTAGGCATAACCAAATGCTTCCAAGTGCCTTTCTGTCTAAAAGATCTCATTCATCATTTGACATAGATCCTTGATTCTTGGCTCTTCCTTCCAATGACTTCCATAAATCCTTCTGATAAAGATAGTCTTCCATTTGCATCTTCCATAACTTGAAGTTTTTCCCATTAAACCTATCAACCCTCAGCTTACCCTCATCTACCATCACTCCCACTCAACTATGAGACTCCCACTTAATCGTGAAACTTTCCTGCAGAGGATAACTGAAAAATAACTAGGCTCCGATACCACTTGTTAGGATAAAACCATAGACAGAAATAAAAACTACATAAAAATATAACCAATAACAGAAAATAATAGATCACGCAGAAATGAACACAAGGCACCAAGATTTAACATGGTTCACCCAATACCTGGGCTACATTCACTAAACTACAAGTCCAATATTATTACAATCCAGTGATTACAACTTGATTACAATCTGTAATCCCTTACAGCTAAATACTATCGTAAGAAGCAATTTCACATCACACTATATTAATAAAATACCTAACCCTAAACCCTTTTATACAAGTATTTTATGTTGTTTTAGGGTTATAATTAATATTTACATGCTGGCCCAAAATTAGCAATAACTTTAGTGGCAAATCTACGAATGGTGAATCTACAAATAATACTTTCCTAATCAGTCACCTCAATCTAACATCGATGTCTCGAAACTTTCAAAAATTGAAAAATACACCTAGGGTCAGGGATGAGGGCGACACTGCCCTAGATCAGGGTCAAGGTCATCCTTGACCTAGGTTAGGGTTTAGGTTGACCTTGAACCAAAAATTTAAAGTCCTCAGTTTCATAGAAATTTTTTTTAGAAATAGGCTAGAAATAGAGAGAGAGAGAGAGAGAGAGAGAGAGAGAGAGAGAGAGAGAGAGAGAGAGAGAACAACTAGATCCATGCAAAGATCCATTCAAGGTGCTTGGCATGACCCTAGACCACTTACTTAGAGAGCTAAACACTCTTAACATGGAAGTTCTTCCATTTTAAGATGATACAATTATTAACTTGAGCATCACTAGAAATAGGCTTAAGGTCTTGAATAACATTCTTCAAACCATAACATTTTTTAGTATCATGACCTAGTTGGTAGTGATATTGACAAAAAAAATTAGAATTAAAACGCTTAGGCAAGGTTTACTAGGATCAATAGGACAAATAGGAGGAAGATTAAGGACATGATTATGAATCAACTTAGTCATCACCTTAGACAAATGCTCAGATAGTTGAGTATACTAATGATTAGGATAAAATATAGAGGAAAAAGTAGTCATACCTCGAGATGTAGAAATCACTTGATCATCAACTTACAAAGGAGGAACTCTTAAAGCATCATCATCATCATTGGATGAGTGAGAATAGTTATGCTCCATCATAAGATTAAGATTATGAGAAAAGATGTGAGTGTCATGATGAGTCCTAGGGAGAAAAGATGAATCATGCTCAAAGGAGCCCATGTGTTTATGGCTTCACCTCATGGTAATGCTATAGGTTGGACTTTGTGTAATTAAGCTCATAAAAAGGGAGATCACAAAAATAAACCCTAATGATATCTAACCACACAAATGTAATAAAGAGCATAAAATAGAAATCTAACTACACACAAGATAGCCAAATCCAACTTTATGGAAGAGGGAGAAGATGGACAGGTCCACCAAAAGAAGTTAAACACTCAAGGTAAACAATCTAACTCCAAAAATAAAGGGTCACAAGTTGGGTTCACCAAAAGAAGGTAAACACTCAAGGTAAACAATCTAACTCCAAAAATAAAGGGTCACAAGTTGGGTTCACCAAAAGAAGGTAAACACCTAAAATAAGGGAGAGCTAACTCAAAAGAAGAGGGATGAAGGGATTTAACTCCTAAATCAAAAAGAGGGGACTCATTGGGTTCACCAAAATGTTTAGTTGCTGAAGCTAAGCCAAAGTAGAGAGATTTCCAAAAGAGTAATTTCTAACCCCAAGAAAGAGGCTAAGAAGGTTAGGTAAAAGAGTGTATTTCTTTGTATTACATTCCTCTTTACAACCCAGATTTAATATTAGCACCCTTCTTCCTTTGGGTCCTAGCTAATCTAATTTGGATCATAAGTGGAATCATATTTCAAAATTCCCCTCTTTCTCTTTCACATTGCAATTGAATGGATTAGTGACCATGTAAAGTGGAAGACTACATCTTATTTAAAGTGCTTCCATTTTACCACTAAACAATTGCAACTCTACCAAGAAAATGATAAACATAGAAAGTTTGAAGGAAGCTAACACAAATTTTTTTAACATAGAACCTACACATATTAAAAGAATTAAAAATCTATAAAAAAAATTATAATACCACCTATTTCCCTTGGTTGATCATTTCCCATGTTGCCTTATAGGCATTCCAAATGGGGATAAAACCACAAGATAGGGCTTATTGTCTACAAAACATAAACACACTCCTTATTTACAAAACACATTAAAAAATAAAATAATCATTATCTTATGCTTCCTTGCACTTATTTGGAGAGTTGGTGAACTTCATCTTCATGTGTTTCCATGATTTCCCATACATCACTAACCAATGTTCTTGATTATCTTCCCCTTTTTGTTTATGGCAATCAATGCCAATAAACATGACCAAATAGAAATATGTAGTGAAAGAAAAAATCATAAGTATTTATAATTTTCTCACAATATTTGAATACTTGGAACAAGTGAGCTACATCAGTGTTTCCCATGCCTTCATCAAAGCTTGATGAGTAAGACTATTCTTTTGGAATTTTGTTGTTGTAGTCTCCATTCCCCTCACTATTATATCCTTTGGTTCATGTATGATATTTTGTGCTTCCAATAAACTTTTCTTCATAGTATAAATATGAAATCTTTCATACCTTATAACTCCAATACATTTTCTATTACTTTATCTCTTTCAACTGTGAGATCTCATTCTTTTGCAAGTAACTCCTTAAACCTTAAGAATTTTTGTACAATATTCAACAATGAATCCAGTCCTCCAATATGACTCAATCTCTCATTTTGAACTCCAATAATGTTGGTATCTAACTCTGTAGTAAACATGTTGAAACTACATAAAGCAACATACTTCCTTGCTATTGTATTTATAATCTTTTGTGTTTCAATGATTTTATTCTATAGTTTCCCTTTCAAATCTGCAAGCTTGTTCGACAAAATTTTATTTGATTATTTTTCCAATTTATAGGCAACCTCTTTAGCTAAATGTCCTCCAAGATTTTTTCACGTTGCTTCTATGGTGTCTAGATATATTTTCAATTTTTGTTGAACTGACTTCTCCTTGTCTATGGTGACATCTGGCATAAGATGTTCAAACATTTGTAGAGTCTTGTTCAATACTTTCCCTTTAATTCTCTTTGATCTCATTTGATCAATCTTGGTCTTAAGATCTAAAATTCACTTGAATTTTTCTCTATCATTCTTCTTTAATGTTAACACAATTTCTTGCAATATGTCAAATTGAGGGTCATCACTAGGTGGATCATTGTCCTCCTCCTCCTCTTCTTCTCTTTTCCTTTTTCCTTTAACATCAATTTGTTGCAATCCTTTCCCATGATCTTTCTTTCCATCTTTATCCTTGTCTTTATCATCATTATTGTCTTTATCTTTATCATTTTTATTCTCTTCTCTAATAGCTATGAGTTTAGATTCACTACGACTTTGAGTTTGAGTGATATCACTCTTCCCTTGTTCTTTTTGTGCTCCTAGATATTTAGACTAACTCCCTAAATCACCGCTATCCTTTTGTTCATTAGTATTCTCTTAATTCACTATAGGTACCTCTACTATTGAGGTTTTCTCATATTGTTTAATACTTCTTTTGTTGATATCAATGATTGACTCATGAGATCAAGTAGTGGCAAGCCAACACTACTTACTAGTATATTTTCATGATGGCTAACTATAGCCTTGTCAACTATCTATGTTCAACTTTGTTCAACACCTGTGACTTATGTTCTTATTTCTTGTGTACTCATCTTTACTTGTGCCAAATTTTCTTGATCATTACCTTTAGTGTTAGATTCACCTTGTCTATTGGTGATGTCTTCAATGGTGACCTATTCTTCTTTAGACTTCTCATTTTTTTTAGTGGAAGATTCCATTACTTCACTGATAGTAAATACATCATTAAAATTTGAAGGTCCCGCCCCTTCATAGGCTTGATTTTCCTCACACTACAACTCTTCAATCCATACACCTATGATGTTTTGAATCAAAATAGGTTCTTCATTGAATAATGTCGTAACAATCATTACCTTAGTTATAAATTCCTTTTAATACTTGTCCATCCAAACTTCAACATCATTAACTGATAAATTGGGACATAGTTATTTCATTACTTTCTTCCTTAATTCATCTACTCTCTAATGTGCAGAGTGTCATCTTACTAACAAATTTGTATACAATTCTTGTGGAACTTTATCCTTCACATCTTTGAGATACTTGCTAGATTCTCTAAAATGCTTAAGCAACAAATCTTCTACCATTTTCTTATCGGTTTCAATTAAATTTCCAAATGCATCAAGGTCCATCTTCCCAACTAAACCTATATCAATTATATACATTGCTAAATCCTTTGGGTCCATTGGAATCTTATACATTCTCTTCCATGTGAACTTACTTCTTTCGATCCAATTCAACTTATGATTTCTTTGACACTGGTGGAGTCTTGAATTGACTCTGAGTAATACTTATCTCTCCAGTAATTGGTTGAGTCTTTCTTCTCTTAAATACTTTACCCTTATCGGTCTTTAGGACTCTTTCCTCAATTTCCTATCCATGTGCGCTCAACTCAATCTCCTCACCACTACCTTCTTCCTCATGTTCTAAAATAGTGACAATAACCTCTCCAGTAGGTAAGTATCTTTCTCCTTGAACTCTTCCTTATCGGGGTTGATATCTAAAGTGATGACATTGCTTGTGTGACCTCCTACACCAATAGGTTGTTGGATGCCTCATGTTCTATATACAATATCTTCTTCATCTTCTTTTCTTTCTTTACAACTGGGGCCTCTAAAGCTTTTCTATTGAAAACTTCTTCATAAGCACCAAAGTGTGCAACTAGAGTATTCTTTGGAAAAATTAATATATAGTCAACATAGCTGACTAGGTCCTCTTTTATGACCTCATAGTCTAGATATGGAACCCAATACATCCTTGGTTAAATTGGTTGAATTCTACAATTTTTAGTATCAACAATAAAAAAAACATACATATCTTTATACCTTTGTACTATAGAGCATGGAATTCCATAGCACTCCTACATTCTTAATTAAAATTCTTTGAAATCTACATGATTCTCCTAAATTCTCAACATATTTTTCAATTTGGTAAACAATTGATCTATTTTCATTCCATTCTACCTCTCCTATACTAGGGAAAAATGTCTTAACATAGAAATAAATACATACAACTAAAGCACTAAATTTGATATCTTGATGTTGGTCCTTATTCAAATGTTCCATATTCATACTCAATTGATTAACAACCATACCTAATAAATCATATCCTTTACCTTGGGTAGTGATTTTGCATGCTCTCCAAATAGTTATTCCTAACACAATGTTGGGGCAGCTTGACTGATATATCTTATGTCCTATTATCATCATTGCAAACCTTGTGCCTTCATGTTTCACCTTATCTACCTTCATAGCCCTCTTATTTGATCCAGTCTATTTTATTTGCCTCAACTCATTCATGTTACTGACTCTCAGTGAACATTCTTTTCCTTAAACTAATAGGCATATAACCTTATTGATGATCACCTTTGTAATCTTTATTGGTTTCTACTCATCTAGCCAAAGTGATCCATCATGTACTCAGCTCAATACATATCTAATCCATTCATCAAAAAAGAACTTAGGCATATGTGCCATATGCATAAGACTTTGAGCTTCTAGGTACTTGTAATCATCTTTCAATGCTCTGTCTACATAGTTCTTTGTTACACATATCTTCAATTCCTACATTACCCAATACTACAATTTTGTTATGAATGAAAGTAGTGATTTCCTTAGTGAATAGCACTCTCAATGGTAGAGATGATAGAGCTATGACATCATCTTATGTGCTTGAATCTACTGGATGAACCTCACATTATGGTTCAGGTCTTTTATTAATGCTCACTACAAAGTTTATTTTAGCAACAACTACCATTTTCTCAATAAATTTATGCTCTTTTAGCATATGCTCTAAGAAGACTATTTTCCTTCTACAAATTTTAGGGCATAAATTTCTGTTTGCAAATTCTTGCTCTTTAATGCTTGTAGTAAATTGCTTCAAAATTATTTTACACTTAGTAACTTTTGAGAAAAAGGTGTCGAATGAATTAGCTTTTGCATGTACTTATAGTCTAAAAAGTAAGTAAATGGTTAATTGTGTAATTAATGCATTTACAATAGTAACTTTTCTCTAATAGACTTTACTCGAACCAATAGAATTTACCTTTTTCCTATCGATAGCATTGTACTTTATTGTTCATCACACTACTCTATCTTATGGGGGACACAATAGGATTTAACCATTGTTATGATTCGTTGAGCAATACTTTATTGTCTCAATTTGAAGATGCTCCTTCTTCAGTTGAGTTTGGTGATCTTTTGTCAGAAAGACTTTTGTCTTCCTTCTTGATCCATACTTGTCTAACATTGTTCTTTTTTGTTCTAATTCCTATATAGTTCCTATCCATGGTTTGTCAATATCTACAAACCTATGTTGTATGACCATATTTATAACAAACTTAACATGATATACTTGTTGATTGTGCACTAATGTTTGTATTTGTGAACCTAAACTCTCTTGTCATATGATCAATATTTCCACAATTATTGCATTGTCTATTTCTTGGTTTCCTTGTTAGTGATGTTCCATTCCTAATGTAGGAGCATCCAGTGGTGTAAGGGCAATCCTGTATCACTCAAAACTATGCTTTGTGTTAGTTTCTATTCAATTTGTTTTCATTTTTGGATACCCATTCGGGTCAAATAAAGATTCCAACTCTCATAGTTCCACTATTGATTTTCTAGGTTAGATTTTTTGAGCACCTCTAACCTAGAAAATTAAAATCACATACCTATAGGAACTACACTAGTACCCTCGTCGGGTCCAACAACTCGATGAGGTCTCAAAAATTTTTGTAAGAACACATACATATTTTTCTACCTCTCATAACACACATACAAGAAGTCAACACAACATCTCCCCACAATACATATTAGAGTTTGCAAAAGGATAAGTGGGCATTTGGAAAATTGGGTAGGGTTTCCTTAGCGTATACGGGAAAAGAATTCAATAATGGAGGCTCTTAACTTTGGTTATAGTCATGATAAAGGGTGATGCACAACTGCCTCATGGATTCAAGTTCCATACCACTGATGAAGATATCATAATACATTATCTCATGAGAAAGGTTTTACATAATATTTTTATAGTAAGGGTCATTGTTGAAGTGTCATTTGTATTTCCTACCCCTAGTTTACATTTTGATATCACTGCCGAACTCTTTTAGGCCAATTTTAAGCTTGATGATTAGTAGCATTATTTTTGAGATTATCATATATTGTTTCATAGTTAGTTGATTTTATGATGAGACTACTTTGTACTCTATACTTCATGTATGCATGATGATTATTACAATGATTTCAGTTATTGATGATGATTAGTTAGATGAATTATCAAATGTGTTTTCTTATGGATACTTACCTCATACTGCATGTGTATGGTGTGTGTGTATATTTTCTTTATATATGACATTTTTGATGTGGTTAAGGAAGGGAGTCATAGTCACTTGCTAGTCAGGATCTACATGATGCATCACTTCCTACAATTTCCTATTTAACTTAGTATATATGTGTTTGTTTTACTTTTTGAATGCATCGTATGACATAAATTTGTGATTATAACCCTTTAATTTGATCTTGTATGTGATTTTCTATAATGGGTTTTTGTATTGTGTCCTATAGGTCTTTGGTATTTTTTTATAAATTAAGTCAAATTAAAAGATTAAATTTAATGAAAAATTATTATGATATTTTTAATATTTAATTAATTGGAAAATTAATTACATAAAAAGAATTAAATTTAAAGATAAAATTATAAGTTTAATTTTAGAGCATAATAATATTTATTTAATTTAATAATATATTTAGGATATCATTTTTAAATAAATGCTAAATATTATTATTACTTAATAAATATTTTATCAATTAGCACTTCAAAAATAAATTAAAGAATGGAAAGATATTAATTTATTAAAGAGTTTTAAGATTGCATATAGTATGCATGAGATTAAAATTTAATAAATTAATTAAAAAGAGAAGTCAAGTGAATTTAAATAAAGATATCTTATATTGCAATAAATGTGCATGAAAACATAAAAGAAAGATAATAAAGAGTTAAAAAGTTGTAAGCAAGGAGTCCTCTTGGGTGATCACACAATTAGTGCCCCAAATCTTCTTATCAACAATTTAGGGTTCATTTTTGAAGGACCACAAATTTTGGAGAAGGAATTTTCAAAGAGCAGGTTTTGAGAGAAGAAAATTCTCTCACAAATCTTTTGAGTGTTTGCAATTTTAGCATCAGAACCAGGTAGATTCTTGTGTTTTGATTCACCCAGTTAATTACGTTATATTCATGTCTTGTTCGTGACTATGAATTATTTATCTGAATGTCTTTGTGACAAATATTTCAATATTGTAATTTGGATTTACTAGTATGCATGTTGATTTCTTCTATATACGTAAAGATTAAAATATTGTAGAATCCTTGGTTAGTAAATTTACAAATTGGAATTTAAACTGGGAAGGGTTTTGATTTGAAAAGAAAATTGAAAATTGAAAATTTGACTGGTTGGCCGTATTTTCCCTATTAGGGTACTGCTAGAACTTTTATAAAAACAAATTAATATTAAAAAAAAAAATTATTATTTGGGAGGGTTTTGTTTATTAAATTTTATTATAAAAAAAAAAATGTGTGTGTGTGTGTGTGTGTGTGTGTGTGTGTGTGTGTGTGTGTGTGTGTGTGTGTGTGTGTGTGTGTGTGTGTATTGGAAGGGAGTAGGGAATCCCCACACCCCCTCCATATCACTGGCATTTAATGTTGCAATAGCAAGCCAAATTGCTTACCACAGTAGCAGTATATAATGTTGCCTATGGTAGCAGTTAGACCTGCCGCCATAGGTCAAAGGCCGGTGGGCCTTTTAAATATAAATGCACACATGCGATTGTTTTAAAATTTAAAATTTTAAAAGTTATTTTATTAATGATTAATTTTTATTAAATTTAATATTATTAATAAATTTTATTAATATTTATAAATTTAATAAATAATTAATAAGTGATTATATTTAGTTTTTTATATAATTATTAATTAATTTAATTAAGTTTAATTGATAATAGAGGTTAATTAATAGAGTTGTAAATTTATTTATTTTTTATTATTAAATCTAATTTTAGTGAAATTGTAAATTATTTTATTTAAAATCAATGAGTATTATTTTAATATTTTAAATAAATAACTACCCTTAAGTCATTTGGAATAATGGACTTAAAATTGAATTAGGATAATTGTGCATTTTATTCAAATATAAGAATGGGGTAAATTGTAAGGGTTAAATTGTAAATCATAGGTACTCATAAACTTACATTGAAACAAATATTTAAACCTTACTATTAACTCAGTTATGTGTTTTCAAAATCAAACCAAACTATGAAACTACATTGATATATGTATGTTGTCTGTGCGTTGGGTTTGGGTTGACTAGAGTGTTGACCAATTTTAGGGTGTCTACCAGAGGCTTGGGAGTTTTGTGTTTGTGATGTTATGTTGATTTGATCTTGATCTTTTAATCTCAATGATGGTAATGTGTTGCTATGCTCTTTGATGAGTTTGGTTATATTGTTGGTTATTATTTTTAGTGTGTTTGTGGGATAACAAGATGGATACTATGACATACTTGACTTAACCATTTTGAGTCTTTGATTAGTATTTTTGGGATACTTTCCAATTGCTTGTAGAGAACTGATGGGTTATTGTGAATTATCTTTTGATGCTTTCTAGTCACTTGTATAGGACCGAGGGAAATACTCTGATAATTTGATTTTTGCTTTTATGAGCTTAGGGTAGGTTATCTATATGTTAGGAAGTGGCTTGCAATGGAGGCTGGGGCCTTAAGTGGCTGCCAGGGTAACCCATTGTAAGTTGTTTAATAAGTGAAAAAAATACACTAAATGAGAGCAAAATGAACCTAAAAAGAGTCTTTCCATGTTCTCACCCATGTCTCAAGTGCTAGTACAGACTAGGATGAGAGTAGAGAGAATGCTTGGTTGTGACCATGCATCATTAGTATGCCTTGTCAGTACGAGATGATAAAAGTGTTGCATAGAGTTACTAGGGGGTCGGGGTCAAGTTAAACTACCAAGGTAACTCTAGCATTGATTCGTTTGATGACACTTGCCCACTTACATAGTAGGTTTCCTATGTGTCTGTGTTTGCCTCTAGGTCTAGATGTCGATTTATCTTGGAACCTTTGAGGTAGATTACTTTTAAGGTTTCATTGACTTAGATATTACTTCTGATTTTTGGATTAATATCCTGTTTGGGACTTGAGACTATCTCCTTAGTATGGTGGGAGTGGGCCTTTTTGGGTTACCATGTAGTTGGGTGGTAGTGCTTTTTACTCTTACCATTGAGATCCATCTATTGTTGCCATGGCTAGAGTTTCTTATCTGCTTTTCCTTTCATTCTATCTTTGTGTATTATGATGGATGGTTATATCTTTATGATGGATGATGTCACTTGTTGTATTGTATTTGTTTCATAGATCTGAAAGTGATGTTGTAACCTATTTTTATAAATGTATATTCTTTCAGCCTTTCATAACCTCTAACATGTATAGTGGATGATTGAGCATTCTGAATTTTATTGCCAAGTGACATTCGGAACAAATGTATATTATTTAAATGGACTTGGACTTATAATTATTCTTTCATGTGGATGTGGTAGTTGTTAGACTTAGTATTAATTAAACTTAAATGTGATTCAATGTCTTGGGATCCTTGAGGAATGTAATCTGTTATGTCTGCTTCTATTGGACTTTACAAGTGGGAAGATTTACTTCTGAGAGGGTGGTGAATCATAAGTAACTAACTTTACCCATTTCAAAACCTTTTTAATTAAAATCATTCACATACATCTAATTCATCTAATAAACATGAAAGTAAAGACATGCATGAAAATAGATAACACAAGAATGTGGTAACCCAGAAACCCTCCAAAATGAGAAGGTAAAATTGGGGTGGGGATGACACTCACAAAGTATCACTGCAACAATATGTAACTATTTAAGGTTACAAAGTTTGACCACTTCCAATGGTCTGCCCTGTGAAAAGCTTATCTTGTTAAAGACTTTACACCCTGTTAAAAGTGACCTCTCTAAAGGATTTACAAACATTCACTTGGAATGTTAACTTGTTAAGGGATTTACAATCCTATTAAGGATCTACAATTTGTCTGCTAAACCTATATAGTTGTTAAGCCAACCTATCATCATAGGATTTTCATTCTTACAATACAATGGTTAGAAAGTATAGTAGAATGTATTGACCTGATGACTTGCAATCTTCAATTGCTGGTTCCATATCCTTGTTATGCTTTGTCTACTATGATCTTTGCTTGATCTAATATGTCTCTTCACAAAATTTTGATACTCTATTCTGATCAACTAAATTTTACAATGTTGTTTTGTTCTATTCTAAGTCTTTAAACTCCCATCTGAACTTTGCTATAGTTCACCCATACACTTCTCACATGTGCACACACAATAGGGTTTCATCCTCCTTGTAAAGGCTTCAAAGACTTAGGGTTAGGTATGAATATATGATCAATATTCACTCTTCATTTCCCACTCAATTCTTGCACTTTTCCTATTGGTTGCATGTCATCTACATTTTTCTTATTGGCTACATGTTGATTACATAGGTAATGCAAAAGATTTGATCTTATCTTCAAGATTCTTTGAGATTCATCCTATGTAGGCTCAAAAATAGTTTACATCTAAGTTTGTGAAGATACAAGCTCATACACTAATTCTGTGTTACTTGACATTTACTAGTTGTTAATGCTAGGCACATATAGGAATTTTGTCTCACTCGGCTCCTATAGCAATTCTATTTCACTTGGCATCTATGCTTTGCTTGACATCTATAGTGACTCGGCATCACTTATCAATCAGCACCTAAAGTTTACTTGACATCTATTGAATTTCTAACTTGTCTAACACTATAGCTTGGCATCTGTATCATACTTGGCATCATCTTGAAAATTGGTTAAGTGTGTTGACACTCAAATGTCAAAACCAATCTGAGACCAACAATCTCCCCCTTTGACATGAGTGGAAAAAGCATGTAACTAAACATTATGGATCTCATTCTTATGAGTATAATACACATTCTATTCGGCATATGTACAAAACTTCAAAAACTTGTTCAAAATTTTGTAGAAGACTATATACCTTGAAAATTTGTAACTCCCCTTGAGCTGATGTACCATTTCTGTATCAACAATCTCTTGTGCTGAATTTGTCTCATGCTAATATGTTTGATACTCTTTGCCTATGTTTTTGTGTACCCTATTTTTTCTTTGTTTGTACTTTGTATCTGATACCCTCTTCTTGTAGTTTATCCTTTTAGCTGTATCACCTTGTTTCTCCTCAAAAATTCACAATTTTATATCTCCTTTTATTTACACATCCATTATTATTATCTCCTATGGGTATAACTCCCCAAAATGTTATGTCTCCCCCAAAATACTATATCTCCCCCTTTTTGACACTTATGTCAAAGGGTCCTAAGAACGAATGGAATATTTAGCCAAAAATATTTTATTTAGCTCCAAAATCATCTTCAGAGAAGCATCCCAATTTACTAATGCTATTTGTAGTGATTTGAGTTGGATGGTTGTCTCTACTACAAGATGTACTAGGCCTTCTAAAGTAGAAAGATTAGGGTCTTTCTTTAGAACATTTTCTGCAAAAGCTTGTTCCTCATGTAGTACTTCTAAATGTGGGGTAATAGCAGATTGAATCTATATCAACTTGGCCTTAATAATGGCCTCTTTTGCTGTTAGCACAGCTAACTCCTTCTAGGTGTGAAGCATTGTGGAAAAATGCTTCTCACTTTGAGCTAGATCTTTGGGTAGTTGTGTGCTAGCAATCTTAAGATTTTGTTCCAAGCATAGTATTCTTTGGCTGGTTTCTTGTGTGAAATATGATGAATCACACAATTTGGAGTTCAATGAGAATACATTCCCAAGTATTGTTTTAACTTTCTCAATTTTTTTAGCCAATTCAACTTGTGAAAGTGTTAGCTCACTAGATATCTTTTCATTAACTTTCATTTGAAATTTCCTTTCAGACCATTTTCATAATTTGACATTAGTATCAAGGTCTTCATTTTTTACCTGGTCCACTATGTTGGACAATTGTTCCATGATAAGCATGGTTTCATCAGGTGTTGACAAGCTGAATGCATCAAGAAATATATCTTTGATTTCCACCAATGTTGGCTTCTATCTATACTCATTTCTGAGTATCTCCTACTTCTTTCTTCTCTCTAGTGCCTCTTGCACTTCATTTATCTATGCTAGATTCATGGTCTTGGAGTCATAACTAGGTATGACTATCTCCTCATCAAGTGCAAGGTCTCCATAGTGAAGTACCCTTTCTACCTTGGTAGAGCTTGAGCCTAGTGTTAAGATTTGCAATGGTATTGCATTAGTGCTCGGCTACTTGGTAGGAGTCCCAATAGTAGACAAGTTCACCAATATCTATATTGCCTCCTGCTCTTTTTCCTTAGGGGTTTTATCCTCTTCCTTCTCTTCTCTACTTCTACCTTGATTGATTATAATGATCTAAAAAGGTGCACCTTGGCTTTTTGTTGTAGGAACATCTTGTCTTGTTTGTTCCTTTTTTGACTCCTTGGTAGTTGTTGTTGCTATGACTGTATGATCAACCTTAGTAGTTGTATCCTATGCTTCTTGCTCTTTTGGTTGATTTTTTGTAACTATGGGAGATTGCAAAGGTGGTTCTTGTGGGTTCACCTTTTCCCTAGTGATCTCAGCTATAACCTTTTGCAACTCTTCCACACTCACCAAAATAGGATTTGTGCATAGTTGTGATTGCAATGTGGTTCGGTGAAGAATCTTTTTAAGATCCTCTGCAGTCAATGGATTGATGTTCTAACCTGAGGTGTTAGGAACATCCTTTATAGTTATAATGTCTACAAGTTTTGTATGTGGAGGACTTGGTGGTGGCAACTGGGTGTCTTTGACACTCTGTTCTTCTTGCTGCTCCTCAGTTGTTGCCTCTTCACCTTTTTATGTCTTCTCCACTACTTCCTCTTCTTTCTCTTTCTCTCCTTCCTCCTCTTTATCATTTTCCTCTTCTTCTTCATCATTTCTCCCCTCAAAGGGATCTTCCTACCCTTCCTTGATAGTAGTTAATCCATAAATTAACTTCCACATTTGTGTGGACTTTTGCACAACATCTTCAATTTGTTTTTGTAAAATTTTAAAGGCTCTGTATTTAGGTGCAAATTTTCTCCCATGTCTCTTGTTAGCCTTGCTTATTTTACCTTTAGTTATGTTAGGCATTACATGAGCCAATGTTGAATCCCTTATTTCCTTCTCCATTTTAAGATAGTAATGCCATTTATTTTCAACTAATGAGCTTAGCTCCTTAGGCATTGAATTGTCTAGTTCAAGTGGGGCAATCTTGAACTCAGCCATCATAGTGTAAATGAACTCTTCCACTATGTTCTATTGTTCTCTTGACAATTTATTGAAATTGATGGTCTTCAAACTAGTTAAATCTACATTATCTATAATGTTATTACAAATATTTTCCAATTTAGACTTGGTAGAAAGCCTTACCAATTTGAATTGATCATTATCAGACTCTATTTTTTCTTCGTCTGTTTCTGGAGGTGCAACATATTTTTTTCTCTTCTTCTTTTTTGTAGACCCTACTTGCTCTGTGACCTTTTTTTTCCCCTATTCTTTTTCCACTTGGGTTGTAGCCCTAGTATATTCCCTTGTAGTTGGCTTGGCTAGGCTTGGCTTTGTTGCTTTCTTCTTCCCCTTGGGCTATGCAACTGGTTGTTTTTGTGCCTTTCTCTTCGTTGACTCTAGCTTTGGTCCTTCTTGTTTGACACCTTCCTCTTCTTCTGCATCCTTGCCCATTCCTTGGGTCAAATCAAGTGTTTCATATCCTTGTTCTTCTTCATCTCCTTCTCCTTTTACAGTGCCCTCACCAAATTTGGCTTTAAATTTCTTCACAAGTTTGTCTTTCTTCTTTAGTGTGGAGGTATTTTTTAACTCCATATCCACCTTTGACCTTACCACATCATAGGTTCCAAAATGTGGTGCACTTTTTTCTACTTCCTTAGCTAATATTGTAGTTATAGTTGTTGATGCCCCATCTATATTTATTTCATAGCCAAGAGGTCTTAACCATCTAACTCTTTGTGTAGCAGCTTGTATATAGGTATAGTCAATATCAACAAGAAAGTATACATCATTTACATGTTTTTCTACTAAGGAAACTAATATTCTTAGCCTTTTCTTCATGGTTTACTTGAAGTCTTCAAAATAGCTAATCATTAGGGTTTCAAAATTGGCTTCCATTTGTTCAATATATTCATTAACTTGAGCTATGATAGACCTATTCATTTTCTAGTCAACTTTTCCAAAAGAAAAAAACTCAGTTTGTACATAAAAGAAAATGCAAATTAAAATAGGACCAAACTTGCACTGTGCTCCCTTTGTCCTTCTTATTGTTGTTGAATTCTCATTAATCTGTTGCAGTTGCAGTTTTGCAAGATCATAGGTATGATCCTTTTTCACCAATTTGTAACCCAGATCAACTACAATGCAAGGCACATTGTTAAGTCTACTAGATTGGTAGAACTTATGTGCAATGACTCTAATAGCAAAGTCAACAAGAGGGTCTTGAATGGTTTCAATTGTAATCCCTCTCTTGTTCCACTTGGTGCCAATATTATTTTCAATTGCTTCCTTAGAATCACTCATAAGGGTTGGGTACCATGTCACTCTATGTACTGCCCTTTTTGTTATTTCCACTAGATCATCCTCCAACCACAAGCTTCCATCATGTATTCTACAAAGCACTAGCCTAAACCATTTAGTTTTGAAAATTGTGGGGAATTCTAGGGCACATGTTAATCCCTTTCTCTCAAAAATTTGATATTCCTCCTTTAAAACTCTATTTTCACAAAGTTTTTCATATGCCTTTGCCATCTCCATATCACCTATGGCTGTAATCTTACAATTATAACATCTTCTCACATCCTGAACCATAACTACCTTAGGGTATATGATAGATAGGGCTCTAGCTAGGTCATTTTTATGTGCCACTTCAGGGATTGGCCAAAAATTAGGTTGTTTTACCTCATTGGACACTAGCTAAACTTCAAATGATTCTTTCCTTTATGTTTTCCTAGAGCTAGAAGCGATTTGTGCAATCTAGGGTTTGAACTCAAAGAAAATGTGAAATTGCATAATTTGACACAGATGTAAATACCTCAAATTCAATGATTTTGTGCTGAATTGTTGTTGAAATCTACTTAAACACTAGATTCTTTTCTTTGAACTCATTCTGCACTCTTCTGTGTCTTTTCTCTTTGTTTGCGATGAAGAAAAATGATTGAAAATACAATATTATACCCTATTTTCATAGCATTTAATGTGTAGTATGTTTCCAACTATCCACTCAACTTCTTAAGGATTTCTACATTACTTGGCTTCCATTGCTTTTTCAACACTCGACATCCATAGGAGTACCCTTTACTCAGCTTCTACTGAATTTTCCTTTTACTCGGCTTCCACTACCAACTTGGCTCCAACTAATCATTCAGCTTCTATTGTCCTTAGCAATCAACTCTGCTTGTACTAAAATTCTACTCAACATTTGAGGGCAATTCGGTAGCACTTGTGAAATCTTGAATTTTAACTTTGCATCTTTAATCATGCTGATCTCTTCTTTTCAATACTTGTTTATTTAGGAACTAATGTATGATAAAGCTTTGTATATCAGTCCCTCATGCCTTCTCTTTGCTTAGTTTGATGAAGTGTGATCACTTGACCTGTTAGGTGAAGTGATCCCTTCATTTGATGTGCTACTACCATCTTTCTTCTTTGAAGTCTTATTCATTTCTCCTCTGATGTATTCAACATTCATCTTTTCCTTTCCTTTGTTGAACTTTGAATTGGGTGTCTTTGACTTTTTTGGGCAATTCTTGCTAACATGACTAGTCTTCAAGCAACTGAAACATGTAGTTTGACTTAACCATCTATTGTAGTTTCCTTTGAAATGTGTTCTTATGCAATTTTTAGGAATGTGTCCAAATTCTTGATAGTAATAATAGCTATACCTGGTGTTGTAATCCCAATTGTAGTGATGTCCATGGTTATTTCCCTTTGCAGGCTAATTAGATGTCCACATAGGCTTTGATCTGCACTCAAAAGCTCTATGTCCATACTTTTTGCAATTGTAGTAATGACCTTCAAATATTGGTGTTCTGATAGTCCTGGTCATGTAGTTATGTGCTTGATGTCCTTGCTTTTTGTACTTGTGACAATAACCTACATTCTTAGATCTATCATGTTGATGGGTATTTTTTCTCCTACATACATTAGAGGTATGTCCCTTTTTACCACAAAAATGACAAGTAGGTTTAGTATTCTCACCTTTGTTACTCCTTTCTTTTGCAGGCTTGGATGACTCTCCTTGTTTAGTACTGGTGTATCCCAATCCTGAAGTATCATTATGAGCCCTTGGTGATTTCAGTAGCTGCTCAAAGTACTTGATTGCCTCATTGGGTTTGTTGAGGCTCTCTGCAATTTCTTCTCTCTTTTCAGGTCATTTTTTAGTTGTTCATTTTTCATTTTTAGTGTAGAGATCTCAATGTCCTTGACATTCAGTTCATGATGTGCATTCATCATCTAACTTAGGGTGTCAATCTACATGTTTGAAATTCTCGCAAGCTCGATTGACTTCTCTTCTAGTCTATTGGAAAGTTTTCTCTTGTCTTCTTCTAGCATAGCCTCATCTTCAGTGGCTCTTTTCTTCTATTTAGTCACTTCACAAAGCATCATGGCTTGTGATTCTTGTTCAAGCTTGAGTGCTCTGATTTCTTCTCCTTGAGCTCTATTCTTCTCCATTGAGTCTACTATTGTTAAATCAAACTCTTTGGAATCTCCATTTGTAAAAAAATTTGAGGTGTCAATCTTCTTGTATTGTGTATCATTCTCAGCTATGGCAATGTCTCTTCTTCTCTTTAAGGATTTTCTCAGTTCTTCTCTAGCTTCTTCCAAAGTGTGTAGAGCAAGTTTTATATCAATTGCCTGATTCTCTATGATCTTCCCAAGTTTTTAGACTTCCATTTCTATATTGTTTCTCCAAGCTGTAAGGCTCCTCCTTGTGAGAACTTGGCTCTAATACCAATTGTTGGAATTTACAAGTGGGAAGATTTACTTCTTGCGGGGGGGCTAATCAGAAATAACTAACTTTACCCTTTTCAAAACCTTTTTAATTGAAACCATTTACATCCATCTAATTCATCTAATAAATATGAAAGTAAAGACATGCTTGAAAATAGATAACACAAGAATTTGGTAACCCATAAACCCTCCAGAATGAGAAGGTAAAACTGGGGTGGGGATGACACCTGCAAAGTATCATTGTAGCAATATGTAACTATTTAAGGTTACAAAGTTTGACCACTTTCAATGGTCTACCTTGTGAAAGGTTTTCCCTATTAAAGACTTTACACCCTATTAAAGTGACCTATCTAAAGGATTTACAAACATTCACTTGGAATGTTACCTTGTTAAAGGATTTACAATCTTGTCAAGGATCTAAAATGTGGCTATTAAACCTATATAGCTATTAAGCCAACCTATCATCATAGGATTTTAATTCTTACAATACAATGGTTAGAAAGTATTGTAGAATGTCTTGACCTGATGACTTGCAATCTTCAATTGCTGATTTTAGATCCTTATTCAACTCTGTCTTATTTGATCCTTGCTTGATCTGATATGTCTCTTCTCAAAATTCTGACACTATGTTTTGATGAACCAAATTTTGCAATGTTGTCCTGTCCCAATCTAAGTCTTTAAACTCCCCTCTGAACTTCACTATAGTTCAGTGATATACTTCTCATATGTGCACACGCAATGGGGTTTCATCCTCCTTTTAAAGGCTTCAAAGACTTAAGATTAGGTAAGAATCTATGATCAATATTCACTCGTCATTTCTCGCTCAATTCTTGCACTTTTCCTATTGGTTGCATGCCTTCTCCATTTTTCTTATTGGTTGCATGTTGATTACATAGGTAATACAAAAGAGTCAATCTTATCTTCATGATACTTTGAGATTCATTCTATGTTGGCTCAAAAATAGTTTACATCTATGTTGATTCTATGTTACTCAGAACTTACTAGTTGTTGATGCTCGACACATATAGGAATTCTATCTCACTCGGATCTTATAGAAATTTTGTTTCACTCAGCATCTATGCTTTTCTTGGCATCTATAGTGACTTGACATTACTTATCACTTGGCACTTGAACTTCACTTGGCACCTGAAGTTCACTCAACATCTATTGGATTTCTAACTCGGCTCACACTATAGCTTGGCATCTGTATCATACTTGGCACCATCTTGAGAATTGGTTAAGTGTGTTGACACTCAAATGTCAAAACCAATCTAAGACTAACAACTTTTGTATGATTGTACGTTATTGCTTCCACTACTTTATGTTTGTTGTATATGTTGTTCTTTAAAAAAAATTTTTTGAAAAACTTAGTAAAAATTTAGGTTAATTCTTTTAGATCCTTTGGTAGGGTGTTACATCATTCAAATTTGATGCAGTATTCTGGCCATAGGCTCTTCAATCTCTCCTCTTTACATACACATAAATCAATGATAAAGACAAACTAGGGGGATACACAATGGAAGCTTTTTTTGAGTTGGGTGAACAAAAGGGGAACTAAAAGTTATTAAATTGATTAAGTTATAAACTATGCCCCCACCTAGATTTTATAGTCACCCTTGTTGCACCCTTGTGATCTATGTCCCTACAGTGATCTTTTTTAATGAAAATTTTTCTTACTATAATAATAATAATTATTATTATTATTATTTTATATATATATATATATATATAATTTTTTTAGATGTCATCCATATAGAAGAGATAGTAATATTTGATTATTTGATTTTTTTTATTATATACAAGATACTACTAATGCTTGTATGTTTATATTGATATAATTTTATAGCCCAAATATTTTCTTGTGAAGAAAGTCCATGCCTAACAATATGAACCCAAAACAAAATATTGTGGTCTCAATTCAAAAGAAAAGGTGATGGAAAATGTTATTGTCCTTGCAAAAAATGCAAGGTCTTAAAGAATCGAAGAATTCTAATCACAACAACTCAAAGACATTGTAGGCAACATAATCACATTGAAGGGGGAAAGGATTTTTTTCCTTTGGTGAATGTGGATTTCCAACTGGTGGAACATGGAGGTGTGAATAACAAAGAAGAAGGCATTTCTCCCATAGAAGAAGATGATCCTAAGGTAGAGAACACAATTGAAGATGTTGGTATTGGCACAACTAATCATGTGCTAGAGAACATGATTGAAGAAGATGTTAGTGGCACAACTAATCAAGATGATGAAGATGATGATAGAAGTTTATCTAATGATGATGATGAAGATAAACTTGATATGCATGTAATTGAAAAGGCATACGAGCCCCTATACCAAGGCTTCCAAACAAAACTTCCCTCCGATGTATTATTGTTGGTGAACTTCAAGGTTATGAATGGTATATCCAATGTAGCAATCTCACATATGCTAAGGTATAGGGTCATTTTTGTCATCCTCTATGTTAGAATACCATTAATATTCTTTATTTTAAAATTTTTTTCCATAGGTTGATAGCTAAGTGTTTGTTACCACCATCAAACATTCTATCTCACTCTTATCGAGAATTATCATCCATTATGAAAGATATTGGAATAGAGTATCAAACAATACATGTATGTCCCAATGATCATATTATATATCATAAACAACATAAATTTGCAACAAAATGTCTTGATTGTCACATTAGTAGATATTGATTAGGTTAAATAACAAGAAAGGTGTCTCGCAAGGTTCTTTAGTACATCCCCATTATTCCATGTCTACAATGATTATTCAGGTGCACTAGCCTGGCATAATTTATGGATTACCATGGATGCAATAGAAGTCAAGATGAAATTATGTGAATGCCTGCAAATGGTTCTACATTTAAGGACATAGAAGATAGGTGGCCACTATTTAAACAAAAACCTTGTAATCTAAAGCTTTCATTGGTAGCAAACCATTTGGAGAGATGAGATCTATTTGCTCGGTATTGCCTATTTTTTATTAACAATAACATTCCTCCTTGGATGTCCATAAATAGGGAGCACATATTGTTGGAAATGATTCTACTAGGTATTTGTCCATTTAATGGTCATATAAATTAATTTATAAACACAGTATCAAAATGACCGTAATAATTAAGTTTTGCTTATGTTCATTCAACTAGGTAAGTACCAAGTGAAAGATATGAATGTATATATTGAGCCCCTTATTGATGAGTTGTTGAGTTGTATGACATCTCTAGACCAATAGGTGAAAGACAATTTCAATTTTTTGCAATGCTTGTATGGACAATACATGATGCCTAGGGCTAACACATTTTTGTGGTATGTAAAACTGTTAACACATATTTTTGGTATGTAATAGTGCTAATGTATTTTTGTTGTATGTTTAAGTTGTGTATGATAATTCTAAATAAGAATATTCTACATATGTCATCCAATTATACATAATCTTGTAGGTCTTCAAACAAAGGAAAAATTTGCATGTCCAATTTGTGGTCAAAAGATTAAATCTTGTCATTCAAAAAGTTTAGGAAAATAGGTGTTCGATGAGCATAGGCACTTTCTCCACAAAATTCATAAGTATCAAATTACCAAAAAATATATTTTCAATGTAAAAGAAGAAACAACATCAAAACCATGAAGAATGACATCTCACATATGGAAGTTGGAATAGAATAGAATGAATCATCAAGGTAATGTCATTCCATTTGATACAAATTTTTGTATGAAATTTAAATTTGGATACTGTCTTTTGTTTATTAATGATGTAATTGATGTTCATGAATTTTATGAAGGCATTGATGAACAACTTCCTAAAGGACTAAAAAGCTATCTTAGACAATTTAGTAGTTTGTCATACTACAAGAACCTCTCAATCATGCATTTGTTTAATGCTATGCATATTAGAAAGAATGTAACATAGAAACTATGGAAAATATTGGATGAAAAGTGTGACAAAGAAAAATTGGTCAAAATTTGTAATGACATTCAGGAATCCAATCATGTATTAAAGTTTTTGATTGGATCAAATAGTAATGGAAACCAAATTAATATGAGTTTCATTCCTTGGTTATTAATGCAACAATAAAACTAAATTTCCCATGGGATTTTTTGCAAATGTAAGCAATCTCATATCAAAGAAAAGTGATTTTAATAGGTCAAGATTGAAAATGCATGATTGACATACCTTCATCAAGATAAGTCACATTCTTCTCTATTTATAATAAATTTGTAAAACATCATGTACTTTTCATTGTTTTAATTTATAATATATTGAAAATATCATTTTATTATTATTGTAGTAAGTTCTACCTCTATGTCTTCCACACAACTTCGACAACATGAGTGTCAAACAAGTTATATATGATGTTTAGAAATACATGAGGTAAGAAGTGTTATTTGTTAGATTTGTTGTATAGATATTATTTTTGTGTCTTACTTTTCTTTTTCTTTAATTTATTGTAAAAAAAATTGTAGAGTCTTGTTAATATGTTTTTGCACAATGAATATCTTCTAGGTGGTTGTCATCTAAAGAAATTGATAAAAATGACAAAAGATTTGATGGGGACACAACCCAAGAACAGAATGGACACAATAGGAAAGGGGAAATTATGTTAACTGAGAAAATAAGCTATTACAAATAGTACAGAGAAAATCAACTTCAAACATGCCCTAAGGGCTTACAATAGCATAAATCTAGAGATAATTTCTCCTTTCAGTACCTCCTCTCAAACTCCACTCTGAACTGCCTTTTACAATGCTAGAAATCTCCTTAAATAGACCCTAGAGGGTTAAGGACTAGGAGTACATTCTAGAAAGTACTAGTAGGCATCCACCGACCAAATAGAAGGTTCTAGAAGCTGCGGTAGAAGTCAGCACAAATCCAGAAGAATCCAGAAATGGTAACCGAACTTTTGGGAGGCATAACTTTTGAACCGTAGCTCTGATTGACGAACCGTTTACATTTTCAGAAAGCTCTCGAAGCGTTGTATAGCCCTATGGACAATATTTTCTCATCCCCCATTTTTTGGCCCTTTTTGAGGTCATTTAATGCCCCTAACATGACTTTGAAGCATTCTTAAGAGGTCTCCAAAACCTGAAAAATTGCAATAACTTTCAAACCGTGGGGCCTTTTGACCTGATTCTTTTTCTGGAATGCTCTAAATCACAATTACATTCATCTGGCCAATTCACACCTTCTAGGTCACCAAAATGATGGCCAAATTGCATACTCCTATTTTTTTGGGATTTTCTAGCACACTGATAGTTGAACTGTGAGAGTTGGAACCTTTATTTGACCCAAATGGGTATCCAAAAATGTAAAGACATGAAATAGAAACTAAGTCTAAGTACCTTTTTTTGGGTGACACAAGATTGCTTTTATACCTCTGGATGCTCCTGCATCAGACACCCGGGGTAGATTGAAAAGTGACCTTGTCACTTTATGAATGGTAGAGGAAATCCCAAATGGGAAACCTCAGCTGCTGAAATCCAAGTTGAGTCCTCAATTGATCATCCTTTCCATTTGACCAAATACTCTTCATACTGCCTATTTCTGGTGCTCCTACCCACTCGATGATCTAGAATGTCTTCTATCTCCTCCTTCTTAGAAGCAGGAATTGGACATGGCTCTAACACCAGCTCCTCATCTGCACCATCATCATGATACTCTGTTAAATCTGTAATATTGAAAATGGGAGAAATGTGAATACCTTCTGGCAGCTCCACCTCATATGCATTTCCTGAGTCATGTTTCTTTAGAATTTTGCAAGGGCTAAATTTCTTCATTTTTAGCTTGTTGTAAGTACCGGCTGGAAATCTTTCTTTTTGTAAGTGCACCATGACTAGATCCCCTACTTGGAATTCCTTATGTCTTCTCCTTTGATCAGCCCTAGCTTTATACTCTTGATTCATCTTGGTTATGTGTGCCTGAACCTCCTCATGTAGACGCTTGATATGTTCAACAAATTCCTCAGCTTCAGCACTTGTCCTCTCCCCTTGTTCTATCTTCCTCAGCTCTAGTGTAGTCCTTGGGCTATTCCCATATACAATTTGGAATGGTGATTTTCCAGTACTCCTATTTATAGAGTTATTGTAAGCAAACTCTTCTTGTGGTAGAATCAAATCCCATCCCTTGGACTTATCCCCAACTAAACATCTCAACAAATTGCCCAGACTTCTGTTTGACCATCAGTCTGTGGGTGATGCGTGGAACTAAATTTCAAGTTTGTTCTCAACTTTTTCCACAATGTCCTCCAGAAATACCTCACAAATTTAGTGTCTCTGTCAGAAACTATACTCCTTGGAAGACCATGTAGTCTTACCACCTCTTTGAAAAACAAGTCTGCAATATGGATAGCATCATGAGTTTTGTGGCATGGAATGAAATGTGCCATTTTGGAGAACCTATCAACCACCACAAATACTAAGTCATTACCCCTTTGTGTCCTTGGCAATCCAAGAACAAAATCCATACTTATGTCCTCCCATGGCCTTGATGGAATAGGCAATGGCTGATATAGGGTAGTATTGTGACTAAACCCCTTGGCAACTTGACAAACCTGGCAACTCTGTACAAACTTCTTCACATCCTGTGAAATTTGAGGCCAAAAATAATGTTCTCTAAGAATGGTAATGGTCTTATCTTGACCAAAATTTCCTACCATCCCTCCACTGTGTTTCTCCTTAATCAGATTTTCTCTCATGGAACTCCTTGGAATGCACAATTGACTACCTTTGAACAACATCCCATCTTGAATCAAATAGTCTAACCACTTGGTTCTATCTACAGCAATAGGTTCTTTACAAGCTTTCCATGCTTCAGCAAAATCAGGATCCTTAGGGTACAAATTCTTGAGTTCATCAAACCCAACTACTTCAACCTGCATTACTGTAAGCAACAACTGTCTCCTACTTAGTGCATCTGCAACCCTGTTAGATTTTCCACTTCTATGTTTCAACACAAATGTATAGCTCTGCAAGAACTCTACCCACTTCATATGCCTCTGATTCAATTTACCTTGGCTATTTAGGTACTGCAATGCCTGATGATCAGTATACAAAACAAATTCCTTTGGCAATAAATAATGCCTCCATTTCTTTAAGGCCTGAACTATTGCATAGAACTCTTGATCATAAACAGAATACTTCTTCTTTGCATCATTCAATTTTTCACTAAAATATGCAATAGGCTTACCTTCTTGGCTTAATACAGCCCCAATAGCACTGCCACTGGCATCACAATCCACCTGGAAAACCTTTCTAAAATCTGGAAGTGCCAACACAGGCTGTTCTATCACCTTCTTCTTCAACAATTCAAAACTTCTCACAGCTGTTGCAGTCCATTTGAACTCTTTTCTATCCCCTCTTATTGTATCAGTTAGGGGTGCACATATGCCATTGGAATTCTTAATAAACTTCCTGTAAAAACTAACCAGACCATGAAATGATCTTACCTTAGTATCAGACCTTGGAGTAGGCCATTCCAAGATGGCTTTTACCTTCTCCGAATCCATTTTGAGACCTTCAGGTGATATAACAAACCCCAAATAGACTAACTCCCTTTTTGTAAAGTTACACTTCTTCAGATTAATTAATAGTTTCTCTTCCCTTAGCCTTTCAAGGACACTACAAATATGCAATAAATGTTCTTCCAAAGTCTTGCTGAAAATTAAAATATCGTCCAAATAGATAATAACAAATTTTCCCAAGAACTTCTTAAGTACCTCATTCATGAGCCACATGAAGGTGCTTGGGGCGTTCATCAATCCAAAGGGCATGACTAACCACTCATAAAGAACCTCCTTGGTCTTGAAGGCTATTTTCCACTCATCTCCTTCTCGAATCCATATCTGGTGATAACCACTCTTCAGATCTATCTTTGTGAAGTACTGAGCTCCACTCAAGTAGTCCATAATATCATCCATCCTTGGCAAAGGAAATTGGTACTTGATGGTGATCCTATTTATAGCTCGAGAATCTATACACATCCTCCACTTTCCATCCTTCTTTGGTGTGAGTACTATAGGTACTGCACATGGACTTAGGCTCTCTCAAATCAAGCCCTTCCTCAACAGCTCTTGAACCTGTCTATTTAGCTCCTCTGTTTCAGTAAGAGTCATCCTGTGAGCAGCCTTGTTAGGAAAACTAGCTCCTGGAATCAAATCTATTTGATGACTGATTTTCCTTACTGGTGACAATCCATCTATAACATTATCAGAGATAATATCTCCAAATTCCCCTAGTAAATTTGAAACTTCAAATGGTATTTCACTACTACCTTCTTTATCTTTCCTAGGAATCAAAGCATAGCACATATGCTGATGTTTCATGCCATCTAAAAACTTCCTTTCATCAACAAGAAAAATCCTAGCACTGCTACATACCTTTTCACCTTCCTTTTTTATGGGCTTCAATTTGTGGTGAACTCCATCCTTTGTCAGAGAGTATGTGTTTGCATGCCCATCATGTACTACATGTCTATCAAACTGCCATGGTCTACCCAACAATAGATGGAAAACATCCATCAAAATAACATCACAGAGAACTTCATCATGGTAACTCCCAATTTTGAATTTCACTAAACATTGCTCACTTACCAGGACCTTATGATCATCTTTTACCCAAGCAATCCAATAGGGTTGGGGATGTTTCTCCCTCTTGAGCTTTAGCTTAGAGACCATCTCTTCTGATACCAAGTTATTAGTGCTACCACCATCAATGATCATGTCACAACATTTATCCTCACACTTGCATCTGGTACAGAAAAAACTCCTCTTTTGTCCTGGTTCAATCTCACCACTTAGTAGGACTCTTTCATTTACCAAGGTCTCTCCTCTTTCTGCATCCTCTGAATCTAATGATTGTGCATCTTCATCCACATGACCAACCCTAGCTTGGCCCTCAGCTCTCCTATCTGTCCTTCCTTGTCATTGAGGGCATTCAAAGGCACGATGACCTTCTTTATTGTAGTGGAAACAGGTACCACGGAAGCCTCCTCTCCCTTGTCCACGTCCTCTACCTCTTCCTCTTTGATTTCCAAAGTCTTGATCATGGGAGCAGTTGGAACCCTCATTCCTTTGGTTCCTACTAGTACCCACATCTTCATTTTTCTTTTGGGTTTCATTGCAGCCTCCAGATGATCTATCGCTTCCCCTTCCTCCTTGACCGCACCCTCTTTGTCTTCCTTCAAACCTTTTATTCAGCTTCTCTTCAACTCATAGGGAAAATTGGTATGCCTCTTCAACGTTGGTCATTCTTACCTGACTTAATTCCTCTTGGATGCTAGGTTGCAACCCACTGATATAATGAGCAACCTTCTCCTTATTTGCTTCTGCATGCCCTGCTCTAATCAAGAGTCGGTAAAACTCCTCTATATATTCTTGGACTGATCTTCCTGCTTGCTTTAACGCATGCATCTTCTTAAACAAATCAAGCTCGTAGTCCACAAGAATGAACTGCTTCTTCAATTTGTCCACCATGCGATCCCACCTTGTGATCTTCTCCTTTCCTCTTCTATTTCTTTCCAATTGGACCTCTTGCCACCAAATTTTAGCATGGCCTTTCAGTTTGGCCTTTGCAAACTTAACCCTATCTAGGTCCCTGATATCCTCATACTCAAAGTATTCTTCCAGTTCATCGATCCAATCGATCAACTCATTTGGTTTCAGATTTCTTGAAAATATACCCACTTCAATTGTGGGTCTTTTCCCAAACTTAGTAATGGCCCTAAAAAGCCTTTCCTCTGCATGATTCAGAACTTCCCTGTCAAATTCCCATTCTAGTCCAATTACTTCTTCTTCATTGTCATCCTCACTGTCGTCACCTTTGGCAACATTTGCTCCTCTACGGAGCTCCTCTTGCAATGCATGTACCTGCCTTTGGAGGGATCTAACCTCCTCAGGATTAATAGCTCTAGGCCTTCTACCACGCTCTCTTCATGGAGGAATCTTCTAACTCGAACCCACAACCACATAGTATTGGTGCAAACTGCCTCACAGTCGGCGCTCTGTCTACACACTCAGGAAAATCAGCTCTGATACCACTTGATGGGGACACAACCCAAGAATAGAATGGACACAACAGAAAAGGGGAAATTATATTAATTGAGAAAATAAGCTAGTACAAATAGTACAAAGAAAATCAACTTCAAACATGCCCTAAGGGCTTACAATAGCATAAATCTGGAGGTAATTTCTCCTTTCAGTACCTCCTCTCAAACTCCACTCTGAACTGCCTTTTACAATGCGAGAAATCTCCTTAAATAGACCCTGAAGGGTTAAGGACTAGGAGTACATTCTAGAAAGTGCTAGTAGGCATCCACCGACCAAATAGAAGGTTCCGAAAGCTTTGGTAGAAATCAGTGCAAATCCAGAAGAATCTAGAAACGGTAACCAAACTTTCGGGAGGCATAACTTTTGAACTGTAGCTTCGATTGACGAAGCGTTTACATTTTCGAAAAGCTCTTGAAGCACTCTATAGCCCTATGGACAAGATTTTCTCATCCCCCATTTTTGGCCCTTTTTGAGGTCATTTAATGCCCCTAACCTGACTTTGAAGCATTCTTAGGAGGTCTCCAAAACTGTAATAACTTTCAAACCGTGGGGCCTTTTGACCTGATTCTTTTTTTGGAATGCCAAAATCACAATTACATTCATCTGGCCAATTCACACCTTCTAGGTCACCAAAATGATGGCCAAATTGCATGCTCCTATTTTTTGAGATTTTCTAGCACACTGATAGTTGAACTATGAGAGTTGGAACTTTTATTTGACCCAAATGGGTATCCAAAAATGTAAAGACATGAAACATAAACTAAGTCTAAGTACATTTTTTTGGGTGACACAGGATTTCCCTTATACCTCTGGATGCTCCTGCATCAAGATTGGAAGAGAAAAATTCCTCAGCTTTTGTGTAGGATGCAAAAGTTTTTACCTTCAACTATTTTCAATACACAAGAATACTACCTCATACATCTAGTTGACGAGATTGAATTGTGTAGACCTATACCAACTAGGTCAATGTGGATGGTTAAGAGGCATTTGAAATTTTTAAGGGCTTGGTTCAACAAAGAGCATGTCTTGAGGGTTCCATGGTGGAGGGATATATGGTATACCAAACCATGGTGTACATTAGTGAATATCTTCCCAAGTTTGCATCAAAGATCCATGTAGATAGCATTTGGGATCCCAACTCCATTTACAAATTTGAAGGGGAGTATTTGATGGGAAAAGGTAGATTGAGAAAAGTGAGAAGTAATTATAAGATATTATTATAGTTAATTAATTCTTATTCATCATCAATATAAGTTATTTCTAACTAGTCTATTTATTTTATACAGTTGCTTGTGAGTAGGATGCACTTTATTTGTACAATCTTGATTGGATGATAGTATGGATTGAAAAATCTCAACAAAATGGTCGCTCATTAACATGGGAAGGTGTTGCTTCATTGGTGAAAAAAGGTCATCATAATGGAGATTCTAGTGTTATTCCAATGGTAATTGATCTAGCAATTGGTTTAAGAGGTGGAAAGGTACATATAAGTTAATCTATCATGACCCATATGTTTAATATCAACTCATGGATAGATGCATAATTTTGACATGTTTGAAAAATAATAGGTCAAGCACCACAAAGCTATGTACTACAATGCCTATAAGTTTTCCATAAAAAATATGGATGACATGAAGAGAACTTGTGATTCTAGGATAATTGCAGTCTTTGAGGTCACTAATACTTTGTCTAGAAATGGCATGCATCCTCAACAATCTAAAAATAGATACTATGGCATTTTATATGATATAATTGAGTGTGACTTTAATTCCTTCAAACTAGTTCTATTCATTGTCAAATGGTACACACTATGACTGAATCAAAATGATCATGATAGAACTATTATTGAGCTAGTTGGAAATGAGCCATATGTTCTTCCAAACCAATATGAGGAAGTATTTTACTTTGGCATTCCACATAAACTGGGTTGGTCATTTTTTGTTAGACACGATCCAAAAGGAATACTAATAAAGTATAATGTGATTGAAGAAGAAGATACCGAGGAAGTGTAAGATGAAATAGATGATGATGATGGCGAATATGTTCATGATGATGGTGATGGAATTGATGATGATTGTGGTGGTGATGATGATGATGCTGGTGGTGGTGGTGGTGGTGGCAATGATGATGGTGGTGGTGATGGTGATGGTGATGATGATGATGATGATGATGATAATGATGATGATGATGGTTAGAGTGATGATCATGATGATAATGGTCATAGTGAGGGTGATGATCATGATGGTGATAATGATGATGTTCATGATGATTAGATGGATGAATAAGATGATCAATGACATGATCAATGGAAATGTATTAGGTATGATCAATAAAATATAAGAAGTATGGATATATTCATTGAAAATTTGTTTAAGTTGTTATAAGTTATCATGATTAATTATAATAGTATTGATGACTTATGATACACATGTTATGAAGATGTGTTACAATGCTCAATTCTTGGTATTGATTACTTATAATATATATTTTTTGTAGATATAATAGATTAAAATATATATAATGATTATGATGTATGCATATTGTTCATGTTATGTTCTATGTAATTTGTAACTAACTTAAGATAAATGATTTACGTATGTAGGAAACTATACCCCTTTGACAAGGATCCTATACAGTGACATGGGTTGAGAGGTATAAGTTTATTAAATTCTTTCTTTCTCTTTAGCTTCAACATTAACTTTAGGCCAACTTCATCAATACTAGCCTCATTTTATAGAAATTTTTTTGCTCTTTCAACTATATCTCTCATTTGATGGGCTATAGGTACCACCAAATAGGTATCTGTCATATTTTTCTTCCTTGAGTGAGAGAAATGAAAGAATACAAGAGGATAGTGACACATGTAGTAGGTCTACGAAAGAGAGATGAACTAAAGGTCAAAACATTAGAAGAAAATTCAATAAATGCATGCAATTTTTCCTTGCTCAAGGGGGGTCATTTTCTTATGATGATGAGACAAAATGAAATATCAAGGTTCCCTTGTGGCATACATATCTTTAGAAAGAATGAGTAACCAACGAATTACCTTCAATTAATATCTATTTGTGTGTTAATGAGAGGATATATCACATAGCTCCATCATCATTACATGGTTTGGGCCTATTTTCCATGGATGGCATAAAGGTCAGTTATAAAAACTTTGTTGAATTGATGGAGCATATAGGATCTTGTTACAATTACAATAATTGGATGTAGATAGTTCAATAAAAAAAGCATGCATAGGTATGCACTATTAGCAAATTATCTAAAATAGAAAGAAAATGATCAAAGTAAAAGACTTATTGTGTACATTAATGGAAGGCCAAAAGAAATAGGGAACATTGCAAGTTTTATAAATAGTACACGTACTAGGTCAACTAATAAGTGGCCCAATTACAATTTTGAGGCACATGAGGGAAATCATATTTTTGTATGTGCAATAAAATCAATAAGTGCAGGGGAAGAGCTGCTTATAGATTACAATTTAAATCACATAGATACAAAGAAAGTTACTATCATGAGACTTGTAAGTACTATATATGTAATATTTAAACTAATTACTTCCAATTAATAACTCCAATATACAATATACCATTTTAATAATATGTTTTTTGGCTAAGTCGACAATTTCTTTCATTATGCCAATGTTTTTATATATATTCTTTGTCACAAGGTGACATGGATCCATTGGATGATAGAGCTAGGGATGTTTCTCCCACCCATTCTTCAATGAAGGTAAACATTTTATATAAAAATAATTATAATTAAATACAAAATGTCATATTATTATGTTATTTTCCTTAAGGTTTTGGACTTGTTTTATTGATATTTTTGTCATATTTTGATGCTTATGGAAGGGAAAAGAACCAATTACACAAGACCATTTTTTTACTAATATGGTGGCCACAGTATTATGTGATGATAAAATCACATATATATACCACTAACCCTATAAGCATGTGTAAAAAGAGCTTAAAAATCACCAATCTACAAATTCTTGCACTTGTGGTGGATCCAAATCCAACCAAATAGAAAGAGACGACGAGAAATGAATTGTGTCAGAGAACACATTGTCTGTAAGTAAGAGAGACTAAATCTTTAGCTAGTACAATAGTTCAATGAAGTTTTATGTTTTATACTAATTTATGGATCATGAACCAAAATATGTATGTGTTCTTACAGAATTTTTTGAGACCTCATCAAGTTGTTAGACCCGACTAGGGTACTAGTTTAGTTCGTATAGGTATGTGATTTTAGTTTTCAACCATTAGAAGAAACATCATCAAAATCACCATATACCAAGCTTCTCTATTGTAGTCCATTAATAGTCAAAACTACACCATTATTTTCTTAATGATTATTATTGATAGTTTTATAAGAAAGGTGAAGTATATTACTATTGTCATGTTTTTGCAATCTATATTTTAAAAAGACATGTTGAGAAAGGTGAATTATATATTAAATTTCTATTGAAAATTTAATATTTAATTACTTATAAAATTTAATATCTTAAATTACAATTGGTGTAACCTTTATGTGATTTTTTTTTTGAGTATACAAAATGACATGGTGACAGAGTCGAGCGTGATGTTACTATTGAGCATGTTGAGGTTGGGGCTGAACAAAATGTGATAGTAGATGATGTGGCACTATCTAGTAAAGAAAAATCCCTATTATGTTCTTTAGATTAATGAAGTACTTATAACATTTTAAAAAATGTTTAGAATTAAACCCATTTATTTGTTATTGCAAGGGTGCATCATCTTTGTGCTCAAAAAAGGAAGAGGAAGCATCATATCATAAGATTAGAACCACAAGATCCAAACAAGAATGTCAAATATAGTCAAGATATACCTATTAGCCTTTATCTTGGACAAACATCAAAGAAAAACAAAAGAAGAAATGATTGTCAAAAACTTTGTTTGATGATGAATTTTTTATGAATGTTGTTTATTAATGAAATTTATGTCATGTTATTGAATATTATTATTTGATTATATGATTGATGTGTTTGTGAATTATTGATGAATGTTTATACATATTAATGAACTATATATCATGTTAATGAATGTTATGTGATTATAATGATTAAATGTTATAGTTCTTGAATGAATGAATAAACTATTTACTTAGATGTTAATGGGGAATTTAGAATGATTATAAGGGATGAGGCTAAATGATCTTCCACCTTCACATGGTTGGCCTTGCTAAGTAGAGAATATTAAAGGATTCTTGAAACCAAGTGAAGCTTAAACTATACCTATCAAAACTAAATACTAATATATGGTCCCATCATCGAGCGGCTAGAGAACTTCACCATAGTCACTAACAATTGTCATTTCTTCCATGCTAATGTAGACATGTCTATGATTTTTGTTGCTATAGAATCCATATCAATTACCACTACAATTTCATCACATGTCTACACTATTAGTTATTATTGCTACATTTCTATAATGAATCACAATCATCTCTTCTGTGATAAATATTATCTATTGGTAAATAGATTTGTCACTTTGGAACTCTTGACAATGTGCCCAATGTAAGTGTGAAAAACTAAATACAACTATATGATAAACCACTTCATAGTGTGATATTCCTTTGCATTTAGGAGGGGAAGCTCCCTTGTATATATTTTAAGAGTGAAAATTTCAAGTAAAATAAAGCATTTTTACTACTTGAGATCCCTTATAAAAAATGTACAAATAGTTCTCAATATTTTATTAAAAATACCCTATTAGATTCACCATTGAAAATTCAAGATTATGCATAATCATGCATAATGGAGAAAATATGATTTATAAACAACACATATACACTCTGCAAATACCAAATAAGAGAATATGGGAAGTGAATTCAATAGAAATGACTATTTCCTTTATGAACTAGAGTAGAAATTTAAAAAAGCTAGTCATGTTCTCATATGATGAATATGAGACAAGAATATATGAACACGTTACACACTTGGTAATACTCTCAAAATATTCTTTGTGTACATTAAATTAAATTACACTACTTCAAAACAAAATATTGCTCCAAATCATAAAGTCTCAAAAGTCCATCAAATAATGCTTTTACTTGATTATATAGACAAGCTTCCTTGTGACTACCAAAACTTTTAGGATAATAAGAAACTCTTTTTTGTATGTTTTAAACAATGTTTTAATAACCTTAAAATATTTGTGAGAAAGGTATTGGTTAATTAACCTTTACAAAGCCAACCAAAAACAAGGAGAAAAATTCTAAGCCTAAGATAAAGAGAATGTATAAAGAGAGAAATAGATGTTATGCTATGTTATTACATAGAATTTTGTAGAAGTTGATATGAGTGAAAATTCATCCCTACAAATCAGAAGAATTATGTTTGACTTGGTCTTGTATGGACTAAGAATCTCCACCATAGGCTCGTAGCTTGGAATGAAAATAATATCCATTCTCAAATTCATACTGATTTGTTTGTCTTCTATTTCTATGAACTATTGTTGATAAAGTTGGTATGTCCTAGGTATCTAAAGTAATTGAAGCAACACTTAATCTCCATTTCATCTACATCAAACACTTTATTTTCTACCTATGAGTTGATCCTATTAGTGAATAAATTCAAGAGAAATTGGCAATCAATATGTTGGATATCCTTTACTATTTATGTGCCTAGATAACAACTACAATGACCTCGTCTATTATTTTCATCCATACCTATTAATAAGTTGCCAATATCTTTTTCATATTTATCCAAACCTCAATGAATATTTATTGACTTCTAGTTTATACTTTTGCACCACACATTTGATTATTATATTCTAAATTGGAGAATACTTTCTCAAATCAAATTGTTTTGATCAATTTTGGTATTTCTTGAAGTACTAAGGTTATGCTTTTCCAAGAAAATTTTTCCATTTCTTGTTCATACTAAAGAATTACCAAATATATATCCTTTTATTTGATCACGAAATCCAAAGATTCTTTTTTTATTTCACTAATCAATGTTTTGATAAAATGCTATTTTGAGAATTATTTCAAAGAAAATTTAAAATGTTATGCTTGAGTGGACCAAATTAATGGGGATAGTTTTAGATGTTAACTATGTCAATCTCTTAGTTTCAGGCAATGCACAAGGAGGCCCTAGTTCAATATAAAATCTCAATTGATATGCATAGGAAATCAGGTGGAGCTAAAAAATGCAACATGTTTTCTTTTTTGTTATATGTCATAAATTAGGTATTTTAAGTTATAGACCATCATGAACATTATAATTTTGACTCTTATAGGTGAGCGTAATGTCCTCAACATGCAAGAAAATCAAGACTTTTTATTTTCTTCCTTTTTGAAGACATTCTCTTGGCCATCAAAGCCAAATTTCTAATGTTCATGGTGGTTTATAAATTTAAAAAAACTTATAGACCTATTAAAATAATGTAGACATGGTGTATTGTTTCAGCTTCACCTGTTGTCCATGCATATGGAACACAGATGCATGTGCATTCTCAATTCAGAGTGGTTGAATCTTGTTTTGGATGGGAGGGAGAGAAGCCAAAGACATAAAGGACATGCACTAGAAAATGGGAAAATAATGTCACTTTGTAGGTCTAGAACCTTTTTTTGTTATATTTTGTCACACATATATCCACATGTTATAAATTTCCTTAAAAAACAACATATTTGAAGTATTAAAATTTGCTTTGTGGGTAGATAAAAATAAGATGGATTAGTGCAAAAAATATAATACACAATGGGATAATGTTTTTGTTAATTCCAAAGGAGATTTACAAGGATATTCTCCCTAAACAACCAACTTGAGGAAAGACCAATGTTTTGAAAGAGCATGATGTTGGTAGGAATAAACTAAGTGCAAACACATTCATCAGAGATCCAAATGCACTTAGAATAGAAAAACCTTGCAAATTTTAATATTTAAAAAATGCCATCTAGAATAGAAGTAGAAAAGATGGAACACAACCCATCAACTAGATATTTGTATAATGAAAGAAGTAATTGAAAATGTGGGCATAGATAGGAATCGTATAATGTATGTGTAATACCCCAAAATTGGCTTATTGACATGATCACCAATTTCGGTCTATTTCAATCAATCCTAAGTCCTATGTCACTAGGCAATTCTTATTCTGCTACTCGCTACTTGACTTAATTGTCAAATGTAGAAAACTAAAATCTACATTAATCATACTCTCTATTTAATCCCCAAAGTATTGACTTGTATTAGTCACATTAAACCTATTGATTAAGATTTAATTTAATTATTAAGTATTTATACTTTAATTAAATTAAGTTATCACCTAAGGCTAATGTACTAAGGGATTAAATTTATTTAATTTAATAATTGTGCTTATTTTGATTAATTGAATACGATTATTCAATTAAATAGAAAATGCATTTATGAGATCATGTCTCACTTTATTAAATTAAATAATATCTTCAAAATCCTCTCTTCAGTTCTAAATGGAAACTTTGAGTGAACTATCTCTCGAATTGGAATCAATCTAGTTAACTCAATCTCACACCCTATGACAAGTTCAGTTAACTACTCATCACACTCATATCTGAAATAGTTAACTCTGCTTGCATAAGGAAGTTTCCATCTTAGCTGAATCTTTGCTTCAATCTTGAACATTGATCCGAGTTGATCTCACCCATTGATGGATTTCAGGAATTCTATTTAAGGGACTCACAATTCCTCATCACAGGGGTTGAATTGAATTGTTATCGAATCGCTACTGAATTGCATACTCATTTAAGTTTAATATTTTCATAAAGCTCTCATTTTCTTAGATTAATATCATTTAGAATTAATATGCATTCATTTAGTTAATTCTCTTTATATGTTCTTAGATTAACTGCATAATCATTTGGATTACTTGCATGTGCATATAGATTAATCATTGTTAAACCCTTCATTCTAGGTGGTCTGATTGCCTATACCTCAAATCTGAGAGCATAAGTAGGCAAAATCCACCAAGATAGAAGGCAACAGGTCACCTTGTAGGACTCCTCTTGGGTGAAAAACCTCATGTTCATTCTAGGATGAATCTGCATACAAGGACCATGTTGAAGTGTGTGTGTTAAATAGAGGTCACATTCCATGCATACATTTTTGGCACCTACCATGGAGCCGAAAAAATCAATTTCTTTGGCCTCATCTATTTTTTTTGTTATTTTAGCGTTCTATTCGTACTGTTTTGTACTATCATTCAAATCTTCACATGAGATATTCCATTTTCGTGTGAGGATTTGAAGGTTCTTGCATGAAGTTTTAAATTGTATCGCGCAAAAAAGTGCCCCATTATGAAAGTCTTTGCATGTCACATCATTTTCTCGCATGACTCAGTGAAAGATTTTGCACGACCTTGCGCAAGATTTTGTGCAAAATTCTACAATAGCAAGTTCAATTTTATCATTTTTCAACATTTTTTTAATTCAATTTTGCTTATGTTTTTTCCTTTGGATCTTTATGTTTCTATTTCTCTGGTTTTGTGTAGCTTAACTATTGTCTACAGGACATTTGTTGAAGACTCCTTTAAAAACCATCCAAAAAATGAATTGATTGTTTGTTTGCAGGATGATTGCCAAAGATACATTTGATGAAGACTACATTTAAAACCCACAAAATAGTGTGTTTTCTTTCTTACTTTCAAAACATAGATTAATAAGGGCTTGTGAACTTCCTAGGGTGCAAGATAGAAGAATAGGGGATTATGCTCTTCACCACTTGGAGGTCATGACCAAGGGTAAATCAAAAACCTAGATGCTTCTGAAAGATGGCATTCAAAAGAAGGCAAGAAGCTTAGCGGTTCCCTAGTATGGGTCCTTCTCTATGAAGAGATAATGGTTTCCTTTTAGGGAATCAGAATCTTGAGAAAGGACAAGTCTGGATTAATTAAGTCAAGTCAGTAAATTAACTTGTTTTGCATGTTTAGGTGAGGAAATAAGGTAGAGGATTATGCTCTTTCCCCTTGGGGGAAATCAAAAACTCGAACCCTTAAATCTAGACCATCAGTATGAGTCAATCCTTTAGAGGGCCTACCGGAGTGATCCAACCTCCGAGAACAACCCAAGTGAGAACACTCCTTTCGCCAGAGATTCCAACTCACTATAATCAAGATGCTTTGTAAAGTGAAAGACTCCAAAGCAGGATTAATTTCTTTCCCTTGATTCTTGAAATCACATATCAAGGGGAAGCTCTGTCTGTTGCATTGGCTAGTGCCTTCCCCAGTCTTGCTAAGCAAGTGTGTACACTCTCAGATGCTAGTGTGGTTTGCTGGTCTCAACTCCTCTTGTGGAGCCATCAAGAATTAATATGAATAGAAGCCAAGTAAAAACCTCTTAGTTAGAAGCTACCTGATTCACCTCCTTAAGGAGGCATAATCTTTGTGCAAGGAGGGGGAAGAATCTCTCATGTAGAACTCACCATAGGCATGCTACTGGACATTTGAAGGTGGTATACATGCTTGTCCCTTTCCATAAGGGTGCTCATTTAGTGTATACCATTGAGTCCTTTAAATATACCAAAAACATAGGTGCCCTCTAGGTGGTGACATGGCTGTGTGAGGTACACGCATGTGCATAAGCTATGGGACAAAGGTTTCTCCTTCTCTACCATTTTCTATTTCTAGGGATAAAGCATGTTTTTTATCGAGTCTTCAACATGTCCAAACCTGATAAAACAAACTAAAAATCCAAGACTCCCCCATCTCTCTAAGTTGCTTTACCCTCAGTTGGATTTTATTCGACTACTACTTACTTCCTATGTCCTATTGAAAACACTTTGCCTTTTTTTTGAACCCAACACCACTTTTACAAGTTTGAAATCAACCTACATTATGTCTATTACCACTCAAATAAGCCTACAATCTGTCTAAAATTATCCAAATAGTTAAGAAATCTCTTCAAAATCCAACACTGTTGTTAATCTGGTCTTGATTTTCACACACAGTCTTGTATTTCCTTGCATGAGAATTCACCTTTTCACACAAGCTAGTTCAAGTCTTTGCATGAGAACTTGCATATGCCTGTGCGAGATCTTGCCAACTATCTTTGCTAGTCCTGTCACTTCTTCATGCAAGCCAAAGAAAGTATTTACATGAATTTAAATTGATGTTCTAAGTCCTCACACAACTTGGTAAACTTTCTTGCATGGCTCACAAAGAATATTTGCATGAGATCTTATTCCAAAACTATCAAATTAGCTTATTTGACCAATCTACGATGTGTGTTCAATCTGTTTCCTACATTGAGTTATCCCTTCTCTATCCTGAATAGTCCCAAACAGTCCCTTAGTTCTTTGGATTTTCATTCTTTAGTGTTTGTCATGCTCCATGTTATGATAGCCATAACCTTTGGCTATTTCAACCTTCAAATTAGACTACTCATGCCTTAGTATATAGCATTCTTGTCTTGTCTAGTTAAGACTAAGTTTTAGTGTGGTCCTTGTCTAGGTTCTTACTTCTTGTCCTTGTCAATGATTGTTGCAACAAGGAGCGGCAACGTGTTTTATCCTCTTAGACTTAGGTGAGGTCATGCTAGGGGTCATAATTGTATTATAGGTCACCTTCCCTTTGTTACATAATCTACATCCAATTTGGCTAGTGAGGCATCTTCACGATCTCCCTCACCTATCAGGTCACCTCAAGTCCAGTGTCCATTCTCAATAAACTTGCAATAATCTAGGAATCCTTTGTATCAAGAGGATCCTAAGACTAGCAGAGGTCCTGTATCCCCAAACAACATGTTAGATTTCCTTTTTAGACGACCTTTCAAAACACATCATACTAAAACTAAACATGTTCCTACAATGACTATCATGAACCTAAACATGGTAGTCACAGTAGACATCAAGAACCACCTAGGAATGACAAAGAGAAAGAGAAAGACTCTGACACCAATGAAGAATAGGAAGAGGTGGAAATAGTCCCTAAACACATAGAAAAATGTCAAAGAGACAAAAACTTTCAAAAGGTCATGGGAATCCTACTCAATGAAGAGAAAGAAAAGTACTTTCTCAAACTTTCCCAAGAGGGAGCTAAGTTTCCCTCTCATTTCAATGTGCAAACCATTATTACACCTGAAGAGGAAACTGAGACTTCCAAACTCCAAAAAAAACTAAAAATTATGCAAGACCAACTGGCTTAGATGATGCATAAGAAAGAGAAACCTACAAAAATGTACACATTAGATGCTCTTTGTCCATTTCCATTTGATAAGAGCATAAACATGCCTCCTTTCCCATAAGGCATAGAGCTACCTAAGTACGACAAGTACTTTGGCACCACTGATCCCCAAGATCACTTGCAAGAATTTGGCACCTTGTCTATGGAGTTTATACATGATCAGACATACCTCATGCATTTATTTCCCAAGAGCCTATATGGTTAGGCTTTGGAGTGGTTCTCACACTTACCTCTTGGTATCAAGATGTTTGATGAAATTGCCAACTTATTTGTCTAGTAGTATTCTAATAACATTCAACACCCTATCAACATTTGAGATCTATGCAACCTTAAGTAGAAAGTGGGAGAACCTTTTCTCACATTCCTCCAATGGTGGAGACAACTATACACTAAATATTCACACAAGATTCTAGAAATGGAAAAGCTAGACATTTTCACTGATAATCTTTTACCTAATTTTGGGTATAGAGTCCAACTTCAAGGTTCATGTACCTTTGAAGACATGATCACACAAGAAATTTGTGTCAAGGAATTTATGGTCAATAAAGGTGAACTCACTCTTCAGAAGGACACAAAACAAGGTTCCACCTCCAACAGAGATAAAACCAAATATGAACAAGAATCGAGAAATTGTACATGGAGTTGTTGACAATGTCACTCCCAAACCTAATAAGGTAGCATTTAATCTCATGGATGGTCTCAATGTGGAATTTGTTTTTGAGAAGCCTCCACCTAACAACAAGACATCTGGGAATAAATTGAGAAACTCATGGGCCACATGCCCTAAGAAAGAGTATACACCCTTGGGTGAACCTCTAGATGTGGTTTACAAAACATTCCTATGACACAAGCTTATTTCACCAATGGAAAAACCTCATCCCTATGATCCGCAACCACATCCACCATGGTGGAATGAAACCTCATTCTATGAGTATCACCAAAATAAGGGACACAAAACTAGCAACTGCATAAACTTGCACCATAAAGTCCAAGACATGATTGATGCTGGTGAATTTGTGGTAGACGGACATAACAAGAACTTGGATCACAAGGTGTTCAAAGAGCCTTTCTCAGCCTATGAAAAAGGAGAGACTTCAAAACCAAAACCCAACAACAAGGTCAACTATGCATATTCCAATGATGACAATTTGATTAACATGGTTGAGCTTGTGGATTCTAAATACTATGACATCATTATCATTAAGGGCAAACAAGATAATGACAAACCCAAGATACCATTTGTATTGAGGGGCACTACTTCCAACACAATGGATAACACACCTTTGCAACACTATGCTAATACTATTACTCACTCTCACACCAAGTTGGTGCTCAAAGGCCTTGCGCCTTCTACTCCCAATCCTGAACAACATAAAGACAAAGACCTTGCTGGTCCATCAAACAAAAGTGAAAAACTCACAACGAACTCAACAGCAACTAGTTATAGTGTTCTCAATCAACTAAAATGAACTAATGCTCAGATATCCATCTTTGAGCTACTTAAAATCTTGCCTGCTCACAGGAAAATTCTAGACAAAGCCCTCATTGAGGCAAATGTCCCTCAAGATCTTTATCTTGGGAAATTTCAATCCATGGTAGGTCACTTGAACTCACCTTATCTTATGACCTTCTCTAAGGAGGATGATAATTCACTGAGTCACCCACACAACCAACCTCTACACATAGAGGTTATGATACATTAGATACATGTTCATTAGGTACTCATCGATAATAGTGCCAGCCTAAACATTGTCTCTACTACTTTGCTTAGACAATTGAATTATTCTGAGGACTCTATAGACTCTCGATGCAAGATCACCATCAAAGCATGTGATGAAGTGGAATGAAATTCTCTAGGTCTTGTGGCCTTACCCATTCGTGTCAATCCTATAGAAAGGGATGTCACCTATCAGATGCTCAACATTTCCTTCACTTACAACATTCTATTAGGATGACCATGGATACATGAGATGCATGTTGTGCCATGCACATATCACCAATGCATCAAATTCTCATTTCATGGCTCCAAATTTACTATTCTTGCCACTACTAGCTATACCTACAATATGCTCAAAGCTACTAAAACTTTTGTTCCTACTAACCGTGAATCTACTGATTATCATGACCATAAGCTGAAATAAATCAAGAAATCATTCAAACTGAAAGAAATTGGCATGGGAGAGTATCATATTGAACCAGTGTTGTCATTAACATCTCTTCCAGAGTCTCCTCATCATTGTGGGAGACCTTCAGAGGCAAAGAATTCATTCATGCTGACACCTCAGACCAAGTATAATGGCACTTTTGTTAAGGCTACAATTCCCCTAGAGGATGAAAGTTAAAATAGAGCCATTGTTGCATGGCTTTACAGAGAAGAGACTCCATTAGACTTAATAAAGAAAGCTCGAGAAATCACTCTTGAGAAATATGGGCCTGGTCTTAGGCTCATGAAGCATTTTGGTTATAAGGGAACTAGCCCTATTGGGTACAATAACAATGGCCTAATTGATCCTATCAAGGAAACAACTCGAAGCAACAGTGATATAACTAGCCTAGGATTTAAGAAGATTCATTTCCATTTGGGACCTAATTAATTCATACCAAAACTTGAGAGTTCATCTGGAAATGAGTCGCAAGATGAGTCAGACACTCAAGAGGAATAATCTGACAATGAGGGTCCCTATCCTTATCCTATTCCTTATGATCTTGTTAAATTCTTGTTGAGATAATGGGTGTTGCACACATTGCATAATATTCTTATATTTTATTATTTTATTTTATTATGTAATGTTGTACCTAGATGGACGTGCAACATGTAAAGATTCCCATAGAATATTCTTGATGAGTTGTATTGTAACATTGTGATAATATTTCATGTAATTATTTAATATTGGGGAAAAGAATTAAATGCCCAATATTAAATGTGGGGTCAGTGGGTTAGGTAGCACATGGTTTTAGCACATGGTTTATGTAATACCACTTAGTGGTTTTGTGGGACTTGCTACTATATAAGCAGCCACAAGGGTAGTTGTTGTAGAAAGAGTGACAAGGAGAAGACAAAAGGCAAGAGTTGAGCAGGACAAGGCTTGACAGGTTAGCCAAGGGAGCATTTGTGAAGGTTGAAAGCATGGCATGGGATGTGTGGATTCATGCTTGTTCACATAGTTTTCTCGGTTGTGGCTATGGCCATGAAGGCTTCCATGGTTGTATGGAAATGGTATTTTTTGCTGAATAATACATGATGATGGATGCTTTTGGAGGCTGGGTTTTTTCCCTCAATGAGGGTTTCCCAGGGTATATCTTGTGTCACAATTTTGTGGGTATGTTGTATATTCTCTTGCATGTGGATTTTAATTCAGTGTTTATTTCAAATCTATTATGGGTTATGTGGAAACGGTTATATTCTGATGGGGACACAACCCAACAACAGAATAGACACAATAGAAAGGGGGAATTATATTAACTGAGAAAATATGCTAGTACAAACAGTGCAGAGAAAATAAACTTCAAAACATGCCCTACGGGCTTACAATAGCATAACTCTGGAGAATATTTCTCCTTTTAGCACCTCCTCTCAAGCTCCAATCCGAACTGCCTTTTACAATGCCAGAAATCTCCTTAAATAGACCCCGAAGGGTTAAGGACTAGGAGTACATTCTAGAAAGTGCTAGTAGGCATCCACCAAAAAAATGGAAGGTTCCAGAAGCTGTGTTAGAAGTCGGTGCAAATCTAGAAGAATCCAGAAACGGTAGCTGAACTTCTGGGAGGCATAACTTTTGAACCGTAGCTCTGATTGACGAATCGTTTACATTTTCGGAAAGCTCTCGAAGCGCTCTATAGCCCTATTGACAAGCTTCACTCGTCCCCTATTTTTTGACCCTTTTCAAGGTCATTTAATGCCCCAAACCTGACTTCGAAGCATTCTTAGGAGGTCTCCAAAACTTGAAAAACTGCAATAACTTTCAAACCGTGGGGCCTTTTGACCTGATTCTTTTTCTGGAATGCTCTAAATCTCAATTACATTCATCTGGCCAAGTCGCACCTTCTAGGTCACCAAAATGATGGTCAAATTGCATGCTCCTATTTTTTCAAGATTTTCAAATGCACTGATAGTTGAACTATGAGAGTTGGAACCTTTATTTGAGCCAAATGGGTATCCAAAAATGTAAAGACATAAAATAGAAACTAAGTCTAAGTACATTTTTTTGGGTGACACAGGATTGCCCTTATACCTCTGGATGCTCCTGCATCATATTCTTTGTTGCCAAGTTTCCTTACAAGTGGTATCAGAGCTATGGTTTTATTATTGTAACCCTAGATTGAATCCATGGGAATGCATGAGAGGATAAAAGAAAGGGCAAGATATATGAATGATTTATTACAGATCTAAGGGTTTTGGATTTGCTGTTATGATGGGATGTTAAAATATTTGGGCATGTGAAATTTTTGGACAAAAATATTTTTCGAATGTTTCATTTAAATGAGGGTTTTGGGGGGTAGCTTGCATAAATGACCTCCTGGGTAAAAAAAAAAGACCTCACCATTAGATCCAAGTCAACATTTCCATAAATTTTGATATATAATATGTCCTAGTTTGGCCATGTTAAGAGGAAATGAAAGAGTTTTTTGGTTTCAGCCCATGATGGCCATCAAATTTAATCCCGTTAGAATTTTCGTCATTGAAAAAATTTTAAAATGAAAAATCGTACTAAAAATGGTAAAAAGATTGTCTTAGTAAAACGGCCATAGCTTTCTCTTAGAATATCATATTTCAGAGTTCTTACAAGCGTTGGAAAGCTAATTCAGAGCACTACAAGATGGTGTAGGTTTGGTTCTATGATTTTAAAATTTTGTTAGGTTTTTAGAGCCCTAAAGTCAGATGTTATTTATTTTGAGCACGGATTAGGGCATAACTTGGGCATACGGAGTCAGATTTTGGACTTCAAGTAGTCAACGGAAAGCTCTTGGAGAGCTCTAAAAATTGGTTCAGATTTGGTGCAAGTTTGGCATGATTTATTTAATGATATATTGATCTGAATAGTTTATTAATATATTTTGACTATGGTAACATTGTGAGTTTATGGCATTGGAGATTTAAGATTTGATATCATTGTATACTCAGTTCATATTTCAGATTGGTCTCATGATGATATGGTTATTAGTGTTTGGTTTGGATATGCATGATGACTTGTTGGTTCTACAAGTTGTGCAGTGTTATAAGTGGTCTATACTTATAGGTTGCATTTATAGCTTGGTTATGGGTTATCTTTGCCCATTGATCTTCATTATTGATGCATATTCAGATTGGTGGCTTGGATTTGGGTTGTCTATGCCCGAAGTCACATGATTTTATGATTTTATCTTCATGTAGAAGGGATGAGATGTTGTTACCAGGGACAGTCATGGTGGAGGATTTTGGTTGACTATTTTATGCTGACAGGTTGGATACTTTGAGAGCCAGATGCTCGGTTCATGGTGTCATGGATTTTGGCATGACATGATTGGTTATACAAGTACATCCTTGATGTTCATTAGCTTGGATTTCAGATTCAGTTATGGTGGTATATCTTCTTAGTTTGAGAATCATGGTTATTTAGTTTCTTTTAAGGAGCTCATGATGTGCACTTTGAGTTCTTTGATGGTTTGATGCCTTGGTTGATTCTCATGGTTAGAGGATGGATTTTTTCATCATGATGTCATGGATAGCTTGGATACATGGTTTAGTGGGAGCTTGTGACAGTGATGGCATGACAGTGCAGGATTAGTTCCTGGTTTGATTTGGATCTTCATATAGGAGATGGATTTTATGATGCCATAGGTGACTTGGTACCACAGTTGAGTGGGAGTTTTTGGCATTGATATATTTATTGAGTGTTTGCAGATGTTGGAGATTTGTCTTAGATCCTGTTGCTGCAGAAGCATCTTTGACATTTGCATGGTGCACTTGTTATCTTTATGGTGTGTGAAGATGGTTAGATCTTGAGGACTCATGGAGTTCTTGGTTATCTTCATGGTGTGTGGAGATGGTTCTTCATGGTATGTGGAGATGGTTTTCTTCATGGTGTGTGGAGATGGTTGCATCTCGAGGAATCACAGGGTTCTTGGTAAAGGTGTGGTCTATGCTTCTATTTGGCATGTTATCCTTGGTATGAGGATGGTTTCATTATTATGTCATGGTATACTCTTGATACACATTTAGAGTTGTGACATTTTATGGTATGTTCATATGGAGCATGTTATCTCTTTAGTTGAGATGGTAAGATCATGTTGTCATGTTTATGTTCCTGAGGCCATGGTTGGAACTTTGACATTGATCTTGGTTTAGTTTCTTGGTATTGAGTACACTGATCATAAGCTGGATACTTCATGATATTGTTATGTTGCATTTGGAGTTGGCATGGATTGATTGGTTACAGATGCTCATGGATACTTAGAGACGGTGGTGACGCTGATTTCTCTTAGATTAGAGAAGTATCTATTGGAATGGTTGATGGTTTCAGCAGAAAGTCCGAGGGGCAGTCACCTGATATGGACTTGAGAGGAGATTTTTCTTAGATGAGTCTTGGTTGGAGACTTGGGTATCTTGATGAGCATTCTCATTCCCCACTCTTGGTCTACTTGGTTGTTTGCTACTTGAGAGGTATAGCCCATTGTTTCTCTCAGTTGCATTATATTTATGCTTATCTTTCATGGATATGGATCTTGAGCTATGGTACATGAGTTAGTTTTGGAGGGTTCATTTGAGAGATGGTTTAGCATTGGTTATCTCCATGTGCATATGTTGTTATGATGGTTGAGTTTGGGAGATGGTTTTATATTGGGCATTTTCCTTGGATTAGGAATGGTTATTCCTTGGTTTAGGAATGGTTTATTGAGTTTGATCTTCTTGTGAGAGGCTTACATCCATGATTAGTTATATGGTATGATTTGGGTGTTGTTGAGGCTTCTTGTTGGGTTTTTATGGAGGAGATCATACTTTCACAGTTTACATCTAGAGGTGTGTATAGAAGGACATGATACAGGTTATGATTTGCATGGTTTCTCTGGTCTTGGTTATCTTCCTGGATGTTCAGTTTTGCTTACATTGGATTTGAGATTGGTTAGATATTGTGAACACTGGTTTGTGCTCATGTATGTCATGTGAGAGATGACATGGTTATTCCTTTATCTCTTTCCTCTGTTGGTTGTAGTGAACTTGGGAGAGCATTGGAGACTTGTTATGAGAGTTGTTCTTGTAGGTTATCAGTTGATGTATTGTGGATGTCCTTGATACTACATGGATTCACTTCTTTGAGATGTGTTGAGTGGATTGGTTATAGATTTGAGATTATCTTTTGCAGTGGGAGCTTCTTGGTATATATGTGGCAGGTATTGCTCTTGAGGCTTGTGATTGCAGGTTGTAGATTGGATATGTCGATGATATGAGATTCACTTGTTATACCTTAGAGGTATGGATAGTTGGATGGGTTTGGCACTTTGCTGTGGGTGCTATTTCAGCTATGGATACTTTGACAACTACAGATACATGTGATTACCTTTGGATCAAGTTTTTTGTGCTTGGAATTTTAGTTGGTACAGGATTTTATGATCTTCTAATGTGACAAGTTGGGTGGTTTTCTCTTTGGATGGCTTCTATGTATGTCCAGTGGGAGTGGCATAATAGGAGGTGAGATCATTCATGTTTGAGATGCTGGATACTTTGATTTTGTTGTGGGTACTAGGATGGAGCACTTGGTGTATTTTGATCCATGATGGTGGATGTGCTGGGAGGGATTGTTCCCTTGTTCATTTATGTGGCTACAGATTGACCCTATGCAATGTATACAAGTGGGAGATTGTTGAGATAATGGGTGTTGCACACATTGCATAATATTCTTATATTTTATTATTTTATTTTATTATGTAATGTTGTACCTAGATGGACGTGCAACATGTAAAGATTTCCATGGAATATTCTTGATGAGTTGTATTGTAACATTGTGATAATATTTTATGTAATTATTTAATATTGGGGAAAAGAATTAAATGCCCAATATTAAATGTGGGGTCAGTGGGTTAGGTAGCACATGGTTTTAGCACATGGTTTATGTAATACCACTTAGTGGTTTTGTGGGACTTGCTACTATATAAGCAGCCACAAGGGTAGTTGTTGTAGAAAGAGTGACAAGGAGAAGACAAAAGGCAAGAGTTGAGCGGGACAAGGCTTGACAGGTTAGCCAAGGGAGCATTTGTGAAGGTTTAAAGCATGGCATGTGATGTGTGGATTCATGCTTGTTCACATAGTTTGCTTGGTTGTGGCTATGGCCATGAAGGCTTCCATGGTTGTATGGCAATGGTATTTTTTGCTGAATAATACATGATGATGGATGCTTTTGGAGGCTGGGTTTTTTCCCTCAATGAGGGTTTCCCAGGGTATATCTTGTGTCACAATTTTGAGGGTATGTTGTCTATTCTCTTGCATGTGGATTTTAATTCTGTTTTTATTTCAAATCTATTATGGGTTATGTGGAGACGGTTATATTCTTTGTTGCCAAGTTTCCTTTCAATTCTTTGCTGAGCTAGATGACTTTGTGCCACATGTTAGCACCATGGATGATACTAGTGATTCTTCTAAGGACAATATTGAACAACCCAAAGATCATTTAGAAAAGGGAGAGTCTAGTTAGTCATTATGTATTGAGTATCTATGTAAGAAACTAGATGATGAAGGTGAGTATGTCCCTATCACTATTGGGGGGTTCTATAGTCTCTTGCCATGTAGCATTGATTCTAAGGAATATGAGTTTGACTCTCTTTCAGAAGCAACTGCTTGTAAAGACATTGACCAAGTTCATGTCTATGAAAACCAAATCAAAGTGGGTGAAATGTCTAGGGTTAAGTCAGATGGGTTTGATCCAACTAGTGTCCTAGAGTCATCAATTGCTGACATTAGTTCTCAAAGGCATTCGAACACATCTATGGATGAAGTCATTATAGGTCTTGAATTGTTGATCCAAGCACTTAATGACTATACCATGAATGTAATTGAACCAACCACTACTCTTTCACTCACACATCCTGAGCTTATAGACTAGAACCCCAATGCATCTAGTGAAGTCCCCATGTTCTAGAATGACTATGCTCTTGTTTGCTACCTAAATTTTGTCAAACTTTTAATGTCTTCCACCAATGAATAGAGCATCAACATGACTAAATCTGACATCAAATATCTTAGTCATATAATTAAAAATAAAAAATGCAAAAGGTCTAATGGTGAGAACCACATTCTGGCAGTTTCGAAACCCAAAAAAGTAAAAACAAAAGATGTATCCAAAGTTGAAAACCTCTCTAAGGCACCTGAGGATGAGATATTTGATACACTTCCAAGTCACTTTTAGGAGAGATCATCAGTATTGATAGAGCCAACATAGTCAATTAACCTAGGTATAGAAGAACATCCTCATATGATACATATGGCATAGTCATTGTCACCTAAAAAAAAGGAAGAGTTCATTTCCTTTTTCAGAGAAAAGAAGATAAATTTTTCTTGGACATACTCTGACATGCTAGGACTAGATCTTGATCTTATCATGCATCACTTGTCCATAGCACCAGGCATCAAACCAGTTAAATAGAAACTTCAAAAAATGTATCCTCATGTTGTGTTGCTCACGAAAGCAGAATTGGAGAAGCTTCTAAAAGCTGGTTTCATCTACGCAATTGATTATGTTGAATGGATATCCAATATTGTCTCAATCTCCAAGCACAATAAATCTATCAGGGTTTGTACTGACTTCCATGATCTCAACTTGGCATGTCCTAAGGAAAATTTTTTGCTTCCAAATATTGATATGATAGTGGACATGATGGACAACTATGAGATGTACTCACTTATGGATGGGTTTTCTAGTTACAATCAGATAAAAATTCAGCTAGAAGATCAGGACAAAACTACTTTCACATGTGCATGGGGAAATTTTTGCTGGAATATAATGCCATTTGGTTTGAAAAACGCTTGTGCAACTTATCAGAGAGTAGTAAACACAATTTTCCATGACATGATGCATAAGACCATGGAGGACTACATGGATGATACCTTGGTCAAAAGTACTAAACGCAATACTCATCTGCAAGATTTGGGACCCATCCTAGATGGCATGGAAAAATTTATCTTGTGGCTCTATCTTAAGAAATGTGCATTTGGTGTCACATTAAGAAATTTTTTGGGATACATCGTCTCTATAAAAGGAATTGAGGTGCATCCAGAGAAAGTACAAGAAATAATGGACATGCCACCACCTCAGAACATTAGTTAGATGAGAGGTCTACAAGGAAAGCTCCAATCTATTTGCAGGTTTATCTCACAATTGGCAGATAGATCACAACCCTTCACAAAGACTTTACATAAGGGTGTGAAATTCAATTGGAGCCAAGATTGTGAGCAAAGCTTAACACAGATTAAACAATATCTTGTCAATCTACCAATTCTGATGCCTCCTATCCATGTTTCAGCAACTAAAACATCTCTAGGAATCCTATTGGCTCAAGAGGACAATGACAACAAAGAGAGAGAAATTTACTACTTGAGTTGCACACTGATCTCTTATGAGAGGAACTACAACATCATTGAGAAAGCTTGCTTGGTAGTTGTCTTTTCTTCCCAAAAGTTGAGGCACTACATGCTTTCCCACACTATGTGACTCGTCACTAAAATAGATCCATTAAAATACCTGCTTAGTAAGGTGGTTCTCACAAGAAGATTGGCTAAGTGGGTTATGATACTCAGTGAGTTTGACATCCAATATGTTGAGCACAAAGCTATCAAGGGACAAGTAATTGCAGATCAACTGGTTGTTGCACCTATGCAGAGTCTATTACCGATGAACATTGATTTCCCTGATGAGTCAATCCTGACACTCACACATCAAACATGGGTCATGTTCTTCGATGGGTCCTTCACATAATAGGGATCTGGTGCTAGATTACTTTTCATAACACCATAGAGATATTCATTTCCCAAAGCATACAAGATTTTGTTTCCTTGTACAAACAACATTGTTGAATACGAGGCTTTAATCAATGGCATGAAAATTGTAGTCAAATGGAGATTGGATTAGTTAGACATCTTTGGTGACTCTCAGTTTGTCATCAATCAGGTTAATGATGTGTACCAAACAAAGGATGAGAAACTAATTTTGTACAAGAACATGGTTGATGAATTGAAGAATTATTTTGTGCACACTACCTTCCAACAAGTTCCATGAGTAGATAATAATGTAGCTGATGCCATGGCTACTTTGGCCTCCCTGCTATCGATGCCTAAAAATAATCTCTGACATGAGTTCTTGGTGGAAGCGTTACACTACCCAGTCTATGACACCCCTAATTCTAGGATGATATGTTCTATTGTAAGACAAGAATCATCCCACTACCATCACATATATTCCTATCTCCATAATCAAACCATTATGAAAGGTCTGACTTGGAATGAGAAATATTATCTAATCCATAATGCTTCACATTATGTCATTATAATTGACGATCTATATAGGAGAGGTATCAATGGAACACTCCTTAGGTGTTTAGAACCCAAAGAGCCCAAACATGCACTAATTGATGTTCATGAGGGCATTTGCAAATCTCACTCAAATGGCCTGACACTAGCTCGAAAACTCCTTAGAGCTGGTTACTATTGGCCTAAAATGGAGAAAGAAGGTATCAAGTATGCTAGGTCCTGCAAGCAGTGTCAGCTTCATGGGAATCTGATCCATGCTCCAGCCAGAGAGCTAATTCCCTCTACTACAACATGGCCATTTCAAAAATGGGCCTTCAACTTGGTGGGTCAGATTCACCCAACCTCTTCTAATGGACATAAGTTCATTATTACAGCTACAGATTACTTCACAAAGTAGGTAGAGGTAGTACCTCTCGCAGTCGCCAATGGAAAAATTGTAGCTCTTTTTATCACAAACTAAATCATCTGTAGATATGGTGTACCATCCTTAATCATTAGTAACAATCAAGGACAATTCAAGAATGAAGACCTCAAGGAACTATACAAGAAATTCAAAATCACACAACATTGGTCTTCCATCTATTACCCCTATAGTGAAGGCCAAGCTAAGGCATCCAATAAGGTGATCCTCAAAATCCTTCATCATATAGTCAATAAATTTGGGAGAGACTGGCACCTCCAAATTAATCCAGCCTTGTGGGCATATAGGAAAAGCATCAAGACTCCAATAGGAATGATGCCTTTTACTTTGGTTTATGGAGCAGATGTTGTGCTCCCAATAGAGGTCGAGATTCCTACCTTGAGAATCTCTATGAAGGGCCTTATAACTAATGATGATTATAGGATAGCTAGGCTTCAAGAGCTAGTGTTACTAGATGAACTTCGACAAGTGGTAGGTGATCATTTGCAAGCCTATCAACAATGAATGTCAAGAAGCTACAATTGGAAAGTTAGGCCACATGACTTCCAGCTAGGTGATCTTGGCCTGAGAGAGAACCCTAATAATCAACAACAGAGAGTCCAAAAAGAGAAGTTTGAACCAAACTAGCTCAGTCCTTACATCATTATTGTAGTATATTGATCTAGTGCCTATTAGCTTTCCACAACTAAAGGAGAAGTGCTCAAGGAACTTGTCAACACTCTCCACCTGAAATGGTTTTATAGTTGATCTGATATCAATAGTTCTTTGTATATATCTACATACGCTGAAAAAATCATAAAAAATGGAAAAAGTCCTTAAAAAAAATTTACCCTAGTGAAAACCTAGCAATAGGTGCCTTGGTTACACCAAAAAAATAATTTAAAATCCAAAAAATCAAAAGAGAGAGAGAGAGAGAGAGAGAATTTCTACCAAGAAGGTGAAAACCTAGTAAATAGTTGCCTCTTGTTCCCAATGCTCCATCTCGTAGCGCATCTTCTAGCTATCTGTATAGCTATTTTTCTTGCTTTCTACTCATGCATCCATGGATTGAGTCTTGTCATAGCTCAAGGGCATTCCCTTTTATTGTCTCACTTTTTGAGATTCTCCTTGTAGAATCTCTTTCACGAATGTCACCAGTCATTCTGGCTACGTCTGCCTAGTGTCACTCTTTTCAAGATTCTCCTCATAGAATCTCTTTTGCAATAGTCACTAGTTGTTTCAACTGCATCTGCCTATTGTTGCTCTCCAGATTCCTTTATGGAAGATCTCTCTTGCTTCAGTCACCAGTCATTCTAGATGTGTCTATCTACTATCACCCAATCCTCCTAGGTTCTTCACCTCAAAGATTCCTCTTTGACCTTAGTCACCAGTCATTTTGATTACACCTACCTATTGTTGTCACCCTACTGAAGAGATTTCTTTCAAACATGTTATGGAAATTGATACTTGAAATCAATCCTATGACACAAAAATGAACTCAAAATGACATACTTGTTTGGATATGTTGAGCATTTTATTTGTGTGTTTTATTTTCACTTTTTCATGTCTCCTCGGGAAACTCAATGATGTCATTTTGACTAGAGAAGTCATGACTGGGGGCATGATTTTTTCTTTGCTTTCTGTCAATGGTTTAGTTTGGATTAGTCAACAAATTCCTATAAGAAGGGTGTCCACTATAAGAGCCTCCATCTCATATTGTATGGCCGAGTGTACCTTGACTCCTTTTATATGAATATGTCAATAATGTTGGTTCTTCTTCTTATTTGTTAGAGTGAACTCTTCATGCTATAGTACACACTGATACTCATCCTGCTAAGCAAACATATAGGTCACTGCAAGTATACCTAGCATATTTTTGTCTTAGGTTACGAACGTAAGGGTTGAAAACAAAATACTTACTAAGTACTTAGCATAAGATGGATTGCTCATGTGTTTGGTGTGTCTGCCATGCAAGCAACATTCTGATCATCCTAACATTTATGTTTTGATGCTTATGTTAACTTGCTACAATAAAAGGGATAAATGTTCTAGTCATTTTGGCTTCTCATGCCTTGAATTCTTACATTTAATCCCAACAAACTTACAACATATGTCCTATTCATATTCCCATGATTACAATGTCAGTGGGAATTGTATGAAATATGGGATTTTTGTCCTATGCTCAGTGATGATAAATGGTCAAGGCTTGGTAATCAAACCTAGGGTTGCACTTAACATAGTCTTGCATTGCATACCTCATTTTCATAAGCACATGATTCAATTGCAACTCTATTTCATTCTTCATGATGAGGGACTATGGATCTCTACAAATGTATCAAGATTCTCCATGGCTGCACAAGAATTTGGTTCTTTGGTTCATATGCATGTGCTCCTCAAGGGGGTACCTGTTACTATCAATCAAAAATATGCAACACTACATGAGATGTTAGTTCATTTCCATATGCATCCATATACTAATATCATCTACACTACATAATCGCACCATATCAAATTAAACATTGCCTTCATAACATAACATATGCATCTCATAATCATCATAAACATCTCAAGTACATCAAAGTAAACCACAAACACTGACAATGACATGTACACAGGGATACTCAACTCAAAATCTCATATATATGTATATCAAAAATGTGCGTCAGTACAAAAAAATGAGTGCTACTTGAGTGTTATGGGTCAAAAATGATACAAAATGGTGTTGGCACACCAATGGATACATAGCCACAATCAAAATTGGGGATCAAAGAAATCAATAGCTAACTATGACATGCACCATCACCTCCAATAGCTAGAGGAGGGGGAGGACGCAGCATATCTAGTCCCACAAGAGGATGTGCACCCCCAAAATCTCGGGCACACTGGAAAAATTGTGAAACCTATTAAGCCTCATCAGGCAAAACTATGGAGTACGCTGAGAAGTGATAAGCTTCTCAAGCCATCTATAATCTGACCTCATCCTGTAGCATCTCTGCCCTCTACTCAGCTACCTATACCTACTCCCACAGTCTCAGGATCTCCTAATCCTACTCAGCCAATTATGTATCCCTCACTGCTACCATGATCTGTAGCTCTCTGATCTATTGGGAAGCCTATAGGATCCACTCCCTCTATCATTGAAACACCTCCTAGGATCCTATGGTAGGCTGCTCCTACATCTTCTCATGAAGCATCTCAAGTGCCTACTCAGTGGGTGCCTGCTCCTCCACCCTCGGCCTCTGTCATCGTCTCTATCATCCACCATTGCTCGTAGCCTCTAGATCTGATCCCATATTTTGTGCAAGGATCTTTACTTGTCTAACTTTCTATTGCACCTCTGGTAGTGGGCCCTATGGTTCCTACTACTAGGGAGCCTGCTACTACTGTGCTACTGCCTGCTGTGAGGCTGGCGCTGCTCCCCCCAAGGGATCTATGAACCATGGGAAGGGGTGACCAATAAGATATGCCTAGTATGCTACTATCACCCTTGCATCTTCTACCTTTAGATAGTAGTCCCACTATGTCACAACTAGGTTGTGTACATTAATCATAGACCACCCTACATCTAGCCTCATCAACCATTCCCATGTAAGATCCTTCACGACTCGCACATAGGCACAAAACTCTTGGCAGATGTCTTTTTGCCTCCCATACTACCTCCACTCTCGTGTGATGGAAAACCACTCTATAATTTGTTTGGTCCTCTTCACTAGCAGCCACGAACAAAACCAAGTCATCAAGATGAGCCCTCCAATGCTCTATCTTACCCAAGCCTGCCTCGGTAATCTGTCCTCTATATCTACAAATGTATGGCTCTGTAGGCTCCCAGGCATGCTCAAAAATAGGTCATGTGATGGGTAGGTGCTCCCATGCCTAGACCTATAGCACATACACACTATGGCCATACTCTTCTGCTCATGGTATATAATCTCATGCATCTTGTAAAACATATGGGCGAGCATGCACTAGCCCCATCCAAATCTCTCTAGAGAATCCAACATCCTCTGTAGCATAATCCCCCACCCACACTCCAAATCATGTTGTCCTCTATCCGAAACCAAGAAGTAGCTAATGAATATGACCAAAACTGCGGCCAATCTGTGTCTTCCCATATGTGTGGATGAGCTCATCCCAGGTAATGGCTCATCTAATAGCTAGTTCCCTTTGAAAAATAGCACACAAGGCCTCTGTACCTACCTAGGGCATTGTGTCATAGGATACCCTTGGTCCATGGAATGGTATGCGTAGAATCATGTATATGTCCTTAGGAGTCACAGTCATCTCTCCCTGAGGTAGGTGGAAGGTGTTCATTTCCAAACAGAAATGCTCCACCAAGATAATCAGTAAACCATGATTTACCAGCAAAGCTAGGATCCATCATAATGAAGTGAGCCCCAATCTATCAATATGAGCCATGTCGATCGCATCTAGACTCCGTAACAAAGCCCCATACGGTGGATAATGGGATCTGAATAAGACGTCACTAAATACCTTCTGCACACATGAACAACAACAGTGACAAGAAAATAGTTAGTACTCGATCAACAAATTGGAACAATGAAGAAATGAATGTGAAAATTCCACTAAAAATGTAAAAAAATGCAAATTTATACTACACTGTTGTCACAGATTTTCACCTAAAGATGTATTTCTTCACATGAAGAAATGCGAGCCCATGCGAGTGATCAAAAACCCCGCACAAAAAAATAAGTATTCGCATGAAGAGATATAGTCTCACACAAAAGGTGATAGTCACCCATGCGAAATCCTCACATTCTTCATGCGAGAAGTGGGTATCTCCTAGGTGAGAACCCCCATTGATGTGCATGAAGATGCACCAAGTTAAAAAATCTTCGTGCGAGAAGAGATAGCCTTCACGTGAGAAAGGACAGTCTCGCACGAAGACTGATTCAGACTTCCTAAAAACATGCTACAAATGTAATAAATGACCTCAAAATGCATGACAATGAAAGTATGAAGGACGATTATCAATCACTCATCAATAGTCCATAGTCCGTCGGTTGGCTATGTCATCGAGAGCACTTGAAACAATGATATCTCACATTCACTACCATCTTCCTCTCGAAGCTCCTATTCATTAAAGACAAAAGGTGCAAATAAATTGAAAATGACCCCTTTGGCTCTAATATAGGGTTTGACCTAATTTTGCAAAGTGCTTCAATTTGCACAAAATCCACCCCTGGCTAATTTGACTGTTCTAGATCCATTTTTGAGATCAAATTTGAAATCTAACACACCTAAGCAACCCAAAAATGTGTTTAAAAATTTTCAAGACCGACGTGATTGAATTCTTGTGCAGTCCAGATTTTTCTGATACTTCGCAATTTTGGGAATCTTTTCAACTCAAATTTTTTTAAATTTTCAAAATTCATTTTGGAAAAAGTCAACTGTGGTAAAATATGGTCAAGTTTTGGTCAAACTTGGTCTTCTAGACCTCAAAATCACTTCAAATTGACTCTAACTTTTCTTTTGATCATTCTGATCTCTTCTATATTCTATTGAATCTTGGATTTCTTATGTATTTCTCAACATATTGCTTTACATCATATTTCTAGTTTGTCATCTTTGATTTCGCTCCTGAGGGGGCAGGATGATTACATCATTGAACTCAAATTCCAAATCAATCTAAATCTTCATTGCTTGGGGCATCTTGTTCCCATCTTATGACCTCACCATTTGGGGCATCTCATCACTAGGGGCATCTTGTTTCCCTCTATCTAACATCTTTGTCATCTATTTCATCTGGTCATCAGTATCGGTATTGGACAGCTACCAGTATAATATGAACCTCAACTCCTAAGGATCAAGCCTCATTCTAGGGATGATTCTATGACTCATAATTTGATCTTGCTATCTATTATCAATTTTGGGTGTCTAGATGTTCTATCTGGATCCTTAAAGATTAAGCTTCGTTCTGGAGGTAGTCTTTTAAATGCTTATCACTCTCAAGTATCTAGGTGTTCTATCTAGATCCCTAAAGATTAAGCTCTATTTTGGAGATAGTCTTTTAAATACTTATCACTCTCAGGTATCTAGGTGTTCTATCTGGATCCTTAAAGATTAAGCTTTATTTTGGAGATAGTCTTTTAAATGCTTATCAATTTTGATTATCTAGATGTTCTGTCTGGATACTTAAAGGTTAAAATTTTTTCTAAAGGAAACTTTTAAAATGCTTATCAATTTAGGCATCTAATGCTCTACTTGGATTCCTTGGGATTAAGCTTCATTCTGGAGATGGTCCTTAAAAGCTTATCAATTGGTCTCTGTATTGTTAGCTTCGAAATCAATCTCATCTTTGCATCATGCTTTCTGATTTTCTTTGAACTGAATGTGTTGCTCGCACATTCATTCAAAGAGGGGCAAAATGTAATACCCCAAAATTGGCTCATTGATATGATCACCAATTTTGATCTATTTCAATCAATCTGCATTAATCATACTCTCTATTTAATCACCAAAGTATTGACTCATATTAGTCACATTAAACCTACTGATTAAGATTTAATTTAATTATTAAGTATTTATACTTCAATTAAATTAAGTTATCACCTAAGGCTAATGTACTAAGGGATTAAATTTATTTAATTTAATAATTTTGCTTATTTTGATTAATTGAATATGATTATTCAATTAAATAGAAAATGCATTTATGATATCATGTCTCACTTTGTTAAATTAAATAATATCTTCAAAATCCTCTCTTCAGTTCTAAATGGAAACTCTAAGTGAACTATCTCTCGAATTGGAATCAATCTAGTTAACTCAATCTCACACCCTATGACAAGTTTAGTTAACTACTCATCACACTCAGATCTAAAATAGTTAACTTTGCTTGCACAAGGAAGTTTCCATCTTAGTTGAATCTTTGCTTCAATCCTGACCATTGATCCTAGTTTATCTCACCCATTGATGGATTCCAGGAATTCTATTTAAGGGACTCACAATTCTTCATCACAGGGGTTTAATGGAATTGTTATCAAATCGTTGCTGAATTGCATACTCATTTAAGTTTAATATTTTCATAAAGCTCTCATTTTCTTAGATTAATATCATTTAGAATTAATATGCATTCATTTAGTTAATTCAATTTATATGTTCTTATATTAATTGCATAATCATTTAGATTACTTGCATGTGCACATAGACTAATCATTGTTAAACCCTTCGTTCTAGGTGGTATGATTGCCTATACCCATAAGCAGGCAAAATCCACCTAGATAAAAGGCAATAGGTCACCTTGCAAGACTCCTCTTGGGTGAACAACCTCGTGTTCATTCTAGGATGAATCCACATACAAGGACCATGTTGAAGTGTGTGTGTGTTAAATAGAGGCCACATTCCATGCATATAGTATGTGTGTATAAGTGTATAGAATCTAAGAAAGACAAAGGCAAAAAAAGATATATAATAATGTAGTATTAATCCCTCTGTAGGACCAATAGCCACAAATTCATTGTTTGTTCCTTTAGGGATGGCAAAGGATGTAGTTTCTTTAGATGTATGATTGCAATTTTATATTTGGTAGTAGGCATTCAATACAAGCCTTTCTAAATTTACTTTGGTAAGCTCCATCATAGTTCATTTTGGCAAAGCAAAAAGAAAGATAGGACTATTCATCCAATTCATGGAAAATATATTTCATCCATTAAATACCAAGTGGTTGACAAATGACAAATAGAATAATTTCTCTTTTTCTCAAGTACCATGGGCAAAGAAACTTTTTGATATATTGCATGGTATTCCTTGAGTCTACCCTATTCAGTTAAATGGAATAGATCCTTTTTAGGCTCATAGAAAACATATAAATGGAGATAAAGAAGATTGCAAGTTTCAAGATAGGTAAATAACCTATGAATCTTTTCCTAATGAAATCCATTTTCAAACACAAAGGCTTCAATAGACATGGGCACCCGCATTATGAAGTGAAGATACATTTTCCAAACCATGTAATTCTTCCACATGTTAAATGATACTACAGAAATAAAAACTAATAGGTACATTTCCAAATCCTTCTTTAAGAATTCCAAAAATATTTCAATGGGAAAAATAACAATGGAAGAGTTTCAAGGATTTGTTTCTTATTGATTTAGATTATAAAATCTTCATTTAGAGCTTAAGGATGAAGTGCATAGATTCAAGGATTAGTTTTGCAAGGGATCAAGTCTAGTAATAATACAATGGGTGCCTAATTTTAAACTAGATCCTCTATTTCCATTTTTTAAGCCTGTATGGATCTTATTCCCATCTCTTAGTCTAGAATACAAAGACCCAAAAATAGTATAATTATTGGCAAAAAGTTGGGCATTTTTTTAAAACATGATCTCACACTGTATGAGAATCCAAATCATGAAGTTAGAGTATGTCTTCCTATAATCAATTTAAGTTGTTACCTGATCAAATTTTGATTCACTCATATTGGGGCATTTGGGAGCAAAGGATTGTAACTCATAATGTTGAAACTGTTGATAGGCTTATAGATCATCTTGGTCATTTCAATACACAGTGTCAAAATGGGTCTCAAGTGGAAATTGTAGTTTGAAAATATTTATCAACTAATCCAAATAAATATTCTTTATTTAGTCAATATATGGGTGCTTTAGCGGCTAAAGACAATGATTCTTCACTATTTACATTATAGTTCTATCATTGAATTCCTTATTTTGAATATTGCTACTTTCTACATTTTGATGTCATTAAAAGTAATGTTTTGTTTCCTTTGTTGAAATGTGTCATGCCTTCATTCACTAAAATTGATCTCTACTAATTGCAACCATATTGGTAACATGCTAATCTTAGTCTAGTTGATGTTATAACACTATAGATCCTAATATGCATATAACACACTGACCAATGCAACAAAACTGGAACACATCTTGAAACTTTTCAACATTTTTTGTATAGCTATTTGATTATGATTTTGTTGTATTTGGTTGCAAGGTACTGAGCTGCAAAACTAAATGAGAAATTGAAGTTTTAGGGTTAAGAAAGCATCTCTCCATCATTTGAGGGTAATTCCAAGTAAGGACTTAATCTCTTTATGGTTTGAATCTAGTAGGAAAGTGTCAATTTTTGGTGTTGAATGAGAGTTATGTATCTGTACCTTTCCTACTCATGAATTTTTATTTTTCTAAATTTCTCTATTTCTAAACCATATCCCAACCATTTCTCTTTTCTACTATGAGCTATGTTCAACTTCTTCATTTTGGTCTAGTTATATCCTCCCTAAGGGAAATAGTTCCTCTTATCAAAATTTCATAAAGAGTTTCTTTAGAAGAATCCATCATATATAAAGAAAAAAACCATCATAAGAATCCACCAAACTTTATGGATGTAGTGCCTACCCTTAGGTCACATTTTTTTTATCCTTGTTAAACTCTTTTAGGGCTAGTTTTATCTTGATGGTTAGCAGCATTGTTTTGAGATTATCAGATATTGTTTCGGATTCAGTTGATATGTGATGAGATTACTTAGACTCTATAATTCATGTATACATGATGATTGTTCAAGTGATTTTAAGTTATTGATTAGTTAGATGGTTTATTATAACATGTATTTTCTTATGGATACTTACCCCATACTTGCATGTGTATGGTGTGTGTGTTTGTTCTTGGATGGCGTTTCTGATGTGGTTAAGGAAGGGAGTTGTAGTCACCTGCTAGTCGGGATCTACATGATGCACCACTTCCTGCCATTGCCTATTTAGCTTAGTATATATTGTGCTTGTACATGCGTGGTTCTTATGCAGGTTGCAGGTACCAAGTATCGACTTCCCTAAATTGCCAGGATGAGCGTACCCTATTGCATTATCTCAATGATAAGAGAGGGGAGATAAATTCTCAAGTCCAAATCCCAACCGTTTAAGCCATTTTTCCTAATTGGAAATTAGGACAAGTATCTGAGTTGAGTACCCTTCGAATACGTTGGATGACGTAATTCATGATATTAACCCTTGGTTTGATTTTGTATGTATTTTGGCTATGATGGATTTTCATATTTTACCTTATGAGTCTTTGGAGTATTTTCTATTAATTAAGCCTAATTAAAAGATTTAATTAATGGTTTAATTTAATGGAAAATTAATATGATATTTTAATATTTATTTTATTTAATTAATTAAATAAAATAATTAAATTTGAAGATAAAAGTTATAATTTTAAAGTTGGAATGTGATAATATTTATTTAAGTTAATAAATATTTTAGCAATTAAATTTTGGAAATAAATGTAAAAGTGGAAAAGATATTAAAATTATTAAAAGATTAAAGGTTGCATGATGTGTGCATGTGATTAAAATATAAATATATTAAGATTAAATAAGTGGAGTTATTAAAGTTAGTGCATGAGATTTAAAAATAAATAAATTAATTAAATTGGAAAGAGTAAAGTAAATATTATATTAATTAATGTGCATTATTTTAACATTTTCTCACATAGGAGTTTGCAAATTCTCAAGAGTTGTCATGTAGACAACACAGGAGTTTGCACTCTAAGTATGCACAAGTTGTCTACACTTAGGAGTTAGCATATTATTTGAGCACATGGTGTCTACAACCTTATGACTCATCTAGAAGGTTGGAGAAGACTCATGCTTAGTTGTTATGCTTATCTTCTAGTTGTTTCTAGACACATTCTAGATGCATCTTAGAGGCCTTTAAATAGAGGCTCTCCTAGTGTGTTTGGACAAGCTTCAAAGCTTATATGCATTTGAGAAGCTCACACGCTTCTATATGCTCATATGTTTCTACATGCTCATATGTTTCTACATACTCCTATGCTTCTTCAAGAACTTCTAGTCACGTGGGAATTTCGGTTGGCTTGGATCTTGGGGGAATTGCGAATGTTGGAGAAGGGATTTTCTATGGACTTCTGAGGCATGGAAAATTAGCATCAGTGTCTAGGTGCACTCGTGATTTTCGTATATTCTATTTGTACTCTTTCTCTTCCTATCTTCATTGTGTCTTTTATATGTGTCTGAATATATTCCATGAATGAATCTTTAATTTTGAAATTGGAATCTATATATATATATATATATATATGTTAATTGGTTGAAAACAATAGAAAACCCTAGCTTCAATTTAAGAAAGAAAATTAGTTCTAAATCGGATTTGGGTTCAAATTAGAATCGAGTTGAGAAATAGATTTCAAAATTTAGAACAATTATTTCAAAAGAAAAATTCCTAATTGAAAGAGTTTCAATAGCCCTTTTTGTTTAAGTTATGTATGTGTAAAACCCGCACACACACACACACACACACACACACACACACACATATATTCATTTATTATTTAAAAGAAGAAAAATAACTATGGTTGATAGAAAACTGAGTGTGTATATATATGTATATACGTATATATATATATATATATATATATATATATATATATATATATATATATATATATATATATATATATATATATATATATATATATATATATATATATATATATGTATGTATATATATATATATACATACATATATATATATGTATATATATATATATGTATATATATATATATGTATATATATGTATATATATATATATATATGTATGTATATATATGTATATATATGTATATATATATATATGTATATATATATGTATGTATATATATATGTGTACATATATATACATATATATATGTGTGTGTATATATATATGTATATATATATATATATGTACATATATATATACATATATGTATATACATATATATACATATATACATATATGTATATTTGTGTAAATTGCACCTTATAACATAACTCGAATCGCAACATTTTTGGAAAAACGTTTTAAAGAAACTTATTATAAAGTAAGCGCATGATAATAAACGTTATTGAAAACATTTTATTAAACAAACAAAATTTATATATATAAAGAGAGGCAGGGAGGGACGGACCCGTACCCCCACCCCTCTCATGACGCAAAGTGTCAGTAGCTCTGTTGCCATAGGCACTGCGATAGCAGACTACCACGGCACCGCTATCCTTCCCATCCGCCGCTAGTACAGTCCGCCTCATGATATAAGTATAAATGGTGGTCAATTTATATGTTATGAATCAAATTTTTGGTGATTCGATTTTGAAGTTATTAATTATTGATTATTGTTTGTGTGTGTGTGTGTGTGTGTGTGTGTGTGTGTGTGTGTGTGTGTGTGTGTGTGTGTGTGTGTGTGTGTGTGTGTGTGTAAATATATATGTATATATATAATAATATTGTAATTCGACTTTTAAGTATGATGAAGATATTGAATATTAATTATTATATATATATAATATTAATAAAATTTTATTTAAGTAATTAATCAAGTTATTGAAATTTCAATAAAGCAATATAGTTAAAATTTATGAAGTTTTGAAATTGTAAATGGATTGATTGGAAATGATAAATGATTTTAAAAAGTATTAATAATAAATTGTCAATTATTATTATAAAAGGAGAGATATTAATATAGTTAGAATTTAATAATTACTTAATTAGTCTAAAGACTAATAAGAATGTTCTAAATGAATTAATGGAGATTTTTAATGGGAACGATTGTAGATAGAACTGATGGAAAGAGATATTGAATTCATTAGAGAATGGATGACTTTTAATAGTAATTATTTAATGTATACTAAATATTATTTAATATATATTAAATAATTACAAGATGGTAATTTATGTTATGTTGATAATAGTTGTTCAATGATGATGATTTAAATTAAGAGACTTTAAATGATATTGGATTTAATTGACAAGGGTCATAATCATTGTTATAACATTTAATAACCTTGTTATGATTTGAATTGTTAATACGTTATGTATTATTTATCTATATACCTTAATGGTGTTAAGAGTTATTAAAATATTAACTAACGAAGTTTATGGAGGGATTCTCTAAATCGATTATTTATAGTCTTGATGAGTTTATTATTTATTAATGTTGCTGAGTCTAACAAACTATTAATAAATAATGGTATAAATGTTTTAAATAGTTATTAATTAACCAAATTAAAGTTAATGATTGAAGTTTTGTAAATGATATTAATCAATTTGAATTGGTTAATAATTTAGAGGAGTATTAATTAATTGAATTTTTAAATCAACATACATAGGGGAAAACTATTTGAGGATATTAATATTGGGGTTTTTATTATAACTTGTTATTATTAAAGTATTAATGGGGACATTGTTGAAGAGTGATGAATTTGGTTATTATAGAATTATTAATAAGATTCCCAATATAGCTTGTTATTAAATATTAACAAGTTATTATTATTGAATTATGAATATGAAAATTTGTGTATTGGATTATGGCTAACTTTTAACGTACAAATTATAGTTAGTTATTAGTCAACTGATATTCATTGGGTTGTTGGTATGGTTGTGTAATTATTAATTAAATTAATTAATTAGAGTTAATTAAATTTAATTAATAATTAAGTTATATAATAGAATTTGAATCAATTTCGATTCTTCTAACAAAGTTGTAAATTATTTATATCGAAGTTGATAAGTCTTATTCTAATGACTTGAATAATGACTTTAGATATTTTAATGGTTATTAATGATGATTTAATTATTGCAATGATTAATATTAAAAGGCTTAAATTTTAGTAATATTTAATTGAGTTTTAATTAAGAATTATTAGAATGATTAAAATCATGGATTGTGTACCAATGTTAATTAATTGATTGATTTAATTGATCATTTTAATAAAGTTATAATCTTCTTATTCAAAGATTGATAACTAGCTTTCTTATAGTTTAACGAATAATGATCCTCTGATTATGTTAAAAGTTGAAGTATCATTATAGAAGAGTTAATCAATTAGAATATGGATCTTAGTTAAATAAAGAAAACAATTTAATTAAAGGTCAATAATGATTAGTTTAATGAGTAGATATTTATCCTTAAGTTATTTTTAGAATATTATTTTAAATAATGGAAAGGATAATGCTATCGGGGGAACAAACGGGTTGACTTGTAGGTCAAATGATTACTCTTAGTTTACTTGAAATGAAAATTGGAAACTTCTACACTTAACTCATCCATGTGATTTTAGTAAACCAAAACATGTGTTTGCATTGTGTATTCTCTATGCTTCTTGTTTTTGGGTTTTTGGGTTGACTAGTGTTGACTAGTCTTAGCTTGTTACTAGAGGCTTGGGGGTTATGAGATGTGATGGCATGTTGATCTTATTTGGTCTCGATCCTTCTAAACCCAACCATGGTTATGTGATGGTATGCTCTATGAAATGTTTGTACTGATTGTTATTGCTCATCAATCTTCTTGAGTGAAGCTAAGTTATATGTATCTGAGACACTTGACTTAACCATTTTTGAGTCATTGATCAGTTAACCTTGGATTACTTTCTAGTCGCCATGATGGGATTAAAACGTTGATTTATTTATTGATGATGTCATGTTGTGACATGTTTTGACTCAACCATTTTGGAGTCTTTGATCAGTATGATTTTGAGATATATTTTGGTTATTGAGAACCAATGGATACTTTTGATTATCAGTGATGCCTTCAGTTGCCAATAGAGAACTGTTGTGGTCATGATTATCTATGGATACTTTTCACATGCTCATGGAGATTCGATGTTTTTATTGTGGATATTTGATGATTCTTTGTATGGATTATCTTTTGGTATTTCTTTCCAGTCACTTGTATAGGATTGAGGTTATTTTATGATTCCATGAGCTTAGGGTAGGTTATCTACTTGTAGTGTCAGGAAGTGGCTTGCAATGGGGGTCGAGGCCCTAAGTGGCTACCAAGGTAACTCATTGTAAGTTTTGTTAATAAGTGATAACATTTACACTAAATGGGGATTAAATGAACTTAAAAAGATAATTGTTGATGTTCTCGCCCATGCCTTGAGTGCTTGTACAGACTAGGATGGGAGTAGAGAGAACGCTTGGTTGCAACCTTGCATTCCATAGTATGCCTTGTCAGTATGAGAGGATACTAGTGGCCGCACAAGGATCACTACCTGGACCCATGGAGTTTAGCTAACTACCAAGGTAACTTCTACATGATATATGTGATGACACTTTCTCGCTTGCATAGTAGGTTCCTACATGTCAATGTGTGCCTCTGGGATTAGATGTCGGTTTTGTGATTGGAACCTTTGAGTTAGTGTACTTTTAGGATTCCTAGACTTAGACAGTATTTATGCTATGTGATTTTGATAGCCTATTTGGGACTTGAGATTATCTCCTCAGCATGGTGGGATTGGACCACTTAGGTTCCACGCGGTTGGGTAGTAGTGTTTTATCACTCTTATCATTTGAGATCCGTCTGACACCGTGGCTGGAGCATTCTTTGTTGGTATCTATCATCATTCTATCTTCATGGATTATGATGGTGGACATGTATCCTTACATTGATGATTTGAATATGTTAGATGATGCTTTACTTTGCATGTTAGATTACTTTTTGCATATGATGTAGTATGATTTAGGAGTGACATTCCTACTATGATAATATCGAAGATCTCTTCGATGATTTGGAATGTTACACATGGAGGGATGGCTAGGATCCATGATGGTCTAATGATGCTATTTACGGTTGGGAGGAATCATGCACTTAGTTATTTATGTTTGTGATATATGGTTATCTTTTATGATGGATGTTTATATCTTTATGATGATGATGTATCATGTATGATATGTGGTTTCATTTACTTTAATTGCATCATGGATTAATATTGGATGATGATGTAGTTTATTTACATGGATGTTTATTCTTTCAAGCTTTTCATACCTTGTGGCATGTACAGTGGATGATTGAGCAATCAAAAATGTAATTTATGAACATTGGACTTATCATTATTATTTCATAAGGATGTGATGTTAGATGAGTAGATAAATTAGATGTGATTCAACATTAAGGGATCTTTAAAGAATGTAATTTGTTATATATGATATGTTTACTTTTAGATGGACATTGCTATTGCTTATGTTATTGTGTATAAGTTATAAGTGGTTTTTACTTTCATGTTTTAAAAAAAATGCTACCAAACTTAGTGAAACTTTAGGTTAATTCTTTGGATCCCTTGGCAGGGCATTACATATCTGAGCAATGGGGCATATTCTAGATGAACAACTATTGTACCAATTTTTGTATCTTCTTATGCATTGGCTCTAAGAAACATGGAAAGGAAGAACATACATGTGAAGATAAAAATTATCAGAATATGTATCCAATGCATTATTTCCAATTTAGTTAATTAGAAAATATGGCTAGGTTCCATTTGGAGCAGCCATTGTTATTTTATTACCTTCAAATCTTTTATATCATAACCAAACCTTCCTACTGACAAAGTTTCAACATTAAATCACTCTTTTATTTTATTTTTCTTGCAATAACTCTTCACTCCTAATACATCTAAGTTGAGTTTGTTGAAAGTCCCTTTGTAGTAATTTCTAATCTCCAATATGGACAAACAATTATTTATATATTCTTTTGTGGGATCCATTATCAAATTTTCTTTCCAAAACAGGGCTCTTGTCAAAGTTTTGATGAACCATTGTTAATATTTTGATGATGTTGTCGTCGATGACATGGTAACATCATTAGAATCTCCTAGGATTTGGTCATAGTTTTGATGATGTTATGTAGAGGTTTTGACAGGGCTTGTTGTTGATGGCATGGAAACCTTATCGAAAACTAGTGGAAATCATTGAAGTTTTGATATCTATTGGTAGATTTTTAGATGCTTGTGAGGTAGAATCAAGTCATGCCTGATGGTACCTCCTACTGTAGATTGAGCTCATTTTTGAAGAAATCATTCGTCGATAAATAGACAGCCCTATCTTGCATCAAAATTTTAACAAAATTATAACGATGAAATTTTTTGACCATTTACTGTCAAAAAATCACCCAACTCTCATTGAAAAATAGGTCCAAATTTACTAGTGTTTATATCTATTATCTTCTCCTTGATTGCTATAGTTTTCTTGTCACTAGAGAAGTCATCTAGACATGATTTTCTCCCTTTGAACCAATATAATCCTTGATAGTCAATTACAGAAGATCCTCTTGTTGCTCCCTAATAAGAGTAATCAAAAAATCAATGAGTATCCATTTATCATGACTTAGGTGGCAGCATCAAGGTTCACTCCATCTGAACCAATATTACCAAGTTCCTTGGAAGGAAATTGAAGCAGGTCCTTTAGTTTTTCCCTCTATCATGGAAGCATGGCTTGCTCACATGATAGAATCCTCCAATGCTATCATTTCATTTCAAAATCACATTGGAATACTTCCAAGTGATTGTAGACCTTATATGTACTTGGGTTCAAGATATCTTAGACTTTCTTATATTACATAACCCCCTTCTCGGTCACAAAATTTGAAATTCCATCATTCCCATGCTCATTTCCAATATACCAATTATGCATAAGGGATTACTTGATCTCAACAGTCTCAGCACAACTTAAATCCACAATATCAATATAATAGAAATGTCACTATACTATCAAGACTAAAGCTCCATTTACTAGTAGCCATATGGTCTTCACTATGCCTTATTACCATTAATAAGAAACTAGATTACTCCCATATACCTCAAATTTCTCAAATCCCTATATACATATTCAATGTATTTATACATAAGAGGTGTTATATATGGACAAATTCATGTGTATTAAAAAAAACCTAGATTCAATATACTTTAGAGTGTAAATAAATTTAAAACTTTCTTATAATGAATTGTTGTTCAAATTACGAATGCTCATTAGTCATATCATTTGCCTAGACAAATCATACCTTCATCAATAGAATGCATTTTTGTAATTAATATTGTACCCTTGTTTAAAGATTATTCTTAATAATGAATCTCTACTAATTCAATCTTTGTTAGATGTCCAATCTTAGTGTAATATCCCCACTAATTAGAGTTAGACTGGAACAATATTACTTACAAAAATAGATGTTAGGTTTGAATATCAACAATTTTAAATATATTAGTCTAGCCATAGTTCTACCCATTGCCTCATTCTTATCTAGCCATTTATACAAGGTTACTCATCTCATACACTAGCACCATAGCTATTTATATGAGGATCTCACTTCCTACACTGGCACTATAAGATTCATTACTAATTTAGCCATTTAGACAAGGGATATAGTTACTTCTCGCACTAGCACCATAAGCCATTTATATGAGAGGACACATCTCATGCACTGCACTATGAGTTAACATTATCCTCTAGCCATTTATATAGTGTTGTGATAATCCTTTGCACTAGCATGATAGCCATTTATACAATGATTACATCAACCTTCCGCACTAGCACTATAAGGATCTATTAATCCAATTTAGCCATTTAGATAGAAATGTTCAATTCCTCTACTAGCACTTAGCCATTATATAAGGTTGAATACAATCCCTATACTAGCACAGAAGGGGATCTAATCTTATTTTAGATAGAATATCAAAACTATATAAATATCATTAACTTGAATACAAATTAATTTCCATAATTAAATAGTTATATAACCATTATATATTGAATCACAATTGTAAGAATAACTTTATTATAAATGTTCCATAAGTTAACATTTGTTTAATATTCACTTACCTTATATGGAGTGGGACTTATCCAATCGTATCTCTTCAATGTGTGTCGTTGAATGAAATGAATGTCTCTTGAATATTCCCTTCCAATTGGGATGATTTACTTAACTATGTGTCTTATACTTCAATTGTCCACTGGGAATTTCCTATGATCTCTCACTGGGTATCGTGTGGGTCCATTGCTAACTACCTCCAATGATATTACTCCCTTTATAATGTCATGCTATGATGCTTGTCTATTGAAGATGTTATGCCTTACATGTAAGCCATGTAGTTTCTCTGTGAAACACTTCTATCTATTCCCTCCACTTTAATCCTTATTTTTACATGCTTGAGAAAACATGTCTTCATTCATAGGTGGTGTGTAGAATGTTCTATTAGCTCTTTGGGTGTAGTCACTTCCTCCTCGATGCTATGTTGTGTTAGCTTATTAATGGTTTCCATGTTGCTATGGTACTTATGTCCTTTGTAGTCCTTAATTCTATGACATGTGTCCCTTGTCTATCCTCTTCCCTACGATGGAACATCCAGTGGTCGATATGTGTTTCCCTTCATTGCTTTTCACCATTCTATATAAGGGAGATGACCCAGTATTTGAATGTGTTCTAATAGTTATGAATGGATTTTTTCACTCAATACCTACATTTATTGACATAATGCTCAATTTTTTTGACAACATTGTACCAAGACTTGTGACTTTAAAGTTGTTACTACAATGCTAAATACCCAAAATCGAATAAAATGTACCCTTAATTATAAAAATTAACCAATGATGTGATGCCACATCAGCAATTCAACTATGGGTACCCTTTATACACGATGATTGTTCTCACTTTTTTTTTGGGTTGTTGTGGACAACTTGGCAAAAAGCATGCTGATGTGGCATCATAACAGGTGATGTGGACTTGAAACCTTAGTTATAATAGATGACTCACCAAGTAAGCCGCTATAAAAAATTGGGAACAATTTGAAAATTTTACGTAGGGTTTTGAAAAGTGCAAAGTTAGGGTGTTCAAGTACCGGGTCCTCTCCTCTATCATGTCCCATTCCCTCCATTGTCTTTTGAAAATTTATATGTGGTGGAACTACCACATCATGACCCCTTGTCTATGGGTTGTGAATATATGTTGTGTCTAGTCATATAAATATTTATTCTATAGTTAATTCAATAATTTTGTTATTTGATTATTTTCTATTCATATATCAATGTATTAGGATTCTTATGTCTCCTTTTTAATACATATCATTTGAATAGTATAAATACATCTAATATTGTTTTAATTACTATAGGCAATAAAAATAATGGCTTGAATATATATTTCTTTATATTTAAAGTAATGGATGTTACATGTCGATAGGGGGCTCGAATATATATTTCTTGCGGCAGTATTGAACTGTAAGGGATTACGGATTGTAATCAGGTTGTAATCACTGAATCGTAATAATATTGGACTAGCTATTTGGTGGACATAGCCCAGGGTTTGGGTGAACCACATTAAATCTTGGTGTCTTGTGTTCTTTTCTATGTGATCTATTATTTTTTGATATTGGTTATATTTGCATGTAATTATTATTTATGTCTGAGGTTTAATCCTAACAATTGTTGTAACCCTCTGTTTAATATGGTTACTGCTTAAAGGAGGATTATCTTCTGAGTCTTAGCGAAAACCATTCCTATCATATGAACATGACTATAATTTCCATATTCATATTAGAATCCCATAAATCATTATTCACTACTATATTTTTATTGGTGATTGACTTCTATTTCTCATGATAATCTCAATGCAAATTTTATTCTCTTTATGTTGTTACTATAGCTAATTATTTATTTTCATTAAAAGATATCATTTTCCCACTCAGTTCTCCTTAGATCATTTAATTAATGGTTTAGATATTACTTTGTACTCCCTTTTAATCTTATTTGGTTCCTATGACAAGATGGCTTTAATTCTTTGTACCCCAATCCTTCTTTATCTTACCCTTTTATTGGATGATATATATATATATAAATACAGTTTTGGGACTGCTACAAAAATCATGGGTGGTGGTATCTCCAATTTTCATTTATTCCTACTAGCCCTTGCACCAGATTGTGCAATGTGTATGCTGATAGTAGCATATGTTGTACAATTTCTTCAATGAGTCGAACAATTTGTAACAAATGCACACCATCAACCTATAACACTCTGTTGAATTTTTTCATGTGAAAATCATGTACAAGAGATATAAATTTAATTTGCAATTGAGGGGCAACTTACTTTTTTATTGTTTGGTAACATGAATGTTCATATTAGCATGTCCCTTCTTATAGTTAATTCAAATGTGAATTACCTATTTATAGAATTATAAAATTTACATATGTTGAGTATTAAATATACGCAAAGTGATTCAAAAAGCATGTTATTATAAACTTTCATAAATTAAACCCATGTAGAATACAAAATATATATGTAAAAGAATTTTAAAACTGTGTTTGCATACGCAAAGTGATTGAAAAAGCCGATCAGTATGAACTTAAGTTATTGAAGACTCAATGATGGCTTTTCTTGATCGAAATACATGTGCCTTTGCCTTTAAAAAAACCATTTTTATTAAAAAGCCAAGTGACAATATACAACAAAATGCATATGTAAATATCATCCAAAAGTGTGTCTTTATGACTTATAATGTGTGTTCTGATAAATAAAAGGCAAAGTGGTGATTTAATGAGAAAATGCATGAGTAAATGCTCTAAAAAACATGCCATTATTTATCCCAATAGTTGTGTTTTTCTATTTGAGAGGTGGGTGGTGATTTTTGTATCATTTGTATATCATTTTTACATGTAAATGATATGAAAAAGTACATTTTATCTTTTGAGAGATGGAAGTGGCAATTTTGTGAGTGATTACATGTGTAAATGCTACCAAAAACCATGTTTTTATTCCCTCTATTGCTATGTTTTGGATCAAAAGGTTTGGATGGTGACTTTTGAAGAGTTTGCATGCTACATATGCAAAAAGTAGCCCATCTAGGGCACATTTTTGATGAAAAAAAATGGGTTGGAGATGAAAGATTTCAAATTCTAAAAGTTGTGTTTGAAGTTTGAAAGCCTAACCAGGACACATTTTTGGAAAAAAATGGGGTTTGTTGAAGCAAATGCAAGGTTTTACACTTGCAACTTGAATTGGTACTAACACATGAAATGGTGAGGACAACTCCTTAGAGATTTAAAGAAGGTGGTAATCACTGTTCATTTAGAAGAGGGTATTCCCAGCCCTACTAGTGTCCCCTGTTCTCTCCATAATGTAGAAATAATGGTTCGGTTCACATTCTTGGCTAGCTTCAAGCCCATCCACCTTGGATGCTCTCTTTTGAAGAAAACTACCAAAACTAAACCCACCTGATTAATTGATTGGATGAATGTCTTTATGCATCTGGTGGCAAAGGAATGGTATGAAGAGGAATAGCCTTCCCTGAAGACCTGATCATCAAGGTTTTATTGCATATTTGTTATTTTTTGCTTAGAAATATCTTCACATTATTTTTTGTGTTAACATGTTGTAATTGTTTGCCTTACCTACTCATTTTAAGAAGTCATTTGGCTATCCCAAATTGTAAACTTGATCATGTATTAGCAAATAACAAGCCAGATGTAGTTTATAGGTCAAAGAGAAAAGATCAAGTATCCAAATTGTAAAATTTATCATACATTAATAAATATATAACATCTCGAATGAAATTTATACATTTAAAAAAAAAAATACAAACATATATATTCAATGTGTTTTATCATTACATTTCAAATAGCAGATTTTGGGTGTGGTACCAGAAAAAAATACTCTTCTTGTGATAGACAATGTTGCGAGTGTTGTGCAATGCTCCATTCATAATCAAGAAGAACAACATGAGATGCCAGAATTTGAGGTTTATTTCATCAACCTTCCTTCCAATGAATTTTACCCCCACATAGAGATGAAGGCTCAACCATTGTAGATAAAAATGTATTAGAACAGATTCAACTACGATAATAGGAAAAGATGGATTTTTTATTGATAAAAGATAGTTGTGAATGGTTATGAAATTAATTGGTGTACAAATTTTAATTTTATATTTTTATGAATTATATGGAAAAATTTTGAGCATGTGACAACTTTCCACCTATTGTGTGCCACAATAAAGTCTAACAATTTTCCTTCTTCGATATTCATCTGACAATTTTCAAACATGTGAAAATTTTTTGGCTATTACATGCCACAATAAAAAAGCCTATCAGCTTAAACATAGTTATGAATGGTTATGAAATTAATCAATGTACAAATTTTAATTTTATATTTTTATGAATTACATAGAAAAATTCCAAATATGTGACAAATTTTTTCCTATTGTGTGCCACAATAAAGTCCAACAACTTTCCTTCTCTGATATCCATCTGACAAATTTAGATATGTGACAACTTTTTGGCCATTACATGCCACAATAAAGAAGCCTATTGACTTAATTATATCTAGATCTGCTAGTATTATCTTCAACAGACTTCTCCCTCATTTTTAATGCTACACTTTTTTTTGGATCCTTCCCATGTTATTCCCCGTTTTTTTAAATTACTCATATGTATATGTTTTTACTTGTACATGAGTGCTCACAAATTTGCATAGAGCTAGTGCTTAATATATTGTAAGCATTGGTTGAGTTGGAGAGGCCTTTCATGCATTGAACAGGGATATGTATAGATATAAAAAGGCCTTATTTTGAATTAAGGTTGATCAATGATTAGGTTCTTTGTGATATATATTTAATATGTAAAGGTATGTGTGATGATGTATTAAATTCCCTCTTGACCAATTTGCACGAAGGGATTAATGCCTCCAAGTATCACAATAAATTATTTATTTGTATTGAATCACATTCTTTTGGCTAGGGGAATAAGAATATGGGAATAGGTAAGGATAACTTTAGTGGTTAATATTGACTGATTGGCTAATCTCACTTATCAGGGACCCCAAATTTGGCTTTTTTTTGTACTTTTGGGGTAGTCAGTTCACTTGAACTTTACAAAAATTGGGTCCCATGTTTAGGCCAATTGCCAATAATAATACAAAATTATTTTTACTTTTGTGATGACTTCGCCAATACAATCTATTTTTTCCACATGGTAAATTATATATATTTGCCTACAATTTCCAATTCTTATCTTGATTGGTGTCACATTAGCCAATGTTTGGTAAAACTTAAATTTAGGTTACACATTAAGCATGTAGATTTGACACGCGTCTCTATTTCGGAGACTTTCCATGAAACTTCTTATCCTTTCTCACTTTGGCCCAAAATAGATTTGATTGGGAACATGTGCCTTTATTTTTGGGACTTTCTTTAAAACTTTGTATCCTTTTAAAATATTGGCCCGAAATAGGATTTAGGCTATTGATTTAAGGTTCTCTAACAATCATAAATAATAGGGATGTTATCTGCATACCACCATTCAATAATTTGGAGGAAAAGTTTGATCATAAAAGGAGGATAAATTTAACCTTCAAGTTTGATAATCAATTAGGAAAGATTTGCCAGGATTTGATACAATTTTTATATAGTTGAAAAAATATCACCAATTAAATTAAATTTTTTCATAGCTAGAAAAATTAATTTGCCAATAGAAATTGATTATTTTCCCCTAAACTAATGTTTGATTTGCCACAATTTTATACATTTTTCCAAAGGGGGGTTTCTTAAAGTTAACCCTAGGAATAGGAATATGTATTCTGGAATTGTTATTCTAGAATAGAAAATAAGAATACATAACCCTACTCTTGTTTGGTTCACTCAGAATTTGATGGGGAATTCACAGACCCAAAAGTTTATGTTTTCTAAAATAAATAAAATAGGAAGAAGAATATGTATTCCAAATCCACCTCTATTTAGGTGGAGTTGCAAATGCTCATTTTTGGGCCAAAATTAGAATATGTATTCCTATTCACAATTCTGATTTGGTGCACTCAAATGGAGAATTTGATTTTTTAAGAATTTATATATGCCTATTCCACTCATATTCCCTTTGCCACAATGAATGATAAAATCTGTCAAATCTATTCTAATGTATGTGCTCATAGATTACCATAGTTGTTGCTTGATTGGAGATTTTCACCTTATTAATTTATCTCCTCTTTGATATACACTTATCCTCCATCATAGATTATTCTGCATTTTAATACTGAAGAATATTGGCATGTTGATGGCTTTGAAAAGTGATTGCAAATTTCATGGACTAACCTGCACAATGTAGCATCTTTATGATGTGCAATGCAATGTTGCTCTTATTCTTTGTGTTCTTACTAACTTTGTGCTTGGCCTAATCTACATCTATTAATGTATGGAATTTTATTAGAAATAAAAGCATGTAGTGATTCTGAGTGCTGCAATTAAAAATTTGAGATTATATTTTCACTGAATTTTCTTTTATTTTCTGGTAGTTCACTTCTCTTCTTTTGATGCCCTTCGCCATTTCACCTTATTTTCTCATATATTGATCCTTGTCTCTTTCTCAATGACCAAACCTTATTATCATTCCCTATTAAACTCCTTCCTTGTGGTATAGTCTAAAGTTGATGGATGTTGATGAATAGACAATGCCCTTTATTTTGATGACACTAATCTCCATCTCATATGTGCTTATATGCCAAGATATCAATAAGTTGTTATATTGTTGATGGTCTTTGGTGTTCATGTTGATGGTGAAGTACTAAATGACTTCTTCTATTTTCTAAATTATTTTCTAGTTACTCTTCCATGCATCCAATCTTGGTCTCTTTTATCCGTGGCAGTAAATTGTAATCACAATGTTGAAATGTTGAATAAGAGGATCAACAATTTTTAAATATCACTATTCATTCATATTGTTCTTTCTTGTAACTGATTTTTTGTTTATCTTTTACTCTGGAATATGGTAGGATCATGTTCTAATACCACTATAATGAATCAGGCTTCTCCATTGCTTCCTTTTTTTTTTTTTATTATTCAAATTTCTTCCTAATTCTTCTCATTAATCTTCAATTTTGTTTTGTTTGTGTATAACATTTACTTGTGAAAACATACCTTTTCAAAATTGTTTCCACTTCCATCTCTTTACATCGACTCATATATCCTTATAATTTGAAGAGTTGTATCTTTTGGTTTCAAAAGACATATTATATGAGAATGTTATTTAATATTATTTTAATATAAAATATTATTTAATAATGATTATATATATCTCATTTAATATTTTAATAATTTATCAATTTATAATAAATCTAATATAATATATAATATATTTGCTATAATTAATTAATTTAATGAATTTTTATTTAATATTTAAGAGTAATATTACCATGATAAATATTATATTTATTAATTAACTAATTTGATAAGATATTTAGATAATGTGTGTGTATTTAAATATTATTGTAGACACTAATTAGGGCTCATGACATAAAAGAAGATTTATGGGTCACTACTACACTTGCAATATATTGGTCATAAAGCTGAACACTTTAGGAATTGATGAGGGCTCAATCCAAGACAAAAATGAACACAACAGGAAAGGGGAAATATTATTATCAGAAATGATATGCTATTAAATTTAGTACAACAAAAATAGACTCCACGACATGCCCTATGGGCTTGCAATGTTATCAGATTCTAGAAAAACCCCTTCTCATAGTAGCTTCTCCCAAATTCCACTAAAAACCACCTTTACAATGTCAAAAATGTCCTTAAGTAAAACAAATTCAGGTTTAGGGTTAGGAATACATTTTAGAATATTCCATTTGACATCCACCACCAAAATAGAAGGTTATAGAAAACACGTCAGAAGTCGGTGTAAAATTAGAAGAATCTAGAAATGGTAGTCCAACTTCTAGGAGGCATAACTTTTGATTTGGGACTCCGATTGACAAACTATTTACATTTATGAAAACCTCTCCAAGCTCTCTACAGTCCTATTGACAAGATTTTCTCATCTCCCATTTTTTGGGCCTGTATGAGGCCGTTTAGTACCTCAAATCTAACTTTGAAGTACTCTTAAGAGGTCTCCAGACAACTTAAAATTGTAATAATTTTCAAACCGTAAAGCCTTTTGACCTAATTCTTTTTTCTGGAGTTCTTTAAATTACAAGTATAATCATCCATCCAACTTACACCCTCTAACTCATTATAATTATGGCTCAATTACAAAATAACATATTTTCTACATTGGCACATATCCCAAGGTGCTCAAAAACTCTAACCCAATAAACCAATAGTGGAACTATGAGAGTTGGAATCTTTATTTGACCCAAATGGGTATCTAGAAATGAAAACACATTAAATAGAAACTAACACTAAACATATTTTTGGGTCATATAGGATTGCCCTTACACCACTAGATGCTTTGGAATGGTGATCTATCAGTACTCCTATTTATAGAATTATTGTAAGAAAATTTTTCTTGTGGTAGAATCAAATCCCATCCCTTGGGCTTATCTCCTACTAAACATCGCAGCAAATTTGCCAAACTTCTATTCACTACCTTTGTTTGTCCATTAGTTTACGGACGACGTGTAGAACTAAACTTCAATTCTATCTTCAACTTCTTCCACAAAGTCCTCCAAAAATACCCCAAAAATTTAGTATCTATATCAAAAACAATACTTTTTGGGAGACCATGTAGCCTCACCACCTCTCTATAAAAAAAAATTGCAATAGGCACTGCATCATGAGTCTTGTGTCATGGAATGAAATGCGCCATCTTGGAGAACCCATCAAACACCACAATTATTGAGTCATTACCCCATTGTGTCCTTGGCAATCCAAGAACAAAATCCATACTTATGTCCTCCCAAGGCTTCGATGGAATAGGAAATGACTAATAAAGTCCAGTATTTTAATTAAATCTTTTGGCTATTTGACATACTTGACAACTTCACACAAACTTCTTCACATCTTGTGATAGTTGAGCCCAATAATAATGCTCTCTAATAATGATAATGGTCTTATCTCAACCAAAGTGTCCTGCCATTCCTCCACTGTGATTCTCCTTAATCAAGTTCTCCCTCATGGAACTCCTTGGAATACACAATTGACTTCCCTTGAACAACATACCATCCTGAATCATGTAATCTAGCCACCTGATCCTGTTTAGAGTAACAGGTTCTTTACAAGCCTTCCAAGCCTCTAAAAAGTCAAGATCCTTAGGGTACATATTATTGAGTTCATCAAACCTAACCACTTCAACTTGCATTACTATCAACAACAATTGTCTCATACTTAATGCATTTGCAACCCTATTAGACCTTCTACTTCTATGTTTCAATCTAAATGTATAGCTTTGCATGAACTCTACCCATTTCAGTTGTCTCTAATTCAATTTACCTTGGCTATTTAGGTACTGCAATGCCTAGTGATCAGTATACAAAACAAATTCTTTTGGAAATAAATAAAACCTCAATTTTTTTAAAGCCTGAACTATTGCATAGAACTCCTAATCATAAACAAAATACTTCTTCTTTGCATCATTCAATTTTTCACTGAAATAGGCAATAGGTTTACCTTATTGGCTCAATACAACCCCAATAGCACTACCACTAGCATCGCAATCCACCTGGAAAACTTTGTTAAAATTAGGAAGTGCCAACACAGGTTGCTCTGTCACCTTCTTCTTCAACAATTCAAAACTCCTTGCAACTCATATAGTCCACTTGAACTCTTTTCTTTCCCCTCTCATTGTTTCAGTTAGGGGTGCACATATACTACTAAAATTCCTTATGAACTTCCTCTAAAAACTAGCCAAGCCATGGAATGACCTCATCTCAGTGGTAGACCTTGGAGTAGGCCTTTCCAAGATGACCTTCACCTTCTTTGGGTCCATTTTGAGACCCTCGACTGATACAACAAACCCCAAATAGACTAACTCGCTTTTGACAAAGATACACTTCTTCAAATTAATCAAAAATTTCTCTTCCCTCAACCTTTCAAGGACACCACAAATGTGTAATAAATGTTCATCCAAAGACTTACTGAAAATCAAAATATCATCCAAATAGACAATAACAAATTTTCTCAAAAATTTCTTTAGTGCCTCATTCATAAGCTGCATGAAGGTGCTTGGCACATTGGTCAGTCCAAAGGGCATGACTAACCACTCATATAGACCCTCCTTGGTCTTGAATGTAGTCTTTCACTAATCTCCCTCTCATATCCATATCTGGTGATAACCACTCTTGAGATCTATCTTTGTGAAGTACTAAGCTCCACTCAAATAGTCCATAAGATCATCCATTCTTGGCAAAGGAAACCGATACTTGATGGTTATTCTATTTACAACCTGAGAGTCTATACACATTCTCCACTCTCCATCCTTCTTTTTGCTAGCACTATAGGTAGTGTGCATGGACTCAGGCTCTCTCGAATCAAACCTTTTCTCAATAGCTCTTGAACTTGTCTATTTAGCTCCTCAGTCTCATTAGGAGTCATCCTATGATCAGCCTTCTTAGGAAAACTTGCTCCAAGGACTAAATCTATTTGATGACTTGATTTGCCTCATTGGCAGCAACCCTTTTGGAACATTATCAGAGATGAAATCTCCATACTCACTTAATAGACTTGAAACTTCAAGTGGAATTTCACTACTACCTTCCTTATATTTTCTAGGAATTAAAGCATAACACATATGTTGATGTTTCATGCCATCCAAAAAATTTCTTCAATCAACAAGACATACCCTAGCACTATTGCATGCCTTTTCACCCTCTTTTATCAAGGGCTTCAATTTGTGGTGAACTCCATCCTTTGTTAGAGAGGATGTATTTGCATGTCCATCATGTATAGCATGCCTATCGAACTACCATGGCCTTCCCAACAATAAATGGCAGACATCCATCAAGATGGTGTCATAGAGAACCTCATCATGGTAACTCCAAATCTTGAACTTTACCAAAAATTGCTCACTAACCAGCACCTTATGATCATCCTGTATCCAAGCAATCCAATAGGGATGGGGGTGTTTCTCTCTCTTGAGCTTTAGCTTTGAGACCATCTCCTCTAACACCAAGTTGTCAATGCTTCGACCATCAGCAATCACATTACAACATTTACCCTCACACTTACACCTAGTACAAAAAAAAATCCTCCTTTGTCTATGTTCAATCTCACCACTCAGTAAGACCCTTTCATTAACTAGAACCTCTCCTCTTTCTGCATCATTTGAATGGGATGACTATGCATCATCAACCACATGAGCAACCCTTGCTTGACCATCAGCTCTCCTATCTGTCCTTCCTAGGTGTTGAGGGCATTCAAAGGCACAATGACCATCTTCATTGCAATGAATATAGGTACCATGGAAGCCTCCTCTTCCTTAACCTTGTCCACATCCTGTACCTCTTCCTCTCTGATCTTCAAATTTTTGATCACGAGAGAGGTTGAAACCCTCATTCCTTTGATTTAGCTAGTACCCACATCTTCAATTTTCTTCTGGTTCTCATTTCGACCTCCAAATGACTTGCCATTGCCCCTTCCTCCTTGAATTTTCCCTCTTTTCCTTCTATCAAAAGTTTTTTTTGGCTTCTCCTCAACTTGCAAGGCAAATTGGTATGCCTCTTCAATGCTAGTCATTCTAACCAAACTTAACTCCTCTTGAATGCTAGATCTTAACCCACTAAGGTAATAGGCAACCTTCTCCTTGTTAGATTTTGCATGCACCTCTCTAATAAGGACTTAGTAAAGTTCCTCTATGTATTCCTAGACAAATTTTCCTGCTTGCTTTAACCCTTGCATCTTCTTGAACAAATCAAGCTTGTAATCAATAAGAATGAACTGCTTCTTTAATTTGTCCACCATGCGATCCCATCTAGTGATTTTCTCGTTTCCTCTTCTATTTCTTTCCAATCAAATCTCTTGCCACTAGATTTTGGCATGGCCTTTCATTTTGGCCTTTGTAAACATAACCCTATTGGGGTCTTTGATATCCTTACACTCAAAATATTCCTCCAGCTCATTGATCCAGTTGATCAACTCATCTGGGTTTAAATTTCTCGAAAACATGTCGACGTTAATTTTAAGTCTTTTTCCAAGCTTGGTAATGGCCCTAAAAAGCCTCTCTTCCACCTGGTTTAGGAATTCTTCATCTCCCTCCTCTTCCTGCCCAATGTTTCCTTCTTCTTCATTTTCTTCATCACTTTCGTCGCCTACAACAACATTTATCCCTTTATGGATCTCCTCCTATAATGCTTGGACTTGTCTCTAGAGGGCTCTAATCTCAAGAGTAACAACTCTTGCCCTTCCACCACACTCCCTTAGTGGAGCCATCTTCTAGTATCAAACCCACAACCACATGTTCCTAATGCAGACTACCTCACAGTCGGCACTCTATCTACACACTCAGGAAGACCTGCTCTGACACCACTTGATGAGGGCTCGATCCAAGAAAAAAATGAACACAACAGGAAAGGGGAAATATTATTATTAGAAATTATATGCTATTGCATTTAGTACAACAAAAATAGACTCCATGACATGCCCTATGGGCTTACAATGTTATCAAATTCTAGAGAAAACCATTCTCACAGTACCTTCTCCCAAACTCCACCAAAAACTACCTTTATAATGTCAGAAATGTCCTTAGGTAAACCAAATTAGGTTTAGGGTTAGGATTAAATTTTAGAATATTTCATTTGGTATCCATTGCCAAAATAGAAGGTTCTAGAAAATACATCAAAAGTCAGTGTAAAATTAGAAGAATCCAGAAATGGTAGTCCAACTTCTGGGAGGCATAACTTTTGATCTGGGACTCTAATTGACGAACTGTTTATATTTTTGGAAATATCTCCAAGCACTCTATAGCCCTATGGACAAGATTTTCTCATCCCCCATTTTTCAGGCTAGTATGAGGCCATTTAGTGCCTCAAATCTGACTTTGAAGTGCTCTTAGGAGGTCTTCAGGAAACTTAAAACTAATATAACTTTCAAATCGTAAAGTCTTTTGACCTAATTCTTTTTTTAGAGTTCCTTAAATTACAAGTATCATCATCCCTCCAACTTACACACTCTAACTCATTATAGTTATGGCTCAATTACAAAATAACCTATTTTCTACATTGGCAAGTATCCCAAGGTGCTCAAAAACTCTAACCTAGAAAATCAAAATCAAAATACCTAAACTAAAAAATTAAAATCACATACCTCTAGGAACTACACTAGTACCCTCGTCGGGTCCAACAACTTGATGAGGTCTCAAAAAATTCTATAAGAACACATACATATTTTAAAATTAAAATATGGGATGAGATGGGATATGTGGAGAGGCACATATCAAAGATGAAGATGAATCTTATTGCCTATTTGAAATGGATTCCCTCAGTCTGATGCATACATGTGTAAGAAAAGCATTGAGAAGAAGGTCCAATTTTGAAAGTTTCTTAATGCATTGAGAAGAAGTTCCAAAGATGTATAAGGATATTGTGATGCACTTAAGGTTTTTTTGTTATGTGTTATAACAATGGGGTATGCATTTTGTTTGGTCATATTGCTTTTCGAAGATGTACATTGTATGAAATTTTTGTTCTACAGGTTCTTGGGAGCATTGTAATATCAAGAATATACATTTATATATTCAAAGGCATTTGTTGATTATTGGAGAAACTTGTGAATTGCATAAGCATGATAATTCAAATGAACAATTTAACAAACCATGTTTTGGTGTTTTACTCCATATCTTGGCCCATTGGCATATTTTGGGTTGGTATTGAAGAATGATAAAGATAGTTGGTAGATGAACTTGCATCTCAAATTTGGTAGTTTGGTTTTAAGCTATATATAAAATTATAATGCTTTGTGGTTGTTAAGAAAATAAAGTACAAAAGTACAAGAATATGTAATCATGTGTTTTAATGTTATGACTTGATAATGTGTGTATGTTGATTTAGTGATAGCACGTTGTTTACATTATAATTTGGTGGTTTACATTATATTTTTTGCCAAATTGAATAATAAGTTTATCTTAAGAATTGACCCAAAGCTTGATCCTTGCTATCAATTGTAATGCAATCATGCTCTGAAGAAAGTACAATATTATGTTAAGTGTTCTTCAATTTCTCAAACAATGTGTCCTTGATAATGTGCTTAAAGGAAACCATTATAATAATTGGTCATTATATAGAAAATAAGCAAACAAAAAATTGGTAAGTGTTGATTCCAATATGTCTACATGCTCTTACACCATCTAGTGGGATTTGTCACATGGCTTAAATTCACCCAATATTAACTAATTACATAGCACATCTAATTAATTTCTAAATAAATATCATAAAATTGTCCTTTAGAGTTATAAATATCTCCTATGTTATTCAATCATAATTAAATTTGGTTTAGAAGTTTGAAGCCATCTGTTCATATCCTTATTTATGACAAGTGCATATTTTTTTACTAAGAAACATTCTCCAAAATATTGGGCACATGCACTGTCGTAGTTCAATTAAATATAAATTAGTAAAGGGCATAGAAAACTATTTGAGATTATGTTATAAAATTCCTCTAAGTGGCTCTAATATTTGGTCAAATAAAAATTAAAAACTTAGTGTATACAATGTACTGCAAACTCTTTAGAATGAATATGGGCCCTACATATCAATAATAAACACCAATACAAAATGGCTTGAAGACAAGTAGAAAATAAACTATTGAGAAGGAAATAAGTAAGGGAGGAATTTCAATTAGATGGTGATATTCAATAGAATACTTTTTTATGTTTTGGGGAGGTAGAAGAGCTAGATAAGGAAATATAAGGAGCTATAGGGGAAAAAAAAAAGAAAAACTATTTCCTTCTTTTTAGTTTCTAACTATGAACTTGGCATATGCATTGAGCTCTAACCTTGGAAAGAAAAAGAGTGGGGGTTGAAGGGGATAATTTAGATACACATTTCTATATGTGATATGGAGAGGATAAATCCCTCTCCAACTCTCATATTTGAAGGGTTTTCTAATGACTATATAGTTGGAGAGTTTAAATGAAAGAGAGAAAATAAATCCAAAATAGGGGATTACAAGTGATAAGGATTTAAATGTCAATAAGTAGAAAAACAATTCCATGACAAGTCAAATTGTGATATTCCTTAAGAATCAACTATGTAATTTTTCAGTCAAACATATTGACCTTTGAGTTTGAATTGAAAACTACACTATTGAATGTTGATAGCAACATTTAAATTTAAATTTAAATTTCATAAAAAATAATTGCAATATTATTGAATCTCTATTTGTAATAACATTTAATTTATTACAAATTTATATAGTACATTGAATCATAAACATAGGGTTTTTTAATCAAAGGATGTCACAAGAGGTCCAAGGGGTTTAGCTTGGTTGAAGCTATGAGTTCTCATTGTGGAGACCCTAGTTCAAATCCCAAGAAGGACATATTTGTGTAATTTTAAGTTGTGACTCTTGGTCTTCTATTGGTTGTATTTGTCTCATTATAAAAAGTGGATTCTAAGTTGTGACTCTTGGTCTTCCAAATGTTGTTTCTAGTGTGATTGCTCTAAAGAAGCTTGAATAAGCACAATATTTGTAAACTATTTCAATATAAAAAAGGATGTCACAAGAGGATAGGTATACAACACCACCTATGCTCTTTACCATAATCAAGAGAGGTATAAATGAAGAAAAATAGGGGATAGGTATTCAACATAGATTTTGAACTCATTCCATTAAATACTCAGGGAAAACTATGCACTCAAAGATATACAATGCAAAGAAATGAAGAAATAATATATAAGACTTCATATCAAAAAAATTATTTTTTTCTTAAAATTAGAATTTCTATTCATATATACATAAATATAGCCTCCACAATAGTGAATGAATGACAACACATTCATGAGTCAAAAGATGATATTTGAAAATAAAGGAGAAAAGAGATTAAAAAATAGAACAAACATAAAGAATTGTGTATTAAATAAAATAATTTCATTATCTACTTTTTGCAGGATGAACAAAGATTGTGGTAAGTATAGTTGTTGAGATTATGTTTTCCACCACTTGATAATCACAACTATCATCATTGTAGATACTTGAACAATCTCATAAATATCCAAAACTTTATTTTCTCAATGGCTTGGAAAAAATATCTACATATTGACCTTGGTGTGCCCTTGTGAACTATGTCTTTGTTGTGCTCTTGTGATCTATGTCTTTGTAATGCCCTTTTTATCTATGTCTACAACTACTACTGACTGACCTATCCTCTTGCTACTCTCACTGGCCCTTACTGTGGTTGTATGTAACCACTTGTACTACATTGTTTATACAAGAGCCTTCATTTTCCTTTTTCTTTTCCTTTTCTTCCTTTGAAAAAGATCATTGGAGAGACATAGATAACAAGGGCACAACAAAAGACAAAATATATATTCACTACTTAATCCTAAATGAATGAATGAATGGAAAATTTAGGTGGGGGAAGAAGTTATAACACAATCAATCAAAATTTAACGACTTTTAGTTTCCCTTCCATTCTCCCAACTCAGCAAAAGCTTCCATTAGAGCGCGCATCAAAAAATACCTTACAATTATCTGGTTTATTATCTTTTAGATTTTCTCTAGTCATGAGCAGATGCCATCATGGGTTTCTCCTAAGCAATATTTCTACTGAGCCCCTACTATGAGAAGACATTGTCATGGGTTTCTTCATAGACACCATCGTGAGCCCTTTCCTTAAGTAGACATCATGCTCGTGCTATGTAAAGGAGGATGTTGGGAATGTTTTCTTCACAGGATTGTAGATTATGAATGTAAGAGGTTGTAGCAAGGGTTTTTGTTGAGTGCGTTGTAGAGCATTTGAGCCAGAACAAAGTTATCAGATTGCCTTGATTTCTTCTCTTGCCAATTGATAAATTTGGGGATAAGCTATGGTTATTGCCAATTGTGATTTTTTCCAAGCCAAGTATCATGAGCTAAATTACCCACAGTAACCAAATATCAAGACTAGATTGCATGTGAATTGTTTGACAGTATGTCTGATATTGTATCTGCTTTGGTTTATTCATATAATTCTTAGTATTGTTTATTCTTATATTGCTTAGTATTATTTTGAATCATGGACCCCACACCCAATCCAGCAACATTACAACAGATCGTTGACCGCTTGACATCATTAGAGAAGGATAATGTAGCTTTAAAAATCAAAACTCTTTCTCTCTTGGTAGTTTCCCAAGGTCTCTTACTATAATTGTAGAACTTTGAATCAGTGAACCAAACTCTCCAAGACACTATTCACTCCCAATCTGAATCATTAAATGACTTGAACCATCAGGTTGTGGCTAATTCTTCATGCATCCAAGACCTCTCTAAAACTTTTACCACACAAACAACAGGTATTACAAAGAGTATCAGCTCCATTATTGAAGACTTTAGGGATATTGGAAACCTCAAGGACAAGTAGACTAAGCTCATTAATAGAAAACCATGTCTCTTAACTAAAACAAAGAAAAAAATTAAATCTTGGGCCTCCACTCACAAAAACTCCAGCACTACACCTCTACTAGAGGTCAAAAAATTGTCCAAGAGAAGTTGGCAGAAGATCGGGTTAGGTACTTTCGAGAACTCAACCTTTAGTTTAGAGGTCTTTCTTCATCCTCCATCAACCTTCTCCCCACATGCTACTCATTTCTCAGCAAGAAACTAGGTATTTGTGATATTACATTAGATAGAGCATGGTTTGGACACAATGGCACCCTTTTTCTTAGGTTTCTCTCATTGGCTGATCGACTACAAGCTCTCAAGGCAAAGAAGAAGCTCTTCCTTCTTGCCATAAAGATATTTCTTGATGAGGACCTCACAAAATCATAGGTAGCTAAACTAAAGCACTCTAGGAGTCTCATGGTAGAAGCAAGGAGTAATGAGAAATGGGCAATAATAAGAAATCTAAAAGTAGTTATTTGTGACTCACCTCCCAACGGTTGGGATGCAAGACATACCCAAGTTAAATAAAGGTCTAAGCACCAACAATTTGGGCAAGTCTAAGCCCCCTATTGGCTCTCTACTTGTCAATTATTGAAATGGTAATGGCTCCCTATGGTATTTGCCAGGCTTACTTCATGATGTAGTTGGGTCTATTGATTTTTTGGTTGTTACCAAGACACATGAGAATATTTCTTGGCCCCTTCTAGATTACACAGGGTATCAGTGGCTTTCAATTTGTAGAGAGGAGGTTCGCACTTCAGTTGGTGTGAGTGGTTCTGGTGGGGTTGCTTATTTGATTAGAGATGATATGTTTAGTACTATCACATTGGTTCTTTCTAACACTAATGCCAAATTTCTGTGGATCCAAGTTGGAGGCACCAATCACCATCAAAGAGATATCTTCATTGCATATGTTACTTTTTTTCTACTTCCTCACCTTATGCCATGCATAGTGTTGAGCATAGGAACCCCTTTACAGACCTATTTAGGAGCATCTCCAAGTTTGGGGGCTATGGGTGGCATCATCATTTTAGGATATTTTAATGTACAGACTAAAGATCTCTAGACCCCCAAGTATGACCGTAGGTCTGACTTGATTTGTACCACAAAGGGATCCTACACTAGTACATTTGGGTTCATTTTTTGACCTTTATTGGTCTAATTTTTGACCCAATTTTTGACCAACTTCGACCAACCCATTGGTCGATATTTTTCTGGTCAAAATTTTGACCAACTCTCTAGTTGGTCAAAATTTTAACCAACCTATTGGTCGAAAACTGTCCTAAGTCATTGTGTAGGTTCAAACAGGAATTGGTCAAAATTTTCACCAATGAAGGTTGAAAGTTCGACTAACAAAGGTAGAAAAAAGTTTGCGCATTGGTGGAAATTTTGACCAACAAAGGTGGAAAAAAAATTAAGGCATTGGTGGAATTTCGACCAATGAAGGTGAAAATTTTGACCAACAAAGGTGGAAAAAAAATTTAGATGTTGGTGGAAATTTTGACCAATGAAGGTGGAAATTTTGACCAACAAAGGCGGAAAAAAATTTAGACATTGGTGGAAATTTTGACCAACATAGGTGGAAAAAAAATTTAGACGTTGGTGGAAATTTCAACCAATGAAGGTGGAAATTTCGACCAACAAAGGTGGAAACAAAAGTTAGACATTGGTGGAAATTTCGACCAACAAAGGTAGGAAAAAATTTAGGCATTGGTGGAAATTTCCACCAACAAAGGTAGAAAAAGCCCAGGAGTTGGTGGAAATTTTGACCAATGAAGCTGGAAATTTCCACCAATAGCTAGGTGTAAATTTTTTTTAGGCATTCTATAAAACAGTTCACATGTCTTGCTTATGATATGACATTTTACATGCATCCTACACTCTCTCATCCAACTAATGATGGATTACACAAAGTGATCTAAAACCATGATTCTAAAAAACATACAATCAAATCCAAAATGAACTTGCACTACAAATGGATTGTGGAAATCTGATGTCGTTAATTTTGCATGCATGTCTACTAGGAAAAATGTATGTTTAAGTTGTGATTTTCCTGGTAGACATGCATGCAATTTTACCAATATTAGATTTCCACAATCCATTTGTAGTGCAAGCTCATTTTGGATTTAATTGTGTATTTTTTAGCATCATGGTTTCAAAGGACTCTGCTTAATCCATCATTAGCTGGATGAAAGAGAGTGCAGGATGCATGCAAAATGTCATATCATATGCAAGGCATGTGAACTGTTTTATAGAATGCCTGAAAAAAAATGACAGTAACTAATATGAAGAATATATAATTAGTTATATGATTGAGACAAATCATGTAATAGTGAGTTGGTCAAAATTTCAACCAAAAAAATTTTGACCAATGGGTTGGTTGAATTTGGTCAAAAATTGGGTCAAAAATTTGACCAATAAAGGTCAAAAAATGAGCCCAAATGTACTAGTGCAAGTATGCTCGCCAAGTTGACTCTTTGAGTTTAGTATTGAAGTCACTCCACCAAAGTGCCTCATCAAGGTCAGTTGTTAGGTCCGCTCATTAGGCTTGCTCACCAAGTCAACTTGCCATGTCGCATCTCTAAGTGGCCTCGCTAAGTCGGCTCACCAACTTGCCCCACCAAGTTGCCACTTTAAGCCCACTCACCATGTTAGATTGCCAAGCTAACAATTGAAGTATGCTCACCAAGTTGACTCTCTAAGTTCACTCACCAAGTTTTCCCCCTAAGCCAACTCTCTAGGTCAGCTCACCAAGTCAACCTCACTTGCCCCACCAACTCGCCACTTTAAGTCAACTCACCATGTTAGCTCACCAGGCTGACTCCCCTAATTTGAATTCCTTATACAGAAATAAATTTTATAATCAAAATCTACAAATCACGTGTATTTGTTCATTGACATTTTTGCATTTTAAAGTTAATACTAGCACCACCTTTGACTGAAGATAGCCACCAAATGTTTGTTGAATGAACATAGTCACATGTGCTATTAGATGAATGGCTTCATCTCCACTAGCTTCATCAAGGCATATCGACTGCATAGTATCAACTACAAATCTAAAAGGAAAAAGAAAAACAAGATATCAATCTGTGTGTGCACACACACATGTGAGCATGCATGTATGTGCCATGTAAGTATGTTTAAGCACATTAATAGAGATTAATTTTTGTGTGCACATAATTTGTAGCATATCCTTGAATACTCCTTTCTATGAGCATTTCTATCTTGATATATGTCGGTATGATTTAAAAATTGAAAGACTCTAAGCACTTTGCAATTCATGTTACCTCAAAAACTCATGAGCATCTTCCTGTTTTCCATATCCAAGGTGATTGCCAATGTTTTTAATTCTAGAAAGTATTCTAATTGGTGATAAGGCACCATCTCCTGCTCTCACCCTCAAGACAAGAAACTCAAGCTCACACATGAAGCACCAGTCTTTCTTCTAACCTGAGCAGACCCAACAAATAGTATAGGTTATTGTTTTTGCAAGTTGCAACTAATATTGCAATGCCTGTGTCTAAGGATAAATCTACTGAGAAATGATAAGATACATTTTTGAGAATGCAATCCATGGAGTAGATAGGCTGCAAGAGTTTTTGTGTATATCAGGCACTGAAGCACCATTTTAGCAAAGCAATTGCCAATAGACTAGTGGAAAGGCAAAGATCATGAATAAAAATCTACCCAAAAACTAATTCTTTACGTTTAAAAATTACAAGAATTCATAAACAAGATGTACCCTAACCCCTCCCTGAATTGAACCTACAATTTAACCTATTATACTTATATTTCAATGTAAATGACACAAGATTATAAATCAACTCATGGAGATATTATCATTCTACCATTCTGAACTTTGAGATTGGTTTTTCTAACAGTCATTTGGATTGCCATAGACCATAAAACAAGAGGGAAAAGCATGTGCTCTCAAATAGAATAAAATGTTGGCATATACCTATCTTCCACATTCTAATTCCAATGGACAAAGTCACCAACACAGATATTATGTCGAGTTATTGGTAATAGATTCTAATGCATACATTCAAATGGAAAATATGAAAATAAACAAGTGGAACAGCCTCAGTTATTTACCTTTGGGAACACCCAGTTTAGGGAAAAGTCTAGTGCATGTTCTTGCTTTGTTGCCTACGTACCTTTCTATGCAATAGTGTTCTCTCTCACATGTGGGGGTAGGGGAGACAAGGAGGCTCCTTTTTTGTCTCCTTGGCTATGCAATAGTTCTACAACACCCTACCCCCCTCTTTCTCTCTCTATGTAATAGTTCAAAAGTATAATCCACATTTGAAATGTGGAAAGTTACCAAATTTATTCTAGTTTACTCTCTTTTGTTCATTTTCATGTAATAGGAGACCCTATAGTAATGGATTTGTGTTTCCCTAGCACACGATCTAATTCATCATTCAATGCAAGACCCTGACCAAGAAGCTCCTCGTCCTTGCATTAAATTTGAAATAAAGGTGAACCAACTAGATAATGGGCTAATAAAACATGCTTTATTGCTAGTGAGAAGCATTAAAAACTAGTTCACTTTGCATTTGTAACCTTGGGCAGGGTCTTAGCAACATGCTCGCATTGAACCTTTGATGTAAAGGAGAAGTACACAAGCTCACAACCCTCAGGAAGGCTTTCTTAGATAAGAAGTTTCTGAGCAGACACAAATCCTCACTAATAATGCTACTGCAATTTTCTTATTTAAATCCAAACAAAGTTGTATTATCTTGGGCAGAGGAGACCACTGTTGTTTGTGGTTAAGGATCCTTTAGGTCAGTAGAATCACATGCAAACTGGATGTGACATTGTAGTAAGCAAACTGTAATAAGAGCTAGGAGCTTGCCTAGTGATCAAGGCTTCAGACTGGACACTGCATGAAGTATTTGTAGGCATTTGAGTCTCAAGCATCACCAGCTCAAAATCAAACTAAAAAGGAAACTTGGCAAATAAAACTAAATAAAAATAGTATTCTTGCGTAAGCATCAACATTGTATGAACAATAACATTACAATGCACTATACTTGGTACAAATATATTGTTGGCTGAGTATAAAGAACATTGGTGGTGAATTCAAGTCCAAGCTACAAAAGCAAAGACATTTACATAAAAACAAAGCAACCCTATCTGGCAAGAAAATATATATAGAGATTTTTGACTAAAATTAAAAATTGATGCTAAAAAACTTAAACCATAAGAATTTTTCTATAGAATAATAAAGAAGAAAGATGAAGAATCAAACACTTGAAGGATACAATGTTGATGCAGCTTCAGAAAGATCATCCAAAAGACATCATATGCTCAAGCTGAAGGAGCTTTGAGATTCATTACTACATTCGGAATGGGCTCATCTTCAATCTTCTAAAGACTGAAGATGAGCCCATTCCTAAGTGTAGTAATGAATCTCATATAATGCAACAAAGAAATAACATCAACGAGAGTAACCATGTCATCTCTTAGCATTATTAGTATTGCCATTGGCACATAAAGAATTGGGCTACACTTCACAATGCCAAAACCTTGAGCAGAATTCACTGTGGGAAGAAGCAAGTTATGTTTCCTTGGCAGGTGTTAGCTAGCAATCATTTCATAGAACATCTTATAGAAGAATTCCTAAAGCTAACCACATTTTGAAATGAGATAACAACTGATATATATCATTTCAAACTCAATTTATTCCTATTTGTGCATAACAAATTTGCATAAAATGCCAAGCAACCCCATTTCTTTAATATCAACATTTTCTCAACAAAAACCCAGAAAAGCTTACCTCTACATTCCTTATTTATGATTCTAATGATGCAAAGTAGTCTTGTTGTTGGCAGATATAAACTAAAGTCTGAAGGATACAATGTTAGAGTAGCTTTAGAAAGATCGTCCAAAGGACATGATATGCTCATGCTGAAGGAGCTTTGAGGTTCATTACTACGGTCTGGAATGGGCTCATATTCAATCTTCTAAAGATTGAAGATGAGCCCATTCCTGAGTGTAGTAATGAATCTATAACCTTGACACCCATCTCTTTGCAGACTTGCACACAGGCTTCAGAATACTAATGACACAATTCATTTGTCCATACTATTGGAGCAAAAATACTACTGTAGAATCCAAAAAAGTTAGGCCAAATAGGTAGATTACAGAATCATGAAATTGTGAACCATTACACACACACAACAAGAATAGTACCTTGAAGCACTACTAATCAAATCTTCATTAACAGGTGGGCAACTTAAAAAAATCAAGCATGTCGACTCTGAGAGGTCCTGATTTGTTTACCCCAAACTCAAATTAGATAATTTTCATCATAAAAATTGAAATATTTGTATCTTTCAAATGAAATTGAAGAAATCTAAACACAAAATACTGATGAAAATTGTACTTGGAGATAGGTTGTCGTTCTCTTAATGTTCTCAATGTATTCAGGAAGTGGTACATGAGGACCTAATCTTGAGGGGTGAGGATCCAAAGAATCATTTCCACTGAAATATACAATGATTAAAAAGGCCTACTGAACTACATCCTAGGTGAGCCAAAGCAATAAATATATTAGACTGAGAATATCCAACATTTGCATATAGAGCAGCTGCAACACCAATCTCATAAAACCTATAAGGCAAGCATGAATCTCATAATCATAGGTAGTGTTACTATTTACATCCATTGAATAAATATGTTGACAACATACAATATTTATAAATATATCAAACTCCACAAAATACTATGCAATAAAAAGAAATAATAAAATAACTGTGCTAGAGGTGCACAGTTACATGACAAATCCATTTTTACTTATGAACAAAAAGAAACAAATAATAAACAACCCAACATATATAGTTTTTCTGCAGCATGGTGGTAGTCCTTTCCTATTATCTTTTTTCCAATAGTTCCAACAAATGCATGTAGTTGTGCCTAATGGAGATCACACAAATCTGATATATAATTTGATAGCTGTAACATATGATCCATGAGAGAAATTTAGCTTAAAAGATGCACTTTCTAAGACTTCTATAAACTCAAGTTTGAGGATCCATGTAGTATCCATGGAAATATGTTTGTAAAACTACTGTATTACAACTGGAACAAATTCATAGTAAAAAATTTAGAAAGGAACTTGAAGAACATACTAACCACTCATCTTCATCATGTTGTCCAGATGAACAACTTCAGTAGCCATATGTTGAGATAAATGACTTTAATTGGCTAAATAACTGAAGATTTGCACCTCGACAAGTACCCCACATTTCCCCTGCACTATTGGTCTGCTATGAAACATAGACGTACTTCCTATGGGGTGTATATAAGTATGCTCACCAAGTTGAAAGTCTGTGAAAAACCCTAGGTTTGGCTTTTACAATTTACCCTAGCGTGAATTCTTTTTAAAAAAAGGGGCGAAGAACGGATATTCTTCTCTCGCCTATTTGGATGTCATGTTTGTGTCTCATGAAAAAGGTGGTTTAGTCCTACCATCGGATCCAATTTGAATCCATGGTTGTTGCATAGTCACTATGGAAAGATGCTCATATGTTACGCATAGTGAGATGGCGATCAACAAAAAATTACATGTGATACTAAAAAGTGGAATCCGATGCCGCAAAATATGTTCATGGGATGATCTTATGACCACGTGATACGTCCCAGACCTGTTAGTTTCAAGAAGGAATGCATGTGGGAAAAAAATTGCAAGTGGTGTCATTGGAGTTCAAAAATATCCGGCGCTTCGCCAAGTCACTAACGGGAAATACTTGTGATTTTTCGGTGGCGATATAGTGAATGCTCGGATACTGGCTAAATAGCCATGAAAATGCACCAGCTAAATACCCTATGCCGTTACCTCCCTTACTTCCATCAGCTCCTACAAAATGTATTGCCCTACACGATTTTGGGTTGTGTCCTTTTAAATAGGCCTAGGGTAGCATGACGGTGGGGGAAAATATTTATGGGGCCCTGAGCCCACGTGGTTGGAAGTTGGAAGTTTGTGGTTGTGGGTGGTTAGTGTTAGGTGTTTGGGGTTATAATGTAAGTTCTAGTTTTAGTATAAGTTAGTTTATATCTTTTTCTTTTTTGTTAGTTTTGATTATGTTTATATATATATATATATATAATTTAATTAATATGTGTCTTTTAAAAATTAGTTTAGAATTAACTTAGTTTGTTTTTTTTTCAATTATTTAAATTAATATTAAATTAAGATTAGTTTTAAATTTAAATTAGTATTAGATTAGTTTAATTTTAAGTTAGTATAGATTTAATTTAGTTTTTAGTTCTTAATTAAATTTATTGTTTGTGATAATTAATTTAGTTTTAGTTTAAAGATAGATTAGTTATTTAAAATAAGTTTAAAATTTAGATTTTAATTGTTAGGTAGTTTAATTTAAATGTTTTAAAACATTGAAAATTTATTGTTTGAAGTTAAGTTAGTAGTGTTAATGTCTTAATTTTTATTTTTACTTTTTATTAATTTTAGTATTATGAGTTGTTAATTAGTATCAGATTTTAGATAGTTTTAAAAAAATTTAGGTTTTTAGTATGTTTTTAAATTAGGATATTTGGCAATAGAGTTGTGTGTTTTGTATTAAATAAAGTGTTAGTTTAAATGATGTTAATTAGTATTTTTTTTTTAGTGGAATCAAATATAATTTCTTTAAAAGCATAGTTGTGTTAGTATTATTGAATAGTATCATTGTTAATTTATTTTTTAGGATTGTATCTTATAGACCAAATTCAACATATAATTATCTCTTCTTACACAATAATAAATTTACTTATCTATTTACCTTTATAATATATTTTGACAATTATATAAATATTATTAATTCTTATTTTCAATTAAATTTTATCAAAAGAAACTAATAATTAATATAGTGAAGTTGTAAACTTGTAATAAATTAAATTTTAAATAGGAAATTTTTGAAATAAATTTTCTAAAATTTAATTGATATAAACTCTTGGAGAACTACTATGCTAAATCTATGTGAATAGTTTTTTTAATAAAAAATAATATAATATTTAGCTGAAACTTTAATAAACTTATTTTATACTCTAATTATTAAATTTAATTATTTTTAATTATATAAAAAATAAATTTATATAATAAACGTCCCTATCTAAAATCTGATACTACTCATTAACAACTCATAATACTAAAATTATTGCCAAATATCCTTATTTCCTATTTAAAATTTAATTTATTACAAGTTTACTACTAATGTTTGCAAGAGCAAGACTGCAAATTAGAATCCTAAGCAGAAGTTCATGGGTCACTGCCATAAATGCAACAAATAAGGACATCAGGCACATGAATGCAAAACCAAGACTTTGAGAACACAAAGATTTTAAGGATACTCCTATAACTATTAGAAGTATGGAGATAGAGCATATGAGTGCAGATCCAAGCCTAAGTGGTCATCAAAAAAATAGACAAAGGTAAATCACAATGGAAAATCTTATATTTAGGATTACAATACTAGGTATAGTTGTCACTACTATCAAGACTATGGACATGTTCCTAAGAATTGCATAAGAACACAGTTTAGAAGTGACTACAAAAAATGGTTGAGTCAACTACATGTTTTAGTTGGTTGAAGATTGGTCACATAAGTAAGAATTGCCCAACAAGGTCAAAAGTGCCAAGCAGTGATTCAACAAAGGCAAAGAAAAGGAAAATGTTGAGAATGTCAAAGATGAAATGAAAAATACATGGAAGAGAAAGGAAGATTGCAGCACATCAAGTTCTGATGGGATCTCTTCACCCAATGGGTCAGTTGATGACACCACCTCCAACTAAGAAATCAAGAGGTATGTGTGGGACTGATATTTAAATAATATATCGTAATTATTTCCAAGGGCTTAGTTTTGAAACGATTATATTTTCATGAAGAAAGATGCAAAGTTTTGTTTAGAATCTTGAAGAAATATTTTAGTTTTTCAATTTTCATGTTACTATCAAGCATGAAAATTTTCACTTAAGTTGTCAAGTGAAATCTAGTTGATACTGAGCTATCATGAAAACCAAGAGTGCACAATGCAAGTTTGGATCAATACTTGTATGTATATTTTTCTCTGTGTAGAACACATTTCCTTCCTTTTGAAAATTTTCATGGAAGACAAATAAATCCATTGTAGTACAAATAGGAGAATTCATTGAGAAAATGGGAGAGAGCTTTGAGTCTATTATGACTATCTATTTTGAGGACTTTAAGTAGTCAATGAAACAAAGACACAAGATACCAGTGTCACTAGTTGAGAAACATTTCAATGAGGTTTGTTTTCTAGTTGATACTGATTTCACAAATGTACAAGTTGTAGCTCCAAGGGTTAATGGTTGAGATCACTAGGATATATATGAAGTCAATGTGGATGAGGCATCTATAGTAATTGCATCCTTTCTTGTAGAAGAAGAAGTAGATAATAAGGCTACTGACTTTGTAAATTGTGATGTTGCCAAATCAAAGATAACTATGGATCTAAAGACAACATTAGTGATAAGGAAGAAGAACAAGATTGTCAAAAAATTGAAAGAAAAATATGGTGAAGGGACAAAGGAAGATGATGAAGAGGATAATGATGATGATGAAGAATATGTACCAGCCCAAGCACCATTGGCCCTAACACAAGGTCAGGGAGAAGATCAAGGAGAAGAGGAAGTCGAGCTTGAAGAAGGTGTCAAAGGAGAAGAAGTTAGTGAAGAACCTATAGCCATAGAGAAGAAAAGAAAAGATAAGGCCTTAGTATTCAACAATTAAATAAGGTTGTAAAAACTAAGCCTGCAGTTCTAGCTACACAAACTAGCACAAGACCTACTACTAAGAAAGCTCAAGAAGTAGCCAAGCAAAAACAAAACAAAGCTAGGAAAGCTATACAAGTTGATGTGTCTGAGAAGAGACAAAGGAGAAAGTACATTGCTCCAACTAAATCATATGAAGAGAGGATAGAATTTGATGATAATAGCCAATTTAAAGTGGTAAGTCACAGTCCTTCTGATTTAGATTATCTATGTGAAAATATAAAAACTAATGTAGATTTGAGTGGATTTTCACATATTGAATTTGATAGACTTGGAAAGCTAGAAATGGATAAAGTAGAAGAGTTAGTATATGCCATGATGGTAACATTTAAGATGAATCTAATTGAGATTTTGAACTCTCTACCAAATACTTTATATGATAGATTTGAGAAAAGATGGAAATATAGTCTTACAATAGAAAGGAATATTAGAGAGACTACACTTGTAAGAGTGATGCCAGATTTAGGTAAAGCTAAGATGACTAAAGCCATAAAGAAGTATGCAGGGAGATTTTCTCCTAAGTATCATGCATTTAATATTCTCCAAACTAAAATTGAAGATGTTGTTCAGAAAAGTACCCAAATCTGGAAGGTAATTTATGGGTTGACAACATCTAAGGTAATTGAGGAGAAACCTATTAAGGTAGGTGAAGATAAAGATGAGAAAGAATTAATTGAGGTTACTAAAGTTGATACTAAGAAGGATGAACATATGGAAGGCACTGAAGAATGGGAACAAAAATAGGCAATAACTAAAGATGAGTAGCAACTAGAATAGAGTATACCAGATATACAAATGTTGAGTGCCAATCCACTACATGTGACAAAAGTAGACACTAAAATCATATAGATCAAGGATGTTTCTGACACTATGACTCAATACATTAATTCACTAATATAGGAGGACATGAAGAAGATACTACTAGACACCACCACCAAGGAAAACTTATGTAGTCACCCTATATTGGTGAGTGTAGATGAACTTAAGGAGGCAGAGAAGATATTTATAGAGGTGGAAACTCGAGACATCAAAAACCCCTTAATTTACTATGATGCAACCTACATTACACATTGTAGTGTATCAAATGAAAGAAATAACCACCATGGCTAACATCAACAAATTGGTACAAAATTTGTTAGTACCAAAAGTTTCTACTCAAGCACGGGATGGAACACAAGTTCAAACAAGACAGGTAGATACTCATCTACCCACAACACAAGTTCAAGATGCAATTGAAATCAAAAAGAAAGAAGAGGAAAGATGGAAGATTCAAACTTGACTACATAGCCTTGTTGGAAGATTGGAGAGATTTTTGGAATATTGGTTTGATGATAATATGTAACACTCATGACTGAGTTTGTCATTGATGTCAATATAGCATGTTTGATGTCTTATGTGGTATCTGACAGAAGAACAATGAAAAGATCAATTTGATATGCTTGACTAGTTGAACATAAGTACCACTCATGGTTATGAGAGATACAAACTCCTAATAGGGTCTATACTCTAACAAGGAATATTTATATTAGTACATCATCTTGTGGGCATCATTCCCACTGGGGTTTTCCCTCTGATCAAGGGTTTCCCTAATCAACATATCTAGTGTATTTGTTTATGTGAATCTTTCTATTGTTGCTATTTACTTTGGTTAAATGGTTAAGTTTGTTTAAAGAAGATAAGTGTTTTAATTATTGGATAACTAATTCACCCCCCCCCCCCCTCCCTCCTCTTAGTTATCTTGGTGGACTATTGTTTCTAATAAGCCTCAAGGGAAATTGTCAATAAAAACACCGGTTACCTTACCAGCAACTAATACTCTTCCAAGTCAAGCACTTCAAAGGTTGAGTATAGAAGCAACACCATTATAATCACCAAGGTCTAGTACATCCAAGGTAGCTGAGGTTACATCATTTATTGATGTCAACTTGGATGAAGTGATTGTCCTACGAAAGATTGACCTTGCAACAATCACAATTGAACAAATGGGCATACTACAAGATGCACTTGCAAGGAAAAAGCATCAAGAGCTATTTAGAAGGGAGCATAGGAAGAAGCAAGCATTGCAAGACATCAAGAATATATTTATTGATGCATTCAGCCTACCAGCACCTGAAGAAGACAAGCCCATCATGGAACAGTTGGTATTCATTGTAGAACACATCAATGATGAAAACCTAGATTCAAATGTCAAACTACTTGAATGGTCTAAGAGAAAATTTCAAGGAAAGGTAAATGACAAGGTATCAAGTTCTATTACACTTTTAGTCTTGGTTGAGTTAGCAACCAAGACTAAAAGTGTAAATAAAATATTAGAGAATATTTTCTTACTTTACACCAATTTGTGTGATACAAATTTATTCACACAAGAAGTACAATGCCATATTGACAATTTGGAGGCAAAAATGAAGCTAACAGGTATTACTCTACCCAATTCTCTAGCTCAGAGTTAGAAGAACTTCAAGAATTTGATGAATTGCCAAGGTCAATTGGTTGACCTAGTGCATGCTCAAGAAGAAAATATTTGGGCCACACTGATTAGCATCCAATCCATGTTGACCCCACACATGGAAATACTTCACAAGGAGCTAGCCTTTGTAGAGACACTAATGCAAAAAGATCTCCATCTTTCTAAACTAGAAGGCTTAGTTTATCTTGTTGCCAATTTGGCCATCCAAATCAAATCATTGGAGGTAGGTCGTGATAATTGGGATGTAGCTTTCAAGCTAATACTTGAGATCCATAAATCTTTTTTGGATAAACACACTATTCAGGTATAACCCTTTGACATAAGTGTCAAAAGGGGGGAGTAATAAGATAGGAGGAGAAATAAGAAAGGGGGAGCATACTAAGTTTTTTAGTGACATTGACTCCAAGTGATGAATAGATACAATTTTGGGGGAGACAAAATAAAAGGGGAGTCAAAGACATAAACAAAGTATAGCATATGCATATTTACTTAGCAATAGTATTGATTCAAGATTCAAGATATAATAATCAACTCAAGGGGATTTATAAGATTTTGAGGTATGATAGTAAAGTCAAGTTTTGCAAAATTTTGAAATTTTGAAATTTTGTATTATACCGAGTAAAGATGGTGATTATCTAAGTTATTCTTGTAAGTTAAAGATATTCATGCATGACCAAGTGTTTTTTCCACTCATGTCAAAGGGGGAGATTGTTAATCTCAAATTGGTTTTGACATATGAGTGTTTATACACTTAATTCATTTACAAGATTAGTTCATGTCAAACAAGTAATACATTTGGAGCATAACATGTCAGATAGTGCATATCAAGTGAGATTCTTAGTGTATGTTGAGTAAATAGTTGGTGCCAATCCACTCAAGTGTCAAGTAGATAGATGATGTCGAGTGATTCAAGAGCCGAGTAATCAAAGGATGTTGAGTTATTCAGATGTTGAGTTCTGGCATTGAAGTTATAGTTGATGTTGAGCATCAGGGACTTCTAGTGTCGAGTTATATAGTTTTGACATAGTTGTTTGTAATGGCACAAACTCATATGTAAATTATTTTGGAACCAACTTAAGGATATATTTTGAGATCCTAGATGATAACAATGAATCTTGATTGATTATCCCAATGCAACACACACAACCAATCATAAAAAAGAGAAGGATTAAGCAATAGGTGAATCACAATCGTTGATTCATACCTAACCCTAAGTCACCAAGATCTTCATAGGGAGGGTAAACCCTTATATAGAATGTAATTAAGGAGATGAGTAGAGAGAGAATTTTGTGCATGCAAAAAGAGAATCAAGGTGTGACTAAGGAATTGTGATCTAGAGACATGAATTATAGAATATATTAGAGGAGAACATAGTAAAGGAGTTACAAGATAGAAGAGATACATCTAATCAAAGAAGGATCAAGAATACATGCAAAGAGGTGATCTAACATCAAGTAGTAGAGTGCTAACAAAGGATCATTGTTGAAACATTTTAATAGGTGAATCATTTAAATCTCTTAACAGAGTAGTCCTAACATGCTGAGATAAATCCTTAAATAGGGTGCTTACTTCATTGTAAGTTGAAGTCCTCTTACTAGGCACACTTCTAATAGGGTCATGAAATCCTTTAATAGGGTAAGACGTAATAGGCTTTGTAAGCCTTTAACAGGGCATACCTTTAATAGGGTAGATCATATTTCATGATCAAACATTGTAACATTCATTGGATATACTTTATAAATGTAGTAGTGAAGATGTATGGGTGTCATCCCCACCCCAGTTTTACCTTCTCATTAGAGGGTTTTTGGGTAATCATATCTTGTGTCATATGTGTGAATGTTTATTTACTTTCAAGCTATGAATAGTTATGCTTAATTTGGTATTTTAGTTTACATGCATAGATTGTGAGATGGATGTGTAGTGAATGATTTTTAGGATGAAGTTTTCAAGTATTTTATGGGACTTAGTATTATCATATATTTATTGACAAATCTCCCTGTAGTAAGTCAATTTCATCAAACACAAAACAAAAAAAGTAATGATTCACTTGACCCCATGTCACATGAATTCTGGGAAGTTTGGCGTCAGGTTGGGATTATAGGGACGTTAAGTGGATTAATGTTATTTGTATGGGGAGATGTATAAGTAAAGTAAAATGTAGTAAATAAAAGATTTGGCTTAAATATTATTATTTTTTAAAGGATATAAGGGTTAATGGCTAGTGGATAGGGAATTAGTTGTAAAATTAGATAAGGGGTGGTAGGAAGTAAAGCAAGATGTAAGGGATAGTTATAGTATAGTTTAGGAATGTTTAGTAGAAAATGTTAGGAGTAAGGAACCGTATATCAGATTACTAATAGAGATTATTTTAATTGATTTAATATTCAAATACTATAAGAAAATAAATTAAACTAAGATAATATACATGTTTATATATATAATTAATCAATTTCCAAAAAAAATAAAACACACAAATTATAGCATTTATAACTATTCACATAATAAAAAAATGAGTAGCTCAAATTAATATAAAGATAAATTAAAAATCATTTTTATCATTACAATACTAATTATTGCATATTCTCATTATTTAATTGAATTAATTTTATCTTAGAAATATTTATTATAATTTATTAAAAAATTAAAACTAAAACATGCAACATTACAAAGAGAATGGACTAAATTAATACACAAATCTGCACACTTATTTTGATTTGTTGAAACTCGTCATATCGCTAGCCAAATTGTTGGTTTTTATGCCGATAGCAATATAGCGACCCACCTGAAAGTCACAGATGGTGAGGCCCAAGACATGTGATGTCATGTAGAGATTAGAAAATATATATGTGCCAGCATGTTGAGCCAGCTCAACGACAGTGATATCATGGACCCACTTCCTGTGTACTAGGTACGAAGATTTCTAATCATGAGATCAAGCCAAGATCAAAGGGTGGCATTGACTCGCTATGAAGAAGTGCTCGAAAGTTAAGTATAGCAAGTTAGCAAGGGTGGCCCACCACTATTGAAGTAAAATTGTTGTCCACAAGATCAAGTCTAGATCGACGATGCTCATTGACTTGCTATAAAGAGATGTGCAAAAATTAGGTATAGCGAGTTAACGAGCAATGGACCCACCATCGTGTTCTTAAAGGTTTTTTCAATTGTCTACCACATAATTAAAGTAAGATCAATGATCATCGCTAGCTCGCTATGGAAAGGTGCTCGAGAATTATGTATAATGAGTTAGTGAGTTGATGACACATGTCCATAGTCGTCCATGGGCCCAGTTTGAAGTGCCAGCCTTGAAGGAAAGGTACAAGTGGAGGTGTTTTATTGGCTTGACTACCAATGTGTTAAGAAGAAAGTTGAGTCAGCTTAGTTGTCATTCCCAAATCGTAGGATTTTTCAAGGATCAACAGCACAAGTTTAAAAAAGAAAGTGCTACACCACTCTATTTTTCTTTTCGGTGCATTTATGATAAGTAAAAACTTCGCATGTGGGAGAAACAGAGTATAACATAGAGATTTTCATTAATTCTAGTCCTATGCGAATAGAGATTGCAAGTTTTCTAAGCATAAGAGCTTGATTGATTGTGTTGTGTTAAGCCTGGTAAAGATGTGAAACCATTCTTCTATCATTCGAGCGAAATTTTAGAAGTTCAGAGAAGAACAAGTTTAGCAAGTCAAGTAAGTACTCATATTATAACCTCTGTGGCATTCCAATTCTCTCAATACTGTCAAAATGCCTCCTAAGAAAAAATTCTCTGGGCAAATTAATTATATGGATAGGAATGTCCACGATGATTTATTAGAATTACTCCCAGAATCTATTGTATAGCCTGCACAAGTTAAAAATTTGACTTCCTTAAACCCTAGGCTTAAAATTGGTGATGGCCTATATGACAAGGGGAACTGGGTTAGGGATGCAAAAACTACTCAAACTAGCCTTATCTTGTTTAAAAAGTAGTTTTCAGAAAGAATGTTGTTAGCCCCACATGCTAATGTCTAGAATTTTGATTTGGGAAAGTTAGTAGTCCCAAGTGTTTTCATGGATTTTGATTTGCTTGAAGCCATTGCTAAGAATTATGACCAAGCCATTAGGGTTGTAAGAAGAAAGGATGGTGTGCCTCTGGTCTCGATTACTCCTGAAGAAATTAGAGAGGTTTTTCACCTGGAACCATTATCAGACTACCATGTGCAAATCAATCTACTAGAATTAGAGAATGAATATAAAGAAAAGAAGGATGTAATTAGGGGAGGTGCACTAAGGGCACATATTGGTACAATAGGAACTTTGCTAATAATTACTGCAGCCTCTAGAGAGCCTTTTAAGAAGATTCTTTTCACTTCCCAGGCTATAGAGATATACAGGACCTTATGCCGAGTTTTTGGTGAAGATGAGCAAGAACTTATGCCCATTGGTTTCATGTACATGATGGTTCAGATTGCTTCCTTCGGTGTACATGTTATTTTTTATTTTGCTTCCTTTTTGGCTAAAGAAATTCAAATTGGTTTAGTTGGGATTGTGAAGGGCAAGGTGGAAAAAACTTTTGATCACTACTCTCTATTAATGCATATGTTTTTATTCAAAGGAGTGACAGATTTTGGTAATGAGATGGAACTAAATAGAGAGGAGAAAGGGGAAATATTGCTAGTCCAGTTGTGGAGTGTAGATATGACCTGGGATGCAAGTAATGCTAGTTTTGTTAGATTTGATAGATATTTTACTGCTAAATTGAGATGCCTCATATTGAGTGACAATCCCAGAATCCCTAGGGTACTAATGAGTCTCATCAGGCCTATGGATAACCCCCATGACTTGAAAGTTTCACATAATTGGGGAGATATCATCCCCTACCCTATTTCTTCTATTTTTAGAATCTATGGTTTCAAGGGGAACCCTCATGTTTTTCCTTACCAAGTTCCTTTGAAGGTGGGAATGGCTAAAGTTTTATGGCAGTTAGGGGGAGTGGAAGAAATGGTTTTTTTGAAAAGGCAATTAGGTTCAATTTTCCCTACCTGCACAATGGCCCATCAGTTTGTGATTACAAAAGGGGGATGGATCTTTTTGCATAAAATTTTGGAGCAGTATATGATGGTTGTCTCTCATCCCCGTTTTTGTGATTCTGAGGGATTTTTCAATTAAATGTTGAGGCATAGAATCAAGTTGGGACTGGTCAAGCATGATTCTTATTATCCAGAGGATATTATAAGGAATGAATTCTCATTGCAGGAGTAGGAAACTAAAAAGGAAAAATAGAGAGTTTATTCCCGGGTCTTAGAATTCATTCATTGTTTTGATAATAAATATGATCCTTTGGATAATGCTATTATAGAGGCTGACAAAATAAGTAAGCTCATGAATACCTTCCCTAAAATAATGGAGGTCATGAATGAAAAGAAACAATTTTTTATTGATTCATATCCTGATAAGGTGAGAGAGGTCATGAGGAGGTTGGCTTTCACTCCAAATGAGAGAACTGATAAAATAATTGTACAAAAGAGGCCCAGATATACTATAATTCAAAATAAAAGGGTTCCTATAGACAAGGGCAAACAAACAATAGGATCTACCAGTATAGCCCAAGAGGAGAGACCTGAAGAGCCTAGTCCTAAGAGGCAAAAGGTAATGACAGAAGAAAGGCCTCAAGACGAGGAATATTCACCCACCCAGTCCCTTTTGAGGATTGGAGAAGAGCAGCTCACTGGTGAACAGGTTGAACAAATGGGATCATAGGGAGATATTTTTATTACTCAAGCAGAATTAGATGAGGGTAACCCTCCAGAACTTCCTCTCCCAAGTTTGGATCTAACAATAGCTAATTATAGAGGTAGGGAGTTTGACCCTATATTAGAGTAGGCAAGTCATCAATTTTTAACTGATGACAGTTTTGTGAAATCAAGGGCTTTTCAGCAGTTTGCATGGAGGACAAACATGAACATTTTTAAGGAGAAATGTAAAAAGATGAAAATAGAGCATCCAGAAATGGATGAAACTTCCATGCAAAACCAAATTAAAGAAGAAATGATGAAGGAATTGCAGAATATAAGCCCTAAGGAAGGGAGAAAAATGATAAAGGCATCTAACATTTTATTATTGCCCAATTGGGATATTGCAGACGCATTAATTTTCAATTCTGTTTCAAGTAGATTGGAATTGCAAGACCCAAATAGAAGAGACTTCCAAGGAACTTCATTCATTGAAGATCAAGCTGCATTGGTTAGTTGGTCATTGAGAAAGGGATCTAGAGCCACACCATCATAATCAGATGAGTCTAGGTTGATGGGAAATATACTTGTAAGAAGGGTTGCTGACACTTCACATGTACAGGCAGCATATTGGAATGTGGATTCTTCTAAGTTTGTGTTGGCCACTATGAAGAAGGAGGAGCAGGTTATGTCTGGGTTACAGAATAAATATGAAACACTTCTTGAGGCCTATAATAGGGAGGTAAAAAGGAGAATTGAACTTGAAAACAAGGTAATGGGGAAATCCACAAGGCCAAGAATAACATACCCCCGTCCTCTAGTGGAACCTTTTAAATCCACCCCCCCCTTGTAGAGATACCAGACACACGTCAAAGGCCTAAATATTATACAGTTGAGGAATTTGAAGAAGAGAAGAGCAAACTATGGGCCTCACATGTAGAGTTAAATATGCAGTATGAGGATAAGCTTAGAAAGTCTCTAATGTATTTAGTGGACAAAATTGAGTGGCCCTTATTCTTTGATCAGTTGGTAAAAGTAATAGATATATGGGAGGAATTGAAAACTCATGATGATACCCTGAAGCCTATTGTTAATAAATGGGGAAGAAGGGAAAAGGAAATCACCCTTCTATGTTATTCAGTTATAAAGTCTTCCAATGACCATGTTGAAAAATTGTATGATATTGCTAATGACCTATCAAATTTTGATAATAGGAGAGTTGCTCTGCAACTGAAAATTGTTTCTTATTTGAATAAGTAAAAGAATAAAAAAATTGATCTATTTCCTTGTGCCTTGGATAGAAAGAAGAAATTGAAAAATAAGGAAGATTGGAGTAAAGAATTGGATGACCATTTCTACATAAGGATAAATAAAGTTATTAATGAAAAGGGGCATGCCTGGTGGGCCACCACAACAGAGGAATTGGTTAAAGTCCAATTTTTTTTTATTCTTTGAAGCAAGAATTTGTTGATTTTGAAAAGGAGGGTGGTTATATTTTAGAAAAGCAAAATGATATCCTATAGTTCAGCTAGCTGGATGATATACAATTTGACACTTGGATGGCAGATCTTCTATTGGACCAACAATTAGAGTAGGACAGTTCAGATGATGATGAGAAACAAGAAGGTGAGGTGCAGGTTATTGACATGTCTACACCAAAACTAAAAAAAGAAGAAGGGGAAAAGGTAATAATGCCTGCTCAGGGTGAAAGCAGTGAGAACCCACAAGAGAAAACTGATTAGGAGGTATCACAAGATCATCCTTCTTTGGCCAGCTTGGTAGCCACGTATTCTGAGGAGCCAGAATAATGAGAGACAAATCAGAAGTTGATGATTCACAACAAAAACTAGAACAAGCCTACCTGAAGGAATATTTGATATGCCTGGCATTCTGTTGTGATTGTTTTTGTCTTTTGTATGATGCTTTGTTCCTTGGACACTTGTCAGATCACAATTTCCCTTTGTTTGTTGCAACTCATGCTATATAAATGTGTTTTCAAGGTATTGTGATGGTCCGAGACTTGTGCAATTTTTTGTTTCTTTCAAGAAGAGTACATATTCAGTCAGTCCAATAGTATGCAGAGGTTTTGAGTTTGCTTCCATTTTACTTTTTGATAAGCAAATTGAAATGATAGAAATGGAAATCTATTCTGGGCATTCAATTGGTTTTCTATCAGTTATTGCATTAGTCATTTAAAAAGGATAATACAAAGGGGTATTTACACTATATCCGTGTCATCAATTTCTAACTCTAGTTTATGGGTTTGTTTACTTTGAAGTCATTTAAATAAGGTTTATTTGACTGAATGTAGTCTGGATGGGTTGTATGCTAGTTTTATTGTTGCTTTTAATTCAAGCAATTATATAAATTCTTCAGTAAATCAGTAGGGTTTATGAGTTCATAAAAGGGATATTGCATAAGAATGGAGATGGGTGATTGCAGTTGATTAATTCTTATACAAGTTATTTGAATTAGATCTCCTACCAATAGTCAATTTCTTGCCCAATGGATAAGGCACAAGTCTTATTAATCAGAAGTAAACAAGGATGAATTCTGCTGCTACATATCAAATCATCTTGCACAATCAAAATTATTTTCAATCCTATTCAAGACTTATAAATGCTGGTCTCAACTCATTTATATCTAATTCCTGAGTCTTAGGTAGCTGCTATTTCCAGAAATATTTGTAAATTTTAGAAGAATCGTGACCAGATCTGCTGATAAGGGATGTGTATAAGTTTGAGAGCATTGAAGAATTGAAGTGAGTTGTTTATGTATGTGAGGGTAATAGATGAGAATCAGAATGAAACAAAGATAATTTCATACACAGTTGCATTAGAATTATCCCTAGGTATACTCACCTTGGTTTAGCAGAGCCAGAAGAGTAGGAAACCATCATTTGGTTTTGTTGAAGTTGGATTATAGTGATTCATTCATATAGTTGATTTTGGGAATTGGGTAATCCCTAAATTGTGTGAGTCATTTCACTGTGATATTAAGCATTTTCTTGCTTGATAGTTTCAACAGTTTGAAACACCAACAACTCACACACTACTTGAGATCTAAAATAGAACAAGCTTCAGCAATACATTGCAATATATATATATATATATATATATATATATATATATATATATATATGGATATTTTGGCACTATTACTAAACTTGTTTACCTTCTAGGTAAGAACATAAGTTTGTTTCAATGTACAAATCTTCAAAAGGAATTTCATATCAGAAAAAAAAATAACAAGAAATAAATTAAATTGCAGTGTACTAGGAATAATATAATACATAATGAATACTAAACCTCAATTGAACAAAAGACTATATAGTGGCTTCAATAAAACTAATGCTACACCTAAACCATCACTTGTAGCAAGCTACTTGAAGATATGTAGTACAAAACATCCCAGAGAACAACCTCTAATTTTTAAAAACTTTCACTTTTACTGGGTGAAGTTTTACTTTTTTCCTTGGCAAGGTCAACCAGGTCTTCAAACAACTTATCTTCAAGTTTAACTTGTTTGCTAGAAGTTAAATATTGTTGTGGATATGCATCATTGTAAGTTCCATCATGAATGGAGATGAAAGCCAATTTGCCTGACTTGCATTTCAAAGCTCAATTCCTTCTGCATTGCAGGATTTGAGGATGGTGTCTCTTACTAATTGAGTTTACACATTTGTTTGAAGTTATATACATACATAGATATATGTGTGTGTGTGTACAGACACACACAATTCACCTACAAGGATTTCCATGCTAAATAGTATATGCATCTTGTCTTCTTTTGTTAAACATCAACTATGTGAATGCTTTCTACATTGCTTTTAGTTGACTAAATATATATAATAAAATATGCAAGTTTCTATGCCAGACTAACTCCAATGTGGACAAATATCTAATAATTGGGATTTAAACTAAGCAAGAACTATATGTTCAAGGAACCAAAAGATGACTGCAATGAGACTATTACAAGCGAAAAAACTTCAGTCTCGTTAAAGAGAATTGGGATGTGTGTTTGAAGACTTAACAAATTTGAGCTTCACTTGGTTTCAAGAATACTATAGTATTCTCTACTTAACAAGGCCAACCACGTGAAGGTGGAAGCTCATCTGGCCTCACCCCCCTCCCCCTAACACCAATCTAAAGTACCCATTATCATTTAATTACATACTTCATTCATTCATTCATCCATTTATGAAATATAACATTCAATCAATACAATCACATAACATTCATTAATATGATATAAAATTCATTAATACACAATACTAATCAAAACTTCATTAACACATAACAATATTCATTAACATAAACTAAAAATTGCTATTAATATGCATCATTCATACAAAATTACTTAAAACAAAGTTCTTTCATTATCCAACAAGGTTTATCAAAGAAGATTTTTAAAACATCATTTCTTTTTTTGTTTTTTTGAGCTCTCTTAAGAAAAGCGCTCATAGGAGCATCCATATCTACTTCATTCTCCTCCTCTTTTGGCAAGTGTAATGTCAAATTATGATGGCTCCTTCTTTTTGGAGGAGCAGGAGGTTGCTGCACTAAAGGGGGCTCTATTGCAAGAACAAGTGAATGCGATAAATTGGCATACTCTTTTTCTTTTTCTAACTGTTACAAGTTTATAATTAAGTATGAGTACAACATAAAATGCATTTTCTTACTTGAAAATGCCACAACATCTACATTAACATTTTGATCTACCACCGCGTCAACATGTTGAACACTTGGAACATGGTCCACTACTTTAGCATGATGTTCAACATGCTCTGAAATATTCAAAAAAAGGATACACGTCAAATTCCAATTGAAGATGTTAAATTGTATTCATAATTGCATAATTAATTTCCAATAGAAAATGAATACCTCCACCACTATAATGCACATCATGGCCTTTGTCAGGAGCAGGTTCTGTGGTAGGATATGAAGGTTGCAGTAAAATGTTATGCACATAGTCAATTTACGTTTAAAACTAATACCAAAAAAGAATCTTCTCAACTATTTAATTTCATTTACTTTTCATCTGACCAATTTACCTGTGAGATATCATTTGGTGCACTGAATTTTTGGGCAAGGCTTACAGATTCTTCACGTAGGTGTGCAACCACAACTTTAAAGCCTTCCTTCAAGGCAATTTTTCTATCTTCATCTGTGACCTCCACATTGAAATCTGTGCCCTATTTTTTTTTCTTGATAACGTTAGTTTTCCATGTATGGTTTCATTAAATAAAATTATTTGCAACATTATATTAAAAAAAAAATACAAAATTCATTGCTCTACTTACAACTCGAGACTGCAGATTCATATAGCCACCAGAGCCAAGTTTGTGTTGGCCAACCTTTTCCTATTCTCACTTTTGTAGCCACGGATGTGTCCTTCAATCTATGAACAATTTCAAATGTCTTAGATTATATATTTACAAATATGAATAATTAGTGCATGATTGCAATGTACTTAATACTATAATGACATACCTTTTTCTGTCCTATGCTGCTTCATTATCTCTATCTTCACATAGCCTTTTCTCCTTTGCATCTTCTATTATTTCATTCCACTCCATTGGTGGAATCATAGGAGGACGGTCATACTTTGGGTTATCCTTATGAGCCCTTCTATATTGATCCCTCACATTCTTTATATGCTTTGCTGCTCTTTTCAAAAGTAGGCCAGTGTCACAAATGTTTTTCCCAAATTTCTCCTCAATGGATGCAATCAGCTGATTTTTTAATTCCACAACTTGTAAATTCCACCTTTTTAAAAACAAATAGATTGTTAGATTAATAACTTTAATATATTACAATAAATAGAAGAAAACAAAAATTATGTAGCCATAATATGAAACTACATACCTTTTATGTATGGTGGGTCCAAATAGTCTCAATGTCATATGAAAAAGATGTTCAAAGAAAGCATTATTACCTACAAAAACATAAAGGATTTATCAGTCCAAAATGAGTAATGTAAAAGTAAACTAAATTTATGCTTTAAACAATATCAATTTTAAAGCACCTGGAAGCTTTTGTTCTCTTAATGGAAACATAGTTTTCTTATTTAGCAACAATGTCCCTCCATACGAACTAGTACTAATCACACGAACTGTTCCAAGAAATGGATCAGCTTCAATAGTACTGCTCTCTATTGCTCTATCAACTGAAACATCATACAATTAAATGACAATTTTAGTACTGCTCTTTGTTGGTCTACCTCCCTGCCTATGTCCATGCCTCTCTATGTGTGGCTATATGTATGTATGTATGTATGTATGTATGTATGTATGTATGTATGTATGTATGTATGCATGGTGTGTGTATGCATATGTTTGTATGTATGCAAGCTTCTGTAGACATCATTTAAGCACTAATATGCTACTTCATTTTTCATCAACTTGTAGAAAGACATTACAAAATATAACTCATTACAAAATATAGAAAAACAAGATTTTACTAGTTCTACTGGGCATAGACGATGATGTTTGCATGGTCCTTTTTGCCGACAATGCAACAGACAATAGTGGACCACCAACTGAAGGAGGACTCTGCACTTCATCATGAGCTAAAGAATAGAATATTGTTCGCAAAGAAATTTGCAATGGATAAATATCGAATTGGATACTTGCGAGAAACATCCACAAAAAAAAAGGTAAGTTCTATAATGTTGATCAAAACAAACAAAGTGTTACTTACACGAAGGTACTGCGCAACAATCCTAACCATGTTCACTATGTGACCTTGCAACTGGCACATATTTCTATAAAAGAATACATAAAATTAGAGATCATGATCCATAAGATACTATAAAAAAATAATATCTATTGAACTTCTATTACTGCTTACTTTCAAAGATTGGATTCTGTGGTCCAATTCTATTCTTAGTGCCTCTTTCTCCTCACTTCTGTCACCCTTGATGATAATTCTAACAAGCTCATCAGTGTATCTTTGTGTAATTTTTTGGGTGATGAATATAGGGTTAGTACTAAGGCCAATGTCATGTAGATATGATGCCCGTATTTCAGATTACATTTGATCAGCGATCATTGTAGCTTTTTCCTATCATTTGTGACATCAAATATTCGTATACTTTCATCAAAATAACTCCAAAGCCATAAAGAAAAGAACATAATAATAGGAAATTTGTTTCTATATTAACATTAAAATTTACAATAATTAATGTTTACCTCTATTGAAGGTGTCTGAGATGGTGCATCCTTATCACTCAGTGAAAAAAATTAGAAAGTCTTAGAAATCAGTAGCGAAATTAAAGTAATAGACTTACCAAAAAAAATATTAATAATAAAGTAGATTGTATATGTAAATCATTTGTCTTCTTAAGTTAAAAATTTGGCGTAACTAATGTTTATATCTAAAAAAATATTTGACATGTTCTACTTAATGTTTATATGTGCACATATGGTTTGGAAAGAATTATTTGGTCATACAAGACCCTATCATAGTTGACATTGATCATATCTGAAGATTTCATTGATTATCATGATCTTCATCCATGTCATCATCATCATCATCATCATCATCATCATCATCAAACTTGTCATTTTGATCGTCGTCATCACCACCACCATCTTCATCACCATCATCATCCTCTTGATCACTATCATCATCATGACCATCATCGCCATGATCATCACCATCTTTATCACCATGATCATGATCGTCATCAGCATCATCATCATCATTATCGCCATTATCGTTAGCATGACCAAAATCATCACCATCTTCTTCTTCTCCATCACTGGGTAACTATCGTTCCTAATAATCATTTACTTCCTCTTGTGCTTCTTCAATATCTTCTTCTTCGATCACATTATACTTTACTGGCTTTCCTCTTGGGTCATGTCTAACAACAAATAACCAACCTGGTTTGTCTGGAACACCAAAGTAAAACACTTCCTTGCATTGACTTGGAAGAACATAGGGCTCATCTCCGACTGTCTCAAATGACCTTGTATTAATCATAGTAAATCCACTGTTGTGTTCAATAACAATCCTATCAGGATCATTTTGATTCAGTCATAACCTAAACCATTTGATAAAAAATAGAACTATTTTGAATGAATCAAAGTTGCACTCAAGTATATCATCCAAAATGCCATAGTATCAATTTTTAGATTGTTGAGGATGTATGTCAATTCTAGATGAAATATTGGTGATCGAAAAGACAACACTTATCTCAGAATCACACATTTTCTTCGTTTCATCTAACTTTTTTGTGCAGAATTTATAGCCATGGTAGTACATATCTTTGTGGTGTTTGACCTAAAATTATTCAAACATGTCAAGAATATTCTCATTGATTTGTGAGTTGATATTAAACTTATGTCTCATGATTAGTAATCTTATGCATACCTTTGTATCTCTTATGCCATATATTAGATCAAGTACCATTGGCATAACATTGGGATCTCCATTACGATGAGCTTTTTTAACCAATAATGCAACACCATCCTATCTTAATGAGCAACCATTTTCTTGAGACTATTCAATCCACGCTATCATCCAATCAAGATTGTTTGCAATGTGCAAGTGTAGTGCATCCCACTCATGACCAACTATAAAGAAGACAATTACACTAGTTAGAAACAACTTATATATATTGATGATGGATAAGAATTGTTAAATTACAAAAAACACTTATAATTACCTGTCACCCTCCTCAATCTACCTTTCCCCATCAGGTACTCCCCTTTGAATTTATCATTACAGTTGGGATCCCAAATGTGATCTACATGGATACTTGTTGCAAACTTCTGAAGATATTCACTGATATACACCATGGTCTGGTATATCATATATCCCTCTATCATAGAACCCTCAGAATGTGCTCTTTGTTGAACCAAGCCCTTCATAAATTTCAAGTGCCTCTCAACCATCCACATTAATATAGCTTGTACAGGTCCACACAATTCAATCTCCTTAACTTGATGTATGAGGTAGTGTTCTTGAGCATTGAAAAATATTTCTCTTCCAATATTTTATATCTTTTTTTATCATTTTCTTTAGATGATAACCACCTAAAAGAGATTCAACACGCAAAAACACATAGAGGAGATTTCAAATAAAAAGCTACAAATCTAAGAAAAAACACTCTTCTAACCTCATGTATTTTCCAAGATCATATATAACTTGTTTAATACTATTGTCAAACTTTTGTGGAAGGGATAGAGGTAGGAAGAACTACAATCATTAAAAAATGACCATTTCAATATATTATTAAATAATGCAACTGGTACTACATTCAATCTTACAAATATACTGTAAACAGAAAACATGACTTGCCTTGAGGAAGGTATGCCAATCATGTGTCTTCAACCCTGGTCCAAAATCACCTTTCTTTGATAGAAGAGTGCTAATATTTGCAGCAAATCTTGTTGGAAATTTTGTTTTTTTTATGACTTCTTTTAATGCATCACTTTATTGCTTCGTTAATAACCAAGGAAGGGCACTTGTATTTATGCGGTCTCCATTCCTATTTGATTCAATGAAAACTTTTAGTGCATGATTAGATTCATGAATGTTAGTACAAATTTTAGCAATTTATTCTCTATCATGCCTTCCATCCAACATTTTTAATAGTGTCTCTGTTACATTCCTTCCAATATGCATAACATCAAATAAATGCGCGATTGGGAGATCCTTGTAGTATGGTAACCTACTAAATTGAGTAGGATAACTTTTCATTCCTCTAGGAAGTTGGTCATTGATGTCTTGATGACCTTCACGAGCATCAGCTACAGTATTAGTAAATATAAGACAATATCAAAATACAAACTGTAAACTTTGGATGACCAATTGGACATTACCTTGATGATTTAGTCAATCGTATTCCAACTTCCATAAATGAGGTGTCATTCTTCGTGGCCTTGATGATGTCTCTTCTTTCCCATTGAAAAGATGTTTTTTGACAATTTTATACTTATGATTATGGTGGAGAAAGTGTCTAAACTCATCAAACGTCTGCTTTCCTAAACTTCTTGAATGACGACATTTCATCTTCGGACTACAAACTAGACATGCAAATTTTTCTTTTGTCTGAAGACCTAAAAGATCATGTATAATTGGATCATGTACAATAATCATGTGCAACTTAAGCATTCGATAGTAATGTGTAACCACTATAACATACCAAAAATATGTAATCTTAACAATATAACATACCACAAAAATGAGTTAGCCCTGGGGCATCATGTATTGTCCATACAAGCATTGCATGGAATTGAAATTGTCGATGTCCTATCGATCTAGAGATGTCATACATAGTGATGCCATTCCATAACTTCAACAACTCATCAATTAGGGGCTCAATATACACGTTCATATCTTTAACTTGGTATTTATCTAGCAAATGAATGAACATAAAAATTACGTAATTATTATAACCATTTTCATGCACTATTTATAAATTAATTTAGATAACTATAAAATAAAAAAATACCTGGCACAATCATTGACAACATTATGTGCTCCCTCTTTATGGACATCCAAGGAGGAATGTTATTGTTAATAACAAAAATAGGCCATACTAAGTAAACAGATCTCATATCTCCATATGGATTGACACCGTCCGCCGCCAATGAAAGTTTTAGATTACGAAGTTCTTCTTTAAAGTGTGACCATGTTTCTTCTATCTCTTTAAATGCAGAACCATCGATAGGCATTTTCATAATGTCATCCTGACTTCTATTACGTGCATGGTAATCCATAAATTGTGCCAAGCTAGTGCACCTGAATAACCATTCAAGACATGGAATAATGGGAATGTACCAAAGAACCTTGTGAGGCACTTTTTTGGTTATTTAATCTGACCGATATCTACTAACATGACAATCAAGGCATTCTGTTGCAAATTCATGTTGTTTATGATATAGAATGTGATCATTGGGACATGCATGTATTGTTTGATACTTCATTCCAATTTGATCCATAATGTTAGATAGTTCTTGGTACGAACGAGGAAAAATGTTTGATGGTGGTAACAAAAACTCACTAATCAACCTACAACAACAAATATGCATTGTTAATATAATGAATAGTAATTGTATGCTAACATTGAAGATGAAAAAAATGACATACCTTAGCATACGTGACATTGCTACATTTTATATACTATTCATAACCTTTAAGTTCACCAACAACACTATAGCCGATAGTAGAGTTGTGTGGAAGCCTTTGTATAAGAGCTCGTGTGCCTTCTCAAGTAAAGGTATATCAAGACCATCATCATCATTATTATCAAATTCACTAGTACCATCATTGTGAGCCTCTTCATCACTTGCCTCAATACCATCTTCTTCAATCATGTCCTCTGGCACATTATCATCTTCTTCTATGGGAGTGTTATCCTCACCTTGGATATTCACACCTCCATGTTCCTCCAGTAGCAAATCCACATTCAGCAATGGATGAAAATTGTGGCCCCCTTCAACATGACCATATTGCCTACAATGACTCTGGGCTGTTGTGATTAGAATTCTTTGATTCTTTAAGCCCTTACACTTTTTGCAAGGACAATAACATTTATCAGGTTTTCTTCAGAACTAAGCCCACAATGCAACCATTGTCTCATTATTTTGTTCTAGGTTCATATTTTCAGGCATGGTCTTTCTTCACAGGAAAATATACCTACAAATAAATTGTACATGTTGTGATTAATGTTTATATCTGCACATATGGTTTTTGTTAATTAATGTTTTCAAATGTAACTAAAATGATTACAAACATATCAAAAAGGACTTTCATAGGATCTTATTATATCAACTATTCTAACATGGTCATGTTGGTTATCTTGAGACCTTAATGTCTTCTCATGCCTTCAACCTTGACCTTGATGCTCCTGCATCATTCTCCCAAGGATCAAGGAAAGTTGGATCATCATGGAATTGAGTAGGCAGACCTTCTAAGAATTTGCAATACTTCAACCTTGTAAGTGTCACGTCAATGCAATGGGTACTAAACAAACAATTTAAGTTGATGAGAAATAGTTGGTATGAATTCAAATTGTAAGTGTCACCTTAATGCATTGGGTATTAAACAAACAATTCAAGTTTATGAGTATGGATTTTTATGAACCACAACTCATGAAATATGCATTAAGTCCATACCTGTTGTTTACAACGAGCATGGGTTTCTTTTCTAAGAACATACATGTTGTTTACAGTCAGTAAGTTTCTATATCCTCTAAGAAATTTATTATGTCAAATCAACGTACCCAACATCTAGTAGATAAATGTGCAATACAATTTGTGAGCTATTCACATTAAATTTTACAAAAATGATCCCTCAAGTGAGGACAAAGTATCTTTTAATGAGTACATCAGATATGTTGGTCTGATTGTTTGCGAATCAAATTTTCTTAGGATCATAAAAAAATCAGATAAGAAGTTTCTGATAAGTCACAGGGCTTTAGGTTTTGGCATAGTATATTTTGATACCTTTGAAAAATTTGTGAAAAGCCTTAGGTTTGTCCTTTTAATTTTTTCTTGGCGCGAAATTTTTTTTAAAAAGAAAAAAAAAACAACAAGGAGCGAATATTCTTTTCTCACCTGCTTGATCGCCGTTGTTAAGTCTTTTGAAAAAGGGGTTTTAATCTTGCCGTCTTATCTAATTTGAATCTACGGTTGTCGCATGTTTGTTATGGCAAGATGCTCGTATGTTACGCATAGCAAGGTAGTGACCATTGGAGAATTATGTGATACTGAAAAGTAGAGTCTAGTACCACAAAATGTGTTGGTGAGAAGATCTATTGACCATGTACTATGTCCCAAACCAGTCAGTTTCAAGAAGAAAGGCACGTGGAAATATTTGCAAGTGGTGTCACTGAAGTTTAATTTTATTCAACAATTTGCCAAGTCGCAAACTGAAAACACTTGCGACTTGCTGGTGGCGATATAGAAAATGCTCAAATTTTCCAAAGACAGCATCTTTCTAAGATCAAAAGTAATTTTGAGGATCCCAAGGAAGATATGCTGCACGTTTCACTTTTGTCCCTCTGTAGGTTATTGTCTTTTGTAGTTTCTTTTTTTGGGCGTTGTTTTTAAAGTGCTTACCGAAACTCGCCATATCGCTAGCCGGATTTGTGGTATTTATGTCAGTAGTGATGTAGCGATAGCTCAAAAAATGGTAATGTAACTGAAAAATCCTCAAAGGTGGGCCCCGATATGGCTGAGCTATGCATATCAAATTACATGGTGGTGTCCTATTGAAATATCTTTGAGCTGGAAAACTTTGATTCGTCGAAGCTCGTCATGTCACTAGCTAGGTTGTTGTTTTTTTATCAGTAGCGACATAGCAACCCACCTGAAAGTCATAAACATGGCGAGGCCCAAGACATGTGATGTCATCAAGAGATTTAAAAATATATATGTGCCAGCATGTTGAGCCAGCTCAGCGACAGCGGTATCATGGACCCACTTCTTGTGTATAAAGTACAAAGATTTTTGAACATGAGATCAAGCAAGGATCAAAGGCCATCATTAGCTCACTATGAAGAAGTGCTTGGAAGTTATGTATAGTGAGTTTGCAAGTGGTGGCCCACCACTGTTGCAGTAAATTGCTGATCGCAAGATCAAATCTAGATCGACGACACTCGTTAACTCGCTATGAGGAGATGTGCAATAAATAAGTATAGCAAGTTAACAAGCAAGGGACCCACCATTCTATTCTTAAAGGTTATTTCAATTATCTACCACATGATTAAAGTAAGATCACTGGTTATCGCTAGCTCGTTGTGGAAAGGTGCTCGAGAGTTATGTATAACGAGTTAGCGAGTTGATGACACGTGTTCGTGGTCATTCGTGGGCCCATTTTGAAGTGCCAACCTTGAAAGAAAGGTACGGATGGAGGTATTTCATCGGTTTGACTACCAATGTGTTAAGAAGAAAGCTGAGTCAGCCTAATTGTCATTCCCAAGTCGTAGGATTTTTCATGGATCAACGGTGCAAGTTTAAAAAAGGAAATGCGACGCCACTCTATTTTTCTGTCCTGTGCATTTATGATAAATAAAAGCTTCATGTGTGGAAAAAATAGAGTATAATATAGGAGATTTTCACTAATTCTAGTCCCATGCGAACAAAGATTGCAGATTTTCTGAGCACAAGAGCCTATTGATTTCATCATGTTAAGCTTGGTAAGGACATGAAAACTATTCCTCAGTTGTTCAAGATCAATTACAGAGGTTCAGAGAAGAAAAAGTTCAGCAAGTCAAGTAAGTACTCATACTATAACCTCTGTGGCATTCCAGTTCTCTCAATACTGTCAAAATGCCTCCTAAGAAGCCATTTTTTGGGAAAATTAACTATATGGATAGGAATGTCCATAATGATTTATTAGAATTACTCCCAGAGTCTACTGTAGAGCCTGCACAAGTTAAAAAATTGATTTCCTTAAACACCAGGCTTAAAATTGCAGATGGCCTATATGACAAGGGGAATTGGGTAAGGGATGCAACAACTACTAAAACTAGTCTTATCCTATTTAAAAAGTGGTTTTCAGAAAGGAAGTTGTTTGCCCCACATGCTATTCTCTAGAATTTTGATTTGGGAAAGTTAGTAGTCCCAAGTGTTTTCATGGATTATGATTTGCTTGAAGCCATTGCTAAGAATTATGACCAAGCCATTAGGGTTGTAAGAAGAAAGGATGGTGTGCCTCTGGTCTCAATAACTCCTGAAGAAATTAGAGAGGTTTTTCACCTAGAACCATTATCAGATTACCATGTGCAAATCAATTTGCTAGAATTAGAGAATGAATATAAAGCAAAGAAGGATGTAATTAGGGGAGGTGCACTAAGGGAACATATTGGTACAATAGAAACTTTGCCAGTACTTACTATAGCCTCTAGAGAGCCTTTTAAGAAGAGTCTTTTTACTTCCCAGGCTGTAGAGATATACAGGACCCTATGCTGGGTTTTTGGTGAAGATGAGCAAGAACTTATGCCCATTGGTTTCATGTACATGATGGTTCAAATTGCTTCCTTTGGTGTAGATGTTATTTTTTATTTTGCTTCCTTTTTGGCTGAAGAAATTCACATTGGTTTAGTTGGGATTATGAAGGGCAAGGTGGAAAAAACTTTTGGTCACTACTCTCTATTAATGCATTTTTTTTATTCAAAGGAGTGACATATTTTGGTAATGAGATGGAACTAAACAAAGAGGAGAATGGGGAAATACTGCCAGTCTAGTTGTGGAGTGCAGATATGACCTAGGATGCAAGTAATGCTAGTTTTGTCAGATTTGATAGATATTTTGCTTCTAAGCTGAGGTGCCTTATATTGAGTGACAATCCCAAAATCCCTAAAGCACTAACAAGTCTCATTAGGCCTATGGACAACCCCCATGACTTGAAAGTTTCACATAATTGCGGAGATATCATCCCTTACTCCATTTCTACTATTTTCAGAATATATTGTTTTAAAGGGAGTCCTCATGTTTTGCCTTACCAAGTACCTTTGAAGGTAGGAGTGGCTGAAGTTTTGTGGCAGTTAGGATTTTTTGAAGAAATTTTTTTGTTGAAAAGGCAATTAGGGTCAATTTTCCCTACATACATAGTGGCCCATCAGTTTGTGATTACAAAAGGGGGATGGCTCTTTTTGCATAAAATTTTGGAGTAGTATATGATGGCTGTCTCTCATCCCCGTTTTTGTGATTCTAAGGGATTTTTCAATCAGATGTTGAGGCATAGAATCAAGTTGGGACCGGTCAAGCACAATTTTTATTATCCAAAGGAAATTATAAGGAATGAATTCTCATTGCAGGAGCAGGAAACTAAAAAGGAAAAGTGGAGAATTTATTCTCGAGTCTTAGAATTCATTCATTGTTTTGATAATAAATATGATCCTTTAGATAATTTTGTTATAGAGGCTAACAAAATAAGTAAACTCATGAATACCTTCCCTAAAATAATGGAAGTCATGAATGAAAAGAAACAATTTTTTATTGATTCCTATCCTGATAAGGCCAGAGAGGTCATAAGGAGATTGGCTTTCACCCCAAATGTGGGAGCTGGTAAAATAATTGTACAAAAGAGGCCTAGGTATACTATAATTCAAAATAAAAGGATTCCTATAGATAAAGGAAAACAAATAAAAGGATCCACTAGTATAGCCAAAGAGGAGAGACCTGATGAGCCTAGTCCTAAGAGGAAGAAGGTGCTAACAGAAGAAAGGCCTCAAGTTGAGGAATATTCGCCCACTCAGTCCCCTTTGAGGATTGGAGACGAACATCTCACTGGTGAACAAATCGAACAGATGGGATCACAGGGAGGTATTTTTATTACTCAAGCAGAATTAGATGAGGGTAACCCTCCAGAACCTTCCCTCCCAAGTTTGGATCTAACTGTAGTAGATTATAGTGGTAGGGAATTGGACCCTATGTTAGAGTAGGCAAGTCATAAATTTTTGACCGATGACAATTTTTTTAAATCTAGGGCTTTTCAACAGTTTGTGTGGAGGGAAAACATGAACATTTTTTAGGAGAAATGTAAAAAGATGAAAACAGAGCGTCCAGAAATGGAAGAAACTTCCATTCAGAACCAAATTAAAGAAGAAATGATAAAAGAATTATAGAATATAAGCCCTGAGGAAGGGAGGAAAATGGTCAAGGCATCTAACATTTTATTGTTGCCAAATTAGGATATTGTTGATTCTTTAGTTTTTAGTTCTGTTTCAAATAAATTGACTTTGCAAGACCAAAATAAAGAGAACTTTCAAGGCACTGCATTCATTGAAGATCAAGTTGCATTGGTCAGTTAGTCACTGAGAAGAGGATCTAGAGCCACATCATCACAGTTAGATGACTCTAGCTTGATGGGAAGCTTAATTGTGAGAAGAGTTGTTGATACCTCACATGTGTAGGTAGCATCTTGGAATGTGGAATCTTCCAAGTTTCTTTTGGATACTACAAAAAAGGAGGAACAGGCCATGTCTGAGTTACAGGGTAAATATGAAACACTTCTTGAGGCCTATAATAGGGAGGTAAAAAGGAGAATTGAACTTGAAAACAAGGTAATGGGGAAGCCCACAAGGCCAAGAATAACAGAACCTTTTAAACCCACCCCCCTTGTAGAACTACCAAACACACCTCAAAGGCCAAAATATTATACATCTGAGGATTTTGAGAAGAAAAAAATAAGCTATGGGCTTTAGATGTAGAATTAAATACACAATATGAGGATAAGCTTAGAAAGGCCCTAATGTATTTGGTAGATAAGATTGAATGGCCCTTTTTTTTTTATCAATTGGCAAGAGTAATAAGTATATGGGAGCAACTAAAAACCCATGATGAAATCCTCAAGCCTATTGTTAACAATTGGGGAAAAAGGGAAAAAGAAATAACCCTTTTATGTTATTTAGTTATAAGGTCTTCAAATGACCATATTGAAAAATTATATGATATTGCTAATGACTTGACAGATTTTGATCACAGGAGAGTTGCTTTGCAACTGAAAATTGTTTCTTATTTGAATAAATACAAGAATCAAAAAAATTATCTGTTTCCTTGTGCTTTGGATAGAAAGAACCAATTGAAAAATAAGGATGAATGGAGTAAAGAACTGGATGACCTTTTCTACATAAGGATAAATAAAGTTGTTAATGAAAAGGGGCATGCCTGGTGGGCCACCATGATAGAGGAATTGGTTAAAGTCCAATTATTTTTTGATTCTTTGAGGCAAGAATTTGTTGGTTTTGAAAAGGAGGTTGATTATATATTAAAGAAACAGGATGATATCCTATAGTTCAGCTAGCCGAATGACATACAATTTAACACATGGATGGCAGATATTCCTTCAGACCAATAGTTGGAGGAAGGCAGTTTAGATAATGATAGGGAATAGGAAGATAAGGTGCAGGTCATTGACACATCAGCACCAGAATTGAAGGAAGAAGAAAGTGAAAAGGAAATAGTGCCTGCTCAAGGTGAAAGCAGTGAAAACCCACAAGAACAAACTGATCTGAAGGCATCACAAGATCACCCCTCATTGGCTAGCCTGGCAGCCACATATTTTGAGGACTAGGAACAATGAGAGACAAATCAAAAGTTGATAAGTACAACATTAATAGGAACGAGCCTACCTAAAAGAATATTTGATACACCTGGCATTCTGTTGTGACCTTTTTGTCTTTTGTCTAATGTTTTGTTCCTTGGACACCTCTCAATCACATTTTCCCTTTGCTTTTTGCAACTCATATCTATATAAATGAGTTTTCAAGGCATTGTGATGGTCCAAGACTTGTGTAATTTTTTATTTTCTTTCAAGAAGAGTACATATACAGTCAGTCCAATAGTATGCAGGGGTTTTGAGTTTTCTTCCATTGTACTTTCTGATAAGCAAATTGAAATGACAAAAATGGCAATCTATTCTTGGCATTCAATTGGTTTTCTATTGGTTATTGTATTAGTCATATGAAAAGGATAATACAACAGGGTATTTACACTATATCTGTGTGCTAAAAGGAAGTATTATGTGTATAATCAAGAGTTGTATGCTATTGTTAAAGACTTGAAGAAGTGGAGACATTATTTGATTCCTAAGGAGTTTATGTGGTTTATTGATCATAAAGATTTATAGTATTTGGGAAGTCAATATAAGTTGAATCAAAGACATCTGAAGTGGGTTGAATACTTGCAGATTTTTATATTTTTGATCAAGCATAGGAGTGGAGTTACTAATCAAGTTGCTAATGCATTGAGCATAAGATTTTCTTTGATGATCGAGATGAAGGTTGAAGTTATTGGTTTTGATGAAATGAAGGAATTTTTTGATACTACCCCTATTTTTCTAAGGTGTGGAGAGAGTGCAGAGCACCAAATCTATCAGATCAAATAAGTAAGTATGATGAGTATTTCATTCAAGAGAGTATATTGTTCAAAGATAATTAGTTGTGTATACCAAGAAGTCCTATGAGAGTTAATTTGATTAACAAAAAACATTGTGGTGGTTTGGATGGACATTTTGGAATTGATAAGAAATTGAGTTTTCTTTTTCTTAAGGATAAGTTATATCAACAAAATATGTATAATGATGTTTAGAATTTTGTAAGGATTTGTGGAATTTGTCAAATTGCAAAAGGAGTAAGTTAGAATACTAGTTTTTATATACCTATTTTTCTTCTTGAGAAAGCTTGGAGTGACATTAGTATGAATTTTGTTCTTATATTACCTAAGATAGAAAGAGGGTATGATTCCATATTTGTTGTTCTGGATAGATTTTCTAAGATGGAAAATTCCATACCATGTAAGAAGACATGAGATGTTGTGCATATTGCTAAGATTTTCTTCAAAGATATTGTTAGATTGCATGGATTCCCAAAAAGTGTTATTTCTAACAAAGACTGTAAGTTTGTTGGTTACTTTTGGAGGACTTTATGGAAGAAGATGGGTACTGAGTTGAGATTTAGTTCTACATTCCATCTACAGATAGATGGAAAGACAAAGATTGTAAATAGAAGCTTGGGCAATTTTTTGAGATGTTTATTTGGAGATAAGCCAAGCGATTGGGATATTGTATTGGCACAAGATGAGTTTGCATATAATAATTTTGTGAATAGGAGTACAAAAAAAACATGTTTTGAGATTGTTATTAGAATGTAACCTAGAGGTATATCAGATTCGAGGGATGTTGCTAGTGAAGAGAAGAGAAAAGGGGAAGAGTTTTCTGATTTTATGAAGTCTTTTCATGAAGAAGTGAAGTTGAACTTGGAAAAAAGTAATAAAAAGTATACAGTGAATGTTGATAAGTCTAAGAGACATCATGTTTTTGAAGTTGGTGATGAGGTGATGATTCATTTTGTTAAGGTTGTAGCTTCTGTCAGATTGATTTGATGGTAAAACATCTTTAAGATAAATATCCTATATATTTTATATGTAATGTAATATATTTTTTATATAATATCCATTATATATCATTATATAATAATATAATAACATATTACATATATGCTTAAAGATGAGTTATACATATACTTATTTATATTATTAATATAATGATGATTAACTATAGAGACATGTCTCCTCCTCTCATATTTATATGAGATCCAAATTTGCATTTTGAAATCATTAATAACATTGGCAATGTTATTACATTTATAGAAAATGATCCATGTTACTCAACATGGTATCAAAGCCTAACTATAAATGCAAGAAAATAAAAGAATACCTTGAATATTCTAAGAATCCTTTCTAGACTTCCCATCCAACTCACAAGTGTGTGAATTCAAGGATGCTTAGGAGTGCTTCACTACAAACTACCTTAAAGGATGTTTAGTGCAATATTCTATATGAAGAACAAACCCATTTTTTTCAATACAAAGCTCTAGTAAATGGATGGACAATGAACCACTTTTTTGTTCCTTTAATATATTTTTTAATGAATGATATTGGATCTCTACAATTGAGGTCCACAAAGGTCTATCTCCAACATTTACAAAGAGTATTGTGGCAGCGTTGGTGTGTTGCAACTTGACATTATGCATAATAATGTGGGTTAGAAACAAATGAATACTCATACCAAATGAATCCTAGTGGAAGATTGACACCAAATGGATTGCAGTGAAAGACTCTCACCTAATGATCATGATGGAGTGTGAAATGAATAAGGGATTAACATATATATATATAATGGTTCTCTGCTAATCACACACATTGGTAGCAGATGTAGATTAACAATATGTAGAGTGGAAAGCAATAAGAATCACTTTAAAAACTCTACAAATTTTCTCTATTCTATATGAACCAAGATGATGCCTCTACATAAAGATTATCATGCTCTCTGATTGAATACGATGCAGAAAATCTTTATTTCATGCACTCCTATCACTCATTTAGATGATGTATTACTTCCTCCTATATTATGAGAGACACATAAGGATGAATCACTTTACTCTCTGGCTAGTTATAAAATAAGTGACGTGTCATCATTAATCTTTTTAGTAAAGGCAAGGGGAGGCCTTCTAACTATAATAATTGATATTGATGGTGAAAATCAAGGCACATTAAGGCACTTGAATTGGACCCATTTAAGGGTTTGGTGTTATATTCACATCATGTACATCATTCAAGTTTGCATGTTTGACTGGTCCTTATCACCTAGAATATAAGCATTTGGGCATATAAATTAAAAAAAGGTAGACCATTCTAAAAGTGATCTAAGTGTATATATGTTAGTAGAAAAGTACACTAAGTGTTTAACTAGGTGGTGTGGCCATACATGAGAAGGAAATAAGTTAGACACATTAAAGGTAGGTAGGTATAAATGCATAATTTATTGCTAATGATCATTCCCATTCCTTATTTCTATTTAAATTTTTGCTAATGTCATGTGTGGGAGTATATATATTAACATATATATCTTGTGTTTAATATATTCTATATATTAATGAAAATGGAATATATGCATATATATTCAAAGTATATATTCTTATTTATGTTTTTGGAAAGATCTTTATTATGCTAGAAATAGATAATACTGAGAGGGGGGTGGTGAATCAATATTCTACAAAGTTTTGCGCACAACAAGATATTGTTAATTACTTTCTAACTTGCATATGGAAGTAAACCATAATTGTTGAATAGTAAATATAAACATGCACATAGAGAACTCATAACACCATTATTTGTTAACTAGGGAAATCTTGGCCAAGGGAAAATCCTGGTGGGGACGGTACCCACTAGATGATTCACTAAACAATAGGATCCTATTAAGGGTATTGACCCTATTAGGAGTCTATGAAGTACATATATTATTTCAAGTCCTTGATAGAGGATTAGGCCTTGTTAGAAGCCTCAACCCTATTAGGAGTTTCTACAACCTTGTTAGGAGTTGGTATAACTATTACACGCAAGAATATCTCACTGCCCTAACATGCAATTATACAATTCAATTCCTTCACAAAATAGGTATACATACAATACTTTCTTGGCTACTATAACTCAAAATTGCTCCGATCTTACATCAGATTTCACATCACATAAAACTTTTAGATATTTCTCATAATAGTTTGCATGTCACATCTAATCACACAAGTTCCTCCTTCTCTGTGCAATATAAGATCTTTACTCAAATACCATTCACATTAACAAAACTCTGCACTGGAAACCTTCATGTCTTTACATGCTTGACATAATATAAAATAATTTATGGAATAATATCCATATAGTCAGCTCAACGTAACTTAGTAATTATTTTGTAACCAAAATAATTCCTTAAGTCATACAACTTTGTTTACTGCTATGCTATGTTTTGCACTATTAAATACCCACACTTTTAATCTTACTATAACTTGTGTCGTATTGTTCATACACATATATGCAATGGAACACAACATCATGATAGTTTCATGAAGCTTTCCACAACTACACATAAGATAACTCTCAATGCATCATCCATACTCTTAAGATCTATTCTCTGAATTGCTGCAAACTATTTAATACTTAAACAATTTCTATCTTTAAATGCATAAATGAAATGTTGAATGTATGTTTCCATAAATGAAAACCATCAAGACATATAGCTGACCATATTTCCAATAATCTCCTCCTTTGGCATCAATGGAAACATTTTGGAAAAAATTTCTAAGTCCCAAAATGATATCATACATAACAAAAACAAATAACAGTAACTATACAAAAATTGAGTTCAGAAATAGCAATTTTAGCTCTCTCTCTCTCTCTCTCTCTCTCTCTCTCTCTCTCTCTCTCTCTCTCTCTCTCTCTCTCTCTCTCTCTCTCTCTCTCTCTCTCTCTCTCTCTCTCTCCTATAATACAAAACATTGATTAGATAGTCCTGTGGCTACTTATTTGGCTTTCTCTTCCTATTCAGTTTATAAATCTAGCAATCATATGCATCCTATGTCTATGGATAATTGTTAGAAAACCTTAGTACCTTTGGATTAAAGGTATATCATATCATTAAATTCATTGCAAATATATAAATGATGGAGCTATAGCTCTTAATTTAGAGGATAGTTATCAATCAATGATAACTGATCCAACTATTAGTGTATTTTGTCTTTCATAGTTGGGTATGTTGAGTTCTCTTTTATTTTTCTATCCAAAGGAAAAATTTTTTTACTAATAGAATGCAAGCATGAAGCTCAAATAATGATAAATGTAAGTAGATTCTATGCAAAGGTGTAATCTAATTCATGCCAAGCACTCCTAAGGTTACAAGTCTCCATATTTTCAAGGTTTCAAGTGTTTTGGACCAAAGTTTACAATGTCTTGACAATGTTGAAATTTTTTGACAAGTGTTTGAATAGTATCCAAGGTGTAAATTTGCAAGTTTTTCTTTATCTTGATTAATGTTTTACACACACACAAGGCACAATAAGACAAGAATAGTTTTACATCATAACCTAGGATTTAAGATTGTATATTCCATTGAATTCCCACTTGAACTGAAGTTCATCCATGCTTATCTAGAGTGGACAACTTAGAATCTTGGCACCATAGGTTCTCCCTTATAGTGAACTCACTTCTTGGGGCTACCAAGCTTTGGTTCCCAAGGGGCATTACTTCCCTAGGGACCATTGTCTCTACTAAGGATATGAGAATATGGGATGTCTTCATGGGCATTAGTGACCCCTTGAGCTAGTGGGTAGAAAGGATTTTGGTCTCTAAAACAAGGTATTTAGTGTGGTCATTTCATTTGGAAAGTGAATGATAAACTTCCTTAGAAGGTCTCCGAGCCCTAAGAACTAGGGTTTGATACACCACATAGATACTGGAGGAGAGCTATCACACAACAATGTCATTGATGTGACATTAATTGTATCAAGTCTATTATAGTGGTTGGAATGTTGAAACCTAGTTTTGGCCCATCACCACTTCAACGTCGCTCCCTGGGGCTCACCAAGTGATGAGTCTTGTGTCAAAGATAGGTCTCTCTATAGAAATTGCACAAATTTATCTTGCACCCAAGATCTATGAATAACGAGGGGAGATGATATGTCCATGCAACTCCTAGGGTTCTAACAATGCATAAACACCAAGTAGTATAGAAAGTTAATTTTGGTGAACCAAATAAAGTGTTATCTAATCTACAAAAACCATGCATAGAGTTTGAACAAGCACACAAGTCTTGAACAACATCCTGCAAATAAGCATTAGTATTTTTTCAATGAATGTGTTCTCCCAATGATTGTCACATATTGTAAATAGACCATCACTAACAAAAAGTCATCTACTCTAGGTCCTAACATGAAATTGAAACCCTAGATGTGAATTTTGGTCAAAATAGGTACTTTCTATGAACCAAATGAGCTCTGATAGAGCAGATTACACCCCAAAAGACCAAAATGACTCAAGATGCCCCCAATTGTGGTTAGACAATGAATATTACATCCATGGTGTAGTTGGGGTCCGAAAGGGTGTAGTTGGTAGTTTTCAGGTGCAGTTGGGAGAGTGGAAGTAGGCTATGGAGAAATGGTGTCAAATAAATACCTAGAAACTTAAATCTTGAAGCCTGCCTAATTCATCAATTTTTGTCTCCAATTTATGGGTTTGTTTACTTTGAAGTCATTCAAAAAAGGTTTATTTGGCTGAATGCAGTCTGGATGGGTTGTATGTTGGTTTTATTGTTGCTTTTAATTCAAGCAATTATATAAATGCTTCAGTAAATCAGTAGGGTTTATGAGTTCATAAAAGGGATATTGCATAAGAATGGAGATGGGTGATTGCAGTTGATTAATTCTTATACAAGTTATTTGAATTAGATCTCCCACCAATAGTCAATTACTTGCCTAATGGATAAGGCACTGGTCCTATAAATCAAAAGTAAACAAGGATGAATTCTACTATTGCATATCAAGTCATCTTATAAAATCAAAAAAAATTCAATCTTGTTCAAGAATTATAAATACCGGTCTCAACTCATTTATATCTAATTCTTGATTCTTAGGTAGCTGTTATTTCGAGGAATATTTATAAATTTTAGGAGAATTATGACTAGATTTTCTGATAAGGGATGTGTATAAGTTTGAGAGCATTAAAGAATTGAAGTGATTTGTGTATGTATGTGAAGGTAACAGATGAGAATTAGAATGAAACTAAGATAATTTCATACACAGTTGCATTAGAATTATCCCTAGGTATACTCGCCTTGGTTTAGTAGAGCCATAAGAGTAGGAAACCATCATTTGGTTTTGTTGAAATTGGGTTATAGTGATTCATTCATATAGTTGATATTGGGAATTGGCTAATCCGTAGATTGTGTGAGTCATTTCATTGTGATATTAAGCATTTTGTTGCTTGATAGTTTCAGCAGTTTGAAACACCAACAAGATACATGCTACTCCTAATCATTCAAAGCACAAGCATGAGGGAAAAAATGAATAATTATTTATAGCTGGACTATCTATGAGAGAATATAACATAGCTTCAAGAGTATGAGCTACGTCTTTAGCCAGAGATGATAAAGCAAATTGCTTCTTTTCTTCTTCTTTTTTCTCTCACACAAGCATACCCATCTACACGCCATCTGCTAGAATCACTACATTACATTTTTTATTTTGGAGAAAAAATTCCTTAAAATGGTACTTCTAGATTGCACCAAGAAAGCTTGTATAACTTATGACAATGCATCTCGTATAGTTTCCTCATAGTATTTTCATTGCTAGGGCTCCAAACTCTACAATGAAGTTCTTTTGAAAACTTGCAAGCTAAGCTTCCTTTCTTCTTTAAATAAAGTAGTGAAAAAGACTCCTGACTCAACAAGGTCATGTTGTGGATGCAAGCCATACAGAAAGATGAAAATAAACTACTAGAATGAAGAGGAAAAGAATGTAGATACAGATGTTCTACAATATATCAATCCTCCCAAAGATTGAGTTCTTGTTTAATGTCTTGCAAAGCAATCTACAAGAAAATGGCCACAAACCTGTGTGAATGGGTCTGGATCAAATTTTGTCAAAGGGAATGCTGCTAATTTGAGTGAAAAAGAAAATGGGAGCAGTTATGGCATATTACATTCTTTGTTTTCGATCCAGAGTTTTCCAACACCAAGACATCTCAAGATTCCCTACATGCAAAAGAAATACAAAAAATGAATAGTTCATTATATCAAAAATATAAATTTTCCACAGCTTTATCCTTGCACTTAAATATATGCTAACCCTTAACCTAAACATCATCTATAAAACAACTTTGTGACCTGAAAGAATTAACAGTGGCTCTAATTTTTAAATTGCGATGAGTAGAAGAGAAAGATAAAATGTAAAAGCATTGAATAGCTTTGGAATCTGCCTCTACAAGTTTCTGATAGATAACAAACTTGGAATGATATCTAATGACCAGATTCTTACCTCCTTTCTCCTCTCCTATTGAAGCTACACCAAACTCCCACTCGTTGCAGTCACGGTGCACCCCAAAACAAAATTAACACTACCGTGACCTTTTTTCTTATGTTCTGAAGGTTGAAATTTAAACAATTTTACCATAGTCAAAATTTGGTCAAAATTTCGACCATATCGGGCCCATTTTTTCAAAAAAATGAATTTAACAACCCAAATAGGCCTTTGGTTGAAAATGAGGGCCTAATGTACTAGTGCTACTAGTATGGGGCTTTAGTGATTGTCCGAGGATTATAGTGGGCCTCTAACTTGTTATGGTCACAATATTCTCTAGCTCTATGAGTCCTCTGACCTAATGATTCTGAATGGCCTCTCTTGCTTCTTGGGTTCTAAGATTTTTACATGTTGGCCTCATAGTGGGGGTGCGAGCATGGTTGATTATATCCTCATTTTTGCTTCTTTCCTCCCCTCCATCCACAACTTTACCATATATCATCTTCCCTTGGTTGATCATGCCCTCCTTAGCCTTTCAGTTCATGTTTCTTTGCACCCTCTTCCACCCATCTCTAGTCACCCTGCCCAGATCCACCGCCATACCCGTTTCTATTTTGAGGATAGTGATCAAGACCTCTTCATTTTTCATTTGAGAAGATTCCTCTATCTCGCTAGCTTCACAGCTCAAAGTTCAGTGTCTACCATCTTTCACTCACTAGCCATTATGATTTGGGAGTTAGCTCTTCTCTCTATCCCCCACCGCTCCATCCCTAGTACTCCTAGATCTATTTGATAGAATACTTGCACCATGAACTAGTGGTTTGATGATACTTGTAAAACTTTCCATCACTCCTTGTGCTTGGTTTTTGATACGCATTCCCCTGCTTTCACCAATCTATGACTCTCTTACAAATGCTTTATTTGCCATAAGAAGTAGTTATTTATTGTTTCATAGGGTAGATCCCTTTGCAACATGCTTATTTAGTATCCCAAGTTTTTTTGGTGGATCATGTTCCTCTGGTGTAGCCAACCCCAGTCCAACCTTGACCTTCACCTCCTTGCCTCCCATGTCTCCACATTGTGTGACATCCTAAGTTAGCTCACTCCCCTTCCTAGCCCACCCCCCATTATCACTTGTTCTCCACCTCCAACATTAATGAGGCCATCAGGCTTATGAGATGTAGCAAGGCAGCTAATGAGGGTTTTTTAGGATGAGCTCTTCAAGCTTGATACCATGAGTTTGGGCCCTTATCTCTCTACACTCTTTAATAGAGTGGTTTGTTTTGATTTTCCAAACTCATGGTCAAGAAATGTTATTCACTCGATCCATAAGTTTGGGCTGGCCTCCAATTCCAAAAACTATAGGACCATCATGATTGGGTATACATTTTCCAAACTTTATGCTACAACATTGAATACTATTGTATCTAGTGAGCTTGACAAAAAGAATTGTAGGTCTAAGGGTTAAGCAAGATTTAGGATAGACTACCAAACTATGGATCATATCTTTACTCTATGGGTTATTATCAAAGAAGCTCGACACCACTCGAAAAAAGTCTACTATTGTTTTGTGGATTTTTGTAAGGCTTTTGATTCCATCCCTAGAGTGGCCCTTTTTTAGAGACTTAGAGATATTGGTATTTCTAAGATCTTACTGATGACTATCATGAGGTTATATGAGACAATGATGGGTAGACTCAAGACCACTGAGGGCCTCTCTGACCCTATCCAGAGTACCATTAGGGTGAAGTAGGGCTGCACTCTCTCACCCACCTTGTTCGAGATCTACATTGATGAGCTCAAGGCTTTTCTCAATGACTGCTCACTTCGAGGTGATGGTTGTCATCTACACCAAGTATTGATCTCCATTGTTCTTTGTGTTGATGATGTAGTTCTTGTTTCTTCTCTTAAGGGTCTTCAAAGGCTTCTGGATAGACTTGCATCTTTTTGTGAGATGAGACAGTTGGTCATAAACCTTGAGAAGATTCATGTTATGGTCTTCACTAGTTTAGAGACCTCACATCTCCATTTTCACTTCCAAGGTCAGAAAGTTGGGATTACATCATCTTATACATACCTTGGGGTTATGTTTTATGGATCTTATTTCGGCTTGAGATCAACCATTCAGCCTTAGATTAGTAAAGGGTTGGGTTCCCTTGCCATGCTCATGAGATAGTGCTTTAGATACCACTTTCAGGATACATCATCTAAGTTATCCCTATTAGATTCCTTAGTAAGACCCATAGTGCTCTATCGTTTAGAGGTTTGGGGTCCTTCCCTTTTAGACTCAGATTGGGCCATGATTGAGTGCACCTAGACTCTGCTCCTCCATTGGATTATTAGATGTCATAGATCTACCCCCCACAGTATTATTTTGGCTAAGTTTGGAGCTCACTCATTTAGATTTGCAGCCATTTTTGACCTAATCTAGTTTCTCCACCATCTTCATGGCTTTGCAGACTTAGCTAAAGGCTAACATAGATACACTTATTTAGCCTACTACTCCTCAATTGTAATTATAGACTCGGATCTAACCACTAAATCTTGATGTTGGTATGCTCAGGATACTATCCTACTGAGTTCAATTGGGATTGATATTGATCATCTCCCTCCCTACTAGTTCTCATTAGATACTCCTACTCATCTACTCCCCTCTCAGTAGGAGTTGAATAGGTATGTCAGACTCGACATCTACAGACATTATATTATATAGACCTAGGTTGATCCTCCAGGGGGACTATGTCTGAGGATGGATTTCTACGCCAAGAAATTCTTAGATATTTGGTATGGGATTATTGTATGCCTTGCGTACTTACACAAATACTGGACACATGCCCTATGTATCTCCCTTGGCTCCTTTAGGGTGGGCTCACACAAACTCTAGATCTAGGTCAATCACCATATTTCTAGAGAGGATTGGGTGTGTAGACTTTGTACCTTAGCAGACGCAATATCTGAGATCCATTTCCTTTTCAGATGCCCGATATACTGCAAGATTAGAGGGAGATTTTATTGTCTATTTAGATATTGAAAATCCTTCTAAGATTTTTTTAGGTACACAGATCAATTTTGTATTGTGCTCTATCTCCATGAGTCCTTACAGCTTCGCAACCATACTTTACAGCTATCATCCCCTTGGAGTCAAACCTAGGCACAACTTATTATGACCTTCTTCTCACCCTTAGCTCTGGCTTGGGGTGTGAAGCAATCATATAGTTTCCCTAACATGGGCCATTCCAGATCTATGAGACCTCGTAGGGGACCTCTTCGGCAATAACACTCCTCTCATAGCACTTAGCCTCATCATAGGGACTCCGGTAACTACCTAGATCAGTTATTGTTGGACTTTTTCCCTGTGAGAATGGATACCTAATTTTTTTGTGATGTCTCCTACTTTCTTCTTCATTTGTTGTACTTGTTATTTTGTGGACACTGTTTGGTGCTTCATTTGTCTGTTATCTTCTTGGTGTAAGTTTCCAATCCCATAGACCCACATTGTGGTCTTTTTTCAAACATTAATAAAATTATCTTATCTTATCTTACCTAAGTCAACCCATGGTCAGTGTTTCCCTTGCCTGAGAAGAGAGTGAATAGTGTGTGTAACTGAACCCTCTCGCCTGCAATCTGCCAAAAGAAAAATGAAGTGTTTCATTTTTCTTTTCTGTTTTAATATCTTGACAATGTCAAAATTTCAACAATAAATTAATTATTATCAAAATTTTAACAAAACAACTTAAGTGTCATCAAAATTTTGACAAAAAAGTTAAGTATGGTCAAACTTTCGACCTTATCAGGGTCATATTTTTAAAAAGTGAATTTGACAAGCCAAATTGTCCTATCATCAAAAATTTAGGTTGAAAATTAATGCCTAATGTACTAGTGAAAATACATGTTTGTGACATTCTTGGGTGCTTTTCTTGGAACCAACAAAGAAATAGAATCTTAGTATAGTCTTGTGACCCAACTCTAGACTAGCTCTATGATGTGCCAACATAAGAGATAAGTATTTCATACCTTTGAACAATGTTCATTTTTTCATGCTATAACATAGGGATGAAAAATCTTGTAGGTTTCAATGATAAACATGTCCCTTCAAGATAATTTAGCTTTATCAACTATTTGGAATGACCAAGAAGAATAAGAATTTGCATGCAAAGGAAACCAAACTTGATACTTCAAGTTATGAAGCTGAAGAGAAGATGGACACCAGATCCAAAGGAAGTTTAATAATCCATTAAAGAAAACCTTGGTCAAGGAGGTCAAAAGGTTGATATCACATTCAGAAAAGATCTAACACAATCTTGATGAGAAGGTCAAAAGGTTAATGTATGTACTTGGAGCTTTAGATAGAAGACACATTATCATAAATGTTGGTGTCACCAAGCCTAGAGATAAAATCCATAGTTTATTACATACACTCATGTTATTTTGAAATCAAAAAAGTGCATTTGTGTATGAGAAACTACTCCTATGAATAATGTCATGACCAAAATAGAGAGATTTGTTGTAACATTTTCCAAGTGGATCTTTGATCATAATGATTCAAAGGGAGTAGACCATCTCCATGGTCTCTAGACAAGGTACATTATCACTAAAGAATGAATGATTGATATTCTCACCAAGTCTCATACCGAAGTAATGTTTGTGCATTTGGAGACTAGCTTGGAGTTGTGAAGAATGAAGCCCTTGCTAAGGAGTCTTAACATCATTGAATTCTTGAAATGTATTTTATTGGATTCTTCTCTATAAGAGAGAAGCTTAAAGTGAAACCCTTGTTCCATAATCTAGGAGTAGTTATAATGGATCCACCCTCTAATATGGTTCATGGTGGATGTCATGTGTGTGATACCATGACAACACTGCGTGAAAAAATCTATGGTAACTTTGTGTAAAATATTTTATTGTCATGAGTGTGACTCCATGACTTTATGGACCCCCATGTGTACATTATTGAAAGGTGATGATCTTTTATATAATGAACACTTGTGTTTAACATTTGTAAGGTGATGACTTTACAATGATTAGTTCACTATCATGATGAATATCATGTGACTTGAATTTTTGGACATGTCATGATAGTTAGTATCTCTTCGACATTTTGATAGATATTGTGAGACTTGATATTAGTTAAAGATCATTATGTTCTTATGAGATAACCATGGTGGATAAGTTTTGTCCTGGATATACCATGATTTGTTATGGTAGACATCATGAGACTTGATGTAAATGCACATACTGTAACTTGGATATATTAGAAGAATTTCATGTCACTTGATATTCTTGAGCATACTATATCATTTGATATCACGAGTTAGGTGATATCTACTCTCACAATAGATGAATCTATTGTGATATATACTTGTTTATCTTCCCTAGCTAAGAGGGAGTGTTGAAATAATAACATCTTCAGTTAGATAGAATGATTGGTTGTTTTGGAAAATAATCATCACCCTTGTATCTAATTGAAACTCTATAAATATATGATTTGATTAAAGATAGACAATTATATCATATCATAATAAAACCAAGTATATTATAGATCTACACTTGCAGATTCTACTATAGATTATTGGCATTTTTGTGTTTCTCTTTCTCAGATCAAGCTATGATCAAATGCAAGAATAAATCATATCAAAGGTTTATTATTCCTTATTGAAAATTAGAGACTTGTCATTTATATTGGTTAGATGCTAACTATTGCTAATCCTTATTAGAATTGGGCTTTGGTTTGGAAACAAATAGTTGCATTCCAAGACATGTCTCTTCATCTCTTACATATACTCAAACTAATTGCCAAAGAAGAGCATTGAAATTAATTAATTCTCTTCCCTTTCAGATTTCAGTGACTACAAATTTAAGATTCAAAATTACTAATTAATATTCATTATTACCAATATTGAATATTCACTTGCATACACATTTTCCAAAGATAAAATTCTGATTACTACCTACAAATAAAGTACAAATATTGTAAGAATTATATTCTAAAAATTTGAATGACATATATATGTTAAAATTTGAAATAAATCTAATCATATTTCACAATTAGTGTAATAGAAAATTTATAGCATGACAATGCCAAGGGTTGCATCCTCATGGGCTTGTTGCCAACTATCACCAAAGAAATTCTCCAAATTCTACCTACTTCAAAACTTTCCATGATCTATATATTTGAAACAATCCTAGCACAAAATGACCTATAGTGATCTAAAATCAAAATGGTGTTACCTTCCTTCTGTTGTGTCACTTGAGCAAGCTCGCTACCTTTGAATAGATCAATGCATTGAGGATTTTTTGGAAATATAATAGGAGTCTAAGAGGGGAGGGGTGAATTAGCTACCACACAAATAATTCCAAGTCCCTTAGACATCAATACAAACTTCTCACTAAGCCAAATCCTTGCACTACTTAGTTAAAAATAGATATACATTGTAACTCAATTAACAAAGCAATCTTAAGATGTTAATGTGTCTTAACTTTAGTAACTTAGTTTCCGAAACATAAAGCATTATGCAAATAACATGAACACATGAGACACCAAGATTTAATGTGGAAATCCAATTTGGGAAAACTACCAATGCAACTAGTTACAACTTTTCACTCTTCTGAAGTGAGCCCTATTAGGAGCCAACCATGTTAAAGGTTACAAAATACATGCTTAAGTGTGACCTTGTTAGAGGATTTGAATCGCCCTATTAGGAGTGACCTTGTTAGAGGTCTTTAGACACTTCAATCTAGAAATACCACCTTGTTAGAGGATTTACAAAATGATTGTTAAGCCAACTCTGTTAAGATATTTCTTCACTATTATAATTGCTAGAGAGTAACAATGATTGACCTGATTGATGAAGCAACTAACTTTGTAGATTTAGATCTATGTTCTAGTTTATCCTCTTGATCCTCCCTGATCAAAATATTCTTTACATTTTCTTGGATGTTTTGTCTTTAATCAGATAACTTTATTATTTTGCATCTTTCTCATTCTTCCAATTGCTTAATTCAAATCCACAACATTACCTTTCATAAATATGAAACTCAATGTCAAGTTGGCTTGAATACCCTTTCAAACAAACATTTAACATCCATTTAGTCAGCTTGTATTAACCAATCAATTAACAAAAGTAATTTGTTGTCAATCGGCTAACACTGGATTGAACACTTGGTTAATACAGAACATTCTTTGGTAACCAACCCAACTCAATTAATACTACCTTCCTTCATTAATTTATCTAACTTGGTTTACACTGTCTTCCTTCATTGATCGACCTAACTCAATTTACATTGAAATCTTTCATGACCAACTAAACTTGGTTCCTACTAAATTATGCTTGGTTGATATTGGAGTCTTCTTTAGTGTATAACTGAGCTCGGTTAACACTAGTTGTGCTTAGTTAGAGTGTGAAATTTTTGTAACATCAATGACAATATAAAATTGAATAATTGTTTTCAACAAGATTTTCATTTAGGAGTAGAAATCTCTTAATGGATTCTACTAGTTGATATCCAATAGAAGTATACAGAATTGTGCCCTCTGCAAAGCCAAGCACCAAATAATCAAAGACTAATCTTGCAGTTGCTTCAAGAAAATTACTAGTGGACTTCTATATTGTCACATTAGAGATTTTAGTAGACATCAGAGGAGAGGTTATAAAAATATATATTTCAATATTTATCTCATCCCTACTTAATTAGATATTACGCATTTATAGGATTTGTGTGTCCTATTTTGTAGGGAAGTCTGGAAATAACTTTCCTAAATATGTTAAGTGACTTTAACAAATCAACACATTTGTACCATTATAATACTAACCTATAATAGAAATAATGAATATTTTAAAAGTCAAAGATATTTTCCACAACTCAAATTGTGATATTGCTACTAGGATTCACTGTGTGGTTTTCGAGTCAAACTCATTGACCCATGTTTCATGAGTAGTGGTTCACAAGAACCCATCTCTAATGAGAATGAATGGAACACTTAGCACTCAATACATCTAGGTGAAGCATTAAGACTTCTTGGGAGATCACCCATCCTAGTACCACTCCAACTCAAGTGCACATGAATCTTGATAGTAATATCTATAATGTATGACAAAGTATTTTTCCCCAATTTTCTTAGAAATATAACAGAGAATTCACACAATTAAACTAGCAATGCTCAAATAAAATACTCAAAAAAAATTATTGCATTATAATTTCCATAAATATAATATCTAATCAAAACAATATTAATAGTCAGATTGAGAAACTATGAAATGCATCTGTAACTTCAAATGTGAACTCTGATGTGAATCCACCATGTTGTTGAATAGATTTTGTGTCCAATTAACCTAAGAAGCCTGAAGGGTTCTGTCCTCAAATTCTAAAAATTGAAAGTTGCAAGATACCACTTTTCTCAAAGATGAGTTTGAAAACAATTTCAATCCAAGCATGCTCAAATGAAACCATCTCTCATTATTTTAATGTTGAATGACATGACTCTTCAGCTTCCCCGCTTTTCTCCTTGTTTTCTTTCCATTTATCTCTTATTAACTCACTTTCTAATATAAATTGACTTTTTTATAAATCTACATTTAGATCTCATAAGCCAATTTTAATATTTCATGAATTTGAATTTAACTTTTCTAATGTCTCAAGAAAGGGGACATTTATTGTTGCTATGATACTATCAAAGAGATTAATAATTCATTGTTAGTTCTTCATGGTGAATTACATAATTTTTCTTTGAAGTGTGGCATGGCTTCCTCAATCTTTCCCCTGGACTAAATTTATTTCCTTGTTGAAGTAGTTTAGTTTAATCTTTTAGTATTGGTGGATGTTTACTTGATTGACTTGAAAAATTCAAGTCATTAGCATCTTACTGATTATAATCTTATCTTGTTTGTTAGCTACTAAAAGCACTTAACTTCAATTGATATGAAATCTTTTAATTTGCATCCATTTAAGGGGATTGAGGAGTATATATTGATTTAAAAACCATTTGAGTGCTCCTTAGAATCTTGCATTGAGTGGGTGGATTCAATGATTAATTTACATCTAGTAGAGTCCAAATTCATCCATAATTCCTTGCATTTACAATCAGGACTAGAAGTATAAGCTAAGTTGAAGAAGAAAGTTGGAAAACAAAACTATATTTTCATTGCACATTGTGAAGCTAAATCTTTAGAATTACAAGCAATTGATCTCCATTGAATGAATAGCATAAGTCCCCCAAGTGATCACTAGAAAATCACATTATTTCACTAATTATCTACAATTAATGTAATATCCCTTACAATTTTAAATTCAATTTTTTTTCTTGACCTAAGATTTTAATCAAACATTTTACCTTCATCACACCTAAATTGGTGAATCCAATCAATTAGACTCACCCAAATCACAATGCTAATCCCATCATCACTTAAGGTCCTAAAGAAAACTGAGCTAACATCCATCTGCTATGTGGAGAGACAAATCATGGAAGGCATCTGCAACCCACAACTACCTCCATTCTTTTCCAAAATACCATAGATGTGTTGACCCTACAAGGAGTCTAACTTTCATCCACTATTCCCACCTATTATAGATGGAAAAGACCCATCAAAAAAAGGATGGTACAATGTTGGATGAAATCCACACTAATGTGTCATCAAATTCTCTGTGTAGATTAGGAAAGAATTTTTGAGTATTCCCAATGTATTCACAATAAAATGATCTCACCTTTGTCAATCATTGCTTTTCATAGCTCTAAATATAACTTTTGTAATCTGACTTGTCACCAACAACACCTACAATGGATTTATGTAGTGCCATGCCTGAAGATCCTTGGAACAAGGATGAAATACAAGACAAGAAATTTTTTAAGTCTAATTGTACAAGACAAAAACATACACAGATCACAAAGATAACAAGGGAAGACTTAACCACTATCTTGGAAACCAACAGACCTTCTGACACCACTACCAGAATTGACACAACACTACAAGAGCAAAAACTTGAAAATGACAACCAACACTAAGAATCTCAAAACTACCCAACCAAGGTAATTTAATGCAACGCAAAGGGTACTAGAAACTCCAAAAATCAAACCCCAAAAACTGAAGGAGACACCTCCTATTTTCCGCATGAGAACTTACATCTACCAAATTTTCGTGCGAAGAAGTGCATCATGCCATGCGAAGAAATACCTTTCCACATGAAGATGTGCACAATGGTGCAAAGAAGTGTTTCACTGTACAACCAAAACACCTCAAGACTGGTGTAGGCTTTCACACAATAAAGTGCCACTCCATGCGAAGAAACACACTACACCATGTGAGGACTTGCATTCTCGCGTGAAAAAGTATGATTTCACATGAGGTCTCAAGTTAGCAGCTAAACAACAAAAATAGGAAAATAGAGAAGGAAGCTAAGAACGCCAAGAAACAAAGTTCGTCCACACTGAGGAGTATCAGATCCACAATTCGAGGCATAAATAATCGAATACAATACTTGAAAAAGATAGAAAGTTGGAAATAACATCTAAGCATCTAGTCAAACAAAAAAAGAAAGGAACAGAAAGGAAATAATGCAGAGTACAAAAGCAACATCATAGTAAATGGAAATAATATCGCAATGAGCAGTACAAACAAACTAAATATGTTGATCCTTCCACCCGGCAATAGCATCATAAGACCATCATTGGCCCTAGGCATCCCCTACGTTTAAAATCCCAAGCCACCAATCAGATCATCGATACTATCGTAATAGGGGCATCACTATTAAAACGTACTACAACATAAGCATAAGGAAATCTAACATGCTAGAAGTAAAGCACAAGATAATTCTACAAAGTAGATAACCTCACCTATCACATGTTAATCATAATAATAAGGAAATTTGATAGTAACTAACATCATCTAATCATGATACACAAGCATTCCAATGAAAGCATAAATCACAAGAAAGCATACTACGAAACCCGAAGTACTAGGTGAAAACATCCAGCAATGGCCGCACTAGAACAAAGACTATCTTTGTACACCAGTCCCTAGCAATGGTGTAGGTAGCTACACCTCCCAACCACGTGGGACTCATAGGTCCATGCCCGTCATGCTAATAGAGATAATGATCCAATGAAAAACACACAAAACAAACGTCCATGGCTAACACACACACGAGATAGTATGATGACTGAAACCAAGACAAAGACAATGCATAAACTATAGGTCCTGGTTAGACACTCAATGGGTTACTGCGTAGGGGCTAACATCATGGAGAGTTGCTTGGCATCCAAAAGCCCAAGCTTAGAATATGCATATTCAACTCCTTGACGAAAGGCTCTAGCACACCACACCTTTTTATTATCTTAAGTTCTATTACCACCTAGTGTTTTATTTAGTTATCACTTAATTAAAACTTCTTTTGCCAAACCTTTGGGCACAATAATCACTAGGCTTCGAGATAGAAGCTCTCTCCATATGCTACCCTACCCATGCTCATCCAACGATGAGTGGCCATAGGCATGCAGATTCCCAACCTAACCCCAATGATCATAACTTCTAGAAGTACTACAGAAGATCATGACTCACAAGTCACCTAACAAATGTATGTGCACATACTCGTGTGTGGCACACCACCATCACGAAGATCATAACACAAGGACTAGATGAGAACACAAGCATAAAGTCACTCAATCGAAAATAGACTTGAGAAAACAGATGTCACATGCACCCCAATGCAATAATAAAAATGCAACAAAGATCTGACTGACATCCAAATGGATCATCCAGGTCCATGATCAAACTCATGCCAAGAAAACTTGAGAAAATAGGGTGGCACGCAAAATGATAAAAACCCCAAAAATTGGTTGAATTCTGAAATTAAAACCCGTTTGGCCTTTGGGTGTAAAAACTTTGAAAATCCAAAAAATAAATGAGTTCGGATGCCATATGCAAAAATGGCCAGCATAATGGCTCAAAACCCCAAACCCTCATTTTGAAAATAGGAAAAATGTTCATACCCGACCAACTAGGCAAAACCAACAAACAAAAATAGAGGGGAACACTAGTTCTCAACCTCCTCACACACTACTATAAGAAACATAAGCTAAAATGGAGCGAAAACAATAAAACAGGAAGGCCCTACCTAACAGAAAAAGGGCAAAAATCAAAATCCACAAGATAAAATAAATATGCTGCCAAAACTCTTGAAAGTGATGGCAAAGCAAGAACTCCCTAAGCCGGATCCAAGAAGTCTGATCTCATGAAAAACCAACACTCGTACCTCCTAGCACTAATACATTAGGGTTCAATTTGCGATGGTGGGCAAATGTTATGTTTTTTTGGCTTTTTTTCAATTATAGCCTGATGACATCACAATTTTGACATTAGGCAACATAGGTGTCACAATTGCGATGTCGTTGGGCCATAATTAAAAAAAAAAAGCGAGCATTGGTCATTCAACGGGTTTTCTTTTGCAGCATATCAAGTCGCGTTATATGCCATTTCAAACATTAAAAACCTGAACTTCTGTTGTGTTCAAAATTCCTAAAACTTACCTACAAAACTAGGGGTTTTCGTGTACATTATATGCATTTGGAGAAGGGTATGTGCACCGACATTTTGTGTTATATTCATTTGGAGAAGGGTATATTATTAGGCTCTGTAGGTGAGAAATGTCCACAACTTAGCAATTTGTGTGGGTGGAAGTTTTATTGCTAAATGATAAATTAGTTTTATTGCTAAATGATAGCGCATCAAACTTGTGGAGGAGTTCCTTACCAAATAGATAGCGCATCAAACTTGAATTGTTGCATTTTTAAAATTACCCATCATTGCATATCCTAATTAGGATTTATACCAGAAATTGAGTTTAGAACATGAAATAGAAAGAGTGATTGTGCTACTAACCATAGCATGACACTCAAAGCCACTGAAATTCGAAGAAAAACCCATAGATCATGAAAAGCAAGCCAGGAGAACCCTTTCCAAGCCTCTTGGTAAAAGTAAACTATATACAAAAGCTGACTAATATCAATAATATACCATGATATGTTTGATGTAATAGCTACTCTAGCTAACCCTAAATCCACTTGGAAGATTAATAACCAGCTTAGAAATGCATGAAACATCAACACCGCCAAGGCAATCCAAGCCATTACCATGAATTTTCTCTGTGCTTGAAGAAACTTTTGCATTGGGAAACCTAATGCATAGGCAGACAGTTTTGGTAGCATCCAAAGTGCATATTCTCCTAATAGATTTGCTACATTCTCCTCCTGCCATAGTAGCTTCAGGATTGGAGTTGCAAATATGTAAGTAGAACTCGAGAGCACTGATGCAGCCAGTAGTATTAAACATGAAAGCTACAAATACACTCCAAGCATTTGATGTTTTCTTGCTCCAACTACTTGATCATAGAGGGTTTATTTATTTAGAGAACAAAAAATTGTAAACCTGAAACAATGTTTACAAGCTCAAATTAATCTTTATAACCATTAACTTGGTGAGTGAACTTTTTGGGTTGGGTTAGGTGTTTGAGGACCTTGTAAACCATAGTAGAACCCTCATGAAGTTGATTCCTTGTATTTGTATATGTGATCCATTAGTAGCGCTAAGGAACATTGTCAGTTTGGATTGCAAATTGATCTTTTGGCAAGACTGCCTAATAGTTGATAAAGAGCCCTTACCCATCTTTGCATCATTCCCCTCATCCATAGTAGGGATGAATCTTCTAAATAGTACCATGTAGATTTTTTCAAGACAAAACATATGAAAAGATCAAATAAATTCTATCTAAATTAACCAAAGTAGATATATAAATCCTATTTTAACTATAAGTTTGCACATAATTATAGAAAAAGACTATATTTGTATCTCCTTCCTAAAGCCAATCAACTCTTACCTTCTACTTCCTAAAAATAGTTCTCATTAATTACTTAAGTTCTCAAACAACTTGAGACTCCTCTCTACTCAAATCCTATGAAAAGACAAGATCTTGAATTTTTGTAAGTGACAACACACGATCTTGTGCCTACCTTTTCCTAGCATAAATATTACCAATACATGACCATTTCTTGATATGTCATTTAAACATATTGCAATTTCTTACTTCTATCATATGCTCATATGGCAGGCCTCCATCTCAGGACCGTGAAGCCATGAAATGAAGCCACATTGGTTGGAACTTAAAAGGAGGATTCTTAGGAAGTACAACTCAAGTAGCATAAAACTTAATAGGCCAATTATCTAAACCCCTCCAATCAAGAACTTCAAAAACCGAATAATGTACCCAATTTTGTTGTATTACTAATCTCTCACTACTATTTCCGATCTTCCTATCCTCTAATATTGATATTCCTATTTACTCACTATTTCCATGTCATTGTTATTCACATTCATTTTTTATAATTTATTCATAACATCAATCACTATTTTGCATGTATATTCACCACTATCTTTCTCTTTGATGTCACTATTTTTTGCATTGCAGTAGCGCTATTTGGATGTATATCTGTTCACTGTTTCCTTACATTGTTTGATCACTATTTTTTCTCTTATACATATATTATTGCTGCTTTTAGAAGGCACACACATTGTTTCTACCCTTGGCCACCTCACTGCTCTTTGTTGTCTGATGGCCATCATAATATTCTTAATGTGTTTCTAGGTCTACTTTGTGTAACCAAGAGCATCGTTTCATACAATCGCAGATATTGTATCTTCACCAAAAGTGTTGTACCATTATTAACAGAAAATGGTCTTTGACTTTAGTGCTTGGACCCCTTAGACAAGACAATAAATTGATGATCATTATATGGTGAATATCCTTCAAATAAAAGTTGTGAATGTATCCAAGGATAGTGAATCACCTTGCAAACACTCGAAATACCTTTAACAAAAAGGTGAAATTATCTCTCTTTTTGCCCCTCATCATATGAGTCATGCTCTCTAATATTTATCATAGTTTTGATGTTCTTCTTCACTAAAATTAATTGCAATCATACTATTTTAATGTCATTAAATCTACTCATATCATTGTTGATAGCTCTTTTGTAACCTCTGATGATGATTCTCCTCTAGAAAATGTTAAATGTACATCTTGTCATGTCCTATCATCTCTAAGTTTCTATAACAGTCCATCTCACTATCTCGTCGTCATTGTTATGGATTCCATTTGATGACATATTTGTTTTGTTATTTTCAACATTTACCACTGTTCTTGATCTGTGCTCACTGAACATACATATAAAAGCATGTCAAAATTTCTTCATCACTGTCCTTTTATGTCTTTTTTCTTTATCATTTTCCTTTAACATTGTTCCTAGATAACAGTGACTGATTTTTATGACTTCTGATTGATCTCTGCTCAAGATATCTCCAATTCCTTCTCACTGTTTTTAGTCTTTCACAGCACTTGTGTTTTTCTTTGAATGAGCACCATTTAATGACTTGGCTCTTGTCCATTAATTTTCTTTTTACTATCTTAATTGCATGATTCTTGACTGTTGTTGTCCTTTAATTTTTTGATCACTATTTTGCACTGGAATTCTCGTTCTTTGGGCTTTCCTCTTAGATTTCAATGTTCGTCTTTTCAACAACAATGTTCTTGTCTTATTTTATGTAATGCTTTTCTCTTAGAAAAACTTGTATCTTTGTCTCTAAGACACGTGCCTTCCATTATCTCTTTCTTACTACTATAATATTCACGAGACCTTATGCTCTGTTGAACATCCTTTTGACTGAGTTGTCATGACCATCACTTTTTTTTCAAAATTCTATAGTGGTAAATATCATTGAGGACCTAATATTCATGTAAAATCCCTCTAAGTCACAATATTTTCCATGGATGTCTAGATCAACTAATCATCCTACATTTAATGTAAGGTGCCATTCTTACCCAACTACTAATAATAAGTTTACCAAAATCATAAAGATTTTCTTTGCAAGCAATGCAGCCTAGATAGATCTTCATTTATATAATGAAAGTTAATAAAAATGGAAAACTTTTATAAGAACTCCTATACTGGAAACATTTCTGTAAAAATGCATTTCATCTACTTTGTATCTTCTCTAACAGCTATCACATTCTTTCAATGTTTTCATCAGTGCCCTTGATATTGTCTTCATTTCTTAGTTTCTTTCCTTTTGTCACGACTCTTCATAATGCTACTCCTAACTGCACTTATCATCTTCAAGATCTCTATAATATAAAAGACCTTGCTTGTCATAGCAGTGACATCTATTGAGCATCATTGTCTTTTATTGATATCTCACTATCTAAGAGATGTGTACTGTCTTAAAGCACTATTGATATCATTGTTGCATTGAATATCATTGTTCCATTGAATATCATTGTTCCATTGAATATCACTGTTATTTGTCACATTTTTTTCATTCTGAACATCAACACCAGAATGTACCCCTTGAGACTCGGGTTCTTTAGAAGCAGAAGCATTAGCATCAGCTCCAATAACCAACTCCACAATTAGCAACCCTTCTTCTTGCTACTTCACAATATCGTCACTCCAAGACAAGATCTCAATTGATGATTGAACTATGGTTGGATATTCCTACTTTTCCACCAAGTGCATCTCAACCTCTTCAATTATATCTTGTTGCACAAGAGTTTCAAAATTTTCAAGTCTTTTTTCACTAGAATCAACCTTATCTAACTAGCATCCATCTTCCTCAAGTGGTTCATTTATTTCCTTTGGTTTTTCTGAAGACTCTGGTTTCTCTACTTCACCATGTTCCTCAGTAGCACTTGGATGAATGGTTGGCATATCAGTGGCTACAAAATTTAAGGCCTCTTCAATCATGGCTCTCTCATCTAATTTTGCCTTAGAAGAAATCTCACCTAGTGATGAAGCACATACCTATGACAGACCATTCAATATCATGCCTTAGAAAAAGCATAACCTTAATTTACATTGAAATTAACTGTAATAAAATTAGAACAAAAGTGAATATAACAGATTTGAGAGCATTTGGCATCCCTAGATTTTCATAACAGAAAATGAATTGTCTCTTAACATATGAACATAACTCTCCTATACTAAACGATAATTGTGTGGTTTATTTTATTTAATAAGTATAATTATGGAGAGGCAAAATTGATAAAAAATTTTGGGAAAATTTTGCTAAAAGTCCTAGATGATACTCATCAATGGCAAGTTAAAGCAATGTAAAGTTCTTCTTTTCCTGCAACACATATAATAGCAATGTAAACTTATCTTGAAACTTTTTTTTTTCCTACAACACATATAACAGCAATTATAAGTGCTTGCAAGGTATATACTTATGAATAATTATTACATCGTGATTTAAATGTATGAAAACAATTTTCATTTCTTTTAAGCTTCATTCATCTCAAGGTGTAATTCACATACTCAAGAATAGTGGCTTTTGTTCTTCAGGATACCTTTAGGGGAAGAGTATTTGAATGCCCCCTCGTGTTTGGAGCCCAGTTTAGAGGAGATGGCTATTTACATTGCTAAGGTTTGTTGAATCTAATTATGAATAACATTGCTTGCTATTGTATCATCACAGAAATGAAATCAAATGATTTAAGAGTTAAAAAAACAAAGTGGATTTTTTGAAAAGGCTTTAGAAACTTTCAAGCAAATACTATTGCTAATGATTTATTGATGCTCTATTTTGGTATTTGATGATTGTCCATGCTTAAACATTTAATGTCATTATAGTTATATGAATGGATTCTTTGCCTTAGAACACTATCATCTTCAAAATCCCATATGAAATCTATATGACCATTTCATTTCTTCAATATGCCCTATGGATGTCCCTATCTAACTTTATATCTTTTAATTGCATATAATAACTAATTTATGTGCTTTTCATGACTATGTTTGACTCATATAATTGTGATCTCTCTAGCACTATGATGTCGTTTAATATGTCTTGCTAAAGCTTGTAAATTTTGTTCCTTTTTCCATGTCATGTAATATGTCTTGCCTTGTAGCTTATATTTTTTTGAAATTGTTGTTAGGCCTTGTAGCTTGTATAATTTGATTGCTAGAGAGCTTCTACAGCTAAGCAAGAAGGTCGTTGCACGAGTTATAGCCGCACACACGGGTATGAAAATTGTATATTTTTTAATCTAATGTATATTTTAACTAGACTTGTAGCTTATATGTTTTGAAATTTATGTTAGGCCTTGTAGTTTATATAATTTGATTGCTAGAGAGCTTCTACGGTGAAGCAAGAAGGCCATTGCATGAGTTATAGTAGTGCACTCGAGTATGAAAATTGTATATTTTTTAATCTAACGTATATTTTAACTAGACTTTTAGCTTATATGTTTTGAAATTGCTTTTAGTGGCTTAATGTTGTAAGGTCTCTTGAAATAAGACCTTCGGGCGGTTGGTCAAATTTTTACAAATAATCTTATCCACAAATTTGCCTAGAGCAATTGATTGAATGTTATAAAAGGTGATTGGGTTAAATGTCTTAGGAATAAATTCAAAGAAAGTATTTTTTAAATATTAAAGTATTTAGCTAGGTCTAAGAAGATTTGTGTACTTTCGATAGTTTTGCTTAGTTTGTGAAAGTTGTAGACCGAAGTTTTCATAGCCCAATTTTTGCTTCTTGTGAAGAATGATCATGTCAGAAATATAAGTGAAGAACAAAACAGGGAGACAATCGCTAGATTGTGGTCTAACTTGAAAAGAAAAGGTGATTGAAAATGTTATTGTCCTTGCAAAATTTGTAAGGACTTAAACCGTAGAAGACTGCTAATCAAAACAGTTAAGAGACATTGTAGGGAGAATGGTCACACTGAAGGGGGGAATGACTATCATCCACTAGTAAGTCGTTCATTATATCATTTTAACAATTTATATACATATGAAATCACTTGATGATGAATTGATGATCATGGTTTATTTATGTTAATCAATTTTATATAGGTTGATCTCCCCAGGGAAGTACATGATATGAACCACAACAATTTGAAGAATATGGTTTTTGAAGTGGAGGAACATGGAGGTACAAATATCCAAGGTGAAGATAATGATCCCATGGAAGATGACGATCATGCACCAAAAAACACAATTGAAGATGATGGTATAAATACATTGATCCATGACACATTTAGTCCAAGCATATCTAATCATGATGATGATGATAGCCTCGATGTACCTCTACTTGAGAAGGCATATGAGCCCCTATACAAAGACTCCCAAACAACTCTTCTCTTTGTTGTATTGTTGTTGTTGAACTTCAAGGTTATGAATGGTTTATCCAACATAACAATGTCACGTATGTTAAGGTATGTCATATATGTCTTTATAGTTAAAAAAGAGTAAATAATGTACCACTAATATTGTTTATATTAACAACTTATATTTTTTGCTGTAGATTGATAGGCAAGTTTTTGTTACCATCATCAAATTTCTACCTTGCTCATATCAAGAATTATCTGTTGTTATGAAAGATATTGGAATGGAGTATCAAGCAATACATGCTTGTCCCAATGATCATATTATATATTATAAAGAACATGAATTTGCAACACAATGCCCTATATGTCATACGAGTAGATATTGAATAGATCAACTAACAAAAAAGGTGCCTCAAAAGGTTCTTTTTTACATCCCCATTATTCCACAGATGCGAAAATTATTTAGTTGTAGTAGCTTGGATCAATATGGATTATCATGCACACAATAGAAGTTGAGATAACATTATTTGAATCCCTACAGATGGTTCAGCATTTATGCACATAGAGAAAAAGTGGCAACAGTTTAAAGAAGAACCTCGTAATCTCAGGCTTTCATTGGCAGCGAATGGTGTCAATCCATTTGGAGAGATGAGATTTGTTTACTCGGTGTGGCCTATTTTTTTTATTTACAATAACATTCCTCCGTGGATGTCAATAAAGAGGGAGCACATTATGTTGGCAATGATTGTTCCAGGTATCTTATCCTTTGATAGTTATTAATTTACATGTACTTACAAATCTTGCAGTAAAATTGTCATAATAATTATGTAATGTTACTGTTCATTCAAGTGGGTAAATATCAAGTTAAAGATATGAATGTAAATATTGAGCCTCTTATCAACGAGTTGGTGGAGTTATGGAATGGTGTCACTATGTATGACGTGTCTAGACCAATAGGACAAAGACAATTTCAATTTCATGCAATACTTGCATGGACAATACATGATGCCCCACGGCTAACACATTTTTGTGGTATGTTATAGTGAATTCAAGTTGCGCACGATAATTCTAATTATAAAACTCAACATATTTAATAATCCAATTATATCATTATCTTGTAGGTCTTCAAACAAAGGGAAAATTTGCATGTCCAGTTTGTGGTCCAAAGATGAAATCTTGTCATTCAAAAAGTTTAGGAAAGCAAGTGTTTGATGAGTGTAGACACTTCCTCCACAAAAATCATAAGTATCAAAGTACAAAAAACATATTTTCAATGGGAAAGAAGAAACTACATCAAAGCCATGAAGAATGACACCTCACCTATGGAAGTTGGAATATAGTAGAATTAATTGTCGAGGTAATGTCATTCCACCTAATGGTTTCTATTTGTAATTTATACATTTCTATTATGATTTTTGTTTACTAATTATGCAATTCATTATCATGAAGGTCGTCAAGGCAGTACTGACAACCTTCCAAAGGGACTAAAAAGCTATCCCAGACAATTTAGCAGGTTGCCCTACTACAAGCACTTACAAATTATGCATTTGTTTGATTCTATGCATATTGGAAAGAATATAATAGAGACATTGTGGAAAATATTGGATGGAAGGCGTGACAAAGAAAAAATTGTCAAAATTTGTAATGACATTTATGAATCCAATCATGCATTGAAGAATTTCATTCACTCAAATAGCAACAGAGATCAGATTAATATAAGTGCCCTTTCCTTGGTTATTAACGGAGCAGCAAAGTGATGCCATAAAAGAAGTCATATGAAAAATTTGATTTACCACAGGATTTGCTGCGAACATAAACAATCTCATATCAAAAAAAGTGAATTTGGGCTAGGGCTCAAAATGCATGATTGGCATACTTTCATCAAGGTAAGTTATGTTCTTCTGTATTTACAATATTTCCATAAACTATGTGTATTTTTCGTTATGTTATGTTAGAAAATAATGAAATGATTGGTTTATAATTACTGCAATACGTGCTTCCTCTATCTCTCCCAGAGCCCTTCAACAATAACATCAAACAAGTGATATACGATCTTGGAAAATACATGAGGTAAGCAGTAATATCTATTCAATTTTTTGTATATATTTATTATATTCGTGATTTGTTTTTCTTGCTATGTAATCTATTGTATATTATTTTGTAAAGTCTCGTATCTATATATTTTTTGTGACTTGAATCTCTTAATGTAGGTGGTTGTCATCTAAAGAAATCCATAAAGAAGATATAAACTATTGGAAGAGAAGAATTCATCATTTACTATGTGAAATGCAAAAGTTTCTACCTCCAACTTTTTTCAATGCACAGGAACACTACCTCATACACCTAGTTGAGGAGATTGAATTGTGTGGACCTATACACACTAGGTCAATGTGGATGGTTGAGAGGCACTTGAAATCTTTGAAGGCTTTGGTTCGACAAAGAGCACATCTTGAGGTTTTTATGGTAGAGGGATATATGGTATACTAGACTATGGTGTACATTACTGAATATCTTCCTAAGTTTGCATCAAATATCCATGTACATCGCATTTTGGATCTCGAGCTTTTTAAAAAATTAGAAGGGGAGTACTTGATGGGAAAAGGTACATTGAGGAAAGTGAGAGGTAATAAATTATAAGATGTTATTGTAATAAATTATTTCTTAATCTTCAAAATAAATCGGTTGTAAGTTGTCTATTTTTTTTTTGTACAGGTGCTCGAGAGTGGGATGTACTACATTTGTATATTGCAAACAATCTTGATTGGATGACGGTATGGATTGAATGATGTCAACATTCTGGTTGGACATTAACATGGGAAGGTGTATCTTCATTGGTTAAAGAAGCTCATTGTAATGGAGATTCCAATGTTATGCAAAGGCAAATAGATTTAGCACGTGGTTTAAAAGATTTCTAGGTATGTACAAATTTATTAATCACTTGTATGTTTATCAACTCATGATACAATAATTTTGACATGTTTCACATATTATTGCAAGTTAAACACCACAAGGCTATGTTCTATAATGGTCAAAAATTTTGCGTCAAAGTGTTGGATGAAATGAAGAAAACTTGTGATTCAAGAATAACTACAATCTTTCAAGTGACTAATATTTCATCTAGAAATTACTTACATCCTCAAGAGTCTGAAAATCAATACTATGGCATTTTGGATGATATACTTGAGTGTGACTTTAGTTCCTTCAAATTAGTACTCTTCGTTGTCAAATGGTATAGCCTACGACTTAATCCAAATGATCCTGATAGAACTATTATTGAACATGATAATTGATTTACAATGGTTAATACAAGGTCATTTGAGCTAGTTGGGGATGAGCCCTATGTGAGCAGGTATTTTACTCAGAGGTTCCACATAAACCAGGTTGGTCATTTATTGTTAGACATGAACTGAGAGGAAGGCCAATAAAGTACAATGCGATGGAAGAAGAAGATACTAAAGAAGTAGAAGATGATGTAGATGCTGCTACTAGTGATGATGAAGAAGATGATGTTGATGTTTATGATGTTGATGTTGATGATGACGACGACGATGATGATGACGATGTCGATGATGATGAAGAGGATGATGATGATGATGATGATGATGATGATGATGATGATGATGATGATGATGATGATGATGATGACGAGGATGATGATGATGATGATGATGATGATGACGACGAGGATGATGATGATGAAATTTAGAGATATGCCATCAATCCTTAATCTATTTAATATTCATTTCTTGATAGAAATATATTTGTCTTATATGGTTACATAGTTTATTCATTATCTATTTAAAAGCTACAAGTTTCAACTACAAATAGAATACTGCTAATCTAAATTAATTAAATAAAACTATTTAAGACACATATTGATGTGTGAATGTATTGAGCCTTATTTTCTTTCAAGTCAAAATCATTTGTAAGTGTTTAGTTTAGAAAAGGGAATTCATTAATTATCTATAAAAGGGAGTTGTACCTAGAATAAAATTCATAGGGAAAACATAATATAAGTGCTTAGCCCTTCACTATGCCTACTTCCCTAGTAGTCTTATAATGTGAGCCTGATTTAAGTGTTATATTGTGTACCTTTTAATGTTTTAAATTTTTATGTGATGCTTATGATGGATGTGATTATGATTATGATGTGATTATGCTCACAATAATTGAATTACATTTGCAAGAAACTGAACCCCTTTCAGGAGCATCCCACATAGTATCATGGATCGACGGGTATAAGTCAATACTCCTTATAGATAGTATATTTAATACACTTATCAATAGTAAGATTGATAACTTCTAAGATCTCTCCCATTTGCAGGTACCAATGAATAGGTATTTTTTAGAAGTGTCTTCCTCGAGTGAGGGAAATATAGGAATAGAAGAGGAAAGTGAGACATTTAGTTTATCTAGAACAGGGAGATTAACTAGAGGTCAAACGACTAGAAGGAAATTCAATAAACGCATGAAATTTTTCCTTGCTCAAGGGGGGTCATGTTCTTATGATGATGAGATGGAAGGTGACATCGAGGTTCCCTTCAAGTACCAACATCTACAGAAACATTGGGAACCCAAAGAACTTCCTCCAACAAACACTGATTTTTGTGTTAACGAGAGCATATATCGCATAGCACCATCATCATTACATGGTTTGGGCCTATTTTCTATGGACGGCATAAAGGTGTCTTACAACAAAGTTTTTGAATTGATTGAGTATGTTGGACCATGTTACGATTAAAAAGTTGGATGCATATTGTTCAATTTTAAAAAAGTATGCGTAGGTATGCCCTCTCGAAAAATTATATACAACAACAAGACAATAATCAAAGTAAAAGTGTGGCTATATATATTGATGGAAGGCCAAAAGAAATAGGGAATATTGCGAGTTTTATAAATAGTACACGACTCGAGTCAACTATAAAGCAACCCAATTGCATATTTGAGGCATGCGAGGGAAATTGTGTATTCATCTATGCAATAAAATCAATACATGTAGTGGAAGAGCTTCTTATTGATTACAATTTGAACTGCATAGATACAAATGAGGCTACTATCATGGGGTGGTACATACTATTAAACCAACTTCTAATCAATGACTCCAACATACCATTCAGTCAATAAATTTTTGGCTAACATTTTTATACTTAATCTTTGACACAAGGGCACAATATGGAGCAACCGCCAGGAGGGGATGTTGGCGATGTTCCTGGCTCATCTACACTTGAGCAGGTAAAACTCATTATAATTGTGCAAACTAGATAGAAGCAAAATGTTATTTTTTAATGTTGTTTTCTTCATTGTTTTCGAGTAATTTTGATAATACTAATACTATTGTTGTCATAGAGGGCCAGTGGTCAGAGGGAGGGAAAGGAACCTGCAGTCCCTCAGCAGCCCGCCCCTAAGGAGGACCCTTTTTATATTGATTTAGCAGAGACCGATGACCCGATCGGTTCAATTAAAAAGTTGCTAAAGAAAATTGGCAAAGAAGTTATATGTTTGGCAACCATTAAGCCTACTATTTAGGAAATAAAAGATAGGGCATCTGAATTGTTGCACACCTCTGAAACCTTAAAAGTGAGTATTAATGAAATTTTTAATTATAACAAGAGTTCAACAATGGTTTTCATGTTATGCTCTTTTATGGCATTAATTAAAATATGGATGCGTTGTCTTTACAAATTTTTTTGCGTGATTTCAAGCCCCATTCCCATGATGAGGGTGTTGCAGGTGGTTCAGGTAGATCGCATGTTCCATTCCCCACTTGTGTTTTCCACTGAATATATATAGGAATTATCATAATCATTGACAATACATGCTCGAACAATCCTTTTTTTTAATGCTCTAACAATCTTGTCCATGCTAGTCCATGCATTCTATACTTATGCATGCTCTAACAATTTTATTCTTTAGCTTTAGATCCTATGATGATGCCGCCTCCATCCAGGACAACCACAAATCCCTTTTCGACTGTTGAGTCGACAACATGTAGCTTACAGGCATCAACTGTTGCACCATCTACTGGTACACAAATCCCTCTTTTTCTCTCTTTTGTTATGTGTTTAAGTGTTATGTGTTTATACTTCATGACAAAGACTTATGAAACTTATGAAACTTTTTGCACTAGGAGCTGCAGCATCATTTCCTAGATGTTCCTATGTTGCTAGTATGGGAATGGTGAAGGATGTCATATTGATCGTCAGTGACGATGAAAGCATTCCATTAAAAGTAGCCAAAGTTCCAGGTACTTTAAAGTTATTATTCTATAGAGATATAATATTAATTTAGTTTTTGATCGCTCTTCATCAACTAATGATCCCATGATTGTTTTATAGGGAATGATGTTTTTTGGAAAAAACTTGGTGATGAATGTTTGTGAATATTCGGGCCCACCGTGCGTACCTGGTGGAACATCATATCCTAACTAAAACTCCAAACCACTATTTTGATTTCATATCATTGCTATAATAGTTTTCCTTTTCATCCATTTCTTGAACTATATTAAAGGTAACTTCACTTCATTTATGAGTCTAACATGTTTTTTTTTACTTAAAAGGTGGAATAACCAAGACAAAAAGTTGAAGGATGATCTTATAGAGAGCATGACCCAACTCTTTGGACCTTGTGCATTTGAGAGAAACAAGCTCCTTGAAAAAGCTGGTTTATGTTTGAAGTATATTAGGGACCAGTACAGAAAAATTTATGGGATAACCCTAGGTACGAGCATCTGCCTTATGTTCCTGAGGCTGAGTGGTAGGCTCTGATTTTGGATGGAAAGTATAAAGCTGACAAGAACAATGCAATTACACCAGTAGAGAGTACACCAAGGTATGTGATACTGTTGAGCATGTAATTATGTACTAATTAACCTCTATATTTATACTATCTAACATATTTCAAACTTTTCATAGATTTCCTAACACATCAAAGGCAACAAAGGCAAGACTAGAAAAGCACAGGACACACAAGCTCGGCTCTGGTGGTTTTTCTAAACTTTAAGCACGAGTTGTAAGTATTAGTAAATGAAAAATTGTATCAAATTTTTTATATATTGTGATGGGAAATGCTAGGATAGAGTAGCTTGTTTATGCTCCTGATCCTCAACTTTTGCAACTTTTGTATTTCCTTTTGATATTTTAACTACCCTCCATTGGTTGATGAAACAATGCAAGTAAAATTCACCATACCATGCAAAAATGCAAGGCTTAGAGTTCAAGAGATGCCTCATAGAAGAGGATAAGAGAATTGGCTTCCAACAAGGCTATAGAGCTGTGGCTGAACAACTACAAGTTGAAATCAGTGTGGAAGGTTCTAATAATGATGCATCTAAGCCATAGGTAAATAAGCTAAATGAAATTTATTTCAAATTGAATACTTTACCAATTAGTCTATTTGATGTTAAGTTCCAATATAAAGTGAGTATATCTTTTTTAAGCAAGCGATGATAACAATGCATAGGATGTTGGAATGAAGCCTGACAATCCTTCTACACAATTTGTGAATGTTGAAGGTTCGCATGATGTGCATCCCAATGGTGGAGGTATACATTTGCTATTAAATTTTTTATATGTAATTGCAATTGGTGTTTGGATTAACGTAACATTTTGTACAGCAGCTGTAGAGGATCGAGGGGTCGATGTTCATGAGTGTGTTGACATTGAGTCCAGACAAAATGATGTGGTCAGATCAGGTAAAGAGTGCCATAGTTATGTTATTTAAAATAATTAAATACTTGTAACAATTATTTTTAATTTAACTCTTTTATTTGTTATTATAGAGGACCCCCCTTTGCAACAGCATAGGAATTTGAGATCATCAAGAACAAAGAAAAGAACAACTGATGAGGGGGGAATTGATGATGACACTGATGCTCCTCTTAGAGCTTACATAGAAAAAAGAAATAAAAAGATAAAAAAGAAATGATTATCAACTACATATCTTAATTAATAATGATTGAATTTTATGTCTCAATGAATTTAATTATGTGCTAATGAATGTTCATGAATTATGTGTTAATGCAAAATATTGATGAATGTTGCATGTTTACGAATCTAATGTGTTAATGAATGTTATCATGTGATATTGATTGAATGTTACATTTTATTAATGGTTGAAAGAATGAATGAATGTTAGATGTTAACGGGGAATGTAGAGTGATGTTAGGGGGAGGGGGTGGGGCCAAATGAGCTTCCACCTTCACGTGGTTGGCCCTGTTTAGTAGAGAATATTAAACTATTCTCGAAACAAAATGAAGCTCAATAAGACACTAAATATTTCTCTATTTTGTCCTATGTTTAGACTATTGTCCTATGCATCTAAGGCTTCATGCTTTGAACTGTCATGAAGTTCTAAACTTGTAGCTTTTTTTATTGCATCCTTGGATCTCAGCACTATCTTGGGACTATGTTATCACCAATGATATGATTATCATAATTAACTAGGGAAACCCTTGATCAACATTGTCTTGGGACTGTGTTATCTGAATATACCGTTGCTTGGAAGAGGTTATTTTAAGCAAAGGGAATTACGATTTGATCATATTAGTGATGCTAACACAACACAACACACACTCTAGCCCCAAGAAAAATGCTTTTGACCTAGAGCTATGGATTGGTGAGGCCACAAATGGGGGACCTCAACCACAATTAACAAAGTTAAGGCTCAACCCCGAGAGCAAATTGGCACAAGCCTACAATGACGATGGCCTAGTGGCTATTTGAACCTTGTTGGCCCCTACACCATCACCACCACCACTTAACCAACATACTTAGTGGTGAACCTCACCTTTGATATTACTAAGCAGTAAAGGAGGTATCACTGTTAATACTTGTCAATTTCCTGTCCATATTTTATCAATCCTTCATTTGAATCCATGTATGGTGCAAGGGCACCCAAGAAAAAATGAACCTATAGGGTACACCAGGAGCTATGTAGGAAATAATGAAAGTACAAGGGAAATAAATGCCTAATGGAGACCTATTGATTTATTTGATGATGAATCATGGCTATTAAAGCCATTAAATGTAATAAATTTCACAAAGTTGACAAAATGTAAGGTATTGCCAAGAATAGACAAATTGGCACAAATAGGGAGTCAATATGATGTAAGGGGTCATTTGAAGTCCTAGGGTGTCCTAGGAAGAGTTATGGGTGGATGGTAGTGTTTGCATGATGTAATAGGCTATTAAAGCCCCTAAATGATGTAAAATGCACTCAAAGTGCAAGATCTTGTAAAATTGCCAACATCGGCAACATAAGCCAACTTAGGCTTGAATGGGGTTAGTTAAGGTTATAGGTGTGTGAAGAGTGTTTTAAAAGGTCGTTTAGAGTCATTTAGGAATGACATTATAGTTTACATAAGTCTTTAGCCGAGAAAAGGTCACAAAAGATAATCAAAGGTAATGATGTTAAAAAAGTTATAAAAACTGTCTATTTGCTGTCATAAGACAATTAGAAGAGCAGCTGGCATCCAAGGGGGCTTTAGTTCAGTTTTATGAGTTAGTTAGATGGGAAAACATTTAGAAAAGAAATTTCTTTATAAGACACAAGGGTAGAAGTTGAAGAGAGGTGTATGTAACAAGAAAATAAATAAATCAAAGAAATCTGCTATTCACTGTCATAGTGACAGTTTCCTAATTGCAAGATTCGACTTGGTAATCCAATAAAGTTCTTTATATTCAAGATTTATTAGTTTTTCTCCTTGAAAAGATTGTCATGATTTTTTAACTCTTGGCAAGGACTTTGTAAGTTATTTTTTAAAAAAAAACTATCTTTGAAATCTCTGCTGTCATAGGGAACGTGATTGATTGTCACAGTTTTGTAGTCATTAATGGAGACAAACTTGATGGCTGATTAAATTGATAAATTGATGGGTGATTAAAGAGGGTGAGTCCAACTACAAACTTACTCAAAGCGTCTTTATTAGTTTTTATAACTTAGAAGATTTTTAAAATGTGGATTCTTTTTATGCCCCAAAAGATGATTATTTGATCTATGGCATTCAAGATTGGATTTGTTGTTTTAATCATGCATTCATAAAAAAAAAAAAACTTGATTTTAATCCATGGCACTCAAGAGTGATTTTAGCAACATGCATTCAAAGACAAGTGATTAAACATTCAAGTTTTTTCCTTTGAGCATTCAAGATTGAGATTTTGTGTGTTGTTTTAAGAACTTTGAAGTGCTTTGTTTTAACCTTAGATCATTCAAGATTTTTTTGGACTCAAAAGTGAAAATGACTCTTTGGACTTTGGTTTTCATTCAAGATTTTGTGTTCTAGTTTGCATATTTTAAGCCCAAAAATGATATTCCTAGATTGTTTTGATGCATGAAAAACATAAGAAACATTCAAGATTTTGCAACAAGACATTTGTTTGGAACAAATAACAAAGCTTTTAGGACAATTTTTGGCAACCATTTAGGACTCTTAGTTTTCATGAGATTTTTAAAAGAACTTTAAAATATTTGCAAATGAGGTTCATTTTATCCTTGATTGATGCTTTGAGTTTGATTTAGATTTTAGTGTGCACTTAGTGTTGATTTTGAACCTTTTGAAATGGAAACTTGAAGTTCTTTTTAAATTCTCAAAAATGAAGTGTTCCTAACTTTGCATGAATGCATCTAAAACCTTGATGTTGCAAGGATGCAAATGATTGGATTGGTTTAGTTTCACTTGTTAAAAGATTTTTTCTTTTTTTGCAAATTTTTATTTTTTTAATAGATTTAAGTATGATTTGGGGGTTCATTTTAAGCACTAAAAAGAAGTGTGTATGATTTTGCTTCCTTTATAAAAAAATGGCCAAGATCTCCCACAAGAAGAAGAAGAAGAAGTATATGGAATAAGAAGAATATAAACAAGAAGAGGAAGAAGAATTCCAAGTTCTTTGTCCACCTATAAGCTTGAAAAATCTGCAAATACTATGAGATAGACAATGAGTTCCTTTGTCTTCTTCATTCTCATGTGGACCTACAAAACCAATTTATACAATCCTACCAATCACAAAAACAAGCAAATTTAGCCAAAATTAGCAAATGACATACAAAACTTGACTAAAAAAGCTAATGAAGATGACACATATGGGGTCCCACCGGGCATGCCAAAATGTATATGAGCAATGTTAGTATGCTAATAGAAACCAAACTTAAATAAAGCTTCCCCAAACTAAACAAAATTCATAAACTTCAAGATAGACTAAGATGAGCTCTCAATTAAGAATATGAGCCATTAATGGGCTCTCTCAATAAGAAGCTCTCTTGTTGAGTGGCATTGTCTAAATAGATAGGATGTATGCTCAAGCTTATGCTTCAAAAAAGGGCTTCAAATGGAGTTGGAACTTGAGTGTGAGTGTATGGTTTTGATGTAAAATGGCTTCTTAAAATGTCATTATGACTTTACTTCATGGATTGTGTTGTTTTGCAAAGGGGAAGGATCCAATTTATAGGCAAGAGGCTTGAGGGTTTGAGGGCTAAGATGCAAGGATGGGAAAAAGCTCATTGAGGGCTCAGATTGCATGTGAGGAGAGCACATGGATTGTGCTTCCTTACAGCCAATCAAGGAGTGATACATGTCACAGGGTGAGAGGATGGAGGAAAGGGGAAGGATGAGTCAAAAAAGGAGGCTCAAGGGATAAAATCTTCATAAAGACCCTCATAATGGCTTGTAAGAGCAATAAAAGGGCTTGGAAGAGTCATTTATGGCCTAGTGGGCTTCATAAAGTTTTATGGTTGGGATATTTTGAAGGAGATGAGAGGAATTTTGACTTGGGCTTGATTAGGAAGGTTTTAAGCTTGCTTAGGATTGTGAAAATGATTAGAGGATGGATTAGGATGGTTTAGGATTAGCTTAGGGATAGGCAAGTGGATGGCATTTAATGAGGGTGGGTGAAGGAGGAGATATTTGTTAACTTTGGCTTGGGTTAATAAGTCTTAACCCATGTTTAGAGAATGTGACAAGGTTAGGAGGGGATTAGGATTAGGTTTAAAGACATCTTCTAGAAGAGTCTAGACTTTGGATGAGGATAAAGACTTTCTAGAATAGTCTAGAATTTCCTAGGATGAGGATAAATACTTTCTAGAATAGTCTAGAATTTCCTAGGATGAGGATGAAGACTTTCTAGAAGAGTCTAGAACTTCTTAGGATGAGGATAAATTAGATTTTTAGGAAATAAATAAAGTTTTATTTATTTCAAGGGTTTGGGTTGAGGAGATATTTATTAAAACTTTTTTAATAAACATGAGGATTAATATTTAATCTTAATTAAATATTTTGAGTTGGGATTAGGGGTAGGAAATGATGGGATTAGCCTTTAATCAAAATTAAAGAAGGATTAGAAGATTTTGGAAGAGGTTAGTGGTCTTAAGGAAATTGGCCAAGTTTTGGGCAAAAAATAAATTTTTTATTTATTTTGGGTTTTTTGGTCAATTTATTAATTAAATAATTAATAAATAAGGAAATAATGTTTAAATAAGATTTAAACATTTTTGGGAGGGATTCCTTAATTAAATATTTTTAATTAAGATAAAGGGATTTAATGGCATAAAAATAAATAAATTAATTAATGATGATGTCATCAGGAATTTTTCAAAAAATAAAAATACTTTATTTTCTAAAGGTTTTTAGGTGTCTACAACAGTGAACAAAGAAAAGAACAACAGGGTGACTGTTGTACCAAACAGTGAAGGTGCATTTGCAAGTTACCACATGGTGAATATGAGCAAATGGAGTTTGGAATGGATTAATGTGTGTTGAAAACATTTTAGGGAGTATGTTTAAAGGTGTTTGAGCCAATAGAAAGGTTTTATGAGTTGATTTAGGGTCTCTTCTAGGAAGCCCTAGGCTAGAAACCCTTAAACGGATGGTTTGATGAAAAGGTGTCTAGAAATGCATGCAGGGTCCAAAAAATTGTGGAATCCTATCATTTATTAGATTCCTTAAGACTATTTCAAGGTTTGGAGAGTTGGGTGTGTGTGCAAAGCATAGTTGCTTTGTTAGGCAAGGGCTAATTAGGCCGAATTGTTGTAGTGATAGCCATAGAAAGGTGCAACAGTCATAGGTTGAGAAACTGATATTTGCAAGCTTTGAAGAAAACCATAAAGGTTATTTGAAAAGGTGACTAAGTCACTAGGTTGTTTGGGGAGTTAGAGAGAAAAGTGCAATTTTCTACAGGACAAGGCTACTAGACAGGCCTAGAAGGGCTAAAGTAGGAAATGGTGAAAGATGTGTTGTTGGAAGCTGGTGAAGAGTTGAAGCATGGTAGATAGGCCATGATAAGATGGTCTAAGGTGTTAGGGTCAGTGAGAGATGCCGAAGTTGGATTTTGGTATGATGGAGGTGCTAGGTACACTAGGTGACCTAGAAGGAAATTGATACAATAAGAGATTGTGGTAATAAGGTAGGAAGTGAATTCGTGGGTATGGTGTGTGGAAGAGGTCTACTAAGTCAGGGACTTCTTATTGATCCTTGAGTTGAACTCTAGTTCCTTGAGTGGATTCCAAGACATTGTTGAATCCTCGAGTTGAATAGGGTTCCTTAAGGGGATATTAGAAGGCTCTGCATCAATGTAACTTCCAGTCCTCGATTTGAAGATTCTTTAGTTAGTTTGTCCACTTTCTTTAAAACTAGTAATAAAACCATTTTTAGAGGAATAAAATTCTTACATGGATCTATGGATAAGAACTCTTTTAGAACTATGGAAAGAACACAAGAAACTATAGTTTCTGTTGACTCATCTGCGCTATGTGCATCATGAAGTTAAAAATTGCAATGTTGTACAAAGAAGCTTCTCAGATATGGAATATTTACATAAAGGTATGCAAATTACTTAAAATTTAAAGATGTTTAGGTGGCCAATGTCACATAAATTACATTGTCTCGTATGAATATATTCATTAAAATGTACCACCCTCTCTTATGTCTTGTCTCTTATAAGGCTGAATTGGCCATGTGTGAGGATGGTTTCAACATATGTGTTTTGACAAATTTTTTGATGGAATTACATGGACAGGGTGATCCCATATTACAAAATCTAGTACTCTATGAAAATGGGGTGACTTACATGTTCATTCAGCATAACATTATCTACCTTATGGTAGCATCAAGACAGAACTCTAATGCAGCTAGCTTACTATTATTTTTACATCGAGTTGTGGATGTAAGTTCAACAATCTACACTTCGTATTCACAATTTATTTCTTGTCTAAGGCTCTATTTTCAATTATTAAATGGAACACTACATTTAGGGAACTTACTAAACCTGTAGAGCCAGGTATTCTAGTGTATGCATATAATTCTTTTATTTGTAGCTATTGCATGCATATTTAGGTGTTACTACAGTAATCAAGAGTTGTTAATGTTCCTCTTTGTTTTCTGCTATGATTAGTGTGTTGCAATAACTGATTCACATGTCAACTTTAGGTTCAGTTTTGGATTGTCATGTGTGTTATTTCTGCAGGTATTCAAGCACTATTTTGAAGAGCTAGAAGAAGAGTCTTTGAGAGACAATTTTGTCATTGTTGTGAGTGTACACATCTATTTTTAATCTGAGCCACAGAGGGTCGAGGGTTCATAATTCCTTGTAATGAACTATTTGAGAATATTTTATCACGAACTTAAAATTTAAAATATGTGTATATCATTTCACCACTTTTATTTTCCATTGTGTAGTATGAACTACTAGATGAAATAATGGATTTCGGGTACCCTCAATATACAAAGGAAAAAATTCTTAGTGAATTCATCAAAATGGATGATTACAAGATGGAAGTCACTCAGCAACCTCCAATGGCTGTTACAAATGCAGTTTCCTAGTGAAGTGAAGGAATACAATACAAAAAAAATGAGGTTGAAGGCTAATCCAGATTTAACTTTTTGCTTTGCTTGAATATGGAAATTTATATTTAACTAATTTTGTTCTTTTAATTTTTTATTAAAGGTCTTTTTGGATGTAGTAGAAAGTGTAAATATTCTTGTGAGTAGCAATGGGTAAATAGTGCGATCTGATGTGGCTGGAGCACTGAAGATGAGAGCGTACTTGAGGTAGTTTTTTCCTACCCCATGCATAATCTTATTATTGAGTTCTTTTAGAAATAAAACTAATAGACTACAGAGAAGAAATATGGAACTATTTCCCATAATCTCTACTAAGTTGAAACACTGTGAACTCCAGCTAGGTTCATGGAGAACATTATAATGTTACTGCACACCTATTTTCTTAAATATGTACCCTACTTGTGGAATGCCTTGAAATAGGACAAACCCCATTTTCTAAGATGAAAGGCCCATGTATGCTTATACACAGCTAAACGAATAGACATTTATTATGAGAATAGGATTGGCGCATGAGAGTTCAGATAATAAACATCTTGTGTTTATTTTTACGTGGTAGAATTATGAATTACCATCAGACAAAGAATCTACAAATTGTCCAACTTTTATAAGTACAAATATTATGTTCATATTCATTGTTAAGATTTAATAAATAACAATTTTTTGGTCATGAGACAACCAACTTCGTTGCTGGATACTTGCATTTCAACAGATTACATGCTTCAGCGAGAATAGAACACATATAGAAGAATAATGAACTGTGGTGGATGATTGAACAGAGTCCAATTTCTTGGAGAGTTTAGAGTGACAGATTAAAAGTCAAATTATAATGACCAATTGTTAAAGTTTAGATTATGCTGCACTGGGTCCCATACCCAGACCAGGTCCAATTCGCACAGTTTGTAGGCCTTCCTCAAGTCTATAATAGATGTATCTGGAATAATTTGGTCAAGACACCCGTGCCCTTGCCATATCAAGGCTGAAGCTGGATCCCCCAGCCGATCTTGGAAATAAAATAGTATGAAAAATTACAAAAAAAGAATAAAATACTAATATGTATATATCTTTAGACGTTTTATATAATTATTGAGTGTTGGAAGTAGTTTGACCACTAATGATTTCTTTGTTTTATACATATGCCATAAGTATTAAACCTTTATAACTTTTGATTTAATATTTGGCATTGAATTATTGATTGTGTTTCATGGTTAATTTAGCTTGTTTTGTGCAAAATGTGGTTGTTTCTAATTTTTATTTATTTATAATGTACTTTTAGCATGACTGTTGAAATGTTACATAGCTAGCTATTAATGACAAGTGTATTTTGATTCACTTTTTTTCAGCCGAATGCCAGAATGCAAACTTGGACTCAATGATAGGGTGCTAGTACAAGCTCAAGGCAAAGCATCAAAGGGTAAAGCAATTGATTTGGATGACATCAAGTTTCATCAGTATGCAATCAAGCTCATTTTCTTATTCAATTCCTTAAACTATCAATTTTATCTTATATTATAGTGCTTGCAAATTCCTTTGATGTTGTACTTGGTCTTTTTTTTCCCTTGAAAAGGCATATGTTAATTTCTATTTCTTCTGTCAAGTGCGTTCATCTTGCTCGTTTTGAAAATGATAGAACTATATCCTTCATACCTCATGATGGGACTTTTGATCTTATGAACTATAGACTTAGCACACAGGTTTGTTCATATATTCAAGAGAATGCAGTTGTTGTCAAATCTTTGAAGGTCTGTTATGAAAGATATCCTTCTAAAGTAGGTTTCATATCATATATTTTTATTACTTTGCAGGTAAAGCCATTGATATGGGTTGAAACTCAAGTAGAAAAGCATTCAAGAAGCCGGGTAGAATATTTGGTGAGAGCACGCAGCCAATACAAAGATCGCAGGTTTCAAATTATCTCTCTGGCTTATGTATGCATATTTTAGATCTGATTTATTTGTTGTTTAGATAGATCTTTCTAACATGTTAGCTTCAGGGAATGGTTTAAGTATGACTGATATTTTTATGTATTTGCTAATTTGTCTCATGGTTTTCTTTAACTTTGCAGTATGGTAACAAATGTTGAAATTGAATTTCCAGTACCAGTTGATGCATCTACACCTCATGTACGCACATCAATGGGTGCTTTTGCATACTCCCTAGAGAGGGATGCTTTGCTTTGGAAAATAAAATCATTTCTTGGTGGAAAGGTATCTTGCAGCTTTCATTGGTTTTCTTGTTCAAAGATGGTTAATAGTACCATGGTTCTGGACCCTGATGTTTTAGTTTCTTGATTGACTTATTATGTGGGTTTTGATTCATGAATACATATTGAGGGTCGAATTTAGCCTTTCTAGCATAATTGTTGAAGAAGCAACCCCAGAAAAGCTAGCACCTATTCGTGTCAAATTTGAGATACCATATTTTACTGTACCAAGAATTCAGGTCATTTCTTAACTTTAGTTTACAAATGTAGATTATTGCTTTTGCAAGTATCATTAGCTCATTACCATGATTTATAACTTGTCTAAAATTTGAGTCATTTTAGGTCATTTTGGACTGACTCCATAAAAGTCATCACAGTGTTGGACCCTTTTGTGTGTTCACTTCTATATTTCTCATTGCTTATATTTATATTGGCCTCAGTGAAAATCATTATGCTTTTTAAATATTTAGCTCCACAAGTAAATTTATGCATTGAATAGATGGTTGAGAATTTACATTTTGTTCATTTAGATTTAGGCTGCTACTTTATAACAACTTTATTTTGTTGCAATTCTTTACTGCAGGTCAGGTATCTGAAAATCATTGAAAAGAGTGGATATCAAGCATTGCCATAGGTGAGGTACATTACAGCGGCAGGTGAATATGAACTAAGAATGATCTAGACTAGTGATAGCTGAGAAATGTTGTAAACAAGAGAGAATGTGGTATTTGATCATTCTGATGGCTTATTAAGTTGTTTTTAGTTTCTAAATGAAGGATCAAGCAGAAGGATGTTATTTGACTATCTGCCTAACAGTTGTGTCTTGTTAAAAACCCATCACAAATTTGGTTTTGTTGTGTTCGTCATTCTTTCTTTTATATATTCTAATTTCTTTCAACCATAGTTTCTCGATCTCACCTAATTTACTCTCTAAGGGGGAAAAAAATCTTTGGAACGAATTTGCTTTAGCACTGGGTGGGAGGATATAGAGATTAATTATAGTTGATTGTTTTAGCCACTGATCATCAGAATTGAGGTCAACCAATAACCTTCTCGCCCCCTTCTCTAAATATATGTATTGTGATATCATATTATGATCTAAACAACTACTTAAAAGATAACATATTCTAATTATTTCATGTAGGCAGAGAAAGTGTACAATCAGGCTGTTTATTTTAAAAAGACTCTCAAATGTCAAAGTGAACTGATGTCTCAGTTGGAATGCATTGCAACCTCTGCAGTAAGTACATAAAATTATTTTAATTCCTTTTGCCATGACTCAGGTTTTGTTTACAGATGAATTTTAATGTTGGTTGTAATTTACTATTCTTTTGATATGTGGAAAGTGATATAAATTTAATAGAAGTATTTGTATGATAATTTTAGGTAAGTGCAACAATCAAAGTGAAAGCTTTTGGCATAGCAGTATTTACAACATCCGAACGAATTGCAAAGTAATTATTTTCTTATTCTACATTATATATTCCTTGGACATTTGAAACTATTGAATTTGGGAAATTGGTGATAAGTTACCATTTGGTTTCATTTTTGCCACTATTGGGGTTTGGTTATCATAATCATTAGCTCATAATGCAGGTAATTTCGTCAATTCTAGATTTATCTGTTGCCATGCCAATGTGAATTTGATTTTTTGATATTCAGATAACACATCTACGAATTCTGATTCTCAGCATGATATTTATGTTTTATTTGCTCCAGGTTGATTGCTAAGTACAGGCCTACTATGTCAGTAATTTATGTTCTCATCCCAAGATTGACAACAAATCAACTGAGATGGGGCTTTACGGGTGCATTTCAGGTATGCTATACATATTATTAAAAAAGAAAGTTGTTATGTTTTTCTTCTACCTAAGTGACATGGATTAAAAATCAAAGTAGCTTTATTATTCTATGTAAGTTTTTGTTCAAATCATTCAAGTAATGTTAATTAAATAAAAAATGATGAGATCAATATGCACATTTCAGAAAATTATGATGTTGCTTTACTGGCATTAATATCCAGAGATATTTTTGATCCAATTACATATATCGATGTATTCAATGTAATGCCACATCATTGCAATCTTTCTTCATAATATTTGTTTTCATTGAACCTTCCCAATTTTACTGGCTTTTGCTTCCATGGTTTCACTACTTCTATATTTGTATTTGTATAATCGGTTTCACTACATGATATTGTAGTGCACAAAATATATATTACACATTCCTAGTCCACCATAGCCAAAAAAGTGTGTGCATGTTCAAGAGATTGTTTCTATCATAGTTTATCCTTATAAGAAAGGTTTTGAAAAGAGAAATGTAACGAATCAATTTTATCAAAATTGTCAATACTCAATGATTTAAGCAACATAAGTATGACATATTAAGGCCTGAGAAGGAATGAGGCAAAGGGAGGAGACAAGGGAGGTGAAGCTTCCAGTTACGTCATTCTCAACTACCTCCAACATCAAACAAAATCAAACCTCTTAAACCCTACATAACTTCATTTGGTCACATCTTATATTTGAGCAGGATGGTGTCTTATTGGTGCTCCTTCAATTATTTCATGATATATTATTATCAGGCCATCCAATCGGCTATAGGACAAAGATGATTCTTGAACAATCGAATTAGCAATACGGTTGATCTACATTACATTTGGACACTTGGTTTGAGATTCATCTCATCGATTCCCATTCATCACAGGATCTTTATCTGATTAGACCTCGATAGAAAACATTGAGATTTCTCGAGCCCCAAGTCCAAATCGTGCAGGCTTCAATCTCCACATATCATAAAGCCTGTATATAGAGCTAAGCATTCTCACACCATCTGAGAGCTGATGCAAGTGAAGCTTCCAGTTACAGGATGCTCAACTCTATATACAGGCTTTATGATATGTGAAGATTGAAGCTTGCACGATTTGGGCTTGGGGCTTGAGAAATCTCAATATTTTCTATTGAGGTCTAATCAAATAAAGATCCTGTGATAAATGGGAATCGATGAGATGAATCTCAAACCAAGTGTCCAAATGCAATGTAGATCGACCGTATTGCTAATTCGATTGTTCAAGAATCATCTTTGTCATATAGCCGATTGGATGGCCTGATAATAATATCTCATGAAATAATCGAGGGAGAACCAATAAGACACCATCCTACTCAAATATAAGATGTGACCAAATGAAGTTATGGAGGGTTTAAGAGGTTTGATTTTTTTTGATGTAGCTAGAAGCCAACAAAATTTTTTTATGTTTTACTCCGCCGTTGTCGCAATTGCGACGGGAGAGCGGTAGTGGCGACGCCATATGCCGTCGCATATCGTTGCAATTGCGACACAAAAAAGATGAATTATGACGAGGTTGCTATAAAGGTGATGCCCCCTTTCATCACAATTCAACCTTCGTCATTGCAATTGTGACACAAAAAGGAATTATTGTGATGGGGTTGCTGTTGGAGTCGCTGTAGGTGGACACCCCAACTGCCGTCGCAAAAACCTTGGAGGCGTCGCTATTGTGACGGATACCCCATGAATTGTGACAAGGTTTGTGTCACAAGAAAGCGGTTGGATTGCAATGGCTATGCATCGTAATTGCGATGGAATAGGGTAGACGTCGTATTTTGCAACTAAAAAATAGTGACTTCTATTACTGTCGCAGTGGTGACACATAGCTGTCGTAATTGCGACACATAGCCGTCGCAAATTGATGCCAAATGTATTAGTGCAGAATGAGAAAAAATTGAATCCTTCAGAAGAGGATTCGCAAAAGAGCTCTCAAATTTCTATTTAGGAAAAGTGAGAAGTGAATAATAAAAAACTCTTTTTCAATACTTATTCACTTTTCAAGCGAATAGTTGATTAGGGGACATAGCTAGTTAGACTAGCTAGATTTTGAATCGACCCAAACAAAAATAGGTCATTCTCTATAATAGGAATTCACCTAAGGCAAAGCTGTCAGAAATTAAATTTGAGAATATTTAAAGCTTGAAAGCCAAAAATCATAGAAAATCACTAAACAACTTTCATGACAATGCAAAGCTCTAAATGCACAGACACGCTTACTGGTCTAATCACATAATGCAAATGAGTTCAGATTTAATAATCACTGAAAGGTTTTAATTTAAACAATTTAAAATAAGGATACATTGACCATACAAGGACGACATTGGTAAATATGAATAGCTAAATCACTAACTCCATGTGCCACTGCTAGGGATATAAATCTTGCACACTAAAACACACAATCAAGTGCAATTGCATAATAAGATCATAGTTGAAGCAATAAATGCATTTAATAACTAAATTAATCCATTTACATCACTCACATTCACATAAAAAATAAAGATAAAAGAATGAAGTAAATAACCATAGCACGATATCCATCACATAACATAATCAGAATTATGCCCAAATACCAGATAATTAGATATCCTTATAGGTCTACTGTCATCTCAATATGGTATCAACATGCAAATATGATAAACTAAACAGCATAGCAGTAAAGCATCTATGATATTGAATCAAAGTATAACATCTGACACTTGGGTCATCTAAAAATACAAATAACAATAAGAGTATCAAGTATCTCTCAAATCAGAATAGATAAGGTACAGATAGCAAACACGAGAGGCACTACATCCTCCCCCACTAGCATAGGCTTACTCCTAGAAGCCAGTACAAAGGTAGGGGTACAATCCCCTCAGTCGTGTAGCATCCTCCCAAGTCACAGAGGTCTCATCACTTGGGTCCTATTGGACCCTTACTTGCTCTATGTGTCGACCTCACAAGGTTAGCGTCTGGTGCTATAGGATACAAATTGGCTCCAAATTAAGTTGCCTATCTTCTACCTACAAAGCATCCCAATCAAGAATATGGGTCACATCCAAAATATACTGCCTCAAAACATAAACATGAAAAACATTATGGATGCGCAATAGGCTAGGTGGCAACACTAGTCGATAAGCAATAGGACCAATCCTTTCAAGGATCTCAAAAGGTCCAACAAAATGTGGTGCCAACTTAGAGACTTTCCCATAATGGATGGGGCTCTTCCTCAGACGCAATCTCAAAAATACCTTGTCACCAATAGAAAAGTGATTCTCCAACCTGTGGGCATCTACATACTTCTTCTACATGTCCTGAGTAGTGACCAAATGCTCCCTAATGGGAACAACCTGCTGCTTCATATCCTGAAGCATCTCTAGACCCAAAAGAACTCAGTCCTCTAAGTGATCCCAACTCAAAACAGTATGGCATGGTCTACCATACAAGGCCTAAAAAGGTGGCATGCCAAGAGAACTATGATACATGTTGTTGTATTGAAACTCAACAAGGTACAAATAGTCCTCCCACTTCACCTGCCTATCCATAGCATATATGTGAAGCATATCCTCCAGAACCTTATTTACTCTCTAAGCTTGACCATCGATCTCTAGGTGATAAGCCGAACTAAAATTGAATTGCGTACCCAAAGCATGTTAGAGAGATGTCCACATTGCAGAAGTAAACACTAGATCTCTATCTAAAGTGACCCGACAAGGGATCCCATGCAAACATACAATATCCTCCAAGAAGACATGCGCTACAGAAGAAGCTATGTAGGATGCTCCCATGGGTGAAAAATGTGCTACCTTAGACAATTTTTCCACTGTCACCATGATACAATCGTGTCTCTGTGATGACATAGGCAACCCTGTGATAAAATCAATGGATATCGTATCTCACTTCCACTCTGGAATGGTATGCGGCTACAAAAGGCTTGTCGGATGTCAATGTTTTTCCTTCACTCTCTAGCACTCAAGACATCCAACAACAAAATCAACAACATCATGCTCCATCCCTACCCAAAAGTATAGTCATTTGAGATCATCATGCATCTTCTTAACACTTGGATGTGTGGAATATGGTGCACGATTTTCTTCAGACAAAACCAAGGTACAAAGATCTCCTGACATAGGTTCATAGATATGCCCCAAGTGTTGCAGTAGTCCATTAGACTCAAGCATATAACCTGAAAATATCCCTTCAAGGATATGCCCAGATTTGATCTCCACCCTCACCTCCTGATACCAAGTGTCACTAGGCAAGGCCTCCAAAATATGGCCTCACAAATCCACTCGCAATGACATCACTGATACCTCATGTCACCTCATACTCAAGGCATCTGCGACAACATTCTCCTTCCCTTTAATTTAATGAACATCAAATTCATACTCGCACAAGAACTCCATCCAACGATGCTATCATGCATTCAGGTTTGGTTGAGTAAAAATATACTAAAAGCTCCTATGATCGCTATGCAACTCAAACTTATGTCCCAAAAGAAAATGCCTCCAATGGACAAGGGCATGCACTATGGCCACGAGTTCCAAATCATCAGTGGGGTAGTTAAGCTCATGGTCTTTGAGTTTCTTGGACTCATAGGCAATCACTCGACCTACCTGCATCAACACCACACCCATGCCTTCCAACAAAGTATCCATGCAAACCATGAAATCACCTATAAGATTATGCACTACAAGGATTGGTGCACTGGTCAAACACTCCTTAAGAGCATTAAATGTTGCTTCACACTGGTCTGACCAAAAATACTTCTTCCCTTTCCTTTGAAGAGAAGTGATGGGGCGTTCTACTCATGTCAAATCCTTCACAAAGCGACAGTAGTAACCCGCCAATCCCATGAAACTACAAACTTCAGAGACATTAGTGGGTACCAGCCAATCCATGATAGCATGAATCTTCTTTGGATCCACTGCAATTCCATCACCTGTGATGATGTGTCCCATATACTTCACCTCAGATTGGAAGAACCCACATTTACTCAAGTTTCCATACAACTAATGGTCTCTAAAGCACTGCAATACTTGACATAAATAGACTTCATGCTTTCCCATAGTCTTTGAATAAATCAATATGTGATCTAGAAATACAATGACATAGTGATCAAGGTAAGTGTGAAATACACCATTCATCAAACTCATAAACATTGATGGTGCATTGGTTAACCCAAAGGGTACAACCATGAACTCATAATGCCCATACCGTGTACGAAAAGTTGTTCGATGAATATCAGCCTCCTAGATACAAAGCTGATGGTATCCTGACTTAAGATCAATCTTTGAGAACATTTTTACTCCCTTCATCTGATCAAACAAGTTATCTATTCTTGGCAAAAGATAACAATTCTTCACCGTCACCTTATTCAACTGTCAGTAGTCAATGCACAAATGCAATGAGCCATCCTTCTTTTGTACGAAGATGATTGGTGCACCCCATGAGGATACAATAGGATGAATATGGACCTTGGCCAACAATTCCTCCAACTACAATTTGCGCTCACTCAACTCATAAGTAGTCATGCAGTAAGGAGCTCGTGAAATCGGCTCTGCTCCTGGTACAAGACCAATCCAAAAATCAATGTCATGCTATGGTGGCATACCTGGAACCTCATCAGGAAACACATCTACATACTCACGAAGGAGTGGGTGATCATCAAGTGTCACCGAATGGCTCTCAGCCTCCTCGAGATCACTAACAGAAACAAGAAATAACTAACAACCTTTTCGCACACTTCATTTCAGCTGATTAGCTGACATCATCTGAAGTGAGACTGGTCTCGGGACTCCCAAAATTTCCACCTGCCTACCTCTATCATCAACACACTGTACTATCTTATGATGAAAATCGATATTTGCCCAAATCCATGCCCAACACAATGTCATACGATCCCAGAGGTAGAATGCATAGATCCACTATGGTGGTGGAGGTTCCCAAATTCAAAATACAACTCCTAACTAATGAGTCAACAACCACCTTGGAACCCATGGCTAACTCAACTTGCCACCTATCAACCTAATGTACTGCCAATAGCCCACATCGTTGAACAAGAGATAGTGAAATGAAAGAATCTGAAGCACTAGAGTCAAACAAAATTGAAGCTGAAATACCACGCAACATACTTGTAGCCTCGACTACTGTACCTTAATGATCCACTTGACGGTTGTCAACAATCGCAAAGACTCTTTGATTCTGACCTACATCTCCTACAATAGGCTCAGATCGCGTTGTGCCCTTACCAAGTCCTATAGATGGTTTGATGGAACTCTCAAAAGATCTATGGCCGGGTTGACCACAAGAATAATAGTTCCCTATAAAGATAGAACCTGTCCCACGGACACCTTGAGTAGTGCTAGGATATGGTGCACTACCCCTACTAGAATTCTATTGAACACTCTATAAAGGATGATCCTACTGAGATTTGTGTCCTCGGTTCTGGTTATCTCCTTTCTTTCCTGAGGTATCAAAATCTTGTCCACCCTTGCCCCAAAATTTCTTCTTATTCTTATGGTGATAACCACCTTGAGAGGGTTCTGATTGGGCTTGGTCCTTTCTAGAGGATTGAGAATATTGAACATCCTACACTGAATTCCTTGCACCTTGGTTCTGAGAACCATATCTACTATTGAAACCTCTAGCTAGATTCTCCACTGCAATACATGCCTTCTCTATAGCGAGAACAAGAGTCCTATGCTAATGCATGCAAAATTCTCCAATGAGGGCATCCTTAAGGCCCCAGATAAAATGATGAGCCAGGAGTAAATCGTCATTGTTGTAGCATGAATACTGCCTAAGCTCAAACAATCAAATTTTGTACTGATGCACTGACATGTTTCCTTGTCAAATTGAGTGTAAGTCATCAGCTCGAGACTCTCTGAACTAAGGAGATAAGAATCTCTCTTGAAACCTCTCCTCAAAGATCTCCTAGGTGAGATCAACCACACTAATTTGAATCTTCTAACTCTCAATATTCCACCAAATGGTTGTGTGGTCCCTCAACTACATAATTGCACGATAGGCCCTCATGTTGGTTGAATATGGATACATGATGAAGCAGTGCTCCATGTCCAACAACCAAGTCTCAACCTTGAGGCCACTTCCCTTGCCATCACACAATGTCGGTTTGGATTGCTGCAAAGACTTCATGATATCCAACCTGATGGAATCTTCACTGTTGCAGTCCCTACCACCCTGATGGTGCCTTATGCCACTTGGTGGAGTACGGGAACGTTCATGTTCTTCCTCTCTATGCTTTGAATGATGGGAATCTTCATGATGAGATCCCTCTTCATGATTATGCTCATGTTGGCATTCCTCTACACAAGGTCCCAATAGAGAAAGAATTTCCTAGAGCACTAGCATCAATGCTCCCATGATAGCATGATTAGCATTACCCTATTCTCCCTCTCCTTCCTGACATCCTTCTTCATGGTGTTCTTCTCCACGGTTATCGCTATGGGTACCACGACGGCCACCAGGTCTACGTACAGGAGGCATCTCTCTGGAAACAACAAGATAATATCAGAACACTTAGATCACAAGCATAAGAGTCAAAACCATGAACCAACAAGATATCAAAATAACAACCATAATATAATAACACACAACAAAAAACAAGCCATAGTGGAAGCATAACACAAAGATCCCAATGTTGCAACATGGGCTCTAATACCAGATGTAGTGCCCCGCCCGGAGATCCTTGGAACAAGGATGACAAGCCAAGATAAAAAAAAGTGTAAGTGCACAAGACAAAAATATACACGGATCACAAAGATCACAATGGAAGACTTAATCACTATCTCGACAACCAACAGACCTCCTAACACCACCACCAAAATTGACACAACATTGAAAGAGATAAAACCTGAAAACGAAAACCAACACTAAGAATCTCAAAACTACCCAACCAAGGTAATTTAAGCCAACCCAAAGGTTACTAGAAACTCTAAAAATCAAACCCCAAAAATTGAGGGAGATACCTCCTGTTTATTGTGTGAGAACTTACCTCTACTAGATTTTCGCACGAAGAAGTGCATCATGCCACACGAAGAAATATCTTTCCACACGAAGATGTGCACAATGGCATGAAAAAATGTTTGACCGTACAACCAAAACCCTTCAAGACTAGTGTAGGGTTTTGCATGAGAAAGTGCCACTCCACGCGAAGAAACTCACTACACCACGCGAAGAGTTGCAGTCTCACGTGAGGTCTCAAGCTAGCACGCTAGACAATGAAAACAGAAAAATAGAGAAGGAAGCTAAGAAAGCCAAGAAACAAAGTTCCTCTGCACCAAGGAGTGCCAAATCCACAATTTGAGGTGTAAACACTCGAATACAATATTAAAAATAGATGAAAAGCTAGAAATAACATCTAACCATCTAGTCAAAAATCGAAGGAAAGGAACAGAAGGGAAACAACATAGAGTACAAAAGCAACATCGTAGTAAACAGAAATAACATCGCAATGAGCAGTAAAAACAAACTAAATATACGAATCCTCCCAACCATCAATAGCATCATAAGACCATTGTGGGCCCTAGTCATCCATCCCAAGCCATCAATTAGATCGTCAGTACTATCGTAATAGGGGCGTCACTACTAAAACATGCTACAACATAAGCATAAGGAAATCTAACATGCTAGAAGTAAAGCACAAGATAATCCTACAAAGTAGATACCCTCACCTATCACATGCTAATCATAATAATAAAGAAATGCGATAGTAACTAACATCGTCTAATCATGATATACAAACATTCCAATGAAAGCATAAATCACAAGAAAGCATACTCTGAAACCCAAAGTACCGGGTGAAAACATCCAATAGTGGCCGCACTAAAACAAAGACCATCTCTGTGCACCAGTCCCTAGCAATGGTGTAGGTAGCTATGCCTCCCAACCACATGGCACTTGTAGGTCCACACCGGTCATGCTGATGGAGATAATGATCCAACCACAAACACACAAAACAAATGTTCATGGCTCACGCACACGCCAAACAATATGATGACTAAAACCAAGACAAAGACAATGCATAACTACAAGTCCTGGTCAGACACTCAATGGATTAATAAGTAGGGGTTGACATCATGGAGAGTCACTTGGCATCCAAAAGCCCAAGCTTGGACCATGTAGATTCAACTCCTCGATGGAAGGCTCTAGCACACCACATCTTTTTATTATCTTAATTTTTATTACCACCTAGTGTTTTATTTAGTTATCACTTAATTAAAACTTATTTCACCAATCCTCTGGGAACAATGATCACCAGGCTACAAGATAGAAGCCCCCTCCATATGCTACCCTACCCTACCCATGTTCATCCAACGATGAGTGCCCGTAGGCATGCAGATTCCTAACCCCCCAATGATCATAACTTCCAAAAGTACTACAGAAGATCGGGACTCGCAAGTCACCCAAAAAATGTACATGCATGTACTTGTGTGTGGTGCACTATCATCACAAAGATCATAACACAAGGATTGGATGAGAACACAAGCATAAAGTCACTCAACCGAAAATAGACTCAAGAGGACAGATGCAACACGCATCCCAATGCAACAATAAAAGTACAACAAAGATCCAATTGACATCCAAATGGATCATCCAGGTCCACTATCAAACTCATGCCAAGAAAACTTGAGAAAATAGAGTGGCACGCAAAACGAGGTAAAAATCCCAAAATTGAAAAAAATTCAAAATTAAAACCCATTTGACCTTTGGGTGTAGAAACCTCAAAAATTCAAAAATAAATGAGTTCAAATGCCATATGCAAAAATAGCTAGCGTAACAGCTCAAAACCCCCCAAACCCTCATCCCAAAAATAGGAAAAATGTTCATACCAACCAAGCAGAACCAGCAAACAAAAATGAAGGGGAACACTAGTTCTTAGCCTCCTAACATACTGTTACAAGAAATAGAAGTTGAAATGGAGAAAAAACAATAAAACAAGAAGGCTCTACCTGATTAAAAAAGGGCAAAAATTGAAACCCGTAGAATAAAATAAATATCTCGCCAAAACTGTTGAAAGTGACGGCAAAGCAAGAACTCCCCGAGCTAGATCCAATGAGTCTAATTTCATGAAAAACCCATGCTCACAACTCCTAAAACGAGCAGAAATTGAATCCTTCAAAAGAGGATTCTCAAAAGAGCTCTAAAATTTCTATTTTGGAAAAGTGAGAAGTGAACAATAAAAAACTCTTTTTCAATACTTATTCACTTTTTGAGTGAATAGTTGATTAGGGCACATAGCTAGTTAAACTAGCTAGACTCTGAATCGACCCAAACAAAAATACGTTATCTCCGTAACGGGAATTCACCTAAGGCAAAGCTGACAGAAATTAAATTCGAGAAGATTTAAAGACTGAAAATCCAAAATCACAGAAAATCACTAAACAACTTTCACGACAATGCGAACCTCTAAATGCACAAACATGCTTACTAGTCTAATCACATAATGCAAATGAGTTCAGTTTTAATAATTACCGAAAGGTTTTAATTTAAACAATTTAAAATAAGGATATGTCAACCATACAAGGACGACATTGGTAAATATAAATATTTAAATCACTAACTCCATGTGCCACTATCAGGGATATTAATCCTACACACTAAAGCACACGATCAAGTGCAATTGCATAATAATATCATAGTCAAAGCAATAAATGCATTAAATAACTAATTAATCCATTTACATCACTCACGTTCACATAAACCATAAAGATACAAGAATGAAGTAAATAACCATAGCATGAAATCCATCACATAACATAATCAGAAATATGCCCAAATACCAAATAATTAGATATCCTCATAGGTCTACTGTCATCTCAATATGGCATCAACATGCAAATATGATAAACTGAACAACATAGCAGTAAAGCATCTATGATATTGAATCAAAGTATAACATCTGACCCACAAGTCATCTCAAAATACAAATAACAATAAGAGTATCAAGTATCTCTCGAATCAAAATAGACAAGGTATAGACTACAAACACAAGAGGCACTACAATGTAAACATAGGAGAATTAGATGCAACATGTGGTTCTTCTCTTCTCTGTATAGATGGTCTCATCCCATATATATATATATATATATATATATATATATATATATAATCCACACTTGTGACTATGATAATAATGGCCACATCCTTAACCTCCTCACAAACATAATTTGAACATAGGAACATCATAAATGCTCCACTTAGGTGACGGGTCATCATCAACCTCAAAAAGAATATTTTCATAAGACAATATTGCATTTGAATCTGTGATGGATGTAGCTCCATCCTCAACACATCCATTCCAACAATTCATGGAAAAATGTCATTTTCAGTTGTCACTATAGAGAATTGTATTGTGCCTATAGTCGATGAAGAATGTGACTGGCTCAACTCTACAATTCATTCCTCAATCTACAACTAAGACTTATGAAAGGTCAATTTTTCTCTCTTAAATGAATCCCTAGTCACTCACAACTCATGAGTGAGCTTATCCACCTCATCTTCCTTTCTCCCAACACACCATAGAAAATGCAACCCAAATGAAAAATATAGTATTTGTCAGCTAATAATTGTAAATAGATTTGTTTCAACAGTCTAATGGCTTATCAAAGTGTACGAAACTCTATAATGGAAAGACTACCATCATAGTGCCCATCTATTATGAGTGCCTCATCCATAGGTGGCTAACATTTGATGAGCAATGTTAAAATACTCAATGGCTATAGTGATCATATTGTCATTCACTTTTAATTGTCCAACCAATTCATGTCTCTAAAATTAATGCCTTCCATGCAAGCTCTTTGATCCAAAGTATGTGCTATGAAAGGAGGTTGTATCCATAATGCTCACCTAATTATCAACAATATGTATTCTACCATCAGTGCACACATCATTAACCAAGGTACTTCTACTATGTATATCAAAAGATGGCTTAACTAGTAAAGTGGAATCTTCTATCTTGAACATCTCTACGCCCACTTTCACTTCCAATGTAAATGCAAGTCCATGCAAATCATGATCCTAGGACCTATTACCAATTAATGATTTTTTTGATTTAGTCTCAGTTTGATATGAAAAATTAGATTTTTTTGGCCTACATCTAGATCACATAATGTGTTTTTAACACCATAAGTGTCAACACTAGGAAACTTCATGCAACCATTTTTTACACATGGTATGACAAGTATCACATGATTAAGCTCACCATTATGACTTTTGCCATAAAATCAAAACTCTTTTGTCCACTTATTTCTCAATATTCATCCTCCAACCACCAGACACCATATGCATGTTATCCCACCAATCAACTCTTCTTGCAAATAGGTCACAGACTATCATGTAATATTGTTTCTTTGTTGGAGCAATCATATTGTATAGTTTTGGACAAAAGTCCATAAAATGGTAGAAAAAAAAGATAAATCTTTCGTAAGAGTGTCATATTCCTTGTGTCACCTCTTATATCTTGTGGTGTAACCTTCATATTCTTTCCATGTTTAATTAATCGTTTGATTATTTCCATGACTGAAATAATTGCAAAATGTTGTTCACTCAAATATCATCGGTAAGATCAATATATAATATTTTCCAACTCCAACAAGATATCAGGACCATGACCCTAATACCACTTTAAAAATGTAAGAACCCCTAAATGTTCTAACTTCAATTATAATGGTTTGACATTTTGTCAAACACTTATTATGCAAGCTTTGAAAGTAATACGAATGAAGAAAATTGAAAGTATAATGATATATAACTAATTAATGACAATTACTTTTGTTGCAAATTTAATTTACTAGAATTTATCTATTCTTTACCCAAAAATTCATAATGTACATATTTTGAGAATTGAGGCCTTTTTTGGCTCTTGGATGAGTTGGTGAGATATTCTATTGATGACTAGTTTTGTCATTCATGAAAACATATGTTGCTATGTTCATGACAGACATAGATTTTGCATATTGAAAGTTGATTATCAGTACCAAAAGTTAGTTGGTGATAGTATTATGTATGTGAGCTTAGATTTGTATGAAAGAATGAGTTAAGACATCATGTCTATGTTCACTAAGTCTATTATCAATTTTTGGATGAGTTGTAGATTATTTGATGAAGATTGGTGCAATGTATAAGGAATAATGATAGAGATAGTTAGTAGCATTTTTTATATTTCTTATTGGTGAGAAAGAATTAATGTAAAAAAGCTTAGGATATGATAGAAGACTTGTTTGTGTGTATGTTTGAGAGTGAGATGAATTTGGGTTATTCTAAAAAGGTTGTTGTTGTGTAACGTATTGTATATTTTATTGGTAGTCAGTTGTATTGAGAAAACATGTATTTTATCATTGTAAAATGTAAAATTAATTTTTTAATGTGTGAGAACCTTATTGTAATATTTGTAATGATGCTTAGGAAAGCATGTATGTCTTAGCATAAACCTATGTAATTTAATGTTCAATGGGGATGATTAGAGCTAAGCAATGATGGTGTTATATGATTGAGGTGAGCTTCAAAGGAATTGTTTTGTCAATTAAGTTGTAGATCAGACAATTCATGTTTTTGGATATGTTATCTTGAAATATTGTCTTTGACACTTGCTAGAGCATTTAGGTAGTTGGTCTACTTTTTCCCTTACAACCTTTAATAAGGTTGAAACCTTCTAACAAGGGTTCAAAGTTTCCTAACACAGATTTTTCCTCTAACAAGGACTATTGTACTAAATGTCTTGTATTCGACTCCTAAAATGGTTGCCTCCTTTAACAAGGAACTTATATATTAGTACATTATCTTGGGGGTGTCATCCCCACTAGGGTTTTCCCTCTAATCAAGGGTTTCACTAGTCAAAAAATCATTGTGTTATGGTGTATGATTTTCTCATATGAACTTTGATAATATAGATCTACCTAAGATTGTGAAACCTTCTAACATGATGTGTAAAGAGTGTGTGATGGCTATATAGAAAAGGAGCACATTTCAGAGAAAAAAATTTACTACTTCAGAGAAGTTGGAGATTGTTCGCATAGATTTATGTGGACTTGCCAAGACAAGAACATTCTATGGTGAGAGATACTTTATTCTTTTTATTGATGATTTTACTAAGATGATGTGGGTTGCTTTCTTGAGAGAAAAGTATGAAGCATTTGATAAGTTTAAGATCTTTAAGGCAAAAGTTAAAAATGAATTTGGAATGAAGATTAAATGTTCAAGATCTGATAGAGATGGAGAATTTACTTTTAATCAGTTCAATGCATATTGTGAGGATAATGGTATTCACAGAAAAACTTTAGCACGTAAAACACCACAACAAAATGGAGTAGCCAGAAAGAAGAAATAGATCAGTTAATGAGGTAGCAAGAGTGATGTTGCTTGAATGAAAAGCATCACATGCACATTGGAGAGAAGTAGTTAATACTATAGTATACACCATGAACAAAGTTTCATATTAGACAAGGAACATGTAAAAGATCTTATGAACTTTGGTTTGGTCATGTACCTATAGTTAAGTATTTTAGAATTTTTGGAAGTAAATGTTATATCAAAGGGATGCGAAAATTTGAAAGTTTGATCTTAAAAGTGATGAAGGTATATTTCTTAGATATTCAACTAAGAGTGAGGCTCATTAATGCTATAACTTGAAACTAAAGAAATTTGTTGAAAGTGAAAATGTTAGAATTGATGAGAGATTTTAGGTACATGAGAGAACTCTTGAGTATGATTCAGATGATGACTCAAATCAAGCAAGTCCAAGTCAGAGATCAGTTTAAAAGAAGAATGTAGAACATGAACTATTCTTTGAGATTGATGATGGAATTCAAGTTCAGATTGAGGAACCTAGAGAATAAAGAAATCCTAAGTATGTTGTTAAAAATCATCCTGATGAAAAGATTGTCAATGATGCTATTAACAAGAAGAAAGATAAGCAATGATATTTGTTTGATTTTACAAATTGAATCTAAGAATATTGATGAAGCATGCAAAAGATGAATCTTGGGTTAATGCTACGAAGGAAGAACTTGAGTAGAATTGCAAAGAAAAATAAATGGGAATTACTCTCTAGGCCTAAAGATAAAAAAATATTATTAGAATAAAGTGGGTATTCAAACATTAAATGAATGAGCAAGGAGAAGTGGTAAGGAACAAAGAAAGATTGGTATGTAAAGGCTATTCACAACAGGAAGTAATAGACTTTGAAAAAACCTTTGTCCCAGTAGAAAGATTAGAAGTAGTAAGACTATTTTTGGCTTATGCAACTAACAAAATTTTCAAAGTGTAGCAAGCTATCAAGAAGATCCTAAAAAATCACATCTTGCAATAGTATAAAAGATATTCAAATATTTGAAGGGAGCATTGGAATATGGCTTATGGTATGATAGATCTAATGATTTTACATTGTATGCATATACTGATGTTGATTGGACATGAAATGTAGATGACAAAAAAAACACAAGCAGGGGAGCATTTTTCCTTGGAGGAAGGTTAGTATCATGGTTGAGAAAGAAACAAGATTGTAGTTCTCAATCTATTGCAAAGGTGGAGTATGTAGCAGCAACAAACAATTGTAACCAGATAATGTGGATGAAACATATGTTAAAGGATGTTGGTATTACATTTTCTAAACCTACTATCATGCATTGTAATAATACAAGTACAATTAATATGTCTAAGAATCCAATTTTACATTCTAAGACCAAAAAACATTGCAATTAAATATGACTTTTTGAGATAGAATGTCACTGAGAAGGAAATCAGATTGGAATATGTCAGCACAAAAGAGCAGGTAGCAAATGTATTCATTAAACCATTGGCTAAAAACACTTTTGAGTACCTAAGATGTATGCTTGGGGTAATGGCCCCACCTAGTGTAGAGTAATTGATGCAGATTTACACTAGTCTAGTGTATTCAAAGCGTATTTATTCATCTGGACGTGATGCTTGATATTGCTCCTTAAGGGGAGTGATCGCATTGAGAAGACCTAATTCTAGAACTCTTATGTAATGATTTTTGCATAAGAATGTGTTGGAATTTGATATATTTTTGGTTGCAGATTAACCAAATCCAATGTAGGTACTTTTATGAAGATCATCATCAAAAGGGGAGAACTCATAATGGGAGAAGATGTAGTTGATATTTGACATATTGGCACCTTTTCCATTGATGTTAGTGAGAAACCTAAGGGAAAAAGATTCAAAGCCCTATGGGAGAGAAGATTCATGCAAGAATGTATCAAAGTTTATCAATGATGTTGTGTACCCAAGTGAAGACTGTATATGTTGAGGATATTGAAAAATTTATACTAAGCAATCAGTAGGATACAAGTTACTTTTGGATTGATGATTTTTCACCATATGTTGCCATTAATGCCAAAGGGGAATTTTGTTAAGAATTGAGGCCTTTGTTGGCACTTCGACGTTGAGATGTCGTATTGATGACTAGTTTTGTCATTGATGATGACAACATATTGTTATATGTTCACAACAGACATAGATTCTATATATCGTTGGTTGATTATCATTACACCGAAGTTAGTTAGAGTATTATGTATGTGAGCTTAGATTTGTATGGAATAATGAGTTTAGACATCATGTCTATCTTTGTTGAGACTTATGTTGAGTTCTAGATGAATTATAGCTTATTTGAAGACTGGTAGCAAACCAGTGTGCAAGGAATGACGAAGATGGTAGCATTTTTTCTATATCTTACTAGCGACTAGAATTAATGTCAACAAGCTTGGGATATGATAGAAGACTTGTTTGTGCGTGTATGATCGAGAATGGGAAACATTTGAATTATTCTAAAAAGGTCGTTGTCATGTAACGTGTGGTATATTTTACTGGCAACCAACTGTGTTGAGGAAACGCGTATCTTGTTATTGTAAAATGTGATATTGATGTTGTAACGTGTGGGAACCTTATTGTCATATTTGTAATAATTCTTATGAAGGTGTCTATAACTTAGCATGCACTCATGTAATTAAATGTACATTGGGGAAGCTCTAACAAGTCAACCTAATTAATTATTTGTAAAGGATATAAAGGAAATATATTTTACTTGATTAGGTATGATTATGGTATATGTATGGATACAAGTTTATATGGTGGATGATCAGAGCATAATAGTGATGATGGTGGTTGATTGGGGTGAGCTTCAAAGGAACTACTTTGGCAAGTAAGTTGCAAATCAACCAGTTCATGCTTTTGGATATGACACCTTGAAATATTGTCTTTCGCACTTGCTGGAGCATTTAGGCAATGGGTCTACTTGGTTTCTTAAAACCTTTAACAAGGTTGGAACCTTCTAACAAGGGTTCAAGATCTTATAACATAGATTTTTCCTCTTATAAGGACTATTGTACTAAATGCATTGTATTTGACTCCTAACAGAGTCACAGCCTTACACAAGAAACTTATATATTAGTACATTATCTTGTGGGTGTTATCCATACCAGGATTTTCCCTCTTATCAAGGGCTTCCGTGGTCAAGAAACCATTGTGTTATGGTGTATGGTTTCTTATTTTGTGCATCATTATTATTTTTGTTGGACATTGTATTTAGAAGTTTGGTTTTAATTATATTTGGTCACAACCTATACAGCGTGTGTGTGTTTATTTGTAGTCACTTAAGTCAATTAAAGAATTATTTGATGGGTCTAGCTCCATTGCCCTTTTAAATGATCATTAAAGTGACTTTATTAAATAACTTCATTATGAGTTATTTAATATCATTAATTATACTCTTTTCGAATAATGTTTAAGTCAACCATTAATTGCCACTACAAGTGGGGTTTTGACTAGTCATCAGAGGACCTGCTAAATTTAGCAACCCTCTTAAAGCTAGGGTTAATTGACTTTCTCTTTGGGATAGAGGCTCCAAATATTTCTTCACTCCTAAAAAAGAAAGAAGATAGAGAGAGTATTGACTGTAGTAATGAAGGTGGTGTCATTTTGGACAAGCAAGAGGATATTTTGAAAGCTTTTTGTTAGATATTACTCTTAAGCTATTTTCATCTGAAGATGTTAGTAATGAAATGAGATATGCTAGAAGTAAGATCAAAAATATGATCCAAGGAAAGTAATCCATGAAGATGCACCGCACTCAATAAGGCCATCTGAGTTAATGAGATTAAGAATAATATGTTACATATGCAAAATGATAAGGCTTCTTGAGTCGATGGCCTTCCAATTGAATTCTATAAACATAACATAGAAAAGGTTGTTGAAAACCTGGCTCAACTTTATTAAGAAGTTATTAAGCAGAAATCTTTGAGATGTACCATCAATATTGGACTAATTGAACTTATTCTTAACGAAAGGGAATAAAACTATAATCAAGAACTAGAGAACGCTTAATGTCTCATACAAAATCCTAGCCAAACTATTAGCTCTAAGATTGAAGACAATCCTCCCTAAGGTTATTTGCCCAACTCAAATAGGGTTTGTCAAAGGAAGATTCGTTCTTGAAAACCTCAAAAGACTAGGCCAAGGATTCTAACCAAAAAGCTTGCATGACTCTCTTGGATTATGAGAAAGCTTATGATAGGATAGAAAGATAGGATAGAAAGGTAGTTTATCGTGATGATGTTGGAATGTCTTTTGTTCCCTAAGTTTTCCGATCAAATGGTATTCACCTTGATGAAAGACGTTGACGTAGTTGTGGAAGTTTATGACTACAAGTCAAAGCAATTTTGTTCTAACCATATCCACAAGACAACGACGTCCCTTGGCCCCTTCCCTTTTTGCAGTTGATGCTCTTTTCTATATCCTTAAGGACGATTCACTAAGGTTAAAGGGATATTCTTGCCTAATGATAATGAACTCTTGAACATTCGGTTTGCAGGTGACACGGCCATCCTTATTGAGATAATATTAAACAATTCATTACTAAACTAGACTTATATATGTGTTGCTTCTAGAAGTAAAGTGGCATTGCCGAAATCCATTCTGCTTGGATGGGATGACAATCCACCAATATGGTGGAATAATTTGATAATGAACTCTTGAACATTCGGTTTGCAGGTGACACGGCCATCCTTCTTGAGATAATATTAAACAATTCATTACTAAACTAGACTTATTATGTGTTGCTTCTAGAAGTAAAGTGGCATCGCCGAAATCCATTCTGCTTGGATGGGATGACAATCCACCAATATGGTGGAATAATTTGTCTAATCCTCATACACCATCTATTACTCTTTAACTTGGTTATTCAATCAGAATCAGTTCAATTACATCCAAAAGAGAATCAGAGGTTTCCTTTGGTCTAATGGTAGAGGACACAAGAGGCACATTTAGTAAAATGGGAGCGGTACACAATGCATACAGATATGGGTGGATTGGGCCTTAAAGATCTGAAAATTTGAGGAATCTCTCTTGTTGTAAAATGAACTGCCAAAGCAACTCAGGGGAACGAACCTTGAAAAAATCCTAATTTGGAATAACACTACTAGAACTACTCATGTCAAAGCCGAGTTTGGAAGAACCTCCATTTGAATGATCTTTCGTCAGGTAAAATGGGTCCAAGGTGTTTAAATCAATCTAGAAAAGGTGGGTCGCCACCAAACATTTGATCATAATAAGGATGTCATGAGGATCTAAAAGTTTTCAAGGAAAGATCTATCTGGTGGAGCCTTCTTCTAACGAGCAAACCCCTAGCTCTCATTAAAGGGTGCTCGGCAAAATCACGGTATGATACTAAATGAAGAGCTCATTAGCTGGCAACAGTTGCAGAACTAATTTGATCTTCTACATACCCAGTGGAGAACTTACTGCGTGATTAAAGAAGCTTGTGAGAAGTTGTATTTCTCAAAAAGTTTGGATGTTGGCAAGGTCAGTGTGGATTTGTATAAATGGAAAGATAGACCTCCCTTGCATGCAACTAGTGTCAAGATCCTTTATAGACTGCTTATTGATTCCCATGATGTATTCACTCACCTTAACTATGTTTGGCCCCTCCTCCTTGAACGTAATAGTAGGACTAATATCTTCAAGAAACTATAGCATTCTCCAGTAGAGCCCAAGGTTGCGTGCTTCTTTTGGCTTTTCCTGATTCATGGGCTTTATTTGGCCTCTCATTTATCTCCAATGTTAATATCTTCAATGTATGCGGTTATATATATGACCCGAGTCAAAGTTGTTATCTCTTTTGGTCTATTGTTTCTAAATATATTCTTTAGAACATTTGGAAATTTAGAAATGATAATATATTTAACGGTAGTTTCGGATGTCTTAACTAGTCTCTGCGGAGACTCATTTAACATAACGTGACAACCAATTTTGAAACGAAGGAAGACAAATTCTTGACTCCTTAATGAACGGAGAGCTTAACTCCATAAAGAACAGCTTGCATATGGATATACTATACAGAAGCCAGTCCGTGACGAGGAATTTGACATTAGCATCAGATAATTCCTAAACCAAATAAGAAAGAACAAGAAGGATCGTGGAGAGTGTTCGAGAATCAAACAAAAAACCACAATCCAAGATGCAGCAATTCCAATCACCCCAAATGTTCCAGTTGTATCAGTCCCAGCTACAACAGCTCTACCAAACATCCTTTCCCTTCTCTAACTGGGAGGCCTTAATGTCCAATCCATACAATAATATCACAGAAAATAGTAATAGACTCGAATGGACATATGGTCCTCTAGCGTGGGCAACGTGGTTCTGATTTTGGTATAACATGGTACGTCTCTGGGCTTTTTGTAATATAATCTGGTAGTGATATCGTGATCTCAGCTCAAGGCATATTGTACACAGCTGGTGGTAAACTTGATCTAATGTAGCATGCTTTACACTTAATAGAAAACAAAATCACATATATTTATAGTTTTAATATAATATAAATGTTTTTAAATTGTTTTATATATATTTATATCAATTTAGAATTCTTTTACATATGAACTTGCAAATACACTTGGAATTTGAGATTTTTAGGTATATAATCATATGTTGTTAAATAATAATTAGATTATTAGAACTACTATTTTAGAAATGCAATATTATTGTATTTCATACATAGTAAATTATGTAAATTTAAAAGAATATAATATAAATTAATTATAAATTTAAAAAATGGCAATCAATGTTTTTTTTTTTTAAAACATAAAATGAAAAGCATTGAATGGACCTGACCATCATTAAAAAAAACAGGCAAGTGTGACCATAGATGTGAGTATCGCCGATTAATTGGCAATACTAGAAAAAATCGCGATTTTTTGGAGCTAGCGATAGGCGATTAATCGCCTAAAATCGCAATTTCTTGGAAAAAAAATCGCCTGCGCCCGGCAATCACATAAAGTGACAAAAAAACATATTTTTTTCATTTGGTTTTTAAATTGCTTAGGGCGTTTTGGAGAGGAGAAGATAGAGGAGGAGTTCTTGGCAAGCAAGAGGCGGAATCGAGTGCATTTAGAGGCCTTTTGATTTGATTTCTTCGTTACTAGGTAAGTGATTTGAATCTTTGTTTTTAATTTTTGCAAGAGATTGTATTCTTTTTTCTTGCATATAAATCGATAAAAATACATTTCTAATTAGTTAGGAATGCATTTGATGAATGTAAGCAAGATTAAATGCATTCATTTGCATTTTTTTCCATTCTAGATCGAATTTATGTTAGAAATTTGCACTTTTTTGAAAAATTTGAAACCCTAGCAGCTAGTTTGTTTGAATGTTATTTGGATTTCAATTTATTGGCGCTGTTATTGGAATGTTGCTTGAATTCTTTGTTTAACTATTAACTTTGATCTTGTTATAATTTATTTATAGTTTTTCTTTTTTTTAATTTGTATGTGTAAGGCAGCCCGTAGCAGTTTTAAATGGCAGACAAATGGCCATTGACTTCATGCCCTTCAGGCTACATTGGCACCACGCTAAAGAATGCAAGAGATCAGGCATGAAAATATGCCTATGAAGCACCCGATGAACCAACCAAAGTGATTTGCATTTGATGTGAAAAAGTAATATCTGGAGGCATTTACCGGTTCAAATATCACATTGCAAAGATCTCAAAACATGATACGAATCCTTGTGAGAGTACAACAAAAGAAATAAAAAAGGTTTGCAAATGCAAATGCCTTGCTCACAGCTGGAGAGCAAAAAAAATTGCAAAGAGAGCGGAATAAATCGCATGTCAGGGCAGCCATAGCAGAGACCCAGGGCAGTTTCGTTGATGTTCAGAAGGAGGAGGCAGCCATTGAGAGCATGGCCGGCTCTTATCATGGGCCGCGTGTCCGCAAACAGGGTGGTTTTTCTTTCACAAGTTCCGCTCCCACTCCCACTCCTACACCTCCTAGCACTTCCACACCATCAGGATCAGCAGATGCTTCTGGGATAGGAAGCTATTTTGTGCCGAGGCACACACTTAGTGCACAACCTTCATTAGAGGCCACTAGATGGAATAAGGTCCATGACCAAGTGGACAATGCACTAGCAAATTTCTGGGTTCTCAACAACCTTCCTATTAGTGTTGTTGACAGTCCCTATTGGGAGGCTTTGGCCATAGGGTTGATAATTGCAAGAATGGGGTACAAGTCCCCTTCTCATTTTGTGTTGGGTGGCAGATAAGCGAATAATTTTATTACACTCGATTTCCTTTTAATTTTTAACTTTTTACTTAGTTTTAAATTTTCATTAATTTATCTAGAAATTAGAATGTTGATTACTAAAGTCTAAATCAATTTAAAATTACTAAGAATCCAAAACATAACTAAATTTTGTTTTTGTAGGCTTATTGGAACTGCTCTTGAGAGGGCCAAAGCATTTGTTGAGCAACAGAAACAAGAATGGACAAAATTTGGCTGCACCATTCTTTCTGACGGGTGGACGAATGGGAAGAGCAAGACCATAATTAATTTTTTGGCCTGTTGTAATGATAATGCGGTGTTCCTAAAATCAATCGATGCCTCCAACAAGGTAAAAAATGCTCAAACATTGGCATTGATGTTGGAGAACATGGTCTTAGAGATTGGCATTGAAAATGTGGTGCAAATCATCACAGACAATGCTGCTGCATATGTATCAGTAGGTAAACCGTAATTTTATGTTGCATGTGCATTGTGAATTTCACAACAAGAATTTTTAATAGTTTGATATTTTTAAAAAGTTGGAAACTAATTAGTATTTGCTTTTACAATTGGCAGGAAAACTCCTACAGCAGAGGCACCCCACTCTCTCTTGGACCCCATGTGCAGCACACGTCCTTGACCTTCTTTTGGAGGACATGGGCAAACTTGAGTGGGTCACTCCAATTGTGGAGGATGCAAGGCGGGTGACAAAATACATATACAATCACCCATGGGTCCTTAGCCTGATGAGAGAGCACACTCATGGCAAAGAAATTGTCAGGCCTGCCGTCACAAGGTATGCAACGATTTTCTTGACAATGCAAAGCATTCTCGATAATTTGGTTTCTTTGAAGCAAATGTTTGTTTCCAAAAAATGGCTTGATTCCACATTTTCAAAGAAGAGTGAAGGAGAGAATGTTGTGCGGGTTGTGTTTGATAAATATTTTGTAGATAAGGCCAATGAAATAGTAAAGGTAACTACAAAAATTTAAGTTTTAGTTTACACTTCACAACTTTCTAACATACTAAGTTTGTAACTCAAGTAAATAATAATTTTGTAACTTGTCAACTAATTTCAAATTTATATTGCAAGTGTCTGAGCCTTTAGTCAAAGTTCTGCGTTTAGTTGATGGAGACCAAACGCCAATGGGTGAACTATATGGGGCCATGGACAAGGCCAAAGAATCAGTCAAAAATTACTACAAGGGGGAAAGCATCAAATATGAACCCATTTGGCAGATCATTGATAGAAGGTGGAATGATCAACTCCACCAACCCATTCATGCAACAGAATATTTCCTCAACCCACGTTTTAGGTATACCATAAGCTCATTCTTACTCAAATTTGAGTTGACGAAGACTTGAGTTCATTTTTCTTTGTAGGGTGTTGGGTGTGTACTAAAATTGCAAGACTTATTTCTTTTTGGTTTTTGGTTTTAGAGCTGATGGTACATATGCAGATCCTGATGGAGAGGTCATCATAGGCCTAAGTGAGTGCGTCCAAAAGATAGTAAGCAACGAAGAAACAAGATAAAATCATTGCTGAGCAGGAGATCTTCACTTCAGCAGGGGGCAAAGTGTTCTCCACTCCTCTTTGCAAGAAAGCAAGGCTTACACAAACCCCAGGGTCTGAATCTCAAATGCTAAATTAACATTTATGTTTCACTTTTTGTTGTCTATTAGTATTTTCTAACTTGTACAATTTTTGTGATGCAGTGGCTTGGTGGACCACTTGGGGTGCAAGCACTCCAAATCTTGCAAAATTTGCTCTCAAAACCCTATCACAGCCTTGCAACGCATCACATTGTGAGCAAAACTGGAGTTTGTTTGAGGCCATCCACACAAAAAAAAGAAACAAGTTGTCCCAAAAGAGGATGAATGACATGGTCTATGTGCAATATAATCTTAAATTGCGCATGAAAAGGGCACAACAAGATCCTCCTGAGCCAATCGATTTGGATGAGATAGATCCTTATTATGATTGGACGGCACAGGAGCAGGCTCCCTTATTTACACAGGAGGACATCTCCAATTTGGAGAGGTAGGCCGCGGAGGAGGCTGCGAAGGAAGGGGGTGGAACTGGATATGACATCAATTTGGATGACATCAAGGAGGGCGATGATGGGATGATGACATTGAGCTTACTGCATAGGACCTTGACATCTTGCGCGCAACGAATGTGGAGCTACCACATCTAGTTCTATAGCTACACCATCTCCTGCATTGGCACAGACACAGACACAGGCACAGACCCTGCGGTGTTCTAATTCTAGAGTTTTACCCTCTCTCGCACTCGCTAGTAAGACTGGGAAAAGGAAGATGTAGTCCTGTATTTGACATTTGTACTTATTTGTAGTCATGTTGATGTGCTTATTTGAACTCTTTACATTTGACACTTTATTTATGAGAATACAACTTCTCATGTGTTGTGAACTTGTTAGTTGTTAGTAATTTACAACTTGTCACTACTTACTTGTTAGTAATTTACCGATTAATAACTCTTTTTGCATTGATATATATCTAAACATGATTGTTTCTTATGTATTGTTAGTAATTAAGTCATTAGATGCAAAAAAACATTGAATTCTGTTAAAAAATCGCATTTTTTTATTAAAATTTTAGTGGTTTTTGAGTTCCCGATTTTTCTCGATTAAACTTTTTCAAGCCTAGGCAATTAATCTCCTCAGGCGATTTTTACATCAATGGGTGTGACCTTCAAATTCTAGACCTGGTCTAGAGTGGGGAGGTCATTTCTTGTTATGACACTAAAGGAATAATAAACATATAATATACCAGAGGAAATGCAGCTCAAGCAACAGCTGCAAGACCATTTTGTATTACCTCAAGATAGGAGAAGGGACTAAAACATATTTCATCTACTCACAGCACGTATTCATTCAACAAAAAAGTAAAAATGTTCAATATCTTCTTTGACTAAGAAGTACTTCCAGCCATGTTCATAAAATAAATTACGAAGATAAAAAAACATAAATTCACAAAGCAAATTTTATTAACATAGCATCTAATTATTTAACGGATTTGGCAATAAAAATTGTACCCATGGAACTTGGAGGAAAAATGTTGAATGTCCTCCAAGAATCAAATAGTTGAAGGAAACTAGATTCCTAGGAACTTGAAGAGATTCATTCTGTCTACATCTGTCCTTTTTAACAACAGTATTACTGGGCCCAGACCATGGAAATAAACATATCAAAATATTTACAAAACTAAACAGCACAGTGGATAAGGGACTTCAGCACATCGACAGGCCCCAATTGATGCTTCAATCTCAAGTTGCATCCATGGTTTTCGTTTAGCAACCAGTCAACATGCAAAAAAAAAATTCATATAGCTCTCTGTCTTTGTATGGACTGGAGACTCCAACCAATTCGATTACAAGATACTTGAAGAATTACGAGATGACGACACACGTTCTACATAAAAATAAAACACTCATCTCATACACAACCCATGTAAATATGTCCACTGGGATTGCACCAAAACTCAAATGGCAGCTAAAACCCTGGCTTGATCTGTATGCCATCTCCATCCAGATAACTGAAAGCAAAATTTAAGTATTCCCATAGCTGCTTCTTTTAGAGTACTTTGAAACAAAGATTGCAACCCCACAATTATTTCCTTGCCATACCATCTTCACAGATCACTTGGGTTTCGCCCCTGCCAAATCCTCTAATGTCAGCTCAAAACTATCTTGAGATCCTCTCCGAATTTCTTCTCCTCTGGCACGGAGGAAATCCTCTACACTACTGGGATCTCCAAACCAACCCAAGCGGTCAGCAATGAGATGCAAATTATTGCATCCACTACATCGGACAATAACAATCCCCTTCTCATATGATTCCTTGCTCATAGTCTTTACTGATCGAGTTTCACAAACTTTGCAGGTATAAAGGATCGCTAAGTCATGCCGCTTGGATACCTTCATATCAGAGACAACACTGGATTCAACAGACTTTCCTTTAACACTAGGATTGGACACGTCCGCATGTGAGTCAGTTCTTGATTCCAAATCAAGTTGCTGCACAATATCAGGAAGAGTTCCTGAGGTTTCCTTTGTTGTTGTATTATCTTTGTCAGACGAACACTCTGAGATATTGCATATTCCTGTGTGCAAACTCCTTGCTCCACAGAAACTTCTAAATTGAATTAGAGATTTTTCGCACACAGAAAATACATTGCTGGAAGCAGACAAGATTGATGGTTCACCTGACATAAATACAGTTAAATCAGATTCCGCATTGACTGTACAAACTAGTTTCTGAAGGAACAGCTAAAACAAAATAAAAATAAAATTGCCACTAAGCATCAATAAAATAGCTTACAGCTTTCATATAGGTATCCAAGTACAATACCACATTCAAGAAAACGTAATATCAGATTTAGCATTTACTCGTCTATTTTTGTGCTCAGTTGCAAAACAAATTGCCATGGACTGAGGTGTCTAAAATTAGGGAAGTGCTCCACCACCATTAGGGAAGGGCAGAATTAAAGACAACTATCCATAGAGCAGCACTATATTCCAGAGAGAATTTTTTTTTTTCTGTGGTAAGAAATACCAGCCCTTGGACGTATTTTTAATTCCCATTTGTTGCTGGCTCAGTTTAGTTGAACTTGTGCAAAATAAGAGAACAATTAAAAAGAATATCGTAGTGCAGGTTCACCAATGACCATAGTAACATGGGGATGCGTCCCCCCCCCCCCCTTTTTTGGCCCATGCACCAGGGACTTTGACACACTAGGGACCTAGGGACTCTGTTCCCCCGTCTCCAGTGGCGCCACCAGATTCCACCACCTCCGCCAAGGATGGGGGGATGTCCCGATGTCAACTATTTATGTTCAATGTTTGATGTTCCAATTCAACTATTTACTCTTTTACATCTTTATATCTTATATTGCAATAAATCTTTTCATAACTAGCATTTTAAGTACCATATGTATAATATATACAACCCCCCCAGTCCCCTCGCTGTCCTCCTGCCATTCCCAAATTAAGGCCCTGATGTCCCCCTGTCCCGGAAACTTGTCCCCCAGGGTGGTGTAACTATGCCAATGACCCAAACAGACAAAACAACACACAAGAACAACAAAAAGCACAGGGCCTGCAAGCCTAAGACAGGCATGTATGTTTTTACTGCACCTAGCATGCCCATGTGACACCATCTAGACATTCAAATATTATTCAACAGATGACAGTTTGACACAAAAGTCCACATAAAAGATGTTGAATTTGCGGTGAAATGGAAGAATCATAGTGTCCAAAGGTTAGCAAGCTGTGAACCTTAACCCTTCTAAAACTGCCGCAATATTGTGTCTTGTTTCAGACAGATTGTAATGCTAACGCCGCCTTTTTGAAATAGGATTTAATTAAAATTAAATAAAAGAATAAAAATTAAATATAACATAATTAATATTTAGTTAAGTTTAATGAAAAATCAGAGGGCATAAAATAAAAATTTGTGACTACCTCAAATATGAGATACAAAATGGAGATTAGATAAATTTATTAATATCCAACAAGAGACCAACAAAGGGCCTAAGGGACTGCTAGAAGCAAACCAGCAACCCCATACAAAACAGGAGCACCAAATGGTGTTTGGAAGAAACAAACGAGCAACCAAAGAGACAAAAGACCAAGCAAACAAACAGAGCAACCAAAGCTAGTGGGGGCTGCCAAACACAGTAGCCCTGCCCACTAGCTGGTCCAATCCACTGGGAAAAAGTCGAGGATCGATGGATGGGCCACAGGAAAGGATATCCCAAGCCATCTCTAAGTGTTCCTGACGACTTTGGTAGAAGAAAGTTGCTGCTAAATGGAAGATGTACCCCGACTCACCCCACTCTAAGGCACAGACTGGAGGTCCATCTCACACTTGGTACTTTGGGTGGGGGAAACCACAATGAAGAAGGAGGTGATGAGCTGGTTGGACTAGGATCTCCGGGAAAGAGCCACTACAAGGTGTGGTCCCAATGTCTCTGTCTCCTGGAGGTAAGAGTGAAAGGCATCTCTAGTCAGTGTAAGTGAAAAAATCAACAAGGGACTGCGGCTCACGAAACAAGCAATAGAATCTCCCTCTAATCTTGTAGTAAGTAAGTGGGGCAATGAAAAATGAGGTGAATCTCAATCTCAGCAACACCCAAGTCATAAAGCTGAAAAATCTTGTCTTCTCTATCTAGGTGGTGGTCAGACTGAATGTAGAGCCGATGGGAGTGATGGAACTCTAAATTTTGGCAAAATTGGAGCTTCCATTCATGTGTTATTTCCAATTATTTTTCTAAAGATTAACTAGGTTTTGCAAGGTGGTGATACACTTATTCAGCTATATCACAACTTCGAACTTAAAACAAAAATATTGATCCTACAGTCCATCAATACAGAGATTATAAAATGTGGATCAGAAATACAGAAAAGCATTATAATCTACAACAGTAACAAAGGTAGTTATAGTCTCTTATTGAACAACACCAATAGTTGGAATATCAGAAGCAGCAGACCAAGACATGTTGAGTAAAGATAATGAGAAAGAGAGAGGCCATAGAAACCGTTATACTAACAAAAGCTATGACATACAAGTGCAGTAGATAAGATATTGAATAATAAATCATCTTCAGGATCCTCAGAATCTATATAGGATGGAGATCAATTGGAATACTATCAAGAGGAGCTTGTTTCTATATTCAATCAAATTTTCCCATGCAGATATGGTAGTCAAACCTATTGAATCATCACTCAAGCAGTATTTTGGTATTGAGGTTATTGGGATGCTATTAAACTATTGAAGTAACATATGATAATGATGCCCAGTCAACGCATATAGGATATGAAGGCCCATATTATTATCGGGCATCTTATTGTTTCCGTATCACCGTTGAAGAAGGAAGGAGCTGTCACCTTTGTGCAAAACCATACTCCTTTTCTCTACAAAGAAGAATTGTTCACAATCACAAATGCGTAAAGTTCTGTACAGAACTATAAAAGGATAACAGATATGTCATCAGGAAACTCTTGCAAAGAATAAATCATGTCATATATACACTAATCATTGTAGAAGGATACAACCACGAAAGCCTGGGTAGTTCGATTGAAGGATGCATACTGTTCGCATGGTTCAAGCAGTACTTATAAAACCAAATGATAATCACTATTAGCGATAAGGAAGTCACGCGAGTATGCCCTAAGGATTCACGAAGACATGAAGTCACGAATAAGTGTGATGGTCGATTTTTTAAACATGCATTGATACCAAAAAACCAGTATTACATTGCTGCCAAATGTCTGGTATACAGAATAAATGTCCGGAAAAGACAAATATGGTTCATGGAAACCCATTGAGCATCGAAAGCCTGAGGAAGACATTGTTTGGCAAATAATGGATACATCGCCTGGAACAATTCTTCATCACATGGTCGCCAAAGTCATGGTATCGAGCAATAAAAACAACAAAAATAAAAATCGAAGGATAATATTAAGGCATGACGAATTTCATGAGCTGCCGTGAAAGACTAATGAGATTAATGAATTAATTATCTCATTCGATATTGTTAATGTTTATGACTTAAATTGTTTACTAAATAATGGTTGCATCTGTTCATGAACGAAAAGGCACATCTTTCTATTTTGAAATATATAAAAGGAAGTTGCTTTATTTGTAAGAGATATAGGAGAACATTAAGAAATTCTCAAGGAGTATTTTTTATCTATTTGTATGGAGGAATACGGGCTAAATATGATTTTATAATGTAAATCCAATTATTTTATTTTAATAATAAAATAAATTGTTCTTCGTTTGTTATTAAAGGCATGGAGATTTAAACTGCATGTGAATCGTCCTTTGTAATTATTTTCTAGAATTTTGTATACAATTTAAATGTCGGATAAGTGGATATGGTCATTTAGCATTTTAAATTTGATCATCGCAGATATTGTGAAATATTTAATCATTTCCGTATCTGTGTTCAGTTTGTCTCCTAGAGGAGTTAAAATTCAATCTGGACTAATTTAGGATTGCGTAATAATTGATCTGTCGCACTTGATTATTTAATTGTTGGCAGTAAATTGTGTAAAACATTATGAAGTTGTACATGAAAATTTACTGAAGTTGACTCTATTGCCCAGATGAGTATAGGCACTAGTCTTCTTATTATTGAAGTCAGAAATCCTATAATTTCCTTCCTGCAAGCATCAAATTAATTATTATTCAAATTAACAAAACATTCAACTATTATTCAGTATCCAGTTTTCATTTTAATTGAGTTCGAAGACCTTGCCAAACGAAGAACTCCAAAAGTTTAAATTCGCTATAGAAAAGCTTTGAACTAGACAGTTAGCGTTTGAGGTGAAGGTTTACCCGCCTAGGTGTAGCGAAGCCTAAAGTGCAGGGGAATTGAGAAGTATTCCCATTCGTTGGCCAGAACTGATTGAGAACTCCTATCGGAAAAGTGGCAGACTCTTGGATTTTCAATCTGCGGTTTTCGAAACCAACAGGGAGCCCACTCTGAAAGAACTAAGAGAGATGCGAAGAGTGTGGGACCAATCACAGGACAGGTACGCGTGGTGCCATAATGACCCCATCTTGTAGCTCAATGAAATGCTCAACTTAGAATGCCATCTTATAACAGAGCCACTTGGAGGGGCTGCTCCAAGCAAGTGGATAACAAAACTTCATTTAAAAGGGGGGTGGAAAGAGGAAGGAAGAAAATACGGAAGGACTGAATCAAGAAAGAATTTATGGAAGAGGAAAAGGGAATAAGAATAAAATAAGTGACTCGTTTAAAAGGCAAAGTTAGTGAAATATCCTTACTAAGGATTTTTTTCAACAAATTGTTTATTTTCCGAGCAACATATATTATTTTATTCAAATTTTTACAATGAAAACTAAACCCTGAATTGACAAAGGAAGTTTCAGAAGAAAAGCTTTATTATTCGGTCTAGGAAAATACCAAACTCCATTATCAGATATGCAAAGTTTTGAAAAAGAATCAGACTCTAAGTTGTACCAAACATTGACGCCATAACTATCAGTCTTCACTCGAAAGAATTAGAAAATCTTGATGCAGATATATTGGGCGTCTGATATGCAGTGTTGTAGAAGAAACGGGTTCATAAACAAATGAGGTGCCAAACCTGAGTATTGATTATTAATTCACCCTTTCACCAAATAATCAAATTAAACCCAACGTCAGCACTTAGATAAATCAATTGAAACCATGGCCCCAACCTATGACTGGAAAACAGGGCCATTTAATTGATAACGGGCCCACCATTAACATGACTTTAAGTCTTCCTCCTTATTCCAAAAATTAGGCTAAGTGTTGGAGGAATAAAAATAGACTTAGCAAACTCTCAAGACGTTGCAGCAGCCTACAATGGAGACATTACAGTCCTCCCTTCCCAAGATTGTTGGTCCACAAACAATCATAAATTCGGATGTTGCAATACTTCTTCAACTTCCCTAGAAGCATCATCCAGAGGTAGTCCCTTCCATTTGATCAGATATTCGCAAACAATCTTATTCCTCAACTTCTTTTCCCTCCAATCTACAATACCCTCAAATTCCAAACCCAATCTTCCTTCTTCGTCTAATGGTGGTGATTCCGGGGAGGCTACAACCTACTGCCCCAACACCTTCTTTAGGCAATTTACATGAAAAATACTATGGATTTGATATCCTACTGGCAATTCATGTTCATAGGCCACTTCCCCAATTCAAGATGTGAGGCAAGTTAGAGAAAATTGAGATCAACAAAAGGTTGTGCTTTTTCCCAAGAGGGACGAAGGTCCTATTGTGAAATGTCAAGGGCTGCAATGCCCCTAACAAGAGACGTTTGATCAAGAGATATCTTGATCAAACAAGATCAGAGGCTTTGTTGTTACAGGAAACAAAGTTAAACGGGGATGAATGTGTGTTGTTATCACAAAGTTTGAAGAGATGAAGGTGCACCATGGGTGAAGTTGTGGTTGTGCTTCAAGTGGGCTAAGAGTGCTTTGGGATGAAAACAAAAGCAGAGGTTCAAATAATGCAACAAGGTGGGTTCAGACAAAAGGTTATGCCTTTTCCCAAGAGGGATGAAGATACTTTTGTGGAATATCAGGGGCTGCAATGCCCCTAAGAAGAGGTGTTTGATCAAGAAATATCTTGAAAACAAGATCAGTGGCTTTGTTGTTACAGGAAACAAAGTTAAAAGGGGATGAATACGTGTTGCTATCACAAAGCTTGAAGCGATGAGGTGCACTATGGGTGAAGTTGTGGGTGCTTCAAACAGACTAGGTTTGGAATGAAACAAAAGTAAGGTTCAAATAATGCAACAAGGTGGGTTCAGGCATTAATGTAATGTTTATAGTTATAAATATTTATGGCCCAAAAAGCACGGTAGGTAAGAGGGGTATTTGGCAGGCGATTGAGTTATTTTTACAACCAGAGAAAGATTCCTTGCGTGTACTAGGAGGGGATTTTAACTTTGTCCTGCATCCTAGCAATAAAAGAGGTGGTTTAGGATAGGAGAACAAAGCTCAGGAGGCCTTCACCAATTTTGTCTTGGATTGCGGAATGTTCGATGCTCAGTTTAGAAAGGGAATTCTCACTTGGACCAATTGGAGAACTGGTTTTGTTAGTATTGCAAAAGCACTGGATAGGTTCTTCTAGGCAGGTGATGGGAAGGTGCCAACGGAGTGTATGAAGCTGAAATCTTTCCTCGATCAAATCATTATCTGATAAGTTTAAATTTCTAGGTTGATGTTGCAACAACTTGATGTTCATTCAAGTTTGAGAAGATGTGGCCCAGAGCAGATGGGTTCAAAGATTTCATGTAATGATGGTGGAATTCTTCCCCACCACAAATAGGTAGCAAAGCTTTCATTTTTTGAATGAATGTCTAAAGAGATGGAACAAAGAATCATTTAAAAACATCTTTGTGGAGAAATTGAGATTCGAAGAGGATTTGAGTAGGCTTCACTCCAAAGTAGTTGAAACAGCAAAAACAGATATGGATTTTAATATGGAAAAGGCTGTGAATAAGGAGTATGCTGGAGTGTTACAAAGGGAAGATTTTTTTGGCATTGAAAATCACAGGTTTCATGGCTTATGGAAGGAAATAGAAACAGACGACTCTTCCATAATTTTGTAAAGGTCAGAAGATGTTTTAAAAGGATCAGCTCAATAAAAGACTCAGAAGGGAATTTGTTGACAAATAAAGAGGAGATTAATGATGAGGTTGAACGTTATTTTTAAGGGATGGATAGTTGGATGCCAAGTAGAGAAGAAGATCAAAGTCTCTGGGATGTGATTACTATTGAGGCACAGAACAAGATGTTGCTGATGACAGTCTCAATGGAGACGATGAAGCGGGCTCTTTTTTCACTAGGAGACAAAACTTCAGGACCATATAGATTTCCTGCTGGTTTCTCCCAACAGTTTTGGGATATTTTGCACAAGATATCTGGGAAGTTGTGGAAGAATCAAGAGCTACAGGGTTTTTTCTAAGAGGCCTAAATAATACTTTCATTGCTCTTATTCTCAAAAAAGAAGAGGTAACATCCTTTATGGTCTGTTTGTTTGGTCGAATTGAGATAGAATTGGAATTTTCTAATACCAGAATTTGCATATTCCATGTTTGTTTCTAAAAATTAAAATTGAACAGGTTTCTGTATATTCTAATTTAACCCCAAAACAAGCATTCCTATCTTCCAACTCAAACTCTAGAATCGGAAAACGTATTACAATTCACTATGCAATAAAGCAAATTTGATAAATATTTGAAGTCCACAAAGCTCCGATATTGTCTGCTATCATCCAAAGCAGTAGCAGTTTCCACATATCGTTTGAAGCAGCAGCAGTAGTTTGCAAAGCCTCGAGTTTGATCACTGAGCTCTGGTTTGCAAATTCTGTGGAATTTGAAGCAGCAGCAGCAGTTTGCAAAGCCCCGACTTTGGTCACTGAGCTCTGGTTTGCACTTTCTGTGAAGGTTCTGAAGTTGATTGGACTACAACTTCTTTCTCAGTTACCAGAGTCTCTATATTTATAGTTTGTCTATAATACATATCTTCTCTACTCTTCACCGCATTTGTGCTTCACTGTTATTTGCCCTGGCTGTAATCATGTGGCTTATATGTGTTCTCGCTTTTCTCGGATTAATTAGCTCTTTACAATGCTTTATTTGCACAAAAAGAACTACAAAGAAGCTAGTTTTCCCCAAATCATTTGTTGTTTGTGTTTCATTTAGATATGTGGTTGTAGTTCATCAATTGCTCAAGCTATTAGCTGCACAGATCAATTTCATTTCATTTGGGCTTCTGTACTTCTGCAAAGAAAAATCGGTTCACCTTGTAGGTTGAGGATAATGAGAAACCTTATAAACAGTTATCCTTATCTGAAGAATACTGTTGATGGGTTATTATTTCTTGACTCAATATTGTTTTCTTAGCTTGTTTGAGCTCTTTATGTGGGCATTTCTGTGCTTGCAGGCTTCCTGGTTGTTTGATGTTTTTATTTTGAAAATTTCGGCTCTAAATCTCTCGATTCTTCCCTCCTTGTGTTGAGCTTATTACACGTTTTAATTTTTCTGGTGATTCATTAGAGTTTTAATGTTGTTTTGCGATTTATTTCTCTTTCTTTCTTTTATGCTTTTGATTTGGTGGCCAGTGATGTCAAAATGATGACACGTATATGGTTGAGTGGTATCTTCCGCTTTGCTGACATCCTGACTAGGACAATCTGAGGCTTCCAAATCAAATTTTCTGCTTTAGATGTTGTAGATTTGGGTTTGTTGAAGCACGGGTGTCATGAGTGGAAAGTTGTTTTTGTTCCCAGTGTTTCTCGGTATTGGTTAATGCTAGTCCACAAGGTTTATTCAAGATCTCAAAAAGGTTTAAGGCAAGGGGACCCTTTATCGTCTCTCCTTTTCATTATTATGGCAGAAGCTTTAGATAGACTGATTTCAAAATCTACAATAGATGAGAGACGTAAAGGGATTCATGTAGCGAGAGTGGTTGAACTCATTTCTCACCTGCAATTTGTTGATGATATATGTTGGCTAGTAAGCAACTTTGAGAGAGGCTAGTACCATGAAGAAAGCTATTGATCAGTATAGTAGAATGTTGGGACAATGTGTTAATTGGAGAAAGTAGGAAGTGTTTTTCTTTATCGCTCCAGTACAAAAGCGGCGGGAAATATGTTGAATATTGGAAATCAAACCAGGGAGATTTGCGGTGAATTACTTGGGTATTCCTCTTTTTGGTGGATCTAGTAAGGCTATCCTTTGGAGAAATTTGGTTGATTATTGTCTGAGAAGTATGGAGGGTTGGAAAAGTAGGTGGTCGTCTTTGGCAAGCAGAATTCTAATGTCAAAATCAGTTATATAAGCAATGCCCACTTTTTCTATGATGTGGCTAAAAATTCCTCAGAAAGAAATCAACACTATCACTCAAAAAATGAGGATTTTTTTTTTTGGAATGAGCTAGAGAACAGGAAGTCCTCCTTTTAGCATGGGACAAGATATGCAAACCTAAAGATGAAGGGGGTGCTGGCCTTAGAGATTGGCAGGTTATGAATGAGCCTATGGGGGAGAAATGTGATGAACCTCCTTATAGCAATATCGTGAGAATGCTCGAAATAACAGAATACAAAGTGATAGCAGAACTTAGAATGAATCTACTGATCGCAGGCCACTTCGAGGGGGTAACCTCCTTTGAGCAAGCTCAATACAATAAATTCGTCCGTGCCCATCAAGGGCCTCAACCTATTCTTATATACTGAGTACGATCTAGAAAAGTAATACTACCTATGCATGTGGGATAATAAAATATACTCACGGGACGACTTACAAAGCATATGCGTCCAACAACACTACTCTAACAAAATAAACAGAAGGAACACACAGGTTCCTAACATCCCCTCTCCCTTAGAAAAAAGCTTTGTCCTCAAAGCTTAAGGTGTGGAAATTGTTGTTGAATCTGAAGAAGGGGTTCCCAGGTAGCATCCTCTGGTTGCATGCCATGCCACTGAATCAAGACCTCAGAGATGGAGCGAGAGCGAAGCTGGCGAGTGCGCTGGTCAATGATTGCCACCGGCTCCAGGATAATGGATCCTTCCGTATCCATTTCAGGGAGAGTAGTTTGTGCTCTGACAGTGGTACCCAGAACTTTCTTTAGACAAGAAACATGAAAGACTGGATGAATGCGGGAAGAAGGAGGAAGTTCCAGTTTATAAGCAACTGAACCAATCTTCTGCAGAACCTTATAAGGCCCATAAAATTTTGGGGCCAGCTTATGACGCCCTTTCAGCTTTAGGGAGGATTGTTTGTATGGCTGTAGACGAAGAAAAACCATATCCCCAACTTGAAATGAGCGCTCAGAACGGTGTTGATCTGCTTGCTGTTTCATCCGATTACGGGCCATGTGAAGATTATCCTGTAAGGTACGAAGAATCTGATCCCTGCTGCGGAGAACTATGTCAACTGCCTGGACTGGTGAGCTGTTGGGAGTGTAGGGAAGGAGCACTGGAGGTGCCTGACCATAGACTGCTTCATATGGAGTCATTTTAGAGGCAGTGTGGTAAGAGGTATTGTACCACCATTCAGCTAAAGGGAGCCACTTGGCCCACTGATGTTGCTGTTCGGAAGTGAAGCAACGAAGATAAGTTTCCAAGCATTTATTGACAATTTCAGTTTGACCATCAGTTTGTGGGTGATAGCCCGAACTCATCTTCAGTTTGGTGCCAGTTTTCTGAAACAGTTCAGTCCAAAAATGACTGGTAAAAGTTGCATCACGATCAGAGACAATGGAAGAAGGGAGTCCATGAAGACGAAATATCTGGTCCATGAAGATTTGTGCAACAGAGGAGGCAGTATAGGGGTGGCTGAGGGCACAAAAATGACTATATTTCGAGAGACGATCAACCACAACCAAGATCACTGTCTTGCCACCGGATTTAGGAAGCCCTTCAATGAAATCCATAGAAATATCAGTCCAAATCCGTGTAGGGATGGGCAATGGTTCGAGCAAGCCAGGAAGGAGGGTCGTTTCACCCTTGTGGCGTTGGCAAGTATCACATTCAGCCACCATCTGTTGAATCGTCTGTTTCATCCCTTTCCAAAAGAAGTTTCTCCTTGCTCGCTCATAAGTTTTGAGGAAGCCTGAGTGCCCTGCTGAAGGAGAAGCATGGAGTTCATAAAAAATAGCCTGATGGAGAGCTGGGTTCTGAGGAAGCACTAGCCGACCCTTGTATCGAAGAGAAGCACCATCCCAAGAGTAATGTGGTATAGCAGAAGGATTATTGGCTAGCTGGTGAATGATTTGAGATAAAGAAGAGTCACTGTCATAGCCCTGCTGAACAGACGCTAACCAATTGGGAATGGGCATAGAAATAGCGGAAAGGAAAGCTTGATTATCAAATGTGCGAGAAAGAGCATCTGCCACAATATTCTCCTTACCCTTCTTGTAGGTGATCTCATAATCATACCCCATGAGTTTGCTGACCCATTTCTGTTGTGTAGGAGAGGATACCCGTTGTTCCAGGAAGTATTTCAGACTTTGGTGATCGGTTCTGATGCAAAAATGACTCCCTAAGAGGTATGGCCGCCATTTCTGTACAGCATGCAAAATAGCCATCATTTCTTTTTCATAAGTAGAGAGGGCTAGATTCTTACCAGAGAGGGCTTTGCTAGTGAACGCAATAGGATGGTCATCTTGCAGGAGAACAGCACCCAATCCATTGCCGCAAGCATCACTCTCAATAGTGAAGGGTTTGGAAAAATCTGGCATTGCGAGAACAAGTGTACTGCACATAGCCTGTTTCAGTTGTTCAAATGCAGTCTCAGCAACAGGGGTCCAGGAGAAGGCATCCTTTTTTAACAGAGCTGTCAATGGTGCTGCAATTTTCCCGTAATCTTTGACAAACTTGCGGTAGTAGCCAGTCAACCCCAAAAAACCCCGAAGGCTCTTGAGAGTTTTAGGATGCGGCCAAGTTTTCATGGCATCTATTTTTGTAGGATCCACCCGCACTCCATGGTGTGCAACAATATGCCCGAGATACTCCACTTCCTCCTGGCCAAACACACATTTAGATAGTTTTGCACAGAGTTGATGATCAGAGAGAAGTTGCAAGACAAGCTCCAAATGATGGAGATGCTCAGCCCAAGTTTTGCTATATATGAGGATATCATCAAAGAAGACCAGAATGAATTTCCGGAGGTATGGTCGAAATATGTTATTCATCACTGCCTGAAATGTTGAAGGAGCATTCGTGAGGCCAAAGGGCATGACTAAAAATTCATAGTGACCATCATGTGTGCGGAAGGCAGTTTTAGGTATATCCTCCTCATTAACCCGAATTTGATGATACCCAGAACGAAGATCTAACTTGGAGAAAAAATGAGCCCCATGAAGTTCATCAAGAAGTTCATCAACAACTGGAATGGGAAACTTGTCCTTTATAGTGAGATGATTAAGTGCTCGGAAATCAATGCAGAGTCGCCATGACCCATCTTTTTTGCGAACAAGCAGAACTGGAGAAGAAAAGGAACTGGTACTAGGGCGAATAATACCTTGCTTCAGTAAGTCACGGACAAGTATCTCGATTTCGGTCTTCTGATGAAATGGGTAGCGGTAGGGCCTGATGTTGGGCGGAACACTGCCAGGAAGGAGCTGAATACGGTGGTCCTCTGGACGAGAAGGAGGTAATCCCACAGGTTCAGCAAATACACCAGAATACTTGTCCAAAATGTGTTGGAGATCGGCAGGAGTGCTAGAGACTGTTGATGGCTGCATCTGAATGGAATGGAGCTGAGCGATGACACCATGTGAATTCTTCTTAAGAAGTTTTTCCATACGGTGTGAACTGATGATGCTGAGAGACCCTGGTTGTAAGCCTTTCAAAGTGTGTTGGTGCCCCTCGGCTGAAAACTGCATCCAAAGTTCAGCAAAATCCCAGAGAATGGGGCCAAGAGTGCGTAACCATTGGGCACCCAAAACCACATCACAGCCACCTAAGGGTAAGGCAAACATGTCAGAGCGCATGTTATAATTGCCAATAGAGAGACGCACATTGCGACATTTCCCTTTACAAGGTAAAGTGCCCCCATTGGCAATCATGACTTCAAAGCTAGAGCAGGGATGGATAAAGCAATCAGCCTGTTTGGCTATTCGTGGATCAATGAAGTTATGAGTGCTACCAGAATCAATGAGTATAGTAAGAGGGATCTTCTTAAAGAAACCCTGGACCCGCATGGTTTGTGGAGTAGTGACTCCTGCCAAAGCATGGACAGATATCTCTGGTGGAGCTTCTGGTGAAGGAGGTTCAGGCTGGTGAGGCTCAACCTCATCATCCACTGTTTCCTGAGCATCTACATATTCTTCCAGTTCCGGTGGAGAATCCACATCCAAGAGATAGAGCTTTTGCTGAACACATCTATGGCCCCGAGACCATTTCTCATCACAATTATAACAAAGCCCTTTGTCTCGCCTGACTCGCATCTCTGTTTCAGACAAGTGCTTGATCGGAGTAGTTCTGGGAGCTGGTATGACTGGAGGGTTGTGAGAACCTGTATTTCTGAATGGAACAAAATTAGATCTGGAGCGTTGTAGAGCACTAATCTTGTCTTCCGCTAACTTAGCCAACCCAAGGGCTTCCATCATTGTAGTAGGTCGAAACATTTTGACTTCTGAGCGAAGTGCATCCTTCAGACCACTGACAAAACAACTACGGAAGAATTCATCAGACAAGCCCTCTGTGTGATTAGCTAATTTTTCAAACTCTGTCTGGTATTCTCTTACAGTGCCTGTTTGACGCAGTTTAGTGAGTGCTCCTGTGAAATCATCAAAGGAACTAGGGCCAAAGCGCTCCAAAATGAGGGTGCACAATTCTCTCCACGTTGGGCCTACATTAGCCTTGATGTACCAACGGAACCATTGAAGAGCTTCATGTTCCAAATGAAAAGATGCAAGGGGGACTTTGTGGTTATCCAAAGTATTATGCAAGCTAAAATACTGCTCTGCCCTATAGATCCATCCAGTCGGATCAGAACCATCGAAGCGTGAAAAATCAAGCTTTGGTCCGCGGAAATTGCCAGAAGAGGACCCAGTATCTCCTGAATGGTTTCGGCTCATGGCTGACTGCTGAAAGTTAAGACCCAGAATTTTGTCATCCAGATCTTGAAGTTTGGTTTTGAGGGATGCCATTTCTTCTTCCATGATTTTGGCTCCTGTACGCGTAACAACCATAAAGCAAGGGTTTTTTTTTTTTTTTTTTTTTTTTTTTGGAATGGGTAGAAGATGAGAAACAAAAACTTTTTTAGTTACGGCAAACTTGGATTTGGGTAAAACTCAGATAGGAAATGGGTGTTCGACGGGTGGTGGGAGACTATCTGGGGACAAGGGAAACAGAAAAATGAGGGTTTCAAGGGTAGGGAGGCGAAATGAGGCGAACAGTCCAAGAGGGATAAGGGAGCAAAATGAGGAATTGAATCTTGTGGCTCAGTTTGGTGGCGATTGGATGAGAGGTGAAAAAGATAGGGCAAACCCTAAAATTAGATAAATGAGGGATTTAGGGCTTTGATATGTAAAATTTGGGGTTGGGTCGCCAAGGAAGGAAGTATGCGAAATGATATTGCAGACGTTCTGCGGAAGTATGAGCAGAAACAGAAAGCAAACAAGGAAGCTACGGACTTAGAAAAATTCACTCACAGACAGAACAACTGAAAAGAGTTATTGCAATAACAAGAGATATTAGAAGTGAGAGGAACCTGAAGGCCACGACAGAAAAAAAATTTGATGTAATTTCCACCCAGCGAGCCCAAGAGAGTGCTCTGATACCAGATGTGATGAACCTCCTTATAGCAATATCGTGAGAATGCTCGAAATAACAGAATACAAAGTGATAGCAGAACTCAGAATGAATCTACTGATCGCAGGCCACTTCGAGGGGGTAACCTCCTTTGAGCAAGCTCAATACAATAAATTCGTCCGTGCCCATCAAGGGCCTCAACCTATTCTTATATACTGAGTACGATCTAGAAAAGTAATACTACCTATGCATGTGGGATAATAAAATATACTCACGGGACGACTTACAAAGCATATGCGTCCAACAACACTACTCTAACAAAATAAACAGAAGGAACACACAGGTTCCTAACAAGAAATTAGTATCCAAACCCCTTAAGGAAAAATACCTGGATTCAAATGAAGATCATCGCATCTTCACAATCAGAAATCCCCTCAAGGATCTGCTAAATTCATTTTGACTTGCTGACAAGTAGTGATTGAGCAATTAACATGGCAAATAGGGGACAATAGAAAGGGAAAATTCTGGGATGATTTGTGGAATGGTTTTCCAACAATAGCAGGAAATGATTGACTTTTGAATTTGAGGCTTTTTCTGATCCAAAGATAGGGAGGGTAGCAGAGTACTTGATTATATTAAATGTAGGTAGGGTCCATTCAGTGAGAAATAGGTATGATATGGAAAAACATGACATAGGCAGGCTTATCTCAAGAATAGAAAAGGTGTTTAAAAGAAATTTTTGACAACGGAAGAATTATGTTCTCAAGTAGGGAAGGTAAGGTCATGTGGTGTGGTGCATCCAACGGGAAATATTCAGTAAAGTTGAAGTATAAATTACCTAACCACACAGAAAGAAGTGAAACATGGCCAATACAGATATTTTGGAGTAAGTAATGCCTCCCGAAGACAGGCACTATTACATAGATGGCATATAGAGGCAGAATTTTGACAGAGGAAAGGAGGAGAGGATTGAGGTTTCAAAGGCCATCCTGGTGTATTATGTGTAATCAGCATGAAGAAACAGTAGATCACCTTCTTTTACAATGTTTGAAGATAGCTTGGAAATGGTGATAGGTAAGTTAAGATGGTAGCGTCCTCTTCTGAATACTTTGAAGGATTTATTCTTAGAATGGCCATCTATGATTTCTAAGGCCACTCTGTCTTGTATTTGGGATATTAGTCCCTCTATTATAGTAAAGAAAATCTGGAAAGAGGCAGATCGAAGGATCTTTCAAGGGAAGAGTGAAAATTTGGAAAGACTTAATTACAGAATAAATCATTCTATCGAAGAAATTGCCAGTACTGCAGCTTCAAAAAAAAATTAAACCAAACATGCCTTTCACTAAACTGGATAAAGTAGTACAAGCAGAATGGCCAGGCATTAAAATTAGGCTCATTATGGTGTAGAGTTGGATTAGTCCAACATAGAAGAAAGCTGACAAAAATGAAAGGGTGGACCAAATTCAACTTCGATGGAGCTTCAAAAGGGAATCCAGGACCAAGCGAGATTGGATGTGTGGCTAGAGATAGCAGAGGTAAAATATTGAGAATGGAAGCTAAACAAATCAAAAATTGAGCAAACAATGTCGCAGAAGCATTAGCTGCTCTACAAGCTGTAAGGCTTGGTCGGATTATGGGGGTCAGGAAATCACATTTGGAAGGTGATTCTCTAGTAATTGTAGAAGCAATCTCAGATGAGATCAATGTTGGCTTGGCATTTACAAAATACATCAATAATATTCAGAAAGGATTAAATATTTTTTATGAATTCAAAATTTCCCACATTAAACGAGCAGGTAATGGCCTAAGCTATTGGAGCAAAATTAGTATAGAGTATCTATGAAAATTCCTCCTAGTTATGGGTGGTGAGAATTCCTAAAACAAAATACCTAGACTCAAATGAAGATCATCACATCTTCACAATTAGAAACCCTCCTCAAGGCTCTGTTATATGGAATTTCATTTTGAGTTGTCGAGAAGTAGTTATTGAGCACACTTAACATGGCAAATAGGGAATGGTAGAAAGGCGAAACTCTGGGATGATTCGTGGATAGTTTTCCAATGATAGCAGGAAATGATCAACTTTTGAATTTAAATCTTCTTCTGCTCCAAGGGTAGTAGAGCTATTGATTATGCTGAATGTAGGTAGGGTCCAAATGGCGAGGAATGGATATGGAAAGACATGACACCGGAAGGCTTATCTCAGGAATAACAAATGTGTTTATAGGAAATTGTTAACAATGGGGGAATCATATTCTCCTGTAGGGAATTTAAGGTTGTGTGGTCATGTGGTGTGGTGCATCCAATGGGAAATATTCAGTAAAGTTGGGGTATAAATAACTTGCCTGCAGAGAAAGAACTAAAAGATGGCCAATACAAATATTTTGGACTAAGGAAAGCCTCCTCAAGGCAGGCACTTTTGCATGGATAGCATATAAAGGCAGAATTTTGACAGAGGAAAGGAGAATAAGCTTGGCGTTTCAGGGGCCATCTTGGTGTGTTATGTGTAATCAGTATGAAGAAATAGTGGATCACCTTCTTTTACAATGTAAGATGGCTCATAAATGCTGGGAAATGGTGATAGGGAAGTTAGGATAGCAGGATCCTCTTCCAAATACTTTGAAGGATTTATTGTTAGGATGGCCATGCATGATTTCTAAGTCCACTCTCTCTTGTATTTGGAATGTTAATCCCTCTATTATAGTATGGGAAATCTGAAAAGAGAGAAGTCAGAGGATCTTTAAAGGGCTTCAAGAAAAATTAACCCAAAGGTGCCATTCACTAAACAAGATAAAGTAGTACAAGCAGAGTGGTCAGGCATTAAAATTAGGACTGTTAAGGGGCAAAGTTGGGTTGATCCAACATTGAAGAAAGCTGAGAAAGTTTGTTGGATAAATCCAAAAGAAAGGTGGACCAAAATCAACTTTGATGGAGCTTTGAAAGGGAATCCAAACCCAAAAGAAATTGGGTGTGTGGCTCGAGATAGCAGAGGTAATAAACTGTGAATGGAAGCTAAATGAGTTGAAAATGGGCCAAACAATATAGTGGAAGCCTTAGCTGCTCTACAAGCAAGGGTTGGTTGAAAAATGGGGGTCAGAATATTACATTTAATGGGTGATTCCCTAGTAATTGTAGAAGCAATTATGGCAGGATCGATACCAGCTTGGCATTTACAGAAATACATATTATTAGAACTATTTTTTTTTTATGAATTCAAAATTTCCCACATCAAGCACATAGGTAATGACATAGTAGACACATTATCAAAATGGTTTGTAAGGTTGGCAATTAATGAAACAAAAGACAAAGATTTTGAAAATCTCAAACTCGCTGGCGGCAATGATGATGAGGTAAGAAAATGATAAAGTGTCATGGCAAAGGACCAATGCCATCATTAATGATCGACTTGGTGAAATGTGTGATGGAATGGAGGTGCATGTGAAGGCTTTAAAACCAGAATGTTGCAGAGAAGAGTGATTGTGATGTCGACTGTTGTTTTAGGTAGAGAATTGGCAGAACACATGTAGACCATTTTTTCTCTGCTCACAACATGACAACAAGAAGCCTTTTTTGGGTGAGGTAAAGTGTAGATGACTCAAATGAATGTTAAAATACAAGAGCAAGAAGGTGATAAAGGTTGTGTTGGAAGTGTTGGGTGATGAATTCATCACAACCAGATATTGATATCGATAGATATCGCAAGTATGGTTCTTGCATGGGGGCTGAAGAGGATGAGATTATCATTAAATGGGTGCTACCAAAATTGGTGGAGGATGACATGTTGTGGGGCTGGACTAAATTATTTGAATGGACGATATTAGGTGTAGGGTTTGGTGTCTCAAAGGGTATAGAGGATCTAGAGGAGGCAAAACGGTTCAGCATTGTGTCATTCATTCGCTAACCAAGCCATTTGAAAAGAGAGGCATACAAAGAGAAAAGGAGGGTGGTGTGAACAAATTTGAAATGGGTGTTGCATGCAGAGGATGAGTGAATTCTCTGGGCACTCAATGCGAAAGCAAAAAGGCAGGATCTGAGAAGAGGATGAACACAGAGGACAAGGCCAAGACGTGTAAGGATAAATTAGGCTGCCCAAATGTAGGGCAATCAAGCTCAATGGTGGTGTTTTTGTTTCTTTTTTTGGTTTTTTTGGCCAAGAAGCACGGTATCAAATATCCCTACTTAAGGGAAAACAAATGAAGTACCAAGGGTTTAGTCTTTAAATGTGGTTTTTGAATTTTATAGAAGGCATGTGGATCATGTGATGCAAAATGTGTAGCTGTAAAAGTGGTATATTGGTAAGGGGTTAGTGTTTCCAATTTACAATGGTTTCAAAAACAACTTATTAAAATCAAGGTACTTACTTTTAATTATTAATAAGATATATACAAATAACCAATTAAAAAAAGATTGCTCTCAGGTCCTAGAATGCTCTTGCATTAGATAGGCACACTCATGCACCACACACGTGTATCCTCACTTCATGTAACAACCTATGTTTTTAACCCCAAGTATTTTGCGCCTTGGGTTAGCATTATGCCTCCTAAAACTAGTAAGATCAAGTGGGGGCTTATGAATGCCCTTAAGAAGATGTTCAAAGGATGAATGCATAAAAATGCTTTTCACTTACCATGATCAAAGAAAATAGGTGTGAGGGGCAATGAATCACGAGGATGGGTAATCCAACTAGAATGCTCACGCCTACATTGCTTTCATAAACTAGAGGGGAATATGATCAGCTAGGCTCAAAGAAACTCAAGTGTAAATTGCATGTAAGGGATTTCCTTCAATTTGAGTTGAAAATTGACAATATCCAAAAATGGAAAGTGAAAATGCAAGATGTCGGAACCAAATCACAATAAATTGTGGATATAGACAGATCCTAGACAAAAACCAATTCCAACACCAAATCAATAAATAAAAAAACAAAGGCGAACTTGGGATTCAAATTTTGGTCTAAAATGGCAATAACAGGGCAGCCTAGAGGGTATATGGCAACTTGGCTTGCCAAAGGCCCTAGAAGGTGTTAAGACCACCAAAAAACTTGTTGACTTTCTATCACCATTGCCCTCTAATTAAAACTTTTGTCACAAGTTTCAATTGCACCATGTCTTAGAGATGCAAAAAAAAAAAAACTAGGCACGAACCCTCCAAAAAATCTCTAAGTCCATAAACCCTACAAAGACCCTAAATTTCTCTACACCTTCATAAGTGATCTTGCACTTGAGTTTAATTTTTATGTTGACCAGTTATATTAGGTCACTGATCACTTAAAGTTTCCAATCAATGTCCCCCTTATCATCGAATAACCAACCCCTAATCTTTTCCCATAATCTCAAAATTTTGTGAAACTATGATGACGATTACTGATAGGCTAGTCGATGTTTCGCAAGAGCACATTCCAGTCAACTTCCATTGACTACAAAATAGCGACGGTAAATAGCTTTTGTCATTTCACGAAGAGGCAAATAGGTCAAAGTTCAAAGACTGTAAAATGGTGATGGTGGGATCCACAATGCATAAAGGCAAATGGCTTTCCCCATTTCGCAAAGAAGCAAAGAAGTATAAATTCAAAGACTGCAAAATGGCGATGGTGGGTCCACAATGCATAAAGGCAAATGGCTTTCGCCATTTCACAAGGAACCAAATCGGTCAAGTTTCATTGATCGCAAAGTAGCAAAAAGGGTTTTATAAAATGAAATGGCAGCAAAAAGGGTTTTATAAAATGAAATGGCAATGGTCAAATCCACAAAAAAGACAACAAAATGCCTCGTTGTTGTTATGTAGAAGTACATTTTGGTCAAATTTCTTTGACCACAAAATAGTGATGGGAGTTTTTTAATGGAAGCAACCAGATAAGGGTGGGCCCATGGGCCACAGTTCTGATTCTATTGGTCGGCGTTCTTTGACCTCTTTAGACCGACGAGGTGACAACTTAATATTGAATATTAACGGTCAATGGACCAAAGCCCTCACAACCTTTGCTTGACAATTTATCAATGGTCTGCAATGGCAATAGATATCTAATTCGATTGTCTAGCTATTCAAATAAGAGGAAAGTAATCAGGTTTGGGGCCAAGGGTAGCCATGACTGACATATTGATCAAGGGGTGTTGACAGCAAGGGTTCTAGCTTCAATGCGTACAAAAATCACCATGAATGTTTATCTTCTTCTCAATTGCTTTTTGATCTATTCTACATTCCATTAACTCTCATAAACACCATATTCTTTTGCACACGCAACTTGGGCATATTTGTTTAGTCAGAAGCATAGTTATTAACATACTGAGATCTTTTGACCATATTTATTGCTTATGATTGGTTGCAACGGATATTTTATCTGAGATCAGATTTTCTTCTAATCTTCCTTCTTAAAGCTTCCTTTTCTATACTCTAAACCTAGTTAGGGTTTTGTACTCAATGATCGATCTGAGTTATGCCTGCACTATAAAGGCAAGCTTTTGTAATAAAGTAAGTGCGATTCGAAACTTGAGAATTTTTTACTAAATATATAAGATAAAAGTTTATACTGTAATGCCCCACCAAGAGATCCAAAGAATTAACTTAAAGTTTCACTAAGTTTGGTAGCATTGTCTTTTTTTTTAAACATGAAAGATAAACCATTCACAACTTATACATAGTAACGGAAGCATTAACATCAATTCAACTGAAAGTAAACATAACATACATAACAGATTGCATTCTTCATGAATCCCTTAACGTTGTATCACATCTAAATTAACTACTCACCTAACATCACATCCTTAGCAATGATACATCCAATGTTCTTAAATTACATTCCTGATTGCTCAATCATCCACTTGTACATGCCACAGGGTATGAAAGGCTTAAAAGAATATACATCCGTGTAAATAAAGTACATCATCATCCAACATTAATCTATGATGTAATTAAAGTAAATGAAACCACATATCATACATAATACATAATCACAAAAGATACAAACATCCATCATAAAAGATAACCATATATCACAAACATAAATAACTAAGTGCACGGTTCCTCCCAACCATAAATAGCATCATTAGACGATCATGGATCCTAGCCATCCCTTCATGCGTAACATTCCAAATCACCGAAGAGACCATCGATATTAACATAGTAAGAATGTCACTCCTAAAATATCTTACTAACATGCAAAGTAAAGCATAAGATAACATCATCTAAGATATGCAAATCATCAATATAAGAAACATACCAGTAAATACATCCATCATAGGGTATATCATATATCATAATGATCCAAGAACATAATGAAGATAAATACCAACCAAGAATGCTCCAGCCATGGTGTCTCAAACGGATCTCGAATTGTAAGAGTGAAAAAGCGCTACCACCCAACCGCGTGGAACCTAAATGGTCCACTCCCACCATGCTGAGGAGATAATCTCAAGTCCCAAATAGATTATCAAACCACAAAGCATAAATACTCTCCAAGTCTAGGAATCCTAAAAGTATACTAACTCAAAGGTTCCAATCACAAAACCGACATCTAATTCTCAGAGGCACACAAAGACATGTAAGAAACCTACTATGCAAGCGGGAAAGTGTCATCGCATATATCATGTAAAAGTTACCCTGGCAGTTAGCTAAACTCCACAGGTCCCTACTGATCCTCATGCGGCCACTAGTATCCTCTCATACTGACGAGGCATACTATGGAATGCAAGGTCGTAACCAAGCGTTCTCTCTACTCCCATCCTAGTCTGTACAAGCACTCGAGGCATGGACGAGAACCAAAACAATTATCTTTTCAGGTTCATTTAATACCCATTTAGTGTGTAAATGTTATCACTTATTAACAAAACTTACAATGAGTTACCCTGGCAGCCACTTAGGGCCCTGGCCCCCATTGCAAACCACTTCCCGACACTACAAGTAGATAACCTACCCTAAGCTTATGGAATCATAAAATCACCCCAGTCCTATACAAGCGATTGGAAAGGAAATACCAAAAGATAATCCACAATAAGAATCATCAAATATCTGCAATAGAAGCATCAGATCTCCATGAGCATCTAAAAAGCATCCATAGAAAATCATGACCACAACAGTTCTCTATTGGCAACTGAAAGTATCACTGATAATCAAAAGTATCCATTGGTTCTCAATAACCAAAATATATCTCAAAATCATACTGATCGAAGACTCCAAAATGGTTGAGTCAAAACATGTCACAACATGACATCATCAAAAAATAAATCAACATTTCAGTCTCATCATGGCAACTGGAAAGTAAACCAAGGATAACTGATCGATGACTCAAAAATATGGTTAAGTCAAGTGTCTCAGATACATATAACTCAACTTCACTCAAGAAGACTGATAAGCAATAACAATTAGTAAATACAAACATCTCATAGAGCATTCCATCACATAACCATGGCTGGGTTTAGAAAGATCGAGACCAAATAAGATCAACATGCCATCACATCTCATAACCCCCGAGCCTTTGGTAACAACCTAAGACTGGGCAACACTAATCAACCCAAAACCCAAAACAGATAGCATAGAGAAAACACAATGCAAACACATGTTTTGGTGTACTAAAATTTCATAGTTGAATTGAGTGTGGAGGTTTCAATTTCTGTTTGCAAGTATACTTCAAGTATATAAGATTAATCATTTGACCTACAAGTCAACCCATTTGTTCCCCGATAGCATTATCCTTCCATTACTTAAAAATAATATTCTAAGAATAACTTAAGGGTAAATACTTTACTCATTAAACTGATCATCATTGACCTTTAATTAAATTGTTCTCTTTATTTAACTAAGATCCATATTCTAATTGATTAACTCTTCTTTAATGTTAATTCAACTTTTCAACATAATAAGAGGATCATTATTCGTTATATTATAAGAGAGCCAATTATCAATCTTTGAATAAGAAGATAACAACCAGACTAACTAGCCTTACTTAAAACGCCATGCTTTATTAAATCATTAAGTAATAATGCTCATAGGTACACAATCCATGACCCTATATCATTTAATTAAAACTCAATTAAATATTACTAAATCTTAAGTCTCTTGATTAAATCATCACTAACAACCATTAAAATATCTAAAGTCATTATTCAAGTCATTAGAATAAGACTTATCAACTTCAACGTAAGAATCATATTAATTAAAAACTCTATTACATAACTCAATTATTAATTAAATATAATTAACTCTAATTAATCGATTTAATTAATAATTACATAACCATACCAACAACCCAATGAAAATCAGTTGACTAATAACTAACAATAGTTTGTACGTAAAAAGTCAACTGTAATCCAATACACAAATATTCATATTAATAATTCAATAATAATAACTTGTTAATATTTAATAACAAACTCTATTGGGAATCTTATTAATAAATCTATAATGACCACATTCGTCACTCTTGAATGAATACTAATATATTCGTATTAATGATAATCATTTAGACCATTATACTATTATTTATTAATGATTTGCTAGACCCAACAAACATTAATAAATAATAAACTCATCGAAACTATAAATAATCGATCTAGAGAACCTTCCATAAACTTCATTAGTTAATATTTAACTAACTCTTAACACCATTAAGGTATATCAATAATTTATTTAATAATACATAACGTATTCAAATCGTAGCAATGTTATTATAATGTAACAATGACTCCTTGTCAATTAGATCTTAATCCCATATCATTAAATTCTCTTAATTTAAATAATCATCATTAAACATCTTTACATAATATAAATTACCGTCTCTTAATTATTTAATATATATTAAATAATATTTAATATACATTAAATAATTAATATTTTAAAGTCAACCATTAGACTTAATTTTCTAATCCCTCAATATTCAAATTAATAATTCAAATGAATTCAATATCTCTTTTGATTATCAACACTTGACAAATTATTATTAAAATGCTATTTCATGTTTAACATTTAACATTTATAAAACAACAATTTTAAAGTCAAACACTAAATGAATATATATACATATATTTATTATTATTAAATCACATATTTAATATATTTAATATACATATACATATATATATACATATACATATATATATATATATATATATATATATATATCTTACAATATTTTAACAAACTATTATAACCGAATTGCATTTGAATCACATAATAAAATGAAATATATTAATCAAAGTGTTTAACTCTGCGATTTTACGAATGGGCGCAAGCTTTTAAAGCTGCAGCCACATTGAATACGGCCGTGCGGTCCTTACAGTGCGCGTGGCCTGCCGATTGCAGGTACTCTGCGACACGCAGACCCGCGTCAAACGCCGCCGTCGAAATAATAAAGGGAATAGGAGTGCGGAGGGTATAAACCCCGCCCACCCCAAATGTTTAATATATATTTTTTTTATATAACGTTTTTAATAAAACGTTTTCTCAGTGCATTGCAATAACGTTTTTAATTAACGTTTTCGACTGCAGCAATATTAAAACAAAAATAGCATTTAAATAATTTTATATATAAATATATGTGTATATATATGTATATATACGTATATGTATGTATGTATATGTATATATGCGTATATGTATGTATGTATATATATATATATATGTATATACGCAGATTGTAAATTAGCACTACTATTTTTATATATGTATATATATATATATATATATATGAAATGTATGCGGATTTGTACATATATGTGTATTTTAAAATGAGACATATACATAATTTAAAAGGGCTACCAATTTTAAGAGCTAAAATATTTGTCTCTAAATTATCCCATAATTCTTCTAATGGGATTGGCTATAAATTTAACTTAGAAATTCTTCATACAAACCCTTGTCTAATCAAATCTTTGATTCTATTACAATTCAAACCCAAACCCGATTTATATTAATTTCTATTCATGAATGGAAGCTAGGGTTTTCTAATTGAGTTCTCTATTGATTTCTTCACACAATGAGAGAATCAACATGCAAATCTGAATTAAACATTCATCACAAGAATTATCCAAGCAGTCATCTAGCAAACACGATGAAGACAGGAAGAGAAAACGTGTAAAAAGGGAATAAGCGAAAATCACGAGTGGACCTGGACACTGATGCTAATTTGCCATCTCTCAGAAGTCCATAGAGAATCCCTTCCTTCTCCAACATTCGCAATTCCTCCAAGACCGAACCAACCAAAATTCCCACGTGACTAGAAGTGCTTATAAAAGCATATGAGCATGCAGAAGCCTATGAGCTTCTCAAATGCATGTAAGCTTTTAAGCTTGTCCAAACACACTAGGAGAGCCTCTATTTAAAGGCCTCTAAGATGCATCTAGAATGTGTCTAGAAAAAACTAGAAGATAAGCATGACAACTAAGCATGAGTCTTCTCCAACCTTCTAGATGAGTCATAAGGTTGTAGACACCATGTGCTCAAATAATATGCTAACTCCTAAGTGTAGACAACTTGTGCATTCTTAGAGTGCAAACTCCTGTGTTGTCTACATGACAACTCTCGAGAATTTGCAAACTCCTATGTGAGCAAACATTAAAATAATGCACAATAATTAATATAATATTTACTTTACTCTTTCCAATTTTATTTATTTATTTATTAAATCTCATGCACTAACTTTAATAACTCCACTTATTTAATCTTAATATATTTATATTTTAATCACATGAAATCTAGAATCTTTTAATAATTTAATATATTTTCCACTTTTAAATTCATTTCCAAAACTTAATTGCTAAAATATTTATTAACTTAAATAAATATTATTACTTTCCAACTTTAAAATTATAACTTTTATCTTCAAATTTAATTATTTTATTTTATTAATTTCCTAATTAATTAAATAAAACAAATATTAAAATATTATATTAATTTTCCATTAATTAAATCTTTTAATTAGGCTTAATTAATAGAAAATACATCAAAGACTCATAAAATAAAATACGAAAACCCATCATAACAAAACACATACAAAATCAAACCAAAAGGGTTAATATCACGAATTACGTCATCCGATGTATTCGAAGGGTACTCAACTCAGATACTTGTCCTAATTTTCAATTGGAACAAATGGCTTAAAGGGTTGGGATTTGGACTTGAGAATTTATCTCCCCTCTCTTACCATTGAGATAATGTGATAAGGTACACTCATCCTGGCAATTCAGAGAAGTCGATACCCGGTACCTGCAACCTGCATAAAAACCATGCATGTACAAGCACAATATATACTAAACTAAACAAGCAATGGCAGGAAGTGGTGCATTGTGTAGATCCCGACTAGCAGGTGACTACGACTCCCTTCCTTAACCGCATTAGACATGTCATACAAAAGCAAACACGCACACCATACACATGCAAGTATGGGGTAAGTATCCATAAGAAAACACGTGATAATAAATCATCTAACTAATCAGCATCAATAGCTGGAAACAATATAATAATCATCATGCATACATGAAATATAAAGTCTAAGTAATCTCATCACATATCAACTAAATCCATAGCACAATATCTGAGAGTCTCACAACAATGTTGCTAACCATCAACATAAAATTAGCGCTAAAAGAGTTTGACAATGATAACAAAAATGAGACTTAGGGGCAGGCACTACATATACTGTAACTTTCTGGGATTGTGTCTTTTGTTTGATTAGCATAAGTTGTATTTTGAAAGTGTTAATGAAAATCTCACCATGTGTTGCCTCCTGTAGTTTTCTCTCTTAATTGTATGAATTTATATGTTCAAAAGAGATGAATTTGTCCTCATGAATTCCTCATGATTGTGTCATGCATAGTTTTGTTTTCTTTCAAGGAAAGAATTTAAATACTTACTGTGAATTGCAACATTTATTTGAGAAGTGCAATGATTTGTTAAAGCTATGACATGTGGTGTGAACAACTGATGCTTAAGTAAAGCTTGAGTTGTAGAAGAGCTTCTGTAATCTTGTTGTCACTCATCAGGCATCAAACTATGTCCTAATGATCATAGGCACTGGTCATAATCTTGTTAGTTTCAGCAACCATGAAATCATCAAAATCATTTTCTATTTATGTTATAGAATAATGTTCTTGCTCTCAAATATGCAATAATGATGTACACCATAATAGAGCCAATTTTGGATGGATTCATGTGCATTATGGTCCAACAAACTGAGAACCATTTGCTTAATGTGTAATACTTGATTAAATCTTGTCAATAAGCAAAAGTATTACAAGAGGGGTCTCCTTGGCTTTTGCAGAGCCCAAACAGAAGAAGAACATCCTTATTTATATGGAATTCTCAAGCAAGTTGGCCATTGCTTAGAGGTAACCAATCATAAGCAAAGGCAAACCCTTAGGTGTATCTCAAACATCAGTTGGAAACAGCAACAAGAGGCATCCTAGTCCTAGTAATTTTGATAAAAGTTTTGCAACTCGTAACCTATTGTCAGACTACATATGGTTGATCCCATATCTTTGCCACCTCTCACTACATAGACAATGGGAAATTTGGTTGGAGAAAGGGGTTTGCCTTGGTCAAATCCCTTTTTAGGAATTAAACTTGAGATTGAATTGAAATTGCATAAAAGGAATGCTGTGTTGTTAGCAGCAGAGACTTGAATAAAATATTATACCTTTACAAGTATGAATTGCTCATGAAGATGCTTGCAATGTTGTCTTGAACTTGGATCTAGGAAAAGAAGATCTTGGATGCCTTCACAAATACCTTGATCTAAACTTCACTCCTTGTCTATCATGCTTGAATATCAATGTCAATATATTGCCTTGACTTTAATGCTTGAATGCTTACATGGATAGAAATGAGATGCCATAGACGCCAAAATGAGGGAGATAGCATTGCTTTAATACCTCTCCAAATCTATTGCAAAGCTCAAAAGTCAAAGAGGGCTAACATGGATTTGAATATCCTACTAAAAACCCAACAACAAACTCCAATCTAAATTTGGGCCACATTTAAGTGGAATGGAGCGCCTCCTGACATATGAGGCAACCAATTTCGCCCCATGCTTTATTTGGAACCCTATACCAAACAAAAAGGGCTGAAAATTAAATCAGGAACCAATTGGGAAATAAGAACTTGGAAAATGAACACGAAATTGAGTATGGAATCAAAATAAGTACATAAGGCAACCCAAGTTTGAAATAGGGCCTATGTATGCAAGAGGAGGCAAATTATTGAAATAATAAATGGGAAACACCCATCATTAAAGGGTACTCACAGAGATTTGATTTCATTGAATTAATAAATGGAGCTTTGTATTTAAATTTATTATTTAATTATTTGCAATTGGAGGATTTAATTAAAGGGGCACGCCCATAATTAAAGGAGGCCTCTTGCATAAATTAAATTATTAAGTCCAAGGGGTTTAGCTTAGTTGGTTGAAGCAATGAGTTCTCATTGTGGAGACCCTGCTCCAAACCCCAAGACAGACATCTTTGTGGAATTCTAAGTTGCGACTCTTAGTCTTCTAAATTGATATTTCTAGTGTGGTTGCTCATAAGAAGCTCAAATAAGCTTGTAAGCGTCATGTTGTTGCTCGAATGAGCACAAGATTTGTCAACGATCTTCAATATAAATTAAATATTAAATGGAAAATATTTAAATATTAATTAATTAATTGCATCCGAAAAAGACCAATTAATGCATGGAAGCCTTGGACACTAAAATTGGGTGTAGCAAAGGACTAGAACCGTATTGCTCAATTTAGGATGCTACATTCTCTCACAAGTAAATGATTTCTTTGCTGCAACAAAGAACTGGTCCACACACAACTTCATCCACTTAGTGAAGCAGAACAACCTTCCACTAGATGGGCACAGATGTTGGTTACAATTCATGGCACCTTGTGACTTCAGAAAGACAGAGAATTAAGTATACGTTTGACAGTTGATCTTATCAATGCTGGAAAAATTAATGAAAAGGCATTATAACAGGGATTGGCTGGGGTCCAATTACATGAGTCACATATGATACAGTGGTGAGTGAGAACCAGAGGCCAATTTTCATATTGATATAAAATGAAGTGCAGTCATAGGAGGCTTAGATGAATATTTTTATATCTATTTTGTTTGCCGGTATGCCTTTCAATAGAAACTTTGTAGTCTTCAAGGCTTATGTCATTATTTCTTGTAAATCTGAATTTGTATTGAAAATATATGTTTTAGGGCGGAAATCCTGGCTCAATTGACTGAAAGCACCCTGTTCCAGGCACATGGTCATGAGGTCCAATCCCCTCTTTCTTGTGGTACCAGAAATGTCCCTACAACATCACCAGCCACGTTCAAATGTTTGCTCAGCACACTGCGGGTTACAAGGGGGCTGAACCAATTCCTGTGGTCTAAAAAATTGTGAATTTTTTATTGCTGCTATACTTGAATCAACAAACACAAACATTGTTCTCAAAGTTGATGCATTATGTGAATGTCTAGACTTGAATCTTGATGTCATGTACAACTGAACTTGTTACACACAATTGGACATGCTTCACACACATGCACACACATTATACTGCCATCAACTGTCATGCACCCAACTTGGATTGCAGACTCTACTAATAGTAATAATAGTGACTTGCTAAAAAAAGGCCTAACTATGGCATAAGGAAGGACCAGCCAGTTGTCAAAGTGCGGCCCATTAAATAAGATCGCAAGCTTCTTCAAAAATAAATAAGCAAAGAACACTTAGATAGGGGAAAGCTGCCAATGGGTAAAAGTCAAAACAATTGCAATTTAAATTAAATCTGTTTTGTTGAGGGAGGCCAACCACTTGGAGAGATGCCTCTCTTGGCGGAGTCGCCTCTTTATACAGGCATGAAAGGGTATAGAAAGCAAGAAGTCAATAAAATATGGGAGGATGTACCGCAGATATAAGCAAAGATAAGTCTTCAAAGCATTGAGGAATGAGCAGCAACAATAATTTATTAAAAGCAGCGGTTATCCTAATTAGAAGACAACAATGTAAATAAAGCAACAAACAGATTACCATGCAGCAATAGTATGTAGTAATCAATCAAGCAAAAAATGGAATTAGCATGGTGTTCAGAAAGAGCAGAGACAGTGGTGTAAATAAAGCAACAATGAGATTACTATGCAGCAATAGTATTTAGTCATCAGACAAGCAAATAATGGAATTACCATGGTGCTCATAAGTAGCAGAGCAGTTCAAAGATCAGATCAGTGGTTACTACTTAATACAGGCAATAGCATTCTTGGTCAATGGTGGTCTACATGAGATACGTGCTTAGTGTATGCCTGATAAAGATACTGTCTAACTTCTTATGTGTTTGACAGAGTTGCATGGACACGGGTACGGTATCGGGTACGGGTACAGCCAGTTTTTTAGACCTCTTATTTGGGAACGGCAAATACAAGATTCTTAAAACATATATATATATATATAAACAAATTTTCAGAGTCATTAAAGAAGTTTTTCATTATAATGAAAGCAATATGAACACATAATTGCAACATATTCCAAAATACTATAGTTAGATATAGTTTTATTATTAAAACGAAATTCAAATACAGAAATGGTTTGGTAGAATCGCATGCTATCAAAAATATCATCACTGTTCTCTTGAAACTCGAGATCTAGATCATCAAGATTCTCTAAAGAGTTAGGATAGCTGGATTGAGTACGACCACCACCTAGACTCTCGAAACCCACTGACGATTCAGCGAAGGGTCCTTTGACCATGTCAGAATTCTCAACATTGAGGTTGAGATGTGTCAATGCATTTGTGGATACATCAATGTCACTTATCTCAGGTTGTACATCCCAAAGTCTATTAGGTCCTTTGATGTAGTCTGTGGAGGAATGTGACAACAGACAAAGATTAGAGTGCACATAGACAAGGTCCTCTGCTTTGCTGGCTGCCAACCTATTTCGTTTCACAAAATGGATAAAGCCATATGTACTCCAATTCCTCTCAGATGCAGAAGAACTAGAAACCTGCAATAAAAGAGTTTTATATTATAAATTAAAATTACAATTACAAAGACACAAACAATCAAAAACATTTGAAATAAGAAATAATTCTTATTAGAATAATTAGTAAAAAATCAAACCTGTGATAGAAGCTTGATTGCTAGCTTTTGAAAATGTGTAGTCATGGCACCATGGAAGTTCCACCACTTTTTAGGATCCATTTCTTTTTTATCTGCCATTGAATCAACATCTACATAAGTTCCATTAGAGGAAGCAAATGTCCCAAACTCATCTCGAATCTCCGCAGCAACTCTAGGATCTGTAAACATTTTCTTGAAAGCTTTTTTATATCCTTCAACAACCTCAACATCCCTATTTGGTGCTGTCCTATTTGGCAATGCTAACATATCAGCATGGTATTACTTAGGGTTTAAAGCATATGCCAAAAGTTGCAATGGAGTTGTCATTTTATCCCATCTTTTTTTTATTACATCATATATTTGCTTATAAAAAAATTCAGAGGGATCTTGCTCTTTTTCTATAATAATATCTCTAACTTGCTCCACCATTGTATCTATGCAATCATAGATGTCACCTAATTGTGGCTTATCAGTATCACACCGACGAATCAGGGTGTATATTGGCTCAGTGAAAGTAAATAATCTATTTGAGCCCACCAATCCTCATCAAGAATTAACCACCTGACATTATCTGCTCTATCTGTTTGTGATTGTCTCCATACTGTCCAAATGTCACTAATCACCATACTTTTTAAAGCTTGTTTGACATCAACAAGCCTTTTGAGAACAATGTAGTGTGTGGCAAAGCGTGTCTCGACCACCTTCAATAAAATAAAATAAAAACATTTTAAAACCATATAAATCTTAAATATATTTCAATAGAAAAACAAATTGAATATTTTTGAGACAAGACATTTACCCTTAACAACTCTAGCTTAGCAAATTGTCTGTAAATGGCCTGTGACATGTAATGATTACAAATAAACATCTAAATCTCTTTGGCTTCTTCATAAATCTTTTGTATCCATTGAATTTTGCCAATTTTTTGTAGCATCAAACTCAAAGAATGAACTACACAAGGAGTCCACCAAATTTTTGGATATCTTGCCTCCATGACCAACCTAGCTACTCTGCATACTTTTGCATTATCTGTGATCACTTGAACAACACTTTCTGGCCCCACAAATTCAATTGCTTCAATTAGAATGTTGGCAATAAACTATGTATCTTTCTCTTCAGCCTTGCATTCCACTGCTCTCAAAAACATTGCCCCCTTTGGGCTCATTGCAACCACATTGATTAGTGGCCTATTTCTAGCATCCTTCCATCCATCACAAATGATGGAAACCCCTGAAATTTTCCATGAATCTCAAATCACTTGCAATTGTCTATCAATAATCTCTTTTTCTTTAATCAAAAGAGTAGTACAAACCTTCTCATACCTTGGGCTTTTGTATCCTTTTGGAGCTTCATCAATAGACCTAACCATCTCTTGCCAATATGGCGAGCAAACCACATTAAATGAAATCCCATTCACATATAGACAACGTGCAATACTCTGATCTGTATCCTCTCAACTTTGCAAATTAAATGCCTTTTCAAGAGGTCCTAAATTACGCCTCTTGTCACCAGCAAATGTTCCTAAAGTTGGATGCAAAGGAGGTCTATTGAGACTTGACCTTTGTCTTGACTTTATAACTTGACTATTAGCTTCATCCTCTTCTTTTTGGTACTTTGCAATCTTCTCACGTGACAATCCCTTCCCTGTTTGACCATCAACCTTTGGACCAGGGCACACTTCACATCCTATACCTTTTATGTGACAAAATTGTCCACGAACCCTAGTATAAGAACTGTTATAATCAATCAGACACTCATGACACCTCCATTTAAAACCTTCACCGCCTTGAAATTTCTCGATGATGGTTACATGTTTCCATAATGGATATTTAGCACATGTTTTCATAATGGATATTTAGCATTTGGTTTGATCCACTTGTCATTTTTTGATGCTCTAACATCTGCTGACGATAACGCCATAATTAGGTTCCTGAAAAAAATTAAAAATTAGTAAAATTATGAAATCAAAACAAATTTACATTAAGCTATAAAGCACAAATTTAAAATTATAATAATAATTTATAAAATGATTAAATTAAATATATGTGCAATAATTTTTATTTCAAATTTAATTTTACAAGAATATAACTTTGAAACTTAAATCTAAATTATTTATTAATTAAAAATAAATTAAATATACTCATAATGTGAATGTTTGGTAGCTTCTATCAAATAACTCTACGGTTATTCATATAATTATATATGAGATATAATATTATTTGAGATATATATATATATATAACACAATTAAGTTTGTATTATTAATTATCTATTTATTGAATAGACATGTCTATTCATTCACCCATGCTCAATATAAATGAGAGGATGTTGCATATGGAAAACATATACCTTATTACAGGCAATGCCATTATATTTGTAGCAAAACCGAGAAACATCAACATGGTATCAGAGCTTAGTTGGTCTTAGGGATCTTTCTGAGAGATTTAATTGTGAAAATAAAGAAGGGTCGTGATGTGCGTTTCTCTCAGCACCTGTGCATTTTCTATCAAAACCGTAAGCTCTCATTAGTTCTACACAATTGTGTGTAGTGCAAATTGAAGCTAACATTGAAATAGGAATGGAGCGCATAAATTGTGTATGAAGATAATAGTAAGATGCTCTTGATGTCTAGGCCACCATAAAGTATTAAAGGCGAGAGTTGATATTTGTGCAATTGGCGCACCTATTAATCAAATATAAATCCACTGTTCAGGCCAAGAACACTTTATATTTGATGATATCAATGATTCGCCAAATTCATTGTTCAGGCCAAGAACGCTTTATATTTGATGATATCAATGATTCGCTAAATCCACTATTTAGGCCAATATAGCGTTTTGTTGTTCCAACTTGTGTGAAAAATGTCAGCCAAATCATATTACCATCAATACAAAGAAAGGACTTAATGAATGCAAACTATACATGCAACAAAATACACGTATGCAAATGTATATGGTAGAAAGTATGCCAACTCTAATGTCAGAACTTTGTTGGCATGGGACGTGTGCCGAAAGTGGCATCAATTTTCTCTTGCAGCGAAAAGAAAAGACAAATAAGTCAGTATTAGAGGGAGGCGAGTACTGTGGAGAAGGACGACTGGGAGTATTTAGTGCATCGATTGTTTGGAAAAGCCATGCTCACGAGGTTATTAAATGTGCTAGGCAACTCATTGAAATGAGTGAATGTTGTTGGATGAACCTTGATTCAAAGACTCACTATTTCTCACCAAGAAATCATTGTGCAGGGAGAACTGTGGTCTCATGCAATGCAGCTCATGTTACAACATATCCACAGTATGTTATGACAACCATAGTGTCAAAATAAATTTGATCTACTTAGAAAGGGGCATTTGCGATCAAATTTGTTGAAAACATTATTACAATACCTTAGCAAATGTGAAAATGGCAAAATAAGGATAAGTGTCCATAGATATAGTACATGCTGAAGCTATTCGAAATGATTGGTATAGAACAAAATTGTGGGACCCAACTATATGTATGTAAAAGGTAAGTATGCTGACATGTTTATAAAGTTATACTAATATTCATGATAATATTATTATGGGAAAATTTCCTAATATGATTATTAGGAATATAAAATAGAATAAAATTCTTAGTAATACTAAATATAAATAAGAATGCTATTTTAAATAATAAGGATAGGATAATACTATTGTTTTGAGAATAAAGATGATATTATATGTTAATATCATTATCATTATTTATTATTATCCTTGTATTCTCTCTCTTATTTTTTATTTCAATACATACTATAAAAACTATGTGCTTTGATCTTTTCTTTTGAGAATGGTATTGTAGGAAAAAGAGGGAGATTAAGATTCAAAGGGAGAAGACTGAGGATGCTATTTGGTTAACCTTCAGTAAACCCGATTTTATTGATTAAGAGGGAGTAAACCATGCTGAGATGGTTTCTATAATGATCTATAAGTTGTCACGGTCAAGAGGACTGTGACCATGTGACTTTTATATGGACCTATCTCTTGTGTACATCATGAGGAAGTGACGACTTCCAAATGGTCATCACTTGTATTTGGGAGAAGTTGTTGTAAGGTGGCGATCTTACAATAAACTTGTATTATGAGATCAAATACATTGAGTAAATGGTGAATGTCTTGTATCTCAACATTCTGGAAGGCCATTACTCTTAGAGTACTTGGTGAATATCATTGATATCCTGGGAGGCCAATACTCTTGATATCAATTGTGATATCTAAACGTTTTGAGTAAGTGGTGAATATCATTAATACTCTGGGAGGCCAATACTCTTGATATCAAATGTGATATCTAAACATTTTGAGTAAGTGGTGAATATCATTAATATTTTGGGAGGCCAATACTCTTGATATCAAATGTGATATCAAATCTTATTTGAGTACTTGGTGAATATCGGACGTCGATATTCTGGGAGATCCAGACTCTTGATATCAAATGCGATATCTTACCCTAAGTTTGAGTAATTGATGAATATCATATGTTGATATTCTAGAGATTAATACTCTTGATATCATACGCGATATTAAATTGTGGAAAACTTTTGAGATATCCTTATATTACCAATGGTGTAATATTTGTTTTGTGTTTATCCTCCCTTGCCAAGAGGGAGTGTTAATGTTTGGTAGCTTCTGTCGGATAACTCTATGGTTATACATATAATTATATATGAGATATAATATTATTTGAGATATATATATATATATATATATATATATATAACACAATTAAGTTTGTATTATTAGTTATCTATTTATTGAATAGACATGTCTATTCATTCACCTATGCTCAATATAAATTAGAGGATGTTGCATATGGAAAACATATACCTTATTACAGGCAATGCCATTACATTTGCAACAGATCTGAGAAACATCAACACATAATATTAATTAATTTCATTGAAATATAAATTTAATATTCTAATGGTAACTCTACAGTCTAAAACAATTATTAGGCTTTATGAATTATTACATATTATTACTATAATTAATAATACTATTTAATATTTATTAATTTTTACAAAGTTTAAATTTAAAAAAATAAAAAATAAATATAAATATAAAACTAGTTTAAATTTTAATAATTATTATTGTAATTTTTATTTTTATTTTATTTTATTTTAAAAACTAAATAATATTAATTTATTAAAATTATACTATTAAATTTTATATTCATTTACTCAATTTTCTTGATATTTGTAAAATAAAACTTAGAAATGTAATTTGTAAATTTAATTTGAACTATATTAAAAAACATCATTAACATATAAACAAAAATTTTAAAAATCAAACTTAAAACAATTAACAAGTTACGGTTTACCTGTATTGCGATGAAAAGCGCTGAAAACGATGGAGGATGCAGACGAATTGGAATTCCACGCATAGGAGAAATCAAGGCTGGAGTAGACGCAAAACGCCCATATTCAGAATGCCATTTGAACGTTTGATCTATCAATCGCTTGAGGGGTTTATTTATAACTGCATTTTTTTTAGTTTTTCCCAGCGATTACGGCAATCTAACGGCAACCTGGTGTGGATATTTCTTTAAATCAACATGAAAAAAATGACAATCTATTTTATATTTCCTACTAAATCATAATTAACCAAAGTTTTTTCCGAACGACTAAAGAAATTCGGTGTTGAAGATGGTAGCTGCGATAGAGATCTTTATCCCTGGAAATATGAATGTTATTACCGTTATTGTTACATTCAGCTGAAAAAGGCACTTAAGTTTTAATTTGTAACATTAAATGTAAATGGCATGTGTCATTCTCATGCATTGAGGTATGAATATTCGAAGAGTCCTATTTAATTATAAGAGTTATAAGAATCTCAAGAGACCTTCGGTTATAATGTGAAGAGTCTCTTCTTTTGTTATATATATCGCATTAAGCGATAGGCATTGCACACTTGAATTTTTATTATCAATAAAGATATATTTTGTTGTGTAGCTGGGTTTTTCCCTTCATTCTCGAAGGGTTTCCCAGGATATTTCTGGTGTTCACTGTTTCAATTTTGAGCTCTATTCTTGTTGTTGTTGATCATTATTGATTTCTAGGCTCTAAGTTTCAACATGGTATCAGAGCCAGTTGAAAAGTGTTCACATGGGTCAGTAAAAGTAAATCATTCACGAAACATTGGATGATAGCACTCGGGGGAAGAGTCTTATGATTTGCATATCTATGCATCTGTATACTCGAGAATGGAGTTACAGGACCAAGTCTTGCATGGTGAAGTTTAAAGGTGGATGAATATTTATTCAATCAGAGTATCTAAAGTTTGGATACAGAGTTCAAAGTAACAATGAAAGTACCATAGCCTGTAGTCCTTGTAACCGTCAATGCTTGAATATAAAGATAAGTTTTGTTTTAACTTATTACTGAATATATATTAAATGATTCAGAGTATATTAGTCGGTTCTTGATTTTATCTATTGAAGTATTTGTATATTTCAATTGAAGGGATATCTGTGATCTGCAAATAATAACATTTTCATTGGTCAAGGGGAACATGGATACCCCTGATACTTTTCATGCCCGCTAATATTCGAAAGAGGTTTTGCATGAAATGTATGATGTCAGACATCGATGCATGATTCTGAAGAGATTGTGCGTTCATCTATTCAAAAGGTCAAGTCATTATGTGTCGTCACGTCAATTAACCATTGTCAAATATGCAATGCATTGTGGTGTATTTGTTGTCACCATCCTTAATGATCCACGATGGTTCTCTCATTTATTTCTCTATCTTTTATGTTTCATTCTTATGTATTGGTGGAGATAAATCTATTGCGAGACTTGATCTTTTATGCAAGGAGAAGCATGTAACATCAAAGTAGAGGAAAGTTTGCGGCTATTTTAATTTTCAGTGAAGTCACCAAATCTAACAGAACTCAATGGTGGGAATACCGAATAGAGGTCCTTGAGTTGGGGTTCTTCCTTCTCTGCATCGTAGATTTGGTCGCTAGAAGAGCATCATCCTGATTGTAATTCATAGCTCATAGCAACTTCATCAGGATTATCGGGAGAAATGTTTGTGTATGTTCATGTATTTTGAGTTGCAGAACACAGAGAGTTCCTCCTGTTAATCATCGTTCTTCTATTTGCGATCAATATGAAAGACGTTATGGTAACGGGAATTTTGTCCGTTTTCTTGAGGCGGCTCTTGGACAGATTTAAGTCCATCAATTTTAGCATAACCGACATGGGGATCTCATGTAGCGTTTTGGTTCTTTCTGAAGAAAAGTCAAAGAATCTGCTATCGAGGATTAAAGCATCAATCATACCCGATGAAGTAATGTTTGGCCCTATAGGAAGTGAACGGATTTGTGTACCAGAAGAATTTTGATCTCCCATTAGAGGTGACAAATTATTAAGGATATTGGAAATACAAGATGTGCACGGGCGTTTGGAAAACTAATAGCCTCTCCTCATATTCTTGTTTTCATGCGTTAACGATCTGTTACTTTCAGTAACTGTCAATGGTGATGATTTCTTGTACGCAGTGCCACATATGGAGAGATTTGCGTAACTTTCGACGAAAAAAAAAAGGGGGAAGCCAAGTATTTTCTATGTTATCTTTCTATCTAAAGTCATCTACTATATTGTCATATATGAAATGGTTAGATTTGGAAAGTTTATGACAAAATTATTTTACTAATCTCTTTTGGTTGCAAATGGATGCTATAAGATCTTTGAGAATGTTTATTCACAGTCACATTCAGAGGGAAGTCTCCGGCATATTTTTTTGTGATATTTGCTTACAGTCTTCAGATTTTGATAAAATATTGAGGAATAGTTTATGAGTATCTTTGTGTAAAGCTCTTTTATCTGAAGATTGTAGATAAATTTCACTCTGTTTTTTTTTTTTGGAGGAGGAGGATCAACAATTTGTTGGATGGTTAGGAAAGCTTGATCTTATACATGGCCACCATGGGTGCACATTGGTCATTATCTCATGCAAGATTGTGTCAAGTCGACACTTTGATTGCATTCTTTTGCTACAAAGTGAGACTTTGTTGTTAAATAGTATTGCATGGAGTTGAAGAGATAAGTATTACTGTGATGTTTATATTATATTCTTATAATTGTATTGATGCCATGAAATTTATAGTAGCTATTAAGGCATCATTTTGAACCTCTTTGTATATGTGTGTTTATAGAGATTAGACCACGAAGAGATGAGTATTTATGGTTATATTACTTGAAAAGTGATTATATTTAGCATTGATATTTGATTTTAATAATCTTTCTTGATTGCAGGATGCAACAAAGGATTATAGCTCTAGAGGGAGATTTTAGCTTCAGAGGGAGGCTTCATAATTAAAAAGGAGTGCTTATGGAAGTCCCTTATTTCTCTCATATGCTTGTGATGCTTGTGGTATTTATAAAATTTGAGAATTAAATGGAATCAAATCTTAGTTTGTTATTGTCTATTTTATTCGTGTGTGAATAAATGAGATTGTAAGATCAGCTATGATAACTCTTTCACTATGTGATAGTGAACATCATGTTGAGAGAGTCCATGATGTCGTCACGTTGAGAGATTCCGTGATGTGAGTTGGATGTCATGTTGAGAGATTCCATGACAGTTTACGTTGAGAGAGTCCATGAACAAAGGCTTAGCTATGAGTCTTGCAAATCTTTTCATGTTGAGTGATTCCATGAATATGATTGATTGTTACAAATTTCGTGTTGAGTGATTCCATGAATGTGATTAATTGTTACAGGTTTTCATGTTGAGAGATTCTATGAATGTGATTAATTGTTACAAGCTTTCATGTTGAGCAATTCCATGAATATGATTGATTGTTATAGTTTTCCATGAATCTAATAGGATATATGGGATAAAATTTCATCATTAGCATTTTGGTTGTAGTCTTGTGTGATTGTTCAGCCAAAGATCTCTCTCTGGCTAAGAGGGAGTGTTAAAGATGGTAGCTGCGATACAGATCTTTATCCCTGTAAATATGAACGTTATTACCGTTATTGTTATGTTCAGCTGAAAAAGACACATAAGTTTTAATTTGTAACATTAAATGTAAATGACGTGTCATTCTCATGCATTGAGGCATGAATATTTGAAGAGTCATATTTAATTATAGGAGTTATAAGAATCTCAAGAGACCTTCGGTTATAATGTGAAGAGTCTCTTCTTTTGTTATACACATCGCATTAAGCAATAGGCATTGTACACTTGAATTTTTATTATCAATAAAGATATATTTTGTCGTGTAACTGGGTTTTTCCCTTCATTCTTGAAGGGTTTTCCCAGGATATTTCTGGTGTTTACTGTTTCAATTTTGAGCTCTATTCTTGTTGTTGTTGATCATTATTGATTTCTGGGCTCTAAGTTTCAACATTCGGCTCCAATTTTTCCGAAATCTATTTTCACCGTTTCTGGCACAGATTTGTAAATGGCATCTTTCCAAAAACGGGCGGAAAAGATTTTCCCTCGTATTTGCTCCGTTTTGTCTCCGTATCCATATCAGATACGGCAATACACGTGTCAGAGGTCGGGGGGTTGCATTTCCGGTAACCCTGGTGTTTGATATAGTTAATGATGTGAAATGCATATTCTAAATTATTTATCCAGCTATAATCCAACAATAAATCACATTAGAAGAGGAAGAAATGCAAGAGAGGGGAGCAGATACAATATCACCATCTAAGAAAACCACTCCATGCTAGATTCCAATGTGCCTAGCACTTTGGGCCAAGAGGGTGCGTTTCTGCTCCTAGTCTTAGATAGGAAGGATTTCCAAGCACCCTATTACGATTTCCTTTCCAACCACTATTATGGTTGATTGTTGGAGAATCAAAAGTAATACGAGGATGAATAAGGAGACATAAATAGGGAGGGCAAATACAAGCACCCCACTATGTAGACCACCCAATGTTGGATGTCCAATGTGCCTACCAATTAGGGAGAAAAGGGTGAATGTTTGCTCTTTGGCTTAGTGTGAGGATTACTTTGGGCCAACTCATCATGCTCCCTCATTCAAACCCTATTGTAACTGAATACTAAAAAATGAATAAGGCAACATGAACAAGGAGGCGAAGACAAGCATTGCACTAGGTGGACCACCCCATGATGGATTTCCACTATGTCTACCACTTGGGGCCAAGGGGGGATGATATATTTGTTCTTGGGATTGGTACAAAGATTGCTTTGGGCCAACCTATGATGCTCCCTCATTCAAAACCGATTGTGATGAATGTATATGAAACATGACTTATCTAATGAATTATGATGATTTTACATATTTGCTAAGTTGTTGGTTTGAATTTGGGTACAAATTTGGGTTCAAGATTTGGGTTTGAAATTCATTCAAAATTTCAAAGAAAAAAAATGGGTTGGGTTTAGACTCGTTTTGGGTTCATCCATACAAGAATATGTGTTTTTAATATTTACAAACTACATATATATACATTATATAAAAAGTTTATACACCACTTAGTTCACAAATACACAAATGACATAAAGCAATCTTTTGTTCACAAATACACAAATGACAAAAAACAATCTTTTTGGTCTTTTTGGTAGTCACCTTTAGAAATGGAGGGTCAAATAGACATAATTTAGCAAAATAAACTTTTCGAAGAAGTCAATGAAAATGTGCTTTTTGGTCTAATTCGCTCAAGTTTCCTTGAAAGTTGTTACGGGTTCCTGCATTGAAATCAGAAGTCTGCAAAAGTCTATCAAAATTTCACCCAGGTCCCTTTGCAGGACTTTCCAGCGAATTTGACAGACTCTCACAGACTTTTGGACGAATTCAAACCAAATCAACATTTACAGCAAACCATTTCCTGGATTTCACATGCCAAGAGCAAAAGTGGCAACTTAGCATATTTGTAATCATGTGTGTGATTACAAACCCTGACAGGAATAACTGATCTTATGAATTATATTTCAAGTATTATCCAACATGGTTGTAGGATCTCAAGATGATTTATTGGTAAAGGTATAATTCTAACTATTACATTCTGTATTTTTTATTGCACTTGCGATTCTACAGCAAGATCCAAGATCCTCACAAAAAGGGAACATTACATCACCAATTGATCAAAATATCTAACTATATATACACAAACAATTGCAAGAAATATACAAAATTAAATCATTTGATAGTATGATACTTCACCATTGATCAAGATATCTGGTAAATATTAAATAATCCATGTCATATACGTCTATGTTCACGATTCCAATGCAAATCAAAATATCATTACAATTACAAAATCAATATTCGGTTCATGATTCAATGTTCATCAATCAAGAATCAAAATTCACTAATCTGAATCAGAATCATAACGATTAGCAAAAAATGATTTAAAGCACAGGTTATAAAGTGTATTTAAAAAAAAACTTCAAATTTGACATCTGGGTGCGTGGATTCTTGCAGAGGCTCCCGGATGTCATCTGAGTGCTCACAGGAAGTGCATCCAGGGCATCTGGATCTAAATCAGTTTCTGGACGAACCCACTTCTGCATCCAGGCCTGGGAGCTGCGAATCAGTAACTGAGGGTTTACCATTCATCTGTAGATCAATATCAAGTTCTTGATGCCATGTACATAAACCATATCAAGTAATCAACTGTTTGTATACTGACATAAAGCGACTAAATCGGAAGGTGTCCATTGGCTGCCACAAAACCTTACTTCAAAGTACCAGCAGATTTACAGAAAGTGAAGATAGAGATTGTTCTTACGGTTTAGCAGAGAAACCAAGAAACCTACTCCAGCAGATAAGATAGATTTTTCAATGTACAGAAGCATATTGTAGTCAAATCTGATCAGCATACCTCTCTATCTGCTGATATCAGCTGGGTCTCATCAATAACTAGTCACCAAAATTACACCTCAGGATGCTGATAGTAACAACAGCACCCCTAAATTAGAACCGACTTCAGCAGTTTTAGCAGAACTTAAAAAACACAACTGGAATTTTAGTAACGCCTATTTCTTTCCTACTTTGAGAATGCTCAGTTGTTCACTATCTAGGGCCAACATCTTCGAGTACTTTCAGGAATTACCTGACATCTACGGAGAATCGAAAGTCATTTTTATGTTAAAACTGTGCCCCTCAATGACACTATGCCTAAATGGCCAAACCAAAGGGAGGAAAGAAATCAGTAATAGGATCGCAGAAGGTGCCTAAAGCAATCTACCAGAAACCCAAAACACACTAACAAACCTCTTTACCATGACCACAATAGTTTAATACTGTGGTGGAATGAAACTCTCAACCTGTGGATACTGAATTATGCCATTTAGTTGCAGCAACTTTGTGATTTGCACTTAGGGATATTGATACCGAAAGAGGGAGGGTGCTAACAAAGCAACACCAATTAGTAGAGATTACATCTATAAGCTAAGATCAGACGCGAAACTATGGTTAAATACTGTGGTGGAATGAAACTCTCAACCTACGGTACTGAATAATGTCATTTAGTTGCAGTGACTCTGTGATTTTTCAAACCACATACATGAAAAATAGGCAAAAGCTAAGGTACTCGACAACGCACTTATAAGGATATCAGTACCGAGAGAGGAAGGGTGCTAGCAAAGCAACGCCAATTATAAGATATCCCATCTATAAGCTAAAATCAGCCACAAAACCATATGAATCTGTATCTTATTGTGTTTCAAATTTACTCAGAACGTCACGTCTACTTTGGCATCTACCAAGTCCACTCGTGTTTTAAAGGTCTTATTTTCATTCAATTGCCGCATACATTCACAACCATAAACGTAAATTTTAAATAATTAAAGAGCGAACATATAATGTTGTCACTGGGAAAATTGAGCCCCAAATGAAAGAGAGAAATCTACATCCAACAACTCTCTCCGTAATGTCACTCTTATATTCCATATAAGAAATTAGACATTCTGTACTATCCAGGTTTTCGAGCACTGAAAATGCAAAGTTAATTGGAAGGGAGGAGAAAAAAATCCCACCTGCTACATAAGGGCGAGCTACAGACCGGGTACAGTTACTCCAAGCTCGTAAGAGAAAATTTCTAAAAGCCATGCAATACTTTTAACTTTCAGTCCACCCTTAAATTTGAAACGGATGTTTTGAACTTCTGAATTCTGTACCTCGGCTTTGAGTTTTATAGGATATGTATAAAAATCTAAGCATCCGATAGTTTCCACCGATCGTTCTTGTGGCAGCACAAATTTAACGGGCAGGAAAACTGAAGAAAGGGAACATCGCGAGGAGAGAAACCCCTGATAAAATCTATCTATCCAATAGGGCAATAAAACTGGGGTCTGATGGAGGAGGGCTTCCTCCTTCTAGCTTCTTGTTTTTAGAAATATTCTGAAGTCAGGGAATTCATATATTCTGTAGTCTAGTTAGTGCAACTTACTATTAAATCAAGGAAGTTGGTAGGTAATCTTATTAAAACAACGATGGAAAGCGTAAACAAGAGACGCAATGTTCGTGCTTAACGCATAATGGTTGTAGAGGTGTAAATGAGTGAGAATCTAAATTAACATTATGAATGCATTAATTTTGCCTAAAAATGCACTTGTGATCTGATAGGATGGCTCATATTTTGTTGTTAAGTTCTCGTCTTAGAAATGCGCTTGTGATCTGATAGGATGGCTCATATTTTGTTGTTAAGTTCTCGTGCTATATTATTATATCTTTGGACATTTAAGCGCAAGAATAAGAGGCCAAAGTCTCAAATATCGCACTAAGTACTTAATATCATACTATGATCGATACATATGCTTTAGACAAATTTGCACTTTCTACATTGACAACTTAAATTATGTGCAATGAGGAAAGATATTCATACCAATATTTGAATTATAGAACTTGAAGAAGCGATGAAGCATTTGGAGTATCACATTATATGTTTAAGCATACCATGCATGCTACTAGACAACCATAAGTAGTTGGAATAACTCCCCCAACTATGTATTATTCTCATCTTGATTATCAAATGGAACTCACGCTATTTTTATTTAATCATTACCATTGGACAAAAACTAGGATAGAGATATAGATAGATATAAATAGCAATATACAACAATAACAACATAAACATATATGCAAAGGAAAAAAGGATAGATAATATAGAGGAAGAGGAAGAGAGATAAAATAGTAAGATAGAGTGATACCAACATAAGTTGTGTGTGAGAAGAAAGAATTAAATATAATTATTTTTCTTAATAAAATAAATAGTCAAAATAAAATCATGGTTATAATAAAAAATTAAAATATATTATATTTTAATTAATGAAACTAAGAATTTAATTTTTAATATTAAAATTCACATTTCTATAAGAAAAAATGAAATGTATTGGATTATTAAAATATTTTATAAGTAAAACTAATTGTTTAATTTTAAACAATTAGAGAAGGTTTACTATTAATGTTTTGTATTTCCAAATTTTTCATAAAATTAAGTAATTTTTAATTATGAAATAATATCTATATAATTTAATATGTACATTTGTAAATAATAAATAGATGTAATACATATAAATTTGATGTTGATGAATAAATATGATATAATAAATAAGAAATAAAATATAACTATTTTATTTTAATACATAGTTTATAAAAACCTAATAATAATTTATATATCTTTTAGAATTGAATTATTTATATTTTGTGGTTATTTCTTTAGTATTTTTTTAATATAAAATATAATTATTAATTTAATATTAAAATATATATTTAAATTTTAAATTTATTTAAACTAAATGATAAATTGTTTAAATAAAAAATATTAATAATAATAAATAATATAATTCAAAAATTGCAACACTGAACACTATTATAAAATATGATTAAAAAATAATATTGTTTAATTTATTTTTATAAAAGTAAAATAATAGTAATAATTTAACTACTTTTAATAAAAAAGAAAAGTTTTAAAAAAATCAGAAATTCAAATACAAAGATATAACATATTGAAATTATATTAAAAAGACATATTTATTAGTTATATATATATATATATATATATATATATATATATATATATATATATATATATAATTTGAACTTATGCATTACATGAAGTTTTAAGAACAAGTTATATCAAATAGTAAAAAATAAACATCAATGTAAAACTAATAGTAAATATATTTAAAATAAGAAATTAAAAATATTTAATAGATTGTGATAATTAATATTGATTAGACATGTTGTGTGAGGTGGACATGTTATGTGAGGTGGAAGATAAAATAATTGAAAAAATAAAATTTTATCAACTTGTCACAAATGTGGAAAAGATAAAGTTATAATTAATACATTCATTAATGCAAATGAATTTGTTAGAAAATATTTGTATTTTTTTTTGAAGAAAATTAATTTTCTCCCCCACTAAAAATAGTATAGACCAATAGAATGGATGAAAAATGTGATTTATAAATTAATGGAAAATTAGAAAAAGATATAAACATTTGAAATCTCATATAATCTTTTAAATTATTAGATTTGATTGGTGAGTGTTAATGACATATTTGGATTGACATGAATGCATAAGTATTCCTGCAGGAACTAATAATATGAATTTTATGCAATAATAAAATGTATAAAGTGCTGAAAGTAATATGTTGCATTTTGTGTATAAATAATTAAAAGTCTTACAAAACAACAAGTCAATTTGTCAATAAATATATATTTTTTGAATTATTTCAAATATAATATAGATGAAAACTTTATAGTTGCAAAAAAAATTAAATAATAAATTGTTTTGATTAGACAAATAAATAAAGATAAATATATTTTTATGAATTATTAATTATTTCAAATATAATATAGATGAAAACTTTATAGTTGCAAAAAGTAATTGAACAATAAATTGTTTTGATTGGACAAACAAATAAAGGAAAAAATTGCACTCGCAAAACAACCACGCAAATTGTCAATAAATATATTATTTTGAATTATTTTAAATACAATAAATATGAAAATTTTATAGCTCAAAAAGTAATTGAATAATAAAGTGTTATAATTGGACAAACAAATTAAAAAGTAAAAGTGTTAAAGTTTCCAGGGACTAATAAGAACTTTTGGTTTCTATATTTTGAACATTAAAAATAAAAAATATTTCTTTTTTAAAAGGATTTTTAATCTTAAAAAAATGAAAATAAAATATATGGTAACACGTATTTATAATTATTTTCAACAAATAATAATAAATAATCTAAGCTTTGGCCCATTTCCTATAAAAAAAATTAACGAGCACTAAATAGCACTTCTAAGTTGGTAGATCAATGTTTAACCTTGTTTCTTCTTCACCCACTTGCTAAAAAGTGGAGACTCTTACTTTTGAAGAGTAGATTCTAAATAATCTTGTAGCAAAATAAATTTTATTCATAGGACCGCCATTTTCTTCAAAAATAGAGTTTTAGCCCTTCTAATGGGAATCCTGCCTACTTTGTCTTTATAGAGACGAAAACTCACTTGAATAGACAATTTATTTGTATTTATTAAATTAAATTAAAATTTACAACATAAATGTACTGTAATTTTAAAATTAATTAATAAACTAGCACAAATTGTCTAATCATATGCATTTTAGCTCTTACATAGACGTGATTTTGAGTTTTCATCATTTTTAGTTGAATTTACACAATCAAAAAATATTATGGAATTGAGGTTTTAAGTACTTCTAATGTTATTTTGTCTTTGTAAGATATTGATAATGTGTGTAACTAGCTAAAAAGGTATACTTTGAGTAGATATTTTTTGGAGAGGGTTTCACCTAAAAGTATGTTGTGTGATTAAGTTTTTGAAGCTTCGACCCCTCATGAGGTCCTACTTCACGACATCTAGAATCTCACTAAGGGTTTCTTCTTGCTTCAATATTCTAACCCCTCCCATGTTGAGGGTGTCCTAAAAAACGGGCCCTAGTTTGTTTGTCTTTCATGTTGGTTTTTCATCCATGGTTACGAGACCTTATTGTCTTGGATGAGAAAAATCTTAAAGTCATTGTTTGGATAGAGTTTATAAAGTTTCCCTTATTATATGCAATTTCCCAAACACTTGGTAGGGTGGTTTGCATGGAATCAAACTTTTCTTCATGCTCGTCTCCCAAAAAAGATTTGTGTTAATGTTAATCTATCTTGCAACCTCAAAGAGACCATTGATATTCAGGTTGGTGATCAATGTTTCTCTCAGCGAGAGTTATTTGAATTTTCCTAACACATGTTATTCGTGTCAATCCTCTAAGCACAAGATAAAGGATTTCATCATGCTACTCCTAAGATGAAGTCTCCACCCAATGAGACAACTCTTCATTAATATTCCAAGAGTGCCAAGTCAGATAAAAGATGCATCACAATGGTTCAAAAAATAAAATGCGCCATGGATTTTGCGTAAAATCAACCCAACCTAAGCTACAAAGAAATCAACAATCCCCTAACTCTAGGGTTTTAAACTCTAGAGTTCAAATGAAATTTTAACTAAGAGTGGTTCACGTTATGTGTGGGTTGTAATGTCCCCTTTTAGAGCCAGTCATTATTGGAACTTCTTTAATCAATTATGATGTTCATAATAGTCGTTAGAATTATCAAATGTTATTATTATTTAGATTTAGAACCAGAGGACATAGATGTTATCCAAGTTGTCTAGACACCTTCTACATACTCCCTTAAAGTTTACGAGTCCACATTTGTATTACGAAGATTTACAGAATGTTGACCCTTACCGTCTATTGGGATAAGATCCATTAGATTGAATTTATACAAATTCTTCCCTAGTAACACTTTAGTCCCCTTTCTTAGCCAAATAGTAGTAGGATTGAAATGTCGATATATTTTGTTTATTGTGCTATTATAGTTGATATTGCAATCTCATTATTGTAAATGATATTAATACTCAATAGTTATAGATATATGTATTAAAAATGGAACAGAGAAAGAAAGCGGTGACAGTAGATAACAAAAGCATTTTATTAATCTAGCTGCACCCAAAAAACCAATTACATAACCTCTAAAAATAGAGGGATTCTAGACCTTTATGTGGATGGTATGATGGACAGAACTATCAATGAGCTAAACAACCATTACATTTATCTGTTGCAAATGTGGAGAAATCACCTTGATTCAATGCACGTGTGGGGGAGACTCAATGTTAACTAGAGTGCATGCAACATTGACTTAATCTAGCCATAGATGTGGAAGAATGGAGTATTAATTTCTAACACCCTCCCTTAATTTCTACCACTTCAAAAATTCTTTCAGTGGGAGAAATTACAATAAGAAATTTAGATAGGATAGGTCCCGACATTGAGCCTTGTTAGGTACCCATTTACAACATAAAAAGATTGTGCCCCAACTAATGAAATTATTTTTCCTTTTGGATTTCTCACCCAAACAAGTGGTTTTGGCTTACCACAAACCATTCAAAATTTATAAGTTTTTCACAAAAATAAGTGGTTTTGGCTTACAATGAACTGTTCTTCACCTAAACAAATGGTTTTGGCTTACCACGAACCATTCTTCACCTAAGCAAGTGGTTTTGGCTTGCCACGAACCCTTCAATAGATTAGCCTAAACAAGTGGTTTTGGATTACCACAAACCCTTCAAACTTCACACAAATATTGTTCCAATAATAGGGAAACTAGCTCTAAACTTTTCTCATGCACAATAATATTAAGTCCATATGAAAAAATAATCCATCTATCGAGTCACATGGGTACCCAATTGATGTGCTTGCTAGTTCTCTAGAAATAGTTTTTAGATACATGGTTCATCAATATGTAAAAACTTTTCTCACATGATACACAACTAGTCTATTCAGTCTCGATTTCCTTTGGTGGCAAATTTTTTATCTTCAACTAGCTTCTCTCAACACTAGAAGCTTAGATTGTATCTTCACAAGTTCTCTTCATTCTAGACATTGACTTCAATGATCAGCCTTACTTTTCATTTGGTAGCAACAAATCTTCTATGTCACATTTTAAAATTTAAAAAAAAAAACAACTTCATGCATCAACAAAAAATCAAACATTGACATACTCAAATAAAATCACAGCCCAAAAAATCTAATGGCTCTAATACCATATTAAAAAATAGAACAGAGAAAGAAAGTGGTGACAACAGATAACAAAAGAATTTTATTAATCTAGCTACACCCAAAAACCAATTGCATAACCTCTATAAATAGAGGGCTAAAGTTAAAGAAGAGGATTCTAGAGCCTTTATGTGGATGGTACAATGGATAGAACTATCAGTGAGCTAGACAACCATTACATTTATCTGTTGCAAATGTGGAGAAATCACCTTGGTTCAATGCATGTGTGGGGGAGACACAATGTTAACTAGAGTGCATACAGTGTTGACTTAATCTGGCCATAGACATGGAAGAATGGAGTATTAATTTCTAACAATATGATCAATTTTCATATATATAAATATGTATATCATATAGATATAATATATCTTAGAATCATATAAGATTATGTATTTTTGTCTCCTCCCTTTGAACAAATTTCATTGTATTTATATTTTTATTTATAATCGTATATCCATTCAAAAAGTCACACCCCTTTGTAATTACAATCGACATGAAAAGTTACAACCCTTCATACTTACAATCTTTTGAAAAAACCACAACCTTTCATAGTCATAATCCTTTCAAATAGTCACAATACCTTATAACTACAATATTTTTTAAAAGGCACAAGCATTCATAATTATGACCCTTTTGAAGAGTCAAGTCCTTTCAATATTATTGATACCTTTTAAGAAAGTCACTTTCTTATTTTCTTCACATTGCTTTCCTCTTCCCCTATTCCTTCTTTTACTCATCTTTTTTTCGTCTTATTTCCTTCTTATTGAAATAAACTCTCCTCTCTTTCATATCTTATTTTGAAGGAGTTGTGTCTCTTTATTACATATATTTTGACTTTTCATTAGATTTAGTTAACTTATATTATTTTATATTATATTATTCATTTAGTTATTTACTTTTTACAATATTATCTCTTGTATTTAATTTTATTTATTTATTCATCCATTGTAATTTTATTATTATTTGATTTATTTAGATCTTAGTTTATTGATAATAGATTATTAATATTTATTTTTATATATTATAATAATATTTTAATATTTTTTTTAAAAATTAATACTAAAATATAATATATAATTTTATTATTATTATTTATTTAATAATTTTATCTTATTTAATTATTATTAAGATTTCATCTTAAGATGGGGGCATAACAGTCTACCCTTCATAAATTTGTTTGCCCTCAAGCAATTTGAATTGTTGAGATTATGGGTGTTGCACACATTGCATGATATTGTTATATTGTATTATTTTATTTTATCATGTAATGTTGCACCTAGATGGATGTGCAACATGAAAAAATTCCCATGGGATATGTTTGATGAGATGTATTATAACATTGTGATAATATTTCATATAATTATTTAATATTGGGAAAAAGAATTAAATTTTTAATATTAAAATTGGGGTCAATGGGTTAGGTAGCACATGGTTTATGTAATATCTCTTAGTGGTTTTGTGGGACTTGCTACTATATTAGTAGCCATAAGGTGTCATGAGCCCAAATTAAAAGGATATATGAATATTCAAATAACATATTATACAATAATAATAATTAAGAATGATAATAATATAATTTATTATATAATAGTGATATATTTGACAATATAAAAATAAAACAATAAATAAGATTATAGCATAATTGTAATGTAAAATATTATATTATAATTATAATTATAATGAGTTAAATAAATTAAATACAATAAATACTTTGATTATAAATGATATCAAATACCAATAATAACTTTATAATGTACCTACAGGGGATCACATACCTTTATTTTCACATAATAATTATTTTAAACATTGAAAAAATAACTTTAAAAAATATTTTAAAATTCACAACTGCTCAAATCACTCCCTTTTTTACACATCTACAGCAATGACAACATATTGGAGCATGAATAATTATCTTCTTGGGAATTTCATCAGTAGGTATACATCAAGCAGGGGCATTTGACTCAGTAGAGAAAATTTCAAATGAGCGGCAGACGAAGGAACCTAGATATAGATCTAGAATCATTGAAGGAAAGCAATAGAGACACAGCTAGAGAAAAGATTGAACATTTGGCACCATGAATTACGAGTTAGAATCCTATACTATTTACTATTTATTCAACCAAACAGATTGGTAGCTATCAAACTTAGATATCTAGCAAAAGAAAACTAATTAGATCATTGAAAAAACAATAATTATTACATCTTTACCTGCTATGCTTATAATCAGATTCACATAGAACCACAACATATCAAAACTTCCAAGTCGGGTCTTATTTTGGCAATCGAAAGAATCATCCCCATAATATTATCAATCAACAAAAATATGGCGAAAAGAATATAAATAAAGAAAAAGTAGTAAATAAACAAATGACCCCAAAAAGGGTTCATTACAAATGGTATAAGAGCAAAAATCCTGCCAACCTGTGAAGAATAGTTTATGCAAACCTGTGAAGAATAGTTTATGCAAATAAATCAGAGGGCGCAAAGAGTAATGATCTATGTAACTCCTATGGTTACGATTGCAGATGATTCCGAAGCCATAACATGTGTATAAAACATGATTTAGCATTAGGGTGAAGATTATAGGCAATTCCAGACCAATCTTAGATAAACAATGTCTGATTTTCATTTGTGCCATACGCTCAGTAATTGACCTCAACAAAATGTAGCCCTATCCTAACTATATGAAATGCGTTCTCACACATATCCACTAGTCTCACACACACATATTGCAGAGAGACATCAATCCCTTGTACTCTTTATAGATGTTCCTGAAACATTTTTACCATCTGAATCTAGATGGGCCTAAAACATGGAAAAAGAACTCACAAGCCTGCTTCAGTCTTGGTTTATAGAGCTCATAATGTCTTAGAATGACTTTGGTTGATGAACCTTTAACTGTTTTAGAACAGCCATAGTTGATGAGGTTTGCATGGTTGTCAAGTGATCCATTTTAGTGAAGTTTGGAATCATCCATATACCCTGGTTAAACAAGAGATATTTCTAATTTACAACTACCGGGCTTATCAGATCAACCATCTACAATTTTGATGATTAGTAGTAGTTAATAGGAAATGGGGATATCTAATTCCTGATGTGGGACAACGGATAACAAGAATTTTCTAAAACGTGATATCTTGAAAACTACAATTAGATTAATTCCTCTGAGATCATCATCAATGATACTGATTATTGATCCCTAATGAAATATAAGAGGAATAGATTATTAGCAATATATTCTAGTTATCATCAATATGCAATATGTAAGAAAGCATACAAATAAATTTTGACAACTCTTTAGGGTATATGTCTCACAATAATATCGATTCATAATATTATGGAGGTGGATTGATTCCAAACCAGCAATATAACTTCATTGCACAAGCTTTTCTTCTTATGCACAAGCTTTTGTTGTTATCCATCACATTACATACAAATCGCGTAGGATTAATAAGCAAATTAGAATGATAAATGAAAGATGAAACTCTACAAAATCTACCGTTTGGAAGAGACTACTAAGTTGCTTGAAGAAACATGAAAAATTTGCGTACTCCTACATTTCCATTCTCAAGACCTAGTTCAATCACTTTAAATGTATATTTTCATGTTTATCGTATGATTCATGGATGGGAATAAAAGGCAATAACCAAGGGTACAGGCATCAAAAGAATAAAAGCCACAACAATCAACTTCTCAGCTCAGAACCACCTTTTAGCATGAATTTATGTCAAGCCCAATCAAGCAACGCAGCTTATATATTGAATTCAAACATTATCGACAAGAATATAATGGTGGGATGAAAAAAACCAGTTCCAATCCATAGACTGCAGAAGAATCCCAATTCGGATTGTTGTCAAGCAAAGGATACTCCGACTTCAATTACAATACTTCGAAAGCCATAAATTTTATTTTCTAGCATTTTGTAGAAAATGACCAAATGTTTGTTAAAGCGCAAAAAAAGGAAGTCATGGAGCGTATAGATATCGAGGCTTAGAAAAGTGAATGAGCGCAGAATATTGTGTTTAATAATGACAATCACATTATATTATTAAATTGCAAGCATAACGGTGGAGCTTAAGATGATTTGCATGGAAGACTTCTAAGGGAAAAGTCATTATCTTTATAAATAGGCAATTTACACTCAGATTATTAAACATAGATTATTGGATTATTCATGGTATATTACATTCCAATTCAATCTCAAATACATAACACCGCCCACTGCCCAATACCTTGCTTTCATTTGTTTCCCATTGTGTAAGGTATGTCGACCAAATGTACTTAGGGTATTCATTCAAAGGTAGAGATAAAGTGTCATCCACAATGAAAAATGGTATGCGATAAAGGTTATGGTAAAGTTATCCCTAAGTGGGATATATTGGTAATTGAGGAATAAAAATGGAAGGAGGTGGAATGAGAGAAGCATATTATTACCGACTCCCACATTATAACCCTATCACATAAAGAAGGGACATTACAAGTGGAAATGTGGTGGGCCCATAATCCATGGGTCCCGGTTGCTTCATTCCATGCCACCCAGAAGATCCATATATTCAAATCACTTGACAGTTGGGCAAAAGAAAATTTATTGATTTATTTGAAACCTATTGAGAAGTCTTGGCAACCTCAAAAAAAATTTCCCGACCCTGCTTCTGAGGGCTTATTTGAGGACGTTAAAGAGTTATGGGAAAGATCTCTTGAATTACTAGAGGATTACTAGTGGGAGATATGATTACGGAGGAAGCTTTGTCAACTTATCAAGCTATGCTTAACACTCCAGATGATGTGTGGGATGAGACTGGTGTCATTCCCACACCCTGGACTTTGTGGACTCACATGTGGATATTTAAGACAATCGTCGATAAACACATCAATAATATAAAGGAATGCATGGATGTAATGATCCATCAGCTAGAAAATTGCCACCAAGAAAACAACAAATATTATTAACTCACATATCAGGAGGAATGATAAGAGTTAGGGTACCAATTCCTTTAAGGTAAATATATATTTTGTATTGTTTAAAGTTTCCTTTTACATTATGATGAAATATATTATTTAAGTTTTATGATAGACTATTTAAGTTTATTATAAAATATATGATCCACATGTACAAATATATATATATATATATATATATATATATATAAAACCAATTATGATAGAAGGGAAAGCCATGTAATTAGATAGTGCATAGGGGTCTATTTCCCGTCCACATTATTATCTCTTAAGACAGGGAGTTGATGGAGGGAGAGGTAGAGTAATTTCGGGCACATGATGGATATCCTCTAAGGAACTGCTTGTAGCCTGTTTCATGCGCCCTTTGCACCGTAAACTTACCATTTCAAGATGATCATAATAAGGAGAGAAAAAGATTCCTATGCCAAATAATTATGTTCATTAGATTAACACTCATTTTCTCATCCACATTATGATCTCTTAAGATAGGGAGTTAGTGGAGGGAGAGGCAGAGTAATTTCGAGCACATGACAGATATCCTCCAGGGAACCACTTGTAGCCTGTTTTAAGTGCCCTTTGCATCATAAATCTACCATCTCAAGATGATCGTAATAAGGAGGGAGAAAGATACCTATATATGAAATCTTCCAAATGACTATGTTCATTAGATTAATCTTCTCATCCACATTATGATATCCTTAGGTAGGGAGTTTGTGGATGGAGAGGTGGAGTAATTTTGGGCACATGATGGATATCTTCCAGGGAACCAATTGTAATATGTTTCATGCACTGTTTGGCACTATAAATCTTCCATCTTATGATGATCGTAATAAGGAGGGAAGGAATAATCACAAGACTTATCTTTCTTTGGAGCTATTATATGCTAATAATTATTTGTGTTTGCAGGATCCATGATCAAAAGGCGTACTGGGGAAGTATATTTTAAATCCTTTCCTTTACTCTACTTCATTGTGAAAATTAAATTATAGAGAATCAACAAAGAATGTATGATGTGTCTGCATCGTGTATGCTTTGTGCCTTCATTGCATCATCTGTCTTCATCGTGTATGCTTTGTGCTTTCATGCATTCATCTGTCTACTTCATGCTTGCTTCGTGTCTTCTTGCATTAATGTGTATACTTCATGTCTACTTTGTGTCTTCATGCATTAATGTTTATATGTTGTATTTATATTTCATAATTTTGTTAGCATAATCATTATTTTAATAATCGAAAGTAAGATGATCAAGGAATAGGCCATTGATTTTAAGATCATAAGTTGAGTAGTAATTAGGGATTGCTCAAGGGCAAGCAATTTGAGGAAGGGCGGACTTGTCATGGCCCAAATTAAAAGGATATATGAATATTCAAATAACATATTATACAATAATAATAATATAATTTATTATATAATAGTGATATATTTGACAATATAAAAATAAAACAATATATAAGATTATAGCATAATTGTAATGTAAAATATTATATTATAATTATAATATTAATGAGTTAAATAAACTAAATAACAATAAATACTTTGATTATAAATGATATCAAATACCAATAACAACTTTATAATGTACCTACAGGGGATCACATAGCTTTATTTTCACATAATAATTATTTTAAACCTTGAAAAAATAACTTTAAAAATTATTTTAGAATTCACAACTACTCAAATCACTCCCTTTTTTACACATCTTCAACAATGACAACATATTGGAGCATGAATAATTATCTCCCTGGGAATTTCATCAGCAGGTATACATCAAGCAGGGGCATCTGACTCAGTAGAGAAAATCTCAAATGAGCGGCAGACAGAGGAACCTGGATATAGATATGGAATCATTGAAGGAAAGAAATAGAGACATAGCTGGAGAAGAGATTGAAAATTTGGTACCATGAATTACGAGTTAGAATCCTATACTATTTACTATTTATTTAGCCAAACAGATTGGCAGCTGTGAAACTTAGATATCCAGCAAAAGAAAACTAATTAGATCATTGAAAAAATAACAATTATTACATCTTTACCTACTATGCTTATTATCAGATTCACATAGAACCACAACATATCAAAACCTCCAAGTCAGGTCTTATTTTGGCAATCGAAAGAATCATCCCCATAATATTATCAATCAACAAAAATATGGCGAAAAGAATACAAATAAAGAAAAAGTTGTAAATAAACAAATGACCCCAAAAAGGGTTCATTACATAAGGGTAGTTGTAGAAAAAGATAGAAGGAAAAAAGGGAAAGAGTCAACTGGGGCAAGGCTTGACAGGTTAGCCAAAGGAGTATTTGTGAAGGTTCGAAGCATAGCATGGGATGTATGGATTCATGCTTGTTCATTTGGATTGCTTGGTAGTGGCTATGGATTTGAAGTCTTCCATGGTTGTATTACAATGGTGTTTTTGCTGAATAATACATGGTGATGAATGCTTTTGGAGGTTTGGTTTTTTCTTTTAATGAGGATTTTCTAGGGTATATCTCATGTCATAATTTTTCTGGATATGTTGTCTATTCTCTTGCATATGGATTTTAATTGCATGTTTATTTCAAATCTATTATGGGTTATGTGGAAATGGTTATATTCTTTGTTGCAAGTTTCCTTACAAGTGGTATTAGAGCTATGGTTTTATTATTGTAACCCTGGATTGAATCCATGGGAATGCATGAGAGGATAAAAGAAATGACAAGATATATGAGTTGTTTATTGTAGATCTAAGGGTTTTGGATTTGCTGTTATGATGGGATGTTGGTAAATTTTGGGCATCTGAAATTGTTAGACAAAAGGATTTTTTGGATGTTTCGTTGAAATGAGGGTTTTAGGGGGAGCTTGTAGAAATGACCTTCTAAGCAAAAACAGACCTCACCATTGGATCTAGGCCGATGTTTCCATAAATTTTGATATATAAAATGCCCTAGTTTAGCCATGTTAAGAGGAAATGAAATAGTTTTTTAGTCATGATGGCCGTCAAATTTAATCTCGTCAAAATTTTCATTAAAAAAATCACTGTGAAAATGGTAAAAAGGTTGTCTTGGTAAAACAACCATAACGTTCTCTCAAGATATTGGATTTTAGATTTCTCATAGGTGTTGGAAAGCTAATTCAGAGCACTACAACTTAGTATAGGTTTGATTTTGTTATTTTGACATTTTGTTAGGTTTGAAGAGCTTAAAAGTTAGATGTTATTTATTTTGAGCATAGATTAGGGCATAACTTGGGCACACAGAATCAAATTTTGGACTTCAAGTAGTCGATAGAAAAATATTGGAGAGCTCTACACATTGGTTCATATTTGGTGCAAGTTTGGTATGGTTTATTTGGTGATATATTAATCTAAACACTTTATGGTATATATTGACTATGGTAACATTGTGAGTTTATGACATTGTATGTTTGAAGATTTAAGATTTGACGTCATTGTATACTCAGTTCATATTTCAGATTGGTCTTATGATGATATGGTTATCAATGTTTGGTTTGGATATGTATGATGACTTTTTGGGTCTACAAGTTGTGCAGTGTTGTAAGTGATCTATACTTACATGTTGCACCTATGGCTTGGTTATGGGTTGTCTTTGCCCATTGACCTTTCGTTATTGATGCATATTCAGATTGGTGGCTTGAATTTGGGTTGTCTATGCTCTAAGTTACATGATTTGCTAATTTTTCTTTATGTAGAAGGGATGGGATGTTGTTACCAGGTATAGTCATGGTGGAGGATTGTGGTTGACTATTTTATGCTGACAAGTTGGACACTTTGAGAGTTAGTTGTTTAGTTCATAGATGTGATCATGGTACCATGGATTTTGGCATGACATGATTGGATTATAGGTACATCCTTGATGTTCATTGGTTTGAATTCTTGATTTGGTTATGGCGGTATATCTTCTTGGTTGAGGATCATGGTTATTTGGTTTTTTTTTAGGAGCTCATGATGTGCACTTTGAGTTCTTTGATAGTTTGATGCCTTGGTTGATTCTCATGGTTAGAGGAAGGCTTTTTCATCATGACGTCATAGAAAGCTTGGATACACGACTTAGTGGGAGCTTGTGATAGTGATGAGGTGATAGAACAAGATTAGTTTCTCGTTTGGTTTGTATCTTCTTGGGTTTGGAGATCTTAGTTTCACTTGGTATTGACACTTTGGTTGTGTGTATAAACCTGGAGTATCTTCATGTAGGAGGTGGATTTTATGATGTCATAGATGACTTGGTACCACGGTTGAGTGGGAGTTTTTTCTGCATTGATATACTTATTGAGTGTTTGCAGATGTTGGAAGTTTGTCTTAGCTCTTGTTGTTGTAGAAGCATCTTTAACATTTGCATGGTGCACTTGGTTATCTTCATGGTGTGTGATGATGGTTAGATCTTAAGGAATCATGGGGTTTTTGGTTATCTTCATAGTGTGTGGAGATGGTTCTTCATGGTATGTGGAGATAGTTTTTTCTTCATGGTTTGTGGAGATGGTTGCATCTTGAGGACTAATGGGGTTCTTGGTAAAGGCATGGTTTATGCTTTCATTTGACATGTTATCCTTGGTGTTAGGATGGTTTCATTACTATGTCATGATATACTCTTGATGTGCATTTAGAGTTGTGACATGTTATGGTGTGCTCATATTAAGCATGTTATCTCTTTGGTTGAGATGGTTAGATCATGTTGTCATGTTTATGTTCCTCGGGCCATGGTTGAAACTTTGACATTGATCTTGGTTTAGTTTCTTGGTATTGAGTATATTGATCATAAGTTGGACACTTTATGATAAATTGCTATGTTGCATTTGGAGTTGGCATGGATTGATTGGTTATAGGTGCTCATGGATACTTAAAGATGGTGGTGATGTTGATTTCTCTTGGATTAGAGAAGTATTTGTTGGGACAGTTGATGGTTTCAGTAGGAAGTCCAGGGGGCATTCACTTGATATGGACTTGAGAGGAGATTTTTCTTAGATGAGTCTTGGTTGGAGACTTGGATATCTTAATGAGCATTCTCATTCCCCACTCTTGGTCTACTGGACAGTTTGCTACTTGAGAGGTATAGCCCATTGTTTCTCTCAAGTGCATTATGTTTATGTTTATCTTTCATGGATATGGATCTTGAGCTATGGTACATGAATGAGTTCTGGAGGGTTCATTTGAGAGATGGTTTAGCATTGGTTATCTCCATTTGCATATGTTGTTATGCTAGTTGAGTTTGGGAGATGTTTTTATATTCGGCATATTCCTTAGATTATAGAAATGGTTTATGAGTTTGATCTTCTTGTGAGAGGCTTACATCCATGATTAGTTATATAGTATGGTTTGGGTGTTATTGAGGCTTCTTGGTTGGGGTTTTATGGAGGAGATCATACTTGAACAGTTTACATCTAGAGGTGTGTGTAAAAAGACTTGATACAGGTTATGATTTGCATAGTTTCTCTTTGGTCTTGGTTATCTTCCTAGATGTTCATTTTTTCTTACATTAGATTTGAGATTGGTTAGAGATTGTGATCACTAGTTGTACTCATGTATGTCATGTGAGAGATGACATGCTTATTCCTTTATCTCTTTGTTGTGATGGTTGTGAAGATCTTGGGAGATTGTTGGAGACTTGTTATGAGAGTTGTTCTTGCAGGTTATTGGTTTATGTGTTGTGGATATCCTTGAGATTACATGAATTCACTTCTTTGAGATGTTGTGAGTGTATTGGTTATAGATTTGACATTATATTTTGTAGTGGGAGCTTCTTGATATGTGTGTGTGTGTGTGCGCGCGCGCGCGTGGCAGGTATTGCTCTTGAGGCTTGTGATTGCAGGTTACAGATTGGATATGTTGATGATGTGAGATTCACTTGGTATACCTTTGGAGGTATGGATAGTTGGATGGGTTTTTCACTTACTATGGGTGTTATTTATGCTATGGATATTTTGACAACCACGGATATGTGTGATTACCTTTGGGTCAAGTTTTTGTTCTTGGCATTTTAGTTGGTACAATATTTTATGATCTTCTAATGCAACAAGTTGGGTGGCTCTCTCTTTGGATGGTGATATTATTCATGTTTAAAATGATGGATACTTTGATTTTGTTGTGGGTACTAGGATGGAGAACTCTGTTTACTTTGATCCATGATGGGGGATGTGTTGAGAGGGATTGTTCTTTTGTTTATTTATGTGGCTATAGATTTGTTAGATACAATTGATTAATCGTGTATTATCTTTGATGTTACACAAATGTCATATCATTATCAGTCAGTGTATGTCAAGCTCACTTGGGCAGTGAAGACAGTTTTTAATCTCTACTGAGCATTCCTATGGTTCCCTAGTTCAGAAGGTAGTATCTATCGAGTTCACTTGGGTGTTGAAGAAAAGACTACAGAAGATGAGTGTTAACCGAGCTCACTTGGTTAATGAAGAAAAAGTTGGATGGAATCGGTGCTAATTGAGCTCACTCAGTTGCCAAAGGATCTTCGAGAGTTTGCAATGTTAATCGAGCTTCTGTTGGTTAATATAGGAAATCGCTTCCAAGTTAGTGTCTACCGAGCTAGGTCGGCTAACGAAAGAAATTCTTATTTTGGCATATTAAGCTTAATTGATTTATCTGTTGGTTCTAGTTGATTGAGGTGATGAATATTAATTATTCTAAGTTGTATTTGAGCCAATTTGAAAATATGAAAGATATAAGTATAAGGTCAAATTTAGAATTTCAAAGTGTGCAAGTGAAGATGTTATTGAAGATTTAATGATGAAGAGAGGAAGTGAATTTGAAAAGCTATATTTGATCAAGAAGGATCAAGTACAAGCTAGAATAGAGATCTGTAATCAAAAATTCAGTTGCATTCAAATCAGGTCATCTCATTGTTACTCTCTAACCATTGTAGCAGTGATCTAAATCTCTTAACAGAGTTGGCTTAATAGCTATTTGTAAATCGTCTAACAAAGTGGTAGTTCTATTGAATTGTCTAAAGACCTCTAACAAGGCCACTCCTAACAGGGTGATTAAATCCTTTAACAAGGTCACACCTAACAGTGTGTTTTGTAACCTTTAACAAGTTTGGCTCCTAACAAGACTTACTTTAGAAGAGTGAAAATAGTAACTAGTTGCAATTGGTTGTTTTTCTGAAATTGGATTTCCACATTAAATCCTAGTGTCAAATATGTTCATGCTATTTTCTTTATGTGTTTTCAATTAAGTTAAAATAAGGGTAATCACAATTAACATCTAAAGTTTGCATGTTAATCATTTACTAAGCACATTCAGTAATTGTCGAGTTACAGCAGTTTATGTATATATACTGAGCTTCAACAGTATTTAGTTCTCAGAGTTTTATTTTATACTAACATCTAAGGGGTCTAAGATTTATTTTAGTAGTAACTAATTCACCCCTCCCCTCTCAGTTACTCCTCTTATATTTCCAACAATTGGTATTAGAGCTTTTGGTGCTTGTAGAGAAGGTTTCAAGGACCTAAGCTAAAGATTAGGATGTCTTATAGAAGAGAGATTCCCAAGCTGAACAAAGATAATTTTGCAGCTTGACAAGGACTTATGAGGCTACATCTGGCTACTATTAGTGATTCGGGATGCAAATATCTTGATACTGAATACAAGTCTCCCACTGGAACATTATCATTTGAAGGCATTGCTAAAAAGAAGAACCATAACATCATGATGATTGATATAGCATCTACTCTTAGTTATGTTGAATTTGATGAAGTTACAGATTGCAAAACAACTCATGACATGTGTACTGAACTAAAAGATATATATGGAGGAGATGGCAATGTAAGAAGGGCTAAGGCTAAAAGTCTTAGAGGTCATTTTGATCAGATCAAAATGAGAGAAGATGAGAACATTGCAAAATATGTGGAAAGGATCAAAGCAAGTGTAAGTGCAATAAAAGCATCTAGAGGAGACATCGAAGAGAAAACAATTGTAAGCAAGGTACTTAGAACTCTTCTTCCTATTTATGCAATTAGAGTATCTGTTATTCAAGAGATGAGATGTGATCCAAACAATAAAATATCTTTGGATGCTCTAGTTGGAAGATTGACAACTTTTGAGTTAGAACTCTGAGAACTATGTTCCTAGTTCAAAATTTATTGAGTCTGCGTTTGAAGCTAAACTCTCACTCAAGAAAAAGCGTAAGAAATCAAAGTCCAGTCAATCAAGAAGTGAAGAAAAAGAATTAGAAGAAAGTTCAGACAATGATATTGAAGTTATTGAAGCCCTACTTGCAAGAAAGTATTCCAAAGGCAGAGGAAAGTACAAAGGTAAAGTTCCTCTGATCTACTTTTCTTGTGAAGAAGTTGGTCACATTGCTACAAGGTGTCCAAACATAGAAAACAAAGATAAAAATAAAAGAAATGAGCAAAAAGGCAAGAAAGATTCCAAGAACTTCAAGAACTATAAGGGCAAAGGTAAGAAATCTTGTTTTATAGCTAAAGATTCTAATAACAGTGAAGATGAAATGGTATATATTGTTGTAAAAGATGAATATGATGATGAAGGAAATAAGATGGCACTTATCTCTCATGTTAGAAAAAATGATATATGGATTATTGACAATGAATGTTCACATCATATGTCTAGAGATAAAACAAAATTTAAGCACATGAAATATTATGATGGAGGTAGTGTGAGATTTGGAAACAATGAACCTTGTAACATAAAAGGAAAAGGATGTATTTCATTGACTAAAAACTTGTATGTGATAATGCTTATTCGGTTGAAGGACTCAAGAATTGTTGGCATTAAGTTATTATTGCCATTAGTGACAACACTTATCTCTATCAGTATAACTACCGAGCTCATCACTCAGTCTACAATGTATATTGAGCATTCAGTGGTTACCTTGTACACTCATCACTGAAGCAGTTTACATCGAGCTTTGCAGTTCACACCGAGCATTCAAGTGTTAACCGAGCTAAGCATAGCTACCGAGTGAATGTGCGATCCAGCAGTGTCTACCGAGTGATGGAAGCACAGTGCCTACTGAGTGATGGAAGCACAGTGCCTATCGAGTGATGAAAGCATAGTGCCTATCGAGTGATGCAAGCGCAATTTTTACTGAGTGAAAGCAAGGTAAATGAAGGATTCAATTTTTACCGAGTGACACTACATCTACCGAGTCTCCAATGATTACCAAGTTCAAAACTATGTTAGGTGATTAGTATGGATCAAGCCTTCACTTCTATCGAGTGCATGACAATGCCGAGTAATGCAGTGGATGCCGAGTATTAGAAGGTCACCGAGTCAATTCAGTGAACCCGAGTTATTTACTATTTGGCTGATTTAGTAGTATTTTGTTCACTTGTGTTTTAGCCAACCTTGCAATTGTAATTGTTGGAATGGTATATATGTAATGTATTATATCATTTGTAAAGAGAGAAAAATAATGAAATGTGGTGAGAAGTGTATCAAAGAGAGACATGTAATGTTTTGAGAAGAATGAAAGCGAATCAACAGAAGAGCAGAGTATTCAGCAAGGTCTACAAGAAGCAATAAAGACTTATCAGTCATAAAAGGTGATCAATATATCAAGGATCTAATAAGCAAATCAAGTTTGTAAGTAGATCCATTGTCTCATCCTAACAGGTGAATTAGTTTTGTAAATCCTTTAACAGGGTAGACTTAACAATCTTTGTACAAATCTCCTAATAGAGTGCATACTTAAGTGTATGTTTATAAATCCTCTAACAAGGTGGACCTAGCAGTCCTTTATGCTCCTAATAGGGCAGATCACCAGAAGTGGTCAATGTAAGCCTTAACAAGCCAACTTCATACTGTAGTAACGAAGTTTTGTGGGTATCATCCCCACCCTAGTTTTACTTTCTATTTGGAAGGTTTATGGGTCACCAAATCACTATGTACATGTGTTATGGATGTTTGATTTCTCATATATGCAGTAGATTAGATGAATGAATGATGACTAGTTAAAGTGTTGAATTATTTAAATTTTTGAAGTTACTGATTCACCCCTCCCCTCTCAGTAACCTATCTTATCTTGAATATTTCCAACAAGAATAATCTACTGAGTGTGGAACAATTGAATAACATTAGATTCAAGGTAGAATTCATGAATGGACAGGCCAAACTACTAGATGGAAAACGAAATCTGGTTGGATTTGGCAAGCAAACAAAAGGTAATCTATTTTATCTTGATCTCAGTGATTGTTCATGTTTTATTGCTCAAGTAGAAGAAAGTTGGTTATGACACAAAAATCTATGTCATGTAAACTTTGATAATCTAGTTAACATAAGTAAACATAGAAGAGAAAGAGGTATTCCTAGTTTGAAGAAGCATGATATGGGTTTATGCAAGAATTGCCAAATTGGTAAGATGGGAAAGACTAGTTTCAAAGTAAAAAGTTATCAATCATAAGAAGTCTTAGAGATTATTTATATAGACTTATGTGGACTTATTGGAATAGAGAGTTATAGTGGAGAATTTTTTTTCATTCTTTTTGTTGATGACTATTCTAGGATGATGATTGTAATGTATCTAAAAGAAAAATTAGAAGCCTTTCAAAAATTCAAGTGGTATCTAGCGAGAGTAGAAAAAGAAACTGGAAAGAGGTTGAAATGTTTAAGATTAGACAGAGGGGGTGAATTCATCTCCAATGAATTCAATAAATTTTGCATTGAAAGAGGAATCAAAAGACAAGTATCAACAAGAAACAGATCTATCATGGATTTTGAAAGAACCCTGATAATTGAAAAGAATGCTGCTCTCAAATACTGGAAGGAAGCTATCAACATTGCAGTTCATACCCTGAACAGAGTATAGTTGAAGAAAGATTCAAAAAAAACTCCTTATCAAGTATGGTATGGCTAGAAACCTAATGTAAGTTGCTTGAAAGTATTTGGTAGCAAATGTTATATCTTGAAAGAATCTAGAAAAGGAAAATTTGATGTAAAGGAGATAAAGGTATATTTCTAGGATACTCCTATAGAAGTAAAGCATACAAATGTTTGAATCTATCTACTCATAAAATCATAGAAAGTATACATGTTAGAATTGATGAGTTTTTAGAAAGGAGTGAAGAAGAAAACAACAAAGAACTAGAGGATTACAGAAGATTTGTTTACTATGAACTTGAGACCCTACCAAATCTATTTGAAAGAAAGGAAGCTTCACCTCTCGAATCCCCATCATCACCAAAAGTTACTGAGTTGCAGGCAGTGCAACCTAAGTCACAGTCTGAAAGACCTGCATCACAATTAGAAGCTATTGAGCTAGTTCAAACTAAGTCTGATGGACCCAAGTCATAGATAGTGGGACCCAAGCCTGACATTGAAGTTCATGATGAAAATAGTGAAACTCATTCCAAATCCAAAGAGCCTATGTTAGCAAGATATGTCAAAAGGCATTATGCACCTGATTAGATCATTGGAGACAAATCAAATGGAATAATGACAAGAAGCAAATTAAAAGGTACATGTTTACTTGCTAAATTTGAACCTAGAAATGTTAAAGATGCTTTGAAAAATGAAAGTTGAATTGAAGCAATGAATGAAGAGATAGAACAAATAGAAAAGAACAAAACTTGGACTCTTGTTCCTAGACCCAAGGATAAGAATGTAATTGGCATAAAGTGGGTATTCAGAAATAAGTTGAATGAAGATGGAAAAGTTTCAAGAAACAAGGCAAGATTGGTATGTAAAGGTTATTCTCAAGAAGAAGGTATTGATTATGGTGAGACTTTTTCTCCTATAGCAAGATTAAAAGGTGTTAGAACTCTACTAGCATATGCAACACACAAAGGATCTAAAGTATACCAAACAGATGTTAAATCTACATTTTTGAATGAAATTCTTGATGAGGAATTATGCATTAAACACATAGAAGGTTTTGTAGATCCTAGCAAAAGAGACATGGCTTGCAAGTTACACAAAGAATTATATGGTCTCAAACAAGCTCCCAGAGCTTGGTATGAAAGACTTCATAATTACTTGGTACAGATTGGCTCTCAAAGAACAAATGATAACAGTATTTTTTTATCAAGGAAGGACCAGACAAGAAGATTGTGTTGGAAGAAATATTTACTGATGATACTCCATTTACAGGAAATGATGACTTGTGCAGAGCATTTTCAGAAGAAATGAGTAAAGAATTTGAGATGTCCATATTTGGTGAGATAAAAAAATTTGTTGGGTTGCAAATACAATAGAGCAAAAATGGTATCTACATCACTCAATCAAAGTATATCAAGGAGATACTAAAGAGGTTTGGAATGGAAGATTCAAGATCAGTTGGAACCCCTATGTCTACTAGACATAAGCTTTCCAAGAATGATGATTCCAAAGAAGTAGATAAGATCAAATATAGATCAATGATTGGAAAATTGCAGTATGTAGTATATACAAGGCCTGATATTGCTCTAATAGTTGGAATGGTGGCAAGATTCGCAGTAAATCTTAGAGAAAATCACATGATGGAAATCAAGAGAATCATGAGATATCTAAAAGGTAGTGAAGACTATGGCTTATGGTATAAACTTGGAGGCAATTTGGACTTGAAGGTATTTACTGATGTTGATTGGGGAGGAAGTATTGATGATAGAAAAAGCACTAGTGGTGGAGCATTCTTTCTTGGTAAAAGACTAGTGTCTTGGACAAAGAAGAAACAAAATTGTACATCTCAATCCATAGCTGAGGCAGAATATGTGGCAGCAACAGTTAATTGTTCAAACATTGTTTAGTTTAAACAATTGTTGGCAGGTATGAAGATAGATATTAAGGATCCAATAGTCATATACTGTAATAACACCAGTGCAATCAACATATCAAAGAATCTAGTGATGCATACCAAAATGAAACACACTGCTATAAAATATCACTTATTAAGAGAGTTGGTGTAGGATAAAAAAGTCAGATTGAAATATGTGAATATAAAGAACAGATTATAGACATATTCGCCAAGCCATTACCTAAGGATGCATTTCTGTATCTAAGAGGTAAGCTGGGGGTCATTCCCCTATTTGAAGTTCACTAAATAAAGCTTAGTGATGCATCAACAAGAGCTAAGTTGAAGATCAATTAGTTGGTACAAAATTGACAAGGGCATATTGCAAATGAATTAGTACTTAAGGTACATTGATATTAACAAAGTTGTTGTCTTTGGCATGTGTTGTCAAAGAGGGAGAAGTTTACTGTCATATATCATAAAAATTTTTGTCATTCCAAAGAAAAAGTTTTTTGTAGGAGGGAGAAAGTTCTATGAATGAACTTGGCAGAAGTTGTTGTAGACAGAGGAAGAATCTAGTGAAAGGAAGAGCTCATACTAATAGAGGGAGTTCTCAATAATAAATCCAAAATTTTATTGTGTTATGACATATTGTGTTGCCATCAATGCCAAAGAGAGATATTGTTGGATACAATTGATTAATCGTGTATTGTTTTTGATATTACAAAAATATCACATCATTATCAGTTAGTGTATGCCAAGCTCACTTGAGTAGTGAAGATAGTTTTCTGTGTCTACCGAGTATTCCTGTGGTTGCCTAGTTTAGAAGGTAGTGTCTATCGAGTTCACTTAGGTGTTAAATAAAAAACTACAGAGGATGAGTGTTAACTGAGCTCACTCGGTTAATGAAGAAAAAGTTGGATGGAACCAGTGCTAACTGAGCTCACTCGATTGCCAAAGGATCTTCACGAGTTTCCAGTGTTAACTGAGCTTCTATTGGTTAATACAAGAAATCACTTCTAAGTTAGTGTCTATCAAGCTGGGTTAGCTAACAAAGGAATTTATTATTTTGGCATATTAAACTTAGTTGATTTATCTGTTGGTTCTAGCCGACTGAGGTGATGCATATTAATTATTCTAAGTTGTATTTGAGTTGACTTGACAATATGAAAGATATAAAGTTTAAAATTTCAAAGTGTGTAAGTGAAGATGCTATTGAAGATTTAATGATGAAGAGAGGAAGTAAATTTGAAGGATAAGCATAATATCCTTATGGAGAAGAAAACCTATATTCAATCAGGAAGGATCAAGTATAAGCCAGAATAGAAATATGTAATCAACAATTCAGTTGCATTCAAATTAGGTCATCTCATTGTTACTCTCTAAGAATTGTAGTAGTGATCTAAATCTCTTAACAAAATTATCTTAACAACTATTTGTAAATCCTCTAACAAGGTAGCAGCTCTATTGAATTGTCTAAAGACCTCTAACAAGGCCACTCCTAACATGGTGATTAAATCCTTTAACAAAGTCACACCTAACAATGTTTTTTGTAACCTTTAATAGGGTTGGCTCCTAACAAGACTCACTTCAGAAGAGTGAAAACAGTAACTAGTTGCAATTGGTGGTTTTTCTCAAATTGGGTTTCCATGTTAAATTTTGCTATCAAATATGTTCATGCTATTTTTCTTTATGTGTTTTCAATTAAGTTAAAATAAGGTTAATCATAGTTAACATCTAAAGTTTGCATGTTAAGCATTTATTGAGCACATTTAGTAATTATCGAGTTACAACAATTTATGTATATACACCGAGCTTCAACAATATTCAGTTCTTAGAGTTTTATTTTGTATTGACATCTAAGGGATCTGAGATTTATTTTAGTAGTAACTAATTCACCCCTCCCCTCTCAGTTACTCCTCTTATATTTCCAACAAGATTGACTCTATGCAATGTATACAACCAGTGGGAGATTGTTGAGATTACAAGTGTTGCACACATTGCATAATATTGTTATACTGTATTATATACTCGATGAGTTGTATTGTAACATTGTGATAATATTTCATGTAATTATTTAATATTGGAGAAAAGAATTAAATTTTCAATATTAAATGTGGGGTCAATGGGTTAGGTAGCATATGGTTTTAGTGCGTGGTTTATGTAATATCTCTTAGTGGTTTTGTGGGACTTGCTACTATATAAGCAACCATAAGGCTATTTGTAGAAAAAGATAGAAGGGAAAAAGGGAAATAATTAAGAGTGACAAGGCTTGACATTTTAGCCAAGGGAGCATTTGTGAAGGTTGGAAGCATGACATGGGATGTGTGGATGAATCCTTGTTCACATGTATTGTTTGTTAGTGGCTATGGCTTTGAAGACTTCCACGGTTGTATTCTAATGGTGTTTTTGCTAAATAATACATGGTGATGAATGCTTTTGGAGGCTGGGTTTTTTCCTTCAATGAGGGTTTCCTAGGGTATATCTTGTGTCACAATTTTTGTGGGTATGTTGTTTATTCTCTTGCATGTGGATTTTAATTGCATGTTTATTTTATATCTATTATGGGTTATGTGGAAATGATTATATTCTTTGTTGCAAGTTTCCTTATATGAATGTCCATGGGGTTTACTACATAATCTTCCTTATAAGGAGATCAAATTGATTTTGATCTTTGATCAACTTTTCCTAGAAATATCTTTGGCATCATAGATCACACCAAAAATATAAATTAATATATGAAGCATACATAAAGTATACATGTAGATACATGAAGACATAAAGTATAGACAAAGTATATACATAAAACACATTTTTAAATTCTTTTTTTATTGGAATATTTCCTTATTTTAACCTTTTTCCCTACATGATAGCAAGATCATAGCTCATATACCACTTGTAATGCCTCCTTTTAGGACCAGTCATTATCAGAACTTCTTTAATCAATTGTGATGCTCATAATAGTCATTTTAGTTATCAAATGATATTATTAGTTGGAATTACATCCAGAGGATATAAATGTTATCCAATTTTCCTAGACACCATATATGGTCTCCCTCAAAGTTTACAGGTCCAAGTCTATTTCACGAAGATTTGCAAAATGTTGACCTCGATCCTTTATTGGGATAAGATCCATTAGATTAGATTTATGCAAGCTCCTCTCTTGTAACACTTTAGTCCCCCTTCTTAGCCAGATAATGGTAGGATTGAAATGTAGATATATATTTCTTTCTTCTTCTTCTTCTTGGTTGATAAAAGGTCCAAAGGCCAAGAATATAATACAAAATATGGTGTCCCATCTCAATAGGGCACTGAGAGATCGGAGATAAATATAATTATATATTTCTGATTTAGCTATTATAGTGGATATTACAATCTTATCATTGTAGATGATATTAATACACAATAGTTATACTTATCGATGTGTGTGTGTGTGTGTGCGCGCGCGCGCGTGCGTGCATGCGTGTAAGTATATAGATATATGTATATATACATATATATCTATGTATACATACATACACACATATGTGTGTGTGTGTGTGTGTATTTACACACACACATGTATATACATATATGTATATATATTATATATATGTATATGTATGTATGTATGTATGTATATATACATATGTATATATATGTTTATGTGCATATATATATGCATATACATATTTATGTCTATACGTATGTGTATGTATATAGATATATATGTGTATATATGTGTGTGTATATGTGTATGTATGTATGCATGTATATATACATATGCATATATATAATATATATATATACATGCATACACATGTATGTATGTATGTATATGCATACACACACACATATTAGAACAATATAAGATTTCCCTTCTTCTCCTTTTGAAGAAATCTCATTGTATTTGAATTCTCCTTTATAATCATAATCCATTCAAAAAATCACACACCTTTATATTTATAATCCATGTGAAAAGTCACAACCTTTCATACTTACAATCCTTTTAAAAAATTACAACTCTTTGTAATTATAATCCTCTCATAAAGTCATAATACTTAATAATTAAATTTATAAGGAGTCACAACCATTCATAATTATGACCCTTTTTGAAGAATCACATCCCTTCAATATCATTGATACCTTTTGAGAAAGTCATTTCCTTGTTTTCATTGTATTACTTTCATCTTATATGTGTGTATACACACACACATATGTATATGTGTGTCTGTATATATATGTATGTGTGTATATATATTATATATGTATGTATGTATGTATGTATGTATGTATGTATGTATATATATAACATATATGTATATGTATGTGTATATATATGTATATATGTACATATATGTATGTGTATGTATATATGTGTATGTATTTATACATATATATATACATGTGTGTGTATATGCGTGCGCACACATATATATTAGAGCAATATAAGATTTTCCTTCTTCTCCTTTTGAAGAAATCTCATTGTATTTATATTCTCCGTTATAATCATAATCTATTCAAAAACTCACACACCTTTATATTTATAATCCATCTGAAAACTCACAACGTTTCATACTTACAATCCTTTTAAGAAATTACAACTCTTCGTAATTATAATCCTCTCATAAAGTCACAGTACTACTTAATAATTACATTTATAAAGAGTCACAACCATTCATAATTATGACTCTTTTTGAAGAATCACATCCTTTCAATATCATTGATACCTTTTGAGAAAGTCACTTCCTTGTTTTGATCACATTACTTTCATCTTTCATTATTCCTTCTTTTACTCCTATCTTTTCTTCCTCTTCTTTCCTTTTTTTTTGAAATGAAGTCTCCTCTCTTTTATATCTTATTTTGAAGGAGTTGTGTCTCTTTATTACATATCTCTTGACTTTTCTTTAGATTTAGTTAACTTATAGTATTTTATATTATATTATTTATTTACTTATGTAATTATTACAATATTATCTTTTGTAGTTAATTTTATTTATCTATTCATCCATTATAATTTAATTTTTTACATCTTATTTTATTGATAATTGATTATTTTATTTTTTATTTTTTATATTATAATAATATTTTACTATTGTTTCTTATTTTTTATATTAATACTGATTGTAGTATATAATTTTATTGTCATTCTTCATTTAATAATATCATCTTATTTAATTATTATTAAAATCCCATCTTAAAATAGGGACATGACATGGGTTCACACTCCTCAAGTGACTTGGTGGTTTACGCTCAACCATATTCTTTATGACACTCTCATAGTTTGACTTGGCAAGGGGACTTTGGTGATGGAGTTCTAAAAAAAAATTGAGTGATTCTAGAGGAATCTTACCCTAGATTTTGACTAGCTTAAGAGTTATTACATAACAACATCTCATCTCTTAAGGATGAGGATGATATGCAAGTGTGTAACTCATGAACTATATCTTATGGAATGTACGAGGTCTAATAACCTCACTAAAAAGTATTTTTTTAGGGATACTTGCCAAAAATATCTAGATATTGGTGTTTTTTGTCTTCAAGAAGTTAAAATTGAAGGTTTCATGTTAAATGCTACTAGTCATGTGATTTGGCGAGATACACTTGTTTTTTTCTTCTCAACATAAAATTGGTAGAAGAGGAACTATTACTCTCATTTCTTCTTGACAACTTTCTTCCGTTGTTGATCACGGACCATCAAATCCCATGCAAAGAATAGTCTTGATGCTCATGCTAGATGATAATCATTCTTTTGGGATCATTAATGTTTATACTCATGATGATGTTATTGAAACATCTTAGTTGTGGTGATGGATAGTTGATTCATTAACACTTGCAACTTTGGTTATATATGGGGATTTTAATATGGTTAGGGTGGGTTCTAATAGAGAAGGTATTCTTCCTTTTTATAGACAACTAGAGAACTTTAAGGTCTAGTTTTAGACACGCAATTAGGCTTCTTTGACCCCAATGTCAATCATCATCGTTCCCATTGTGTTTAGCACCTAGTATAATTTCAAAGTTGATCTTGACGAAATTTTTAAGAGGCTTGATTATATCATGATCTTGGCTCAATATTTTTTTCCTATCGAGAAAATGAAGAATTGTTAGTTTTTCATCTTTTTGAGGTCACTTTGTCAGACCACTATCTCATCAAGTTTATCACTGAATGACGTACAGATATTCTAAATCCCTCCAAAATGAAATTATTTTTAATTGTGTTTTTTCTAAATCATTATCCCATTGTGGCCCACATTCAATGGGTTCAAAATCTTGAGCTCAAACCCACTCAACCAACTAGTTAGATTGTGTGGTGTAATGTTTATTTTCTTACACTGCATTGTCTCTGCATTTATGGCAGATAGTTGGTATTATATTGTTGGTGGTCCTATGATGCAACAACCAAAGATCTATGTGTTTCCTTTGAAGGTTTGGTTGTGAATCCTTTCTTCCCTAACTTGCAGGCCAGGTTTTCTCATCTCTTCCATATAAAAACAAATTGTAGATCATCATGATACCAAAGGAGCTCCAATTAAGGCCAATAATTATTGGGTCAAGGTGGGTGAATGATCTTCTAAAGAGTTTTCCTTTCTCTTAGGGATCACCATTTCTCTTTGACATCAAATAAATCAAAGAAGGTCAGTCAACACTCTCTAAATTTTTGGACATTCTTTGGGGTTTTGTCAGATATTATGAGAAGGTTTTTTCTATGAAAGAAAATTCCCCTCCTAGAGAATTAGCCTTGAAGGACTATCTTGTGGTCTCTCTTTCTCAAATTGTAGATTCTTAGGTGTTTTATGATTAGTTGTTAACACTTGAAGATATTAAAGAAGTTTTTTGCTCCATAACATATAGAAAAATACTTGATTTTGATTGCTTTCCATGTGAATTTTATAAACCCTTATGGCCTTGTGTTGGTTATGACCTTCATAAGATCTACTTGGAAGATTTACATTCTCAATATTTGGGTTATCTAATTAAGAAAGGGAAAATAAAACTCATACTCGAAGCTAGGTATCTCAAATATATTTGTAATGAGTGACCAATCACTTTGCTCAATGTTTCCTATGAGATCATTTCCAAAGTCCTTGTGCTTAAGATTTTCCATCTTCTTCCATAAATTTTGTGACCTAAAAAAATGAGGTTTATCAAATTAAGGTTCATCCTTGACGATATTATTATTGTTTAGGAATCAATAAAATGGTATTGTCACTCTAAGAAGAACACAATATTTGTCAAAATTTATTTTATTGTGTCATATGATTGCATGGAGTGGCCCTTTATTCTAGTGATGCTCAAAGCCTTGGGGTTTGGGTGTCACATAATTCAGTCTATGAAGATGATTTTTTGAGATGCCTCACTTGTATCCATAGTAATAGGCAAAAATCCAATGTTTTTTTTCCTTTTCAAGTCTATTGTTTGGGGTTGTCTATTGACCCCATGTCTTTATGCTTTTATTGTTGAAGGTTTCAATTATCTTCTAGCCTCTACCATTTTAGGAAGTCATATTAGGGAAATTTCTCTACTTGAGTCACCTTCTCAACTTGTCAATGGACAATTTGTTGATTATTCTTTCTTAATGTTGATTAAGGATGAAGATGATTTCCAAGCTTCTCTCCAATGCCTTGACACCTTTTGTCAATGTAAAACCATGTGTTACAGGCAATTTTTCCTTGCTGACCCTCTTGGATTCACTAGTATGGTTGTAAGTGGATTCAAAATGGTTAGTTCTTCATATTCTTGGGAATCCCTTTTTCCTTGTAGTATTAAGTTTTTGACCTTTGGAATGCAGACAGAAAAGTGTTGGTTGTTACCGATGTGTATTACTCTTTGTTTTGGGCTCCCTCAAAAGCCTCTTAAAACATATCATAAAATATTATGCGTGATTAATTTCTTATGGGATTTCGGTATTGATCTTTGAATAAATTTCATAGAGTCGCCTTAGAGCATAATTTCCTCCCCAAGAAATCTACAAGCCTTGGCCTTTATCTACCTAAAAAAAGGTTTGGCCTTGTGTGCCAGATGGTGACAAAGCCTGTAAAATTATTCATGGACATTATATTTCTTCAAGTTACCTAGTCCATAGATTGGCCTAAAATGGGATTAGTTTTTAAACCCTTCTTATTATAAAATATGTTGGCCAAATCAAGACACATTTTTTCCTAAAAGCATTTGGCTTTCCTAGGAATTTGTTAACCTTGGATCCATTCAGATGAGATCAATTTTTGTGATAGTATTTCTTTCAACTAGAAGAATATTTGGTGTTCTTCACTCAACCAGACCCAAAGACTACAAACTTCCTTTAGCCAAGGTTCCTAAAATTCATGATGTATGTTTTCATAAAAATAGCATTCTAACTCCTTGAGATTATATTACGCATGCCTACTAGATCAACAGACATTCAACCTAGTGCCCTCAACACCACCTTTGAATATGTTACACAAGCCTGACATCCATTATGTTAAGTCATAATGGAAGGACTAGAGATGAATTTTGTGTACTTCATTATGTAACTACAAGCCCAAGATGGGCTACCATTGGTTGGTTCCTCACCTACCCATAACTCTCTCACTTTGAACTAGTGTTGGCACTTGAAGTGTTCTTACTCTACCTAGAAACACATTATTCTTACTATACAACCTTCTATTGTTGAACCTAATGTGGCTCATTTTTCTTGGTGCATTATTTTCTATGAATTTCCCTTGGGCTCTCAACCCCAACATCTAGGTGTTTTAGACCCCTAATTTCTTTTCTATGGACAACTAGATACTTTTTTGTAGACACCTAAATCTGATTACATCATTTAAGTAATCCTATTTATTTATCTCTTAAGACATTATTGATTAAGTATTTAATATTTAATTAATTCAATGGCATCCCCCATTAATTAATTCATTTAATTCACTATAGTCCAATTGATAAATTTAAATGACAACCAAAAGTCTAATTATCAATTAAATTCCTATGCTTCTACTAAATTAAATAAATTCATAATATATATTTAATTTAATCTCAAATTCTCCTATGATTAAATAATTATTTTAAAATCAAGTCCTCAACCCCTAACTAACCCTTAACCCAATTATAAATCCTTAGTTCTAAATCAACCCAACCCATTCACCCATACTAACCCATTTAATTACCAACCCACTTGTATTCCTCTAACATGCCTACTTACCCCTCAATCCCCCCTCTAATATAAGCCTAATCCTCACCCTAATAATTTGTACACCTTTAAGTATGGATTAAGAAATCTTAACCCACACCAAAGTCAAACCTCCCATCCATCTCTTACACCTCTGTTACATCCCCACCCCACATGCATTTAGTACTCTTACAGAAACTTAAAGGATTCTTACATTCCTCTTACACACTCCAACCCCCTAATAACTCCTTTGTCCCCCCAACTTTCCCTCCATTTTTCTCATCCTCTCACATCCTCTATCCTTGTGACACTTGTCACAAGGCTATGGATTTGAGAAAACACAATCCATGTGCTTCCCTCTCCTTGCATCCTACCCCTCCCTCACCTTTTCTCAACTATGCATGTTGGCCCTCCATTCCACTCTCCCTTTTCCTATAAAATAAATCCCTCTCTCTTCACATTCATATAAACACTTGAAGCTAAAGTTATAATATTCTTTTGAAGAAAAAAGTCATCAAATTCACCCTTACCATGCTCAAATTCACACTCATTTCACACTCCATCTCCATCCATTAAGGGATTGAGGCACACTTGAGAACACATCTCCATCACTTGGAAAAATCTTCTTCATCATTGGAGCTACTTGAAGGAGTGAGCTTTGCATTCCTTTTAATGATTTTTGGTTTCATGTTGAAGGTCTTCTCATAGGTGTTAACCTTGTTGTTTTTTTGTGTAAGGAAACTCAAGTGCGAAAACAACTTCCTACACTAATCCCTTAAGGAAAGTGTTGTGCAAATTCTATTTAAATCCTTATAATTTCATATTTGATATTATGTAAACAACAATATTTCAATCAACCATGAATACAAAAAATAGATAGAGAAAGAAAACACAAACACAAAGATATACCGGTGGGGAAAACCCTTTCGATAAAACAACCCCACCCCTCCAAAGCCTGCACAATGTATTATCTTCAACACAAAGGTTGAAAAACACTTGCAATGCAAGTTCTTTCAGGACATGGAAGACAAATCCAGTCACAACAAAACACTACCAACAATACACTTTCACTCTTAACTATCGACAACCCTAAAGTCACTTATATCATGCGCTTTCCATTTTAGGGCAACTTCCAAAGAAGAAGTATATTAGGGTTTTACCATTCTCCGAAAAAGTAGGAACCCAAAAGTTTTTTCGAGGCGATGCCCTAAACCTTGTGCACTAGATGGAGACTCAAGTGTACAATACTCAATGATCAATTGCCACATGTCTCCACGTCTTATCATATCTTCCAAAGATAGCTCTTATGTGTCACAGGAATCCATCATAACCATTTTAGTCATGATCTTCTTACAAACTATTCAAGATGTTGACACATACAAGTGGAGTGACACATCAACATGCCAACTAGACATGTACACTCACACTTAATTATATTATTTTCAAAAAATACATTTTAAAAACAAATAATAAGAATAGGAATTATCCAAGGTTGAAACACCTATTCCTAACATTCTCCCACTTGTCAAACACCTTGTAAGAGCAACATGTGATGCAGAGCCACACCTTGGAAAGCTCAGGAGGAATACTCACTCAACTGAGTTACTTCAAGCGGCATGACATCAATCAGCCGAAATCGAACTTGAACCAAACTCAAGATTGGATTAATCAGAATATATAAATCTCCATAGTTTTATCTTCACCCGCACACCAAGATCTTTAACCTAGAATGTCCTCAAAGAAAATATATTTGCACTTTTACAAGAGAGACCAAGATCGAATTGCTGCCAAACTCCATAGTCGATTATCTATATCCTTTCTAATCATTTGATTGCATGAATTGATAGATACAGGATTTAACACTAGACATTCATAAAAAATGGTTCTTCAAGAAACGCCATGTTGACACCAGGATATATATAAAAATTTGAATTTTCGTATTCTCTGCTGCAAAACACAGAAGAACACCACAAGAAAACTAAAATTTGTTTCCAATGAAAATTTGTACCAACCCTCAAACCACTGAAACTTGCACAATAAAACCAAAATGCATTCTTTTATCTCCAAAGTCGAATCTTCCAAAACTGAAAAAAACACACTAAAACTGCAACTTTCTATCTTACTCAAATTCGAATTCCCTCTTACATAGCCAACCGGCTTATTTAAAACTGACTCTCCTTTTCTAATAAAAGGATGAGAAACATTTTTTCGTCTTCTATCCAAGAAAAGGATAAGAATCCGAAACTGCCTACTACCTATTATTGGAATCTGACAATCATGCAGTATGCCACATTTTAAATATTCACGTTTTTTTTCGTCTTCTATCCAAGAAAAGGATAAGAATCTGAAACGTTCTTTTCCTACCAATATTAGATAGTCTAAATCAGGAATATTCCAAAAGCCTGCCTACTACCTATTATTGGATTCTGAAAATCATTAAACACTCCACCTATGAACTAAAAAAACCTATTCTAATTTAAGATCCACACACTTGGTCCTAGGTGGCTATATCTGGAGAGCTTATCGAACTGCTACTCTAGGTATGCCACCACATGTAGGACATTATTACAAACTTCAAAAACTAAAAGCATTTAAAACATAACATTAAATTCCCTATTACATTTTCAACAATGTTTCCTCCTGTAGCGTTTCTCTTCTCTGCCACTGCAGCAACATGAACTAACTGCTATAGGCCAAAAGGTCCATAGACTTTGAACACCATATGAACTTTTCTGTGCCCACTAGTTTCATCAATGCATCTACAACATTCTTTATAGTATCTACCTTCTCCAAATTTACCTTTCCATCTTCCACTATATCTCTGACAAAGTAAAACTACACATCAATGTGCTTCGTTTTGGCACAGAAAGTTGGATTCTTTGCAAGGCAAATAACACTCTAACTAATTTGTCCTACATCAACACCAATATTAGAACACAATCTCCTAAGTCAAATGGCTTCCTTACAAGCATGAGTAGCAGCCATGTACTTAGCTTTTGTAGTGGACAAAGCAACCACAGGTTGTCACTTACTCATCCAACTAATGGCACAACCAAACATAGTGAACACATAAGCACCGGTGGATCTCCTGCTGTCAATATCACCTGCCCAATCTAAATCCACAAACCCATGAATACAAACTAAATGCAAAGCTCCAAAAGAGTAACCATGATAACAAATGGAGTAATCTAATGTACCCCTCAAATATCTGAATACTCGCTTAGTTGCATCCCAATGTACTCGTCCAGGATTAGCCATAAACTCACTCATATTTCCCACTACTTGGGCAATGTTTGGTCTAGTATAGACCATAGCATACATAAGACTACCAACTGCACTAGCATAAGGTACTCTACTCATGTCCTCCACCTCACTAGGAGGTCTTGGACAATAATCTACATATAACTTTGTTCCCATAGAAACAAGAACACATAATGGTCTAAAATATGCCATGTTGAACCTATCAACACAGACTTCACATACTTACTCTGACTCAGCCAAAGTTTTCTGTTAGACCTATCTCTACTAATTTCCATACCCAAGATGTACTTTGCTACCCCAAGATCTTTCATCTCAAACTATGTTGAAAATTGAGATTTAAAATTAAAAATCATACCCTTGCCCTTCCCAAATAGTAGCATATCATCAACATATAATGCAACAATAAGAAGGCGATCATTTTCAACTTTGAAATAAACACAATGATCTAATTTTGATCTTACAAATCCAATTGACAACATAAATGCATCAAACTTAAGGTACCACATCCTAAGAGATTATTTCAAACCATACAAAGACTTCTTTAATCTACAAACCAAAGATTCTTTATCTTTAACAATGTAGTGCTCAGGCTGTGACATATAAATCTCTTCCTCCAAATCACCATGAAGGAAAGTTGTCTTCACATCCATCTATTCTATCTCTAAATCATATGATGCAGTAATCAATAAAAGAAATCTAATAGATGTTAACTTTGCAACAGGAGAGAATATTTCACCATAATCTATTCCCTCTACCTGTGAGTACCCCTTTGCAACCAATCTAGCTTTGTACCTTTCAACACTGCCATCTTCACAAAATTTCTTCTTGAACACCCATTTTCTACCAATATGTTTCTATCCTTTAGGAAAAGGTATAAGGTCCCAAGTTTTTTTTTTTAAATCCAATGAAGCCATCTCATCATCTATGGCCTCAATTTAGGAACCTGCATCTTCCATATCCAAAGCCTCTTTCATAGATCTAGGCTCATCAGTGTTAGTAATCAAAGCAAAAGCACAATTGGAATTTAATATAGAATAACTAAACCTTTCTAGTTGCTTTCTTACTCTCGTGGATCTCCTCAAGGGCTGAGGTTGCGATTGTTCTTCCTCTTTTTCTAAACTATCAGAGCTACTAGAACTCTCCTCATCATTAGACCCAACATGGGCTTTCTGTTCAGTCTTCTCAAGGGTAGGAGGCAATTGAACAATATCTTCCTTCTTTTCTTTTTTATTTGGTTCTAGCATAATAGGAGAAGATGTTAGCTCTCTAAAAATAACATTTCTTCTATACAACACCTTACTAGTTGTAGGGTCCCAAAGCTTGTATCCCTTCACACCAACACTATACCCGATGAAAATATATTTGACAGCTTTGTTTTCCAACTTAGATCTTTTCTCCTTTGGAACATGTGCATAAGCTTCACAACCAAAAACAAAAAGATGTCTAATTGAAAGCTTCTTACCAGAACACATCTCCATGGGTGTCTTACCAACAACAGCTAATGTAGGAGATTTGTTAACCAGATAGCAAGTAGTGGCCACAGCTTTAGCCAAAAAAATTTGTTCAAGACCAACTCCACTAAGCATACTCCTAGCCTTCTCCATTAGTGTCTCGTTCATTCTTTCTGCAACTCCATTTTTCTGTGGGGTATAAGTTGTCGTCTTATGCCTCTTGATACCTCATTCTTTATAGAACTATTTGAACTCTATTAAGAAAAACTCACCACCATTGTCAATTCTCACACATTTAATCTTCTTACTAGTCTCATTATCTACCAAGGCTTTAAATTCCTTGAACTGACTAAAGACTTGTGTTTTACTTTTCAGGAAATAAATCCATGTCCTTCTACTGTAATCATCTATGAAAGATACAAAAAATATAGACTTGGATATTGAAGGAACTTTTACAGGACCAAATACATCAGAATAAATAAGATCCAAAACATCAGAAGATTTGTGAGAACTAGACTAAAATTGAACATGATTTTGTTTACCATAGACACAATGTTCACAGAATTCAAACTCGAGATTACAATCATCTAACCCCTCAACAATGTTCTTGTTTTTTAGGGTTCTCGGACCCTTCTCACCAATGTGGCCATATCTCATATGCCACAACATTGTCTTTTCTGTAGGAAGCTTACCTTCCAATGTGTTTTCACCCTTAGGTACAGATGCTACATTGCCATCAGAACCAATAACCACAATATTTTTTATTGCTCATTTAGATTGTGGGGATGAAGTGATAGCTGCTCTGTTCTTTGAAACAAAAGAACTATTCCACTAAGAAATACATGCATCAAGCTGAAACAACATACTTCTCCTAGTATTCTTAGCAAGTACCATAGCTCCTCTCATCATCTTACATCCATCTTTAGAAAAAATAACTTGCACACCTACATCATTCACTAGGTAATAGGTTTTGTGCCAAACCAAGGATGTGCATTACCCCGTTGATCCCCTTTACTTGTCCATTATGGAATCTGATAGTGATCCGTCCTCGTACAACTATCTTTAGGTGAGAATCATCAACCAAGTACAACATTCCACCATCAAAAACTTCATACTTTGAGAACCAACTTCGATGAGGGGTCATGTGGAAAGAAGCACCCGAGTCTATCAACCACACATCATTAGATGCATGTGCTGTTAAGGCTGCAATGAAAGTATTGCCATCTTCTTGATATTTTTTTGAACCTAAATCTAAGGCCTTCTTCTTCTTCTTTGGCTCTTCACAGTCTTTATGGCAATGCCCAGTCTTATCACAGTTCCAAAATTTTGCCTTGGACTTTCCAAGAGTCTTTGATTTTCCACATGATTTGGATCTACCCTTTCCAGACTTGTTGTCATTTTGCTTCCCTCTGTCGTTGAATCTATCACAAACAACAAGAGCTTCCTTAGTTGAATCTGAATACTTTCTCTCCATCTCCTCATATAATAGTGAAGAGACCATGTCATCCATTCTGAAAGTGACTAAAGTACTTCCAAGAGCCATCACATGATGGTCCCATGAATTTGACAAGCAAGATAATAGGGTCATACATCGATCCTCCTCCTCTATCTTGACACCAGATGATGTCAACTATGTAATCAGTAAATTAAAAGCATTTAGATGATCTATAACAGATCCACCTTCCTCCATTCTTAGAGAATACAACTTCTTCCTGAGGAACAACTTGTTCACCAGAGATTTGGCTTGATAGATAGACCCAAGCCGTGTCCACAAACTATTTGCGATCTTCTCATCAAGAACATTCAGGAGAGTTGAATCAGCTAGACAGAGTCTAATGAGACCCTTAGCTTTTTGATCCTTGAGATCCCAATCCTCTTGGGATATTGTTGCGGGTCTCACATCAAGTAAAGCTGCCTCCCAAAGATCATGATCTTCAAGCAAGTCTTCCATCTTGAGTTTCCATAGCTCGAAATTACTGCCATTAAATTTCTCCACCTCCATTTTTCCATATGATGAACTAGCCATCTCAATCTGCAAATAAGATTCATAATGCTCTACACAAAAACTCCCACTCAACTTGAGATTACCTCAAAAAACCCTACCCAACAACCAACATCAAAAGTTGATCAAGCTCTGATACCACTTGTAAGGAAACTCAGGTGCGAAAAAAACTTCCTACACTAATCCCTTAAGGAAAGTATTGTGAAAATTCTATTTAAATCCTTACAATTTCATATTTGATATTATGTAAACAACAATATTGTTGTCAACCTTGAATACTAAAAATAGATAGAGAAAGAAAACACACAAAAAAAAGATATGTCGGTTGGCAAAAACCTTTTGGTAAAACAACCCCACCCCTCCAAAACTTGCACAATGTATTATCTTCAACACAAAGGTTACAACACACTTTCAATGCAAGTTCTTTTAGGACATGGAAGACAAATCCAGTCGCAACAAAAGACTACCAACAATACACTTTCACTCTCAACTATCTACAACCCTAAAGTCACTTATATCATGCACTTTCCATTTTAGGGAAACTTCCAAAGAAGAACCATATTAGGGTTTTATCATTCTCCGAAAAAGTAGGAACCCAATTTTTTTTTTGGGGTGATACCCTGAACCCTGCATGCTAGATGGAGACTCAAGTGTACACTACTCAATGATTAATTGCCACATGTCTTTATGTCTTCACCCATCACCATATCTTCCAAAGATAGCTCTTACGCGTCATAGGAATATGTCATAACTGTTTTAGTCATGATCTCCTTACACATTATTCAAGATGCTGACACATGCAAGTGGAGTGACACATCAACATGCCAACTAGACATGTACATTCAGACTTAATTACATTATTTGTAAAAAATACATTTACAAAACAAATAATAAGAATAGGAATTATCCAAGGTTGAGACACCTTATTCCTAACATGTTGAATGCTTTGTCTAACCTTGGTATTCCATGGGAAATAATAATCCTTGATGATACATTTTGGCACAACCTATGGGACCCCACAAATGGGTCATCCATTTCAATCTATTTTTTTTGGAAAACTAGCAATATAATATTTGTTGTTGTTTGAGAGTTTTGCAAGTGTGTTTTGGTGCTTGTGTAGGTTTGTAGATGCATTTGGAAGGAAAAATCATGCTTTAGAGATCTCAAAAAAAAATCAAAAACCTCCTAACAATCCAAGCATATTTTTTGGACCATTTTAGTGCTTATACCATTTTCTCTAACACATTTGTGACCTCTTTTAGTGCTTCTAAAAATTCCTTTAATGCACGATGAACTGTTACCACATTTATACCTTTTAATAACAAATTTAAATCATGTTTCAACGTATTTAAAACCTATTTTAATGTATTTAAATTGTTCCATATTGCATTTGACCTGTCTTTTAGCGCATTTGGTTAGTTCTATAGTGCATTTGTTCAGTTTTGTAGCCCCTTTGTGTTAAAATATATAGTCCACCAATATAACTAGGGGGGGGGGGGGCGTGTGAATCAATTATCCAACTATTATCACAATTATCAACCTTAATCAAACTTAACCGTGTGAACAATATAATTAGAGACCACAACAAGATACTCATGCACAATAAAACCATATACGTTAACTAGGGAAACCCTTGATTAGAGGGAAAACCCTGGTGGGGATGATACCCACCAGATGATGTACTAATATAAGTATTCCTTGTTAGAGGATGGATCCTATTAGGAGTGTATAAAAACATTCAGTACATATCAGTCCCTATTAGGAGACTTTGAATCCCTATTAGGAGATTCCAACCCTGTTAGGAGTTGTCAAAGGTAGATGGACCCATTACCCAAACAACTTCAAGGGAAAGACCAATGAACCCATTGTCCAAATGATCTTTGTATTATTCCTTACAAAATAATATAATTGAATTTCACTTCCTTCCTCTTTCTCTGTCCTGTCAACTGGACCTCTGCTCCTTCTTATCTTGATACCAGATCACAAACTCAACATCCAAAAATCCCCTCCATCGCTTACTCGCATTCACCAAACACTCTGCCCCTTTTCACACTTCCTTTATTACTTCTCATTCAATCATTGATCACACACACTAACAAACAAGGAAAACATCTTTCCTTTATACCCTATCTTCAAAATATTTCCTTGAGTTGGCCTTGAGGCTTTCCCAATTAATTATAATAAGATAATTAATTAATTTCAATTACAATAGCACTATCAAATCACAATTTATATAAAACTTCACACTTGTGACTTCAAGATTTGCACACTCGTTGACATCACCATCAGACTGGTTGACCACACATTACCAAATTACATCTCTACTAGAAGATATAATAGGATCATTAGAAACTACTTTACATGCACTGTGCATCTGCATTGCTCTATGTAAATCACTTATAACTTCTATACATCTTCAACTTAGATTTTGCGCATTTAACCTCATCATCGAGACATAAGGTACAACATGTCCTTAAATGTGCTTCACCAGACAATTAAAACCTTGTTTGTACAACTATGATCTCTATTTGCTACTCTGCCAATCTTTATAGACTTACTGCTATCTTGACATCAATGACAAACATAGTCATGAATGCAACATGTCAATACTCTCCAATGCTTAGGATACTTCCCCAAAATGAATACCATCAACATTCATGCTAACAATTTCCCCCTTTGGCAATGATGGCAACATAGATAAAAAATATCTAAGTTCCAAGAATACCAAACAATACTCTATTTGTTGATGCTGCTATTCACATCTTTTCAAATCCTCTTCATCAATCAAATCTGAAAAATCCTCTGGAACATTGTTTGTTTTGTATCTTCATGTTGTGTATCTCCCTCATAAAGATATTCATGAATCTTTCTAAATCTCCCTAATAAAGTAGAGATTTTTTTTATGCACTCTTCTCCCCCATACACACTTAGGATACTCTTCTCCCCCATACACGCTTAGGAGATGTTTTTCATGCATTCTTCTCCCCCATTGACATCAATGACAAAAGACCTCATTATGTCAAGTGTTGCTCAAAGACTTTAACTAGCTCAAGTGTCTAAAGACATTGTTGAATACCAAATACTAGGAGTCCTTAATGACTCTACTCATCACAAATACTCCCTCATACAGGAAGCATAAACATTTAGTCCAGTCAAAAAATAGTGCTCTGTACACTAGACTGATGCACTTACTACATCATCTATTCTAAAGTGAGCAGGGTCATAACCCCAACCATACCTCTCAAGTACTCAAATGTATCTTTAGGTAAGGGCTTCATAAAGATATCTGCAATATGATCTTGAGTACATATTCCAATCTAATCTCCTTTTTTTTTGCTTTCTCTCTCTCTCTCTCTCTCTCTCTCTCTCTCTCTCTCTCTCTCTCTCTATATATATATATATATATATAGAATGCAATACAAGACTCTTGGACATACTCACTATACTTGTGTTATCACAGTATATGATAACAAGTTCTAAAAATTCTATCCTAATATCTTTCAACATCTGCTTCATCCACATCACTTGATTACAATTATTTGTTGCTACTACGTAGTCTACCTTAGTTGTACTCTATGAGATATAATCTTGTTTCTTGCTTAGCCAAGAAACCAATCTTCCTCCAAGAAAGAATGCTCCACCACTGGTGCTCTTTCTGTCATCCACATTTCCTGCCCAATCTGCATCACTATATGCACATGGAGTGAGGTCACTTGATCTGTCATACCATATTCCATAATCAGATGTCCCCTTCAAATACCTAAATATCGTTTTTACTATTACATAGTGATACTCCTTAGGATTAACTTGAAATCTAGCCATAATCTAGAATGCTATATATATATATATATATATATATATATATATATATATATATATATATGTATATATATGTATATATATATATATATATGTATATATATATGTATATATATATATATGCATATATATATGTATGTATGTATATGTATATATATATATATATATGTATGTATATGTATATATGTATGTATATATATATATATATGTATGTATATATATATATATGTATGTATATTGTATATATACATACATACATATATATATATATGTATGTATATATATATATATATGTATGTATATTGTATATATATATACATACATATATATATATATACATACATATATATATATATATATGTATGTATGTATATATATATATACATATACATACATACATATATATATATATATATATATGTATGTATGTATATGTATATATATATATATACATACATACATATATATATATATGTATGTATATATATATATGTATGTATGTATATGTATGTATATATATATACATACATATATATATATGTATGTATATATATATACATACATATATATATGTATATATATATAGATACATACATACACACACACACACACACACACACACATATATATATTGTATACACTAAAAATTGTCCTGAATGACTATATTAATTTAATTAATAATAGTCACATTCTTCTACTTATTTAATTAAATTATTTTAATTAAATAGGTTCATTTTTGTCTAAGTATTTAAATTTAATTTAAATACTCTTTTCTCTAATGTGTTAATTTAAATTAACACATGATTCTCCACATATTCCTTTTTTAAATAAATTTTATTTATTTAAAATCTTCCATATTTCCATTAATTCTTCTAGACCTTGATTAAATTAAATTTTATTTAATTTAATCTTTATTCAAACTACCTAGAAGTATGTGCATTCATATGAGTTGTCATCACATCTTTTAAGCACATGTTGTCTACACCATAGGAATCTTCTACACACACATGCCATCTCATCAGTCTTATCTATCTATCTAGAATGTGAGATAAGGTGCTTAGTTGTCAATTCTTATCTTTATCTCCTGTGCTTAGTTGTCAATTCTTATCCTTATCTCTTAGTGGTTTCTAAGCACATTCTAGATGCTTCCTCCATCCACTTTAAATAGACATCTTGTCTCAAGCTTTCCACACGAAGAGAACCTCAGCTGGGTTAGGAGTCATTCGAAGTCCATTATAATTTCTTATCATTGCATCATCGTTCTGTCATTTTGATTTCTCACATCATCTAGTCTAGGTACATATTCCATCATTCCATTTGCATTCACACATCCAAGAGATTCATTCATTGTTGTGTTCCTAAGAGCATACCGAACATACTCTCCATTGTTATGTTCATAATTTGAGGTTTGCATAATCTTGGTTACAATTTTATGCAACACATTTTGGCACGCCCGGTGGGACCCACTTTGCGGGTTCAAATTTGTTCAAGCTAAGGTTGGAGGCTTACGGTTGGAGAATAACTTGCGTAAGGAGCGTCTAATCAAGCCACGAGGTCAGTCACCATCTTTGGAGCGCATGAGGTGAGTACCCTATATTTTGTTCTTCTTTGTTGAAAAAAAAAAATGTATAGGGGCTTGGGGTAGGTTTTCTTCAATTTGCTTTATGCTATTTAGGTTTAAAAAAAAAAAAGTGAGATAGGGGGGTTATTTTCTTTTTTGCATATGGGGAGGGGAGACAACAATTTAAAAAAAAATAATAAGGAGGGTGTGTTTATTAAAATATAAATCTAAAAAAAAAAAATTCAAAAAAAAAAACATAAAATTTTTTTTAAAAAAAAATTTTATTGCATAGGCCCGCGCCACCTCTCCAGCGGCTCCCCTACTTCCGGCGTCGCCGCTTCTCCAGTGGCTCCCTCTCCTTCCGGCGTCACCGCCGCTCCAGCGGCTCTCTTTTCTTTCCCACGTCGCCTCCGCCAACGGCTTCCCCTTCTTCTCGCTACACATCGCCGCCACTGCGGCCTCACCTCCGTGCCCTCACTGCCGATTGTGTTGCTCCGTCCCCGGGCGTTAACTTCAGTTGCCACCTCCGCAGGTTATGTTTCTTCCAGTGGGTAACGTTTCTTCCCACGACTGCTATTTTTCTCCTGCGGCGCTGCTTTCTCCCGCGGCCGCGGCCTGTTGGTGCCGCCCCCGCCTTTTTTCCTTTGATCATAGTCGCCGCTGTTACCTCCATAACCTCCTCCTCCAGCTTGCTTAAAAAATAAAAATAATAATAATAATAATAATAATTTAAAAAATAATAATAATAAAATAAAATAAATTAATTTAAAAAAATAATAATAAAATAAATCTTTAAAAAATCAAAAAAATCAAAAATAATTTTTTTTTAAAAAAAATTTATTTCCTTCAAAATTTGCTTTTTATTACTTTTATCTAGATTCAAATTTATTTTATGCATTTAGATCTTTATCTTTATTTTCCTTTTAGCCAAAACATTCAAAAAACTTTAAAAAATTTTGCTTTTCGTGTGCCTGTTTTTTGCAACATTGAATGAATATTGTACATTTTAATCACGTGTGTCTTCAATTAGATTAGAAAAACTTAAAATTTCTTTGGCAACGAATGTGTGTTTTTTAAACCCCAAGTCCACTTACGTATTCTCTCCCCTCGCACCTTTGGGCGACCTTGGGTGCACAAGAAATAAGTGAATTTGTTTTTCATTTTATTAAGAGGCCTGCTTGGGGATTTCATCACCCCTTAGACGACTTCAACTCCAGCGTTCTGGCAGAGTATAAAAATCGAGAGGTGAATCAAAAGACACCTCTCTTGGAAGTGTAATATTGTCACTCTTGGCTAAGCCCCAAAGAACTTTATACCTTTGGGAAGTGAAGGAGGAGATTGGGTTACCGTCTCCCCCCGGCTGTGTGGCAGTATTTCCTTTCATCTACAGATTTGGGCCTCACGTACCTTGCGTATATCGAGGATGCCCCCTAGTTGAGCCTTGTACAGCCTAATTCAACCTTATAGGACTGTTGGTGTGTTTGGCGTGTTTAAAGCACATTGGTATTGTACATATTTTATTGTTTTCTTTTGCATCTTAAACCTAAAAATTCAAAAAAAAAAAAAAATCATAAAAGTTCAAAAATCCAAAAAAATCAAAAACATTTCAAAAACACAAAAAAAAAAAAAAAAAAAACCTCTTCTTAATCATTATTCCAAATCATTTTTCACGTAACATATTCCTTCCATCCAAGACACCGTTCCCCCTTACATATCTCACCTTCATCATTCAAAACGTTACTTGACATCTTCATCCTCTTTATTTATCCAAATCATTTCCTTGTCATTTAATCACGTTCCTAATCTTCATCCTAGTCATGATTCATCATTATTCATACTCAATTTCCCTAGTCAAGCTCATCATGCATTCTTAATTCGATTCTTCAAATCAGCATTCTTCTAATCCAATCCCTTGTCAAATTCAGTCATCCAAGTCATAATCAATCTTTCAAAAAATTCATTCGCATCTTCTTCTATTTCAATTTGACATCACATATTCTACTTCGAACATAGGAGTATTGTCTTATCATTGGACTTTCATTCAACTCAAACATTCACTTTGTTTGCACTATCATAGGGTTCTTATCAAATCAAATCGAACCCTCATCCAATCCAAATCCAAACCAAATCAATATCAAATCAATTCAAATTTAATCAAATCAATCAAAAGTCCAATCAACATAAAGCTCCTAATTCCAAGTTCATATTCCCTCTTTAAATCTTTTCATTACTTTTCATCTTGCATCCATGGATTCAAATCCGCTTCTTCTAATGATTGACAGTATTGCACGACAACATGGTCTCGTATCTCCTCCATATCAAATTCCTTCTCAACACTTTGACAAGGGAAATCTATCTCCTTATCCTTCATCTGTAGACAATTCCATCCATAGCCAATATAATTCCTCTATCATAAATGATCTCGCCATAGAAATTGAGGAACTAAAGAACACACTCTTGGACAAAATAAGTCCGCAGGAAAAGGTCATTTTCTTTGCTATGTGTCCTTCATTTTCTAGCTCTCATATTCCTCCATACAATTCCATTCATGGCCCACACAATGCCTCAGATGTAAATACCCTTGCCAAGAAAATGGAGGAAATGAAGAATTGTCTCTCATATTTCAAAGCCATTAGTTCTCATGTCCCATCCAATACTAATCCTCCATGTAATCCCCCTTACTGTGAACCTAATCCAAATACTTTATCCATAATTCCACCTCCACAAAATCCTAATCCTATAACTACATCATCCCCTAATACTCCAACAACATCATCTCCTAAGCCTCCAACAATGTCATCCCCACCTCGTCAGGGGTATTTCACATCACTTTTGGCTAGATTGAAAATTCAGCATAATGTGAGCCAATCACCTAAAGCCACATCTCTAGTTCCATCTTAAGACCTTCCTTCAAAGCATGATGTTTCTCCTCTAGATCTGAGCACTTCTCCATCTCATCATTCCACTATCCCTCAAGGTTCATCCACCCCTCCTAGTCCATCTTCTGATTACCCTCCTAACCAAGATCAAGACATTACACCTACCACGCACATTACTGATTCCATTCCGTCTCCAACATTACCATCTATAGATATTCCCCTTCATGAAAAAGTTTCTTCCACTCCATTTACTAATACTCCTCTATGTCAAGATCAAATTACTTCATCTCATGATTCCATTTCCTCCATGCCCACATATGATGATCCACTTACCATGCTATATGATCTTCTTTCACCACATGATTCCATTCCTTCCACGTCCTCATATGATTCTGGTCCATTTCATGATCCACTCCTTGAGCTATATGATATTCTTTCATGTCAAGATCAAAGTACTCCATCTCATAGTTCCACTCCCTCCATTCCATCTCATGAACCTATTCCATCTCACAATCCACTCATTCCACTCAATGATCCTCTTCCAAGTCAAGATCAATGCACCCCTTCATCCATATTTCATGATCCCTCTCCATCTCATGATCCTATTATTCCTCATGATCCCCCTCATAACCCTACTCCTTCACATGATCCTATTACACCTATCCAATCTCCTCATGAACCCTATACACCTAGACTTGCATCTTGCGTTGAGAATACTTAGTATCCCCTTAAAAAAATAATTCCTCAAGATGTTGGTACACCTTCCACTTTTTCCAATTCCAAAACTCTTCTTTCCACACCTAAAACTTCTCCTCCTTCATCTTCCAAGTCCATTTTAGGTCCTTATAGTCCATCCATTCTAGGTTCTTATAGTCCATCCATTCTAGGTTCTTATAGTCCATCCATTCTAGGTCCTTATGTTCCATCGTCAAACTCTTCTTCCCTTCCTTCCATATTAGGTCCTTATATACATCCTTCTACCTTATCCACGTTTTCCAATTTATCCCCTCATAGTCCTAGTAAAGATCAACAAAGGCGCACATCCTTGAATTCCTTCCAACGTTCACCTTCCATATGTTCTCCATCTTCTTTACCTTCATGCACCCATACCATGGCCAATGGAAGCAAATTGGATGCCAAAGAAAAAGAAAACAAAGTCGAAAATCCACAAAAGCATAAGGATCAACATTTCCCATCTAAGCGACATGTCCAAGAAAAGAAAAATCAGATCCAAAATGCAATCAAAAAGCCACAAAGGCTAAAAATCAAAAGTGTAAGAGTTATGTGGATACCAAAGCTACTTAATGTAACAATGAATCTCAAAGAAAGATTCCAAAGGACATTCAATTCTTCTAATCCAAAAGCCTCCCTCCTTCATAAATTCTCTCAACCTCCATTTTCCAAATCCATTTTGGGTCCTTATACACCCAAATCTGCCATCCCAACTCTATCATCTCCTTCATCCATTTTGGGTCCCTATATCCCAAAATTCCAACTTTCTCCTACACATCCTTCACAATTTACTCCTTTCCACCACCCTTGAAGGTGTGTGCCAATGAAGATCTTTCCACTTCCTTCACAAGTCTTCCAACCTAGTATCCATCAACAATGTTTTTCTCCTACCTACTCAACTCCCTTAATCCAAACTTTTTCATAGGTCATTGTCTTCTATTTCCCAATGCACTTTAGCATTCTTTTCCTTACCCTATCAACATCTACGAGAAAATACCAATAATTCCTTGAAAATAAATAAAATAATAATAAACCAATTAAAGAAGCATAAATATCAAGGGATACATCCATATACCTAGATGCTTGAGTCCTCCCTTCATTTTCCTACTATGTATTCATTGTCTTCCACTTTCACTTACCTATCTATTAATTTCCCTTTTTCCACTTGCACTCTACACTAGGGGCAAGTTCCATCCATATTGTTTTTCCTTACCTATCTTCCATATTCCATCTATTGTCCATTGTCATTCCCATCTTTGATCTTGACTTACACTTTCCATTTTCCCTTGCGCTTCATCCATACAAACCTTCTATACATATCCTTTCATGCTCCCATCTTACTGTTCACTATCCTTTGGTGTTCATTATCCATACATTATCCTATATACTTCCTACATTCTTCCATATGTTTTATCTTGACATGATATCCCTATCTTGCATTCCATAGTCCTTGTCACGTTCATGTTCATGCATCCATTTTCCATCCATATGCATACATATTCCCATCCTCTTTTCATGTTCATTCATATCTTGTCCATCCCTAATCCTATGCATGTCTATCCTTCTTCCATATACCCTTGATCTTGGTTATCCCTTTCATTTCATCCACTTCTTATCACGCATTTCCTTCATATCCTTCATATCATTATCCCTTTTCCATCCATATCCTTCATATAATTATCCCTCCTCCAATATCCTTCGTATCATTATCCCTTTTTCATGCCTTCCTTCATTCCACTTTCATACCCATGATCATAATCAATACTAGAGGCACAACAACAAAAATGCTCATACATGCTTAAGAGGAGCACATGCCTTTTCTCCCTCCATATGCGAGCTTTCACACCATCCGTCCATTTTCATGCAATCCTTCCCTACCATTATTTCCTTCCATTTTCATATCCTTGGAATGGGGCATTGCTGGTCACTCCTTTTGAAATATGGTTCTTGGTTCCCCATTATCTGACACTATATCCGTTGGTCACCCATATTATTCCTCCATTCATATATCTACCTAACCTTCCTATCCATTTACAAATACCGTGGCTCTCGCTTGTCATTGGTCTCAATCCATTCTATTCCGCAATCTATTCAATCAATTCATTTATCCTCTAATCTCATTATATTCTCTTCTTCCAATCACTTCATTCACATCATTTCCATAATCAATTCCTTCATTCTATTTGCATCTACCTTGATCAAATTTCTAGTCTTCCATTCAACACATTTTCCTCTAACAGAATATTTATTATTTTCATAATCGATTCACTTCATTCTTCATCCATTATCTTATCTTATCCATATTCTCACCACACTGAGCTTCCATCCATAAAACCAACCTCATCAAATAGTGATTGCAAACAAGCTTACACAAATTCACATTTAGACTCAATGATTTGAGAACATCATTCCTTTTACTGTCATTGCCAGCAACCAATCACAAATATCTCATTTCAATTCAATCAATCAATCAATTTTTGCCTTACAGGATGAATCCTTCCTACACAGGCTTAACAAATTTAACGAATTTATCAGGTTTATGGAAAGCATGGTGAATTGAATGACTACTTAGTCATAATGTCTTTTTGTTAATTTTATCTTTGTGTGTCACTGATAGCGTCCCCCAGTGTGCCTTGATCTTCCATATCCT